>CM066738.1:23688571-24933214 GCA_033961575.1 Aselliscus stoliczkanus | reverse complement strand
AGGCCCCTTGTTTCTGTGTGTGTTACCTCATTTCATCTTCCTCACAACCTAATACAGGAGAAACTATTATAACCTTTGATTAGGAAACAGGCTCACAAAAGTGGTGGCACTTGCCCAAAGTTGCACTGAAAGTAAGTGCAAACTTAGTTAAGACCTAGGTCAGTCTGGTCTCCTAAATTGTGTGATTTTGTTGAACACCTGTGTGACCTTAAGAAGGTCTCCTCTCTCTCTGGCCTTGGTCTGCCCATCTCTCCAGGAGGGTTGGATCAGCTGACTTTTCAATGACATCTTCCATTCCCTCCACTTTGTGGGGTGCTTCATGACTGCTGACCTGGCCAGCCCAGAACAACTCTGGGAATGCCTGGTGAACAGGTGGCCTGGATGTGGTGGGTCAGGGTGACCAGCTGCCGTGGACATGGCAAGCATGAGGTACAGCCTCTGGCGTGCAAGCCTCAGCCTGTCCAGACCGCCATAGTTTCCACCTTGTTCATACAGCTGGATTTAACAAAGAAAAAGGAAAAGACATTTCCCAGTTGCTGGGTCAAAGCCCAGGTTGGAGAGGATGGGAAAGAAGGAGCGTAGGCCAGCTCCACCTGAACCAGTGTTTTCCCTCTGCCTAATCCATGGCCCAGCTCTCATCCTGCATGTAGCTGTCATCTTAGAACATCCCTGCGCCAATTGCTGCGGGAAGGCAGTTTGTCCTGCCTGGGGTCAGGGCGTCTAATGCACTTAGCTCGATGCCAGATGCTTTGGGGAAGCCAAGGAAGGGGCCCTTGTCTTCACAGGATTCAGCTGTCAAGTCTTCATCAAGGGCTGTAAAGCTTAGGAATGCTTGGTTTGCAAAGGAAGGAAAACTCAATTCAAACTGGTTTGAGTTAAAAAAGCAATGTATTGCCGGCCGAGTGGCGCGGTGGTTAAGCGCTGGCTTGGGAAGCCAGAGGCCCCGATTCGGTCCCACATATGAGGGCCAGTGACACTACCCTCAAAAAAAAAAAAAAAAAAGCAATGTGTTGGCTTACTCTGTCCTAAGGGAAAAAAAGGAAAGGCGGGGCAGAACGTAGCGGGGTTGGAGTTAGGCGTATGTTAACTAGGAAGGCTAAGGGAGGTCTCAGACAAGGGACATTTGAGCAAAGGCCTGAAGGAGGTGAGAAGGTGAGCCAGGTGGATGTCCCAGACAGTTGGAAAAGCAAGTGCAAATGCCTTGGAAGGGTACCTGGCATGTATGCCTAGAGATCAGGGAGGGAGGGGAGAGGTGGAAGATGAGGTCAGAGGGGTCACCTCAAGCCAAATATTAGGAGAAGATGGAAATTTTTTTAAAGAAAGAAACTCTTTATCTATGGCCTAACACAAAAGTCGGCTTCCTGCAAGTTTGCGTGGAGAATGAGATTGAGGTGCAGAGGAAAAATGGTGAGAAAGAGGGTGAAGCAAGGACCCTCCTTCCCAGCCTGGCTCTGCTTGGCCTTGGGAAGCCCAGAGTAGGAGCAAGATGGAAAATTAGTGGCCTGGGCTCTATGGCAGAGCTGATAAGGCACACTGTCCATCAGTGACAGTCCCTGTAGGCAAAAACATCCTCTGGAGTCACCTAAAGCCTCCAGGCAACTGGGATGGGCCAGAGCAGTCTGTGACAGCTGTTACCCACCAAGAACAAACTCTTGAATTCATAGGGCATTCTCTATAACAATACCGCTCAGACCTGGCGCCCATCTGAGTGCCATAACTTTATGGGAGAGTGTTTGGTGGGTACGTTGGGCTCTGGGGAAACCCAAAATCTTGGGAGAGATTAGGAGATATTAGTCAACTGCTTCATTTTACATATGGGGAAACTGAGGCAGAGAGTAACTAGTACCCAGGGTCACACAATAGGACAGCAGCAAAGCTGAAACTGGAATTAGACTTCCTGACTCCAAAGCCAGTGCTCCTTTCCAAATCTTGGGGAGAACCCAGGGAGCATGTCAGTCCTAGGGTTAAACGCTGCCTGTGAATTCTGGTTCCATCAGTTGTTGGCTGTGTGACCTGGGTAATTCAACTCATCTCAGAATCCTCATCTGTAAAATGGAGGAAATAATAATAACAATACCTGTCTCACAGGGTTGTGACAAAAATTAAATAGGTTGATATCTATCAAAGGTTTAGAAGTGCATAAATGGTGCTGTAGGACTTCCCCCCAATTTTTTTTCTATAAAACCAATGACAAAATGGGCAAAAATGGTCAGAATCAATCCTTTTTCAGAATTCTTTAGATTAAAGGCTTGCAGCAATCAAGGGAGCATTTATTCAAGGAAAAGGGTGAATCTTAGTAAGAGCAGTGAACTTTGTGGCATTTTAACATGCCCTATTCCTATCCCCCTGCCCCAATTCCATGGTAGACTTGACATCCAGCAGCCCAGCAGCCCAGCAGCCACCAGAGGGGACAGAATAGAGTTGAAGCTCCTTCAAAGTCTCATTCCCAGAGAACTGTCATTTTTTTTTGCCTGTCTGGTGGTACCCTAGAGGACCCCACTTGCAAGGCTGTCTTTATTTGAAGTGACTAGGAGCTCAGCCACTGCAAAAACCTTATTCCTAAGGGTATTTGTCAAAAACATTTAGAGACAATTATTTAACTTTGGGGTTGCCTGAAGTGGTGGATAACATTTTGGGGAAAACAATAGACTAACCAAAAGCTTAAAAGGAAAAGCTGGAGAATGAGATGTCCATAGGGGTTTTGAAAAGTTCTAACATAGTCCTGGGAATCTAGAAGGCCATGTGCACATGTAGGCCATGTGCTGTGTACATGCCCAGAGCTGTGAAAATCCACAGGGAAAATCTGAGAATGTTCTAAGCTCTCACTTCTAGCTAACCTTAAATCTCTGCACAAACAGGAAGTGAAGGCCAAGACAGAATTATCAACTGCCTGACTGAGTGTTCAGAATGTGCCTCGATCTGCACAGAGAGCATCTTAGCGGAGACTGGGAGACATATTAGTTCCAGGCACTTAAGGAAATATCTTTCCAGCCATTAGCTGACCACTTAGATAACTGAATAGAGATTTCAGTGACACACACACTTTACCAGACTTTACCAAATTAATTCAGAAAGGCACTAAAACAAGTATCAACAACAAAAACCAACAATAAATCCTGGGGATGGGGAGAATGTGGTTCTCAGAGTCACCATATTATATTATGTAAAATGTCCAATTTCAACAACAATAACAAAAATTATGAGACATGGAAAGAAATAAGAAACTATGGTCCCTATACAGGAGAAAAGCATTTAATAGAAACTGTCCCTAAGGAAGCCCAGACATTGGACTTACTAGACAAAACTTTAAATACACTATTTTAAATATGCTCTAAGAACTAAAGGAAATCATGTCTAAAGAAATAAAGTGATAATGATGTCTCACCAAATGGAGAATTACAATTGAGATATAAATTATATAAAAAGAACCAAATACAAATTTTTGAGTTGAAAAGTATAATACCTAAAATAAAAAATTCACTAGAGGGGCTCAGCAAAATCATAGCAGGCAGAAATAGAGTCAGCAAACTTGAAATTAGGTCAAGTGAGACTATCTCAAGATAGGAAAAAAAAAAAGAATGAAGAAAAATGAACAGAGTCTCAAAGACTTATGGGACATCATCAAGCATAACATTGTATGCATAATGAGAGTTCAAGAAAGAAAGAAGAGAGTCAGAATATTTGAAGAAATAATATGATAAAAAACAATCTAAACATCCAAGCAACTCAACAAACTCCAAGTAGGATAAGCTGCACACCTAGACCTATTATAATCAAACTGTGGAAAGTCCAAGACAAAGGAAGAATCTTATAAATAGCAACAGAAAAGTGACTCATCAGGTGCAAGGGCTCCTCAATAAGATTAACAGCTGATTTCTCTTTAGAAATCATGAAGGCCAGAAAGCAGTGGGATCACATGTTCAAAGCACTGAAAGAAAAATACTGTCAATCAAGAATTCTACATCTGGGCCAGCCGAGTGGCTCAGATGATTAAGAGCTTGCTCAAGAGTGCAAGCTCTGAGCAACAGGGTTGCCGGTTCGATTCCCACATGGGCCAGTGAGCTGTGCCTGAGCTGAGCTGCTGCTGAGCTGCCAACAGGTGACAGAAATGCTCAGGTAGTGAGAGCACGTGCTCCTAATAACAAGGTTGCCTGTTTGAGACGGTGGGCTACGCCTGCCATCTGATTGAACTTGGCACCTTGAGCTGAGCTGCCACCTGGGTGGCTCAGGGGATAGAGCATGCGCTCTTAACCACAAGGCTGCCGATTCGACTGCTACATGGGATGGTGGTTACGCCCTCCTGCAACTAATTGAACACAGCACCTTGAGCTGAGCAGCATGACTGGACTTGGAGCTGAGCTAGCTGTGCCCTCCATAACTAAGACTGAAGGACAACTTGGCTGGTCCCCTCCCCCAATTCCCCAACACTGTTCCCCTCCCCCAATTCCCCAATGAAAATCTTTTTTTTAAAAAAAGAATTCTACATCCAGTAAAATTATCCTTAAAAAATGAAAGAGAAATTAAGACATTCCCAGATTAATAAAAACTGAGAATTTTGGCTGGCCGAGTGGTGCGGTAGTTAAGCGCTGGCTTGGGAAGCCAGCGGTCCTGGTTCAGGCCCACATATGAGGGCCAGTGACACTGCCCTCAAAAAAACAAACAACTGAGAATTTGTTGTAGCAAATCTGTCCTTAAAGAATAATTGTGGGCCGGCCGAGTGGCTCTGTTGGTTAAGAGCTCACTCAAAAGTGCGAGCTGAGCTCTGAGCAACAGCAGTTTGATGCCCAGCCTGAGCTGAGCTGCCACAGAGCTGCCAACAGAGGTAGCAGGATGGCTCAGCTAAAAAAAAAAAAAGAAAGAAAGAAAAAGAAAAAAAAAAGAATAATTGTACACTGAAAACTGTAAGACATCATTGGAAGAAATTAAAGAAGATCTAAATAAATGAAAAGACATCCTGTGTTCATGGATTAGAAGATATAATATTGGCAGTACTCCCCACGTTGATCTAAAGATTCATTCAATCCCTATCAAAATCCTAGCTGATGATTTTGAAGATATTGATAAGCTAATTTTAATATTCATATGGAAATGCAAGGGACCCAGAATAGTCAACAATAATCCTAAAAAGACAGACACTATTGGAGGACTCACGTTTTCATATTTCAAAATCTACAATGCTACCGCAATCAAGACTGTGTGGTATTGGCATGAAGACAGATATATAGATGGTTGGAATAAAACGGAGAGTCCAGAAATCCATACATTTAGGGTCAATTGATTTTTGATAAAGGTGCCAAGATAATGCAATAGGGGAAATAATAGTCTTTTCAATAAATGATATTGGGACAATTGGATATTCAAAAGCAAAAGAATAAAGGTGGACTTCTAGCTCAATCCATATACATAAATTAACTAAAAATAGATCAAAGACTGAAATCTAAGAGCGATTAGTACTATACAATCCTTAGAATAAAACTTAGGAGTAGGTTCAATTAGGCAATAATTTCCTAGATATGACACCTAAAGCACCAGCAACCAAAGAAAAAAATTAAAAACCTTTGTATTCAAAAAACACTATCAAGAAAGTAAAAAGACAACTCACAAAATGGGAGAAAATATTTGCAAATCATTTGTCTGATAAGGGTATAGTATCCAGAATATGATTCAGCTACAAAAGAGAATAAAGTACTGAAACATGCCATATCATGAATGAACCTTGAAAACATGATGCTATGTGAAAGAAACCAGCCTGAAAAGGCTACATATTGTATGATTCTATTATATGTCCAGAACAGTAAAGTCCTTAGAAATATAAAATGGATTAGTGGTTGCCAAGGAATTGGGAACAGGGGGAATAGGGAGTGACTACTAATCGATAATGGTGTTTCTTTCTTTTTCCTTTTTTGTCCCATTTACCTAGAAAGAAGAACAGGAAAATCAGGGAAGAGAGATAAATCAGGGAAAAAGAGGTAGAGATGGAAGCAAGATCTCTGGGAGCTTCTTTTAGAAACGTGTGTGTGAGCGTGTGCGGGCGCGCGCACACACACACACACACACTTGCACTGCACACTGCAAGGTGGGTAGCTATCAAATGTCGAGAGAGGCAAAGAGATCAGTTAAATTAAGCAGAGACTCTGCCTTATTTGTGCATATCTGCTCACTGTGGTCAATTCTAACCCCATGCACACATGCTCTCATAACAAGCTTATTAGGGACTATTATCACCCCCATTTTTCACCTGTGCAAGCTGAGATAGAGAGAGTGATGTGCTTGCTCGAGGTCCTAACTTAACTGCAGAACGCTGCTCTTATCTGTGATACTTCCCCGTTTGTAAAGCACTGAATAACACATAATAGGTTAGAAAATACTGTTATTGTCTTTCTAGTCCTTCCTCCCAAATAAATTGTAGAGGATGCTTAAGTCGAGGGCTTCTTGAGTTCTAGAAAGGCCTAATTCTGCCACCAATTACCTAGAATCCCTTGAGTGACAGTGACAATATCCTTGCTGAGCACTAGGCCCTTCCTGCCCACTATCCTATCTGCTCCTCGCACGGGGCCCTCAGAGATGATAGGGATTGGGGTGTCAGCCCCATCCTGCCTTGTATAATAGATTAGGAGACTGAGCACCTCAAGCTGCTTGCCACAGATTACTTAGCAGGTCAGTAAGAAGGTTTATGAAGTATCACTGATCCTCCTGGGCCTCCGTGTCCCCATCTGCAGAATGGACAGAAAGGGCACTGAGGCTGGACAATTTCTAAACGTTTAGACCTGGTGTGAAGTTTCTGGAGCGTGGGAGAAAAAGAGAAAGAGAAGGGAGGAAAGAAAGGGAGAGGAAGAAAGCGGGACAAGCACAGGGTGTTAAAGGGGTGGCTTCGATTTCAGCTTTTCTTTCTTCTTCTTTTTTTTTAGATTGTAATGAGAAAATATTCAAACCAGATGTTGTCCTGGTGACTTGCAGTAGCTGCGAGTGGAACTGTGGTGTGATAATACCACATTAGCTTAAAGCAATATATCTATCAACAGTCCTAGTCATCAGAGGAAAGCAGTTGGCATTTGCAGAAACAGTGTCCCCCACACTTGATTTCAGTGTTTAAAAGGGCCTCAGACCCTGACTGGGTTTACAGATTCTTCCAGGAAAAGCCCATTCCTTAGAGGTTGTCTAGCTCCCATCGCCTACTCATGCCTCTGGGGAAAGCCTCACTCGTAGGGCAAGGCCGGGACCCCAGTCACTCACTTGGCGATACATTTGAGGCAGGATGGGGAGGCAGCAGCCAAAAGAGCCAGAGACTCAGTGGGGGCCGATGGAGCGTGGCCCAAACAGCCCACAGGATCACAGGCCACATTGTTATTACTTTTTAATTAAAATGGCGTCTTTTCCCCTTATTACAAAAGCCACGTCTGTTTATTTTAGCAAAATTAGACAAGGCAGACCAGGAAAAAGGAAAATTAAAAACTACCCATGACCCAGACAGAGCCATTGTTAAGGCCTGGTGTATTCAGGAGTCATAAACTAAATGCACAGAGGGCCAGGCAGTGAATGTAAATGTGAATTGGATGGTATTAAAATTATTACAAATGTGTAAGTAGGATGAATTCATTTATATGAAAGTTAATCTATGTGAATTGTGATATTAGAAATATCAGGAACGTTTGAACCTGTAGAGTAATAGGAAGTATGCAGCCAATGTCAAGACATTTAAAAGTCAGAGATTTAAAAAAATGACTTAGGCTCCAAGGGTCACCAGTTTGAAACACCTGTTGTGTATCTTTCTAGACCTATCAGTCTAGCTATCTAAAATACACATATATCTACATGTATAAATATGTATATGTATAAAGATATACTAAATATGCATAAACACACATGTATACAGATACACACGCATATATACACACACATCAAGTGGAATTTTATGTGGATACTTAATATAATATTCAGATTAACGTGGAAGTGCTTGGATTGACTGGTATTTCTACCCCTTCTCATCACCTTCTCACCCTAAAAGCAGCTCCGAAATAACTCTGGGCAACATAGGAACCTGGTTTGAAAACCAGTCATCCACTTCACTGGTTCCTAGTCTTGAGCATTTCGTGGACCAATAAATACCACTTTCCAAAAATTAGGGGGCAGTGATCTAGGATTGCCAACTTGCTTTTCATCAAATATGGCAGGGATGGCTAGCTGCCCTCTCAATAGCTACTTCCTACCATCCTACCCCTTTTTCTCCTGGTTTTGTTTAATGGGCCATGCATTCTGTCCCAGGCAACTAATCATCATTAGAACATTCAACATGGAAATCTCATTTCCTTTTGCTAGATTGTTGATTTCCTAGACTCCCTTGCAGCTAAGAGTGGCCCTGTGACCTAATTTAGCTAATGAGACATCCAGGAAGTCTGCTGGAGACTTCTGAAAAAGCTTTTGCTTTTCAGTAGAAGGGGAAACATTATTGGCACCATCTTATCACCCCTCTCTCTACCTTTAACATGAATACAATGCCAAGAACAGTGCCAACTTTCTTGGGACTATGAGAAAAAGGGCAAAAGAAGCACAGAGATGCCTACCTGCCTAGCAGTGGTGAGCACTGAAACTTCCCCAGTGGTTTCTAGATTTCTTTTTAAGTGAAAAAATAAGCCCCTATTTGTTTATGCCACCATTCATTGGATTTTTTGTTATGTACAGCTTGGAAAGAAGTAAAAATTTAACATCCATCATCATCATCAAGCCAAGGAAGTAGAACAAAGGTAATGTTACAGGGAAAAAAAGGTTTTATGGATATCTTGCTATTGTCTCTATTTTTCTGATTTTGCAATAGACTAGCAAAAACTTTTCACCAAGCAGCCTTGACCATGACAACATCTGGGAATTGCCTATCTTTACCACAGTAACAGATCGAACAAGTAAAGAATAGACCATCGTGAGAGCTGTAGTCATTAGATAGACCAGACTCCTAATGTTGGACATTTCGATTGTTTCCAGCTGTTTCCTATATAAACAGTGCTGCAATGAAGAAACTAAGTCTTCGCCCTCATCTTTATTGATTTCCTTAGAATAAATTCCTGTAAGTATAATTTGAAGGTAGAAGAATACATATGTTTTAGGCTTCAGCTCATATTATCTAAATGTCTTTCAGTAAGAAAATACCAAGTTTTACAATCACCTCCCCACAGATGTTTCATACAACTTGGATTGATAACAGAAGTGACTTTTTCACCGTCACCTGTGCCACCCCCAACCCTCCCAAGATCAAAGCCACTTGCATATTTACAAGTGGTCACCGCTCATCTTATAATCTTCCCATGCCCCCTCCTGTTCCCCCAGAGCTAGGGGAATAAAGTCAGGGCCCTGGTCAGCTTCAGACACGGGCTGTGCCATCAGTGCCTGTGGCATCTCCAGCCTTGTTGCCCTCCTTTCTCTGGCATATCCAGCCATAGGGAGCTACTTCCTGTTCTACAACCACATCGTGAGCTTTTGTGCTTCTGTGCTTTTGTACATGATGTTTCTATCACTGGGACGGCCTTTCCTCTCTTCCTAGCTAACTGGTGCTCATCTTTCAAAATTCAGCTTCAATATCACTGCCACCATGAAGCTTCCTTGATCTCCCCAAGCTGGGCAGGGGCCCCACTCCCCTTTATGCCTTTCCTATCATACCTTGGTCATACCCTGGCAATTGCCTGTCCACCTGTCTTATTCCCTCACCCAACTGTTAGGTCTTCAAAGGACAGAGAACCAGTGAGAGACTTCCCTTTGAGGGAAGTCCTTTCTTCCTCTCTGCTTCCCACACATACAAACTCTACCCACCCATCAAGCCCTTGCACAGAGATCTCACAGCCCCCACCCTGGAAGTCTTCCCTGGTGGCCTCAGAACCCATCAGCTCCCTTGGGTCTGGCTCATTTGGACTTGCCCCTGAGGAGACAGTTGCCAGAAAGCAGGGCCTGGAATCACACCGAGGCTTTGTCACTGTCTCAGTCGCCTTGAGCAGCTGTAACAAAAGACCAGAGACTGGGGGCTTAAACAACAAACACTTATTTCTCACAGCTCTAGAAGCTGGGAGGTCCAAGATCAAGGCACTGGCAAAGTCAGTGTCTGGTGAGGGCCCTCTCCTTGGTTTGCAATTGGCTGCCTTCTTGCTGTGTCCTCACATGGCAGAGAGAGAGGGAACTCCCATGGCCTCTCCTTCTTCTTACAAGGACACTAATTCCATCATGGGGGCTCCACCCTCATGACCTCATCTAAACCTCCCCAAGGTTTCACCTCCTAATACCATCACATTAGAGGTTAAGTCTTCAACATATCAATTTGGGGGGGATACAAACATTCAGTCTGTAGTACCACTGGCAAGCCTTGTGGCCACAGGCACATCCCTCCTCTCTCTGAGCCCGATCTTCCTTTTTTTTTGTACAAGGAAGGGATCCGAAAGGAAATTCTCAACCAGTCAGTAAACTCTAAACGGGGCATTTATGGTTGGTTGGTGACTCTATCCTCCCAGCATCCATCCTTTCTTCTGGAAAATGCCCTGGTTTCCTTCCTTTAGTCCAGGAGGGCTGGGGTTGAATCACTGGACGTAAGCCAACCTGGTCACAGTGATGGGTACAAGCATGTGACCTGAGAGCCAATTAGAGTGACTCAACTCCCCGAACTACTGTTGCAATTCCTGGAAGATTGTCACCACTTTGTGTAGCTCTAGAATCCAAAAGCTGGAGCTACCTAGGTTGCTGGAGAATGGGATCCACAAGGATTCTGATGATATTGTTTGAACCCAGTATCCAGCCTCTTCTGGACTATTTGATTCTCTTTTCCCTCCCCTTTCCTCTTTTTTTCCTTCTTTCTGTTATTTCTCTGCCCTCAGTTTCTCTCCCCTATACCCCCAAGTCCCTGTGCATTTTGCTGTCTCTGTTGCCATGTCCACCACCTGTACAGATGTTTCAGGCTCAGGTCTGTCCCAGGCTGTGCACTGGCCCAGCTGCAACCTTAACCCCAGCAGAGGTGGGAACTGGGTCCTCAGAGGAGCTGTGAGGAACACGCTGCAGAGGACATATGGAAGGAACAGAGAGACTGGGTGACAGGCAGTGCTCCCAGGATCCTCCTCAGGGAGGTTCTTTACTCTGGGCTCATGGCTCAGTTGGCATTGGCAGCCTTGTTACCAGCTTGCCCCATGCTGACTCTGCATATTGTTCACAGCACTGGGAAAGGGGGAAGTCTTCCTCTTTATCAGTTCCATTTGCTCATTATTGGAACAGTTCCAGGTGAGCACTAGACAGTGCAGGGAGAATTAAAAGGAATGGCCTCCTTTACAGCTTTCATATCATTTTGTGATATTATTGACAGGAAGCACAAAAGACAAGTATGCCATCACCTGGGTCCATACAGTTCTTTGCCCAAACCTGGGTTCATCATCTCTTTCAGGAACCATTGCCCTTTGATACTTGCTCTGCCAGCAGATTCTAATCTGACTTTCAAATCACTGATATTGTGCTTTGTTTGAAATATGAAGGATTCAGGTCACTCCACAAATTCAGGGAGTGGATTAGTTATATGTTGCTACATAATAAATCATAAAACAAAATGACTTTGCAAACTATTGTTCTCAAATAGAGGTTTACATACTGTATACAGTCCTCAGGCCAAATCTGGCCCCCTGCTTGTTTTTGTAAATAAAGTTTTATTGGAACACAACTATGCCCATTCATTTACATATGCTCTATGGCTCCTTTTGCAGAGTTGAATAGTTTTAACAGAGTCTATATGATCCACACAGACTAAAATATTTACTATCTGGCTCTTTACAGAATCAGTTTGTCAAGCCATGGATTAACACAACAATAATAATTTATTATTTCTCATGGATTTTATGGGTCAGGAATTTGGGAGCAGCTCAGCTTGGTGGTTCTGGTTGAGGGTGTTTCATGAGGTTCCAGTTAGGTATTGGCTGGGGCTGCACTCATCTGAAGACCTGACTGAGGATGAAGGATTCTTACTCAAAAAGGCTCACTCACGTGGCTGGCCAGTTGGTGCTAGCTGTAGGCTGGGGGGGCTCAGTTTCTCTTTACATGGGCCTCGACACAGGATAGCTTGAGTGTTCTCATGGCACCCTCTCATGGCACACTCTGGGGAAAGTGGCCACTTTCCCCAGAGTGAGTGATTCAAGACAGCAAGGTCAATGCTTTTATGAACTAGAGTCAGAAGCCACACATTGTCACTTCTGCCATATTCTACTGATCACACAGGCCAGCTCTGGTTCAATGTAGAAATGGATGTCACAAGAGAATAAATACCAGGGGACGGGATTATTGGGGCCATCTAGAAGGCTCACTATGGAGGGGGCAAACTCATGCTCCCATGAACAGGTTTGATCTATAAGATGTATTTTCATGGGCTTGCACCATGCTTCCAGTCAATATTTTTAAATTGGGAGATTTTTGCAAAGTATCTTAAATAATCCCATATTTTCACATGTAACAACAGGATGGCAGCAACAACAACTGCCCTCTTTGCATGAGACATGACTCTTTCTAGTTTACCACATTCCCCATCATTTTTTACTGCTCCCTGATAAGGAAACTGAATTTTAGTAATCATTAATGATTGTCCTTGGGCTGTTTTCTTACTGGAGAGGAATACTTCTCTGCAGCCTCATCTGTATTAAAAGAGGGTAAAGATACACTAAAAGGACCTCCCATTTTAAGAAGAATCAAGGGGACCACAATTCTAATTAGGAGAGATGACTACTTCTGTATATTTAATATACATGTACAGTGTGCATATTTTAAACAACTATAACCACCACAGCTTATAAATATTGCTGTCTGGCTTGTGGAAGTCAATCTTCTTAGTTTGACATTGAAGATCTGTTGTAATCTGGCCCCTCCCTACCTTAAAGACTATGGCATAGAGATTAAGAATTTAGACACTGGGATCAGACCACATGGATTTAAATACCAGCCCTATCACCAGTTGTGAATTCAATTTTCTCATCTCAAAAATGGAGATAATACTAGTACCTATCACATGGGATTTTGTGACTATCTTTCCAGCCCTACTTCCAGCCCTGCTAGCACTCTAGCTACCTGAACATTCCCAAACTGTTTTAGGCTTCTGCCTTTGCACATTCTGCTCCCTCTGTCTGCAATTCACATGTCCTGCTTCTCTGCAGCAAGGCTTAGTCCACAGTTATCCACTAAGGCTGTCCTAACACTGTCCATCGAACACATCTGGTTCTCCTGGGCATGACACCTGTGATGGTACTCCTTGATTCTCGTGTGGTTAGGCTGGGACTATGTGACAAGATCTAGTCAATGATTTGTGGGTATGAGAAACACACGTCTCTTCCAGGCTGGAGCATTTAATAGCAGGTTCAAGACCCCCTAGAATTCTCTCTTCTCTCATCACAATAACTGGGTCCTGGAATGAGGATGATGGAGTAAGCAGAGCCACAGCTAAGCCATGTCAGATGTATTGAGCAAAAAATCTACCTTTTAGGGCCGGCTGAGTGGCTCAGTTGGTTAAGAGCTCACTCCAAGAGTGCAAGCTCTGAGCAACAGGGTTGTCGGTTCTGTTTCTGGCCCAAGCTGAGCAGCTGCTGAGCCACCAACAGGTGGCAGGATGGCTCAGCTAAAAAAAAACAAAAAACAAAACAAAAAATCCACCTTTGGTTTAAGACTTCAGAGTTGTTACAACGGTATTATGTAGTCTATATTGATTCTTTTTCTTAAGAAAGCTTCCTTAAGCTTTCCTCAAACAGAGCTGATAAAGGTCTATGGGTTGCCATGGTGACCAATACAAACCCATGTCAACACATTACCTCCTATGGCCCTGTATTAAATAACTGACTGGTATGTATGATGGTGTCCATTGGTACTGTTCTCTCCTTAGAGTGGCCTTCTCCAGATACCTATTGTAAGGATGCTCCCTCCCCTCTTTTCTGAATGAACACCCAGTTTAATTTGTTCTTGGTACTTTATTCTCAACAGCAATTATTTTTACTTATTTACTTGCTTATTGTCTGCCTCTTCCACTAAACAATAAGTTTACAGCCCTGGGGCCTAGCTCGATGTCTGGCACAGAGATCTGAGTAAATGAATGATTGAATGAATGAATGATCCATGAAAACTGTACATATAGCACTTAGTATGGTGCCTACCACATCGTGTGTGAGCCGGAATGATTGAGTGGCCCCTGGTACAACTCAGCAATTCATCTATCCTGGACCACATTTGCAAGTGTCCTCTCTTAGGTCACAAATTGGGAGGCAGCAGAAGGCCTAGTAAGGGGCTCTTGCTGCTGCCTTTATGTTTTCCCTTGCCACAAAATCTCCTGTGGCCGTTTAAAGCCAGGAAGCAAAATCAAAGGACCCTGGATTCAAAGGACACTAATTACCTTTCAAAGAGTTCCCCTTGGCTTTAGCCACATGATTCCCGTCAGAGGCTGTGGGAGTCTGTGGTTCCTGTGTTGGGCTTTGAAACTGGGAGGGATTAATGGGGCTTGATTAAACCACAAATGTCAGGAAGTGTGCAGGGCAGCTCGGAATGCTGGCCACCTCCGTCTGTCCTGGAAGAGGGGACACTCACTGACCTCCCCTCCTCCACTAGGCTTGAGCCTCTGATAAAGGAGCTCAGGGGAAGGCATCTTCTTCCTCTACACTCAAGGGTACCAGATTCACGGTTACGATGAGGCTCACTTACATGGAAATGACTGACATGCTAATGAGAATTTAGTTGTTTGCACTTCGTTAAGACAGGTGTAATAAGAAACCAGCCCACTAATTTTCCATGCCCTGACGCCTGAACAGCAACTTCCTCAACTCTACAACAGCAGGCTTGTGCTACAATAATTGATAATGGCATTAATAGGTACCAGTTCACTGAGCACCTACCTTTTTACTAGGCACTGAGCTTGCTGCTTCATATAGTTGATCTCATTTCATCCTCATAACCTCTCTGGGGGAGATAAGGGCTCTCATTAGCGCCATTTCACAGATGAAGAAATTGAGGCTCAGAGAGGTGGAACCACTTGCCCAAGGTCACACAGCATGGAAGTGACAGACTAGCAGTTAGCCCTGGACCTCTTTCACCTCAGAACATGAACTGCTCTACCCTGTTCACATCTTTCAGTAAATTTTGAGGATCCATCCCTCTGATATTCGAGGAGGAATGATTCTGTGAAAAACAGTAAGATAAGTGGACACACATGTTGGGGAAATCTGTACCAACTGTGGTGGAGCCTCATTTAGTTTGCAAGCTGACCCCGGGCCTGGCTCTTGAACCATTTTATTAATCCTCCAATTGCTGAGGAAGAAGTTGGTAACACTTCCTGTCAGGAAGCATTTTAGCCGAGAGTACCTAGAATTGAACTCAGTGAGAAGACACTGTGGATTTGCTCACCCTACATCATCCCCAACCATTCTTTGCTTGCCTGCATTATAGAGTTGGAAAAACCAAATACCCACTTACCCAGTATCCCTTGCTGCCAGAGGTGCCCATGTGGCCAATTCTGATCAATGAGACATATGTGAAAGCACCCACTTTCCCCAGCAAGAGGGACAGACTCACCGGCAGCAGCCTTCCTCACTTCATCCTCCTGTCTAGAATATGACGTGATAGCCAAATGTGGTAGTCTTCTTGTGTTTGGAAAGAAAGACCAAGAGAATCACAGACTTTGCTGAGCCATCAAAGCAGTGCTAGCCACGGCCTACCTTGAGAATTTATGAAAGTAAGAAGAACAAAACCCCTATTGATTTAAGCCCCCATTAGCTGGATTTTCTATTGCTTAAAACCAAAAGCATCATAATGGGTATAGCCTTTCATCCTATGTCTCTTATTAAGAATGAGGAAATTTCTCAGATTCCCCTCACATCTGTGTCCAGAATTTTGTCCCAGTGTTTCTTTCTAAGTTAATTGTGGGTCAAGGGCAAAGAACCAACGTGGTTGGCTTAGACTGGCAGTTCTCAAACTTGAACTGCATCTTACTAAGAGGACTTGTTAAAACCTGGATAGCTGGGTCCTGCCCAGTTTTTTATTCTGAGGGGGTGTCTGAGAATTTGCCTCCCAGAGAAATGTTCTACTCCACTATCTAGTAGTATAAAGTTAGAGAGAGTTCACTCTGGAGAGTTAATCAAAGAAGGCTTCTTGGAGGAGGGGTCATGAGCTAAACCTTAAAGAAAACTTAAGGATTGGGAAGAGGTGTAAGGGTGATAACAGGAAGAAAGTCCCTGAGTAAGAAAGGACCGATCAGGAAGGAGGTAAATAGAAAAGAGGAGGTGTGGTCAGGAGTAAAATGGAGAGGGCAAGTGCTAGAATTCATATAGGACCTTTGCCATTAGCTTCAGAAGCCAGGAGGCGATTTTGGAGGCAAGAGGAAAGTAGATGGGTTGAGTGCTCAGTCTCAGTTGTCACACTTGAATTCAAGCCCTGCTTCTACCATTGTCTTGCTGTGGTTTCTCTGAACAAGTCAATTTACCAATCTGAGCCTTCATTTTCTCAGCTGTGTAATGGGAATAATGATACCTCTCTCACATCATTATTAAGAGATTTAAATGATCTTACACCCAGGATTGGCTGCAGCTCTGGCCACATCGTCTTCCTTCTAGGACCCAGCTGGTTCCTTCTGCGGCCCAAGGACCCTATTTGGGATATGCTATTCAGGTGGAAGGGAAAATAAAACCACCCTGGACCAGCAGCCCCGGTTCAGGTCCCATATATGAGTGCCAGTGACACTGCCCTCAAAAAAAAAAAAAAAAAAAAGAATAAAACCACGCTGGAGACGGGTGATGACTTTTAAAGCTTCTGCTCAGAAGTGGCATTACATCATTCAAGTTCACATATGACTGGCCAAAGTAAGTCACATGACCAGGTCCGATGTCAACGTCATGGGATGTATAATCCTATGCCAGGGAGAGAGCTTTGGAAACAAAAAATACTGTCCATGCTGTGCATTTTGAAAGTAACCTCCTGTTTTAAAATATTGTTTAATTCAGATCGTTCACTAATCCCGAAAGGCAATCTTTTACAGCGGAGCATAACAATGAATCTGTATTTGGTATTTCATGGTTTCATTGCTAAATAAAGGCTCAGAGCAAGTGGATTTTCATGTCTTGTAAGATGTCCCTCTTTTATAGGTTTGGGACTTCTGGTTCTTTATTCTCCAACATGAATTTTAGCATCAAATTATCAAGTTCAGTGAAAAACCCTGTTGGGATTTTGACCAGAGTTGCCTTGTATTTATAACTTAAATTGCGGGGACAATTGCCGTATTTACAATATTGAGCCTTCCCATAGTGAATTTCGTATATTTCACCTTCTTTTATGCCCTTCAATACAGATTTATAAGTTTTTCCATATAGATTTTACATGTCTCCTATTAAGATTTATTCCCTAGAAGCTTATAGATGTTGTGGCTAGAGTGAACGGAGTCTTTTTAAAAATATATATTTTGAAACTTGTCATTGCTGGTATATACAAACACTTTTGATTTGCAACTTTGTGGAGCTCTCCTAAGAGTTCTAATATTATGTCTGCAGCTTGAAATTTCTGTGAGGATAATTATGTCATATGAACGTGGCAGTGATTTTTATTCCTTTCCATCATACCTTTCCCTTCTAACTTTCTCTTTTTCTTTTCTTTCTTTTTTTTAAAAAAAATTTTATTCAGTAACAGCATGTTTTTTCCAGGACCCATCAGCTCTAAGTCAAGTTGTTGTCCTTCAGTCTAGTTGTGGAGGACACAGCTCAACCCCAAGTCCAGTCACTGTTTTCAATCTAGTTGCAGGGGGTGAGCCCACCATCCCATGCGGGAATTGAACCAGCAGCCTTATTGTTAAGAGCACGAGCTCTTACCAACTGAGCCACCTGGCTGCCCTTCTCTTTTTTTTTTTTTACTACCTTATTCTTTATGAGGTATACTTAATTCTCTAGAAGCTCTGTAAGTTAAGGTTTTTGATTGTTCTCATTTTAGAGATGAAGAAACTGAGGACCAAAGAGAACCCAAGTCTGTCTTACTCCTAAATCTATGTGTCAGGGCTGCTTCAGGTGCAAGTGACGGCAAAGTCGGTCAGAGGGGCTCTCACAATGGAGAGGCGAGGCATGGCTAGATCTGGGTCTCTCCTTGGCGTCATTGGAGCACCTTCCTCCTTCTACCTCTCAGCCCAGTTATTCTCTCTGTTGCCTTCATTCTCAAGCAGGGGTTCCCCATATGAGTGAAAACAGTTGCCAAAGGCTCCAGGTTTACGTGATCCTTACCATCGGCAGCCCTAGAGAAAACACTGAGACTGTGTCTCCCCCTGCATCCATATTAATCCCTGAGAAGGACTCTGACTGGTCAGGCTGGCCTTGTGCCCACCCCCTATAGGACCACATGATTGACAGTGCCACAAGAATCACTTGGAATCAGAGGTGGGAGAGAGAGAGGGATCCCCAAAGGAAAAGATGGGACAGGGGAGTGATGCTAGGTGGCCAGAATGGCAGATGTCTACTGTATTGGGCAGTCCCTGACTGCCCCTTACTGACCAAGTTGTGGAGACAGGGGGCCTGCATTCCTGTGTTTTCATTGCCATTAGTACTTCTGGTATATTGTAATTTCTGGGGCTGTTACTTTGATTATATGGCAATAGGGAGCCTAACCACATGGGTGGGTATCAAATGAGGAAATACATGGAAAACAGATCTGCAAAACAAAACTCTGTAAGGAATGGCTTGCATCATCACTGACCTTAATTAGTAGAATCACTCCTCAACTCAAGAACCTTGAATGGTTCCCTACAGCCTGACTCATCAAGTTGAGGATTTTTGCAAACCTTGCAAGGCTATTCATAGTCTAGCCCTCCCTGCCCCCCCCCCCCCTCAATCCTCCCTAACCCACATCCTCCACTCTAAACAGGCTGATCTTGGCCTGCACCTGTGTTGTTCAGAGTCAATCTCATGGTTTTACCTGGAACCCACCCACTTGCTTGGGTAACCCTGGGCAAGTTATGTATTTCCTGTGGAACTCAGTTTGCTCATCTCTTAAATGGGAAACATTGCTTCCCAAAGTCATGGTGAATATAACATGAAAGAATGGATATAAAGAGGCCAAGAGTACAATGCTTGCCACAAAGTCTGTGCTTGGTCCTCCCTTGTACATCTTTTTCTCTGCAGACCCCTTGGGATGGTCTTTGAGGGGGTGATCAGTAAGGAAAGAATGTCTCCCTTGGGCGCACTTGGGCCCACTAGAAGCATTTATGTCAAATTGCAGAAAAAGGGTGGGATCAGCCTTCCATGTCCAAGGACTTAAGAAAGATCCTCCTAGGGAGGAAGAAGAAGGGAAAATGGTTGAGGTTTTGGGTCCCTGAGGAAGTGGATGACTGAAGATGTGCTCTGAGGTCAGACTGTGAGATGTGCTGAAGATGTGCTCTGGGGTCAGGCTGTGACTTGGGATGGGCCTGAATCTGTGGACAGGGGAAAGGATGGCTGTGAGTAGGCACCATGATGGTATGTGGATTGGGGTCTGGACCAGAGATCTTCCTTGGCTGTATGTTCCAAGGAAAGCCCACCCAGGCAGATATCCCTCTGCTCATGCACACCATATCTGTGCTCTGGGGATGTCACTGCTAGTCTTCACATTGCTGTGAGCTGAGTCTTCATCCACTTCCCCCCTTTGGAGATGCTGCCAGTAACATTCTGGCCAAATCCAGCCTGCACATGCATTTGGCATGGCCATATGGTGCATGGTGTTTTTGTAAATGGCTGCAAATTCTTTGATACTCCTCCCATCAAGAGGTGGTGTTTGTGTACCCCTTCCCTTGAATCTGGGTGGATCTGTGGCTGCTTTGACCAATAGAGTATGGTGAAAATGACACGGTGGGACTAGAAGATAAATCATAAAAGGGCCATCCTTGAGTGCTCCCTCTCTAGATGTGCAGTGCTTGCTCCTGGGTACTCTATCTTGGAACCCAGCTGCATGCTGTGAGAAGCCCAGGCCACATGGAGAAGCCACATGTAGATGCTCTAGTGGACAGTCCTAGCTGAGTCCAGCCTTTGACTCATCCTGGCTCAGGCACCATATATGTGAGCAGAGAAGCTTCCAGATGATTCTAGCCATTTGAGTCTTCCCAGCTGAAGCTCCAGACATCATGGAGCAGAGTCAAACCATCCCCACTGTGCCCTGTCCAGACTTCTGACACAGAGAATCCATGGACATAATAAATGTTTGCTTTACGTCACTACATTTGGAATGGTTTGTTGCATGGAAATATTAATGAGAAAATAGGGCTTTACAAATTTTTGATTCTGTTGCCAACATTTAAAATTGGGAAATTTTGCATACAAATTTGGATTTTTTGCCTTTAATGAGAAATCAGAAAATCTGACCACACTGGCATCCCTGCTTGGCAAAAATTGGTCACAGCTTCCTGCCTGAGAAGGGATATGGATGTTCTGTCTGCCTTAGCCCTCATCTGGCCGTCTTTGCTTGTTTAGGTCACATGCCTGGTCCCCATAGGCATGTGGGTGTGCTGGCCCTGGGCCAGAACCATCTTATAGCCTTGTGGGCACTCAAGGTCTCATGATGGCCTGCACATCCTCGACCTCTGTGGGTGCTCCCTTTTTGTTCCTGGATTTACATAAACCCACCAAACTCAGCAGGGTTCTACTCTTTTCTCTGCTCAGAAAACCACTTCTGTGAAATAAAAACCAAGTGGGGCTGGGGGTGGTGATGGCTCTGTCTGGAACTTGCTTGTCCTGTAAACAATTTCCTGGTGATAATCTTTCCAATTATCCCTCCAAGTTGGAACTGCTGTGTCAAATCAAGCTGGGTGCCCTCAGCTTATCCTGTACATCTTGGAGTCATTAAGATCCAGCTTTCTATTTCCGGGTGAGTTATCCAGAGCCACCATGGCCATAAAGTCCAGGTTCCTTGACACAGACACAGAGAATCACAAGATTATAGAAACTTTAAAACCAATCCAGGGCAGCGTATAGAATTTTACACACAGCAAGAATCTTAAAATCAATCTTAGCTCCAAGCATAGACAAGCCAGGTACAAATCCCAGTAAATATAACTTTATTTTTTCTTCTATTAACTTGATTTATTAGCTTCCATTCATACAGGTAGCTGACTTCATTCAATGTTCATTAAGCGCCTCTAGGTACCAGGTTGTTTCTTTTTTTAAGGAATAGGAGTATCACCTTGACATTTCAGATAAAAATTTCTGCCACTGGGGAGTTTAATTTGCATTCCAGTGGAAGAGCCAAATGAAAAAACAAGTAAACAAATAAATATATGATAGAATGTCATAAGTGGTATAAAGTGCTATAAAGAAAAACAGGGGAAAGAGATAGGTAGTGATGAAGGAGTGTTATTTTAACCACATGGTCAGAGAATGTGTCCCAGTGAGACAGCCTTTATGTAGAGACCTGGAGGATGTGAAGGAGTGAGGCCCATGAAGACCCAGGGAAGAAGGGTCCGCCTGGATGAGGGAACAGAAAGTGCAAAAGCCCTGAAGCTGGGATAAGGTATGTTTGGCCTGTTATGGGAGAAACAGTGGGAAGACCTGGATGGCTGAGCAGAGATGGAAGAGGAAAGGAGGAGTAGAGACAGGTTGAAATCTCAGTCAATTTAATATTCTTCTTCTCTACTGGTTTATGTATAAATATTGAGGGGCTCACATAATCCCAGGATGGGAGGGAGCATGTAGTCTACATGTCATGTATCTAGTCCTGCAGCCGTGCTCCCTCCTCATTCAGATTTTCAGTTGATTTTCAGCTTTTGATGCCTCACCTGTGCCCCCTTCAGATGCCTGGCTCACCTTGATTCTCTGATCTGTGGGGATCTGTGGGAGGCTACTTGTCTGCCTAAGCACCTTGTGAAAAAATTTTCAACTCTGTACTGTTCCAAGGAGGGATCTGACCGGGCCTCAGCCAATACCTCTCTTTCTTCACCCTGACATCTCCTTGAAAGGATGGAGGGCTAAGGTGGAGGGTAGAAGCAGAGCTCTATCTAGTTTGTATGAAGTCTAAACCTTATACCATTCTGGGTGATCCTCTTTAGGAAAAAGAAAAGAAAATTATGAATATAATGTGGGTATGAGTGTGAATGTTTATTTAGAATGAAAAAAGAAAATGAAAATAAATCACAAATTTTAAATATTGGGTTGTTGGAAAAGTCAACCGATGTATTTTTTTCAATGCTTTTCATTGCAAAAATGCATCATGACTTTTCCAACAACTCAATAGCTGACAAATATCACAAGTGATACAAAATCCAGAAAAATAACACACTATTTTTATTAACTGCATGACATCCCATATAAACTTTTCCTCTACATTTTTGGCTGCAGATTTTACATCAGAAGCCATGGAGATGAGAAGGAAGTGAAGCAACATATTTAATGTGCTGAAAGAAAAGACTGTCAATTCAGAATTCCATATCTAGCAGAAATCACCTTCAGGGATGAAGGTGAAATAAAGACATTCTTAGGTGAATTCATAGCCAGTAAACCTGGTCTAAGAGAATTGCTAAAGGAAGTTCTTCAAACAGAAGGGAAATTGGAAGTTCAGAAATGTAGGAAGAGCAATAAAAATCATAGTAATGGGTTATAATAATGATATAATAAATGTCTTAATAAAAATAATGGGCCATTCTTTTTCTCTTGAGTTATCTAAAATATTTTGACAGCTAAAAATGAAACTTTGTCTGAATATTGTGTTGGATATTTCAATGTATATATATAATATAAAAACAACTATAACATAAAGGAGGAGGGTAAACACACACATATATGATGGTAAGATTTCTACATTTCACTTGAAGTGATAAAATATTGGTTCTAAATAGTGTGACAAATATGTATACTTTAATCAGTAGAGGAGCCAGTAAACATAACTATACAAAGAGATACAGTAACCCTAACCCTAACACTAAACCTAGCCAAAAGAGAAAAAAACAAAAAAAATAGAAAAACAAACAAACAAACAACAAAAAAAAACCACAACGTGTAAATTTAAATGGGACACTAAAACATGTTCATATAATCCCCACCCCCACACCCCAAAAAAAAGTCAGGAAAGGAAGAACATTGGAATGAAAAATAGAAGAAACAAACAGAAAACAAAAAATAGAGTGGTAGACTTAAATCCAAACATCCCAATATGTACACTAAATGTAAATGGCGTAAACATACCAGTCAAAACTCAGAAAAAAGCAAAAGGGATTTTAACAATGACCCAGCTATATACTATCCACAAAAAAATTAATTTTAAATATGATGATATAGGCAGATTAAAATTAAAAGGATGAAAAATTATATACCATTCAAGCACTAGTCACATGAAAGCCACATTTATCAGTGACTATATTAATATCAAAGTGAATTTCAGAGCCAAGAAAATGACTAGGAATAAAGAGAAACATTAAATAATGATAAAATGGATCTAATCACTAAGAAGACAAAACAATTCTAACATGTATATGCACCTAACAATAGAGCTTTAAGATATAGGAAGCAAACTGACAGAACTGAAAGGTAAAAGAGACAAATCCACACTTATTGTTGAACATTTCAATATTGTTCTCTCAGTAATCAATAGAATTAGTAGATATAAAATCTGCAAGAATATAGGACTGACATCAAACAACTGTATCTAATTGACATGTATAGAATACTCTACCCAACAACAGCATAATACACATTCTTTTCAACTGCACATGGAACTTCCACTAAAATAGATTTTCTTCTGCAGGAGGAAATAGGACAAAGGGTGCAAAATATGTGGTTAATACCTTAAAATGTGCTAGAATATATAGCCTTCAAATCTTGGAGAATCTCAGAAATATAAACACAGATTCTTTCCAAATGTCATTCCATTAACTGGTTGTTGAATCCTAGAAGTATATAACACAAAATACTAGAATCCTGAATATTTTAGAAACACACAATCTTAGAATAATTGCTTCATAGATTTGTAGAATCTCAGAAATATGGAATGTTAGATACTTAAAGGATACCTAATCCAGTGGTTTCAAAAGTTCCCAGAAGATGGTACTATTTCCAAAAGCCTAAAAGAAATTGTACTTGAATAAATGCAGCTTATTTAAGACATAAAAATCTTTCAGAACTTGAAACTTGTGGAAGTGAAATAAAAAGAATCCCTTTGGGGAGGCCAGTTAACTCAGGTGGTTAGAGAGCAGGCTCATAACACCAAGGTTGCCGGTTTGATTCCCACATAGGAGCTGCGCCCTCCACAACTAGATTGAAACGACTACTTGACTTGGGGCTGATGGGTCCTGGAAAAACACACTGTTCCCCAATAAAATTTCTAGAAAAAATAAACTAAAATAAAAAATAAAAATAAAGAAGATCCCTCTGAAATAGTCCAAAGTAACTATTTTACAAATGGAGAGATTTGTAAAATAATGCAAGAGATTGCATTACTGTGGGAGATTGCGTTATTGGTCTCAATTCTTCAGTATCTATGCACTTTGCAGTTTCTCCCACAAAAGAGGTGACACTGCACTTAGCCATGGGATTTGTTCTGGCCAATAAAGTGAGGCAGCGATGACAGTGTGCCTATACATTATGAAGCCTCTCATGTTTCTATCTGCTGTCTTGTGTTTTATTTATTTTTTTTTTTTGAGGGCAGTGTCACTGACCCTCATATGTGGGACCTGAACCGGGGCCGCTGGCGTCCTAAGCCAGCACTTAACCACCGGACCACTCGGCCAGCCCATGCTGTCTTGTGTGTTTTTGCCATTACTATGAGAAAAATGTGTCTGGGCTCCCACTGAAGGAAAGTGAGAAACACAGGGAAGAGCTGCCCCAGCTGACAAGCCCAGCCTCAAGCAAAGCCCCACCCAACCCTCAGTCACATGATCAAGTCCAGCCAAGATAACAGAGTTCTGGCTGACCCACAGTTGCATGAACTACAATCATAAATGTTGTTTTAAGCCACTGAGCTTAGAGGTGGTTGTTATACACCAATTGCTGACTGACACAGGGGAGTGACTTAAGTGGCAATAATGATTCTTTCTCCAGTTCTCTTTCCCTTGTGTCAGTGTTTTCTCAAGCGTGGATGCAATGCCAAGGGGATGTAGGCATTATTCAGACAGGACTCCAAAAAGCACCTAATCACACTGGGGAATGTTATCCCCTTCCCAATTCTTTACCAGTCCTGCTGATAACTTGAAGAGGAAGTCTCAGGTGCCAACATTTGCTACTCTTTTTTTTCTTTTTTTTTTTTTTCTTTTTAGAGGGCAGTGTCACTGGCCCTCATATGTGGGATCCGAACCGGGGCTGCTGGCGTCCCAAGCCAGCTCTTAACCAACGCACCACTCGGCCGGCCTGCTACTTCCTTTTTTTTTAACAGAGAGAACGTGCCTCAGGTTCAAGTTTTTCAGGTAGGCAAGAGCATCTAGCAAGAATTTCATTGGGCCGGCCGAATGGCTCAGTTGGTTAAGAGCTCGCTCAAGAGTGCGAGCTGAGCTCTGAGCAACGGCGGTTCGATGCCAGCCTGTGCTGAGTTGCCATTGAGCGGTCAACAGGTGGCAGGATGGCTCAGCTAAAAAAAAAAAAATGAATTTCATGACATGAATTAGTTTTTAAAGTATTTAATTTTACAGATACCTTTTGGTTATAATAAGGGATAGATATTGCTTCTCTACTTATAGCTGTGATATGATTTTTAAAATTTTAAGTGAATCTACTTAAATAAATACATTTTAAGATACTTATTGACATAACGAATAAAAGGGAATCTAAAGAAAAATATGGAGTCAATCAAAGAGCAGATGTTGGTGGATCTGGACAAAACCATACCATGATGATACAGTACCTCAGGATTGTGTCCTACTGCGACAGAGGGCACAGCTGGGC
Organism: Aselliscus stoliczkanus; assembly: GCA_033961575.1. Classification (NCBI taxonomy): domain Eukaryota; kingdom Metazoa; phylum Chordata; class Mammalia; order Chiroptera; family Hipposideridae; genus Aselliscus; species Aselliscus stoliczkanus. The sequence goes on along the minus strand of CM066738.1, from coordinate 24,907,379 downwards.
AGCTCAGCTGGGTGCTGAACTTGGGCGGGTAGGCATTGTTTGAAGCAAACATCATCAAGGTCATGGGTTTGCCTAGGATGGGCCTGCCAAAGCTCCCTTCCAAAATTCATACTTCAAGGCTGATTCATATTATGTGATGACTGGACAGTGATTTGGATTCGGGAGGGTTCAGCTCTCCGCATCTATCTGTGTCACCTTGGCTGGATCCCTTGCCTTTTCTGGGTTTGACTGAATGGGACATTCTCTATATGTAAGAAAAATCAGTGAAGTGAGATTAATTTGCAGTGTGGGCTGGTGTGGGCTCCGCCTTCATTGGAAAAGGAAGTGGCTCCTGTCAGCCTGCTCTTTCTCCCTCACCAGTTTCATCTGGAGATTTCTCCCCACCTGGTTTAGCAATAGAATGATTAGGGACCCTCAAAACTGCCTTGGAGAAACACAGATAATGTTGTCGCTCTCGGTGGGGAGATGTTTTCCCTGCAAATGCTTGGGGAGACATAGTCTTGGGTTTGAAGTTTTCTGGGGCCTCAAGAGAGCTAGGGTCCTATGGATTCTCTCCCAAGGAGAAACTCGGTGTTGTGGGTTAAATTGTGACCCCTCCCCAATTTATATGTTGAAGTCCTAGCTCTATATGTTATTTGGAAATAGGGTTGTTGCAGATGTAATTAAGATGAAGTCCTTATGGGATAAGTTGGGCCCCGATCCAATAAAACTGGTGTCTTTATAAAAGGGAGCAATTTGGACACAGACATGCTCACAGGTGGAACACATGTGAAGACTGGAATTTGTCACCCCAAACCAAGGAACTACCAGAATCTAGGACAAACCTGAAACAGATCATTCCCTAGTGCCTTCAAAGGGAGCAGGGCCCTGCTGTCACCTTGCTCTCAGACTCCTGGCCTGCAGCACTGTGAGACAATACATTTCCATTGTTCTAAGCCATCTCATGGTACTTTGTTATACCAATTGTAGGAAATCAATATACCCGGAATCCCCACAGTTCAGGGGTTGCAAACTCGAAAGCCTATGGGGTCAGATACCACAAATAAGTGAAGCCAGCGGGAATGGGACTATGGTGAGCTAGGGCATACACTTCCCCCTGAGTGGGGTCACCACTGGGAAGTCCAGCCCTCTGCTGCCAGGTTGAAATGTAGGCCCAGTATGTCCAGGACATCCAGTTTTTCCAGAGACGTCAGAAATATGAACTAGTATTTGCTATCTTGCTATTATTAAATGTTGACAACCATTTGACAACATTTAAAATTCCCTGTTCACAAACAGTAACAACAGAAGCAGCGGTAATTCCCATGAGCACGACAGCTGCCTGCTTTTGATGTCTACCATGCAGTCTTTTTTTTTTTCTTTTGAGGGCAGTGCCACTGGCCCTCATATGTGGGAACTGAACCGGGGCCACTGGCTTCCCAAGCCAGCGCTTAACCACCGCGCCACTCGGCCGGCCCTCTACCATGTAGTCTTAAGTGACAGGCTCAGGTTTGAATTTGACCCAATCTAAATTTAAAATTTCTTGGAAAATTCTGAGAAGATGGCAGCAAGGATAGAAGCATAGCTTTTGGATATTCCTGAATCCCTACATAAAAATAGAGCAGAAAGATAGCAAATTGAAACCCATGGATGACATTTAGAACGGAAATAAGCAACAAAGTGTTCCCTGTAACTGTAAATATAAACACACTGTAGGGAAACGGTCAACAGTCACAAAATTTGTGGGCTATCAAGTCTGGGCCAGAAGAAGTCAAGGTGTCTGACAGACATGAAAATAAAATAAACCCCAAAGTCAACAGGTATTCAAAATTAAGCAGGATAGAGATGATGGAGATAAAGGGAAATGAAGGGCCTGACTAAAGTAGGGGAGGGGACAGAATATCTCAGAAAGCAAGCCATCCTATTTTGGGACATTTTACAAAAACAACAAAAAATTCTTTTCTAAGAATTTAGAAGAGCTCCCCTGAATTGTGGGTTTTATTTTTTCAAATGTTCAGGTAAACTAATCTAACATAAAAATGAGCCCCAGAACAGTATCAAGCTCAAATCCCATACAAAGTTATTATTTAAAAAAAAATCTGGACCATAACGTTCCCTACAGATAATGAAAACACTCCAGAGAAACATATTCCATAAAGTGGGCTAGAACTGAAATGTACTCTTTCCAAATAAACTAAAAGACATTCGGAAAAACTCAGAAATGATATTTAGAAACACAAGGAACACCATTAAAAAATAAAGTCTAAACTATAATAGAAGGAATGGAGTGAACCAACACAATAAATAATACATTAGGAGAAAGAGAAGGTGACAAGGAGGAGAGTTTTTAAACAATCAAAAAGAAATGAAGAAAAACATAAAAAAGATTCAAGAAAAAGTGACACATTAGTAGGCAAAGAAGTCACATCATGTGGGTCATAGGAATATCTAAAAAAGGAAATCAAAGGAAAAGAAACCAAACAGAATAAATACTGAAAACTACAATTTAAGTAAACCTTCTTGAAGTACAAAACAAATTTGAAATTTTACATTGAGAGAAAGCTACATACCTCACAATATTGACACTGAGTGACCATGACATATTCCAGGAACATCACTACATGTTAAAGAAAATAAGAAGAAGTTTGATAACTAGATCAAAAGAATCCTTACATAAACAAAGAACATTATATTGCCATCAGATTTTTTTTTTAAGCAACACTTTATGGTAGAAGAAAATGGAGCCACATATTTAAGATACTCAAGGAAGGAAAATGATAACCAAGGATTTTGGATCCACAAAAACTGACTTTCCAATACAAAGGGCAGAAACTGTTATCAGGGAATGCTGTCTCCATGAGCCTTTCCTGAAGAATCTATTAGAAAATGAGCTTCAGATGACAAAAATGAATAGAGAGATGTCAAAATAAAGACTGGTGGTGAGCATTAATGTATACGTATGTCCTTGTCAAACTAAAACTAGGCCATGGTTGAAAGGAATAGCATATAGTATTAAAGACTTTATTATCTGACTATGTAAACTTTGTTATCTGACTATGTAAACTTAAAACTAATGGGATCGTATATGCAAAAAAAATTTTAATCTGTTCTCAGTAATTATAATTAATGGTGATAAAATTAGTATTATTAATCTAAAACGGTTGGGGGTATAGCATGGGATTAAGCAAATGACTAATAATGGATTATTGCTATCATTCCCTGTGCCATTAATAACTAGACTTCTCAGTGCATAAGAAAAAAGATACAAATACATTTTTTTTTTTTTGAGGGCAGTGTCACTGGCCCTCATATGTGGGACCGAACCGGGGCCGCTGGCTTCCCAAGCCAGCGCTTAACCACCGCGCTACTCGGCCAGCACAAATACATTTTAAAGAAGTGAAATAACTTGAATTCTTAGTTAGAATTGAAAATATCAATATGAACTCATGTGTTATTTTATATACATATATTATATCTTTCTATCTACTGATAAGGCCTAGAAATAATGACCTGGCCAGTGGTAATGAGCATCCCTAGCATTCAGACAGTGGTCTTGAAATACCATTTCCCATGAAAAAGAATACTATCTAGAAGTTTTACTAAATACAAAGACTAATGAAGACATGTCAAAAAAACTTAGGAGCCAACTTGAAGAGGTTACTACTGGCCAAAGATGAGACAATTTAATTACAAATCCTAAGTGCAAAGGCCCTGTGGCAGGAGCATATTTAATGTGTTTCAAATAATCCTTAGAACCACCCAGCAGGCCTCATTGGATATTATATCTGGAGCCCCAGGGACTCATTTGGTTCCAATTTTGATGATTTGTAGCACTTGGTACTGGGGCAGGGCAGCCTCTGGAGTTGTTGACACCTTGTAAATCTGTCTCTTGTAAGCGGCACCATGTGCATACGCTTTGATACAGCTATAATTGTGGTTTTGGGTTTAATTAGAGGAAGCCCCCTGGGGGATTAACTATGTGCTGGCAAAGGCGGTAAGGCATCCTCCTGCAGTGTGCTCATAACTGAGGATATGCTCCTACTGCTGGAACAGGCTGGTCCCCTGGGGTCACCTGGAAAGTTTAGGGCAGCAGAGGTGGTGAGGACAGCCAAGCAATCCCTGCCATGGGGAGGTGGCCGCCAGTCCTTTAGTCTAGAATAGATTCCTCAGGTTGGCAGCAGCGTTGTGGAAGGGGATATCATGACTGCTTACCCCATTTAATGGGAACACCAAGACAAGACAATCTTAGAGTTCCTTCAGATAAAAGCATTCATGAAATATATTGAACACTGACATGGGGTCAGATCTGTGCATACACCAGGGTTAAAAGAGTAAATAAATCATGGTCACTGCTCTCAAGGAACTTCTGGGCATTTTCACATTTGGGTCTGCTGTCGGTACGTGTCACCTCACTAGCAGAGGCTGTTCTGAGACACCAAACTGGGGACCTGAGATGTTATAATCTCTGATCTGAACCATCTTTTGGGCAGAAGCAAGGAATGCGTGTGGGTTAATTTATAGACTGAGTATTGCAAGGCCTTCCTCTCTCCTTCCTCCTTTTTATTTTTTTTTTAATCTCTTCCCTCCTTCCGCCCTTCCTTCTTCCTTCCCCAAATATCTTTTGAGCACCCACTATGTCTCATTCACTTTTCTGGGCACAGAGGCTCCTACTATGGATAAGACAGGCACAATTTCTGCCTTCATGGAGCTCACAGTCTAGTGGGAAAGACAATGAACCAGTAAATTTACAAATCAAAGAATGGCAGGCTCATAGGGGCTGAGATGGAGGTAGAGTATGATGACAGAGAATAATAGGTGATCAGGGCATTCTTCCTAGGGAGGTGACACAGAAACAGACCTGAAGGATGAGACATTACTGGCCAAGCAGAGACCCAGGGAAACAGAAGGGCAGGTGAATGAAACAGCAAATGCAAGAGATAGCTGGATGCATTTAAGGGACAGAAGGAAGACTGGTATGGTTGGAGCCCGTCAGCTGGGGAGAAGGTGGAATCGATCCAGCTGAGAAGCGGGCAGGAGCTGAGATTCTATGCTAAGGGCGAAGAGAAGTTCTGCAGGATTTTCAATAGGGCTGTGCCACGGTTTGGTTTATGATGTTCAGGGAGTCATTCTGGCCACTATTTGGAGGGTGAGGGAGTAGAGTAACAGCAGGGAGAAGATCAAGATGCTGCTGAGACCACCCAGGGAAGTGCTGATGGCATCCTGCCTCGGGTGTTAGCAGCACAGGTGGAGAGGAGAACTGAGGGGCAAGTTCTGGAGGTGGAATTGATGGGATATGCAGAAGGGTTGCATGTAGGATCTGATGGCGAGAGAGAAATCAAGGCCACTGCCAGGGTTTTTAGCCTGAGCAACTAGAGGGATGTAGCTGCTGTTTGCTGAGATGGGAAGGTAGAGAAGTAGCACGTTTGGGAGCAGCATGCTCCGCTTTGGATATGCTAATGTTGAGGTCCTTGCGAGTCATCCACATGGAGAGGTGGACGAAGTAACTGGGTACCCTGTGTGGAAACTCAGAGGACAAGTCTGGGAAAGGGAATTAAATCTAGGAGTCATGAGCCTTTAGGTAGCATCTAAACCAGTGTCTCTCAACTTGGGGTGCACATGGAATTACCTGGGGAGGTTTATATACTCCAGGTGTCCAGGATATAATGCAGACTATTAAAATCAGAATCTCTGGGTGATGAGCCCCACGCATGAGTATTTTAAGGCTCTCCTGGTGATTCCAATACACAGCCAAGGCTCAGAGTCAAGGATCTGAATGCTAGCTAGTTGTCTGGGACCAGCCTCTTCACCATCACCTGGAACTCGTTAGAAATACAAATATTCAGGTTCATCCCAGACCTATGGGATCAGACACTATGGGGGGGGTGAGATTCCCCCTGAACCATCTATGTGTTAACAAGCCCTCCCATTGATGCTGCTGCATGCTAAGATTTGAGAGGCCCTGGTCGGTCTGCAGTTAGAAGCCAGGTGGAGGAGGGGCAACCTGGGCTGCAAGAACTTCAAGGCCATGTAGCAAGGTAGGAACAGTCAGTCGTCTGGTCAAATAAAATAACGTAAATGCTAAGGAGGATAAATATAAGACCAGAATTTGGCAGCATGGAGACTCTAGATGGCTTGGCAGAGGCTGTCACAGCCCGATTGACATGGTCGCTGGAGGAGGACATGGGCTTGCAGGTAAGGCAGCTGGCATGGTTTTGGGACCTGGGCTGTGCTCGGTCAGTATTTGCTTTTCTCCGCCTTTGAAATGTCTGTAGTTAAACAAGTGCAATGTATTGTTGTTCTCTTCCAATACTGATTTCTCTGAATAGGTCATGAGTAAACAGATTGTTGTATGATATGCTTGCGGCCTTCAGGGTGCTACTAGCCAACCCAAGTTTTCACAAAAACTTTGTGGGGGGAGAAAGGTAAACACTGCGGGTTGATCATCCAGGAGCCAATTCTTACGCCCTTCTCTTTTGCTGCCTTTCACGAGTGAGGCTGAAGACAAAAGCCTCAGACCAGTGTTCCCACTTTCCTTACCCACTAAAGTGGCCGCGTGGCCCATGTCTGCTCCGTGGGATGTGAGGGGAAGCTGCTGGGAGGGTTCTGGGAAAGCTATTTTGTTTCCTGATAAAAAGATAGGCATGTGAGCAGAGTTCATAGATGCCACCCCTCTTGTCAAAGCTGTCTTCTAGCTCATAGATAGATCTATGCTTTTGTCCTTGCGCTTACACCAGTTTGAGTGTTATTCGTCACTGAACAGCGACAGGCTTATACAACAACCAGAAGCTCCTGTTAAGTTCTCTTGCATGACCAGTGGTCCAGAGGTTTATTGTGAGGAGCTAGAGGTAACCTAGGCCTCCAACACCAGGGGACTAGGTGGGGAAGGCATGGAGGATGCCCACTGTGGCAGACTATTCAGGACTTGGAAGCGACGGCTGCACACACATGGAAGCTAGATCTTAAAACATAGTGTTGAGTGAAAAAGGCAAGAGAATGTTATTAATAGCATTTATGTAAATTAAAAGCATACAGAAAGCAACACTGCAGATTCTCAAGGACACGTACATATTTAAAGACATATACCACTTGTTAGAGTGGGTGCCGAGGTGGACAGAGGACAAGAGTAGGGATGGGGAATGAAAGGGACAAATAATAAAACAAGGGAAGGGGTCTCACTCTGACCAGTAACAAGTCAGAGGCATATGATTAGCCCAGCTTTCTGCACCTGACTTCCAACTAGAGAAAAAGAAAGTGCATGTCCTCTTTGGAGACCGATGGGCAGCTCTGCGTGACTGGAGGGCCGAGGGTGGGAGGAAGGTCCAGGGAGATAAAACTGGACATTTGGAATCTCCATTGCCTCCATCCTGGAGGGCTCCAAGGCAGAGTGTGTTGAGCTGCGTTTTGTAGACAATGGGGAGCTTTGGAAAGTTTTGGAGCTGGGAATCATATGATCTGAGTTAAGCTCTTGGAAGGTCACTCTCCGCTGTGAACAGTTGGATCAGAGTAGGAAGCTCAGGGGAGGAACGCTCTTAAAGTTGTGCCTATTGAAAAATGACATCTGACAACATGTTTTAAAATGGCTCTTGGTTGGGAAATCGCTGGAGGGCGTTGGGTCCTTTGATACTGCCTCCACATGATTATCTCAACGACTAAGGTGGCGAGAATGCCTAGTGCCTTTGGAGGATAATGAACACTTATATGTTCTGTGCAAGGTGCGTTGCATGCATTTCTCATCCAGTCCTCACCCCACCCAGGAGGTGGATGCTCGGGTCTCCACTTCAGAGATGTGGGCAAGGAGGCTCCGAGCCCAACCTCTTCACCACGAGAGTAGGCTACACTCCACCCACCCCCCTTCCTATTTATTTTCTGTTTTCCAGTTTAATTGGGGGCATATTCTTTCTATTTAAAGTTATTTGCTGGCAACAGAATGCAGTACTCAAACAGACAAAAATACACAGTCTCCTTAATGAGGAACAGGGGACACTCCCTTGGGGAGAGACAGAAGAAACAGCTTTAGGCAGACAGTGTAAGATAGGGAGAAACCTGATGGCAGGGGGTGAGAAAGACCCTTTGGAGCGAAGGAAAAGATTGGCTGCTCACATCACTCAAGCAGGAGAGTCCTAATGACCTCCTCTCTGTGGACTCAGATGTCCCACCTGTAAGATGGGACAGAAAGATGGAGGAGGAGGTTTGTTTCTGACACAGTTCCCAGGCTCTGCCCTGTCACCTGAAAACACAGATCCCAGGTCCCAGCCTAGAGACTCTGTAACATTGGCATCAGGACGGGGCCAGGTACTGTATTTATTTTCAAGTCCCCAAGTTCAGTCAGGTGTGTGCCTGCAGGATTAAGCTGACATTCCAGGGTTCTGGAAAGTGATGAAATTTCCATTGTATCCTCTTTTTCCTTTTAAAAATAAATTTTACTCTCCTCTTCACCTGCAGTTACCACTACCTTAATTATTTGGTTACAAATGTGTCTCCTTGTTTGAAGACACTGTCCCCCATAGACTTCAAATTTTCTACAATCCAGAGAAGTCTTGCTTACAGTTAGTTCCATGTGATAGGAGTTCCTTCTTTCCTCTGAAACAATGCTGTTTAATTGACAGTGCATCTCATAGTTCACAGCATCATAGAATTAGAGAAACATGGTATAATATTCTTCTAAGCTGAGAATTTGAGAAAAAAAAAATCACAAAACAACAAAAATCAACCATAACCTCCTCCCCAGAGGGACTATTGCCAACACTTTGTAATATTTCTTTCCAGTCTCTTGTGTTTATTCCAAGTCTTTTACCACCAATGCGTAATTCTTGAGCACCTATTCTATGCACCCCACTTAGGCACTGAGGAGCACAGTAAGAATTCTAAGCACTCTGTGTGGAGGAGGGGCCATTCCATGATGTGAACAGTGTCTGTCCTGCAAGCTGGACCTGGGCCAGAATAGAAGTTGTTTTCTGAAACCTCCCCTTCGAGATTGTCTGATTGTAATTGATGTTCATCTGACATAAACCAGCACCCTTCCCGTGCCTCCTGTTATGTGCTGGTTCCTGGAACAGGTTGTTGCCCTGACCTGATCAAGCATGTAAAGTAATTTCTGCACCTGGTAGCATTTACGTATTTGAGGCTGTTGCCACTCTTTACCCTGCGTAATTATTTGGCTCTCTCAAGTGGAGCAGAGATCCATTTTGTCTTGCAGTTGCCCAAGACACGTCTTGGACGTAAGTTTCCCTTAATAAACTCTGTTAGTCGCCGGATTGGAGCGTCCAGGATTCTTGCTTCAGCCTCTCTCTGCCCTCCACTTACAGGGCTGGATTTTCAGTCTCAGGCTTTTCTCTGGGTCTGGGTGTATGAACACTCTGTGATGGTGCTTCTGGTACATGATTGCATCATTCCATGGCCTAGCCCTAAAAGGTGGGGGATAGTATTTCTCCTGAGCTTGGAGGGAAACAGAAGCTACGGAGGTGAAGGACTTGTCTGGGTGTCACAGTTAGTGAATGGCCGAGCTGGGATTTGAGCCCAGACAGCTGGACATGACACTGCCTCTCAGGGCCCAGGCCAGCCTGGTCCAAGGAGGGAGGGTTCATGGATTATGGGTCAGGACTGTGGGACAGGGGGCATCCTGGAGAGTCATGTAGAGGTTGCGTTAGCAAAACAAGGCTCTCTAGCTGAGACTTGGGTTCAAATCAACGTCCTGATTCTTACACATCACTTAACCACTCAGAGCTTTAATTTCTTCATCAGGAAATGGCGTTGAATGATACCACTCTCAAAGGGCTGTAGAAAGGTTGAAAAAATTATATGTAAAACATTCCTGACTCAGAAAGAATAGTTAGTAGAGAAAGTGGAGCTGCTGGGGTTTGGATCAAGGGCATAGAGGAAATATTAGAAGTCTTTCTGACATGTTAATGTAAATATTCTAAAAGGGGTGACTATTTTAGCCAAGTCCAATTCGGGATATTTTGGTTAAATTCTAGGTAATATATTGGGGGCTTCTATTATTAACTCATTTTTTTCTTAATAAAAAAATCAGTCTGGTTTACAATATTTTTGTTTAAGCGAAAACAAAAATAGTCTCCAAGTTTGAGGTCTGGAAAAAAATAGTTTATCTCCTCTGACTTGAGACTTCACATGTTCAGTTCAAGTTTAACCCAGGACTTCTATCTTTTCAATGCCCGGGATGCAGCACAGGTGTCTATGATGCTTTTAGAGGCTCCCAGGCAATTCCTCTGAGCAGCCGGGGTGGAGCTGGGCCCCCCTCAGCCAGCCGTGCATGCACCCGAGATCTTTAGTTACCACTCTGAGGCCCACAACCTAGTACTGGGGGTAGGGGAGCAGGACAGAGCACAGCTGCCAATGCCTGGTACCCAAGTTCAAGGCCAAGAGAGAGGGAAAGACCGAGATGAAGCCAGGCGGGAGGGGGTGAGCATGAACGGAGCAGCTGCCACAGGCCAGCACCATGGTAGATCCTGAAGATGTCAGATCTGGGGCCAGGGTGCTTGGGTTAGCATCCCAGCCCCTCCGCCACCCTGCTGCTTGTCCTCAGGGAGATTCTCAACCTCTCAACCCCTCTATTCCCAGTCTGTGAAGCAGGTTGTTGTGCACATTAAATAAGGGGGTGCAGGTAGGGGCTTGGCTCAGTGCTTGGCACACAGCAAGGTTCATCAGATGTTAACTGTTATTGTGGTCTTCTTGACTCCTCATCACAACAATAGTGCTGAGAAGTCAGTACTATTGTTTGTGCCATTATACAGATGAGGAAACTGAGGCTCAGGGAGGTTAAGTGGCTCACCCAATATTGCACAGTTGGTAAATGGCAGAGCTGGAGTTTGAACTCAGATTTGTCTGCAGCAGAATTCATGTCCTTTCCTTTTCTGGACTGGACAAAACAGACAAAGCAAAACTGGAGACTTCCAGTTTGTGAGTGATAATGCTGGGAATTGAACCGTGACCAACCCAGCCCTGATGTCTGTGCTGACTGGGGGCTTGAGACAATCTCCGTCCTTTGCTTATGACTCAGGCCACACCAGCCAGACAGGACCCCAAGGAGACAGGGCTGTAGAGGTTCCAAGGCTGAGGGTTTTCGACAACGGGGCCTTGTTTGGGGTTAGTTATGCTGGAAAAGCAGAGCGGGGCACAGTAGGCATGGTCCCACTCCCAGGCATATGGGAGCCGGCTGTCAGCTAATATGGAAAATGATTAAGACAGCTTAATTTTCTCATTTTTTATATATACTAATAATGAAGCAGGAAGAATTTGGAGGAGGAGGTCTACGAGAAAAGAGGAAAGTATTGCAGATGTTGGAATCACGCACAGGGATGGCTCTGGTCCCGGTGGGACTGCAGCCCTTGCAGCCAGGAAGGGTGGGAGAGGACTGTGGGGCCCTCAGCAGTGTGGAAAATCTCCCTGGTTTGTCCAGGGGCAAGAGAGCGCCTGGCCCTGGTGCAGGGGGGGGGCGGGGGGGGAAGCAGGGGTTCCTCTCTGGGCTGGTTCTGGTTCCCAAGTCCTGACAGGACACACATGCAGACAGGAGGGCTGGGAGAACAAGGTGAGCGTTTCCTCAACAGGAAAGGAGAAGTGAGTGAGAGGTGAGCTGAGGAGGTCAGTGGAGAACTTGGCCTGGAGTGGCTAAGACCCTAGGGTCACAGGGCCATGAGTACAACGGGGTGAGCCAGGAGGGCTTCCTGGAGCAGGTGGAAATGGGGCTGGCAGGTTGGAGAGGCTGGTAGGGGTGATGAGGACCAACACTGATTGAGCACTTGCTGTGGTTATTAGAATAGAATGCATTCATTCAACAAATACTCCTTGAGTGCCTACTATGTGCTAGGCACTGTTCTGGGCTCTGGGGATAAAGCAGGGAATGAAACAGAGTCCGTGGCCTCCTGGCACCCACATTCTGGTGAAGGACAGGGACGATGATCACATAAGCAGATAAACACCATGTTGGGTAGCAATACATGTAAGAGAGTGAGAAAGCGAAGACAGTTCCCTACCATGTACTGAGCACCTACTGCATGCCAAACCATGCATTGGCCTAGAACTCTACAGCTATCGCTCCTGCTTTAATAATAGCTCACATTTACTCACCACTTACCACATGCTTGGTACTGTTCTAAGTTCTTAAATGGATTAACTTATGTGATTCTGACAAAACAGTAGATGGAAGTACTACCATTGTCACCCTTATCTTAGATGACGAAACTGAGGTGAATGAATTCATCAAGGCTCATGGACTAGAACCCAGGCAACCTCTAGGACCTGCACACTTAACCTCAGTTGGGTTTTTGGGCAGAATATCTACATCTGGCTTCTCCTTGGGGCCTGGGCTTCCTCACAACATGGCAACGGGGTTCCCAGGGTGTATTCCAAGACAAAGAGCCAGGGAGAAGATGTATCATTTTTCCTAATCTAACCTTTGAAGCCACATAGTGTCACTTCCATTGTACTCTATTTATCATCAAGTCACAAGTCTTGCCAGGTTCCAGGGCAGGTGAAATGGACTGCCGCTCTCTTCCACCAAGAGGGGGAATGTTCTTGAAGAGCATGTGGAAATGAAAATTTGGTTGTGGCCATCTTTGTAAAACACAATCTGCCACACCCAGCCACTTGACAGATGGGGAAAATTGAGCTCCTTCCCCCTTCCCAGGGGAATGAGTTGTCTAGGTTCACACGTGGACAGAACCTAGTAGTCATGCCTTCCAGCCTGGGGCCCAGAAGTCTGGCCCACCTCTCCCATCCTTTGCCCTGGGAAATCACTCTTGCCCTTCCAGTCCAGGACTCTGCAAAGGCGAGCTTGTTCACACTCAGCTGGTGGCAATTCCAGCTGTGATTGACTCCATTTGCAGCTATATGATTCCTCTCCTTTGGGATGTGTGGGTGGATGGCGCTGGGAGAGCTCATTCTTCCTCAGCTTCTAGGCCCATCCCCCTGGGGTCTCTCTATCAAGGAGAGAGCCCTGGGGCCTGGACACATTGGTACCTCAGAAACACTGGCTGACAGCTAGGATGATCTGATTGGCTGAGCCCCAACGAGGCCCATTTCTGGTCCAATCAGCAACAAGGGAGGGGCCAAGTTATGAGCTAAGCAGAGTTACCATGCGTGGGAGGTTTTCGGGGAGGGGAGGTTGTGACCTGGCAAAATACCCCCAAAGTATCTACTACATATATTGGCTCCTACATTAAATTTTGTTTAATGGTTTGTGGATTATTTAGTTTTCCTTGCCCTCCACAACCAAACCATCAGCAATTCCTCCAAACTATACCCTGAATCAATTCACTTCACTCCCTCTGTTGCCCCAAGCCTCATCCAGGCCACTGGTATCTTCTGCCAGGATGACTACACCAGCCCCTCCCTGATCCCATATCTACTCCTGCCACCCTCCAGCTCATCTCTGCAAAGCAGCCAAAGGGATCATTTCAAAATGTGAACCAGATGGTATATTTCTCCCTGCTAATAACCCCACCTACAGTGTCTTCTCCTAAAATGTTGACTTTTGACAGGCCAGTGCCTGCATGTCTCACTTCTTGTGCCATTCATTCTGGCCACACTGGTATTCTTTCTCTCTTCCTCCAACATACCAAGCTCAGTCCTGCCTTGAGACTTTCGCACTTGCCATTTCATCTGCCTGCAATGCGTTCACCCAGATCATCATCACATGTCTTTCAGGTCTCAGTTCAAACATCATGGTATGCCTTAGGTTAGGCCAAAGTGCTATAACAAAAAGACCCTGGAATACATGTTGGCTCAAGCACACTAGAAGTTTATTTCTTCCTTACGTAATGGATGTGCCAGTGCAATGGATGGTTCTCCTCCATGTGGTGATACAGTGACCAGGCTCTTCCATCCTGGTACCTTGCTGTCACTTGCATTTAGCCAGAGGAAAAGGAAAGAAAACATGGCGAAAGCTCATCCACTTCTGAAAGCCTGGGCTTGAAAGAGGCACTCATCACTCCTACTCCAATCCCACTGTCAAGAGCTGGTCACACGGCCACGTCTGGATGTAGAGAGGGGCTGGGAAATGTTGTCCCTGCCTGGACAGCCACTTGTCCAGCCACATACTAGCAAGCGGAGAATGGATGTGATGGACAATTAAATACCTTGGCTTTGGTCAGCTTCTCAGGGAGGACCTCCCCAACTATCCCATCCAAAGAATGTCCCTTTCATCACTGTACATCTAGTATTCCTACTTGATTTTCTTCATAGTACACTTTATCCACTTGTTTATTATCCCTATCCCCTTCTAGAAGGCAAGCTCTCTGAGGGTGGAAACCTGGATTAGCTAGCTAATGCCATATTCCTTAGCACCTAGATCAGTGCTTGGCCCATAGTAGATATTTAACGAACGCATGTGGAATCAATGAAAGGACAAATAATTTCCATTTTAACAGTGGGGACACAAAGGATACTGTGATTTCATGAACAGAACACACTTGGCCTGAGGGCTTGGCTTACAATAGGATCCCCATTCATGCTAATTCCTTTCCATCTCCAGTGTCAATCTTGAGGCTGCAGATTTCAGAAGAAGGCTAGGCTGTGGTCTGTGAGTTGGGAGGCCTGGATTTGAGTCTGGCTCTGTCCTGACTTCTGTTCGTGGCTTTCTTCTCTCCTGGATGGGCCTCGGTTTCCCAGTCTGCAAAATGGGGGTGGAGAAGGTTGGCTGCTCAAATTTCCACATTCCTCGTGGCCTGAGAATGGACGATCATCGTCGAGTACGTCTGTACCTCCTTTTTCCAACAGCTGACCTTTGGGAGAAAGGTCCCCTCCCTTTCTTCCTCCCTCTCTGTGGGCTTAATAAGGCTTAATGAGGGGCCTGGGTGGGCCCAGCCCCTCAGTGGCCACCAGCTCCACTAAGGGCAGGGTGCGGGGGGAACATGGCTAATAACAGGGTCCTGGTGGGGGGTGAGATGACAGCCTAAGCTGGCCTTTCTGGGCCTCTATTAACAGACCACACAGGGAAATGTCTTCCCAGGGCCCATGATTTTCAATTTTCCACTGGAAAAGACAGCTGGGAGGAGGTAGTCAGAAGGCCAGAAACCCTTGTCTGTGCTTCTTTCAGCAGTATTCTGTCTGTCTTTCCATCTTTCCTTCCACTTATCCATTCATTTACCCACCCAAGCACTCAAACAAGTACCCATCCATACATCCATCCTTCTACCTGTCTACCAATTTGCCCCTCCACCCAGTCAATAATCCATCATCCATCTAGTCTCCATCCATTCACTCCCTTGCCCACCCATCCCTTCATTCTCCCTTCATCCACCCACACACACCTGTCTTATTTGTCCTGCCAACACAGGGTTATTCAGGATCTATCTGGTACGGATTTTGTGCCTTAGACAAAGCAGAGTTGAATGAATCATTCAACTTTAGCCTTTTTTATATCATGTGATGAAAAGTACACAATGAAAAGTATTACTTTGCTGGCTATCAGACTTGGGTTTGAATATCTGCCTTGATTAATTTTGTGACCTTCAACAGTTTCGTGCCCATATTATCTTTATTTTTGAGCACCTACTATGTGCAGGCCTCATGCTAAACACTTCATAAATGTTGGCTTATTTAGCTCTTTCAGTAGCTCTTTGAGACACCCCCACATTTCTCATTTTCCAGATGGACGTTTTGCTGGGCCACCGTGTAAGGTTGTGAAGGTTGCACACTGCACCACTCTTGGAGGCATTTTTTGCATCATAATCCATGGTAGAAGTACCAGGATTGGAATTCAGACCTGGTGGGCTCCAAAGTCAGCAATCTTTCTAGAATGCTGCTGTCTCTTGGCACCTAAGCGGATTTCTCTCCTGGTAACTGTGAGCCCATGAGTCTGAGGATAGGATGACCCTTTTCCAAACTCTGGCCTTTGTTTCTCTGAATGGAGTGAAGAGAGAAGAGAAGAAAGGGAATGGAATGTGTTGGTTCCATGATGTGGTAGAAACTGAGTCTTTGAGAGATGGCAAGAGCTACAGAGGGGGAAATTGAGTCCTGGGGACACCCACAGAATCCAAGGCTTAAAGATCCTCTGGTGATGATGATAAACAGCAGGATTTACTGAGCACTTCCTCTGAGCTGAGGCCACATGGTGCCCCAGTTTCTACAAGCCAACAATGGGGATTAATAACAACTCCAACCTCACAGGGCTGCTGAAAAGATTAAAGAAGTTAAGACATACAAAAGACATACAAACCATGCCTGCCATGAAAACAGTGTCCTTAAATGTTACTATTACTTAGAATAACCCCATGAAACCCTGTGACGATGAAGCCTTTGCTTCCTGTAGGCCCAGCTAGTCTGAGGTCAGGCACGTGAGTCATGGCTGCTGCTTCCCACCTCTTTTATCTCTCTCGATCGTCCCAGATGGGCTTGCTCTGAGTGTGGTTTTAATTAAAGCCAACGCTGCCAAGTGTCAGCTGTCAGGCTGTCTGCAAGGGTGTCTGGGAAGGCCTCCTGGGAATGACATCCTCCTCCTGATTACGCGGCACCAAGCCTTTCCAGATGTTGCCTGGAAAGCAGGACATTGGAGCACGTCAGAGTTTGTGCTCTGGTGCCAGATGGAGCTGGGTTTGAAGCCTGCCTTTGCTCCTTCCAAATTGGGAGTGTGACTTTGCCTCCCTGAGACTGTTTCCTCATCAGTAAATTAGCAAAGCAGACAGTAGCTGCCTCGCGCCCAACAGTCCTTTATGGTAAACGTTGGTTGCTTACCTCCCCAGAATCCGTTCCCCCTTCCACCAGCTTCCCTTTGTTTCAATTTCCTTCCTGCTGTTTGGTCAGTGTAATCTGCGGGGAGAGAAGGCAATGCCCCAGGCTTTAGCCATTCAGAGTGTTGCACTCCTGGGTCCAGGCAGATGCTGCCATCTTGCTTCCACAGGTATCCTGGGCATGAAGCCAGCCTTGAAGGATGCTGAGCAGAAAAATGGAGAGAAATCCACTCCAATGACTGCATTTGAACCCTTAGACCCCACTGACCTGCAGTTCCATCCGGGGCTTTCCAGTCCAGTAAATCCCCTTTTTATCACGAGCAGTTTTCCTGAAACCAAGAGTCAACTGACACAAACACAGTGAATATTAACAGTAGTTGAGCTAATATTATCAGATGTTGAGCCCATCACATGTGGACAGTGTGCTGAGGATGGGGCCTTCTCTTCTTTAGGCCTCATTGGTTTTGTGCAGCACACTTAGGCAGGCCTGGTTCCCAGGATTTGGGACTCGGATAGGGTCAAATTCTTTTGCTTCAGAGAATTTTTGTTTTGATGGTACCTGTAATTGGGGCCTTTGCAAGCCCCTCTGTGAAGAGTTGTGCCATCTGCTCCATGAGAATTTAGGTATCATCCACAGAGATGACGTTCTTTTGTCCAGTTATTCGAACTCAAATCTCGGATTTCTACCAGATGCCGCCTTCAGCAGGCTAATGAGCAGGTGATATGAAAGCAGTGAGGTCCCACCTGTGCTGGGTATGGGCTTATGTTCATCCCATCAGATTTCTGCTCAGGGACATTGACTTGGCCTGGCATTGAAGAGTTGCAGAGCTGGGATTTGAACATGGGCCACTCCAAATGGAAGGTGAAACAGTGAGGGGGAATGGGAAGTGACGCCTCAGGGTAAGTAAGGGAGAGCTTCAGTGCCAGTAACACTTCCAAAAGGAAGCAGAGCTGGGGCTGCTGGTGGCAAGACTTAGAGATGCCTAGGGGAAAGGAAAGAATCCCAAGCAGGGGATGCAGTGCAGGGCACAGAGGTGGGAATGTGGGTGAGATTTTGAGAGATGGTGCCCACAGAGGTCACCAAACCCTGTGGGTTTCACCTCCGACTCTCTCTTATTGCGCCACCCCTGTGTTCCCTGAAAAGTTAGGTCCCACTCTCTCCCCGGGAATGTTGCTCTAGATTCCACGCTGATCTCCCTGCCTCATATCTGGATCGTCCAATCCACCCGCTACCAGCAACCATGCAGTCATCCATCCAACCATTCACTCAGCAAATATTCCTGGAGGGGCTGGGGATGGAGCCTCTCTCCCTGGCCAACCGTGGCTTCTTGGACAGGATGCCCAACTCCCACCCTGAGGTCACCTCTCATCACAACACTTACCACAAGACATTAGCTGTTTTGACTTCCCCATTGTACTATAAGGTCCATGAGGGTAGGAACTTTAACTCCAGGGACCCAGAGCTGAGTTGGATTGAAAGAGGGAGGTCTTATAAGGAACAAGGGTAGGATCCTGAGGTCCCACTGTTTGGGTCTGAATCCCAGCTGCAGCATGCTCCAGCCATGTAACTCTGAGCAAGGGCTTCATTTTGCTGAGCCTCAGTTTACTCATCTGTAAAATCTGGATAATAGTGTCTCCTCTCATGGTTGTCACAAGGATGAAACGAGGGAAATCACATACCACATGTAGGGAGGCACCTAAGAGGTAGATAGTGCCCCATCAGTGGGAGCCACTGTACTCATGGCCATGGTTGTTAGATAATGGTAGACAGGTGGAATGGGTGCTGGGGGTTCTGCCTACATTCCTATTAGCCACCCGTTTTAGCTGATGGGAATATCAGCTGCTGATGGCTCCCAGCTGGGAATCACTCTGCCCAAAAATACTCCCTTCTCTGGGGGTAGCCTCTGGCCAATGATGGGTTGATGTACAATACAAATCTCAACTCCACCCCTCGGTTGGGGGACACCAAGAAGAGCCGTCTCTCAGGACCAGAGTTCTTTATAGGACCAGCTGAGAGTTTCCGTGCAGCTCCACTGAGTGTCAGCTTTTCTGCCATTCCAGTCGTGTCTTCCACACTCTGTCACAGGTATTATCCTGAGAGTGCTCCCCAATACACTTCTGAACACCGAGCTCTATCTCAGGAGCCAATGGAAGATAACAGGCATGGTGGGAGTTCCAGTACTCCTGCAGGAACAGTGTAGGAACCTGGGAGGGTGCGAGATGGAAAGGAAAACCAGCAGAGAAGGGGTGCAGCCCTGGCGTACGTCTCTGGAACATTCCAGTCTTCTTCCTGCCTTGTCTTTATGACCACCCTCATTTCTTGGTGATTGATCACAGTTGTTGGGGTGCTGGCTTTGGGGCCCGCCCTTGAGTTTGAGTTCCAACTCTGTTTCTAATCTACTGTGGGGCCTTGGGCAAGTCCCCACACCCCTTTGGGCCTCAGTGGCGTCAATTGTATAATGGGGCTGGGAAAAGTCAACAGAGGTGCTGCAGAACTCTTAGCACAGTACCTGAGGTCTCTGGGGTGTCCCATAAAACGTTACCTCCTATGCAATCCCTCTTTAGAGATGAGGAACACATTGGGCTGTCGGAAAAGTCATGACGCATTTTTGCAATGAAAAACATAATAGTTCACAAGTCAACCTTCAGTGATGCCATTTTTACATTTGACTGTTAAGGCCACATTTTCTGCAACCTCTATGACCCATCAAGTTTCCCAAGACTTTCCAGAAAGCAGAGGAGGTTTCTCCATTTGGGAAGTGTTATTCTATGCCCTTTTGTTTCATGATGGCTGAGAGCATATCAAAGAAGAATGGGCCATCTGAACTGAGATACTGCTGTGCCAGGCAGGGGTCTAGGAGCTCTGCGGGGATTGAACTTTCACAGTAACCCTGTGACATGGGCACTGTTTTTAAAAGATAAATTGAGGCTCAGAGAAGTTAGGCAATGTGCCCTGATCACGCAGCAAGCAAGTGGGATAAGGCTTTGTGGGGTAGTGGCTAAGATGCAAAACAATTTATTCTGGCTCCACCATTGACTACCTGTGTGTTCTTGGGTTAAGTTGTTTGGTCTTTACTCTGCCCCCATTTCTTTATTTGTAAAATGGAGATGATAATAACCCTGATCTCACTGACCATTAAGATTAAATAAGATAATACATGTATAATGCCTGGTGCACAGACATCCCTTTATACAGAGCACCTACTACGTGTTGCATACTGTTCTAGGTTTGGGGGCAGAGCAGTGAACAAACAGCATAGTCCCTGTCCCCATGGGGCAGACATCCTAGAAATAATAACTATATGTTAGAAGAACAGTTAACTGAATTTTAGCTGATAGGATTAGCTGGAATTTGAACCCACATTTGTTTGATCCATCAGAGAGTCTTCCCCTACCTCCCTCCCCTGCAATATTTTTCACCATATCTCTTTATTGCTTCCAACAGAGTATGTATCTGTTTATTTTACCTATGATCAGTTTCTTTCACTAGAATGTAAACTCTTCTCAGGCCTTTAATTTTCTCATCCCTAAGATGGGACAGTCACATCGAGGCTGCTGGGACATTTCTATAAGCTAATATCTTCAACTCAGGGTGGTAGACAAGAGTTGTCCTACTATACAGAGCAAGGAGTGATTTACTGTGACCCGAGGAGAGTCCAGGAAGGGCTCTAGTTGGCAGGGCTATTTGAGCTGAGCCCTGACAGTGAATAAAATATGAATCATCTGAGAAAGACGGGAAGGCATTCCAGGCAGGGGCAACTGCCTTAGCAAAAGCCTAGAGATTTGTAGTCAAATCCCCAACTCATCCATGTTCTGGCTGATTTCTCCAGCCAGGCATCTCTCTCTCCTCCACTTGATTAATGCTGATAGGTGGTGAGGCAAGCACTTAACATTGAATACGTCATCACACACCATCCAGCGTTAGTCACCCAATGTTTCCAGCAATCTGTGTTGCCTTAGGCTTCCTGGTGCGTGCTGAGCCTTCGTGTGTAGCTGGGTTTCTTTTATCACTTACTCATTTACTTATTCATTCATTCATAATGAATCTGTTTATTTGCTCAACAAAGCTTTCTCAAGGGCCTCCTCTATGCCAGGAGCTAGGTCAGGTGCTGGGACTCAACATTAGGACAGCCAGGCTTCCTGTAGGAGCTCATGATATTATGGGGAGAATGGATGAGAACGATCAGGCCAACACATGAAGATAAAATAGATGGTGATGATGTCTGTGAAGGAAGCAAACAAGAGATGGAGAGATGATGTCATAGAAATGCTGCTTTCTATGGGGTGGTCGGGGAAGGTCACATAGGAGAGGCAACAAACAAGCTGAGGAGGATGATAGGAACAGCCATGAGAAGAGTGAAGAGAAGGGCAAGTCAGGCAGAGAAAGCATCATGTGCAAAAGCCCTGGAGTAGGAAAGGATTTGGCACTTGGAGGAACTGGAAAGAGGCCAGTGTGGTGAGAATGGAGCAAAGTAGGGGCTAGGGGTAGGAGATGGGACCAGGCACTCAGGGCTTTGTAGACAATGGAGGAGAGCTTGGCTTTTGCTCAGAGTGTGATGGGAAACCTTCACACTCTGAAGGTTTCAAGTGGGAAAATGAGAAGGTCCCTCAGTTCCCAGGGGCAATGGGGCAACAGGAGGCCAAAGTTGCTGTCAGCATCCAAACAAGAGATGCTGGAAACTTGCCCCATTTCCCCATTTGTAATTCTTTAATCCCTCTGCACATGCCTTGTAACTCTGTAACTTGGAGTATAATACCTTCTATTGTTGGATAGTTTGAGCTGAAGAGACACAATTGCTTTGGTCAGTGATTCTAAAACATTTTGGTCTCAGGATCCCTTTGCACCATCAAAAATTACTGAGGACCCCAAAGAGCTCCTGTTCATGTGGATGATGTCCAGAGTCAGGCCTAGGGTGAATTAAATGGGCATAAAATTTAAGGGGTGCCCCAAATCTCAGTAATCAAGATAAACATTTTAATGTGATATTTTGAAAAATCCATGTTGGAGCCCCAAGACAAAAGGAAAAAAATCAATAATAACATTGTTCTTTATTTTAAAATTTTGATATGTTCATCATGAATTTTTTCACCTTAAATTTTCTTCATTGTTTTTGGAGTGATGGTGCTATCATGTGCCATATCAACTTTGGAAAACTCCACTGAGAGTGGGCGAATGTTATCTTAGTGTTACTATGAAAATCGCTTTGACCGTGTGGACCCACATTCCCAGGAATTCCAGACTGTACCTGAAAATTATTGCTTTTAATGGATGGAACCAAAGTCTTCTGCAAGTGGTTTCCATCCTTCAGTCTTAGGTCTGCCCCCAAGGACTCCATCTGTCTTTCCTCTGCCTTCAAGGTGGGCAGCACTGGAGAGGCTAAGCAGAAGTCATGCTTCCTCCCCATCTGATCCAGGCTAAAGACCTCCCAGTACATGGGCGGATTTCCCTCCATTTCTCTCCATCCCTCCTCTGGACAAGCACCATTTAGTTGATGTCTTTGAAATGTTGAGGGCCTCCAAGTAGGACCCATATTCCCAGGAGGCCTGAACTGCATGGAGCCCTTATGAGCCCATCACCTCTCTCCTTGGGACACTCCGTCTCTATTTCTGCCCCTGGGATTGTCCATGTCTCTGCCACCTGCCCCACGGTTCCTGTCCTCCTGCTGATTTGAGTGTTTAGAACCTCTCTGGGCTCCTGGAGAGCAGGCATCTCACCAACAAACAGCATGCGGGTACAAAAAACTTCCAATGTATTAAGTGGGCTTCTAGGAGGCCAACTCCTGAAAATTCAATTTGTCGACAGTATAAACAGGATATTGAGCCTGGCGAGGGCAGGCTCAGAGGAGAGCATAAGGGGGAAGAAAGGAGGCAGCAACCTGTGGGGGTAACGGTAACACGGCCACATTCCTAGGCAGCATTAAACCCCCCTGCTAATCACAAACAGATCCCTGCATGCCCAGGGCCTTTCTTTGTTCACCAGAATCTCTCTCTCCAAGTGCCAACACCAAGTCAGCCAGGCTCTGCCTCTCTTGGACACCCTCTTCCTCTCTGAGCCTCAGTTTCCCTGTCTGCCATATAAAAGGACTACACTTGAGGCTACAACCCAAGGTCCTTCTGTCGGTCTAATAACCTAGATTCCAAACTTCTCTGATTTGAAGCCTCCCAGAGTCTAGAATTCCAGAATTGTAAAGTGCCTGGATTTTATGATTGCAGAATTTGACAAGTCAACGATGGTACATTCCGAAATGCTATGACTTTAAGGTTCTGTGGCTCTAAGAGTCTGCCCATGACATTTTCTATGATTCTGAAATTCTGAGTCTCAATTATTTTAAGCATCTGAGGCAGTGCAGTGTGCCTTCAAGCCAGCTGGCCTGCGTTTGTCTACTGCCAGCCCCACCCACACTAACTGGGTGAACTTGGGCAAATTACATGACCTGTTGGTGTCTCCATTTCTACTTCTTTAAAGTAAGGAGCATAACAGTTACTACCTCATGGAGTGGCTGTAAGGACTGAGTTAATATTTGTAAACAGTGCCTGGAACATAGTAAGTACTCAATAAATGTTTTGCTCCTGCCATTATTTCAGATTGGAAAATTTCTACTCAGAGTCTGAGATGGGTGTTTCTGAGCCGCCAACACTCCCTAGTTAAAAGTTTCAAAGAATCCATTGTTTAAAGATTCAGTGATGCATGGATTCTGGAAGCTGGCTATAAACATGCATTTTGGTGTCTCTGTCTCAGGGTACTGGGGATTTGCCAGGGCAGGCTGAGGACCCTGGCTGGTTTGCTTAATCCTGGCACTCTCAGCCACCAACCCAAGGCTTGGGAGTCACAGCCTCTGAGATGTGCCCTCCTCTGCCCTCGACACACACATGCCCCTGGAGGTAACTTGACCTCTGGCCAAAGGTTCATAGACATTGACTGATTCCTGGAACACCCAGAGACACAGGAAGATAGTTACCCCCATAGCTTGGAATTCCCTTTCTCAAGAACCTCCTGTGGCTCCCTACTGTCTTTCAAATCAAATCCTATTTCTCAGCCTGGCTTTTGGAGCCCCTTTGTCACTTGTTCATTTCAAGGTAAGTTGTGGTCATCTGGAATGGGGAAGGGAGAATTGGGATGGTTCCTTGGGAAGTCACTTCTAGGTCCATATACCTTCATTCATTCATTTATTCACTCCAGAAACATTTATTAAACATCTACTATCTGCTCATCTCTGTTCTAGACTCTAGGGACATAGAAGAAATCAGGCAGATAACATCTTTGCTTTGAGGAGCTTTGTAGAGCATTATGCTCAGAGGGTAAGAGCACGGGCCATTTCCTGACTGTGGAACTGTGGACCAGTGTTCTGTGCCTCATTTGTAAAATGGGCCAATAACACCATCTACCATGTAGGGTTACTGTAAAAATTCAAAGAGAGAGTGATGGTGAAGAACTCAGCGCAGCGTCTGGCACACAGCAAGTCTGCAATCCATGGAAGCTGCTATTATTGCGATTATTGTTGTTGTTGTTGTAACTTGATTTCTAACCCCAGCTCCCTTCAGAGCACTTAAATGGGTGGGTTAAAAGCCAGACAGGCCTGGGCTCAAGTCCGGGGATATAAAAAAGTTATAATCATAGAGCTGGCTCCCCAGGGCTAGCTGCCTGGCATGCTGGGCATACCCAGATGGGGTTCAAATTTTAACAAAAACATATTCTCACTTCCCTCTATCTCTCTCTGAGAACTCATCCCAACCAACCTCACTACCTGTACCAGTTGTCACAGCACACAACCTGACAACTTCCTTTCCCCTCTCAGCTCCGGTGTCCTCCACCTAGGGCCTGAGGAAAATCAACTCTAAGTCATAGGCTGAGACCTTTGGGCATGATACAAAAAGCAATAGGGAGTCTCCAGATGAAGAGTATCCCCTGTCTTCCAGTGGCTCCTCTGTACCCTTTGCATCTTGTCTTCATAGTTGCCAGGGCCTCCTGCCAAGTGCTGGCTATGAGTCCCTGCTATGTCTTGGGGTTAGGTTATTTTTTCATTAAGTTTGCAATTATTTTAAAAATGCATTAAGTTTGCAATTATTAAAAAAAATGCAAGTCAAACTGCGATGTGCTGAGCAGGCTGGAACTTAAAGCTTTTTCCCTGCCTGCAGCCCACTGGGCCCCCAACCTATTCTGAGTAAAGGGGAACATTTTCGGGGAAATAAACAAGGAGGCCTTGATCATTTGAGGACTTTATGAACTTGACCCTACCCCCACCCCGTACTCCACCCCGTTAACAGGCTTGGTTGCTCTCCCCGTTAATTAAAGGGGAGACTAGTTTCCAGCTCAATTTCAGCTCTGGCCAAGCCTGTGCCCACATCCTTGACAGGGAGACCATGGTGATTGGATGGCTGGTGGCCTCGGAGGTAACAATTTGTCCTGAGATGGAATCCACTCCCCAAATAAAGGGACTTTGTGTTCTCTTTCTTTCTCATAGCCCCCTGGCCTCAAAGGAGGGAGTTATTAGAGGGGAGAAAGCTGTGGTTCCCCAAGAGAAGGGGCTGCCATAGTAGGCAGCTGGAGACCCACTGCCTGGACCAGCAAGACTCACTGCCCCTCAGCCTCCATCTGTGTCCTCAAAGCTCCTGCCGTCTCAGAGAAACCTGTGCATACATATACTCATTCATCCATTCACTTGTTCATTCAACACCTCTTTATTGAGCGTCTGATGCACAGGCGCTATGCTAGGCACTGCGCACATAGAATTGAAAAAGAGAAACTCCCTCCTGTCGTGGAGCTCACATTCTAGTGGGTAGACAGACACTAAAGATGAATAAGTCAATACATGATCCCTTGCCAGGCAGTCAGGTGAAGACAAAGCTAAGGTAGCAGGTGGGAAGTGGTGGGTGGGCAGGAGTCCTCTCTGAGGAGGTAATGCCTGAGCTGAGACCTGCGGGTAGGGAAGGCGAGCTGTGGGGCAGTGGCACTTCTACCATATCAGAGACGTCTGGCCTCATGCCTCCACCCGTCTTTTTCACCTCTGAGCTTTTGCCAAGTCTTCCTGGATTGCCTTTCTCTCTGCCTGACCAAGGAAGACTTGTCTGGATTTTCCTTAATATGTAATTTGCTATTTTATTAACTGTGTCGAGTACATTTGTAAAAGTAAATGGGTTATAATACAGGCTATCCAGTGAGAGTCATGAAATCCATGTTGCTGACCCACATTGCTCAATATCATGGTGCTTTTACCATTTCAAACTCTAATACAATGGTATTTTCAAGATGGCAGACTACAGGCATGTCTACTTCCCTTCTCTTATTAAAAAAAATCTCTCCAAAATAAGAAACAGAAACTCAAACTCTTTGAGAAAACTTGGGAGATATTGTAACCACAATATACAAATAAGAGAATTGAGTTAAGAAATGGCCAGTGACTTAGCAGAGAGGAATAAACTCAAACCCAAATGCCTGGGGTGGGTGGTCGCTATGTAGGTGGGTTGCTGTAAATAGAAACAAGTTGATTTTTCTGAAAAGCTCAAAAATTGGAGATGCCAGGTATCACAGAAGGTGCTCGTGAGGTGGTGATTGAAAGCGGGGTGGAGGGTGGTTTGGAAGTCTGTACAAGGAGCACTGAACCCCTGAGTCCCTAACCCTTTCCCTTCCCAGCCAACCAATAGCCCCTCTCACATCCAGGCCAGCAAAAGGTTTATTATTTGGAGAAAAAGAACCAAAGAGACTCTAAAAATAGGGTTACCTTGCTCAGAGAAGAAGAGATCCTTAGCTCCATTCATCTGTCTAGCTCCAGAATGTCATTGGATGGGCTTATGCCCTCCCCTCAGCCCAAGGCAGAAAATTATCTAGAGAACCACTTCTAAGACAAAGACCTACTGATATGACAATATGGGGAAAAGGGAGAGGGCTCCACAGAATAAGCAAAGTAGCAGCCACCTGATCACCCAACCTACACAGAAACCCACAAGTCTACCATCTCCACCCACAGCTTTCAATCTGATTGTTAATATGAATGAGCAGACAAGGATCACTATATAGTTAAAGGAATTTCCAACATGGAAGAGAAACCAAAGGAAACCATGGGGGTAGAGGGAAAGAACTTAGAGAAAGAGAGAATGCAGAGAACAGGAGAAAGCATAAAAATAAATCCTACAATTAATATCCTTTGAGAGATGAAGATATTACATCCATAAAACATGAACTGGAAGCTATTCAAAAGGAACGGAGAACAAGAAAGTAGATTTTTAACCAGCATGACTACAAGTTTGTTCCATCCCAGAACCCCTGCCCCTTTGACCCTCAGGAAACAGAGTCTGGTTACCTATTGCTGTGCTCATGGGCTAATTTTGTGGGTTAGAAACTCAGGGAGGGCTGGGCTAGGTGATTATTCTGCTCCACCTGGTGTTAATGGTCACTCTGGTTTTCAGCTGGTGGATGGGCTGAGTCTCTGGGGTTCAAGATGGTGGCATTCATGTCTGGTACCTTTAGCAGGGATGGCTGGAGGGCTGAGCTCGGCTGGCAGTGTTGACTAGTTATATGTGGACTTTCCAGCATGGCAGTCTAAGGTAATCAGACCTCTTATGGTGGCTGGCTTCCCCCAGAGTGAGAGTCCCAAGAGAACCAGCTGGAGACTAAATGGTCTCTTCTGACCTAGCCTCAGAAGTTATGTAGCATTACTTTTGTGGTATTAGGAAGGGTGGTCCAGTCTCAGGAGTGTGTGTGCAGGGCGGGGGAGAGGCGGGGGTTGTATATCACAAACCCCATATCCCGATGGGACAAATATCAAAGAATTTGTGGACATATTTTAAAAATGGCCTGCTATTGGAGGATATGCTCCATCGAAAAGGAAGACTAAACCAAGGAACAGGAATCCATGGATCAGTTAGCTCTTCCTGTGTAACAAAATGCCTCAAAGCTTAGTGGCTTAAAACAGCCACCATTGATTTGCTCATGAACCTATGGTTCAGCAGTATAGGCTGGGTCCTCTCATGTGTCTGCCCTTTAGTGTCTGGTGGTTGATATCAGCTGGGGTAATGGAGATGATCTGGCCACGAGTCTCTTATTTCCAGCAAACCAGCATGGGTTCACACCAGCTGGTGCTGCTCACAGGGATCCCCAGGGCTGTGAAAGGCCAAAGCCCCAAAGGCACAAGTACTTTCCAATCCTCTGCTTATGTCATGTTTGCTATTACCCAATTGGTGAGAGCAAGTCACATGACTGTGCCCAGCATCAATGCGGGAGGGGCTTGGGCAAAGGCTCAAAGCAGGAGGAAATTGCGGGCTTCAACGTCTGGTAAACTTACAGGCAGCATGAGATACAGGAGATGGTGGAGAGACACAAGGGAATTCCTCCTTGATACCTGTACCCCAGGTCCAGAGCAAAACAAGTTGAGGGCACTAAAGGTCAGAGAGCACAGAAAAAAAGACGGCAGCATCACACTATTGAAGGAGTTTGTAAAAAAAGTCACGTTGAGGGGTGTTTTACAGACTGTGTTCAGGGTATGGGAAAGCTTGGCTCAAATGTTCAAAGAAAACAAAATAGTTAAAAATAAGCAATTATTAATTCAAGGAGAAAGTGCTGAGAAGTTACGAGCAGGAAACAATATTTACATAGCCATAACAATGAAAACACTGATGTGAAATGAACAAAGAATCGATATTATATTGGGAGGAGGAGAGAGAAGAAATAGGTATAATTGAGTTAAAATCCCTCCTCTTTTATAATGGGCAGTGAGCACATAATGTCTAAAATGGATACATCAAGAGATAGCTATATTATTTGTAAGATTTAGAAATATGGAAGTCAATAGCAGAAGACAGCTAAAAGATATTAAAATACATTTTTGAGTCAAATGAAGTAATGGTTACATCCCCCCAAAAAGGGAGGAAACTTAGAATTTCACTATATCACTCAGGAGCACTATAGATGCCAGACTCCTGGTTGAGCCACTGTGTGCAACACTCCCATACTTTTATTTATTTTATTTTATTATTTTTTTAAATTTTATTGGGAAACAGTGTGTTTTTTCAGGACCCATCAGCTCCAAGTCACGTCATTGTTTCAATCCAGTTGTGGAGGGCGCAGCTCAGCTCTAAGTTCTGTCCCCATTTTCAATGTAGTTGCAGAGGGACGCAGCCTATCATTCCATGTGGGGAATTGAACCAGCAACCTTGTTCAGAGCATGCGCTCTAACCAACTGAGCCATCCTACTGGCCAGCACTCACTTTTAGAGCCACCCAAAGGGCATGTACTGAGAGAAACTTCCTTGACCCTCAACCCCAGCAGGGTTAGGGACATCCCTTGGGCACCCAGTGGCTCCAACATTTGTTCTCTGAAGGACAATTGCATCTCTTCATCACTGTATGATGAGTTAAATCGAGCCTATCCCTCAATTTTAGGAAATGGAGTTCTGAGAAGAGATGTGATCAAGGAAACAGTGAGGCCCTGTTGAAGGGATAGTTGACAGAGAGGAGTGCTGGGCCCACCAGTCTTGAGTTCTAGTCCCTGCTTTCCTGCTTACTTGGCTGTGTGGCCTTGAGCCCCTAACCTCTCTGAGACTCAGTTTCTTCATCTGTAAAATGGGGTAATACATCTAGTCCTTGGGGTTATTGTGAAGGTTAAATGAAATCTTGTGATCACTGACCCAGTGGGTCTTTAAAGGTCTTCATCGCCTATTCTAAACAGTGAACATTCACTCCCAATATATTTTATATGTTATAAAGCAAAAACATAGATCACTGTGCCAACATGTCATTACCTTATATCGTATACACAAAGGTAGAAATTTTAAGAAGATGAAATTCAAAAATTACTAATTGTTTCTGGGGTTCCTGTTCAAGTTTTGCCCCAATTTTAAAAAACTGGGCTATCCATCTATAATTGATATGTTCTATATATGAGCCCTTTGTCAGAAACCTATTTTAGATATCTTCTCCCAGCACGTGGTTTGCGTTTTTGTTCTCTTAATGATGTCTTTTGATAAAAAGAATTCTTGGGCCAGCCGAGTGGCACATTGGTTAAGAGCTGGTTTTGGGATGCCAGCGGCCCTGGTTCGGATCCCACTTACGAGGGCCAGTGACACTGCCCTCTACAGCTAACAACAGCTCCACCTGGAGCTGGGCTGTGAACCCTGGTGACAGTGTAGGCTGCAGCCCCTGCAGGCTGCAGTGGGCTGCCATAGGCTACAGTGAGTGGCCAGAAGCCAGCGTGATCTGCCAATAGCCATGGTGAGCAACCATCCAGAGGCCGGCGACCGATCTGCCTCATCTGGGAAGAACGCAATGACAATACCAACATGGGCCAGTGAAGCAACGTCCTCCGCAACTAGACTGAAGAACAAAAAGACAGCAACTTGTCTGTTCCCCTTCCCTGATTCCCCAATAAAAAATCTTTTAAAAAAAAGCTTAATTTTAATGTTAACTATCAATTTTTTTCTTTCATGATTTTGCTTTTTGTGTTCTGGGCAAGATATATCACAATGGCCAAGATATTAAAATATTTTCCTATGTTTTCTTCTAGTAAAGTTTCATTAGGCCCAAGGGGATTTATCATTATCACACATGAGAAATCTGTGGTCCCAGGGTTGGTTCAGAGGGTCAATAATATTGCTGAAGTCTCAGGCTCCTTTGATCACTTTACCACCCTCTGCATGGTGAGGATGTTTCCTCATGGTCACAAGGTGGCTGCCATAGCTTCAAACATCACTTCTTCACATGACAATATCCAAAATCAGGAAGAAGGGGAATGCAGGAGATAAGTGTAGATAGAAGGAAGAAACCCTCCCAGCTTGACTCATCCTTTTCTCTCATTGGCCTAAACTGGGTCGTACGACCACCCCTTACGACAAGGGAGGCTGGGAAAGTATCTGCCATTTTTAGCCTCTGTCTTGAGAGATGAGGTCTACCAGTATGGGAGAAGGATAATGTCTGATTGATGAGCAATTACAATATCTGCCACAGAGAATCAGTGGCAAACAATATCCAGATTTTTTCACTCAAGGTAGGGTGATCAATTGCCCTGGAAATGGGACTTTTAGAGCTAAAACCAAGAAAGTCCTGAGCAAACTGGGACATGTCAGTCAACCTACCTTGATAGCTTTTACTTGGCCTGAAGTCAGGGGTAGACTAGGGTGTGAAGTTTGCCTGCTTTAAATTTCCCTCAACCTTAGACTCAGCCCCTGACATTCCACTATTAGCTATACTCTCTAGCTAGTCACTCTGACTAAAAATATTTACGAGTGCCTACGATGTGCTAGGCTCTGTGCTAAATGCTGGCAATTCTGAGATCTATCAGACACATTTCCTGCCCAAGGAACTCCCAGACCAGTGGGAGAGACTGTGAAAAAAAGTCATAAATTAGGGCTATGTTGGAGGAGGCATGATGGGAGGATAGTGCAGTCTGGTAGGGCTTTCTGGGGGAGGCACTGCCCCCTCAGTGGGGATGGGAGGCAGGAGTCTGCCAGGTAGAGGAATGGAGAAGTCATCCCAGGCAAGAGTGCTCTGCTCTCTCTGGTCTTCTTTTAATGATGTTGGGCAGCTCCCTCCTTCAAATTTTACTTTGCCCTTAATAAAATTTAATCTCCCCCTTAAAAAGAATGGCACCCCATGTGTGCAGGGCTACCTGCAAAGCCCTTTCATACCCACTCTTATTTGACCTTTACAATGGCATTATGTGGGTGCAGGGCTGCAAGGATGACTGTTCTCATTTTACTGAGGAGGCAACTCAGGCCCACTCAGAGAGGAGGATCACCTGCCCAAGGTCATGTGGCTAAGTGTCAGAGTGGGCACTTCAACTCAGCTCCATTTCCCTCTAGCTGCCCACCTCCAGCCAGGGTCAAGATCACTGTAGTGTTCAGGAAGAGAGGTCAGGAGTCCTCCTGGAAGATGCATCCCAGAGCTCTGCAGTGTCCCTGGCAGAAACATCATTAGAGTAGATGGGGCCAATGTCCAGTCGTGGCTCCAGGACCTTCCCATTAAACACCAGCCAGCCATAAGGAAGCCCTGCCCTGTCCCACCCCCGGAGCCGAATTTAGCCCCTTTGGAAACAGGGAGTCCTCCTCCCCATCTCAGAGATATGGCAGGTTTTGGGGGTCCAGGAGAAAGAGTAGTGGAGTCCCATGGGAACCAGCAAAGTCACTGAAGTGACTGGTCACCTTGCCAGATGACATTAAAATAAACAGTCCTCCAAGAAGGGATAAGGTGGCTCCAGGCTGTCCGTGATCTCATGGGAGTGGCTCCTAGTACCGGCAGGGTATGCAGAGTGGGGACAGAAGCCAGCCCCCTTCCCCAAGATCCAAACCTTAAAAGCCCTCTGCAATCAGCATGCAAATGGGGCATCATCACCCTCAGACCTCACAAGTAACTAGCATAGATTCACTCATTCATTTACTCATTCATTCATTCCTTCATCTATCCAACATCTATTTTTTGAGCACCTCACCTGAAGAAGCCTCTTAATTTTAATGTAGTCCAATGTATCAGTCTTTTCTTTTATGATAGTGCTGTATTCCTGGAGCTGGGAAGACAATGGCGGACCAGGCTGCCTCACGGAGGTGATCGTCAAGGGGCAGAGATCTTAAAAAAATCAGTGTCTTCAATAACATGCAATTTGAGTGTCACACTAAAGGGAAAAGTGTAGAGATACACAAATCCAGGAGATTCTGAATTATTTAGGGTTGTGGGCAAAGGTGGCTTACTATGGGCCTCTGGCACTCTTCTTTTTTTATTTTAAATCAAATTATATAAAATATTTTTAAATGTACTCCCATTAAATATATTTTTAGCTGTAAAATTATTTGAAAGTTTTCAAGGTTCACCTTATAAATATAGGCAATGACTAATTTATTAACAATAGTCTAGACTTCATGGCAATAGGCATGCACCCCTGGGAATGCTTGCAAAATGAAAAAAATAGAACCCACCAAGGGTTTTCAACTCCATCTCAAGATGTTGAATGGGCTGGAGTTCTGAGTAGGATTTTCTTTGAGCAGAATTCTGTAGCTAAAACACTTCGGGAGCTCTTTTTCCCCAGGGCCACCCCATGCACCAGGATGGTAGGGTTGGCGCCAGGTAGGAAAGGTGGTATGAGATGGTGTAGTGGTGGGGACAGCCCTGAGAACTGAGGCCAGCATGACTGGGAGGTTTCCCCAGTTCTGGAGCAAGGTTCAGCATCTGGGGGATACAATGGGCAGAGGGGCCTCCCCTGAGCGGGAGATGGGGCTGTGGTTAGTGGGGGGATAACAGCAGGACTCAGACTGGCTCTCAGGGCAGGCTGCCATCTTGGTCTGGGCCACCTCTAATCTGCAGCCTATGATGACTGCTGCAGTCCCCTGGGAGTAGCAGGAAGGATTTCTCTGTCTTTTCCTGCAGCAAAGAATGTAGGGGGAGGCCTCTGGCTGCCATCAGAGTGGGCAGGCCAGGCCCATCCCTGGGCCTGAGATCCAGATGAGTTTTGGAAAGCAAGCCTCCTTGGAGGTGCTAAAGACATTAGGATTTTTTTAAAGAAAAACCATTATCATCATCATGATCAAGAGCTATAGGGCTAAGCTTGAACTGTTCAGTTATTTAAAAAAAAATAAACTTCCAAATTTGTTTGAGAAAAAAATATATCATCAAAATTCAACAAAAAGGAAACCCAAAGGCTCTTACACACAGTAGCAAGGCCTCCTCATCACTGCCAAGTAAGAAATTCACTTTTGAACTGTACAACACATTTGACAAGGACCTATACTTAATAAAGGTATTAAAGTGTATCAAAAAAATCAATTACAAAAGGAAAAGTAATAACTTTATAGAGGAGAAACTGGACACCACCTTAACCAAGAGATCAAAGTTAACACTTAATAAAAGGACAAACGGACATCGCTTGCTTCTTCAACCAATGCTCTGGGAAGGATACAGCATTGCTTCTAAAGCATTCCTGCCCAAAAGGAGTAACCTGAGTCTGATCATGAGAGAACATCACACAAACTCAAACTGAAGGATGTGACATTCTATAAAACAACATATTTATGTTCTTAAAAAATGTCAATGTCGGGCCGGCCGAGTGGCGCACTAGTTAAGAGCTGGCTTGGGATGCCAGTGGGCCCGGTTCGGATCCCACATATGAGGGCAAGTGACACTGCCCTCTACAGCTAAGATGGTGAACGGCAGCTCCACCTGGAGCTGGGCTGCTGTGAGTCCCTGGGACGGCATAGCTGCAGCCCCTGCTGCAGTGGGTTGCCATAGGCTGCAGTGAGTGGCCAGCACCCAGCGTGAGCAGCTGGCAGCCAGCGTAAGCTGCCAATAGCCGCGGTGAGCTGCCGTCCATAGACCGGCGACCAAGCACAATGACGATACCAACATGGGCCAGTGAAGCAACGTCCTCTGCAACTAGACTGAAGAACAAAAGGACAGCAACTTGTCTGTTCCCCTTCCCCGATTCCCCAATTTTGAAAAAAAAATCTTAAAAAAAAAAAAGATACCAATATCATGAAAGACAAAGAAAGATCAGGAATTGTTCCAGATTAAAGGAGACTAAAGAGACACAACAAATAATGCAATATGTGACCTTGGAATGCATCTTGCATTAGAAAAAAAAATCTATAAAGACATTATTGGGACAGTTGAAAAACTGGAATACAGACAGCAGGATAGATAAAAAGTATTGGGTGGCTGGCCTTTGGGAAACAGGCCCTTTGCTGCACTGGCCGCCTCATCAGGCCATTCGGCAATATCTCCCCGCTTACAGACACACATCCCCTTTGCCCACTGATTCCATTTCTAGTTTATTCTGCACATATGCATATTTGCAAAGTGACATTGCAGCCTTGTGGCAGTGGTCAATGGCAGGAAACAACCTAAACATTCATCACTGAGCAGCCAGTGAAATGTGATGGCGCATCTAAACCATAGAATTTCTGCAGTTGTGAAGAAGAAAGAGGCAGCTCCCCACGTGCTGGTGAAGAACGATGTCCACATTGTGTTGCAAAAGTGAAGAAGTGCAGAACGCTGCATGCTGTGCTATCATTTGGTAAAGAAAACGGGAAGAGAAAATATATGTGCTTGTGCTTATAAATGCATACACCATTTCTGAGTGGAAAGACAAGAAAGAAATCATAGGTGCTGCTTCCTGGGGAACTGGGTGGCTGGGGGGCAGGTGGGAGGGAGAATTACTTTCCTCAGGACACACTTTGTACTGTTTGTGTTTGTACAGTGTATCTCTATTACCTAGTCCAAAAAAGAAGAAACAAAGGAGAAAGGGGAAGAGGAGGAGGAAGAAGTAGAAGAAGGTGAGGAGTGGAGAAAGGAAAAGGAAGAAGAGAAAAGGGAAAGGAGGAGAAGAGAAGAAGAAGCAATGAGAGAGGGAAGGAGAAAGGAAGAGAGGGAGGGAGGGAGGGAGAGAGAGAGAGAGGAGGGAAAGAAATAGGAAGGAAGAGAGGGAGGGAAGAAGAGAGAGAGGAAGGAAGGGAGAATTCTTTTTTAAAAATTGTTATAATTCTGAATAGAAGTCCATTATCAGATAAATGGTTTGCAAATATTTTCTCCCATCAATTATCTCTCAATAAAAAAAAACCTATATCCAACACACACAAAAAAATTTTTTTTTAATTATCGTCAGCTTATACCTGCTGTCCTGAAGCCATGTTGGAAATGCATATAAAGAATCACAGATGACGGATGAAATGGGCTGTTCAGCCTGTCTTCCACTGACCCAAGGTGGAGACAGAGGCCCCTTCACCCCCCAGAGGAAGATGCAGAGAGGTCTGGAAGGTCTAAGAGAGGCTCCCACGCCTCCTGACACCCTGTCCTGCTACCCACCTGAGCCACCACCACCCCAGCCTACAGGTTTTTCTTTTGCATCCTGCAGCACTGTCCCCAAACTCTCATCGTCCCATTCTGTCCCTACATCACTCCCACTCACACTTCCTGCATGTGTCTTGGTTAGCACGTTTTCATCATTTTCTTGGCTGTCCATTTTACCACCAAACTGTAAACTACCGGTACAGACCCTGAAGCCAGACAGCCCTGAGTTCAGCCTCCTGCACCAAGTCACGTCTCTTCTCTGGGCTGTGAGAGCATGAGCTAATGCCTGCAAACACTTGGCAAGGCAGGGACTCACACCACAGAAGCTGCATTCTCATGGAAAAATGAGCGCCAACTGCCAAACCCCCTGCTCCTGTAAAAGCCTCAGCCAAAACTCCAAGAAACCCCCTAAAACAAGTTCCAGAGCTCCAGCCACCCGCTCTGGGATGAGGGGTCTGAGACAGCAGCCTGCCACCTGCTCCGCAATCCCCATTCTCTCATCTTATCTGGTGAAACTCCGCGGTGTCCTCGGTGAAGGCAAGCTACTG
This sequence comes from Aselliscus stoliczkanus, assembly GCA_033961575.1. NCBI lineage: Eukaryota > Metazoa > Chordata > Mammalia > Chiroptera > Hipposideridae > Aselliscus > Aselliscus stoliczkanus. The sequence goes on along the minus strand of CM066738.1, from coordinate 24,871,408 downwards.
GTGCATACACGCTGTCTGTGTTGATTTATCTTAATTATTTGTAATCATTCAACTCACATATATGGAATACATGTGATACAATCTTTGAAAATACTTGAAATGTACAGAAATATATCAGCAAAAAAAAATAAAAATAACAAAACACATAAAAACAGAACATTAGGTGAAAACAGCCAAACACAAAATTGTATCCACCTAAGGGTCCCATTTATATCAAGTTTGAAAATTGGCAAAACAAATCTAAGGTGATAAAGGTGACAGAAGGATAGTTACTGATGGCTCACTTTGGGAGGATGAACAGGGCTATGTAGTGCTGCCAGTAAGCTGTTTCGTCATCTGAGTAGCGGTTACAGGGATGTGTACAGTTGGTGAAAATTTACCACCTTTTATACTCATCTCTGTGCGTTTTAAACGTATATTATACTTCAATAGGATTTGAAGTAAAAATAGCCCTGTGCAGGGCTGGCTGAGTGGCTCAGTTGGTTAAGAGCTCGCTCAAGAGTGCGAGCTGAGCTCTGAGCAACAGCAGTTCCATGCCCAGCCCGAGCTGAGCTGCCACTGAGCTGCCATTGAGGTGGCAGGATGGCTCAGCCAAAAAAAAAAAAAAAAAAAAATGGCCCTGTGCACACCATTCATTCTTTTTTTTAAAAAAAAAGGCCCTAACTGGCCAGGACTTGGAGGGGTTGTTTTGTTTTGTTTTGTTTTTTAAAGATTTTTTTTTATTGGGGAATTGGGGGAAGGGAACAACGTTGGGGAACCGGGGAAGGGGAACAGACAAGTTGCTGTCCTTTTGTTCTTCAGTCTAGTTGTGGAGGACGTCGCTTCACTGGCCCATGTTGGTATCGTCATTGTGTTCTTCCCGGGTGAGGCAGATGGGTCGCCGGCCTCTGGACAGTCGCTCACCACGGCTATTGGCAGCTCACGCTGGCTGCCAGCCGCTCACGCTGGGTGCTGGCCACTCTCTGTAGCCTGTGACAACCCACTGTAGCAGGGGCTGCAGCTATGCCATCCTGGGGACTCACAGCAGCCCAGCTCCAAGTGGAGCTGTTGTTCACCATCTTAGCTGTAGAGGGCAGTGTCACTGGCCCTCATCTGTGGGATCCCAACCGAGGCCGCTGGCGTCCCAGGCCAGCTCTTAACCAACGCACCGCTCGGCTGGCCCCACACCATTCATTCTTGTCTTCAGAAGTTACTACTGTTAACAGTTTGGTGTTTCCTTCCAAAATATTTTTCTACTTATTTATATTGATAGATTGATAGATGATAAATGAATGGATGGATAGATAGATGGCTGGATGGATGGATATATAGATAGAAGTTAGCTGGTTTTTGCTTTTCTCATAGTTATTACATACTATTATTCTGTGACTGAATATTTTCTTTTATATGTTGTAGAGATCAAACCACATTGGTATCCTAGATCTGTCCCTGTTCTTTTTAAGAATACATGGTGGGCCAGCTGAGTGGCACATTGGTTAAGCGCTGGCTTGGGACGCCAGTGGCCCTAGTTCGGGTCCTATATATGAGGCCAAGTGACACTGCCCTCAAAAAAAAAAAAAAAAAAAAAAGAATACATGCAGTATACCATCACTTAATCATTACAGTGCTCTTGGACTTTTAGGTTATTTCCAGCCTTTGCCATTTAAACAATGCTGCATAGAACATTCTTCTACCCATTTCTTTGAGAATTTGTGTATTTCTATTGAGCAGATGACTAAAGGCAGAATTTCTGAATCAGTGAACGTGTATTTAAAATTCTAATGGGTGTTCCCAAATCGTCTACCAAAATATGTTACACCCGTCTGCATGCCATCCATTCATGTATTCGCTCAGTAATGCCCTTGATCACTCTTTATGGTGCACCTGCTTTGTGCTGGGCTATTCTAAGTGCTGATGATTCAACAGTAAGTAGAAGATAGTCCTTGTTCTCATGGAACTCACAGTCTGGTAAAGAAAACAGCCCCAAATAATGAAACATATGAATGTAGTATAGTATGTCAGGTGATGAGAAGTGCTGAAAGTAAAGGTATCTGAGCATGTTTATTTCCCCAGACCTTCACCAACACTGGTGTTGCCCATTCTTTTTATTTTATTTTATTTTATTTTTTGCTGATTTACTAGCTATTTCTTCTCATGTAAATTGTAATGTAAATTGTGTCTTTATTCCCCTTCACCCATTTTCTAATGGAATACTTTGTCATTTTCTTATTGGCTTATATAAGCTCCTGATTTATTATGGATTTTAATCCTCTGACTTACATATGTTACAGCTATTTTCTCCAGCCTATTACTTGTCTTTCATCTTTACTCCTGGTGTTTCACAAAGTCCTTATGATGGAGAACCACAAGGAATTTATTTCAAACTTTTATTCCAGAAAAGGTTGGGCTTCTTCTCAGGAACTGGTTTGGGGTTTCCCCCTCTATGAACCTATGTAACTGTGTTTCCCTTTTCTCGCTTTCGCTGCAAGGACGCTCAGAACAATCTTCTATTCACCTCTAGCAACAGTCAGAACCTCCCAGCTGGCATTCAGTCACTTGATCTCATCCTTGAATTCACATTATTTTCCCTTCTCACAATTTCGTTGTCTGTTCCTTTTCCTATTCTCTGGTTTTATAGTATCTGTAAACTGCCTAAACTCATTTTTTGCAACGAGATGGGTTATACAGAAATGAATTTACTTCCTGCTGATAGCAGCCCATTTCACAGATGATGAAACTGAGGCCCACAAAGGGGCCATGACTTGAGCCAGGGCTGCAGGGAGTGAGTCAGCCGAGAAGCCCAGACTCCCACTCAGCCTCTCCATGTCTGCTGGGCTCCTTTCCTATTCGATCTGTTTCTAAAGAGGAAGCCTGTCTCTGATTTGCTGACTGTATTCATTATAATTCTTTCAGTTGCTTATGATAGAAACCCTGTTAAACAAGCAAAGGGAATTTATTGATTCACATAAAGGGCAAATCCAATGGGCTGCAGGTATGGCTGTAACAGACACATAGGCAATATTGGCAGGCCTCCCTCCATGCTCAGCTTTGCTTCTCTCTGTCTCTCTCATTGCTAGCTTCATCCTTCCCTGCTTCAGACAGCACTTCATGTGGCATAAATATGGCACCAGCAGCCCCCAAACTATGTTCTGATAGTCTGAAGAGAGAAACCCTCCTTTACAGCCCCAAGAGAAAGAAAAGATTCCAAGTGACCCCACCTGAAAGACCTTTTCTTGTAGCCAGAGTGACAGGCATCTTGATTGACAGATCCATCCAGGCTCCTGGAATCAGGACAGAGTTTGCCAGAGACAGAGGAAAGGGGAAAAGAAAGTGTGTTGGGCAAACAAACTCAGGGAAACAGAGATCTCTTCAGCATGAGGGAAAAAGAGATGCTCATCCCAAGAACACATCAGCCAATGAGTGACTTTGGTCTCTCTTTAATGGAAGCTCATCTTTTCCCATTCCTGCTCCTGAGCTCTCGGTGGCTTTCGGGGCTGATATACCACCATCGCCTCCAACCATAGCATCTTTCAGGTCAGTCCTGACTGCACACACTGACTTTTTCTGTTTCCACCTCCGGAATGCCCTCTTCTTACCACCTAAACAAATCCTAGCATTCTTTTCTAGGGACCCTTCTTTAAAGATGCCAACCTAGGAGATCGATGTCTCTCTCTCTTCTGAACTCCCCACCCTATCTAAGGACTTTTTTTTTTTTTTTACAACAATGGCTATGCACTTAGCTTGATGGGGAGAGAAAAAGATGTGCCAGAGTAAGAAGGTGCATCAGATTTGACCTAAAATGCCATTTCAGAGAAGTGGCTTGATGGTTTCTGGAAGACTCAAGTTCAGGCTGTAGAAAGCAAGCAACACACCTACCATGGCCCCCAAGGTTGTTTAGGAGACTAAGTGAGAAGAGAAATGGGAAAGAGAAGACAGTGACTATGTGCTAGGACAAGTTTTATATATATATATGATCCAGTTTAGAACTCCCCAAATCTCTGCCAGGTAAATGTTAGTTTACAGACAAGGAAACAGGTGCTCAGAGAGCTGAAGTGGCTCACCCAATATCACACAGCTGGTGAGTGACTTACAGAACTCAGATTTAAATGGTCCAAATGGTCTCTTTCCACCCATTCCCTAATAAATGCCCCTCCATTATTAAGTGACGACTCACACTACAGAAATGTCTCTTAATTATTTGAAAATACATTTGAAAATAGAAAAAGCATTTGGAATGCACTCTGAGGAGGCTAGCCTTAGCAGAATTACTTCCATACTAGGAATTTGTTCCCCAGCTATGTAGCAGCTGGATAATTTTGTTGTTGTTGCTGCACTTCTTTAGGTTTCCAGTGAGTGGAATGTAAGAAGCACAGAAGATGACCAGTTTCCACCCTTCATTGCCTTCCTAAGTTGCTTCAAATCTTCAAATCCTTCATACAATAGAAACACAGAAGTCAATTGATCAGTCAAGAAACCTATTAATGAATTAATAAATTCCCACTTTTACCAAGTATGCTTGTTTAGAGGCAGTTATTGACCCAGAGTCAACATAGCAAAATCCTAGACTCCATCTCCCCAAAACATAATGACAGTCAGTGGAGAAAGTTGGTTTGTTTTGTAGCCAATAGTCTGAGAACACATGTGTTGTCAAGCTCCAAGTCAAGCCCTAAAATTGGGTGGTGGAGGGGGGGCGGCGAGGAGGAATATGGGCTCTTGCCCTTTCCTGTTGTGTAGAATTGTAATAAAAAATAAGCTGAGTTTGACTACCCCAGCTTCATTCTCTCTAAGCTGATCTGAAGGATTAACCTTCTCAGAGCCTCCGTTTCCCCACCAATAGAATGGTCGGTTATGTCATGTGATTGTGAAGGTTCTCTCCAGAATTAGCCCTGAGTCTACAAGTGTCTCTCACACTGAGTCCAGGACATAGTAGGAACTCAAACAAACAATTTTTGGAAAGAATTCACTGAGGAGAGTGAAAAGGTGGAATATGGGTGCATCTGTTGCCACCTCCTGACCCCTCTCAGCCCTGGTTTTCTCTTCTGTAAAATGGAGGTGAGGATGCCAGCTTTAGAAAGCGGTGAAGATGGAATGGGCTCAGGTATGTTAACGGAGCTTGGTAATGGTTGGTCTCACCCTTCTTTACCCAGCAAATGACAGGCTCATCTCCCATGGAAGCCAAAGCACAGGTCTCAGACTCCTAAGCAACGATCCCGGGCACCAGCTTCAGTTGCAGTTGTGAAAGCCACTGGGCTGGGAAGTTGAAGAAAAAGAGATTGGGAGGTACTGTGGCTCCTTCCCTGGCAGATGAGAAATCACTCTCCTATTGGGGAGGTTGTTGGCCAACTCACTTGAAATAAAATTCAGTTATAGTGACTGACAAGGCCTGGTGTCATCTCACACTAGATGGCCTCTTTATCTTCTGTGGCTCCTTCTCTCACTCTGCTTCATCCACACCAGCCTCCTTGCTGATCCTCAGGGCCTTTGCACAGTGTATCCTCTGTCTGGAATGCTCTTCTCCCAGGTTGTCACAGGACTTGCTTCCTCGCTTCCTTTAGCATTCTGCTCAAATGTCACCTTGACAGAGAGGGCTTCCCTGACTACCATCTTGCCTTAGTTACTCCCAGAATTGCTCCTCTGCTTAATTTTTCTTTGAAGCATTTAAGTCTCATGTACAGTGTGTATCTATTTATTTGTTGTCTGCCTCCCACAATCAGAATGTGAATTCCACGACAGCAGTACTTTATCTAGCTCAAAGTCATAGCTTAGTCCCTGGAATAGTGATTGGTTGCTAGTAGGCTCTCAGTAACTATCAAATGAATGGGTAGTTGGATGGATGGGAGGATGGGTGGTTAGGTAGATGGGAAGATAGATGGATTTGAGGATGGATGGATGGATGGGAGTGTGAGAGGATGGGTGATTATAGGATGGTGGATGGGAGGATGGGAAGACAGGCTGATGGGTCAATGAATGGATGGAAGAATGGGCCCATGGGTCAATGAGTAGAGTGGAAAGAGCATTGGTTCTGGAATCAAACAGACCTAGGTTTTTTCCAACCGTTTCCCCCTTCCACAGGTAACCTTAGCTGAGTTACTCATGCTCTCTGATCCTTTGTTCCCATATCTGCAAGATGCACAAAATGAATTCTGCCTCATTGGGCTGCTGTGAAAACCAAGTAATAATGGACCTTTCCTTTGGTAATTCTTGAGTTGTTCTTGAGTTCACTATTTCATTAGAATAAGGGCATTCCTTTTGATAAATTTGAAGCCATGTTAGCCACAGCATTCTATAATTTTGAACATCTTTTTCTTGCTTCCCTTACAAGCAAGTGTACTAAATGCTCTTTGCATCATGTGTCTAGCAATCACTACATACCAGGTGCGATGCCAAATGCCCTACTGCACAATGTTCCTTAACCACCTCAACAACCCTGAGATGAGGAGGCTGAGAGGCCAAAGGAAAAGACATGAGCTGATCATGGACACATGTTAGCAAAGACCAAGCAGGAACTCAACCAGTTCACCTGACATCAAGATCTAGATGTTTGTGAATGTAGAGGGCTGAACGAAGGAAATTATATCTTTCTTTTTATTGATTATTAGGACTAGGACTTGACCTGGAAGTGTAATTATGGTGCTTTGGGGTACATTGGGGGTCTTCCTATGGCTCTGGGGTTATCCCTTGCACCTCTGTTTTCCATGAAGAAGATCAGAGGAAATGTGAGGGTGCACAGGGTGGATAAAATCAAGGAACATCAGCAGAAAGCATCGTCTCTTCTGACTTTGTCTCCAGATGGGAGACTAGATGGCCAAGATAAGACTGAAGCAATGGGGGTGGAAAAGAGGAAAGGTGGATGGCAAAAATATTGGGAAGGCAGGCTAGATAGTACCAGTGACTCACTTGATAGAGAGTCTATCAGAGGATGGAGCATACACATGGATCTGGTAACTGTGGGGAAAGTGGGACCACGTCCCCAACAAGGGGAGGTCTAAATCAAACCAAAATGACCCTGGATTCCCAGCCACAGATCCTTCGTTGGAACTCTGCAACGACTCAGAGAGGCAGTCAGTGGTTAGGAGTAAGGCTCTAGAGCCAGAGGGCCCTGAATTCAAGTTCTAGCTCTGTCCCTGGATTGGACAAGCTGCATCCTCTCTCTGAGCTCTGGTTTCCTCAGCATTTCTGAGCTGATGCATGTGAAAAGCTTAGCACTGCACTGTTAAGCTCTCAGTGGTAGCATTATTGGCTTTGTTATCACTCTTTCAGATGCATTTATATGGGTTTATTTCAATGCCTGGTATGTTCAGGCTGCAAATAAAAATTTGTGTAATTAGTTAATGGATGTTCTTAATCCCATTTTACAGATAAAGTCATTAAGGCTCAGAGAGGTGAAGTGACTTTGCTTTTGTCCTGCCTGACTATAAAGCCCACATAATTTGTTTCCGGCGGGTGGTGAAGTGTCACAAAGAACATCAGGATGAGTGTCTATCAGGGCAGAGACCCACAAGGAGGCTACAGAGAAAAAGTATATCTTATGACAGAGAGGGACTGGACCCTCCTGAGTAAGCTATGCTCAGAGGCGGGAGAAGCCAGATCTCCAGAGAGGTTGGACAGAGAAAGGAGGGAGAAAGCAGCCCTGCATGTAGACAGAACTCCTAAGATGTGTCATGATGAAAGGGATAAATGGAGTGAAGATCAGAGCAAAGGAGAGGTGGAAAGGACATTGACTATAGGCAGAAGGAGGGAGAAGGCAGGGAAGGCCTGGATGGACACCCTGGAAAGGACAGAGGGAAGGAGAGCACTAACAGAGGATGTGGGGGCCCAGAGGTGGAATTCAGAACCGTTCAGAACTGTGAGCAGCTATCCCTCTACCTCACACAAAGAAGGACCAGAAGATGGACATGCAGAAAACAGAGAAGTGGGGCCAGTGGCTTACTGCTGATGCCTGGGGCAAAGACTGCCAGGCATCCCCGATATACAAACGCCCTTTCTCTTGGATAATAGTATTTCCCCTGATTTTTAGCGGAGTACATGGCTGTCCTGATGAATATTACATTTCCCAGCCTCCCTTGTGGCTGGACGTGGCCATGTGGTTATGGGATACCCAATCCCACCAGGTGGAATATATATGGATGTATTAGAGGCTACCTCAGGCAGCCCCCCTAGGAGCCATGGAGCTACCAGATGGGAAGAGTCCTGCACCGGGCAGACATCCCATCAGGCTGCACTGCTCACATCTGGACTGCTGTGGGAGACAGCTACACCTGTACCTTACTTAAATCAATTTTATCACAGCTTTCTGTTCTGACAGAGAACCTAGTCACCCAAGTGAGCATGGCCCCCTACTCCCCAACTCCACCCTCCACCCTGCCCCCTGCTGGTCACTCTTTCCCCTAGTTTTCCTTTGTGGCATTTTTTACAATTGGTCTACCATATGCCTTTTCCCCGCAGCCCCTGTCCAACCAGACTACCAATTCCAGGAAGGCAGGACATCACCAAATTCACAGCTAAACGCTGAGGCTGCCATAGAGTCTGGGGCAATAGGCCCAGCAGGTGCAGACAAAGTCCCTGCTTTGGGGGCATAATAAGCAAGACCACAAACCAACCAGACCAGTTCAGATTGTTGGGAAATGGACTGAAGGGAGTGAAGCAGGGTAAGGGATGGTGTGTGGTGATGAGGGAGAGGGAACTTTTGATTATAGTGATGAGGGAGGGAAGGCCTCTCTGAGGATGTGACATCCCAGCTGAGGGTAAGGAAGACAAGAATGATCTCACCATGGGAATATTTGGGGACTGCTCCAGGCAGAGGGAACCACCAGTGCAAAGGCCCTGAGGTGGTAATGAGCGGATGTTTCTGAAGAACAGGAAGGTGACCAGTGTGGCTTGAGGCAGAGAGGTAGAGAAGAGATTGGGGGCAGCAGGGCCAGATCCTGTGGGCCTTGTGGGCTGTGGTAAGGGGAGAACATGGGGAAGCAAGGGTAGGTTTTAAGCAGGGGAAGGAAGTGACCTGGTTCTCTTTATATCAAGATCCCTTTGGCTTCTTGGAGTGGTAGGGGTGAGGGTAGGCAGCTTGGACTAAGCGGGCAGTCACAGATGCCACGGAGAGAAGAGGCTCAATGTACGAGCTAGTTTGCAGGTGAAATTGACTAGTCATGGTGATTATCTTAGCAGATCTGGAAATAAGAATTCAAGCGCAGATTGGTTACTTGGGAGCTTATCCCAGAAAGCAAGGAAGTGAAGGAAGCCAGGAAAGAAAAAAAGAGAATATAAGGAGTAGCGAGAGTCAAGTTGGGACACTGGGCTTCTATCCCACTGGGAGGTCTGGAGGCAGAGTTGTCCCATTCACGGGGCGAGGGGAGCTGGAGGGCTCATCCACCAGCTCCCAGCATCATTGGTTGGGGGCTGCTCCCGGGGGCTGTTAACTTACCAGCACTCCCAGCCTGCTCTGAGGGTGGTGGGAGCCCCGGGTTCTGGCCAGCAGGTACCTGAACGGTGAAGGCCAAGATGGGTGTGGACAGAGCACCCACTGATAGAGAGAGCTAGAGGAATGGCAAGAGGGGAGACTTGGGACCAGATACTTTGCCAGACCCTCTTAGGAGGACCTGATCAGAAGTCATGAGGGGTGCGGGCCGGCCGAGTGGCGCAGTGGTTAAGCGCTGGCTTGGGAAGCCAGCGGCCCCGGTTCGGGTCCCACATATGAGGGCCAGTGACACTGCCCTCAAAAAAAACCAATAAATAAATAAAAAGAGAAGTCATGAGGGGTGAAAGGAGGGCAATGCTGGTCCCCAGCTAGGGACCGATCCTGGGGTTAAGGGGCTGAGGAAGACCAGAGGGTAGATTCCTGTCTCTTCCTCTTCAGTCCAATTCCTGCTGAGCTGGCCAGGAAGAAGGTGGCTGCAGACTTGGTGTGCTGGAGGAGGCTGTGGGCCCAGAGGCCAGAGAAGACAGGGGGAGCTCAGGGAGCCAGGGCTTAGGAGCTGGAGGTGTCAGGCCTGTGTCCTCTTAGTGTGGCTTTCTGGGACCAACATTTCCCTCCCTGTCAAATGGGCTGTTGTGAGAATGAAGGGGAGAGTGTGGAAAGACCCAGAACACCAGCCTTTCTAATGCCAAGGCCTCATCTTGTCCCTCCTCTGCAGGATGCTACTCAATGGCTTTCAGAGAAGGTTGGGAACCCCCACCTGTCCATCCTGGCCCATCTCTCTGACACCAGCCTGGTATCCCTCTCGCCTTCCCACCTCCTTAGGCATACACTCAGACAAGGCCACGCACCCCAACCCCACCACCCCTGCTGTGGCTGTGCTTTCCCCACACACCCCCTCGCTCCTTCCCTTCCAGCCACTCAACCTCCCTTCACTTCCATGACCCAACTTCATTCCTATCCCTGGGCCTCTGCGTCTGCTGTTTCCTCGCCCTGGCATGCCCTTTCCCCTGACCTTCAGACCACTGGCTCCTTCACTGCATTTAGGTCTCTGTTCGGCCTCACCTCTCAGAGAAGCTTTCCCTGACCACCCTTGTCATTCTCTATCCCCTCACCCAACTCACGCTCTTTTCACAGCATTCACCATCACCACGGTCATATTTTGTGTATATGTATTTCTTTATTGTTCCTTGTCTCTTCTGCTGGACCGTAAACTCTAGAAGGGCCAGGGCTGGACCTGTTGTGTTGTAAATTGAGTCCTTAGCCATGGACCAGTGCTCAGTAAATATTTGTTGAATGAATGAATGGATGAATGAATGACTTCTGCGAGCTTTTCAGGACTCAGCTCAGACATCATTTCCTGTAGGCCTTTCTCCAGCATTTCCCCTGGGCTCCCACATCCCTCTTACCTTCCTGGATTTTAGAATTTATTAACTTTGTTATTGTCTCCTGCTTTCCTTCTGTCTCCGCACCAGGCAGTGAGAGTTTTGTATCTTTAACTCTCACCTCTGGCACACAAATGGTACTTGGTAATAAATGAATCAATGAATTAATTAATCAACTGCTCATAGCCAGAATTGGGATGGAGGACATGGGGCAAGGAAATTTGGGGTTCTAGGGTCCCTTACTGCACAACCTGCACATAGTAGGGATGCATGAAATATTTTTTGAACAAATAATAATAGCTAACACTTATTAGGTACTTACTATGTGCCCGGCAGAGTTCTTAGTGCTTTGCATGTATTAACTCATTCACTCCTCACAATAACTTAATTACCATCCTCCTTTTATAGATGAAAAAACAGAGGCTACGAGGGGGTTCAGCAACTTGCTTGAGGTCACATAGGTAGTAAGTGGTAGAACCAGGGCTTGAACCCGGGTAGTGTGACTCTGGCCTCGGTGTACCAGTAAGCTCTACCACCTTTAGGCTGACAAACAGATACAAAAAATAACAACAGCAGCAACTATTTTCTATTATTTGCACCTGTTCAGTGTGGGCTGGGTGCTTTGCAGCCACCTTGTCTTTTGATCCCCAGAGCTGTCCTTGGGGAGATGTTATTGTCTCCATGTCATAGATGAGAAAAGTGAGGCTCAGAGTTAAGGGCCTACAGTGTGTGGGAGGCTCCAGGTTTCTGCTCCTTCCAGAATGGGAATCTTTAGCAACCTGAACACTGGCTTTTCTCCTCCACCTTCCTGCCCTCGGTTCTCCATCTCCCCACCTCCATCGCCACCATGCTTCGTAAGCCCTGAGCCCAGGCTAGCCCCCACACCCCTGCCCCCAGCCTACCAGAGACCTGATGTCCCCTCACTATGGAAACCTCTCTTTGATCTTCCCTTCTCTCCCCAGCCAGTTACCAAGAGATCAACATGATGGTGAACATATTTTGGAAATATTTTCACTGTTGTTTTTAAAAATTTTCCTTTGTTTGAAAGAGTGTTACAACTTCAATCACAGGGGGAAGAAAAACCCTACCCCAGCTGACCAGAGCTATGAATGTAAAACCAGAAATGACTGTATTAAATAATCAGAACTGAACAGTACCCAAACAATAGAACCCCTCAGAGTTCCGATGTCAGGAGGACTTAGGTCCCTGCTGCCCCTGGGTGGAGTTGCGGGGTTTGCAAATACTAGAGAGAAGATGAGGTCTTGCTCCCTGTAAGGGTTTATAATTCTTACTCTGATGCCTGGGCCTCCTCCAAATGGTGCTGAGAGAAATTCTCTTTTCCATCATTTTCTGGGTGATGGACTGAAGCCTGGGGTAGATGGGCAATTGGGTTCATACAGCAGATCCAGGATGGGGCTAGAGGTGATGTTCCAGGTTAGAGGTCCCATTGTGGGCTCCATTTGGGGCCAGAGCTAACACTCAATATGGAACCTAAATCATGAGTCAGTATGGGACTAGGATTCTGATTCAGTCTATAACAAAGATCAGGGCTCAGTATGCCACCAAGTCTAGGTTCAATCTAAAGTCAGGAATAGGGCTCAATCTGAGGTTGGAATTAGGGCCTAGTTTGAAACAACATTCAGGGTTCTGATTGAAACCAAGATGGTGGCTTAATATGGAGCTCAGGAATGAGCCCTACCTGGAACCAAGATTATGATTTGGTCTCGGATCAGGACCAAATTTCAATGTGTGATGAAGGATCAGGGCTCAGTCTATAGTGAGAGTTAGGGTTCAATTTGTTACCACAATCAGGATTCACACTGGGTCCTCAAACCATCAAAAAGGTGTCTACCACTTCCTGAGACCATGGGTGAGTCAGTTCACCTACTAGGCCTCAGTTTCCTCTTCTATAAGCTAAGGTTAATCATAACCCCTGTCCCAAATTCTTCCATAGCTAAATGTCAGGCTAAATAAAATAACGGATGTCAGCAAGCTTTGCCAACTGTAGGATGTTGGGCAGATGTTTATATAAACACCCCACAAAAAACCCCAAAGAAGGCTCATTGTGGAAAAGTCCAAATGTCACTAATCCTCCTACTCCATCTTCTCTCCTAGTTTCTCTTCCGCCTGTAAAACTAATAATAGCTAACAGTTCCACAGCATGGCCTCATGCCAGGCACTGTTCTATGAGCTTCATATAAATTTAATTCAATCCTCAAATCCCCTATGAAGCACACACTAATTTTATCCCTGTTTTCAGAGGGGGAAACTGAGTCAGAGATTCATTAAGTAATCTGCTGAAAGCCACACTCGATAGGCAAGAAATCTCTGATTCAAACCCCAAGTCTATGTTCAGTGTACGAACTGGGGTTAAGGGGTGAGTCTGGGGGATTCTTCATGGAGCAGCCAGAAGGAGGTAAGAGGTACAAGTCAGCGACAGGCCTAGAGATACCTCATGGCTCCCAGCAGCCTGCCTTTGCCCAGGAGGCTGAGGCTCTCAGTGGACCCCACTCCCACCCAGGGACAGACATAAAAGGCGGGGGAGGAGTTGGCGGGTGGCATGAAGGCATCTCTTTAAACTTGTTTGTTTATGGAAAGAAATTTCAGGCCAGCTGCTGAAAACCTGTATTTTATGGGTAATTTTTCAATTTATTTCACACTGGCATTAAAAACAATAACCCAACCTACCATGGAGGCTGTGATTCCATTGGGGTTGATGAAGGAGGGGTGGCTGGTTTGAAGCAGCCTCTTTGTTTGCCTGAGCATCCCAGGGACAAGGCTGCTCGCCTTCCCTTGGGAAAAACCAGACGAATCAACGAATGGAGACAGGGTTGCAGAGGTCATGATTTAAGAAGATGAAGCCCAGCAGAGAAAGGTGGAGGTGGTGGTGGTGGTGGTGGTGGTGGTGGTGGTGGTGGTGGTGGTGGTGGTGGTTTCAATGCCTCTCTTTTATAAATGATGAAATTGAGGCACAGGCAATAAAAATTATTAGTGGGAACTTATTCTGGATTAGACATTGTTTTTTTTTACCTGCACAACCTCATAGGCTGGTCATGAGAACTGTCTTGGTTTGGGGTTGCCAACAAACAGACCCTGAGACAAAGATTGAAGTTCAAGAAGGTGATTTGAGCATTGATCCTGGGAAACATGGGACTGAGGATCCAGAGTGAAACAGGACGGGAAGGCAGCCCATGAAGGGTGGGTCACTGGGACAATTACCACTGGGGACGACTAGAGGTCAACCCTGCTGTGGATTTCTGGGAGGCAGTAGGTCATGCCTCAGGTTCTCCCACTGGGCAAAGGAGGGAGTTGGGATATTTGTCCATCGCAGATATCTCCATTCTTCTATTGAGTCCATCAGCAAGTTTTTTTTTTAATGTATTAGTTGTATAATTTATATTTCGTTCTTTTTTTATAACTCCTATTTCTTTGCTGATATTTTCTATGTTTCCACTTGTTTTAAGAGAACTTATAATTTGTGAAAGCATTTTTATGGTGGCTGCTTTAAAAACCCTTGTCAAATCATTCCAACATCTGAATCATCTTGATATTAGCATCAGTTGATTGTCTTTTCTCATCAAAATTGTGGCTTTCTGGTTCTTGGTATGACAGGTAATTTTCTATATATCCTCAACAGTTGGACTATTATGTTAAGACACTCCAGGTCCTATTTAAAGCTTTCATTTTAGCAGTCAGTCTCGCTATTTAGGTATAACATGTAGGTTCTCACGTACTTGAAGTGGCTGTAGTTGCAATGACAATTTAGTTCCCAGAGCCCTTACAATGTTATATTGGTCTGCTTTGTTCTTCTGGTGCTATTGGGGCTAGTATTATCCTGATACCAAAACCAGACGAAGATAGCACAAACATAAATACAGATCAAAATCCTTCATGAATACAGATGCAAAAATTTTTAACTAAATATTAGCAAATATAATTCAGCAATATATAAAAAGAATTATACACCATGGCCCAATGGGGCTCATTCTAGGAAGAAAAAGGAAGTTCAATATTTGAAATCCAATCAATGGTAATACATCATATCAACAAGCTAAAGGAGAAAAATCACATGATTTTATGAATAGAGGCAAAAGAAAAAAGCATATGACAAAATTCAATATCCATTCGTGATAAAAACAAAAACCCCTCAGAAAAAAATGGCAATAGGAACTTCCTCAACTTGATAAAGGACAAAACCCTACAGCTAACATCCTACTTAACGATGCAAGATTGAATGCTTTCCCACTAAAACTAGGAACAAGACAAGGATGTCTGCCTTCATCACTCTTATTCAGAGTACTGCTGGAAGTTCTAGCAAATGCGATAAGGCAGGAAAATAAAATAAAAGGCACATTAAGAAAAGAAGGAAAGAAAGGAGGGAGGGAGGAGGAAAGAAAGAAAAGAAGAAAAGAAGGAAGGAGAGAAGGAAGGAAGGAAGGAAGGAAGGAAGGAAGGAAGGAAGGAAGGAGAGAAGGAAGGAAGGAAGGAAGGAAGGACTTGAAGGAAGGAGACAAGGAAAAGAAACCTGTCCCTATTTGCAGGTGTCATGGTTGTCTATGTTGAAAAACCCTAGAAATCTACAAAAATACACCTAGAACTAATAAGTGAATTCATCAAGGTGGCAAGATACAAGATCAATACATAAAAATCAGTATATTTCTGGGCCGGCCGAGTGGCGCATTGGTTAAGAGCTGGTTTGGGGATGCCAGCAGCCCTAGTTCAGATCCCACATATGAGAGCCAGTGACACTGCCCTCTACAGACAACAACAGCTCCACCTGGAGCTGGGCTGTGCGAGCCCCGGAGATGGTGTGGGCTGCAGCCCCTGCTGCAGTGGGCTGCCATGGGCTGAGTGGTGGCCGGCAGCCAGCGTGAGCTGCCAATAGCCGCGGTGAGCGACCATCCAGAGGCCGGCGACAGATCTGCCTCATCCGGGAAGAGTGCAGTAATGACACCAACATGAGCCAGTGAAGCAACATCCTCCGCAAATAGACTGAAGAACAAAAGGACAGCAACTTGTCTGTTCCCCTTCCCCGATTCCCCAACGCTGTTCCCTCCCTCAATTCCCCAATAAAAATCTTTTTAAAAAAATCAGTATATTTCTATATACTAGGAATGAACACATGGGCAGCAAAATTAAAAATACAATACCACTTACAATTGCTTTTAAAAAAGAAAATAAATACTTCAGTAAATATATATATATATATATATATATATATATATATATATATATACAGGACTTGTATGCTGAAAATGACAAAACACTGATTTTAAAAAAATCAAAGAAACTCTAAATAAATGGAGAGGCATATCATGTTCATGTATCAGAAGGCTTAATATAGTTAAGATGTCAATTCTTCCCAAATTGATATACAAGTTTAATAAAATTTTGGTTAAGTTCTCAGCAAGATCTTTTTTTTAGATAGAGACACATTATAAAATTGATATTGAAAGGCAAAGAAATTAGAATAGTTAAAACAATTTTGAAAAAAATAAAGTGGGCAGAATCAGTCTACCCAATATCAAGGTTGATTATAAAGCTACAGTAGTCAAGGTAGTGTAATACTGGCTCATGGAACAATTCCTAATCTGTGGAGCAGAGTAGATAACCTAGAAATAGATGTGCAAAAATATGTCCAATTAATTTTTGACAAAGGAGCAAAAGCAATTCCATGATAACAGGACAGCCTTTTCAACAAATCATACTGGAGCAACTGGACACCCATAGGCAAAAAATGAACCTTGACCTAAAGCTCAGTCTTTGTATACAAATTAATTCAAAATGGATTATGGAGTTGAATGTAAACCTATATAACTTCTAGAAAAAAAATAAAAGAAAAATCTTTGAGAATTGGGACTAAGCAAATGTTCGTAGACTTGACAACCAAACATGATCCATAAAAGGAGAATTTGATAAAGTGGAGCTCATCACAATTAAAAACCTTTGTTCTGTGAAAGATGCTGGTAAGAGGCTGAAAGGACAAAATACAGACTACAAGAAAATATTAGCAAATCACATATCCAATAAAAGACTTCTGTGTAGAACAAAGAAATCTTAAAATGCAACAGTAAAACCAAAAAAAAAAAAAATCCAATTAAAAATGCACAAAAGACATGCACAGACATTTTGCCAAAGAGGATAAACAGAAACTTATACACAAATGTCCATGGTTGCTTTATTCTTAATAACCACAAACTGGAAATTATCCAAATGTCTTTCAATGGGTGAATGGCTAAACAAACTATAGTACATCCATATCATGGAATACAATTCAACAGTAGAAAGCAACTACGAATACAGTAAAACCTTGGATTACAAGTAACGTGGTTTGCGAGTGTGCTGCAAGATGAGCAAACATTTCTAATACATTTTAATGTGATAAACAAGCGATGTCTTGAAATGCTAGTAGTTTGTTCCTGGAATAAATTATGCTCACAAATCAAGGTATTACTGTACATGCAACAACTTGGATGACTCTCAGGGAAATTATGTTGAGTAGAGAAAGCAAATCTCAAAAGGACACATACTGCATGATTCCATTATATAATATTTGTGTAACATTATAGAGATGGAGAACAGATTAGTGTTTGCCAGAGGTTAAGGTGGAAGAGAGGGTGTGGATGAAATCATAAAAGAGTGGCGGGGGGGGAGGAGTTTTGTGATGATCCAGTTAAGTATCTCAATTTGGTGATGGTTGAACAAAGCTATACATAAGATAAAATTGGGGCCCACTGAGTAGCGCATTGGTTAAGAGTTGGCTTGAGACGCCAGCTCTGAGCATCAGGGCCCTGGTTCGGATCCCACATGAGGGCCAGTGACACCGCGCCCTCTATGGCTAAGACGGTGAACAACAGCTCAACCTGGAGCTGGGCTGCTGTGAGTCACTGGCGACGGCGTAGGATGCAGTGGGGCGGCAGGGGGCTGCTGTTAGCTACCGTGAGTGACCGGCAGCCAGGGTGAGGAGCCATGAGCTGCTATGAGCCACCATGCATGGCTGTCCAATGGCCAGCGAGCAACTGCCTCACCCGGGAAGAGCGCAATGATAATACCAACATGGGCCAGTGAAGCTACATCCTCCACAACTAGACTGAAGAACAAAAGGACAGCAATTTGTCTTTTCCAACTTCCCCGATTCCCAAACACTGTTCCCCTCCCCCAATTCCCCAATAAAAATCTTTAAAATAAATATATATATAATTGCATCCCAGGAAACTCTTCAATCCCTGACAAACCAGGACAGTTGGTCACTCTAGCAGGGGCCATCCTGCAACCCTTGCAGCTCTGAAGAGTTTGGGCTTCACCTAGAAAAAAATGCAGATACTCTGGCTTCTTAGGAAGAAGAGTTTATAGGCATCAGAGATAGAAGGAGCTATTACGTCGTTGGGGCAAGAATGAGAGTGGCCCAATGTAACAGACTGGCCAGATATTCACCAAACTCTTTGGTTTTCCTCCTGAGCAAGTGGCGAGACTACATTTCCCAGCTACCCTCGCAGGTAGGTGTGGCCATGTGATTGAGTTCTGGACAATGGGGTGTGGGGAGACATGCTCTGTCCCTCCCATAGGTGGTCAGGCTGAGCCCTGTCCCTTTAAGCCATGTACTGCAGTATGCAGAGCACAAGCTGCAAGGGACCTGAGTCCCTGCTATCCCACAGAGAAGGATTTGCTGATCAGGAACACGCACTATAAACGTAATATATTGCAATTACACCCATTTTCATCTATTTATGACAGTATCCAATGGTTCCTTAACTGACACCCTGGTGTGCACACCTCCTGGGGATGCCATCAGCACCACTGTCTT
Organism: Aselliscus stoliczkanus; assembly: GCA_033961575.1. Taxonomy (NCBI): domain Eukaryota; kingdom Metazoa; phylum Chordata; class Mammalia; order Chiroptera; family Hipposideridae; genus Aselliscus; species Aselliscus stoliczkanus. Next base: position 24,852,828 of record CM066738.1, on the reverse strand, counting down.
CGCTGTCTTCCCTGGATGCCTATATTGGGGGAAGTGGATCAGAACACATTGGGATTCCCAGACAGCCTCCTCTAACTACACAGACCCCAAGACCCTCTAAGCATCTCAGGGTGGCCTGGGACCCTGAGTTCTGGACCTTAGAACCCTAGAAATATCAAATTCTGGAAGGACTGGAAGGGCTCTCAGAGAACACAAAATCCCATCTGTGCCATTGAATAAATGGGGGAAATCAGCTCATGAGAGCAGGAGGTACTTGAAGTACTACAGTGAATCAAGGGATGCGTGAGTGATCATTCATTCATTCTTTCTTTTATTCATTCCACAAATATTTATGAAGCACTTTCTGTGTCAGGCACAGGGATAAAATAGAAGATTCCTGCCCTCATGGAACTCACCAACAAGTTACAAACATGGGGAGGCTCAGTGGTGCTGGGTACTAGGGAGAATAAAGCAGGATAAAGCGACGCAGGGAATGGGTGTTCTATTTTATCTGGAGTGGTCAGAGAGGGCCTCTCTGAGGAGGTAACCTTGAACAGAGCCAGCCCGTGAGGATATCTGAGGGAGAATTTTCCAGGCAGAGGGAACAGCAAAAGCTCGGCTAAGGACACATGGTAGACAGAGTTTGAGAAACAGAAGGGGGCCTGAGTAGCTGGCGCACAGGGAGTGAGGAGAGAAGGGGTGAGAGGCAGAGCTGACAGGCTGTCGAGTAGCCCTGGCCTCTGCATGACTCTTGACTCACATTGCTCCTCTCCGGCCCTAATCACCTGGGGGTTGTCCTGCTCTGGACTTGAGAGACTTTGGGACTGAGGATGGTTGGGTAGGAACTGACTTCCAAATTTCTAAAGCTTGGTCTTCTGGGGTCACTTCATTTTTCCAAGTACGTGAATTTTATGTAGAAGCCAAGAGACTCCTGCATTTGGAGCATTCATTCATTCATTCATTCATTCTACAAACATGCTGATCACCTGTTCTGTGTCTGGCACATGCTGGGCTCTAGAGACCCAGCTATGACCTCATCTTTGGTCTCAGAGAGTTGACAATTTAGAGGAAGGGACAGACACATTCCTAGTTACCACCTGGTGTGATCAAAGCTATGATAAAGAGATTGTGGGAGCCCAGAGGAGTCACTGGACCTGGACTGAGAACCAGAGAAGGCTTCCTGGGTGAGGGCATATCCAGGGCTGGGTCCTGAATGAGTCAGGGAGAAGGGGGATGGGATGTAGGTCGGCATTCCACACATGAAAGGTCCAGAGGTATGAGACTCCTGGAGATGTTTGTGAAATGCTGCAAGGAGTTGAGATCTCTGGGATTTAAAGGAATGAGGGGTGGGGGTATTGGGGAGGACTGAGATCAGAGAATACAGAACAGGGCCTTGTAGGCCATGATGTGGGGACTATGCTAGGACCTCTGATGCCCATCTCAGCTCTATCTTAGCCTAAGCTAGGCACCCCCAGTCTCGAGGCCTCAGTGATCCCATCTGTGAAATGGAGCCATTTGGGTGGGATGGCTCCGATATTTCACCAAGATCCTTAGGATGTTGTCTGCCAGTGTTCATGGAAGAAGCCCCCATAGAAGGATGGCCAGCCCAGAGCTTCCTCACTGTGCGTTTCCCTCCTCCTGGCATGTGCTCAGATGTCCTCATTGTACTGGGGACTTGATAAGGATGGAAGAAGGAGAGAAAGAAGGCAACACTAGCATTTACCTTATTTTTCTTTCAGATCAAACCACACACATAGGAAAGAGGAAGGACAATTGTTCAGCAAGAGTGTGTCAAGGGTAAGTTCCTCTGTGTCCCAAGTGGTGGCTAAGAGGGAGGGCATGGAACCCAGACAGACTGCTGACCTGCTGTGTGGCCTTAGGGAAGTTGTTGGGCCTCTCTGAACTTCCTTTTCCTTTCCTGTAACATGGGGCTAATCGGAATAAAACCTCACTGGATTGTTTCGAAGGTTATGTATCAAGTGCTTAACACAACACCAAGCACATAGGCCTCAAAAATGATAGTTAGCATTATTATTGTTTTCGTTTTCAGTGGGTAAGGCATTGAAGGCAGGAGTGTGCAGTTTGTTGGGTAGGAGGAGGGACTTGGCTCTGAAAGGGTTAAGATCAGACTAACTGGCTCCCAGTCCCATAGATAAGGCTGGAGAAAACACAGTCCAGGTCCCCAACCCCTTCACTATAGAATTTATGAGGTGCTGGTTACTTTGAGTCAAAGATTAGGGGCTTCCGCCAGGCTGTGCAAGAAAAATTCAGGGTCAGTGGCCAGAAACGACTCAGGACTCTTTTGAAAGAAACAGCAGAGAGACACAGCCAGGCGTCAGGGAGCCCCACATACACCCCCCACTCTGCAGGTGGAGAGCAGAGAGATGGGCGCGAAGACAGAGACAGAGAAAAGGCAGTGCCAGGAGGAGACAGAAACAGTGAGCCTGAGTGAAGAGAACGTTGGCAAGAAAGAAATCAAGGAACAGACAGACCAGGGGGTGGGGTGAGGGAAGAGGCAGCCCAGGAGGAGAACATGAAACAGAGGAAAACAGAGTAAGTGAAGGAGTGGCCCTTAAGGGCCAGGCGCCGGAGAGAGAAACCCAGAAAGAAAATCGAAGGCGTGGACTGAGGTGGGAGAAGGTGCAGAGAGCAGAGAGCATGTGGGTCACTGGGCGATCGTGCGCCTGTACCTGTGTTTGTATGTGTGTCTGTACCTGTGTCTAGACGGCAGTAGGTACGTAAGTAGGACAGTGCATGGACGGGAACGACGCCAGACAGAGGACTGCGGGACAGACCGACCTCCTGCCCCTGGACAGACGCCCACCCCTCTCACCCCCAGACCGTGCGCGCGGGCCGGGAGCGGGTTAATGCACCGCCCCGCCGCCAGCTCCTCCCCGCCAGAGCAGAGTCCCAGCTCCGCCGACGCCCTCACTCAACCTAGCTGCGGGCGCCTGGGCGGACAGCGGGTCTTTGACGGCTGGACCGACCCCGCGCCCTGCGGATGCTCCCGGAGCGCCAGGAGCAGCCCTCGCGCCTGCCGCGCCACCGCTGGATCGCCACCCGGCTGTCAGGCCTCCCCGGGAGCCCCCGCGGGCGCCGCCTGGGTGCCAGGAGCCCCGCACCAGCCCGGACCAGGCTGCCCAGATGCGGGTGCCACTCTGCCTGTTGCTGCTCGTCGCCCACGCTGCGGACATGCTCCCCCTGAACCGAAGGAAGAAGCAAGGTACAAGGGCAGTCGAGCAGGGTGGCCAGGCAGGCACAGCGGGGCAGACAAGGGGATGGCCCTTGGGCATCTGCCCGGTGCCAGATGCCATGGGCCATTGACTCCTTCCAACAGCTGTCAGTCCCACTTGACAGGTGGGGAGGCTGAGGTTCCACGGCACCCTTTGCGGAAAGCTCAACCAAGCAGGCTCTCCAAGGAGGGAAAATACTGGCAGGGCTCTCTCACTGCTCCCACTCCCTGTAGAACAGCAGCGTTGCTAGAAGGAAGGAGGGTGGCTCAGTGCAAAGACAGGGCACTAGGACTAGGGGATGGAATTAGTGGCTTAGAAGCCATCCCAAACACCCATGATGAGCCAGGAGGTGACATAAAGAGCTCTAGGCGGGGAGTCCAGACCCCCCAATCCCATCACCTACCCTGATTCACTGTGTCACCTCTGAGAAGTCAGTCATGCTTGGTGGGCCTCTTTCAGGTGAAGGCATGAGCTGCAAGAGCACAGGGAGACAGACCTGAGACCTGAGTGTAAGTCCTTTTATTTTGGAGATAACCTGGAAGAAGTCCAGCCCCTTCAAGAGCCTAAGTGTTTCCATCCCGGCCTCCTAGAACCACTAGGAAGATGAACCAAGGTTCAGACAGTAAATGGACCTGGGGCACAAAACCACGGGCCCCTGCATTCTCACCTCAGGGTCCTAGACCACCGCCCCTTTACTGCGAGAGTCAGAGCATCCTCAGGAGGTGGGTTTGAGGCTGCAGAACCAAGATTGGCAGAGCCCATGAGTGGAAGAGGGCAAGTGGGCCAGCAAGTTTCCGCCTGAGCCAGGCAACCCTTCAACCTCCGGGTGCCAGTCTGTGAATCAACAGTCGAATGCGAACCCCTGTGCCAGGAATGTTCCACACAGTAAGGGAATCCAACAGACGAGTAGACAGTCATCCCACTTTATAAAGCTGGGTGCCAAGTTTCAGAGAGGTTAAGTAGCTTTGCTAAGTTATCCAGCAGGTGAATGGAAGACCTGGTGTCTTCTTTCTTTTCAGCTCTGGTGTTAGGTCTGAGCAAGTCTACATGGGAATGAGAAAGACAGTCTGCCCTCTGGGGGCTTCTAGTCCATTTGAGTTAACAGCCCTACATGTGGACATTCCTGGAGTAGAGCAGGATACAAAGAGGGACTGTGAGGGCCGGCCGAGTGGCGCGATGGTTAAGCGCTGGCTTGGGAAGCCAGCGGCTCGGGTTCGGGTCCCACATATGAGGGCCAGTGACACTGCTCTCAAAAAAAAAAAAAAAAAGGGACTGTGAGAGAACTGGGAGGTGACATGGGGTGTGGCAGGGAGACTGTAGCCCAGGGGCTCCAATCCCAGGTGTGACTGGACAGAGGGACCCAGGGAGTGGAGAGGTGAGTGGGCTTCCGGTGAGCTGGGGTGTTAGGGAACTCCTAGGGACACTCTGTAAATTGTCATGATTTTGCGGTTACGTGCATGGGCTCTGAAGTCAGACTGCCTGGGTTCAAATCCCGGCTTCCCCAGTTACCAGCTGAGTAACCTTGGGGAAGTCATTTTGTGTTGCTGAGCCTTGGTTTACCTCCCTGAGTGTCTTTTAGAAGGTCTCTAAGATCTTCCTCAGTTCTAGAACAGACCAAAAAAGTAAAAACTTTCTCCTTATTGACTGCTCTATAAAATAGGAATAATAACCTTAAGTATGCAACTCATAGGGCAGATGTGGGTAAGACCGAATGAGTTAGTGGGTATATGTCAAGTGAGTAGCCGAGTGCACAGGCTCTTAGTGGACACTTCTAAGTGTTAGTCATTCTTATTTCCTGTCCATTCTGTCCTTGGCTACTCACAACACCCTAGCAAAGGAAAAGAGAGATATTTAATGTATTTATTTGTTTATTTTTTTGAGGGCAGTGTCACTGGCCCTCAGATGTGGGACCGAACCGGGGCCACTGGCTTCCCAAGCCAGCACTTATCCACCACGCCATTTGGCCAGCCCAGAAAGGGGAGATATTTAATTTCAGGATAAGGAATCTGAGATTCAGAGAGGGATACTGATTGTTCAAGGTTGCACAGCAGGTAAGTAACAAAGCAGACTGAATCCCAACCTGAGGTGTCTCCTGAGCTGTGTTGGTCTGCCTTTCTCAGAGCCTCAGTTTCCCCATCTGAAAAGGAGCTGGCTTAGAAGATCTTTAAGATGCTTTCCAGTTCTAAAAAGACACACACACACACATGCTCACACATGCGCTCACACACATGCACACACATGTACACACACACACACACACACACACACACACACACACACAAGAGTAAAGAAAAATTCTAATCCCTCCCCGCCATTCCCAGTTGCTCAGTAAGGAGATCCGGCATGGTTGCTCCTGATATGGCCCCAATTGGTGAGGGGGCTCTCGGCATCCCTCCCAGGATAGTTAATCTCTTGTATCTAGGACACACACATGCCCAGCCCAGCATCTTCAGAGAGAGGCTGTGACTCCACTTATCAGCCAGGTACAATGGAGATAGCTTTGGATTTCAGTCCCACCCCTTTGCATTGGGTGACCTTGGGTGGGTGGATTCCCCACCACCCCCCATAGTCTTGGTTTCCCCATTGGCACTGGAGTGAGTAGTGGGAGGTAGGAAAACCCTTCCTGTAACACATTCTACAGGGTGGTCATAGGAATCTTTGCCAAATAGGTTTGGGAAATACTGAGTTTTAGCATATTCTTGACTGCGGGACTTATCAGAGCATTCATGGTGACGAAGTGAGGATAGCGAGTAGGACTTTTCCCAAATGAATTACACTTCAGAGACCATTTTTCATAAGACAGCTGCTTGGAAATTCCACACAAGATCCCTGAGGGTCTTACTGGCTTTGACATTCTGATCTAACTTTGGCAGGAGAATGTGTCCTGGAGGCACCAGGGTGTTGGCTGTGCTTCATTGGTTCATTCATTCATTCACTTGGTCATTCAGCCACGTGTGGTAGGGGAGACTCTGAGCTGGGCTCTGTGTTGGAACCAGGGGGACTGCAAGGTGGACAGACCTGGAGCCTGCCCTTGGGGAGCTGCCAGGGGGAGGGATGCGCTTCCTCTGCCCCTCCCCGCCTCCCCATGCTGAGTCCTTGGCCCCAGCCTTCTGAGAGGTCAGGAGGAGCGACTCCCAGGGCCCAGGAGCCACCCTCCAGGCCTGTCTTCCACAGACCCAGGCTTCCTCCAGCTCCGACCTCACTATTTCTTGATGAAACCCAATTTTTCTGTTTTTAAGACAAGAAAAAATGAAAGAAAAGCCTTGAGAAAGTTCTTGGATCTCAAGTGTCTATTACAAAACAATATTTTGATTAATTAAGTATAAATAAATCAGAACCAGATGGAGACATTTCTCTTAAAGCATGCTGGGGTGTCCTGGCAATGGGACAGTTGGGGGACTAAAGGGGGCTCTGGTCTGCACCCCCAACCCCAACATAGAGCTTCATTTAGGCAATGAGGAGAAGCCAGGCTGTAACTGACTTTCCCCAATGTCCAAGGCCTGCTGGGGAGGGGGCTCAGTGAAGACAAGAGTCCTCCACATGCTCGTGATGCTTTTAGATCCTTCTAGACCTGAGGCAGCCAGGGGCAGATGGAGGAGCTATGGAATTCAGACAGCTCTGGCTTCAAATCCTGAGCCTTCTCCTGCTCTAGTGTATAACCTTCGGCAGGCCATGTGCCTTGCCTTATCCAGGGTTCACATCTGTGAAATGGGAACAATTGTAGCTACCTCTCTGGCAGTTGGAAAGATTCTCCCCAGTCTCAAAGGGAAGATACTTGAAGGTGCTTCCCAAGGATTCAGCCGCTTCCACCTCCCATTTATAACAGAGTGGGATGTTTCCTTGGGCTGGGAGGAGGGGAGTCTCTCATGGCTTGAATCTCACCTCTGCCCCCTCCCGTGTCTGAGCCTCTTTTCCTTTATTTAAAAAAGGACTGTGGCAGCGCCCCTTCCAGAGGTTTGTTAGGTGGACTGAATGTAATAATTCTTTGTAAACTGCAAAGCTCTGTGTGGATGGCCAAGCGGGCAGCACTGTCCCCTGTGCATAGAGAGAGAAACTGAGACCAGGTAAGAAGGTGCCTGAGGCAGTGGCAGCAATAGGGAAGGACCCATTTCTTGTTTCCAGGTCAGGGCCATGGCTGGGGCCAGAGAAAGAAGTGTCCCCCTAAACGCTGGCATCAGGGGAAACCAGGTGAAGATGCATGTCAGAGGCAGCTCTGGAAGGGGAAGCAAACTCCCAAAGGTCAGAGTGAGGCTGATAACTGCCTGTGGAATGCTCAGGGAATGGCGCTGTGCATCAGCAGAATGCTATCTTAGGTGAATCCCTCTGCCCCCGTGGGCTGGGGTTTCTTCATAAAACAAGGGCTGGCTAAGAAAAGAGAAGCAGAATACTTGGCACATAGTAAGTGCTCAATAAAGTAAGCTCTGCTCACCAGCCCTCTCCCTCTGCGGCCAGCTCTGAAGTCAAACTTGAGGCTCAAAGGAAATGCTATGTCCACCTCACATGGTCCCTATACCCCAAGGGAACCCGCATGCCTCTCCCATGGGTGGAAACCACCCAACCCCCACCCAGGGTCCAAAGGAGACCCTTGAGACCACTTAATGAGGACAGGCCACGTGCAGGAGCTCTGCAGGTTGTAATGGAACTGCCTTGTGCTACACCCATTTCCCAGACAAAGGAACTGAGGCTCAGAAAGGGGCAGTGACCTGCCCAGGAACTTCCAACAGCTGAGCTGGGATGTGAGCTAGAATTTTGGAGGCTCCAAAGCCTGTGCATAGAAATAGAAGTGAATCCTGTTAATGACTTGCCAAGAGCTGCACAGTGGAGGCATCTGAGAGGAGCCTCATCAGAGGGGTAGGATTTAGGATTTTGTCAGGCAGAGGTGGCAGCAGGGTAGGGGCTGGGGATTCTGGCAAGAAGAGGGGAGGCTCTGGCCATGTAGGAAGAGTTCAAGGAGCTGTGTGGCCAGAGGAACTGGAGGTCTGATGGCATGCAGGGCAGAGTCAGTCATGGAGAGCCATGGACGCCACTCGCCTGTCACCATCATCACAAAGAAATATTTGTTGAGCCCTTCCTCTGGGCCAGGCCCTGGACGAGGTGTTGAAGCACAGAGAGGCGCTCTACCATCTTGGCTGTCAGAGAGCCCAGAGTCTCCTTGAGATGCTAGAAAAGGATCCCATCAGAAAGAATGACATGGACAGGACCACCCCACCGTTGGCCCAACTTTGAGAAGCAGTCAGTGGTGGTCCCAGTCTCAGCTGAGGAATCTAAGACTCCAAGATGAGACATCGCTTATCTTAGATGTCATATGGATATGGTGACCTTATTCATTTTGTTCCTCTGCCTCTTCTTGTCTATCAGTGTACTGTTGCTTCATCCATCTTTCCATCCTTCCATCTAGTGAAAAAACTGAAGCTGGCACTAATTCAGTTTTTCAAACAGGTTTGCAACCCAACAGCAGATCAGGGAAATGAATTTAGTAAAGCGCAGCCAGCATTTTTTAATGAAATGGAGTGGAACGGAATGAAACAGAACAGAAGGGGATAGAGTAGAATAAAACAGAGTGGGGTCTGCAAACATTTTTGCAAAGGGCCAGATCCTTAAGATTTTAGGCTTTGTGGCCACATGTGATCTGTCACATTCTCTTCTTTGTTGTTTGTTTTTTTAATAACCCTTTAAAAATATTAAACTATTCTTAGCTCACAGGCCATACAAAAACAGGCTGCACGCCAGATTTGGCCCATGGGCCATAGTTGGCCAATCTCCTTTTTTAGAAAATATCAAAGTGCATTGCAAGTGTTAAGATAAATTAGTATTTTGAGAATGTGTTAGAATTCACACATATATGTGAATATGTATGCAAGTGAGTGAATGTACACGCACATGTGTATGCAAGTGTGGATGTGTGTGCACATGGGTGTGGGGATGTGTGAATGAGTGTGTGTGTACTCTGTACTGTGTGAAGTGATATAAAATATAATTTTCACCATTGTTATAAAAGTATGGAGGCCACTGTATCAGCTGAGCCAATGCCGTCCACATGACGTCTCTAGAAGGCAGGTTCTAGAGGGATCCCGATATTGCAGATGGGGAGACAGGCCAAATGGGTCACACAGCAATAGGTGTGTGAACCCAGGGAGTGTGACTCTGGAGCAACGAAGGTGACACTATGTTGCCTAAATAAGCAGAGGCTGCCCCCGACACATTTTGCAGGTCCTTAGTTCATGTGCTTGTTTCTGATGGCCTTGAATATGGAAGCCATGTCCTTCCCAAGGTGTGTGGATTTTAGCCGTGGACGGTGTCATGATCCGCGTAGGCCCTAAACATCCTCCTGTACCAGACACCCCTGAGCAGCCAGGGAGCACCATCTATGGTGTTCCTTTCACACTGATCCTCACCACCCCCTGTCCCCTTACAGAAGTGGAAGGCTGGTGCAGAGAGGGGAGCTGACTTGTCCAAGGTCACCTAGCATGTGTATGACTGTGACCTAGGTCTTTCTGATTCCAGAACCACAGAAGCAAGCCCTGCCTCTATAGACTTCTCCAGAAAACCCATCTAATACTGCCATTAACCACCCACTCGTTATACAGCATTTTACAGTTTGCAAAGCAGTTCAACTTCCATTTTCCCTCTGGAGTTCTGGAGAAGGGTTATAAATAATAAAATGTTGGGGCTGAAAAGGCCAATTTAGACCTTTGAGACCAACACTTGTAAAAACAGGACCTCAAGTTGGGGAAGCCCCTCAGCCAAGGTCCCCCAGCTTGGGGTAGAAGTGAAGGTGAGGAGAGATGGGGGTGAGGGCAGCTTGCTCCAGAGATGGGAAGTCTGGTTTAGAGCTTCTCAGAGCCTCAGACTCCACCCGTGTGACTTGGGAATGCCTCTCTGCTTTGCCTTTCTCCCAAGTCTAAGGATGAATGTCAGATGAGAGGATGGAGCTAAGAGGCCGTTCACAGTTTGAAGGCTGTCTGCAGAGGTTTCTTAAATATAGCCCGAGGCCAGCCTGGGGCTGGGAGCCTCAAAGGGCCTCTAGAGTTACTTGAGTTTCACAGAGGGCCTGTGGCTTGGCTGTGTGTTTCCATGAGAGGGTCCTGGAGGTGGTCTGGGGCAGACACAGAGCCACCCTGGCCTCAAGGCCAGTCCTTGCCTCAGAGCCTCAGGCTGCAGACCATCAGTCACAGGATGGCCTCAGACTTGGTGAACACCCAGAAGGAGCACTCCGCACCTGTATATCAACACACACATATATGTTCCTAAAAACATACATTTTTTAAAAGCTACTTCATTTTCACTGGCACCACAGGTTTAGAAAGTCTCTTTTTGATTTGGTTTTCTGGGTGAGCAGTGACTCTATGCCAGATGTTGCTTGTATTATTTTATTTAACAATGTCAGGCACTGTTCTAAGTACTTTATACATAGGAACGGATTAAATTCTCCTAATAAACCTATGAGGTGGATACTGTTATTCCTATTTTACAGATGAGCAAACGGAGGCACAGAGAGGTTAAGTAATTTGCCCAAGATCACACAGCCAAGGTTCAAATCCTGCCTGGTCCCAGAGCCCAAGCTCTAGTTACGGAGCTCTGTTGCCTCCCAACCTTATTTAATCCTCACAGCAACTTGTAAGAGGACTGTTATTAGCCATATCTTACAGGGGAGGAAACTGCATTAAGAGAGGGCCATTAGTTGAAGTATATGAAATTGCCATTTTTATAGGTTGAAAACAGCCAAATATTAGCAATTTCATATGGTTCAGTCCAATAGCTTGGCAAGTAAGTTTGGCAAAGTCAGGATTTAAACCCCGACAATTGATTCCAAAGCCTGGGTGCATAGCTACCCTGCTGGGCCTTCTCCCAATTCACCCACATAATAGCCCATGAGTTAGTTTGAGCTTATTCTACAGAGGAGGACTTCCAAGCTCAGAGAGGGCCGTTGACTTGCCAAAAGCCATAGAGCCAGGATGGGGAGAGGTTGGGATGTGCCCCGAGTCTCCAAGGCCAGAGAGCCTCCTTTCTTAGCCCTGTGCAGCATTCAGCACCGCCATCCAGGACACGCATGCCCTCCGCCCCACCCTTGTCAATTCCTCCAGGTCCCACAGGGAATGATCTGGTTCCATGGATGGGTGAAGCTAACTCTTTTTGGGCACTGCTGCCTCCGGCTGGGCCACCACCGCCTGCTGTGGAATGATTTCTTGTATTAATGCTGCATGATTCATAGGTCCCTGCACTGTGACCCGTGGCCAGGGCTATACGGCACCATTGTGGGGGGTGGTCTGTTTCACTGTTTCTCCAGCTCAGAAGAAAGACATTCCCAAGCCTGGGGGACCTAGACCACATGGGGAAGCCACTCCCTTTCACCAGAAGCCTCCACTTTCCCTGAAGCCTGTCAGCGGTGCCCACATCCGCAGGGGTGGAGACGCACAGAGAGAAGGAATGTTGTGACTACCCTTCCGGAGGCTGCTCTGGGGTTGGCAAGTGGGCACAGCTGTCTCTAGCAAGTCCCAGATGGACAGCGGAGGCCGGCCGGCTGTCACGAAGGCCACAGGCTCTGCTGCTTACTAGCTGAGTGACCTTGGGCAGGTGACCTCTCCCTTCTGTGCCTCTGTTGGCTAAATTTGCAAAATGGGGCATAAAATGCATTCCTAGCACATAGGGAGTGCTCAGTTAATGACTATGAAGAGGGTCCAGTGCCAGGCACCGGGGGTGAGATTTGGGCTGTGGCAGACCTGGGCTCAGCTCCCAGCTCTGCTACCGCCATGCTTGGGTGAAAATATTTCCCTCCTGAATCTCAGTGTTGTCTGTGGATACAATAGGGACGATAATAGCATCTACATCATATAGTTGTTCTAAAGATCAAGAAGATTATGCATGTAACCCACCTGGGAGACAGTTGGTGGCTAATAAATGGTGATAATGGTCATGTGTCATGACAGATTGGCTCATTCTAGTGTTCAGAACGTTCCAGCATCATGTCAGATACGTCTCTGCCTCTGTTTTAAAATCCTAGGCAGATCTAACTCATCATAAGATAGTTACTTTGAGTAGCCCAGATTCAGAGGTGGTCCTAAGTGCTGTGTGTCTATCGCACAGTGACTCACGCTCTCTGAGTCTCTGTTTACTCCTCTATGGAAGAGGACCTCACAGGACAGCAGTGAGAAAGGAAGTGTGTGTGTGTGTGTGTGTGTGTGTGTGTGTGTGTGTGTGTGTGTGTGTTGCCAGCAAATTATAAATGTATAAATAATGTGATGGCTATTTGTGGATAAAGCCATGGAGGGACCTATTGGCCTACCCCCTGCACACAGCAGGCTGGAAAAACTCAGTCAGATGCTGCCTTTCAGACATGTTTTTTCTTCCTCCTCCCTTCTTGCCCCACTTTTGGCAGGCATTTGAGTCAATCAGACTCCTTAATTCATAGCACATTATCGGTATCAGTCATGCAAGACCCTGCTCTTTTTTTGTATTTTATTTTCCTTTTGTTTTTTTAAATTGTTACAAATTGCTGGGGTTTTTTTATTTTACTCTTAAAATTTATTTTATTTATTTACATTTTTTAAATTTAATTTAAACACTTTCATTTTATTTTTAAAGTTTTTGTTTTTAATTTTAATGTAATCTATTAAATTTACAAATTTTTTACTTTATTCTTAAGTTTATTTTTCTAACTGTTTATTTTATCATTGTATTTAGTATTTAAGTGCTATTTCATTTAAAATTTTAAAATTAATTTAAATAATTGTCTTCAATTTTATTCCCCTTATCTTAATTTTTTTTACTTTTTAGGGGTTTGTTTCTTTTGTCATTTTTTATTATTTTGTATTTTTATTTTTTCCACTTTTTTACTGGGTTTCCTGAATTTTTCTTGTCAATCTGTATGACTTCTTTGTATTAGCTATATTAATATCCCCTGTTGATTTTGATATGGAGGATATTTTTCTTCAGTCTGACACTTATCTGTTAACTTTGCATGTCTTTTGGAGAATAGAAATAATTTATGATGATACTGCTTATGTGGTCAGATCTCATGAGGGTTTTGGGGGGAAGTGGGGGTTCCTTCTGCCTTATGGTCTCGGCTTCTTGATCTTACAAAAAAATCCTATCCGAAGGTCCCATCAGAAGAGCATGAGCCCCCCGTTCTCTATTCCTTGAGCAGAGCACCCTGACACCACTCTCACGGACCACCTTCCTGTGAGCGATTCTTCCTTGACAAGTATTGCTTGTCCTGATGCAGCAGCCCTCGGCCCTTCCCAAGGACACTACTGGAACTCTCAAATGCAGGTGACACATCTCTGTTTACCCTCGTTCCTGAATGTCCCTTGGATCACTGCATTCCAATCAGCACACATCTATTGAACACTTGCTGTCAGCCAGACCCTGTTCTTGGGGACCTCAGACTGATGGAGAAGGCAGGCCCAACAGAGCGAGTCTTCATGTAAGAGTAGGAGAGATGTCAGCTGGGGATCCTGTCCCTGGGGAGAGGTCAGTTGGCTTCAAGTTCTCCCTGGGGGCTGAGCATCCACTAATGGAAGCAGACGTTTTCCCAGGGCTGCTTTGGCTGAATGGCTTCCCCTTTGTGGATCATCTTATTCTTCTGTATCAACAAACAACCCCCATGCCGCCCCAAAGAAAAAGAAAGCAGGCACTTGGGACATTTGCGCAGAAAGCAGACTTCATTGAAGCCTGCAGAGTGCTGCTAAGGGCTTATCCTGCAGCAGACAGATTCAGACAGAAAATCACTGAGCGGTTCTCACAGCCTCCTCTCTCCTCCTGGCTGGAGTAACTTCTGCTTCTGTCTGTCCTCACAAGCAGCTTGGGCCATGAGAGAAGTATAGCTTTCAGTGCCATCTCTCTGCTTTTGGAGAGCCTCGGGGCAGGAGTCAGCAGGGAGGCACAGCCCCCAGCAGGTAGGAGCTTGGGCTCTGGCTTGCCTCCTACCTGACTCTTCGCTGTGGGGTCTTGGGTCCACCACTTCATTTCTCTGAGCCTCCATTTTCTCATCCGTGAAACTGGGGGTAGGGACAGCCCCAGGTTGTAGGGCTGTGGTGGGTATGAAATCATTTCACTCAAGGACCCGAGTAGCAGCAGACACTCAGCCAACGCTAGCCTGGTTCTGCCCATTTGCAGTCCTGGTCCCTGTGTGGATCTGCCAGAGCTCAGAGACCGCCATCTGCAGCTGCAGCAGCCCATCTGGGTTCCAGCCCTTAATCCTGGTTTTAATGAGCAAGAAGGACCTGGTTCCCATTTTGCAGATGAGGAAACTGAGGCCTGCTGACAGTGGATGTAGAATTTCCAAGCTCGTGCAAGCCCAAGTCTCTCAGACCGCCTGGGTTTCTGTTTGGTGTTGACAGTGCCCCAGGGTCATGAGAGGTTTCTGAGGTAGAGCCAAAATTGTCAAAGCCCACACCTCCCTGTGCTCCTGCTGCCCCCCACCACACACGGTGCCTGTTTCCCTTCTATCATTTAATTCCTCCCCACTGGCATCGTATCATTTATTGAGCACCTACTATGTGCTGGGTGCTTTGTGTGCACTACCCACACACAACTTTAGCAGACTGGTACCCATTTTACAGAAGGGGAAACTAGGTCCCAGGTAGATGTGTCAGTTACACAGGTTCCCATGGCCCTCAGAGAGTCTGGGTTGGAAGCCTGGCCGAAGCTCTGAAGCCAGAGCTGTTTATCACTGTGCCAGGAATTGTTAAACTAAACCCAGGGCAGAGCATGAGGATAAGCTTGGCTCCAATGCATGGAGCCAGACACGTGGCCAGGTGTTCTGCAAGTTACTACCTCTCTTTATCCTCCAGGCAATTTTGGATAGCATCGTTCTTGTTTTGCAGGTTAGGCTCTGAGGCTCAGAGAGGTCAAAGGGCCTTCCAGGGTCAAGGTGGCATCTCACCTTTGAGAGTGATTTAGACAGCCACCCAGTCAGGGTCTCAGGTTTCACCCCGGCATAGGGGTGAAGGGGTGCAGTGGATTCAGGGTGTGCAACTGAGCGGCGAGTCTGCTTACAAACCATGAGAGGGAACACAGAATGGTGGCCTGCAAAAGTCAAGAGCAACAGCTGGTCAAGGAGGTACAACTGGAACCGATGACAGGGAGAAGTGGAAGCGATTCGGGCATTTGTGAAGGAGACTATGGGGCAGACACAGTCATGGGATTCTCAAACTGGGTCCATTCAGAGCTGAGGACAAGTAACAGATCTGCTAGTCACCAACTACACGCTACACCATGGACTGGGCCATTTACCTTTTAATTCTCATAATATCCCATGAGCAAAGTTTGTCCTCCCCACCAGGTTCTCACAGCCACCAGCTTCATCCAGACCACCTGGCTGACCCCAGGCCTCTTCCCCCTGCTCCCAGCTCTCATGCCTGCCCCCTGCAGTCTATTCCCCTCAGCCCCAGGGGAAGCTGAGGCAGGCGGGCCTGCACCCTACAGTGCCTTCCCATTTGCTTCCAGAAAGTTCCAGCACCATCCACACACCCTGATCTGGCTCCGCCCTCTCTCCCTTCGGACCTCCCCGCCCTCCGCACCCCCCAACCTCATCGCTACACTCTGGCCTCACTGCCCTCTTCCATGCCAAGCTCTTTCCACCTCTGGACTTGTGCACTTGCTGGTCCCTTTGCCAAGAATGTTTTTCTTGTGTATCTCTGCAAGGGCTTTCTCAGTGGCCCAGGCCCTCCTCCCATCACTCTATTTAACTTTCATTCACTGCCTGTCACCATTTCAAGTGAGCTGTCTCTCCTTTAGGATGCAGACTTCATGAGGGAAAGGACTATCTTATTCATTGGTGGCTCCCCAGTGCCTAGAACATAGCAGGCCCTGAATAATACCCGTGGAAGGAACAAGATTTCTTCCAGTGAGTGGGTGATTGCCTCTGTCTTACATATGAGCAAAATGAGGGAAGGACCAGCTGGCCAGAGATAAAAGCCAAAGGAACCCATCCAGAGACTGGAATTCCAGCCCTGCCTTCCAGCGACCCACTGTGTGGCTCTGAACAAATGCCTGCCCCTCTCTGAGCCCCAGGGCACCATCTCTAAAAATGGCATTACTACCTCATGGTACAGATTTTAAACTTGAATAGACACTTCTCAAATTCCCTTCTCAAAAGGGAGCGCTGGAGGCTGTCAATCTTTTACACTGTGCCTATCCGGTAGGTCCCAGTAATATTTCATTGTTGTTGTAATCTTCATGTTGAAAATTATTAATGAATTGGGACAGCTCTTCACATGGTTACTGGCCCATTTGTCTTTCTTCTCTGAATTACCTCCTTGAATTAATATATTTGCCAATTTTCCTACCTTGAGTTGTTCCTGGTTTTCTTATTGCTTTCTAGGAGCTCTTTGTATATCAAGGATGGTTGTCCTTGGCCTACTTTGTGTGTAACTGGCTGAATGATCAGATCGAACACGTAACAGAAGGTTACAAACATGACATGTGCCCACTTTTATTCTCTAATTCTCCATTATATTTCTGAACCCCAATCCTTCATAAGTTTGAGCAGACTCAGAGCTTTCTAGTACTAAAAAGCCCAGTCCAGTGCTACATTTTAAAAACATAGGTCTAATTCAAAGCTTTCTCCTTTCCCACCACTGACCTAGCTCTCGACTCCATTGATTTGCCCTGTGGGGAGATGTGTCATGCCCCCTCCCTTCGTCCCTCCTCTGTGTGTTGGGGAGCAGAAAAAGGGATGGGAACAGGGGTTGTCTCTTCCTTCTCTGGTGCTTTTGCAACCTCACAACTCCCAGCACCAAGAAAACTCAGGGCCCCATCACCAATAAGCAGCAGGGTCGGGTCTAAAGACTTCTTTTTGCCTCCCTCCATGCCCTCCGTGTGTGGCAGGCGCCCTACCTGTGGCACAGGTGTGATGTATTAGGACAGGAGCATGGGCTCAACCTGTTCTGATCTTCCTAGCTCCCTCAATACCCCATGTTTCCCCGCCATAGCCTCTTGCCCCTTTAGGTGGAGAATCTGCAGCTCGGATCAAGTTCAGCTGCCTCCTTCAGTGTCCACTTGACCCAGACAGAGAATTAGCCAAATGGTGGCAGCGCAGGCTTCCTTAGGACTGACCCCACTTCTCTGTATCTCTCACTCATTCTCCCCTTTCTCCAGTAGACATGGGGAGGGTCAGCAAGCATGTATCTAATCATGGGATAAAATGCCCATCTCCATGGCCTTCCGGTCCCCACCAAACTATGAGTGACTCTCTTGCCACCCCACCTGGGTTTAGGGAGGTGGGGAAAATACTCTGCTCTGCCCCAGCCCCTGGGCGTTGGGGAGCAATCTTTCTAGGATCCTCTTCAGACATCTGTTTACACGGGCTGGGGAGATGGTGAAGGGGGAGGCAGTGGAGAGCACAAAGATAGTTGGTCCCCCTTCACTTAGTCCTAGAGGGGGTGTCTGGCCCCAATTCTATGCTCATGAGGTAATTCTCTTTAAACATGGTGGTGGGGGTGGGGGGACGAGGGAGGATGCAGACTTTGTTTCCACCCTTAGTCACAAGTTTTGGAGCAGGAGATCAGTTCTGTTCATTCATTCAGACAACAAACATTTACAGAGCACCCAATGTGCCCCAGCACTCTGCATGGCGCAAGCGCTTGGGGACTTCGCCTTCACAATTCAGTACAGTTCTGCACATCTTTCTAAAAGGTCTGTGATTTGTTTTTTAGCTTTGGTTAATGAATCAAACAAACGCCAAGGGGAGGGCTTTTGGTTTTTGTTTTCACTTACATTCCTGGAGTCTAGAAAAGGGTATGGTACATTATAGGCATTTAAGAAATACCCCCGGGGGCCGGCCGAGTGGCGCGGTGGTTAAGCGCTGGCTTGGGAAGCCAGCAGCCCCGGTTTGGTCCCACATATGAGGGCCAGTGACACAGCCCTCAAAAAAAATTAAAAAAAAAAAAAAGAAATACCCCCGCCTTGGATGGATAGATGGATGGATGGATGGATGGATGGATGGATGGATGGATGGATAGATGACGGATAGATGGATATTGAACCCTTACAAACACCAAGTTTAACCATCCACTTGACAGGTGGAGAAACTGAGGCCCAGAGACAGGGAGGGACTTGCTGAGGACCCACAGAACTGGTTGAGTCCACATCTGGGCTCTCACCCTTCTACTAGGATTTGAGGGGGAGGGGACTGTGGGGAGAGGCCAGGCCCAGAATAGGGTCCCTGAAGATGCCCAGCCTTTGCCTGGTGTGACTGGAGGCCCAAACTGGATTCCTGAATCTCTGTCACCCCTTGGAAACTCCAGGTCCCCTGGGTGCTGAATGAGAAGGGCTATGGCTGTCTCTGAAATGTGAACAGTGTCCAGGTGTGAGGGCAAGACCTAGGCCTGCCTCAGCTAGCCCTGACTTTCAGACCTAGCCCCCTTCCCAGGTGGCTTCCTTACAGCTTAATTGTATGAGATGAGGGAGGTGTTGATGTTGGACCTATTTGGGGGGCTAGGTTCTTTCCAATACATAATAACTACCAGTTACTAAGACTGCCTGGCTTTAAATCCCAGAGTGCCACTTACCAGCTGTGTGATACTGGGCAACTTACTTACCTTCTCTGTGCCTTAACTTCCTTGTCTGTAAGAGGAGATAATAATACCTCATAGGATAGTTGCAACAGGGTCTGGCCATGTAAAACCTCCACACTGCTCACAGCTAGCCCAGTGTCGTTCACCTACCATCTGCCAAACCCCTTTCTGATCATGTCACATGCCAATGTACTAAACCATCTATGAGCACAGTAATTACCCCTATTTTACAGATGGGGAAACTGAGGTAGATTGGGATTTGAACCCAACCTGTCTGACTCCAGAGACACTGCTCTTAACTGCCCCACAGTGCCCCACCACCTCTCCTCCTGCCACCGGCACTTTGGGACTTTGGGGCTCAAAGGGTGCTGAGAGATTATCCATGCCCTCAGGGCTGCCTCCACAAGTGGGCAAGAGAAACCAAAAAGACTGGGCTTGCGAGCATCCCCATCTAGGCCTCAGCCAAAGCAGCTTGGCTCTCACCTGACCTGTTAGTTGAGCTCCCATACCACATCCCATCTTAGAAAAAAGGTTTCCTTGGCTAAAAAAAGATCAGAAGTCCCTTATCAAAACCAATTCTCTGTCTTTCTGCTGGGGAAACTGAGGCATGGGGTAATGAGGTACTCTGCCAAGGTCACACAATGAGTCTGATTCCAGATCGAATCCTTGTTCCTGGCCCTGAGCTCCATTCGTTGACAAGATTTCAATGTGGCAGAATAAAGGAGGTCATTTGTAGAGCAGGCTGTGAAACCTGGTACCTTTCTCAGTCAGATTCATTTTAGGAATCATGGGCATTCCAGGTCTTCTTAGAAAGTTCCCCCACCTTTCCTGAAATCCTAGCACTCACATCATCTCCAGGGCTCCTACTGGTTTGGATCAGTGGGGCATCGCCCCCACCCCCAGCATGTGACGTTGAGTCTCCAAATTGGCTAGATGTGTCCCTCCATGGTCCTAACTTCTGCAAACATCCTTTCACTCAGCCAAACTGAAGTGTTTACAGCCTCCCCCTCCCCAAGAGCCACGAGAGGACTTCACAACCATAACAAGCCTCCAGGGAATCCTACCCTCCAGGGGAAAGGAAAGGGAATTAACAGGCAGCATTTATTACCCCTGGTCTTGCCAGGCACTTTATACACAGATCCAGGGTGCTTTACAGCAACCATGGGAGGCTCGGAGAGGATCAGAGAGACGAGAGACCTGCCCAAGGTCACGCAGCTGGACCATCCCGCTCCACTGCGGATCAAGCCAGAACTTCAAGGAGTCAGAACCTGAGTCCATGCCCCACAAGTCCTCACCGAGTGCCTACTGTCTACCAGGCAGCTTCTTCCTCTGCCCAGTACAAGGACTCCAGCCATAAGCAAGGAGTAACAGGTCTGCCTCAGGGAGATCGCATTCGTGTGTGTGCGTGTGCGTGTGTGTTGGGAGAAGGTAGTAAGATCTCTTGAGCACCTATTATATGCCAGGCACTGTTTTGAGCAAAATGTATGCATTTGGTCCTCAAAATAGCCCTATGAGGTAGGTAAAGAAGCAGCTGAGGCACGGAGCGTTTCAAGGCCACATACACACAGCCACATACAAACCTAGCCCTGTAACAAGAAAAGAAACTGTTCTCCCAATATTTTTTCCAAAGAATGCTAATCGCATATACCCGACAATTTCATAACAGTTCCACATATAGGATACTTGCAATTTCTTATACAATTTCACATACTTGACAGCCTTCTGACACTTTTATACACACGACAGTTTTGTGACAGTTCCAAGACAGACTGATTTTATGAGTTTCATACTCAGGGCAGCTTTGTGACAGTTCTGTCTTGGATAACAGGGTGCTGGGCTCTGGGGAAATGGGTCCTGGAAAAACCCACCTCCTTGAAAAATGATTGTCTGGCCGCAGCTGGCTGCTCCTACCTCCAGCGTAGCCTGCCTAATGATGAAAGATCCAGTAATGATTCTTAGTTTCAAAAAAACTATGATTTTCTGAAGGTCACTGGTGGCCGCTCTGGGCTTCTCAGTGTCCCCAGGGCTCCCACCAGGAACAGCAATGTGACTTTCTTAATGAGCACATCTGGTGGGTCCAGGGTGGGGCGTTATGGGATGGAAAGCAGAGAGTTGGCATGGTGCGGGGGGAGGGGCGCCTGGTCTGGACTGTGTCCACCCCCACCCCACCTAGCAGAAGGGCCGGGCCAGGCCAGCTCAGGGTAAGGCCTTCTCCATGCCCCGTCCCCCAGGCAATAGAATCCTTTGGATGTGGGTTTCATCTGTCAGCACACACCTACTGCTGTCCCAGAGGCACACACGAGCCAGGCCCCTCCCCTCCCTGCCAAGCTGAACTTACTTAGCTGGGGCTCTTCTCAACTTGGGCCACCGGGGGGAAATAGCCCGCCTGGGAGTGGTAAGGAGTAGGAAGAGTTTGGGGGCTCTGTCTAGCTCTGCCTCCTAGTTGTTAGTCCTTGAGCCTTACTTTCCTCACCTGCAAAATAAGGAGTAATTACAGCGTCCACTTCCTTGCTTCTTAAAATGAGGCCTGGGGACCAGCACCACCAGCATTCCCCAGGGAGCTTTTGTCGAAAAGCAGAATCTCAGGCCCCATGCAGACCTTTAGCATCAAAGTCTACCTTTGAACGTAGGATTCCTGCGCACTGTGTGTGCACACTACGGTTTGGGAAGCCCTGGTTTTGAAGATGACACATGTTGATACACAGACAACACCAGGCACACCACCATAAGCTTTAAACCAACAGCAAGCACAAAGCGAGAGGCGGCCAGCACCTCTGCTTTTCGTAAGCAGCCCCAGGTGATTCTGGTGTGGATTTAAGCTCACCACTGGCTGGGAAACAACAGATGGGGGCGTGAACCCTGGCTCCAGCCCCGCCTCCCCAACGAGTGCAAACCAGTGTCTGAAAGGATTCCCTATGGATTTCATCAGGGGCTGGGGCGGGGCAGGGCCGTTCCCCACCTCCCCAAGTCCAGGTGGGCGTGGCCAGAGAACCGCTCATACAGCGTTTAGGAGAGACCTGAAAGATGGGGAGAGTGGGGTTTCCCCTCCTGGTTGAACAAATGCGCACTGAGAAGGAATGAGACACAGAAGGGGCAGGGTCAGTCCGGGGACAACCTATACTGCCACTGTTCGGCTGGTTTCCTGTCTCCTCGAGGGTCAAATGGACATTGAAGGGAGCAATGGCCTTAGCACAGCACTGGGAACGAAGCAAGGTCTTCGTAAGGGGGCTGTTACTCTGTATGGAGGATTAAAGGAGGCACTGGGATATGCTGGCAGCCAGGAGACGTGGGCCTGGGTCACACTGCCTGGGTCTGCCTATCGGACTTCAGGCAAGCAGCATCACCGCGCTGAACCTCAGTCTCCTCCTCTTTGAAATGGGTATGATAGCACCTAGCTGAATTTTGCAGCATCTCTACATGGAATGATAAGCAGCTCTAAAAAAGAATGAGGCAGCGATGTGCACTATTCACCAGGGTAATTTAAGTGAGCAAAGCCAGGTGCTAACTAGTCTGTCCTTGGTGCTGTGGTTTTCCTCTGCCCACGTGGAGCTCCCCTTTTAGTGGTGGGAAAGAGACACCAAACACTCAGACAAACGTAGTATCACAAAGCAGGTGGGGATAAATCTATCACATGTTAGGCGGGGATAAATGAAGAAGAACAAAGCAGGGTGAGAGGGAGGTCAAGGGGGTGGGTGCTCCTTCACGGAGGTCTCACAGGGAAGGGGAACATTCCAGCAGAGACCTGAGGGGAGGAGCCTTGCGGGTGAATATGGGAAGGGCATTCCAGGCACAGGGAACAGCAAGTGTAAAGGCCCTGAGGTGGGGGTGGTCTTGGCGTGTTTGAGGAACAGCAAGGATGAGGCCAGTGTGGCTGGAACAGGGTGAGTGCAGCAGGAGGGTCGGGAGCACAGAGCCCCTGGGTCTTTGCAGGGTGAGGGTGGCTTGGACAGGGGAAGGGTGACAGCATAGGAAATGCAGAGAAGTGGTCAGATGCTAGACATATTTCAGAAGTGGAACTGACTGGTTTCTGATAGATTGCACATAGACTATGAGGGAAAGATGGCTCCAAGGTTTTTGACTGTGAGTGGTCTAGCCATTGTCCAAGATGGGCAGGAGATGCGCGTTTGGAAAGCAAAGGACAAAAGGTCTCCATTTTGATTGTGTGCCTATTATTGTATCCTGAGAGTCTTATCCATGAATCCCTTAGGGGTCATGTATTGACAGCTTAGCTAAGGTTTGCTCTCTGCTCCTTGCCCAAGCTTCCTCTCTGCCACTAACTCACATATCATCTTGTACTCACCTCTCTTAAAAAAACCTTTCCGCCTCCTACACAAACTACGCCTGCTCCTGTGCCCACATCTGCCTCTCCAGAAAACACCCTGCTGACCAGTCTCTGAGCCCAGCCCCGCCTGCCTGGGCCCTTCACTGGGCTCTGAGTTCCACTGGGCAGACATCATCGGCTTTCTTTGCACTGTAAGATGCTGGTCCTCCCAACGAGGCTGCAGGCTCCCTGAGAAAAGTTTTGAGAACATTTATTCAGCCATGATTCATTCATTCATTTAAGAAATAAGGGACACCTACAATGTGCCAGTCAATGCGCATTTGAAGGAGAACAAATCCAGCTGGGCCCCAGCCCTCGAGGTGTCTCCCATGCAACTCCTGTGAATCAAGTAATAAAATAGTGCTCATTCATCTGCCATGAGCTGTGCAGAGCACTTTGTGTGGATGAGCTCATGGTATCCTCACAAGTACCTAGAGATGATTGCTACTAATGTCCCCGTTTTGCTGAAGAGGAGACTGAGGTTCAGAGTGGTGAAGACACTTACCTTAGATCACCCAGCCAGGAAGTGGTGGTTTGTCAGGCCCCAAAGCCAAGACTACCTCAATGTTTCTGCTAAACGTGAGGCCCTCCAAGCTCCCTCCTGGGTTCTGAGAAGGGTCTGGTGGGCTGGACACCTCTAGCCCCGCCCCTCCGACCCGGGGGAGTCTTGAAACCAAGAGTCATCTCCAGGACCCATCCCTTCCTGGGGATGGTGCAATCTGCTCCCCCAGGCAGGAAAGTGCCAGGGGCTCTCCTCTGAGCCATCCTCCAAGGGGCAGTGACTGCCTCCCATATGTGGTATCTGAGTGGGCAGGCGGGAGCCCAGATGTTGTTTGTTTCCTCTGGTCATCGGTGACACGCGTCTCCTATTGCCAGGCAGGGATCAGGGGATGCACTGCCCAGCACTCTCTTCATGGGCCCCCCCTACATGGTACTGGATCCTTCCCAAGGACAGAGCAGGGCCCAGAGCAGGGCCTGGCCCTCCTCGGGTTGCACTACCTTGGGGCAGGGAGCAGCGCTCTCTTTCCTTCCCCATCCTTCTCACCCCCGGGGGGCCCTTCAGGACAGCTGTATTAAATCCTCTGTCCACTCTGACACACGATGTTCTCATGCAAGACACACTTCTCTGGGCACACCCCAGTTATGAAGAAACTCTACCAAAAAAAAAAATGTTGACATGAAAATAAAAAGTTCTGCACTTACTACCAAAGCAAGTCCAGGATCACAAACATCCATGGAGGCAAGGCAGGTGGTGATAGTGATGTCATTGAGACCTTCCTAAGTGTCAGGCTTGCTCAGGTCCTCACAGGAGGATCTGTAAGCTCAGCCAAGTGGATTCCTCTTTTACAGATGGGAAAACTGAAGCACAGAGAGGTTATGGCACTAGTTTAAGGTCACATTGGGCAAGGATAAGGGGCAAAGCTGGGATTTGAACCCAAGCAGTCTGGCTCCTAACCATATGCCACTCTTAAAGTGTGGTTCCCAGGAACCTGTTAGCAACGCATATTCTCTAGACTTACTGAATAAGCAGCTCTGGGGGAGGCCCCACCCTCTGTGTGTTAACAAGCCTTCCATGGGGGTGGCCAGTTGGTTCAGTTGGTTAGAGTGGGGTGCTCGTAACACCAGGGTTGCCAGTTCAATTCCCGCATGGGCCAGTGAGCTGCACCCTCTACAAGTAGATTGAAAACAACAACAACTTGACTTGGAACTGATGGGTCCTGGAGAGACACTGTTCCCCAATAAAGTTTTATATATATTTTTTTTATTATTTTATTTTTTTTAAAAAGCCCTGCAGGTGAACTGATGCTTGCTGAAGTATAAGAAGCTGCTATGCATGGTCTTCTAATGTGAGGGAGTTAAGTGGGTGTAAGAGAAACAGCAGCTCAAGGATAATAATACATAGCAGCTGACCTGTGACCTCAGTGTCAGGAACAACAATAGGGAGTGGTGGGGACTGTGGCATATGTCCTATCTGTGTAACTCCAACCAATGATTGCCTTGTGGGAATGTAGGCCCGGTGTTGGCAGATATTCTGACTTTCCAGGGAAGCCCAAATTCCAATTCCAGCTTTTTATGTGAGATTTGATGTTTTAAATGTTGGCAACCTATCCAAATGGTTGGGGGTGTTTTGTTTTGTTTTGTTTTGTTTTGAAGTGTGGGGTTGAAGTTCTTCCCCTGGGTATTGAGGATTTTTCAATGACAGGCTTGCTGTGGGCTGCTGAAGACATGAGCCTGTCTGAGAGAACGTATACTTTTCAGGGTCTTGGACGTCACCTTGTGCCTTTTGATCCCCTCAAGTTAAGCTCTCAGAGTGAAGGTGGGTAGGAGGCATGATGTTGCAGAGATGATCATGAATCTACTCCAAATCCCCAAATGGAAAAAATGTAGAGATCACTTGCAAATATTGAGCCATTGACTTCTATCATGACAAGGTGCTAGAGGTGTTCTCAGGACATGGGTCACCCTGAGGTTGGGAGCCTTCGTTTGAAGAGCAGGCCATTCCCTGATCCCAACAGAAAGAATAAACTGCCCTCCACCCAACACCAAAGCTGCCTCTTCATGTCTCTGCCCTGAGCTCTTCACCATCCCCAGGGTGAAAGACTACCTCCCTGGAGATGGTAGTTGGTCTACCGATGCTTCGGGCCCTGTTTGCTCACCTGTGAGGTGAGCAAAGGGGAGGAGGATCCAAAAGTGGGTTTACAATCCCACTGTGTGTCATGACCGTGAAGGAAGAGGAAAGCAAGTTACCTTTATGGAGAAGCACCTACTATGTGTCAGGTGCTTGCTGGTTTGTACACATCTCATAACAAGGCCCATGGGGATAGGAATTCTTGCCCCAGTTTTTCAGATAGGGAAACTGAGACCCACAAAGATGAGGATACTTGTCCAAGGTCACTCAGTGAGTGGTGGAGCCAGGGTTTGGGCCCCTACACCATAACACATGTCCTTAGATTTTTGAGGGCAGAAAATACGTCATCTGCTTTAGTATCATGACAATAGCTCCAGTTTATCGAGGGCCTGCTGCGTGCCAGACTCTAAGCTAAAAGCTTTCCATGCATCACCTCCTTTAATCACAACAACCCTGCACATTGAAAATTATCACTCCTTTTTACAGCTAGAATAACTGAGGCTCAGAAAGTTAAAGTACTTTTGCCCCCCAATCATAACCATTGAGCCCCTAGCACTGGACATTAACCAAACTAAGAGCTCAGTAACGACTTGTTGAATGAATGGATGGACGGATGAATAAATGGATCACTCAATCCTGGGCTAACGCATGTATTCGGTGTTGTTTTCAATCTGTATCCCTTTATAAACCGCCAAGACTGACGTGATGGATTCCACTGTCATTGTCCATAAAATGGACATCCAAGTTGCAACTCATCCCTGGGTGGCGGAAAGGCGAAGTGACTCACATGTCATTCCAAGCCTCCCTCGTCACCCCGCTGCTGGAATAACACAGGGCCATACTTTTTGGGGCCAACTGACATTTTGACTGGGGAAGGATGGTCTTGATTATGGGAGACAGTTATTAAGGGAAATCACAAGCTGTGTCAGCCCCTCTGGTGCCCCAAGAAAACTCAGGGAGATTGCAGTTAGAGCTCCAATGCTTTCATTTAGAAACGTGCATTTGAGCTGGGAGAGGGATGTGATGAAGGCCCAGATCCAGTTGAGGTATAGAAGGACCCGGGGGTTTTCAAAGTGTGCTCCCTAGAATCCCAGGGCCACTTGGGGTGCCATGCTGGTCAGGCTGTGTAGGTGGTGCTCCCGGGCCCTCATCCTTGCTGAAGCACATTTGCTATGCCATGGTCTGTTTCAAGTTGACAGGAGAGCTAGCTAGTTCAAGTGAAAAGGTGACTTTCTTTGGAGCTATGGGGCAAGCCAAGCCTTGGGGGGACTGGAACCTGGGTGTGGAAGATGGTCAGAAACTCTATCTTTTGGGGCCCAAGAGGTTTCTGATTGCTGTTCTCTCTCTGCATCTGATTGTTTTATTTTTGTCTCTTTGTATTGGTCAGGAGTCCTTTGGTTGCAAGTGACAGAAAACCTAACTCAAAGGGGCTTGAGAAAAAGAGAATTTATGGATCCCCCACCTCTAGGGGTGGATTGAGGTGCACAAACAATCTCTTGGCTCTGCTTCCACTGTGCGAGACCTCCGTTCTTGGGACACTCTCCCTTCATGTGGTGCCTACCAGCTCTGGTCTACATCCCCCCAAATCCAAATAGAGTGGAAAAGAACACACACACACACACACACACACACACACACACACACACACACTCGTTGACTCAAAAAAACATCCTAAGACTAGCTCTTGTTGAGACATGTGCCTGTGTCTGAACCCACGATGTCAAGGGGAACTGATGCTATGATTGGCCCAGCTCAGATTAAGTGCATTTGTGTGGAGATGGCCCCACATGAACCTTAGACTTGGAGAGTGCTGAAGGATGGGACCTGTTTGCAAAGAGAGGGGCCACAGATGCTAGTGCCTACCAAATCTTGTCACACATGTGCACTGCAACAGGCCATCCTGCCGTCCTGCAAATGTCCTTAGGTCAAGAGGCCAGCCCAGACCATTGTCTATCAATCAAGAGTCAAAATTCTCGAGAGACCATCTCATTGGCCCAGCCTACATGAGCTAGTTCAGTCATCCACCAGGGAACAGGGTCATGCAGTACAAACATGGTTACCAGGGCCAGTTCTCAGGGAAAGGAGACTGCGAGCAGGGAAGACACTTCCAAAATGTCTATTACATTTATTTTGGACTTGTTAAAAATGTACATTCCTGGGCCACACCAGACACTCTGCAAGTCTCCCTGGGGATTCTCATGCACAGTCAAATTTAAGAACCATCAAGTTTGGATTTTCCTAAAGCAGCATTATACAAACTCTAGTTGTCATCACTTATTCATAAAATTGGCATTCAATTTCTCCTCCATTGGGAATGGAGGAAAATAGCACTGCTGTCTTTAACGAGTTATAGAGATGTGATGAAAAGCCAGAGTGAGACACCATTAGAATTCAAAACGTCAGAGGTGACATTACAACATAGAGGCACTAGAGGGCACCATAGCCAACCGCCAGAGCCAACTTTTTTCGAGGACATGGGGTTGAATTAAAAGATGCTAGTTGAGGGGCCGGCCGGGTGGCGCAGTGGCGCGGTGGTTAAGCGCTGGCTTGGGAAGCCAGCGGCCCCGGTTCGGTCCCACATATGAGGGCCAGTGACACTGCCCTCAAAAAAAAAAAAAAGATGCTAGTTGAGATCCATCGCATGGGTTCTTGTGAATGTGCACACACAGACACACACTGACACTGTCCCAGGGCAAGGGGGAGGGTTTTTGTTGGGTTCTTTTGTCTTCAGAATGTTGAAATAACACTCTACAGATATTAGTGCTGTAGTTCTAATTGGGGTTTCTTTGCTGTTGGCTGCCTGATCTTGGAGAAGGGTCCACGCCCTCTGATCTCAGGGTCCCCAATGAAACTTGTAGGTGTCAGGCTGAGTGATCCCTAAGCTCTTCTGAAAGACAGTGGTTAGTAAAAGTTTTGCTTTGTCCCATCCATGTTGCTATCAGTCACTTCTGCTGGCTTCAGTTCTCCCATGAGGTCCTGTCATGGCAGGGCCGTGTGTGGCTCACCCCTGAGGCTCGCGTGAAACAGAGGGGGCCCTGGACAAATGCTCCAAGAAGGCAGTTTAGGGCCTACTGACATGGTCCCTTCCCCGACTGATTCTGCGGGACCCCTGGGTCCTATCATTTCACCACTCTGCGCCTCCTTGTCTCACCTATGTCAGGGTATGAGTCTCAGTCCACAAACTCAGTTTGCAGGAAATGCCATTTTGTTTTTCTGTAATTGAACGTGATTTCTAATTTAAACTCCTATTCTGCCAGATGGCAGAGAGTACCTCAAACGGAGTAAGGGTCCCTTTGCCCTTTGTTGATGGGGTGGCATCTCAGGTCCAGCGGACATACACAGTGCCGAGGCATTGAGAAGAGGCACCCTGGTCTCCACTGGCATCACTCTGTGCCCACCTGCATGGGCACAGACCCAACATCATCAGTCATTATCATACAATCCTTGGTATCTGTCAGAAAGGCCCAGTGGCCTAAACAAGATGGATGACACTTTCTTCTCTCTCTTATAAAAGAATCTGGGGTAAACAGTCCTAGGTTAGAATGACTATGGCACAGTGTCTCTCTGTTTGGTCCCTCTGCCACTTGCATCTGCCATGGTTCCATCTACTTAGTCATCAATCTCACAGGGGTATGGAGGAAAGAGAGAATAGCCAGGCCCTTCCTTTGAAGGGCATTCCCCAGGTGTGGCATAGGACACTCCCACTTAAAGCCCATTGGACAGAACTTAGACTGGTGGCCACATGCAGCAGCAAAGGAGTCTGGGAAATGTTGTCTTTATTCTTGGAAGATAGGAACCCCTCTAAAATTTAGGGTTCCATTACTGAGAAAGAGGGGGAGAATGGACATGGGGAACTATTAACACAGTGCTTACGGGCTCAGGTCTCCAATGCTCTGAGAATTTCTGTCACCTTCATCTGCCCAAGACCTCAGCTTGGGGCCAGGGCTTGGGGAAGGGATCTGGGAGGAGGAGCAGAAAGAATGTAGTCCTCTCCCCCGACTCCTCCAACCCCCAGGACACAATAAAGGCTAAACCCTTTTTTTCTTTATATATATATATATATATATATATATATTTTTTTTTTTTTTTTTTTTTTTTTTTTTTTTTTGAGGGCAGTGTCACTGGCCCTCACATGTGGGATCCAAACCGGGGCCACTAGCTTCCCAAGCCAGCGCTTAACCACCGCGCCACTCGGCCGGCCCTAAATATATTTTTATTGTGAAATATTTCAAACCTACCGTCAAGAATATTTGCTTCAGATTTTTAAGAAATTAATTATTACAGATACAAGTGAGGTTCCCAGTCTTCTTCCCCAATCCCTTTACTCACTTACCACCTCAGAGCTGTTACATCCTGAATTCGGTGTCTATCAGTCCTTTATATGTATTTTACTCTTAATATGAATTTATGTGTCATAAATGTTACAGAGTATTGTTTTGCAGGTTTTTGAACTTAATACAAATGGCTTCTTATTGTATGATCCATTGTGCAGCTTGCTTTTTTGCTCTCAGGTCTGTCTTTGAGATGTAGCCACGATGACAACTGTAACTCTATGTCCATCATTCATCATGGCTGGGTCACATATGTGGTTTATGTCTGTGTTGTATGACTATACCACAATGTGTTTACCTATTCCTTTGATAGATGATTAGGTTTTTGCAATTATTTGCTATTAAATAATGCTGCAATAAACATCTTTGTACGTGTTTCTTTGTACACATACACAAGAGTTTCTCTAAGCCAGTGGGTTTGAGAATGTGGGCCCTGGACCACCCGTATCAGCATCACCTGGAAACACGTTAGAAATGCAAATTCTCAGGCTCCAGCTCAGACCTATGGAATCAGACACTCCGGGGTGGAACCCAGTGATCTGCATTGTAATAAGCCCTCTAGGAGAGGCTGATGCCTGCTGGCATTTGAGGACCACTGCTCTAGGGTTTACATCAGAGGCAAAATTGCTATGCTTAGAAAAAAATACATCTTTACACCTTAAACTAATACAATGCATTATGTCTGTTATGATTCAAAAAAGCTGGGGAAAATATAAATAAGTGGATACATAGATAAATGAATAAATAAAAGAAAATTTTAAAAAGAAAAGGCACATCTTCACATTTACTAGATGATGCCAGATTTTCCTGCAAAGTTTACCTTCCTAGCAGAAGGGAAATTTTCCTCTCATCCTTGCCACCCCTTGGTATCATCAGAATTTAAATTTTGGGCCATTTGTGTGGGAGGTCTGGGCTCTGTTCACTTCCCAGCTGATGTGCTCTGTCTGGTCCTGGGAATCCCTCTGACGACATCACATTTCTCTCCGCCAGGTCTACAGCTTTGGGAACACACAAGCCTTTACTCTGCTCCCTGTGGCATCACTTCCTGTGTACCTCCACGTGAGCCTCGGGATCAGTCAGGGGCCTCAGTTGTAAGCAACAGCAATGGGAGTTATTATCAGCAGGATGTGTGGGGCTCCCAGAGTCCAGTGAGTTGAGAGCAGGTTTGGGGAAATGGCAATATTCATCCCAGAGCAGGAGGGCGAGAGGGGAAGGAGAAAGGTCCCGGCCGTTCTGGGCAGAGGTAGCTGGGCCTGCTCTGGGAACCTCATCCCCACCTATCCCCTCGCTCTTTGTATCTAACTCCCAGGACTTGGGGTCATGGAAGCGAGCTTCTGATTGGCCAGGTTTGGGTCAATGCTCACTCACTGCTGACTTGAAGAAGCCTGGGCCTTCTTGGTTTTTGTTTTGGGGGCAGGCGCTAGGACCTGCCCTTCCCCAGGACCTCACACAATGGGAAATTCCTCTAAGAGGAAAATGGGGCATCCATAGGAAAAGGGCAGGGGCAGCAGGGGCTGGTAGCTGGAGAATCGAGAATGTGTGAGCTGGGTGGCCATGGGCTCAAGTAAGGCAAGGTGTGTAACCAGTTTATTAACAGTCAGACCTTGAAGCTTCCCAGCTCTTTCCTGTTTTTTTTTTTGTTTTTGTTTTTTTTTAAGATTTTATTGGGGAATTGGCGGAGGGGAACAGAGTTGGGGAATCGGGGAAGGGGAACAGACAAGTTGCTGTCTTTTTGTTCTTCAGTTTAGTTGCAGAGGATGTTGCTTCACTGTTGGTATCGTCATTGCGCTCTTCCGGGATGAGGCAGATCGGTCGCTGGCCTCTGGATGTCGCTCATCGCGGCTATTGGCAGCTCACTCTTGGCTGCCAGCTGCTCACGCTGGCTGCGGGCCACTCACTGTAGCCTGTGGCAGCCCACTGCAGCAGGGACTGCAGCCCGCACCATCACCGGGGCTCGCACAGCCCAGCTCCAGGTGGAGCTGTTGTTTGCTGTAGAGGGCAGTGTCACTGGCCCTCATGTGGGATCCGAACCGGGGCCGCTGGCATCCCAAAACCAGCGCTTAACCAATGCGCCACTCGGCCGGCCCTCTTTCCTGTTCTTAATGTTACTTGGTCACTTTCTGATTCTCCCCAGCGCCTACCCCCAATGGTTCCCTGTTGCCCCTTGCCAGGGCATCTGTCACCACTAGTCTCCTGGGCAAGGCAGCAGCAACAGTGCTTAAGCCTGGCTACTTCTAGGGGGCCTATGCCACTGAGAGCCTCCTGATGCTTGCCATGAAGGGCTTGCAGGTTCTGCCACTGCTGCCTCCCTGCTCGGCTTTGCCCTTCTCTTGCCTGGTCTCTGTCTCTGCTCAAGGAAGGAGCAGGTCTGCAGGACTACAACACAAGTTTATGTCCAACCAGGACATGAGATGCTGGTCACCCCTTCTTGTAGGCACCTCTGTCTCTGTGAGGGCTAGCCTTGCATCTCCCCTTACTTGATTTT
This sequence comes from Aselliscus stoliczkanus, assembly GCA_033961575.1. Taxonomy (NCBI): domain Eukaryota; kingdom Metazoa; phylum Chordata; class Mammalia; order Chiroptera; family Hipposideridae; genus Aselliscus; species Aselliscus stoliczkanus. Next base: position 24,820,332 of record CM066738.1, on the reverse strand, counting down.
GGGGATGGGAACAGAGAGAAAGCCACAGCAACCCCCTCTCCCTCAGGCTGACAGCCCCTAACTCCCATGAGTCCCTCTCTCTAAGCGGTCAGCTTTATCAGGTGATGTTCAGGTTGGGAGAGACTCCCTATGAGCCTAGGAGAGGCTCTCCTTAGATTCTAGGGTATTTTCCTCATCTTTCTTCCCAGCTTTGGGGCTCTGGTTGCCAATTCTGGAGCAAACAAAAAATTCCTTCCCTCAACTTGCTATAGCTGATGATTTTGGGAAGCCCTGACGGTGGTGACAGTAAGGAAGGGAATATTGTTCAAAAACCAAGCAGGAAGGTGACAGTCCTCCCACCCCCACCCATAACATGCATGTACACCTCACACACTCAAAAATACACACTATTTTAGTAAATATTAAGTTTGTGAGTGTCAGAGAACTCCAAATAACGGTGGTTTAAACAAAATAGATGTAGATTTCTTTCTCATGTAACAGCCCACACAGGTAGTCCAGAGCTGGTATAGCAGTCCTATCTTCCTCAGGGACCCAGGCTCTTTTTATCTTATCTTATTTCTCCACCACCCTAAACACACAGTTTCTACCTCATGATACAAAAGAGCTGCTTATGCTCCAGCCATCATGTTCACATCCCACCCAACAGGAAGGATGAGGGAATGGCAAAGGGCACACACCTGCCCTTTAAGGCACTTTTCTAGAAGTCGTACATCCTGCTATACCTTATACACCTTGGCCAGATTTTGGTCACATGATCATATTTAATTACCAGGAGAGCTGGGAAATGTAGTCCCTTGTTTGGTGGCCATGTACTCAGTTAGTATCCCAATGAGACAGTCTGGTCTGCTCACATATATGGTTTGACCATCTCTCTCCCCCTTTTCCCCCATCTTCCACCCTGGTCTGGCTGGCAGTGGGCGCTGGTCTGGGGAGCAACTGCACAGGCTGTGTCATCTGCTCAGAGGAAAATGGCTGCTCCACCTGCCAGCAGAAGCTTTTCCTGTTCATCCGCCGAGAAGGTATCCGTCAGTACGGCAAGTGTGTGCATGACTGTCCCCCCGGCTATTTCGGCGTCCGCGGCCAGGAGGTCAACAGGTGCAAAAGTACGTGGCTCCTCCTTTGTCCTGTGCTAGTGTTGGGCTCCTGGGCACCTCTGACCCACATCCCACCTCTTCTCCCAACACAGTCACAGGGGAAATAAGTGTCTGTCTAAACCCAGACTCAGATTCTTCATTGGTTTCAGGCTGGCTCTGAAGCTCTAGGCAAGTCAGTGCCTTCTCTAATATCAGCAAGGAACCTTCATGTCTACCCTAGTTTGCTGTGTGGCCTTGGACATGTTACTCACCCTCTCTGAGCCTAGCTTAAACAGGAAAAGGAGTCCTAACACCTAACTCTTAATTTTTGTTGTGACCTGGGAACAAATTATGGCCCGTCTTTGAGACTTGATGGAAATGGAGCAGGGAGCCCTCATTCCCAGCCCAGATCTGCTGTGTGACTTTAGGCAAGTCACTTGCCCTTTTTGTGCCTCAGCTCAAATGAGAAAAGGAGTTCTTGAATGCAGCCTAGTTTGACCTTGGACAAATTTGGGCTTCAAAGAAGACACTAAATCCTGACCCCAGGGCTACAGAACTTGGGGCTGCTCAGAGGCCCTCCCACCTCAGGCAGTCCCAGAGGGCCCCCTCCCTGGGCACCTGCCCTCACTGGGGGTGGCCCTGGCTCTATTACAGAATGTGGGGCTACGTGCGAGAGCTGCTTCAGCCAGGACTTCTGCATCCAGTGCAAGAGGCGGTTTTACCTGTACAAGGGAAAGTGTCTGCCCACCTGCCCACCGGGCACTGCAGCCCAGCAGAGCACACAGGAGTGCCAGGGTGAGTGAGGGCTGCCCTGCCCCTTCCCCTCCCTCCCAGGAATAGGGGCTGGTGAGGGGTGTCAGGAGGTCTGGAAGAAATCACAGTAGAATGTCACGTGGTTATCGGAGGCTTAACACCGCCATGTCAGCTACACATAAGAATCTTTCAATGGGCGAGAACCATTGTAAACACCGCTATTATGGTTACTATTGCTACCAACATTGGCATTATTATCACCCAAGGAGGCAGCTGAGCACAGAAGAGAATGGATTGTTGAATAAAACAGACATGGGTTCAAATCCAAGCTCTAAAATTTACCCATTAGTGACCTTGAGCGTTTTTTGAGCTATCTGTCCCTCAGTTTCTCCAAACGTTAAAAAAAAATTACCATAGAACATAGACCCTACCTCATGGGGGAGGGATGTTATGAGAATTAAATTAACTAATATGATTTAAAGTACTCAATACAGCGACTAGCACACAGTACGTGCTCAATACATGCCATTATTACACGTGTCCTATCAGCTGTCACTATGATTCCATGTCATCTCAGCTGTCACTATGCTTTCCCACTGTTCCTTTGCAGACTCCTGTTTAAGCTCCTCTTCTGTGACCTGTACTTACCTGAGGCTGTTCCTCTGTGTTCTCACCTGAGTTGCGAATCTCCACCCACACATTCTCTCTGGGCTCTTCTTCATGGTCGTTTCAAAAGCCGATGGCTCCTGACTCATTGTCCTTGGCCACATCCCTCCCTGAGCAGTAGACCACATCCCCACCTGCCCTCTGGGTGCCTCCTTCCCTCCCTCCCCATCCCCAGCCTGGCGCTTCATCTGTCAATAGCCAGCTCCGCAACCCATGCTGGACACACGGGCATCCCTGGTGACTCTTTCATCCTAATCCAATCTGATCTACTCATTCATTCCCCAAGAAACATTTACTAGAACATCTGCTATGTGCCAGGCACTTTCTGAGGTGCTGAGGACATATTAGTGAACAAAACAGTCAAAGCGTCTGCCCTGGTGGACGTGACATTTTACTGGGGAGACAGAAGAGACACAAGAAAAAATATAAATGTCAGGTGGCAAAAAAGAACCTTGGAGGGGGAGGAAATGACGCAGAATAAAGCTCCCAAACTCATCCCACCCTTGCCCCCTCACCTTCTCCCCACCACACCCCTACACAACCTTTTCTCCCCACACTGCCCATCACTGGGTCTACCTGCCTCAGATCTCACACCCTTCAGCCCATGTCGGATCAGATCTCAGCAACCAGAGTGATTATTTCAAAATGACAATCTGATCAGGTTTAGCTTCTACTCAAGACCCTCCAGTGTCTCCCATTGTCCTCCGGGAAAGCCCTCCCAGGCCTATGGTCCCCATAAGCCAGACTTTCCATCCATCATTTTTTTCCCTCCTTATTTGAGTTCATACTCCAAATTCCCCAGGTCTAGGCCAGTGTCAAGGCCAAGTCCTCCCGAGGACTTTGCTGGGTTGTTCCTTCACCTGGAGCACTTCAACCTCCTGCCCCTCCCTGAGCCTGGTTAATCTCTCACTTCAAGACTCAGGTCAGGAGGCTCCTCCTCCAGGAAGCCTTCCCAGGCCCCCAGGCTGGGCCCCGCACCTGCACTGGGCTCCCACAGCTCCCTGTGCTTCCTCCATGACTGCACAAGCTCCCTGCCCTTCCAGCCTGACTTCTCCAGATGGTAAACTCTGGGAGGTAAACCTGGGTCTGTCTTGTTCCCACTGCACCTCAGCACCCAGTGCAGCACCTGGCATGCAGCAGGTACTCAGTCTTTGCTTGTCGAATGAATGCAGCTAGCAGAAGGGCCATTGTCCTAAGGTCTGAAGACCTGGTTTCTGGACCCAACTGGATCTTAAATCGGCTGTGTTCTGTCATGTGAGCCTTTTTTCTGTTCCCTTATCAACGCCTACGTTAAGCTTCAGTGTCCTAACCTGCAAAATGGGAGTGTTAATAGCTGCCCCCTCCTCTGCCTACCTCTCAGGGACTCTTAAAAGCATCAAATGGGAAAGAATATGTTTATGCATATTTTTAAATGACTCCCTACTAAGAACTTTTATGTCCATGACCTCGTTTTTCCTCGCGACAGCATTGGGGAGCTTCTGCCTTCTACAGCTGATCAAAGACACATGATCAAATTCCAAACCTGTGTCCTGGCCCTGAGGGCTATTCAGCCACCCTTCTGGCCTTGTTTCCTGTCCCTCCCCTCCCAGACCTTCACCCCGCCCCCACTCTAGCTGGCAAACTTAGTATGCCAGGCCCCGGGGCTGTGCCTGCCTGCCTGCCTGCCTGCCTGCCTGGAATGTGTTTCTTTCCATCTCCATCCAATGAGCTCCTCTCTCTCCCTTTAGCTCCTCCTCAGGGAAGCCTTCCCCATTTAAAGGCAGATAGTTGGTCCCTCTGGCTTCTGGCCCATAGCAGCCTGTGCATACTTTAGAGTAGTCCTCATCCCAGGCTCTCCTAAGTAGCAATTTAAATGACACCCCTCTGCTCCTTACACAGCCTGTGAGTCCCTTGCCCCTCTACATAGCGATGGAGCCTTCAGGGAACTGAGCCCCTCAGACCGTGCCCTTGGATCTGAAGGACACTCCCTGCCAACTGAGCCCATCTGTCACCTGTCTGTCTCCACAGAGGAGTGTGAGCTGGGCCCCTGGGGCAGCTGGAGCCCCTGCACTTACAACATGAAGACCTGCGGCTTGGCCTGGGGCTTGGAGACCCGGGTACGAGAGGCCAGCCGGGCCGGGCAGGAGGAAGGAGCGACCTGCCAGGTGCGGTCTGAATCAAGGAAATGTCCCATCCAGAGACCTTGCCCAGGAGGTAAGCACCAGGCCAGGCATGCAGGGCTGCCACGGGCAGGGCCCATGGGTTACTCCGAGTGGCCTCGGGACACTGGCCCCACAAAGAGTACACGTAAGGCTGCCTGAAAGTCCACCAATAGCAAGACCTTCTGTGGCCTAGCACTGCCCCCTCTGGTGTCCTTTCAAAGGAGGGTCTTCCTTGCTGGGGTCAGTCCCAGATTGTTAGGAAGATTGAGCTTGTCCTTTACATCAGGAGTTCTCGACACTTTCAAGGAACACCCTCTTTACTCATCTGAAATAAAATTCATGCATAATGTAACCAACTTGCACAGGTTATTTTTTTTTAATCAGCATAGCGCCCTAATCATATTATAAGAGAGAAACAAAAGAAATTTCATTATGGCAGTGGTCAGGCCCCACACACCAGAGAATACTCAGTGAAGTGGAATCCCAGTGAAAGTGATGGCCAAGGTCAGAGTTCAAGTGCACAGCCACATTGCCATTAGAGATGCAATTTCCCTAATGGTGACCCGCTCTGAGTAATGTCAACAAAACTGTCTGACCTCTTGATTGACACCATACTGGCAGCCCTAGACTAGTCAGTGAATGGGACAAGTGTTCAAATACCATTGGCATTCACACGCAAGAGGGAGTTCGGTTCCAAGCTAGCAGATCTCTTAGCTATATGAGAACTGGATAGAATGGGGACCACTCTTCCTTGTGAGGGACTGTCCCACACAGCACCCCTAATTCCTGTCCCCTGAATGCCACTGATCCCCCTTCTTTGTGACAACCAAAAGCACCACACAGATTTCCAAACTACCCCTAGGGGCTCTTAAGAACCACTGGTGTAAAAAAGAAAGCCTGAGAGTATGGTAGGTAAAATGTGAACGGTGAACAGTAGTTAGCTAATACGGAACTGGCTACTGTTATCTGTGCACCTACTGTGTACCGGGCACTGTGCTAATTCTCTACACTCATTAAGTCATTTAATCTGCACAATGACACTATGAGGTAGGTATTGTTATTATATCTCTTTTACAGATAAGGCCACTGAGGCCCAGAGAGGTTAAGTCACTTGCCCAAGGCTCACACAGCTAGGGAAGTGTGGACCTGGCATTCACATGAAGGTCTGTGAGCAAAAAGGAATCTAAAGTCATGCTTAAGGGTGAGAAACCTGGAGCCAGGTGAACCGAGGCACACAGTTGGGATACGGTGGAGCTGGGACTTGAACCCAGGGACACCTCTGGTTTCAGAAGGACTTGTGATGTGTGGGTTGGGAGTGTAAATAACAAAGATGGGGGACTCTGGGAGTCATGGTGGGCAGTGGGGGACAGAGGGTGAGATTGAGATGGGACCAGAGACACTAAGAAAGCCCAGACCCAGGGAATCACCCGGACCGACGGTTCTCTACAGCACTTGTTACTGTGGCCATACCTCTCATGGCATCTGAGAGCTGGTGTCTGATTGGATATGGGGAGCTGGAGGGGAAAAAGCTCTTTCTCCAGATAATAATCATAATAACAAAAACAACAGCAGCAACAGGAAATATTCATAAAGCATTTGCCATGTGCTGGGCACTGTGCTAAGTGCTTAGTAATCACAACTCCTTTAATTCTCACAACAGCCCTACTGTGGGCTCCCTGCATCATCCGGGTCTCCGCTCAAATGTCTCCTCCTGAGAGAGGCCTTCTAAAAAGCTTCTCCCTACTAAGAGTCACTTTCCGTTACATCACATCATAGCACTTACATCTTCCTGCAGCAAGGATGCTCATTCTTATGTTTGCTTGCTCTGTCCATGACCTCCAGTGAAAGCAAGCTCTTTGTCTGCCTTGTTCATGGCTGCCTCTCTAGTGCCTAGAACAGACCCTGGCACACAGTAGGTGCTCAGTTAATATTTCTTGGCTACATGGATAAGTGGGTGGATGGGAGGTTGGGTAGGTCGGTGGATAGATGGGTGAGTGGATGGATAGACATCAGGCCAGCATAGGGGAGGGATAGGGACCCAAAACCACTCACCCCATACTCCCACCTTCAAAGCTGGCAAGGGAGACTCAGGCAGCCCCTCACCCTGTCCCCCGGATGCTATCCTCACCTGAGGGCTGACACAGGATTGAGGGGCCTCCCAGAGCCCAACTGGCCTCACAAACAACTTCCTGTGCTCTTGCTGCAGAGAGAAACCCCAGCCAGAAGAAGGGCCGGAGAGACCGACGCCTGCGCAAGGACAGAAAACTGGACCGAAAGCTGGACATGAGGCCCGGCAGGCCACAGGCCTGAGGAGCCCGGGGCGGCCTGTAGCCATGACCGCCCTCGCCCAAGCCGGCTTGCTTTCTTCCTTATCCCTTCACTTTCTTGCTGCTGCTGCTGCTGCTGCGGATTTTTCTTTCTCCCCCTTTTATCTTTCTCCCCCACCTCTTCTCTCTTTTTCCTGTGTCAATCTACCTTTTTTCTCCTTTATTTCCTGTATTTCTTCCATCTCTATTTCCCTCTCATTCCTCCTTTGCTTCTCTCCTCCTTCCCTCTTCTTTCTTCTTCTTTTTCACTTTCCTTTTATCTGTCTTGCTTTCTTTTCTTTTCCTCCTGGGTTTTTTTTCCTGTTCTTCATTGTATCCTCCTCTCTCTCTCTCTCTCTCTCTCTCTCTCTCTCTCTCTCTCTCTCTCTCTCTCTCTTTGAGAGACCAAACGCCTGTGCCCTGCCCCACAGCCACTCTTTCTACCTACGCAGCAAAAATCTTTTTCTAAGCCCTTCCCTGACCCTGTCCTAACTCCACCTTTGCAGAGAAAGGGTGTCCAAGGGCGGGGCCAGGCCACAGCACAGGCAGGACCATTGAATCCTGAGAGCCCTGCTTCTGTGCCAGAGGAGACCCAGACCCCAGGGCTGCCAGCACCGCCTGCTTTGGCCTATCCCCGGAGGCCATTTCCACAGCCCTCGGCCACCAGCTCCCCTAGGAAGCCTCCGGAAGAGACTCTGGGGCCTCCCAATGCCCAGCGGACTGTGGAGAAGCCACGATGGGGCCTCTGGCTGGACAGCCAGCCCTGTGCCTGCCTGTGGCAGCTGAGTCTGCCCCCCTGGAATCTGCCTGCTGTACCCCATCAGTGTTCCCTCACCACCCTCCCTCTTCCCAAGCTGACTGTATTCCCATGTCCTCTGGGGACCCAAATGCTGCATGCATCAGGCAGGGCTGCCACCCCTGGGAGAACTGGCTCAGCCCAGGAGAGACCATCAGAGCTGAAAGGGCCTGGGAGATTATCCAGACCACTCTGTTGCCCACCCTGGAGCCTCCCACCCATTGTACCCCTGGGGAAACCGAGGCCTGAGAAGGAAAGGACTTGTCTAAGGTCACAGAGGGAACCCCGTGCTGTGCTCAACATGTCCACAGCTGAGAGGAGACTTTGGGGGGCTTTGAGGAAGCCATGGAGGGAGTTGTTGGGTCAGAAGCAAGAGGAGATTCCCCATTATGCACATCACCGCTGACACCCTGAGCATTTCTGTTTCACTGTGATACCCCACATGCCAGGCAGGAAGAGGTGGGAGGAGTCTCAGGCTAGACCCAGCTTAGAAGTAGGTTTGTTCTCACTGGCTGTCATTCCACTATCATGATACCTCCTCCTCCTCCTTTGTTTCCCCAATTCCCCAGGAAGGGGCGCTCCTGATCTGCATTGGTATTACTAGCTGCCCTGAACTCAGAGAGTTCAGCGGTTAGGAGCAGGGAGAGTCTGAGACCGGAGGGGCCCAGGGTGGCTGGGGAAAGTGGTGTCAGCAGGCTGGGGCAAGCTAAACGTGATGAAATGTCACTCCTCCGCCCCAACAGAGTGCCCAGCCTCTGGCATCCCTCCACCCAGGCACGTGGGGATCTCCTGAAGTCTCAAGGCCCACCCTTACTTTCACGTCCCCCTCTCACCTCCCTGAGAACAGCTAGAGCCACACACACACACACACACACACACACACACACACACACGCCCTTGCCTGACCAGACCACCAGCTTCTATTCTGCAAAAATTTGTGCCTCTGAAATGCCCTGTTGTTGTTTCAAGACCTCAACTTTTTTTTTTTTTTTAATAAAGGGAAAAGAAAAAAAAACTTGCAAATGCTTCTTGGGCGTCCAACGAGTGTTACAAAACCATGATGCTGATGAGTTTGGAGTAGCCAAATCTAAACCATGTGGGTGGTTTGCTGTGGAATGCTCAGGGCGGAGGGGAGGGCCAGCGTATGTCAGCCCCTCCAGGCCCCTCTCAAGAAGGGGGCTCTGCCAGAGACAGAAGAGAACAACTTCTTCCCCCACCCCCAGATTCTCAGTCCCATGATCACAGAAGTGGCCCCAGGAACCCATCTGTGTTCTTTATGGCATGTCTGAGGGGCCAGGGGCACCTAGGAGGTGTGACAATCCCAGAGAACCATTTAAACACCCTAGGCTGCTGGTGAGAGTGGTGTCATTATTGGAAGGCACAGGTTCTAGTCCCCTCTGGTCATCAGCAGTCTATAGGGTCAAGTCCAAATCATTTTCCCTTTCTGGGCCTCAGTTTCCCCATTTGATAGAGGAAGAGAAGGTATGACTGGATTAAATCCGTTGCCCAAATCTGCATAGCCCAACAGCATCCTCTGTGGTGCTTTTTTAAATATTCAGATTTCAGGGCCCCACCTCAGACTTACTAAATGTGAACAAGTTTAAGAGTAGACAGTGAGAGCTTGCTCATTCCAGGAAGAGCCCAGTGGAGAAGATGGCTCTCAGATGACCTCTGGCCCCAGAGTACTGGGGTACTGGGGTCTAAATTCAAGGAGGCTGCAATGCTGATTCTGACCTCAAGGCTCAACCATCTGATTCTATAGTTTGAGATTTTTTTATATATATATCACAAATATATACACATTTTAAGGAAGGAAAAAACTGTATTGAAATTGTAATACTCAATACATACCGATAACAAAAGATGAATACAAGTCACATTTGACTTCTGAAATTACAAGAAGTGCTCAAAGTGGTTACCATCAGCATAATTTTAATATGGATTTTTCCTTTCTTAAAATGTGCATACAGGGCCGGCCAGGTGGCTCAGTTGGTAAGAGTGCAAGCTCTGAGCAGCAGGGCCACCGGTTTGGATCCCATGTGGGCCAGTGACGCTGCGCCCTCTACAGCTAAGATGGTGAACAACAGCTCAACCTGGAGCTGGGCTGCCATGAGTCAACGGAGATAGCATAGGCTACAGTGGGCTGCAGTGGGCTGCCGTGGGCTGTGAGTGCCCGGCAGCCAGCCTAAGGGGCCAGCGGCAGCCAGTGAAAGCTGCCATGAGCAGCTGTCCAATGGTCAGCGACTGACTGCCTCAGCCAGGAAGAAAGCAATGATGATGACCAACATGGGCCAGTGAAGCGACATCCTCCACAACTAGACTGAAGAACAAAAGGACAGCAACTTGCCTGTTCCCCTTCCCCAATTCCCCAACACTGTTCCCCTCCACCAACTACCCAATAAAATCTTAAAAAAAAAAAAAAAAAAGTGTATGCATTTTTTGGCACCCTCTGTATGTGTTATTTTTTAGGAGATAGAATCTCTTCAGGGCCTAGGCCCTTCCTACTGTAACCTTTGGAGTTCAGACATTCCCTCCCCTCCAGCTCCTAATCCTTTCCAATCCCAACTACTCCCGTGTTCTCCTGAAGATTGAGACGCTTTACAGGAAATGAGAACATCCCATTAATTGCCTCTTACAGGCGAAGCTCAGAGAGAAGCTCAGAAACTGGCCCGGGTCACCCAGCCAGAGAGGGCAGTGGGCAGAGTCCAAAAGGAGGTTCTGGCTGCCGGCCCCTCCGATGATTCCAATGAGAGAGAACAAAGTCTTGGCTGGAGCTGAGAGGTTCCTGCAGAACTTCCCTACCCGCACCCCAACGGGGCCACACCAGGGTCCCCTGAGCAACTGTCTCCCCACCCATTGCACTCACTCCGTCTCCATCCCAGCCAGATATATGGCCCTGCCTGTAGTTCCCACCTCTTGTCACGAGAGGGCGCCACTCAACCAGGAACAAGGCAGCAGCTCGGATTGTTAAAGGGGCGCTTTTCTCAAAGAGGGGAACTTGCTTTTCCCTCCTAGCAGGAGCTAGGAAGGGTCGAGGAGGCTGCCTCAGGCTGAACGACAAAAGTTGTGATGGTGGATTGGCTGAGTGGCATTCATAGGAGGACTCAAACCCAACATTCCACAGCCAGTAATCATGGCTGTGGCAGTTCCTGACCTCCTGCCAAGACATCCATGGGCGGGGGACAGCTCTCCGGGCTCCTGGAGCATTGTATTTCTCCATTTTCACTTATAGGAAAATTTCAAACCATCCTCCTGACTCAGGAAACTTTTTTTTTTTTTTTTTGAGGGCAGTGTCACTGGCCCTCACATGTGGGACCCGAATCGGGGCCGCTGGCTTCCCAAGCCAGCGCTTAACCACCGTGCCACTCGGCCGGCCCGGAAATGTGCATTCTTATAATAAAAAAAATAGTAGTAATCATTATAATGATGATTAATAACATACGTATTGAGCACCTACTATGTGTCAGACAGTGCTAAGTGCTTTAGGGGGGTAGTATTTCATTTCCTTTGCTTAACTCTCCTCAACATAGGTCATTAGTCCTGTTTTGCTGACTTCCTTTTATGTGCGAACATTTTCACATCCTTATCTCCTGCCACCCTCACAGAAACCCTGCAAGCTCTCATAGAAGAGGCTCAAGTTAAAGTCATTCAAAATTCATCAATCTCAATTATCCATCCACTCAATATATATACAAAAGTGCCTGCTGTGTGCCTGGTACTGTGCTGGGTACTGGTGATAAAGACCCAGAGCTTTTAGTCTACATACAAGTCGATTACAATGGTATGAACAGGCCTTCTACAGAGGACAGGATCTAGGAAGAGGAACAGAAAATCTGTCTACATCTTGGGGGGGGGGGGGGGGGGAGACAGGCCAGAGTTCCTCCTCTAAGACTAGATAGCCAAGCTGACAGACAACTGAAGAATAAGGAAGCATCAATGAGATGAGAGGGGAGGGTTTCCAACTACAGGATACAGCATGTGCAAAGGCCTGGGGAAGCTACTCATGAGGGTGACAACTCCAGATTTCCCAAGCCTCCTGGACTGCCAGACCCTCAAACACAGGGACTCACCTCTGGGGACTGCTGGCTCCCCCAACCCTCCATGACTCCCTGCCTCACCTAGAGTCTTTCATTCCACCTGCCACCCACATGGTGGAATAGATCATCCAACCAGACCTGTGACTAAATAAGCCATCTCAGAAGTGGGTTCTTGAGTCCCAGCGCTCCACCAGCCCCCAGCTATAGTCTTCCCAGCCAAGGCCTCAGCAGAAATAAGTAGGCCCCACTCTGCCCCATCTGAACTCCTGATCCTCAGACCCTCGAATATAATAAAATGGTTCTTGCTTTATGCCCTTAAGGTTGGAGAGGTTTGTTTTGCAGCAATAGACAACTGGAACAGGGGTTTACAGGGACTAATAGTGGCACTGCTCTGCTAGCGTGGAGGGACAGGGAACTGAGGCAGGTAAGAGCCAGACAGCAAGGCCACAAATCCCACCTCCACCACTGATCAGCTATGTGCCCTTAGGCAAGATCCTGTACACTCTGTGCCTCAGTTTCCTCATCTGTAAAAGGGGATTGCACTGTGAGGTTTAAATAAGTTAATATACGAGAAATGGTTTAGATACACAGTAAGTGCTCAGAATAGTTTTTATGATTATGTATTTCATGTATTCATTCAACAAACATTTCTCAAGCACCAAGTCTGAGCCAGGAATTATCCAAGAATTATGTCAGGCATTTAACATTAAAAACTTAAATCCATCCTCCCCAGAGCCCTCTGAAGTGGATTTTGTTATTATTCCTATTTTTTCCAGATGAAAAATCTGAGGCTCAGAAAACCAGTAGTGGAATGGGAACTCAAAACTTTGCCCTACACCAGGTGGCCACTCAATGCGTAGGCACCCACAGGGCACATTCACAGGGCCACTCAATGCATAGGCACCCACAGGGCACTTCCACGGGGCACATTCCACTCAGCCCAGAAAGATGCGTAGAGGAAATGTGCCCAGAGCTCCACTGCTATCTTTCTGCTCAGCATCTGGAAAAGGAATTCCAAATGGCTCTTATACGCCGGAAAACATAGTCAACCCTACTCAAATTAAATGACAATAAAGTCATACAGAACTAACATTTTTCACCTATCTGATTGGCAAGGAGCCAAATTTTGAAACCGCAGGACTTTGGCAAAACTGTAGGTAAGTTGGCATTCTTCCTACCTCCCTAGAGGGAGGGATGTGGTCCAACCTCTACAGAAGGCTAGTTGACATCAATCAAAATTACAATGCACATGTCCCATGACCCACTTCTAGGGATTCATCCTCTATTTAGCCTCGTCCATGTGCAAAATCACAGGTGTACATGGTACATGTCTGTTCTCTGCAGCCTGCGTGTGATTACAAAAAACTGAAAACATCCTGAATGTCTATAGAAGATCTGGTTAATTTTATCATCTTATAGGTTTCAGCTCTGACTCTGCCTCCTCCTGGAAGCCTTCCGTGATGACTTCCCGGGTAGGCCAGGTGCCTCTCCCATCAGCCCTGCCCCAGCAGGCCTGTGTTGTCCCTGACTCTGTGTGTCTATCTTGCTCCTAGACTGGGAGCTCCATGAGGGTAAGGCCTGGCTCTGACTCATCCCTGGGTCCCAGTGCCCAGTTTGAGTCTGGCACAAGGGTGCGACCTCATCACTGTTGAATGGATGAATGAATGACCCCAAAGTGGCTCTGGGTAGGAGTGATATCTGGTGTTACCTGGCAAGCAGCAGCCACTGTCCATGCCACCCACAGGCTGCAGCAGATCAGCCTCCAGCCACTGCCCCAAAGCCCCAGGACACAGCCTCCAATCTGGTCATCCAACCCCCGCTCCCCACTCCCTACTCACCCTTCAAAGTCCTGCCTTCACAGTATGAGGGTGAACAAATAAACCAGTACAGCCTCTATCTCTGTGGGTATTTGGAAATAGCTATCAAATTTACCAACGTATGTATGGTTTTCTTAAAAATCAGGTTTATTGAGGGCCGGCCGAGTGGCGTGGTGGTTAAGCGCTGGCTTGGGAAGCCATTGGCCCCTGGTTCAGGTCCCACATATGAGGGTCAGGGACACTGCTCTCAAAAAAAAAAAAAAAAAAAAAAAATCAGGTTTATTGAAATACAATTTACTACAGTAAATAAAATGTATCCATTTGAGATGTAAATTTCATTGCATTTTGACAAATACATACCGTTGGGTAACTACCACCACAGTCATGATCTAGAACAGTTCCATCACCCCAAAAAGCTTTCATGCCTCTTGGCAGTTGATCTCATCCCCCTATCCCCACCCCCTACCCCCCAGCAAACACTAATGGGTTGCTTTCTGCCTTGTGGCTTTGCCTCTTCCAGAAAGTCATGTCAGTGGGAATATACAGTATGTAGCTTTTGGAGTCTGGCTTTTTCATTCCTCATCATGCCTTTGAAATTCCTCCATATTTTTGTGCGTATCAAGAGTTCATTCCTTTTTATTGTCAAATAGTATCCATTGTTTATCCGTTCACCTGTTGGGGGACAGTTGTCTCCAGTTTTTTATTATTATGAGAAGAGCTGCTATAAACATATGTGTACAGTTTTTTCACAATTTCACTTTTCTTGGGTAAATACCTAGGAGTAGGATTGCTAGGTCATATGGTAATTATATGTTTAATTTTATAAAAATTTGCCAAATTGTTTTCCCCAGTTTCAGTTGCTATGTCCCCTCACCAGCACTTGGTATTATCAGTTATTTTAAATTTTAGCTATTCTAATAAGTGGTACCTCACTGTGGCTTTAATTTGAATTTACAGATAGTATTGACTATATTTTCATGTGCTTATTGGCCATCTATATCTATATTTTTGTGAAGTATCTTCTTAAATTTTTTTTGCCCATTTTTATTAGATTATTTGTTTTCTTATTATTGAATTGTGAAAGTTCTTTATATAGAGAGGGTGCCAAAAAAAATGTATACACATTTTAAGAAAGGAAAAACGTGTATTAAAATTGTAGTACTCAATATATACTGGTAACAAAAGATGAATACAAGTCATGTTTGACTTCTGCAGTTACAAGAGGTGCTCAAAGTGGTTACCATCAGGGTAATTTTAATACAGTTTTTTTCCTTTCTTGAAATGTGTATATATATATTTTTGGAACCCTCTATGTATTCTGGGTGCAAGTCTTTTATCAGATATGACTTTTGCAAATATTTTCTTCCAATCTATGCCTTGTCTTTTCATTTTCTTAACAGTGTTATTAATAGAGAAGTTTTTAATTCTGATTAAGTCAAATTTAGTATTTATTTTCTTTTATGCTTCACACCTTTTGTGTCTTGTCTAAAAAAAAAAATCTTTGCCTGACCCAAGGTCACAAAGATTTCCTCCTCTGTTTTTGTCTGGATGTTTTACAGGTTTAGGTTTGACATGTAGATCCACAGTCCATTTCAAGTTCATTTTTGTATATGGTGTGAGGTACGGGTTGAAATTTTTTTTTTTTTTTACATATTGATGTAGAATGCAATTTCACCTTTAGAAAATTACCCTACTTATATTCCCCCACATACATACAAAATGAATATTCACCACAACCTTGGCTGCAAAAGTACAACATCAGAAACAGCCTAAGTCGGGCTGGCTGAGTGGCGCTGTGGTTAAGGGCTGGCTTGGGAAGCCGGCGATCCCAGTTCGGACCCCACATATGAGGGCCAGTGACACTGCCCGCAAAATAAATAAATAAATAAATAAAATTGTTGTTTAAAAAAAACAAGAAACAGCCTAAGTGCCATCACTTAAAGACTGGTGAAGTCCATGTTGGCGCATCCATACAATGAAAACACGGCACAGGCGCAGAGCGCCAGCCACCCGCGCCGAGCAGCTGTAGGGGCCCCGTGCCGGGATCCGTTCTGATTGGTCAGTGTCCATGCCCAACAGCTGTGTCATGTTTTGAATGTTGTTTTGTTCGCGCCTCAAAAAGAGTGAGGCGCTCTTTAGGGAGTAATGTAGAAAGATCTCTCAAGCGTGTTGTTTAACAACGGACCGTGCAGAATAGTGGGCGAAGTTTGCCATCACTGGGTAAAAACACTCCTGTGTGGATTTCCTTAAGGGTGTCTAAACTATCTCTGGAAATACAAGAAATTGGTGAAAAGGGCTGCCTCAGGGAAGGGAGGCTCTGGGTGTCTCTGGAGGACAGGACTCATGGTCACTACCTCCCCTTTTGTACCCTTCAGATTTTTGTCCTATGGGTATGTATGATATATTCAGAAAATAAATAAAAAGAGAAAACTAAAAACAAACATGAAAGCTCTACGTCCTCAGGGGCGCCTGGACTGGGCGATCCTGTCCTGTGTGCACAGTCCTCCACAATTTGGGAGATCCTCTCATGTTTCCTCCTCAGGTTTCCTGACATACAACAGCTCGGCCAGGCCCGCTTGATGGAGAATGCCTGTATTTCAGATGAGGAAACTGAGGCTCTGAGCAAGGCTGACATGCCTGAGGTCACCTGGCCCAAACCCAGGTACCTTCTCAGGTACCTACTAGGGCCAGAGGGGTTGAGAGCCAGGGAAGAGGCCTACAGCCCTGCTCCACAGGCACCCAGATCGAATCACTTAAGGTACTGCTCAGAGCCAAACCCATCTGGAAGCTATTGCCAGCCGCTCATCCCAGAATGCGGAGAAAGGGTGGGTGGGAACCCCAACTCTGTGTCCATCTGTTCCTCATCATCGAGGCTTATGCTCTAGACCAGCATCCAGCCCTGGAAATTCCATTTCCTGTCCAGACCAGGCCACCCTCACACCAGCCACCCATCCCTGGGATCTGAACAACAGCACATGGGAGGGGGACAGACCTGAGAGACAGGCCAGCAAGTCCCTTTCCCTCCTGGAGCTTTAGTTTCACCTAGTTATAAGGATTAAATAAGCCAGTTCATGCAAAGCACTTGGCAAGTCAGTGTGCAGTAAACAATAGCAATTATTATCTCTAGCCTGATATCCCACCTGGTCTCATTACTATATTGTAGGTGCCCAAGTATGCATGCCAACAGCTAATGTGCCCAGCACTGTTTGAAGCACTGAGCATATACTAACTGATCCAAACTTCACAGTACCATCTGAGTTAGATGTTCCTAGTAGCTTGGCTTTTCTCATGACCCAGCTGAGGCTCAGAGATGCTGAGTAATTTGCTTAAGGTCACACAGCCAACAAGAGGCATAGCAGGATTCGATCCCAGGCCACCTAGCTCCAGAACCCTGACTTCAATGGTCTCTCTGCACTACCTCTGTGAACCTGGACTTTTCCCCCACTGATCCCTGATTCCTGCAGATGCCTGTGGCAGTGTCCCCTGAGACAGAGATGAACACTGATGTCAGCCAGGAATGGGTGACTGAGAGACCAGCACCAACAGCACAGCTATGAGAGGATGCTCGACCCTCTAGTCACCTTGAATGGAACAAGAAAACAGGAGAGGCAAGCAGGCTGAGGACTGCCAGGAGGAGTGAAGGCAACAGGAGACCTGACACACGGGCTGAGGGCAGTGAATGTGCAGGTCTAGAACAGCCTGCTGGGGAGATGGGATCTGACGGCACCCTCACACACAAAGCCCGTGCCGTCCATCAGCCTCATGTCCAGGGATCTGCCTTAGAGACACGGTGCCGCTGTGGACAAAGAGGCACAAACGAGGGCTTTTCCTACAGTCCTGTTAGAAACGAAAGGAACCGGGCTGCAGCCCAGAGGTCCATCAAGCGCCCTGGCTCCACTGACAGGGTGGCCCAGCCTCTGTGCTGGTAAACTATGCAGTGATGAAAAAGCCTGAGGCAGGGCTCATGAGCTGAAGGGGCTCCAGCCAGACCTCATTGTGCAGAGGACAAAGGGAGCTACAGGGCCACTAGGGCAGGGGCATCCTGGGAACTGTCTGTGCATAGAGAGCTGGGAGCTGGGGCAGCAAGAGGGCCTGCACACAATTCTAACTCTTTGCTTTATATCCATCTAGATTTTCTTTCACTGAATCAATGGCTGTTTTATCAGAATAAGAGAAGAGAGAGCAGCCTGTGGCGCTATGCCTAGCATATGGAGGGGGTCACCTGAAACTGACAAAGGAGCGCCTGTGACAGCTTGGTGCCAAGGTAGAGCTATGAAGGGGGCAGTCAGGGCCCCTTCCCCGGACTGGCTTCAAGTGCCTGACTGAGAGCAGTTTCAGGAGAGAAAACTGAGCTGAGGGAACAGTGGGAGGCTGAGAGCTAAAGGCTTACGGAGGACTTACCAAGTGCTTACAGCGGGCCAGGCACTGTTCTAAGCATGAAATCTTCTGTTATCATCCCCATGGTGCAGATGAAGAAACGGAAGCCCAGGGAGTGACCAGTGGGCCGCCCACCCCACCCTCCACTCCCAGTGTTACCTGCCCAGCCTGAGCACTGCACCAGGAGTCTGAAGTACGCTTTGTGATCCACTCTGGCCTCTGCTCCCTTGTCCCTGAGTCCCGTCCAGTGTTGGACGAGGGCAGCCAGCAGCCATGGACACTCAGCCAAGGAGGCTGGGAGCAATTAGGGGCTAGCCACGTTTTTTTGGACAGAGGTGCCTTCTGCATTTTAATCAAGTGGGGCAAGAAGAGAGCAGGCCAAGTTGCAGCTCTCCAGTGAGGCTGGGGCAGGACTGAGGGAGAAGTGCTAGGAAGGTGGGCCAGGAGCCAGGCAGGGCAGGGAACCACAAAGAGCGGGTTCTGGGACTTGGTGAAGACCTGTCCTCCGAGAGGGAGCAAATGCGTAAGGCTCCACGTCCTCCCTTGCTCCTTCCTGCTCCGTTCAGGCTCTCAAAAACAAATTCGCTATTTAGCTCTCAGGGATGATTTCTGGTCCCGAATTCTCTTAGTGAAAATGATCTTTTCCAGGGGAGTAAAGCTTGGGCTCCTGCAGAAGGGAGAGAGGCAAAGAGAGCTGCAAGGCTGGAGCAGGAAGGCAGAAGTGGGGTCCATCTCATGGAAGGGAGCTCAAAGGCAGAGCATCAAGAGGTAGTTGAACGCTGTCCCTCGACACTGGCAGAGGGGTGGAGGTAGACAACAGCCAGGCTAATCTGAAAGCCAGAAGGAACCTTAGAGAGGATCTCATTAATGCAAAAGGCAGCAATAACAATAGCAATCGGATGGTAACATAATAGCAATAACAGTAATTCCTAGCAGTTACTGAGCCCCTTACACTTTAATCCTCACCATAACCCCCGGGATTTATGAGGCACAGGGAGATTAAATAACTTGCCCCAAGACAAACAGCTGGAAAATAGTGGAGCCAGACCAGCCCCCTCCTCAAATGGAGAGGAAAGAGAGGCCCAGAGATGGTTGGGGCCAGCCTCAGGTCACACAGCAAGTTAGAGGCAGGGCAAGGGCGGTGAGGGCCTTGACTCTCAGGGTTGACTGTCCCTTTCCTCTGTTCTGCTGCAGCCTCTTCAGGACCTAGGAATATGCCATTCGAAGGTCCTGTGGACCCAAGTTTGGGCCTCATTCTCCCAAAGGATGCAGCCTCCACATGTGGAGAGAGAGAGAGAGAGAGAGAGAGAGAGAGAGAGAGAGAGGTAAATTGGGGCTGAGCCCCATGTCTTCCCTCCTGGTCAGTTTTGCAATTTGCCACAAAAACAAAGCCCAATGTCCAACAACAGCAAAGTAATTTAAGAAAATCCCAGCAGTGCTTATACTGCCATGAAACATGTGCTTAGGGAAGAATTCCGTATGGAGGAAAGTAGCTCACAATAGAGTGTTAAGTAGGCAATCCAGGCTACGTAATACGTGCACCGTTTCAGAGCCACCAAATTGCCACAAAAGTAAAGCCTGATGATACTGAGGGCCGGCAGGAATGCAGAATGATGGAACCGTTAGGGCCCTGCTGGTGGGCAGTAACTGGCCGCTTAGAAGCACAGCTTGGTGGTCTCCTCAGGCTGCATTGCATGCTCGCCACGTCCCAGGAGGAACGCTCCTTTCTTAGGGCCCTAGAGAAACCTCTGATCATGAACACAAGGAGACACAAGGCATGCAACAGCCACAGCAGCCTTGTTAGGAATGATAGAACTGAATCAACACACACGTCCATCAGGGACCGGATAAATAAAGAGGGGTACACAGCAGTGACAAGAAAGTGATGCTCATTGCAAGATCTATATATGGAATTTGGATAGATCTGGAAAACATACCGTGCAAGCAGGACATTGCTTAGAGCTTAGGAGCATATATTTAAGTTTTGAAAACACAAAAATAATATGCATTATTTATGGATCCATAGATATGGGCCTATGGGCAGGGAGGGAGAGAAAATGAGGCTGGGAAGGAGGATGTGAGGGACACCAACTTTACCTCTAATAATATTTCATTTCTTTAAAAATCCGGGACAAATTTGCAAAATGTTCACATGTGCTCATTGTGGAGTGATGGGTATATGGGGGTTACATTATGTTATTCTGTGCACTTTTCTGGTTTCTTTTTTCAAAAAGTAAATCAAATCCAAAATAAGTAAAATTTAAAAGAAAGTTTAGAGAATGTTCTTTTGGGGTTTTGTTTTGTTTTGTTTTGTTTTTTGTTTTTTTGGGGTATTTTGTTGCCAGAAAACTCATCCAAAAATATGTGCATCTATATAGAGAGGGAAGTGATTGGGAGGAAAATACTCCTAAATATTACATGTAGATTTTTACCTCCGGCTGGTGAGAGCATAGGCAATATTTATTTTTTTCTTGCTAATATGTTTTGTTCTGACTTCTCTGTGACGGACATGCTGTGCTTATTTAATAAAAACAAACAAAATACAGAGGGGCCTATTGATTCTTGGGGTCACAGGCTCCTCTGAGCCTCCTTGGGAGTCCCAGGTTCCAAAATAGATCTGTCCCTCGACCTGGCAGGTTCATTCTTCACGTCCTGGAATGAGTGCCAGATGTGGACTCAGAGGCAGCCGAGCTCCCCAGGCCTGAAAAAGGACGGATGTGGCAGTGGCCCAGTCTGAGCAGCACAGCAGGGGTTACATGCTGTCTGCCCAGGTCCCCTCAGCCTCTGGAGCAGCACAGCTGGGACATTCCCATTGTTGAGAGGAGAAACTGAGGCCAGGATGGGTACCCCAAGGAAAGAGCAACGAGTGTGACTAATAGCAGAGGCAGCTGTGTCCGAGGCCTGTCTGGCTGAGGGTGCATTGGGTACTTATATGCTGGGTGACTTTGAACAAGCCCCATAGAGTCTCTGGGACAATTTCTCTGGCAACCCCAGTGGAAACAACCCCACTTTCTACTGCACCTTTTGCTATTGGAGGGCCTAACATTTTTATGCAAAGAGATGCTAGATCTTCCCAAAAATATGGATAATAATAACAGCTACCAACTGTTGAGCCCTTACATGCTAAATATTTAAATGGCATTTTCTCATCCTCCCTGCCTTTGGGGGTTGCATTTTCTAACAATATCTCCCATCCCACGTGATCTTCTGGAACCTTGCTGCTCCCCATCAAGAGGTAGTGTATTCTTTCTCCCCTGGAACTTGGGTGGGACTTTGTGACTGCCTCTATAAATAGAATGCAGAATAGTTGACCCTGTATGATTCCTGAGGCTAGGTCATAAAAAGTCACTTGCTTTCTACTGGTCTTTCTGGAGAAGCTCACCCTTGGAATGCAGCCACCATGCCATGAGGAAGTCACAGCCACGTGAAGAGGTTGTATGTCGTCAGTCTGGCTGACAGCCCAGCTGAGGTCTCAGGTATGTGAATGGATGATCTTTGGATGGTTCTGGGCTCTAGCCTGCAAGCTGTTTCAGCTGACGTCAAAAGGAGCCGAGTCAAGCCATGCCTCCTGAACCTGGTCAAAACTGCACATTTATGAGAATAGGTGTTGTCTTTGTCTTAAACCAGTAAGTGCTGGGGTACCTTGTTACACAGCTCTGGTAACAAAAAGACCCTCCCCAACGCCTTGCTAATGAGGGACTGCTCTCTCCATTTTATAGATGAGAAAAACGAGTCTCACCTACTAAAGTGGAATCAAGATTCAGCACCAGGGCACTTAATCGCAAGGCCTGGGTCACAGGGGTGACTTCAAAACTCAGCCCTGGGTCCCATATGGTCTATCAATTGTGTTGTGACTCTGGTTTGGGGGTGGTGAAAAGTGGATGTAGGGAGCCGTTGACAGACTGTTTCCTGGGTCGAAACTCTCACGGGGACACAATGATTCTTGCTCCACAGACTCAACCCTCAACCTCCTGGGGATACTGACTGATCATCCCCAGGGTTGTCAGCAGCCCCAGAGTTTCCTGCCAGGACCTCACCACCTTGCCATCAGGGGACCAGAGAGATACCCAGGCCATGTCCTCAGGGACGTGAACAGCACAGTACAAGAGACTCTGGGTGCTCTTCATGCAGCCCAGCTTGCAATCCTTATTTATCACCCTGGTTGTTAAAATGCAGGGACCTGAAAGGGGTGGGGGAGGGGGGGTTGGGAAGTGGTTCTGAAGATTGGCCAGCAGTGGGAGACTCAGACTAGTGACTTAATCCTCTTCTTTGCATCCAAATACTTGAGGAGCTTGAAATCACACTCCATGAATGATCTGTTTTCCCTGCCTTGGCTCCCAGGAGCAGATAGAGCAATTCTTCCAGGAAAGAAGCAGCCTGGAGGTGCTTCGCCTGGAAAGAATACAGCCCAGCCCACTTCCTCCCACTTACCCATCAGCTGAGGATTTAGAGCCAGCAACCTCTGACTCCAGGACTGCACCCCAAGCTCTTCTCCCCAACATCAGTCTCCCCAATCCAGCCAAAGGTGGCCCCAGAACAATCTGCTCCAGTGCATAACAACCTCTCATTACCGGGAGAGGAACTGAGGCAGGGCCACCCCAGGGCACACCATCTCCCCCAGCCCCCATGGGGGAAGGCTGCAGTGCCTATTTCCCTGGCCTGGCGAGGATTTTCTGTTTCCTGAAATAGACTGGACTGGCTGCTTCCTCCCCAGCCTCACCTCTCTGCCCTCCTCCCTTTGCTCTCTCTGGGGGTCACTTCACTTGTGTTCCAAGTGCTAACATGGAACCAGAGGGGGAAGGTGGAGGAGGAAGAGAAGGGGAAGGCGTGGGGGGTGGGAGGAGGCTGAAATTTGAGATCCCAGCCTTGTGGGTGGGGGGGAGATTGGAGAGAGACAGAGAGACAGAGACAGGAAGAGAGAGTTCAGTTGCATTTGGTTTTCGGAAGCGGGCAGGCAGCGTTGGGGGTTTAGGTTTGCCTGTGTTTGAGTCTGTGCGTGTGTGCATGTGTGGCAGTCTGTATTGTTTTCTTTCCTCCCCACTCACAGGGAGGCCAGGCCCCCACTGGATAATAAAAGGACTCCGAGGCCTTGGCCAAGAGCAGAGTAAAGCCAGTGTATGGACAGGGCAGGGTGTGGGCAAGTGAGAAGAAGGAAGGGAAGAATAGAGGTGAGAAGGTGTCTGGGGAAGGGAGCAGGAGGCAGTGGGAGGAGTTTGAGCAGCTGTGGTATTTAGTACAAGTATAAATAGCTGCCTGGCAGGGAGCTTGGCCAAACAGGGGTTTGCTGCTGTAACAGCGGCGTTGGCCTGTCCACTGTTGGCCACTGTGAGTATATCCTGGGCACTAAACAGGGCGGTGGGCAGGCAAAGCTTTTGGGGTCTCAGACCGGACACCCCTCGACATTGCCACATCTCCTGGATGCTCTCCCTGCCAGCCATGCTGCTGGGCAGCCTCCTTCTCGCTCTGGCCACTGTGACTGTGGCCCAGCAGAGGGGACAGGAGGCAGGCGGACGCCGCCGGGCACACCGAGTCCAGCATGGCCAATGCAGCTACACCTTTGTGCTGCCCGAGCCTGAGCCCTGCCCACCAGAACCTGAGGCCTTCAGGAGCGCCAACAGCCTCCAGAGGGACTCACCAGCCACTGCACTGAACTTAGGGGATTGGCCGACCCAGCGGGTGCGACGGCTGGAGAAGGTGCTGGAGAACAACACACAGTGGCTGCAGAAGGTAAGGGCTGGGCCTGCAGAGGGGGGCGGTGGGCAGTGACTGGCAGCTGGAGCCTCCATCCCAGAGGCCTTCCCGGGGCACAGAGGGCCAGGCTGATGGGACCTCTGTCTCTGCGTTGTATAGATTGAGATCATGAGGCCCAGAGAGGGGCTGGAATGGGCCTCAGGCCACACAGCAAGACTGAGCAGGGTCAGAAGTGGAAACCTGACTCCGTAACTGCCATTCATCTGATAAAGATAGGTTCAGTGCCACCTTGGGCCAGGCCCTTCTTAGGTGCTGGGAATACAACAGTAAATAGAACAGTAGGTCCCCTTCTGAAGCAGTGGGAGAAAGAGGCCTAAAGAGAACAATAAAGACCTATGTCAGACGATGAAGCAAAACGTAGAAAGGAAAAAGACAAGGAGTGACCAGCTGGGCCTTCCTATCTCCCTGTCTATCTCTGCCTCTCTCTCTCTTTCTGTCTGTGTCTCTCTGCCTCTTGTGGGTCTGCCTCCTGGGGCTCTCCTGGTAGCCCTTGGTTTCTAATTATTATGTATGTGTCTCTGTCACTCTCTGATTCTCTCTCCGGTCTGGCTGATGTCTCCCTGCATCTCTCCCTGTCATTCTCTCAGGTTCTCCTCTAGCCACTAGGCTGTCTTTTCCACTCCCTGCCTCGACCTCCCCAGGTGTCCACACGGTCCGTCCACACTGGAGGACACACTGACCCAAAGGCGAGTGCTCAGCCCTCAGTCAGGTTGCTTGGCTGGGGCCTCTTTCTCTTCCCCTTCTGTACCCAAAGCTAAGGGGGAGGGGAGGGCTCAGGAGCTGGACAGGAGTCTCCTGACCTGGCCCTGTCCTCAGCCTCTGCTGTTCGCTCCAGGTCCCTGACATCAAACCTCAGAACAACTCGGACCCTCAGCCTCACAGCCGTGAGGCCTTGCCTGGCCGGACCTGGGTCAAAAGCACATCCCCGCTTGATGCAGGGTTGGGGTACCGGCCTAGCCGGAGACCCTCCCACACCAGCTGGGGCCTCCCAGCTGCCCCAGCCGCCCCAGGCCGCCTGTAAATTCCTGGCATTTTCAGCCTTCGGTTATCCAAACAAGAAACATTGCCGAATCAAATCTCTTGGGCTTTGATTTCCTAAACCCATGGCTGGCTGCTTTCTGTTTGGGGATGGGGTGGGGAGGACAGCATCTGCTTCTTGGAGGAATAAGGTTGTTTTTCAAAGAAGGAAGCCTAGAATGGGCTGGCACAGATGCCCTCAGCCTGGGGATGGCCTGGGAACAGCGGCCGCAGAGGCCCCCACAAGATTTCTCCCAGGGGGACAGGTTTATTTGTTTGAGCAGCTTGGCCTGGCCATCCCGCTGGGGCAGGGCCGTGTGTTTCTGGTTCTTTCTTTCTAGGCCCCAGACGAAGGCTGGGCTGAAATGTATACAGACCCTTTCCCTCTTCTCTCCTTGGGCAGGAAATGTGAGAAGACAGGCCCGAGGTCTGTCCCCTGAGCCTGCACCTCTGGCCTCTGAGCGGTTGCTTAACCGCAGAGCCAACTCTGAAATGTCTGGAATGGACCCTGCTGTGGAATCTGAGTTGGACTGAGCTGGGATCAAGGGGTCATGTCCCAGCGGTGCCACTGACCAGTGGGTAGGGCCCTGGGGCAGCCACCTGCATCATTTGGTTCCTCTGTGAAGTGTAACTCAAAATATTTTCTGCCTCCCAGAGAAAGCATAGGATAAAGATAACCAGTGTGTACTGAGCACTTACTATGTGCCAGACCGTGTCCTACGTGCTTTGAGAGAATTCTCGCATTTATTTCTTACAATAAGTCTAAGAAGCAAGATTGTTTGCCCATTTAATGGATGGGAAAACTGAGGCATCAAGTGATGAGGTGACTAATCCAAGGCCATGCTGTCAGAGGGGCAAGGTCAGAGTTACTCAAATACAGCAGACATAGGCCGGCCGAGTGGCTCTCTTGGTTAAGAGTTAGATTAAGAGTGTGAGCTCTGAACAACAGGGCCGCCAGTTCAATTCCCACATGACCAGTGATGATGACCCTGAGCTGAGCTGCCGCTGAGCTGCAACAGGTGACAGGATGGCTCAGCTGGTGAGAGCACGTGCTCCTAACAACAAGACTGCCTGTTCAATGGTAGCTATGCCCACCTGCAACTAAGACAGACCTGTGCACCTTGAGCTGAGCTGCCACCCAGTTGGCTCAGTGGATAGAGCGCACGCTCTTAACAACAAGGCTGCCAGGTTTAACTCCCGCATGGGATGGTTTAACTCCCGCATGGGCTACGCCCATCCACAACTAAGACTGAACTCAGCACCTTGAGCTTAGAGGCCACAAGCTGCCGATGGACAGCCAGATGGCAACTGATGCCTCCACAACGAAGACTGAAGAAGAACAACTTGGCAGGTACCCCTCCCCAATTCCCCAACACTGTTCCCCTCCGTCAATTCCCCAATTCAAAACAAAAACAAAACAAATACAGCAGGCACATTCCCACCTCAGGGCCTTTGCACTTGCCTTTCCATCTGTCTGGAGTTCCCTTCCTCCTGACTTTCCCACGGCTGGTCCCTTCTCATCCTCTCAGCTCAGGCAGCCCCTCTGGAGAGGGTTTCTCTGCCACTCTGGCTAAACTTGCCCGCGATCCCACTCTTTACCCCATCTTATTTACTTCATAGCACTCATCACTATTGGAATTGAACTGATGGATTTAGTGAAAGTGGACTGGAATCAGATAACCTGTCAATTCTGTTCATTTCTGATTCCCTAGTACTTTGGACAGTGCCTAGCACACAGTAGGTGCTCAAGAAATAATTCCTGAGTGAATACATGCATGAAACTCAGAGGATGAGGGGTTAGTTTGATAGTTATTATGATATATATTTATATGTGGGATGTTTCATAGGAACATAGTTATTATGATATATATATATATGTGGGATGTTTCATAGGACCTTGTGTTGGTAGGTTTGTTTTTACTCTATTTTATTCCACATATAGTGAAAGTCACCCCTTAACATATAGTTCTATGAGGCTTGACAAATGTATACAGTCATGTAACCACCACTACCATCCTGATAGAAAACACTGCCAACACCCCAAAAAGTTCTTGTGTCCCTTTGTAGTCAGTCCTTGCCCCCAGACCCTAGTCCCTGGCAACCATAGATTCTGACTTTTCCAGTAAGTCGTGATGTAGCCTTTTGAGTCTGGCTTTTTTCACTCAGCATAATGCATCTGAGATTCATCCATGTTGCTATGTGCATCAGTAGTTCGTTTCTTTTTATTGCTGAGTAGAGTCCATTGGATGCATGAACCAAAGTTGTTTATCTGTTCGCCAGTTGAGGTCTTTTTGTTTGTTTTGTTTGTTTGTTTGTTTGTTTTTTGTTTTTTTGAGGGCAGTATCACTGGCCCTCATGTGGGACCCGAACCGGGGCCGCTGGCTTCCGAAGCCAGCGCTTAACCACTGCGCCACTCAGCCGGCCTGAGGTCTTTTTAATTTATTGAGTTGTCCAAAAAGTCATGACGTATTTTTTTTATGTTTTTCTTTGCAAAAATGCATCATGACTTTTCTGACAACCCAATAAATAATGCAGGAGTAAAGCAGGCTTGAGAAAAGCTCTTTGGCTACTGAGACTGCTTATCCATAGATGCTCAACTGCTGTCTTTTTTTTTTTTTTTTTTTTTTTTGAGGGCAGTGCCACTGGCCCTCATGTGTGGGACCCAAACCGGGGCTGCTGGCTTCTCAGGCCAGCACTTAACCACTGCGCCACTCGGCCGGCCCTACTGCTCTCTTTCTGAAATACCTTTCTTTCTCCCCAAGCTCCTGCCTGTCAAAACTCCTTTTCTTTACGGCCCTTTGCAAACACCCTCTCCACAAGAAGGAGCAGAGTTTACTGTTCCCATAGCACAGATTGGTAAATGAGGCTCAGAGAAATGTAGCCCTCAACTACTAGAGGCCCACAGCTGGAGTAGAGTAGAGCCAGAGTCAAACCCAGGGCCAAGTGGAAAGTGGGGGGAGCCCGAGGGCCAAAGGATCAGCCTCTTTGCAGGCGGAAGAGGTGCTGGGAGGCCAAGCCGCATTACCCATCTCTGCCCTGAGAATTTGCCAGCATGAGGGAGACAGGACAGGGGCAGGTCCAATTGGGGGAGGGGAGGCCGTGGCAGATCCCATCCCAGGTGGGTTCCTCCGTTGGGACCCTCCCCCCACCCCTCTAACTGGCTCTTCAGCCCTGGGCCAAACCCAAACCCCACCACACAGACCCATCTTAGTCCCCAGAGCTCCAGCCTGGCCATATGGGGCCCATCTGCTCTGCATTACCCATCCCAGGGCCTGGTGCTGGTGGGCGGGTGTAGCAAATTGGGTGATGGGCCCCAGCTGCAGGTAGCTTTTGCCCCACCCAGCCACTTACAGCCGTGGGACAAGTGAGAGCCCAGTGAGGCGGCTGAGGGAATTCCTGCCACTTAAGATGACCCAAGCTTCCCTGAGGGCCCACCAAGCTCTGCCGACCTGAGGAAGCCCCTGAGCAAGGAGCCTTGGAAGCTAGCTCACCAGTTAGAGGCCTTGAGCAAGTCTTCTGGGCCTCAGTTTGTCCGTCTGCAAATGAGAAGTTTGAGGGCGGTGCCTGAGAAGTTCTCACTGCAGGAATCAACTTGCTCCTTGACAGCATGGGGCCTAAGCTCGGGGCCTAAGGAGCCTACATTTTAAACCAGGTCCCAGGAGGTTCATGACTCATGGGCAAGTCCAACAGCAGCCTCAGTATAGCGCTGCTTATCTTCATCCACCCTGGTGCGCCCTGGCCAGCCACACATGAGACTCCCAGGGAGCTGACAGAGGTGGTGGGGAGAACACGAGCGTCTGCCTGGTGGGGATGATGGTAGCCGGGCCAGGGGCAGAGGGAAGTGAACTGATTCGAAACTCAAATTAGGATCATGGTGGCCAGAACTTACTGTGCAGCAGGTAAGGAAAAAAAAAATAAGAGTGAAGGATGGGTGTGAGTTTGGGGCTTAAGAACTGGGTGAGGCCATTTACTGAGAGGGCAAAGACTACAGGAGAATGGGGTGAGGGTGTAGGGACCAGGGCAGTGGGAGCTGAGGAATCAAGTGTTCCATGCTGGGTGCTCTTGTTTGAGATGCTGACAAGTGGGTGGGATATTCAGGGGAGAAGTCTGGGTGGGAGACAGAGACAGCACCATCAGTGTGGAGAGGGGTGTGAAAGTCCTGTGACTGACTGGAACACCCATGGCAGGGACCTGATGCATTGGGACACCCGTGGCAGGGACCTGATGCATTGGGAGCCTTGAACACCGGCATCTGATCCTGGGGGAAGCTGATGGTTCCCTATTCAGAATAATGCTTTTAAATGCAAAAAATAAAAACATAAGAACACCCAGTGAATTGCAATTGTAATCAAAGGATTACAATTAAATCTGTGCTCTAGCTGTAGCATTATCCAGTGATGGGTTTGAGAATGTCCATACTTCTGAAGTCATAATGAGCAAAAACAGTATTTTAAGATACTGTAACACCTGTGTTATGATACAAAATTATGTGTGATTCCCATTAGTAATGATGTCACAGGATCGGCTAGTAGTGCAATGGTTTGTGGACTGTGCTCATAATTCAAGGAAACGCCAAATTTTAATTACAGGTTAGTGAACAAAATATGGAATTTATTCCTCACCGAAGTTCATGGACCCCCTGAATTCTCTTCACAGACCATGTGGTCCCCTCATAAGGACCCTTGATCTAGGGAGAGCATGTACAGAGAGATGAGGGCCCAGGAATGGGATCTGAGAGCGCCCAAGGTGGAGAAGCCTAGGTAACAAGGAGTCAGAGAGGAGGTGATGGGGTAGGAAGGAGGAAAACTAGGGAAGGTGCACCTGGAAAGTGCTTCCAGAGAAAAGGGGTGGCCATCTGGGTTGACTGCCGCTGAGATGGAGAGTTAAGAATAAAACACAGACGTGTCCCCTGGCCCTGACTTGTCAAGGAGGCCACACCAAGGTGAGTTAAAAAGTAAAGGAGGGGGTGAGGGGGGCTGAGTGGCTGAGTTGATTAAGAGCTCCCTCAAGATTGCGAGCTGAGCTCTGAGCAACAGCAGTTCGATGCCCAGCCCGAGCTGAGCTGCCGCTAAGCTGCCAACAGGTGGCAGAATGGCTCAGCTAAAAAAAAAAAAAAATAGTAAAGGGGCTCCCAGGGCTGGGGAGACAGGCTAGGGGTGGGGAGCGGTGCCCAGGATTCAACAGGAGGGTTATATTTTTTCTTGAACATGGTACACAGCTTTCATTAATTATTATTTATGCTTTTTTTGTTTGTATATGTGAAGTGCACCATAATAACGTTATTAAATTTTTTTAAGGCGAGGGAGGTTGGGGATGGAGATGAGAAAATGGAAACAACTTGTTCAAGAAATTGGGTTGTTGAGGGGAAGCAGAGAAATTGGAGCTGCAGCCAAAGGGATCTGTGGCGTCAAGAATATATATTTTTTTAGATGGGAGCTATTGAAGCATGTTTGTGTGTTGCCAGGGACAGTAGATGTGGGCAAAGGACACCCGGGAAGAAGGATGGGGCCAACGGGACAGGGGCTTGAGAAGCTTGGATGTGCTTGTCTCCCTGGTTCTTGGTCCCGTGTGTGACCTCCACATCCGGGATTCTCAGACTTAAGTGAGCACAAGATTCACCTGGAGGGCTGGGCGCCACCCCAGAATTTCTGATTCAGTAGGTCTAGGGTAAGACCTAGAAAGGTGCATTTCTAACAAGCCCCTGGTGATGCTTCTCCAAGGACCACCCTTTGGAAGCCACTGTTCTAATCAATACCAACACCCTTCACGTACGCCCCCTTCAGGATTTGACCTTGCATTACAATGGAACGTGCCCCTTCAAAAGCACCCTGGGGAGGCAGGGAGGAGAGCAGACAGTAGAGATGGAAGAGGGGAGGAGACTCAGGAGGAAGCAGCCAGCCAGAGCCAGGCCCTCCAGCCAAGGTCACCACCCTTCTCTGAGGAGCACCAGTCTTCCCAGGGACCCTGGGAGCTGCCCTGTGGGACCTCTTGGAAGACTGAAAGAGAGGGTGAGGGAAGGAGCCTGGGCCAGGGGTGGGGGAGAGGGGAGGATGGTGGGGAGAGGCCAGCGTGTGTGCAGACTGGAGACGGAGTGGGGGAGGGGCCCTGAGAACACACTGTTCACCTCTACGGCTTGATCCTGCTCTCACTGCCAGACCACTTCTGCTCTTGGGAAAAAGAGAAGCCCTGTCAAAGAAATGAACATTAGTTTATAGAATCCCAGAACATTTGAGCTGGGAGAACTCTTGGAGACTGGCCAGATCAGCGCTGTTTGGCAGATGGAGAGGACCAGAAAAATAAAAAGTCCAGCTTGGCAGATGGACCTACAAACTCTTATACTAGGAAAGATGTGTCCCCACTCTTCTGCTGCTGGCTCTCCCCTAAGATGCTGGGTAATGGGCATGACTTTGGGGGCTGTGCTCAGGCCCTTGCTGCTCCCCCTTTTTCCATCATTTCATTGAATGCATATTTATTGAGCACCCATTGTGCATTAAGTATTGCGCTAGACCTGGAGGGAAAGTGGTGAGCAAGACCACGTCCCAGGCTTCATAGAATTGGCATCACAAGGGTAAAATAGGCAATAGACAGGTAAATACGTAATATAAAGTTGGGGATTGATAAGTGGTAGGAAGAGACCTGAAATGACATGAGGGAGTGAGCCATACAGATGGGGATGGGGGTAGGAGAGGGGTTTCCAGGCAGAGGGAAGAGCGTGTGCAAAGGCCCTGAGGCAGGCACCTGTCTGCTGTGTTGGAGGGACGTCATGGAGGCTGGTGCTTGTGGAGCAGAGTGCGGGAGAGAGGCCTAACTGAGGAAGTCAGAGCCATAGCAGGAGGCAAGTCAGGCAGGAAGCTGCCATCGTAGCAGACTTTGGCTTTTCCTCTGAGTGAGATAGGAACCCTAGGAGGGTTTTGAGCAGAGGAAGAATGTGATTTGACTTAGGTTTAACAGAATCCCTCTGGCTGCTGAGTGGAGTAGGCACTAGGGAGAGACGGACAAGAGTTGGTGGCGGAAAGGCCAGGGAGAAAGCTACTAGAACAGTCCAGGCGAGAGGTCATGGTGGCCTGGCAGAGAGTTCTCTCCTTGTTGTTCTATGTCCTTCACGGAGACACACAGAAGGCACAGGAGCCTTCCCCCAGTTCCTACCCATGACCTCAGCCCACGGTCTCCCCACAGCTAGAAAGGTCCATCCAGATGAACTTGAGATCGGAACTGGCACAGCTACAGCAACACATGGTCCAGAACCAGACAGCCAACATGCTCGAGCTGGGCACCAGCCTCTTAAACCAGACCACTGCCCAGACCCACAAGCTGACCAACGTGGAGGCTCAGGTGCAGAGCGTGAGGGGGCGGCACTGGGGGGCCTGTGGCCGGCCAGGCTGGTTCACTGCCCAGGTCATCTTGCCTTGACCTCTGTCTCTGGGTGAGGTCAGGGCCTTCTCTGGGTCTATGTCTCCCCACCCCTGTCCTGATGACCACAGTGGGGTTATGGAGAGTGAGAGAAGTGGTCAGGTACCCATTTGGACAGCCGAGCTGATGGTACTTGCTGATGGATGTGGGGTCAAGGGTGACTTTTCCTGGGGCCTGAGCATCAGGAGGAATGGAACTGACACGTGCATGATAGGAAGAGCAAACTTAGGAAGCTGATCAGAGCTCAGTCAGGGCTCTGAGTGAGTGAGTGAGTGAGTGAGTGAGTGAGTGAGTGAGTGAGTGAGTGAGTGAACAACCACAGGAACTAACTACTGGGAGGGTGGAACCAGGTCAGCAAGTTTCCGGAGTGGCAGTGCCTGTGGGCAGGTGGGTGGCTCCTGGGCAGGGCTCCTGCAGGGCTTACATATGCCCCCCACCACCACCCCTTCCTCCTGTTTGCTGAGGCAGGTCCTGAACCAAACATCACGAATGGAGATCCAGCTGCTGGAGACCTCACTGTCCACCAACAAGCTGGAGAAGCAGCTGCTGCTGCAGGGTCATGAGCTCCTCCGGCTGCAAGGCTTCAACAGGTGGGCATTGGCACACGGGCATAGGGCTGGGACAGGGCCCAGGGTAGGGGCTGGGGCCGGGGCTGGGCCGGGATTCGGGTGAACATGAGAGCCAGGGCTGGGATGGGGATGGGGTCAGGGTGGGCAGCCAGACTCGGACTAGTCCCTGGAATGGGCTGGGGACAGAGCTAGGGACCTGGATTAAGACTGGAGTGAGGGACCGTTTGAGGACTAGGGCTGGAGCTAGAGCTGGGACTAGGCCAGGGCAGGATAAGGACTCTAGTCAGGGTTGGAGACCAGACTGAAGCTTGGAGTAAAGGTGGGCACTGGGGCTGGACTGGGGGCGAGGCAAGCACCGGGCTACACAGCACTAGGTGGGAACAGGGGACAGGCATTTTCCCAGGGCTCAGGACACCCTGATTCTTTCTCCTTCCTTCCTTCCTCCCTTCCTCCCTCCCTCCCTCCCTCCCTCCCTCCCTCCCTCCCTCCCTCCCTCCTTCCCTTTCTTCCTTCCTTTCTTTTTCTTTCTTCTACCCCTTTCTCCATTTATTTATTTTATAAATTTTAACAGCTTCATTGAGCTACAATTTACATGCCATATAATTTGCCCTGCCAGTTTTAATTTGATTTACTTACTTGTAAATAAAAAAATCTGATCTCATCCACCGATTTCCCGTCCCAGAAGCAACCACAGTTACCAATTTCTTGTCTGCACTGGCAGAAAGTCTCTGCATTTATATAAGCAAATACACATGCGGGCAACATCCTTAAATTTACAAAGAAAGAAAGGGTGATGGGCCTAGCTATGGTGGAGAAACGGACATCCGAGGCTGATTTCATCTCAGTTTCAAGCTGAGTGGAGAAAACACTGCCGAGGTCAGGGTGCTGGAGGAGGCAAAACCCACACGTGGAGGCAGCCACAGACCTGTGTGCAGGGTGAGATGATGTTGTTCAAGATGAGATCATAAGGATCGCCCAGCTCCCCCTGATTTGGGTGCAGTTCATGATGGTTTGTCACCTTCTTATACTTAGTCCCTCACCCCAAGGTGGGGAAGGGCAAGGACTGAGACAGTTTCCATCACGCTGAGTTGGCACCAGGTGCCTAGAAAGCAGTGAAGATGTGGAGCATCATCCATAAGCTCTTGGCCATGGAGACGGCTAAATTGCTAGAATCCAAGGGTGCCCAAATCTTCTGTCTTCCTGCAGCACAATTTGGGGCTCAGAGGACATTCCTTTGCCCTGGCTGGACTTACTGTTTTGGTCTGTAGAATGGGTCAGCATAACCTCACCCACAGGAAAACCTCTCCCTCCTGTATGAGGGCTCCCTCAGCCGAGGTAGCCGCTGTGCCTAGTTCCTTGTGTCCGCCTGTCCACTCAACCAACAATATTTTTTGAAGAAAAAAATTCTTTTTTGAGCTTTTGCCATGTGTCAGGCACTGTTATAGACACAGGGGTCACAGAAGTGAGCAAATAGATAAAAATCCCCGTGCCAGTGAAGCTGACATTCTGTCAGCTGATATTCCAGGTTTCTTATCAATATGTATGAATAGTGCCTTTTTGCCCTTTTTTAAACCCAAATGTAGCATCCCACTCTTCTGTACCTTGTGTTTTTGTTTTTGATTTTTGTCAGTTATCCTAGAAATGGCTCTATAAGTGCATGACCCCCGTGTTCACTCTCTTGTCCAATAATGTTTGCTGTATGGCTGTCCCTGCGTTTATTTCTGCATTCCCAGTCAACAGGCATTGTGGTGGTTTCCGGTTTGTTACTGTTGCCACCATGATGCAATGAACAATGTTCCATGTCTCATTGCACATACGTGTGAGCACACCTGTGGCATACAACGCCAAACGTGGAAGAGCTGAGTCAAAAGCTGCTTTCTCTTTAAAAACCCTTCTTTTTTCCTTTTAAACATTACAAAAAATGCCTCACACTTATATCATCAGACAATCGAGACCTTGATAAAACGAAAGGGAAAGTCAGTCCCCTTCACCTGCCCCCAATCCCTCCCCTCCGTCGCCATCCACTCAAACCTGCTCTGCAGAAGCCACAGCTCCTAGTGGGTTTTCTTCCACGTTTTCTACAAACACAGGCTTCATTGTGTCCTTCCACATGTCTTTCCGTGCCTTTTCCTGTAAGTTCACGGGCAACCTTCTACATTTACATTAATACCTTTTTTCTTTCTTTTTTACCTTCGCACATGTGGGGTTAGACCCATGTGCCAGGGTCCTTCCACTTCAAGATTGGGCACCTTTCCGATTCTGTGCAAATGGCTCTGCCTCCTTCCTCTTCGTGGCTCCACAACATTTCCAGGGACACCAAACGGAACAGACTCAGCCAGCCTTGGCTGTTGGGCATTTAGGCTGTTTCATTTTTACCCTATTACAACCAGTCCCCCAATGGGCATTCTTGTCCATGCTTCCTAGATGTTGAGATGTGGACTGCTGGGTCAAAGGAAGAGCAGATTTGGGATTTGATTGTGGCTACCTGGTTGCTCCCATGTCCCTCCCGCCTCCAATTCTTATCTCTACTGGACCTAAATCCATCTTAATCCGTGGCCGAATCTCTCTTTCCTCCATTCCTCATTCTGTGCCACAGACCTCTGAGCTGTGCAACCCTGGGCTAGACACTCTACCTCTCTGAGCCTCAGCGCCAGTCTGTACCACGAAGTCACCTAGGGACCCAGGGGAAAGTGTGTAAGTGTGGCTGCCTTGTGGGGATGGCGGGCTCACCCCCGTGCGCCCTGCCCCCAGCGCGCTGGAGACACGGGTGCAAGCCCTGGAGACGCAGCAGCAGGCGGAGCTGGCCAGCCTCCGCGGCGAAAAGGAACGGCTGCGGCGCCTGCTGGGCCGCCAGAGCGGTGCCCTTGCCGGCCTCGAGAGCAACTTGCGCGCTGCCAGAAGCAACTCCAGCCTCTTGCAGCGCCAGCAGCACCAGCTGCTGGAGTCTGTGCAGCGCCTGGTGCATGTCGTGGCCCAGGGCCTAGGTGAGCCAGCCAGCGGGGTGCACCCGGTGAGGGAGGAGGGCAGGAAGGAAGGGGAGACCCTGCTTACCTTCCCCATTCTCTCTGGGGCCTGGAAGCCACCACCGGAAAGGCCCCAACCCTCTCCCACCACCCGTGAAATAGAAATAACAACAAACAATAGTAATGGTGATGATAACAGTCCTAACAGGAACCAATCCAGAAATCCAAACTCTTCTTCCTGACTCCATGAGTAACCTTGGGCATGCCCCAGCCCCTCTGTTGGTCTCAGTTTCCCCATTTGTTTAATGGAAGTGATGATAATAACAAGACCACCAGCTCAGACTGACAATTTGGGGTTCCAGGATCCATCCTCATCCCTACTTGCTTGGACTTGCCCCAGCCCTCTGTAGCCTCAGTTTCTCTATCTATAGAATGGGGAGGTTGGATTCAGTGCTCCCCTAAATACTTCTCTCACCCTAATGCCCCTACCCATAAGCCCAAAATGGCCAATCAGAAATGTGGACACATCTCTGGCCCTGGCTTCTGAGAAGGGAGAACAAGGCTTGGGCCACTCCCCAATCCCCACTGGCTCCTTCTAATGGAGCCCACTGGGGGTGGCCAAGGCATTCCTGGTTCCAGCTTCAATAACTCAGTCAACAAACACTGAGCACCCACTGTGTGCCAGGCCCAGTGCTAGGGGTGCAGCAATGAAGAGCATCGCTGTGGCCTATGTTTCTTGCAAAAATGCCCGACCCTCTGTCTGTGTGTTACTGAGGGAAGAAGATGGAGATGCATATTTGCTGAGTGCCTGCTATGTGCCAGATGCTCTGCTAGGAGTGTTCCAGAAGTTTCCAGACCATGGAAGGCTTAAAAGGCTGTGATAAGGAGAGGGGACTTTAACCTGAGGGTAATGGAGAGCCACTAGGGGCTTTGAACAGGATGGAACTGTTTTAGGAAGTTCAGCTGGAACCATGGAATGAAGGGTGGCTTGGTGAGAAAGACTGAGGAAAGGGTTCCTACTGCTGCTGGATCTCCACAGGGGAGGCTGAAAAGCCTTTAGAGCCCAAGGAATCAAGCAATAGTGATGAATGCCAGGCACTGCGGCTTCCAGCAATTTAGGGACAGAGGATGACGCTGTCATAGCTCCATCTAAGTCAGGCAGACTCTGCTGGGTAGGGGTTTTGAGGCCCGAGGAAGCCATGGGCAGGCTTTCAAACCGTGAGATGCAGAGCAACCAAACCCATCACCAGCTGGTACATTGTCCTGGTGGGGAGGCCGCCTAAATGAAAGCCATGTGTGGTGGATTTCTTGTAGCTCAGCCCAGTGTGCGGAGTCCCGGCATGACGCCTCTACCCACAGGCTCACCACTAATCCAGTCTCCAGCTGTAGCCAATGTCTGCTCACCAGTCCGGGTGGGAGGTTGTGTGGACACCTCACCTTGGGCACCCTTAGCCCAAAGACACTGTCACTAGGGAAGAGCAATATGGAGTTGTTTCTCCTCCATGTCTACATGGAGAAACTGAGAGAAGATTAGTCACCAGGTGTGGAACAGAAGATTGGACAGATGGGCACAGGAACAAGGCACCCTTGAAGCTTAGCAGGAAGCCTTCACCCCCTCTCTGCATTGCTTTGTCCTAGGCAGGTGGAGGCTGGCAATGGGTAGAGAACTCAGGGCGTTCAGGTTAGAAGGACAAGGACACAAGTAAAGAAAACCAAATCAGTGCTCAATATCAGAAGCACCATTTATTAGCATGGTCTGTTTGCTGAGCTTTAGATAGGCTCAGTGGTGGAGACCCAAGGGGAGGTGCGTAGTAGGAAGGGCACAGGCTTTGCAGTCAGATAAACTCGAGTTCAAGCTCTGGCTTCTTAGCTTACTAGCACTGGGACTTTGCCCAAGCCATTTAACATCCCAGAGCCTCAATTTTCCTCACCTGTGTAATGGGAATTATAATAGCACCTATTGCACAGAGGACCAGATACGTTCATACACATGAAGGGGCTGAGCACAGCATCTAGGGCCAGAAGGGGGTAAAGCTGTACAAATTAGCAGCCTAGAGATTCAGAGGGGGGCAGGCTGGGGCCCAACCATGTTGCTTACCAATGCCAGTCCATCTTTACTGTTATGCACCCCCTTCCCCCGAAAATATTTTTCCTGGCCCCAGACTGCCCCTGGCAGTACCTAGCTGAGAAATATTACAATACATGGTAGATATTTCATTTTTATTGTTACTGTTATTGTGGTTATCGCTATGTTGTTGACTAAGGAAAACAATAGTGGACAGAACCTTGGGAAGTCTGGCTGGAAATCTGAGACCGACTCCCAGCCCCACCCTCGCTTGGCTGGGTAAAGCTAAGCCAGCACTTTCCCCAGGCTTGGCAGTTCCCCAAGGACCAGGGGTCTGACAGGGCCAAGGAAACGGCCCAGGAAATGTTTATGCACGGGCTTGGATGGATTTGGGGACTTAGTCACTTCATTTATGATCTAGCAACAACAGCCTCCTTCCAACAAGTGTCCCAGCTCTAGGACGTGGGATCCAAACAGGAAGCCCTGCCCCTGTTTGCCTCCCAGTTCCTCATTGGCCAGGATACCTATCCATCTGAAACAGTAGCCCCATCTTTGGATAACCACCTATCTAGAGATTGGATTCTGGTGGACTCACAGTTCAAACCTCTAATTGGATCCCACTAAAAGAAGCCAGAGAGGGAATTTGAAACCCCTGTAGTTTATTTGTTAGGAGTCACTGTTTTTAGGCTAGGCCTAGAGGCCCCCAGAACCCTAACAGGGTTTGGTCATTAATATTCTCCGGAGGGAATGCCAGTGGTGAGCTTCCAGAGGGGCCATGTGGGGTGCACAGAGCTGCAGGGATATCCAGCTGAATGGCTGGACTATGGAGGGGACCCTGGGTTTCCCACCCAAGGGAGCTCTAAGGACAAATCCCTGGAGAGGGAGAGGGCTCTACCACCCCGGCTGTGTGCCCTTGAGCCAGTTACCTCACATTTAGGTCTCAGTTTTCTGGTCTGTGGCATGAGGAAGTACCTCATTGGAGTTTAGGCCTCAATTATTCTCCCCAGGAAGATTCTAACAGCCTTAGCTCTGGCCTCCCTGATTTTGAGTCTCATCCCCACGAGTCTGTTCCACACACTGGCCAGAGTACTCTTCCTCAGCATAGGCTGGGCTCCTCGGCCTGCCATTCAAGGCTGACCTGGCCCCTGCTGAAATCTCAACCTCACGTCTCCTTCATTGGTGACTCTCTGGGCCAATCTTGCCCTACTTCTCTCACGTTCATCGAATAACCAGAGCTCTCTCCGGCCTCAGTCCTGTTCTCATGGTGTGAGTTGGTTTCCCTCACCTCACCCTGTTTCCTGCACACACCAGGACCTTAGAGCCTTTGCATCTGCTGTTCCCTCTGCCTGGAACACCCTCCCCTTCTCCACCTGGGCAACTCCTGGTCCCAGCTCACTGTCACCTCCTCTAGGAAACCTTCCCAGGTCTGATTCATCTCCCTGCCCCTAGCACCTCCTAAACCAGAACCTGGCACAGTGCAGGCAGGAGTGCCGACTTGGCCCCTTCCTCTCTTCGTAGCCCACCTCCAATTGTTTTTGCTTTGTCTCATTGCAGCCTCCGTGAGGGCAGCTGAGCAGGTCTTCCAGGACTGTGCAGAGATCCAGCGCTTTGGAGTCAATGCCAGTGGCGTCTACACCATCCATGTGGCCAATATGACAGAGCCCAGGAAGGTTAGGGGGCTCCCTGAGGGCTGAGGCTTTCAGAGGGTGCTGAGCCAAGGGCCTAACAGACAAATCCCTGCCCCCATCAGCTTCAGGCTTTGTCCAACATCTGAGATTCCAAAGAAGGGGTGGACCTACTTCTGGAGCCCCCTTCCCAGCCAGGAATCAGATTGTGGGGTCAAAGCAGAAGTTCCCAAAGTTGGAAGTACATCCTTCTTCTGCATATTCTCCAGAGATGCTTTTTTTTTTTTTTTTTTGAGGGCAGTGTCACTGGCCCTCATATGCGGGAACCGAACCGGGGCCGCTGGCTTCTCAAGCCAGTGCTTAACCACCGTGCCACTTGGCCGGCCCCTCCAGAGATGCTTTTAAAGTTGAAATAGCAGGAAACAGTTCTGTATTGGTTAAGGTAATGCAAGCTGATATAACAAATAAACCCTGAAATTCCAGAGGCTTAACACAAAGAA
Source organism: Aselliscus stoliczkanus (assembly GCA_033961575.1). NCBI lineage: Eukaryota > Metazoa > Chordata > Mammalia > Chiroptera > Hipposideridae > Aselliscus > Aselliscus stoliczkanus. The sequence continues at coordinate 24,780,466 of CM066738.1, read as the reverse complement.
GTTCATTTCTAGTTTACATGTAGTCAGGTTGAAGGCAGGTGGGGGGCTCTGCTCCACATGGGAAATTAGGGACCAGGGTTGATGGAGGCCCCACCACCTTCAATGAGCGGTTCCCACAGTTGGCCTAAGCTTTGAGATCCAGTTATCAGATGAAGAGGGGGTAGTCAGGGGAGAGGTTTGGGGGACCAGGCCCAGGAGCAGAAGGGTATGGGGAACAACTACCCAGCCTTCCCACTTGATACTCCGCTTTGCAATTTCCTTCCAACCCTTCTGAATATATCAAGGAGAGTGGCTCCATTTGTTTCCAGGTTGTCTTGACTATTTCTCACACACCTGCCAAACTCCTACTTTTAACAGAGATCAGACTTTCCATTTCTAGCTAGAATTTCATAATACTATTTTGTATTCATTATATTTATTTTTGCAATTGTCTGAATAAAGGCAAGTGTTACTAGTTTTCCACTTTTGGTACCGATAAGATGTCTTTTTAAAACACATTTAAGGGCTGGCCAAGTGGTGCAGTGGTTAAGTGCTGGCTTAGGAAGCCAGCGGCCCTGGTTCGGTCCCACATGTGAGGGCCAGTGATACTGCCCTCAAAAAAAAAAAAAAAATGCCAATTCTAAAACACATTTAGTCTAAGTATTTAAGTTAAAAAAGGGATACCATTTTTAAAGTAAATATTCTATATGAAATTAGATAAACTCAGCTATGGTGGAATTCAGGAAGTTTCATGAATGGCTGAAATTTGGGAACACTGATAGAGAGGGAAGAGCTGGCCTGGGAGGCAAGAGATCTGGACTCAAACCTCAGCTTTACTTTAGACTCATTTGCCTTGAGCAAGTCCCTTCCCCTCTCCGGGCCTCAGTTTCCATTCTTGCACCCTCTGCTACCCTCTCAACGGATACCATTGTTTTCTTTCACTGAACAGGCCTTTACCATCTCATAGCCTCTGCTCCTGCTGCCCTCTCTCTCCACTGGAAATGCCATTCCCACACATCTCTACCTGGCAGGCACACCATCAACCGAAGTTCTGTTCCAAGGGCACTTCCTCTGGGAAGCCTTCTAGGGTTTCCCAGTGACTCCCTCTTGAGGGCTGTCCATGTTGAGGGCAACCCAAATGTTTATAATCAATAGTCTGCCTGCACCATCATAGCCTCCTTCAAACAAGTCAGCCCTAAGGGTTGATTTATGTCTGACTTGTCTCTGATTTTTCTCATCTAGGGCCAGCCACCAAGTTTGTCCTCATTGACACTAAACATGTAATGAACTGGCTGGAAAAATAATATGTGCACAAAGATTAGCTGAAAAGGTATAATTGTGATGCATGTAAGCTCTTTGAGAGAAAGACCTCTTTTTGTCTTATCCTTATCAGGGCCTTGAATGAAGTGAACACCTAGGCATTGCTCAGAAAACATTTGTCTACTAAATGGAACAGCAGTTCCTGAGTTTACACTGTGTGTCAAGCTCTTTATACCTAGTGGCATTTAACCCTTACAGCAACCCTGCAATAATAGCATGGGGAAAGCCCTCATATATTTAGCTCCTAGTGGGTGCCAGGCTCTGTTCTTTAGATGACTCATCTCATTGAATTCTCACAACAACTCTAGTTTGCAGATGAGAAACAGAAGCACAAGAAGGTTAAGGTCTTAACATCTCCATCTTACAAATGAGAAAAGGAAGGCTAAGAGGGTATCGCTTGCTCACCACTTCAGAAAAAGGATGACAATGAGTGAGGAATTTGAACTGAATCATTTTGATGCCCTTCCTTGACCACTAGGCTGGCTTACCTGTTGTTCTGGGAGGTTCTGTCAGCCAAATCACCTTGGAACCACCCAGACCTGGCTACTGGCTGCCTCCAAAGGCTTCCTCCCCTCCCCTCCAATTCCCTCAGGTGTTCTGTGACATGGAGGCCAGTGGAGGCGGGTGGACCGTCATCCAGCGCCGTGAGAATGGCAGCGTGAATTTCCAGCGCAACTGGAAGGATTATAAACAGGTACCATTGCTGCCCTGGGGAGGGGTTTTTCAGTCCTGAAACTGGGGGCAGGAAGTGGGTCGTGGGCAGGGAACTGGTTTGCCCTCAACACTTTACCCACAAAAAAAATAAATAAATAATCAGCCCACCTAAAACCAACCACCTTCAAACAAATTTGCCCAATGCCCATTCACTTTCAGTTACTCTATCCCCTACCTTCTTTTTGCAAGCTCTGACAGATAGCCTAAGAATGAAAGTTTAGCTTTATTTTGGTTTCAACTTTTAGAAAAGATAATACTTATACATTGCTTTAAATTTTTTAAGAATACATAAAAATAAACAGAAAAAAGGAACCTCCCCTGCCCATCTATGCCTGCACTGCTTAAATGAATTTCCTTGTCTTTGCACACATATATGACTACATCTGCAGGAGATACCTTCAGTGTGGAATTGCTGGCTCACAGACCATGTGCAGTTTACAAGATGAGAAATAGCACCCTATTGTCTTCAAATTTTTCAAATTAAATTTTGAATAAAGGATTTTTGGCCAGCTGACTTAAAAGTTCCTAAAGTTTTAAAAGCAAAAGAAATAGAAAAAGATGCCCACAAGGAAATATAGCAACTGTCTGCCTGCTGTCCGTGTGAAAAAAACTTAAAAATAAATGCCAAATTAAGCTAATCAAGTGTTCTCGAGCCAATTTGGTTGAAAACAGTCATTAAAATAGCAGAGGTATAGGGTGCTCAGATGCAGAAATACACAAAAAAGTGCTGGGTATTATGCATTCAGCTTAGCAGCAGCACATGACAAAAAATGGGTGGTGGGGCTTAGGTGTGCCCCTGTCCTTGGTGCTGAATTATTGTTCTGGCCAGGGGGCACTGGTTTCTTGTCGCTGTAAGACACTAATGACTCCCAGTGCTATTAGCTTTACATTTCTGTGTTGCTGAAATTTTGCGGTGGCTTTTATGTCACTAAACAAAGTTTGCTCTACCATTTAAGCAGCTGATTAAAATCGTTAATTTCTAAATTGAGACTTAACATACATGCACTAAGCACACAAATCTTAAGTGTAAGATTCAGTGCATATTTACGTATGTAGTCAACTAGCGACCACCATTCAGAGCTTTATATAGATCTGAAGCCCCCAAAAGCTCTTCTTGTGTCCCCTCCCAATCAATACGCCCCCCGAAAGACATCCATGTTCTGACTTCTATCAATAATCAGTTTTGCCTATTCTTGAACTTCATAGAAATGTGATTTAATTATATTTGACAGGCTTTCACATTTGCAAAAGTCTTAGTCTTTTTGCTCTAGGAGTTGGGGGAGGGGTTTCTTCTCTCCCCGAGCCTGCCCATGCTATACTTTATGAACTTGATCATTAGGCAAAGTGGTTTTGGATACGTGGCCCCAGACCCTGGTCCAGCCCAGCTCAGCCAGGGGCGTAGCCTCCATGTCAACATGTAGCCTACCCCCACCCTTCCCTCCCCTCTCTTCCTCTCTCCTCCCCTCCCTTCCCTTATAGGGCTTTGGTGACCCAGCAGGGGAGCACTGGCTGGGCAACGAGGTGGTGCACCAGCTCACCAGCAGGGCAGCCTACTCTCTGCGTGTGGAGCTGCAAGACTGGGAAGGCAATGAGGCCTATGCCCAGTATGAGCATTTTCAGCTGGGCAGCGAGAGGCAGCTGTACAGGTGGGCTCGGGGCCCAAGCTGGTGGGCGGGCTGGGATCCCTGGGCTAGTGGCTGCAGAGTCTGCATCACGGGTCAGCCTCTGGGCATCTCCTGTTCCTACCATCTGTTCCACATTTGGGTGCACGTCACAGGATCCAAAGGCGACTGGTTAGCACTCAGCACCTCCTGGCCCCTGGGTGGGGTGGAAAGAATGTTGCTGATGCTGCCATGCTGGGAGTAGGAAGGGGCCTTCCAAGGCCAATCACCCCAAGGCAGTCATTTTATAGGGGTCCAGAAGGCAAGAGACGACTTCCCCAGTTTGTCCTATGCTGCGGGGTGAGGTAGGAAGGTCCCTAGGCAGGGATTTGGGGAACCTAGATTCATTCTGGCTCTGCTGTAGCTCACTTTGTGAACTTAGGTGAATCAAGGGTCTGGCTTCTCTATACCTCTCCTTTTTTTTTTTTTTTAATTGGGGAATTGGGGAAGGGGAACAGCCAAGTTGTTGTCCTTCAATCTTAGTTGTGAAGGGCACAGCTAGCTCAGCTCCAAGTCTAGTTGCCATCAGGCTGCCCTTAGGCAGCTTGTGTCCGCTCAGCTCAAGGTGCTGTGTTCAATCTTAGTTGTGGGTGGGCGTAGCCCATCATCCCATGTGGGAGTCAAACCAGAAACCTTGCTGCTAAGAGCACAAGCTCTAACCATCAAGCCATCGGGCCGCCCGTCGGCGGCTCAGGACAGCTCAGCTCAAGGTGTCTTGTTCAATCTTAGTTGCAGGTGGGCATAGCCTACCATCCCATGCAGGAGTTGAACTGGCAACCTTGTTGAGGAGCATATGCTCTCACCAGCTGAGCCATCCTGCCACCACCTGTTGGCAGCTCAGCGGCAGCTCAGCTCGGGCACAGCTCACTGGCCCTGACCCATGGGAATCGAACTGGTGACCCTGTTGCTCAGAGCTCACGCTCTTAACCAACTGAGTCACTCGGCTGGCCCTATACCTCTACTAATTTTTTTTTTTTTTTTTTTTTGAGAGCAGTGTCACTGGTCCTCAAATATGGGACCCAAACTGGGGCCACTGGCTTTCCAAGCCAGCTCTTAACCACCGCACCACTCGGCCGGCCCTACCTCTACTTCTTAATAGCAGAATATGCCTAGGGCTGGCCGAGTGGCTCAGTTAGTTAAGATCTCGCTCAAGGGTGTGAGCTGAGCTCTAAGCAACAGCAGTTCGATGCCAGCCTGAGCTGAGCTGCCGCTAAGCTGCCAACAGGTGGCAGGATGGCTCAGCTAAAAAAAAAATTAAAAATAAAAATAAATAAAAAGAATATGCTTAAGCATACACATATTATAAAACCATCAAGGTCTCCCACACCTCTGCCTGGTTCTTGGCTCTGTTTAGGAAAAGGAATGAGCATTTATTCAGCACCTACTACATTCCAGACACATTATTTAATCCTCCCCACAACACTCTAAGGTAAGCATTGCTGTACCTATTTTAGTGATATGGAAACTGAGGCACTCAGCTTACATCCCCTGCCCAAAGTTACAAGTTAGATAGAGACTGGATTTGAACTCTGGTCTGCCTGCTGCCAAAACTCATGGTGTTTCCACTACATGATGTTGCCTCTCTGAAAAACTCAGGAATCTTGAAGATAAGCCTGGGTCCTGACTATCTTTGAACCAGAACAGAATTAAATTCATAGACTGACGTTTACAGGGATGCAAAGGGCCTCACATGTCATCTGGTTCTTCATATGATGCTAGAATCCCCTCCACAAGCAGTCATCATCCAACTGGCCTGGATTGCCTCCACTGATGGGGAGGTCACTTCCTCCCAAGGGATCTCTGATGACTCTCTGTCCCCCTATACTTTATCCCTAATTCCTCCTCTGGGGGTGTTTAGGTGACGTTTCCCCATCCCCCTCTTCTTAGTAAATGCCACTGGTTCCTTCAGTTAGGTGTCTGACATCCCTTCTTATGGGACCCACTCCCCTCTGATAATATTCCTCCTTAAAGGTCCAGAGCTAAATGAAACATGCCCTGGGTTTGAGCTAGGCAGGCTGAGCTGGATGCCCCCTTAGTCCTCTGGCTGACCGGTGAGTGGCCACTACACCCTGCTGACTCCTATTTAAGCCACTGACCACCAAAGTCCAGGCTTAAGTCCTCACTCCATCCCTATCTTCCTGAGTGACCCTGAGTAAGTCACTCTGCCTTCTCACCTGTGAAACAGGGGCCCTACATGTACCTACCTCATGTAGAGTGTGTTGAAGCTTGAATGAGATATTTACTGCACACAGAGTATGGACACAGTGCCAGGCACCTAGTAAGTGCTCAGCAAATAATATTATAATTGCTGTCCCCAAGGCAGCCCTCCATACCCTTGGCTGGCCCACTCTGCATGAGCGGGAACCAGGCCCATCTTGGCCACTGCTGTTCCCATCCCCAATGCCTGGTACATGGTAAGTGAGTGCAGAAGGGGAAGCTGGGGGAACTTCCCAAGTCTTTCTTACACATGTAGCAGTTAAGCCTCATCTCCCTGACCCAATTCTTGAGCAACAACTTCTATGGCCCTGAGTCCAGGATCTGCATTTTTCTTGAAGAAGAAATATTGGGAGAAATATCTCACTGCACTAAAGAACATGGCCTTGGAGCCAGATGGCCTGGGTTTGAATCTCTATCACTCATTGGCTTTGTGACCTTAGACAGGTTGCTTAACCTCTCTGTACCTGTTTCCTCATCTGTACAGTATAGTATTTATGTTATAATTGAGATCATCTGTGCAAAGACACCTAGCCTATGGTAAGGGTTAATAAATGCTGAAGCTATACAAACAATATATTCAGACAGAAATACATTTCTGTATCTATGTTTGTATCTCTGTTATGTGTGTCTATCAGTACAAACATATACATGTGTGTCACATTTGGAACCCCTTACCATACTGTTATATGTGAAGTTGATGTGCTGCTGACTGTTGGCAGTCAGCAGCAGGGGCACGGGCATCAGGGGTGGGAGGGGGGCCGTTATTGGTCAGTCACAATAATGGGGGCTTCTGGAGCCCTGTTAGGGCACATGCGTCAGCCTGCAGAGGAAGTGGCCCACAGGTAGGGCTGAGGGAGACACAGACAAGACACAAGACACCTCCCAGAGGTGCCCACACCCCAAACTTGATTACGAGTGCAAGATACACAGACACACATGCCCATGTAGAGGGGCTCACCATAGCCCTGGAGTACACGCAGAGCACTAATTCACACAAATGCATAGCAACACAAACAAGCACAGATGCACACCCAGACACACCTGTAAATGTCCCCACAGACGCTCTCACAGGTAAACACACACAATTCCAGACACAAAGGCAGATTCCAGAGCACGCCCTTGGACCCACAATAGACATTCCAGCACAAACTCAAAACAAGCATACACATACACACAGGGAGATAGTACCCAGATGGTCACGTTACAGACACACAGACTCATGCACAAGTCCACAGACATGGAAGACACACCTTGTGTGTCTAACTTGGGTATCCCAGAGACTGATGTGTTTGGGTTCCCAGGCCTGAGCCACTAACATGTTCAAAGTACATCTGAACAATGGGTCAAGTGGGTTTCCTGGTCTATGAGTTGGGTGTCCCCCAGAGTTCACTGATCCCCATGCTGGCTCCCAAAGGGGAAGAGAAGAGAGACAGAGCCTAAGCTGAGAACTTGGGGACAGTAGAAGGGCCAGTGCTGCTGGAGTGACCCCAGGATACCAATCGGCTTTGTCTAACCCTGATTCCACACAGCTCCAGTCTGAATGGGACCCCAAACCTCAGCCTGAGCCCCAAGGCTAACCTTGAACTGACATCACTGAATTTTCAAGGGGAGCCTTCAATAGCCACAAGGAGAAGCTGGGGCCATATGAGCAGTGGGCCAGCCTCCCTATCCCCAACCCAGGGAGCCCCTGGCCAGATGGGCCTCTCAGCAGGGCAGTTTGCAGTTCCAGTCATGTGATCCCAGGGTGGTATGTTTAAGGGTACAGGTAGGGCTTCTGGGCTGGCCACAGCCATCTGAACCTGAGGGCCATGCCCTTGCCTCACCATAGACAAGACCCATTGGTGGGAAGTGCAGGGGCTTAGCCAGGTCACTTACCCAGGCCCCACATTCCCTCTGGATCCCACTGGGGGCATTTCCCAGGCCCTGCCCTCCAGGAACCAGTGTTCCCCCAGGCTGTCCTGGCTGCGTCTGCTGTCCACTTGCCTCCACCCATAGGACCTTCATAACTGCTCCCAAACTGGCTCCCCACCTCAGCTACCAGTACAGCTCCTCCCCTGCTACAAGCACTCAACACTTGCCAACCAGGCTCACTGGAAGCCTGTGCCAGCCGTGAACCAAGGGCCGGGAACACAGGGACGAGTAACAAGCAGCACTACACCCATCACATGCCGAAGTCATAGAATCAGAATAGCCAAACGAGGCCATCACTGTTAATAGACTATCGCTACCATTTTAACAGATGAAGAAACTGAAGGTGAGAGGTGAAGCAGTCTTCCCAAGGTCACACAGCTAGCAGGTGGCAGAGCTGGGGTTTCAATCCAGGTGTTCTACCCCCAGAGCTCATGATCATAATCTCCTAACGGACTTGGATGTGCCCACAAGGGTTTCACAGCCTGGCAGAGAAATACAAACCCTCCTCGGCTGGCTGCAGATGTGGAAGTCACAGGGCTGGGGGTTCACCCAGCGCACAGATCCAGGTGGGCTGCTGTGGTCAGGGAAGGCTTTCTGGAGGAGGTAGATGGAGGTGAGGAGGTGAGACAGGGCTGGGATTGCAGATGGTCAGCTGGGGAAGAAAATGTACATAGCTCCCCAATCAGGCCCCATTCAGTCCCATTCAGTTAGGATCTGGTTTTCATCCTAATTTGTTCTGAGGCCTTAGATAGGCTTCTTCGGTTCTTGGGATTTCCATCTTCTCATCTTTGTTTGTTTGTTTGTTTGTTTGTTTGTTTTTTCAGCTGAGCAATCCTGCCACCTGTTGGCAGCTTAGCAGCAGCTCATCTTGGGCTGTGCATTGAACTGCTGTTGCTCAGAGCTCAGCTCGCACATATTGAGCGAGCTCTTAACCAACTGAGCCACTAGGCCGGCCCTATCTTCTCATCTTTAAAATGGGATTAATTGGGTGTTGTGAGAATTAATGAGATGAGATGTGATAGCCCACAGAAAGCTCTTTGAACAATTCCTGGCACATAGTAGATGTTTAAGAAAATGTTAGTCATTGTCCTCACTATTATTATTATCATGATCATGCTAACTTCTGTGCAAGACTTGGGTTCAACAAGATGAGGGAGGCCTGGAACACAGTAGGTGCTCAGTCCCTAAGGGGCAGCAGGCAGGGAGGGCAATCCAGAAAGGGAGATGGCCTAAGCACCCCAGGCTGGGGCTCCCCCTCCTAGAACAACTGGAATGGAGCCCCTTCCTCAACCAGCCCCAACCTGACTCTAAGCCCCTCTCCCATCACCACCTCTGGGTGGCCTCCAGACTTTCTCTGAGTGGGTACAGCGGCTCGGCGGGGCGCCAGAGCAGCCTGGTCCTGCAGGGCACCAACTTCAGCACCCGCGATGCAGACAATGACAACTGCCTGTGCAAGTGCGCCCAGATGCTGTCCGCAGGTGAGTGCAGGATGGGGCTGTGGTGGTGGTGGTGAGCCCCACCCACCCGTAAGCGGGAGATAGGAGACACCTCCTGAGACAAAGAGACTGGGACAGATGGAGACAGAGAGAGATACTGGAACTGACATAGAGACAGGACAGTGGAAACAGATACAAGGGGACAGAGTACAAAGGGAGAGATGGACAGAGAAACGCAGACCAAGGAAAGACGGAGGAACACAATGTGTGAGAGACAGACTCAGAAAGGCAGACAGAGACCATCAAAGAGAGAAGGAGACAGCCCCGAGTGTGAGAGCCCCAGAACGACAGAGTATTAGAAACCCAGGGAAAGAGGACAGCGAGGGAAGGAGACAGGGACACAGAGGGATTGGGGACAAGATGAGGGTGTACAGGGACCGAGAGTGGCAGCCTGAGCCCAGTGCCACCCTCCAGAGGCCCCAGGCTGGGCAGAGGGTCTGAGAGTCCCTCCCACCTGCCATACACACTCCCACCCAGCCCCATCTCCGGTGAGCCGGCTTCCTGGAGGAGACAACTGCCTGATCAATTGTTGGAGGAGGGGGCTGCCCTCATCCCACTGGTGGGCGCCCAGTTCCCCAAATCTTCTTCCTCCCCTCCGCCAGGGTGGTGGTTTGACGCCTGCGGCCTCTCAAACCTCAACGGCATCTACTACCCGGCTCGCCACCACGTGCGCAAGCTAAACGGCATCCGCTGGCACTATTTCCAAGGCCCCGGCTACTCGCTGCGTGCTACTCGCATGATGGTGCGTCCCGTGAGCATCTAACAGCAGCCACACCCGGAGGCTGGACCCACAGCAAGAGACAGGACTTGGAAGTCCCTGGACAAATTGGACCCACACACAGGACCAGGGCCTGGACACCTGGGTCTCCTGGGCCAGCCCTCCTTTGCCCCTGGCAACCGGAAGAGTCCGCTGTCTTCCTGTTCCCTCAAGTTGTGAAACGGCAGGCTTTTGGGGGCTCCTGCCTCTGTAGTACCCTTCTTTCCTCTTTCCTCCAGTCTCCTACATGGGCCCCTTGCCAGCTCGAGGGTCACAGTACCCTGAATGAGCTGAGAACAAATTGAACTTGGCTCCTCAAAGGAATACCTGGCCAATAGTGGAACTTCAGGCAGGTGGGAAGGTATTTGCAGGCAGGAAATTTCTCAGATGGAGACCCAGATTCTGTCCCCAGGGTTGGTGGGAAGGCCATCTCCTGTTCCAAGCTTTCTCAGCCTTGAGATGTCCTTGAACTTTCTGTTCAAGGCTGAAGGGGCTCCATTCACCCCATAATAGGAATCATTATTTTCACCCCATGTTGTCAGCTGCGCCTAGGCCCCAGCCTATGGAGCTCAGACCTAGTCTCTCAGGGGCTTCAGAAAATCTAAGCGAGATTCCTTTACCCCCAGTAGGTCCCCGAATGTGTTACACAGAGAATAACTCGGACTCCCCATTCCAAGTACCTACAATCAAGTGAAAGAGGGAAGCACCAGGTTAAGTCAATGCAAACAGGCATTCTTAGCTGCAGGACTTGTCAGAGCCTTTGATGTGGTCATGCACTTTGTGACTGCCCAGGAAGGGGCTAAAGTGAGCAGCTTTCTCGAAATTTACTTATTTGAAAATGGGCCCTGTTTGTCCTAGAGCATCTCTTGGGGCTGTGGATGCCCTTGGAAAAAGCGGTGCTTGAGTGTCACAAGGAGGGGCCCCAAGGCCTCATCCCCCACCCCTAGCTGCACTCACCCTTTCTGGCTACAAAAGCCACAGTGAAAGTCTCACACAGCCCCTAAAAGCAACTGGAAGGAAACTTGGGGTTAAAACAGACACACACCATCCCTGAAGAAGAGTCTAGAACTAAGTTTCCTGTCTGTGCTATGGGCTGGTGTCCTTCAAGGCTCCTGGCCCCAGGAAGCCAGCTCTCAGCCTGAGGCATTCCTTGTAAGCCCAGCTCATCCTGGACCAAGTACAGGGACTGCTAGGGACTGTCCATGATGCATTGGGCATGATACCAATCTCCGGGTCCAGATCCTTTTAGGTGTAAGCCGGAACCCCTAGCCTTTCCGCCTGCCCCACCGTGAAACTATAGCAGGGGGTCTGGGAGACAGGGCTTTTGCCTGAGTCTGGAGACCACAGGCTCCTCATGAGCTTCTTTCAGAGGGCAGGGTCCGAGAGGGGCCACAGCCACTCTGCCACCCATTCCCCATCACTGTGTCACCGTCCTCAGTCCCAATAAGGCCACCACAGTCCTGTCATCAGCAACACCCAGGACCAGCCTGCCCAGGATATGCCTCTGTCTTCAGAACTCTTTCTTCTGGATAAGGGAAGGCCGTGCAAACAGGGCACCTTCACCCCCACCTCACTCCACCCAACCTCAGAGCCCTGCGTTGTGCTGATCCTCTGAGTAAACCCAGAAGGGATTAAGCAGATCTTCCTTTGGGAAACCAAAGGCTGGGGCTGCGGATGGTGGCATAGCAGGCAGGAGGACAAAGTACTTACGGACAGATTGCTGCCCAAAAGGCTCTTATGGCCTTAACACTGCATTTGCTCGGCAGGCCTTTATTTAGTGCCTACTGTGTGCAGTGTGGTCCCGTGGGCAGGGCTTAGAGTCAGACGGACCTGCTCTAGCTCAGACTTGATGCCATTGGCTCAGCCTCTTGAGGCCTCAATTGTCTGTGAAATGGAGCTGATGATACCCCCTCCTCACTGGGCTGTGGCAAGGAGGAAATGAAACCACGTCTGTCAACTTCTGACCAGAGCCTGACATGAAGTAGATGCCTAATAAATGTTATTTCCCAAAGAGGTGAATGGGGTGGGAAATTGGCCCCTGGTACATGCCACCAGCTTTTTTGGGCCCAGGTAAGGTAAACATTTATTCTGGTATCCACAGCATTTATTTTTTTATACTGTTGAATGCTGGAGAGATGAGGGCAAAGCTGTGAGCCGCAGGGACAGACCCCGCTGGGTGGGGTGAAGGCCCAAACGCCTGTTTGTACTTCAGTTCTCTAAAAAGACCAAGATGCTGATTTGGGTTTCCCTCAGACGCCTGTTCTTAAATAGTCAACTTTCCCTCTCACCTTTCTTCCTCCATGCTAAAACGCTTCTTCGGCACAAGGCATAGAAACCTATCCTAAGGAATGGATTTGCTCATATACCAGGAAGTCTGGAGATGGATTCAGGTGCGGTTACATCCGGGGGCTCAAATAATGTCCCTCTCCATCTCTCAGCCCTGCCATCTGCTATGTTGACTTCATTCCTAATTATGTTTTCTCCTGATAAGATGGCCCCACCAGCCCCAGGCTCTTGTCCATCCCGCTCAGCATCCCTGCGACAGAGAGCTTTCTTGTCCCAGTGATTCCATCAAAGACAACGATTCTCTCCAGCCAGGCCTGGTCCTGTGCCCATCGCTGCACTTATCACTGTGATTCTGATTGGCCAGACCTGGGTTGCATGGTCACGCTTGGGGCTGGGGAGTGGGGTCAGGCGCACCCAAGTCATGTGGAAGAGCCGTGGGGAAACAGGCGCTGTTTCAGGAAGCAGCAATGCTGGGCAGTCAAGAACCGGTGACCACTTTTTCTCTGTCCCTCTCTCTAATTCCCATCTCTTTTTTCTCTATCTCTGCCATTTCTCCCAGCTTCCCTGTCCCCTAAGGCCTGGCCGCAGGCTCCTACTCATCCCCAGTTGCCCCAGACTATCCAGGTCATAGCTGTGTCCTCCCAGATGTCAGATCCTGGTTCACAGTACTGGTTCTGTCCCCCAGACAGAACCACTACTCTTCTCTGAGCCTCCATGTACCATCGTGCAATAAGGACGCAACCCTTACAGACCTCTAAAAGCCCTCCTGACAATGACACTGACTCATGATGGCTGCCAGCTGAAGGACTCCTGGCAGCACAGGGCCCTGTGGGGTGCATGGCTGGTGTGGCCTTGGCCCTGGCTGAGTCTCCTGGTGGTCACTGCTGGTTCAGGAACTGGCTTCTGGGATACCTGCAACTGCGGGTGCCTGTGTGGAATCCTTGTCATCTCTCCCTACATCAGACCAGTGTTCTCCTCATTTTAGTGATGAAGAAATTAGAGCTCAGAGAGGAAAAGGGTTTCATCTAAGGAGGCACAGCCAACCACCACCTGCAGTGTGCCTGCATCTGTACGCTGTACCCTAGTCCAAAGCTCCTGGAGGCATCTTGGCACTGACCACAAAAATGCTGGAGTGGTGTCCCCTCCAATATCAAAGACTGAAGGAACTTTCTGGAAAGCTCTCGAAGACCAGTCTTTCCCACTGGCACCTGGTATGTCCTGATGGAGCCAGATGGACAGAACATGTTGTTCCCGAGATTTCTGCATGTTCCCAGCAAAGGCAATTTCCACCCTAGGGGAGAGAGTTCACTGCGCACACCCCAGAGATGACAGCCATGGGCGAGGCAGAAGGGGGCCCTTTGCGGGGAGTAGGGGAGCAGGGTGGATTGTCTTGGTGGCTGGAGGATTATAAGGGTGGACTGTCTTGGTGGCTAGGGGATTTGACCCTTTTTTCCCTTCCCTTTGATGTCTATGGGAGCCTTCACCTCTCCCATGTAAAGATGCTTCAGAAAGCCTCCAGTGTTGCCTTGGCAACACCAGCAGCAGCATCTTTGGATGGAGCAGCCCTTCATAGAATGTAGTCTGGTCCAGGCCATGTCCAGCATACACGGGTTAGAGTTAGACTAACATCGGGATGCACAGCTGAGGTTCTCGTGGGCCCTGAGGGCAGGGAAGTCCAAAGGCCTTTACTATCTGACACATTCCTCCCCTATCCGGTGAGATTGCTCTGAGCCTTCCTTTCCAAGTCTGCACAATAAGGAGACAGGGATCTAGTTCCCAGGGAAGTTGTACACACTCAGTACTCAGTGTGATGGTGGACATCCAGGCCTCGCACACTCATTCAGGCACACATTCATTTATTCACAGAGTACGTATGTATTGAGGACCCCCCTGGGCCAAGGCCTGGCTGGGTGATGGGGACGGAGCACAGTGAACAAGATACACGTCCGCAGTCCTATGCGTGAGAGCTTTACAGGCTAGAGGGAGAGATCGGCCAAAACCAATTATCTTTAGTTTAAAAAACTAACAAATTAATACATTGTAAATGAGGAAAATAAACAGGAGACAGAGATAAGAGATTACAGTGTCCAACTTTGGGTGATCAGGAGAAGCCTCTCTGAAAAGGTGATGCTTAAATTGAGAACTCATAAGGGGAGGAAGAAGCAGCCAGGGGATGAGTTAAGGGAATAGTAGGCCCACTAGAAGAAAAGCAAGTGCAAAGGCCCCGAGGTAGTCATGAGGAACTACAAGGAGGCCAGTGTGACTGGTAGAGAGCGCAAGGAGGAAAGTGGCGGGAGAATGTGCCCTCAGAACACCTATGTCAGAGATCGACTCCCCACCCCAAAGTCTGCCAGGGACTGGATCCAGCCACCACTCTGCCTGAGTTGGGGCAAACTCCTGCCCCTCTCTAGACCTCAGTTTCTCAATCTGTAAAGTGTAGGAGAGGGATCATCTCTGTCTGAAAGTCATCCAGATCCTGTTATTGTATAAATCTGGGTCCAGGGCGTTGTGTCCAGTGCCCCAAGCTAGGTGCCACTGGGGGAGTCAAATGGAGGAAGATAGGGGCTTGCCCTCAGGCTAAATGGGGAGTTCAAAGTGTCAGCCAGGGGGACTTGGGTGGACATAGTGGCATTGACTGTATGCCTCCTCTGTGCTAGCTCTACAGGCACCATCTTTGAATCCTATTGGGTTCTATCATTACCCCATTTTACAGGTGTGGAAACAGACACAAGAAGACCCCAAAACTCAGTGGGTTAAACATTTCTCTTCCATGTAAGTAGAGCCATGTAAGTCCATGGCTAGTGGGTGGCTCTGCCATCTTCAACCACAGCTTCCCTCTCTGGGGTCAGAGCAGCTGCACCCAAAGGTGCCATTTCCCAAGTGACATGAAACAGGGTGCCCAGCACGGCTTCCCTTCCAGCACTGACCCCTCACGCTGGCCTCACTTTTTTCCTGAAAGATCCCAGCAGCCTCAAAACAGGCCCACCTGCAGGTTTGCTCTCTCCTGGACTGCATTCAGCGCACGTCCCCTCCCTGGAGCCTTCAGCAGCTCCCCAGAACACTGAGAATAAATCTAACACCCAGCTTACGTTCAGAGCTCTTCACCACCTAGCTCAGTTCTTCCCCAGCTCCACCTCTGCTCCAAGGGTTCTGAAATTGGAGTTTAGAGGCTTCGAGCCTGAAGCATTTCATCTGCAGAAAGGGTCCCAGATGGCCATCAGCTGTCCTGGAAGAATTGCCCATTTTCTCTTGACCTTTACCTCCCTATGGCGTGGAATGCAGGGCCTAGCATTTACCCTTTGACATAGTAATCCTCATTTCTAGAAATCTGCCATATATATATATATATATATATATATATATATATATATATATATATATGACATATGCACAGAGTTATTCATTGCAGCTTCATGTATATTAACAAAAGATGGGGTTCAACCCAAATGAATGAATTATGGTACATTTATTTCTGCATATCAAACTACCCAACCTCAGTGACGAAAAACAACACCCGTGTATTTTATTTTACAATGCTGGTTTTAAATTCAAATGTAAGAGCATTTAACTCATATGTGGCATCATTGAATTAGATCATTGCTATTTCATAACTCACATGTGTATATATTTCCTTCTTACCAGAACAATGGAAATGCTGCACCACACTGACTGAATTTCACTTCCTCATATGCCTATGTTCTACCAACACACTCTCCTTCCTACTTCCTGTTGAGTCAGGAAGACTGAAAAGAAAGGGAACAATGGGGCACCCTATCTTTCCATGTCACCATTTTCAGTGTAAGTGGTTGACTAATACAGGGAAGTAACATGAATAAGAAGGGATATAAGAGGTCCCTTGGTTGTCTGTGTTTCTTGAAATGCCACTGTCTTTTTTCCTGGGACCAAAGGAACTTCTAGTTTGAACAAAAAGCATGGCCTCTTTGTGCTGTGCCCCCACATAATCATAGATGTCACATGCTTCCCCGTATTCACTTTGAGTCTCTCTGAATGTCCACGCACTGTGGGTTCACCAGGATTTGATGCCCACGGAGCACTGTGAGCACTGTATGTGCACTGTGTCTATCTCTTCTGCTGACAGGCATGATCCCTTGTCCCATAGGATTTCACTTCCAATACACAAGTTCACAGGTAAAAATTAAGAGTTTTAAGATGGTGACAGCAGAGCATTAAGACAAGAGAGGAGCCCTTCTGAGCACGGGACCCTACGTACAAGGCAAGCGTGTTAATGGAAGCCATGTGGCAGGCATTGCAAACACTTATACTGATAGGGTGGCAAGGAAGTAATGTGCATATATCCTCTTCACAGGCACATGCTCCATTGTCCCATCAGACTTCTCTTACAAAACCCAAGTTCAGAGATAAAATCATTAAGAATTTCAAGACTACAGCAGAGCATTAAAATGAGTAAATGACCCTTCTGAGCACAGGGTGCTGTGCAGCTAACTAGGTCACACGCCCATGAAGCTGGTCCTGGTTCCAAGCCAAATAGGCAGAAGCTGCATGGCCCTTTATGACCTGGCCTGGAAAAGCACAGTATAGAAGCTTCACTTCCACCCTACTTTACTGGTCAAAACAGTCATAGAGCCCCAGCCTAGGTTTGGGGTGGGGTGGAAGAGGGGATCATCATAGACCCCCACCTCTCGATGGGAAGAGTGTCAAAGAATGTACAGCCTTTTAAAAACCACATACACACACAAACACATACACACACACACCATATTGGGTGGTAATGTGGACATATAAAGGTCACATTTCCCATACTCTATTAAGGTGTGGCATGTGACCAGGTTCTGGGCAATGATATGTGAGAAGAAATGTCATGTCAGGAAAGCTGACCTGACCAGGAAGTAGACCCCTTTGCACCACCACCACCACCACCCCATGTCCTTTTTCCTGAAGTCCAGGTATGATGGTTGGAGCACCAGCAGCTTGGGCCATGAGGTGAGCTTGAGGATTGAAGCCACAAACTGGGCTGCTGGGGCAGAAAAACAGGAGCTTGGGTTTCTTTTGATCATGGCACTGCCACGCTGGACCACCTTACACAAGAGAAAAAAAAACAAACTTTTATCTTATTTAAGCCACTGTTATTTGGGACTTAAAATCTTAACTGATACACATTTTTCTCAGGGACTTATGGGAAGACATGCGATCCCTAAAAGGGGGCTCAGAATGCTGCCTGGTGTTTATTCTATTGTGAGTCTTTTGAAAGAAAAGATTTCTGAAGCAATATTTTTTTTATTATTATTATTTTTTTAATTACCAGCCTGGCTCTGCACCATGGCTGGTGTGATCTTCTCAGAACTCAGATCAGGTCATTCTCATGCTTACAATCCTTTCCATGGCTACTTGCCACTTGACTCCAGAGTAAAGAAGAAAGCCCCAGGGGTATGACCCCTCCCGATCTTTCCAGTCTCATCTCACACATTGCTTGAGACTGCAGCTGCCATTTTGTTTTCCTGCAGGAAACCTGCCCATGAGTAAAGACAAAGAAAAAAGCAGGGCCTAGACATGATACCTGGAGTTCTGAACCAAGCTGCACCTGAAACCAGTTCACTGTGGACTTTCAGCTTCTTAAACCAATAAAAGCTCTGTGTGGGGCCAGCCAGTTAGCTCAGATGGTTAGAATGCAGTGCTCATAACACCAAGGTTCCCAGTTCGATCTCCACATGGGCCACTGAGCTGCACCCTACACAACTAGATTGAAGACAATTGTTTGAGTTGGAGCTGATGGGTCCTGGAAAAACACACTGTTCCCCAATAAAATCCTTTAAAAAAAATAAGAAGTTCTGTTTTGCTCAAGCAACTTTGAGTTGGGCTTCTGTCACCCGCAGCTTAAAGAAGCCCAAATGGCACACAGGCATGACTGGAAGGGGTTTCAGAAGTCAACAAAGGGTGCCCAGGAGTCTGCTGTGGTCTTTCCTGGGCTCAGCAAATGAGCCATGATGTGGTGACAAGTACTGGACAACTATTCTAATCTCTTCTGAAAATCACAGACAATCAAGAGCTCCCAGAGCCCCTGCCTTCCTCTAAATTACACTGGTGGAAATGTTTGTGTGTGATGACTATGTTCAATAGCTTGACTGTGGTGATGGTTTCATAGGTGTATACATATGTTAAAACTTATCAAATGGTTTGCCTTAAATATGTGCCATTTATTGCAGGTCAATTTTACTTCAGTAAAGCTGTCTGAATAAAACAAAAAGTTACTAAATTAGAGAAAGTGTTAGTCATTATTTTCCCTTTATGCCCAAATTTCCTCAGCCATAGTTTTTGACAAGACATAGAGGTTACCATTTAGAATTGAGGAAATACAATATTTCATTTAATCCTCACAATTCAGCAAATGATTGAACCTGTTCTTTTTTTTTTTTTTAAGATTTTTATTGGGGAATTGAGAGAGGGTAACAGCATTGGGGAATCAGGGAAGGGGAACAGAGAGGTTGCTGTCTTTTTTGTTCTTCAGTCTAGTTTCAGAGGACATTGCTTCACCGACCCATGCTGGTATCATCATTGCGCCCTTCTCGGATGAGGCAGATCGGTGGCCGGCCTCTGGATGGTCGCTCACCGCAGCTATTGGCAGCTCACGCTGGCTGCCGGCCATTCACTGTAGCCTATGGCAGCCCACTGCAGCAGGGGCTGCAGCTATGCCATCACCGGGGCTCGCAGCTCAGCTCCAAGTGGAGCTGTTGTTAGCTGTAGAGGGCAGTGTCGCTAGCCCTCACATGTGGGATCCGAACCAGGGCTGCTGGCATCCCAAACCAGATCTTAACCAATGTGCCACTCAGCCAGCCTTGAACCTGTTCTTCAAATGAGAAAATGAAATGAAGTGATTGCTGTCATTTCCATTCTGTCCCCACTCCTCATAAAACACATCACAAAGCTGTAATACTTGATCAGTGTGACACAGGTATGAGGACTAGCAAATGACCAAAAATAATCCATGTGAAATATATAGATAGAGATAGATAGAGATAGAGATAGAGATAGAGATAGAGATAGAGATACATGGGGTTTTTAAAAGATTTTATTGGGGAATTGGGGGAGGGAACAGCACTGGGCATCAGGGAAAGGGAACAGAGAAGTTGCTGTCCTTTTGTTCTTCAGTCTAGTTGTGGAGGACGTCGCTTCACTGGCCCATGTTGGTATTATCATTGCGCTCTTCCTGGGTAAGGCAGTCACTTGCCAGCCCTTGGACAGCAGCTCACGCTGGCTGCTGGCCACTCACAGTAGCTCACGGCAGCCCACTGCAGCCTACGCCTTCGCCAGCAATTCACCGCAGCCCAGCTCCAAATAGAGCTGTTGTTCACCATCTTAGCTGTAGAGGGCGCAGCGTCACTGGCCCATGTGGGATCCAAAAAACGGTGGCCCTGCTGCTCAGAGCTGTGCTCCCAAGCCAACTCTTAACCAATGAGCCACTCAGTCGGCCCCCCCCCCTTTTTTTTTAATTGGTATCACTTAACCGTGAGGAAGAGAACAACAATTCCCCAGGCTTGGCATTTTGGAAGGATATATTGAACGGCACACTTGGGGAGAAGGGAGAGATATTCAGGGAGAAGGGAGTCACTATCAAAGGACCCTCCCTGGGATTCCTGTCTCAGTGGTCATGTGGTAGGAAGAGCCTTAAGCTCTGTGGGTGACCCACATCCAAATACCCTTCTGGGGACTCACTCCCCTCAGGCTTTGGACCCCCAGACTCCTGTGTGGGTAGGCGCCAGGTTTTCTAGGCTCCTGTAATAGTGTGATTTGTAATAAGAAATATATACATTTGGTCTTCATCCCCTTTTCTGGCTCAGAGCTCCCAAAACCCTTGGCATTTCCTAAGCGTTAAGAGCAATGAGAGCATCTTTTGTTATATTTGGTCTTTTGTCATTGGTTCCTAAAAATACTCCAGGGCCATAAAGGTGAAAGGAAAGCCTTGTTATGCACCTGAGTTTATGTCAATGAGGTAACTTTCAGGAAACCCCAAAGGATGGTGACCAGTACTGGTAACTCTGTGATTAGAGGGTTAGAACTTTCAGCCCCATCTCCCAACCTCTGGGAAGGGAAGAGACTGGAGGTTGACTCAATCACCAGTGGCCAATGAGTTAATCAACCATGCCCAGATAATGAAGCCTCCATAAAAACCCAAAAGGAGGGCCGGCCGAGTGGCACAGTGGTTAAGAGCTGGCTTGGGATGCCAGCGGCCCAGGTTCGGATCCCACATATGAGGTCCAGTGACACTCCCCTCTAAAAAAACAAACAAACCCAAAAGGACAGGGTTCAGAGAGCTTTCAGGTTCCTGAACACGTGAAGATGCAGAAAGAGTGGATCACCCCAAGAGAGAATGGAAGCTTCATATCCCCTCCCAAATACCTTGCCCTATGCATCTGTTCCATCCAGCTGTTCCTACATTGTACCCTTTTATCATAAACCAGTGATCTAGGAAGTGAAGTATTTTCCTGAGGCTGTGAGCAGCTCTAGCAAATAAATCAAACCCAAGGAGGGGTATCATGGAACCCTCCTATTTATAGCTGGTAACAATCTAGACTTGAAACTGGCATCTGAAGTGGAGGAAGCACAGTCTTGTGGGATCTGAGACTAACTCAGGTTAAATAGTTAGAATTAAGTTAAATTGCAGGACACCAAGTTGGTGTCACAAAACTGCTTGATATGTGGCAAACCCGCACATCTGGCATCAGAAGTGAAGTTCGCAGTGTGGTAGTGGAGAATCGAGAGCAGAGAAGTCCACAGAAGTGTGGCTTTCCTTTACAGCCCCACCCCACCCCTCACCACTCTCACCCCCACAGGCAACCTGGCACAGGGAATGTGCTCCCAGATTTCTTCACTCACAAGCCCCGGAAGGACTCAACATAGGAATGCACTCTCTGTCCAGATTCCCCTTCTCGCCAAGCTGTCACAGATCACACGTCTAGCTTGGCCAGAGGCTGAGTCATGGGGCTATGCTTGCCCTCCCACCCCTCCTAATCCTGCTGTCCCTTCCTCTGCCGGGCCCCTCCTTCCTCCCCCAGCCAAGCCTTTCATTCCCCGAGCTCAAGGGATGTCAGGACGCAGTTAATTAAAGTGATCCCAGAAGTCAGAGGCCCAGAGAGGACAAGAGTGTGTGGTTCCCTTTTCTACATACGTGCACCACACATACCCACACCCAGAAATAGGGATCCATACATCCATGTGCCTGACACCTGCCTCGTGATAGTCACATGTGTATGCATAATACAGAGATGGAGCCCACAGGCCATAAAGAGAGCTGCCAGAGTTAATAATGCACAACCACTAGATATCTGTGTGACCATAAGCTAACTACAAATGCTCTCTGTGCCTCTTGTCCCTTTCTATAACAAGCCAGTATAAGAACTGGCTTATACTGGGGTCATTGGAGGATTGAATGTTTGTCATGCTGTGGATCCCTTTGGCATTTAATGAAGGCATGAAGCCCTTCTCAGAAGGATGTTTTCAAATGCTTGACTTAAATTTCATTGGAGAGCCGGCTGAGTGGCGCATTGGTTAAGAGCTGGTTTGGGACACCAGCAGCCCCAGTTCGGATCCCATATATGAGGACCAGTGACACTGCCCTCTACAGCTAACAACAGCGCCACCTGGAGCTGGGCTGAGAGCTCCGGTGATGGTGTAGGCTGCAGCCCCTGCTGCAGTGGGCTGCCATAGGCTACAGTGAGTGGCCGGCCGTCAGCATGAGCAGCTGGCAGCCAGCGTGAGCTGCCAATAGCCACGGTGAGCGACCATCCAGAGGCCGGCGACCGATCTGCCTCATCTGGAAAGAGTGCAACGACAATACCAACATGGGCCAGTGAAGCAACGTCCTCCGCAACTAGACTGAAGAACAAAAGGAGAGCAACTTGTCTGTTACTCTTCCCCGATTCCCCAACGCTGTTCCCCTCCCCCAATTCCCCAATAAAGTCTTTAAAAAAAAAAAGTTTCATTGGATTATGAAGGAAACATTATATTTAAAACATGATCACCAAAATATGTTTAAATAACACAATCGTGGTATAGTACTACATATGCTTTTTTTGTTAACACTTAAATAACAAGATCTAGTGGTGGATTTCAAAGCACTATAATTGCAAAGTAATAATGAGTGTTAACATTTTGAAATATCTATAACCACTGATAGAATATGAAAGTAGCTATGATTTCTAATGGTGGCAAAATTCCAGGTACTGCTGATACTACAGTGACCTGTGCCCTATGTTCATAATTGAAGGAAGTACTGAATTTAATTAACAGTGAATAAAGATAAATTCCATCCATGAAACCCATTAAGAACCCAGGTTAAGACTTCTTGGAATAATAAACAGGAGATCAAAGATGGTGGAGTAGATAAACACCATACCTGTTTCCTTCTGTGAACACATTAAAATTGGAACTAAATTATAGAACAATCAACCTGGAGAACCATCTGAAGTCTGACTGAACAGAAGTTTTATAACTAAGGAAATAAAGAAAAAGCCACGTCAAGACTGGTAGTAGCAGCAGAGATGCAAAATGGACTGGTCCCAAACCTCTCGTGTGGTGGTTGAAAATAGGAAGGGATACCTCAGCCGCAGAGGTTCCCCCTGTAGGGGCAAGAGAACGCTGCCTCACACTGGCCTTCCCAACTTAGAGTACTGGTGCCAGGAAGAGGAGTCCCCACAACATCTGGCTGTGAAAAAACAGTGGGGATTCCAACCATCCAGGTGGGACAGAAGGCTACGGGAAACCCCAATGTCCTCTTAGACAGCTGGCACACAGACTCACACAGACTCGAAGGCACTCACCTTGTGCTCCAACGGTGGGACAGTGACTCAGGGGTGTCAGAGGCGTACGGAAAGTAGACTAAGGTGTGTGGCTTCGAAGCCAGGGCTGGAGGACAGTCGCCATTTTCCCTGTGTGGGATCTTTCTCCCATGTGTGTAGCCTGGCAGGCGGCTGCCATCTTTAATGTGTTGAGCCGGGGGTTTTACACTTACAGCCAAATCTGAATCTGGTCTTTGAGCTCTAGGGCTCTGCCCTGTTGACTCACTGGGACCCCCACCCCACCCAACTCCCCCAACAGCCAGAGACACTTTCTTGGTGAGCAGCCAGCCCCACCCACATTGTACTTTTTCTTGGAAAACAGTCGGAGTCCACAGGCCCCAGGCAGGCGATGACTGGCCTTGGTGTGCTCTGAGACTTTCCTGAGTAACTCCCGGATCAGCACTGGCACCAAACCAGAATGTACATTAACTTGGTGACCACAGCCCTTCCTTCTCTAGTGACTCCCTGGGACCCTGCCTCACCCAACTCATATATTACATAAGGCTTTATCATTGGCTGAACTTTAAGGGAGTCGACAGGTGGCAGTAAGCCTCATGGTGTCTTTGTTGTACCCAGCAATCAAGAACAAACCGAGACAAGGTCTTTAGTAAGTTTGGAGTTTATTAGCTGGCTCCTGCAGGTGGACTCATGCTCTAAACAGAACTCACAGCCCCAAGTAAGCAAGGAGAAGAGATTATATAGGCAAAAACTGCAAACTATTTTTCTTGTTGTTTGTAGGTAGTTTCTACAGATTTCAGACAGTTTTGATATTGTTTTGCAAGCGAACCCTGTTACAGAAGCCAAAAATAAGCAACAGTTAGCTTGTGTAATGTCTGGATAAGAGGCAGTTAGCCTTTGCGGTTGGGTCTGGATAAGGGACAGTTAGTCTTGGTGGTTTGTGTAGGAGACAGTCAAGGGGTGGCTCTATTCTGGTCAGGCTAAGAGGAAGTTTCAGTAAATTTTCCATACAGAGTAGCCGGGGGGGGGGGGCGGAGTAATGGGTGAGGGTCCGGTGAGGGTCCTCTTACTTCATCTTGGCTTTTTGTGGAGCTATCCCAGGCCAAGTACTGATGGCAGCTGTCCTCTGTTCACAACACAGCCTTTCCCACATGCCTCCAGATTTAGCATAGGCAGTGAAAAACCACAGATCATTTTGTAGCTTCTACCAATAGTCCCAGCTGGTCACAGGCAGTGGGTGATCTAGGCCTGCACTGAAGTCCCTCCCAAAAGGCCCCAGAACCAACATACCTGGAATTTCATACCACAGCATAACACTGCCCAGTTGGCCCCACAAGTGGCTTATACAAAGGGCAGTCTCAATAGGCACCAGAGCACCCTGGGGTGAATCCCACTTACTGGGATAAGCCCCCCTCACAGTAGCCCATAAGCTGTGGACATGGCCAAACCCCACAGCCAATCAACCTGAGGGTGAATCCCACCCACTGACACACCAATAGTAATCAAGTCTCAACTATAACAGGAGGGCACACACAACCCACACAAGGAACACTCTTGGAGCACTCAGGACAGGTGACCAGGGAGACTGTGCCAGGGCCCCACAAGATACTATATAAGGCCACCCGGCCAAGACTGGGAGACATAGCAGGTCTACCTCATACACAGAAACAAACACAGAGAAGTCAAAATGCTACTTTGAGGGACGTGGGCATCCATATGTTCACTGCTGCATAGTTTACAATGGCCAAGATGTGGAGGCACCTGGGTGTCCTTCAGTGAAAGAATGGATAAAGAGGAGGTGGTACATATCTACAATGGAATATTGCTCGGCCATGGAAGGGAATGGGTTCTTGTCATCTGTGGTGGCATGGATGGACCTGGAGGGTATTGTGCTGAGTGGAGTATGTCCAACAGAGCAAGACAGATGCAATGTGATTTTGTTTATATGTAGAATCTAAAGAACAAAATAAACAAACAAATCAGAAACAAACTCATAGATACAGAGAACATTTTGATGGTTGCCAGATGGGAAGAGGGTTGGGGGTGTGGGTGAAAAAAGGGGACAGGATTAAAAAGTACAAATTGGTTGTGGGCCGGCCCAGTGACGCAGTGGTTAAGCGCTGGCTTGGGAAGCCAGCAGCCCCGGTTTGGGTCCCACATATGAGCGTCAGTGACACTGCCCTCAAAAAAAAAAAAAAAGTAACAAATTGGTTGTTACAAAGTAGTCTCGGGGATGTAGGCTATAGCATAAGGCAGGGGTCAGCAAACTTTTGGGACTGGAGAGCTGCCAGGAGTCAGCAAACTGCGGCTCGTGAGCCACATGTGGCTCTTTGGGTACATACATGTGGCTCTGAAGTAAAATAGTAAAATTGAAAATGAAAATAAAACTATCATAGTTTCATTTATAATTTTTTTTTAAGACTTTTATTGGAGAATTGGGGGAGGGAAACAGCATTGGGGAACTGGAGAAGGGGAACAGACAAGTTGTCCTTTTTTGTTCTTCAGTCTAGTTGTGGAGGATATTGCTTCCCTGGCCCATGTTGGTATTGTCATTGCGCTCTTCCCGGGTGAGGCAGCTGTGCTGTACCCCTGAAATTAATATAAAATAATATTGAATGTCAACTGTCATTGAAAAATTTTAAAGGGGAGGAAAGGTGAAGGGGAATAAGTGGTCCAAATTTCCAGGTATAAAACAATGTCATGGGGATAAATGTACAGCATAAGGAATGTAGTCAATAATATTATGATAGCATGGTACTGTGTCAGATGGTTGCTGGATTTATCATGGTGATCACTTCTTTAGGTCTATAAATGTTGAATAACTATGGTGTATCCCAAAACTCATATAATATTGTATGTTAGCTATATTTTTAATAAAAATCTTTTTTAAAAAAGACTCCTTGAATTAAAACACATAAAACGCTCAGAACAGCACCTGACGCATAGCAAGTGCTTGATAAATATTATGATTAATAGACTTCATTAGTAATATGATCTATTTTATGTATAATTAAAAGTATAAGTATATGATTAATATATTGTTAATATAATATGTAAATGGAAAAGGAAAAATTCTGGGAGAAGGAAAGTGCCTAAAGATGCCTGCCTGATTTGAGCTGGATTGAGCTTGTTGCTCCAACTTGAGTAATATCTTGAGATCGTTAAAGGGGGAAGGAATCCTCCCAGACCCACCAGTGTTGACTTAAACTGAGAAAGAGAAAAGCAGCCCAGTCATCCAGGAGCTGGGCTGGATACGCGTCCGCTAGGCCTGGGTGTCGCTACAAATTGTCTGACACAGGTGATAGATGATGTCCTCTTGAACATGAACAATTTCACAGAACACCAGTGTCAGACAAAATGCTCTGTGGCTCATGAAGCAAGACAAAAACAAGACCGCTCTGTAACTGTGTCTGAATACAAAACGTGAACATTTCCGGGCCACAAAAATAACTGAACATCCCCCGTCCTGGCTAGTACAGTGACTTCTGCTACTCTACCACTTAACAGCTTCACCTCGCTTCGGTCTGCCTTCTCTGTAGAGAAGATTTATGAAGATCTCAACCGTGTAATTACTCCCACTGCCTGACAACATCCAATCTAGAGAAAAAACTCACTTCTGTGAACTCTTCTCAAAATCACCTAACACAAACCCAAATCCTATAAAAAGCTCTCTCTAACACCCTCTCACTGAGACACCCAAGGCTCCCCAGGGCATGTATTCCCTCGCTGCAATGAGTAATAAACCCAACTTTAATGAAGGGTGTGCTTCTAGTGATCTTAGGCTGGAGGGCAGGGACAGGAAATTACTTATTTGTGTACACTCATAAAATGAGGTCTCAGCTCCTTAAGCTTATAGTTCTCAAACAACTAAAAACTGAAACAAAACTACAAATTAAATACTAACATACTATAAAACTAATAATAATTATTATCATTATTAATTATACAATTAATAATTATTAATAATTAATCCACCCAGGCACTGCTATGTGCTGTCCCTGCCTTATTCATTCACTTCTCACAACCTCCCTGTCAAATCAATTCTGTGTCTGTTTAGGATTAGGTTTGACTTCATGTAAAAAAAACTCAAATAACAGATTTGCAAAAGAAAGTGGCTTGTATAGCAGTTAGCTTTGGCTACATAACAAACTACCTCACAATTTAGTGGCTTAAACTAACCATTGACTTGCTCATGATGCTGTGGGTTGGCAGTTTGGACTGGGCTCAGTAAGGACAGATTATCTCTAGGTCCATCATCCATCTGCAGTCAACTACGGTTGAAGGTCTCATACGCATGTCTGTTGTCTGGCTATAGGCAAAAGTAGTGGAGGTAACTGGGCCACACGGCCACATCCTCCAGCAGCTAGCCTGCACGGGTTCACGTGGTGGTCTGAGGGCCCCAGGTTCAGCAAGCCCTATGCACAAGCCCTTTTCAAGCTTTGGCCTTTTCTCATTGGCCAAAGCAAGTCACATGACCCATCCCGGATTCTAGGAATAGAGAAAGAAATTTAAGTCTTGATGAGTGGAGCTATGAGGCCACATTGCGAAGGGTTGCGCATGCAGGAATGGGAGGAATGAAGACCATACCTGCAAAATATCTACCTGGGTTGCTTTTTCTCTTGTGTTAAAAAGTCTGGGGAGGGCCAGCCGAGTGGCGCATTGGTTAAGAGCTGGTTTTGGGATGCCAGCAGCCCCAGTTCGGATCCCACATATGAGGGCCAGTGACACTGCCCTCTACAGCTAACAGCTCCACCTGGAGCTGGGCTGTGTGAGCGCCGGCAACGGTGTAGGCTGCAGCCCCTGATGCAGTGGGCTGCCATAGGCTACAGTGAGTGGCCGGCAGCCAGCATGAGCGGCTGAGCGTGAGCTGCCAATAGCCGCGGTGAGCGACCATACAGAAGCGGGTGACCAATCTGCCTCATCCAAGAAGAGCGCAATGATGATACCAACATGGGCCAGTGAAGTGGCGCCCTCCGCAACTGGACTGAAGAACAAAAAGACAGCAACTTGCCTGTTCCCCTCCCCCAATTCCCCAATTTAAAAAAAAAAAAAAGTCTTTAAAATAAAATAAAATAAAAAGTCTGGGGAGCCAACTGAAAGAGCTCCCAAAGGCCTATTTGAGCTAATAATAATAATAATTAAGTTGTACTGGATTATATAACTCAAAGAATAAAATAAATATCCATGAGTGCATACTGATGTAAGTAAATAAGTGATGAATAAATAAATGGAAAGGAAGGAAGGAAGGAAGGAAGGAAGGAAGGAAGGAAGGAAGGAAGGAAGGAAGGAAGGAAGGAAGGGAAGAAAGATTCCCATGCAAAAGAATTCCAAATAATTTATGTAGACACTACACCCTTAACAAGAGGAACATAACTCCCCACTCCTTAAGTGTGGGTGGTGCATAATGACCTTATTCCAAAGAGCACAGCAGGAAAAGGAGAAAAAAGAACGAAATTTACTGTGGAGAAACTGACAATGATCAAAGTTCACATTCATACTGATAAGTCATGTTGATAGCATCTACCCTCCACAGAATGTGAGGAGAATGCCATTTTACCTCTGTGGTCCTCCCCGAAAAATACAGTACCCCAGTCTAATCATAAGAAAATCATCAGGGGTCAGGCAAGGGCCTCAGTTGTTTAAGAGCATGAGCTCTGAGCAACAGGGTCGCCTGTTCAATTCCCACATGGACCAGTGAGCTGCGCCTGAGCTGAGCTACCGCTGAGCTGCCAACAGGTAGCAGGATGGCTCAGCTGGTGAGAGCACGTGCTCCTAACAACAAGGTTGCCAGTTCGACTCCCACATGGGATGGTGGGCTACACCCACCTGTAGCTAAGATTGAACACAGTACCTTGAGCTAAGTGGCTGCAAGCTGTTGATGGGTGGCCAGATGGGTGACTAGATGGCAACTGGACTTGGAGCTGAGCTAGCTGCTCCCTCCACAACTAAGATTGAAGGACAACAACTTGGCTGTTCCCCTTTCCCAATTCCCCAATAAAATCTTTAAAAAAAAATAAACGAAAGAAAGAAAGAAAAAGAAAATCATCAGACGAATCCTAACTCCAGGACATTTTACAAAATAACTAACTGGTACTGCTTAAAACCATTAAAGTCATCAAAAACAAGAAAAGTCTGAGAAACTGTCACAGTTAAGAGTGTCCTAAGGAGACATGACTACTAAATGTAATATGGTATTCTGTATGAAATCCTAGAACAGAAAAGAGACATTCAGGAAAACAGGAAATCTCAATGAAGTATGGACTTCTTAATTAATAGTAGTGTAATCATATTGGGTCATTAATTGTAATAAATGTACCATAGTAACATAAGATATTAATAACGTGGAAAACTGGATGTGGGATATATAGGAACTCTCTGTACTATCTTGGCAATAATTCTGTAAATCTAAAGCTGTTCTAAAGTAAAAAGTTTATTTAAAAAATAAAAAGTTGGGAAAGATCAGTCCAGGCCAGGGCTGATGCCGTCTCTGGGGTGTCATCAATGTCTCAGGCTCCTTCTAACTTCATGTGGCTTCCTTGCTATGTGGCTTCATCATCAAGGTCACTTTTTGATCCAAGATGGTTGCTGGGGCTCCAGCCTCAATGAGTGAACCCATGTAGGAAGATAGAGAAAGAGAGGTAAACTAGCTTTCCTTCCAACTGCATCAGCGTCTTCTAATTTCCCAGAAACCTCACATAACAACTTCCACTCATTGGCCACCAGTAGCTGCAAGAGAGGCTGAAAATGTTTGTTTACATTATCACCCAGGAATAAAGTTAGTCTGGTCCAAAAAGTAAGGAAAATTGCATAGGCAACTAGCAGTCTTTCAGGTGCTATTCTAACTCCATTTTAGAGATGCGAAAAGCTGAGGCTCAGAGAGGTTGAGTGACTTGCCCATAGTCTGAGGACTAGGCAAGGAAGAAGATGGATTTAAACCTAGAAATCATAACTCTTAAGCCGATGGCCCTAGCTATTCAAGGATGCTGCCATAGCTTCAAGGTAACAACATTAATTTAATGATATGTATGATGTTGCTTTGCTAAACCTGAATAGTCACTAGCAGTGTGAATGTGGAACACTCAACTGTGCTGCCATTTCTTTCGGGTTTGTCACACACTCCCACCCAACTCTGTGTTCTAATGACTTCTTCCACCACTTGGCTCTATTTCACCCATGGCAAAACTCCCTCTCCATCCTCTACTTCTGTATCACTTGGCCTTCACTTAGCAGGAATTCATCTTTACATACCAGGGCCATCTCTGCCCTTTTCTCACCACCCAGAATGGTTACAGTGGTAAAGCATAGTGGTCAAGATCACAGGCTCTGGAATAAGCCTGGGTTCAGATCTTGGCTACACCCCTTATATTCACTGTTGACCTTTTTGCAAGTTACTTAACCTCTCTGTGCCTCAACTTCCTGATTTGTGAAATGAAGGTGATAATAGCACCTATATTATAGGGTTGCTGTGAGGGTTAATGAATAACAAATGAAAAGCGCAAAGCATGGTGCCTGGCCCCATAGTTAGCTCTCAATGAATGTTATTCTTTGGTGCCAAGGTGATCCCAAGTCCAAACACAAGCTCAGGTAGGACTCACATAGGGTCACACAAATGATTCGTGATATGTTTGAGTTACTTTCTTAGGGTTATCGTTAAAATTAAAGCAAAGAGTTTTAAAATTTGTATGAGAACTCACTGATACCCATCCCCAATTCATCCTCAGATATCAGCTAAAGAAACACTGCTTTAGAGCAAAAAGTACAGACTTTTCAGATCTGGCTCAGACCCCAGTTCTGCCATGAACTTGTGGTATATGACCTTGAACAAGTCCCTGTCCCTATCTGGGTTCAGTTTGCTCAGCCCCAAATGTGACTTTGATAGTATTACCAGGCCAAATATGACAATTGTTTGGGAAAGGAATTTGTGGTCTGGGAAGCTTTTGAGGACCCAGGGTTCATCTGGAGGAAACAGGCCCTCGTACTAATCAGAGATGCTTCCTACTCCAGGAACTTCCCCCTTAGGGCTGGGATTTGGGGAACCCAGGAGCTCTCCTGAGTCTGTCCTAAATCTGCTGTGTAATTTTAAGTAAAGCCCCTCCTCCCTGGTCCTCAGTTTCCCATCTGCTCTTTGAGGACCCCTGGTTTCATCCCACTAGAAGACACAGAGAGACTCGGGGTGATTTGCTCAGGGTCACACAGTCAGAGAGAACCAGACTCCAAGTCCAGTGCTCTTTCTGCACTGACGCACCTTCCACAGCTGCCTACATGAACCAGAGGGGTCACTGCTCCATCCCACAGTCTGTCCTCAACTCCAAACAATGCTCTGTCCCCCCAATCATCACATCCGTCAAGGGGAGTTGGGTGGCAGACACCAGGAAGTGACTAACCAAGGAGCCCAGTAGTAGATTTCTGGGAAGGGGTTCCCAGGACGGCAGAAGAGCAACCCCCCAGCATGAGTCCCTCTTGAGGGTCTCTGCGGGGCTCAGTGGCAGAGCCTGTGGCTGTCCTCTCTAGGGTACTGGCCAGGGATGATGTATCTCCAACTATCTCGGTCTCTGTGCCCTCCATTCAAGTTTCAAATTCCCAGGAGAGACTCTTGCCTGCCCAGCTTGCAGTCAGGTGTCTGTTAACACCAGGGAATCAGCTATGCTCAGAGGACAGCGTGCATAAGTCAAGCATGGCCAGTGGGGACATTGTAGCGATGCCCACCCCAGTTTGTATATGACACAGATTCCCACCTCTGGGCATTTGCATAAGCTATTGCCATGTCTGTAGAGAATAACAAGTGGTCGTTCCTAGACCTGGGAACAGAAATAAATGCATATTTTTGTTTTCCAAAACCTGCCTGCAGATTTACCACTTAAAAGCAGGGTGATACTCTGGGCAGAGGTTTACATGGGTTCAGGGCCCGAGGGTTGAGGGAAAAGAACTAGTTTAGTTTTCCCAGAAATGTATGCGGGCTGGCCCAGCCCACAAACATTTGTCCCCAAGAAAAACAAACTTCCCTCCCCTGGGAGGCTCTGCCCTATTGCCGCTATCAGCAGGCATGGCCTAGCTCATACACTCCAAATGATGACGATCATGATGATGATAAAGCTAGCTGACATTTTTTGAGGCACTCAGCTAGTCATCTGACCTGCATCTTTCATATAATGGTAGGTATTAATAGCCCTATTTTGCAGATGAGAAAACGGGCTCAGAGAGCTTAAGTGACTGATCCAAGGCCACACAGCTAGTAAAAAGCAGAACTAGAATTTTGAACCTTAAAATGGTCAATTGTTAGAACTACAAGGGCCCCCAAAACAGAACTAGGGCATAAAATCATTTAATAAATGGGGGAAACGAGGCCCATAAAAAGGAAGAGGCTGGGGACACCCATTTGAACATTGACAGAGCTTCTGCCCAGAGTTTCATGTACCTTACTTAGCTCACTGACCACCTGGAGGAAAGCATCCCTGCTCCTGTTTCACAGCTGTGGATCCTGCAGCTCAGCTACAGGATGTCCGGTGAACAGGGTCCTACAGTGGCAGGGCTGGGGTGCTAGCCATGGTCCCTCTGTACAAAGCCTGTGCTTTGTACCTCCTCCCTGGGCTTCCAGATTCTGTAGGGTCTGGCTCCTGTGCTCTTGGACCATGCTCTGCTAAGGAACCTGCATGGAGCCTACCCAAGCTTGCTACCCTAGGAGATGAGGGGATTAAGTGGGTGGCCAGAAACCGCCTTTTTGTGGAGCCAGGACCCCCGATAAAGAAGGGGTTGGCAGACGAGCAGTTACCACAGCCTATTAGGAGATGAAAGACCAGGACTGCATGGCTTCTGCCTGAGGTCGCTTCCCTGCAGGAAACAGACTTCAAGTCCTGTCTGCTCTCTGGGCTATAGTTTCCCCATCTGCACATGCAGAGGTTGGACTCAGTGGTTGCTAAGGACCCTTTTAGACTGGCATTGTAGGATTCTAGGATGCCTGCATTAGTCATCTTCTGTGTAAAAAATGATCACAAACTTGGTGATTGAAAGTAACAACCTTACAGCTTCTATAAATCAGAAGTGTAGGTACAGCATCGCTGGGTTCTGTGCTCAGGTTCTCACCAAGCTTAGATCAAGCTGTGGGCTGGGCTGTGTGCCTTTGTGGAGACTCAGTCATTTGGGCAGTCAGCAAAGTTCAGCTCCTTGTGGCTGCCCATCAGAGGTGCACACTTCCCTGTTGGCTATTGGCCGGGTGTGGCTCTCAGTCCCACCTCAGGTCTCTATTTCTCTCACTTCCCACTTCTGATACTTCCCCTGTTGGCTCACCTTCAGCGTAGGTCCAGAAGCCGACACTCCTCACCCTCCACGGCCTCCACCCTAGTCCAGCTCTTTCCTCTCCCACCAGGACGGTTGCAGGAGCCTCCTCAGTGGCCTTCCTGCTTCCTCCCTTGCTGCTTTGCAGCCCATTCTCCCCTGGGCAGCCTGGGATAGGGAGTTGGGGGTAAAATACAAATCAGCTCTCATCCCACTTCTGCTCAGAACCCTCCCATGGGTTCTCAAACTAAAAGCCAATGTCCTCACTATGAACTCTGGGCCTTACACTGTCCAGCCCTGTTCTGTACTGATCCCACCTCCTAAAACTCTCCCCCTCACTCAACTCCATTTCCATAACACTGGCCTCCATGCTGCTTCTCAGACAAACCAGGCACAGCCCTGCACCCACTCCCTGCCTAGAACACACTTCCCAAAAAACACCCACAAGGCTCTGCTCACCTCCTTCTGGCCTCTGCTGAAATGTCACCTGGTCGGTGAAGCCTGCCCTGATTGCCCTATTTAAAAGCACAATCCCCATTTCTAATAAAGTTATGCATACACTTAGCACGTGGCCCACCAATTCCACTCCTGGGCACTCACCCAAGAGGAATGAAAATATATGTGCACACAAGGAGTTGTACACAAATGTTCACAGCAGCTTTATTTGTAACAGCCAAAAAGTGGAAACCACCCAGATGTCCATCAATAGGCCAGATGAAACAAGAATGGGGCATCCATACCATGGAATACTACTCAGCAATAACAAGGAACAAACACATAACAAACATGGATGAATCATAAATGTATTATACTGAGTGAAAGAAACTAGATTGCATCTGTATCAACTCCAGAAAAGACAAATTCAACTGACAGTGAAGGAAAACTGACCAGCAGTTTCTAGCAGGGAAGCAGGTGGGAGGCGGGAATTGATGGAAAGGGGTCCTGAAGGAACTTCACAGGATGAGAAATAAAGTCTATAACTTGTCTGGAATGGTGGATACACAGGTGTATGCAACTGTCAAAACTCACTGAACTACATAACCTCAAATAGCTCAGTTTTATTGTATTGGGTTGTCAGAAAAGTCATGACGTATTTTTTCTATGTTTTTCGTTGCAGACATGCGTCATGACTTTGCCAACAACCCAATATATCAATTATACTTCAATAAAAAGGAAAAAGACCTGAAGTTCCCCGCCTCCTTTCCCTGACTCATTTCTCTCCACAACATTTCCACTCTGGTACATACTGCTTATCTCCCCACTTGAAAGTCAACTTCATAAAAGCAGATTTGATTTGTTTTGTTCTCCACTCTATCTTCAGTGCTTAGAAGAGTATTTGGCACATAGTAGGTGCTTAATGAATAGTGGATGGATGGATGGATGGATGGACCGCCAGAAGGGTTCAGTGCCTCAAAGCTCAGAGCTAGCTGATAGGGGTGGCTGTTTGGAAGCGTTCGTACACCCACCTGGAGGTTGTAAGACAAACACCAGACCAGCAGAGCCTGTGAGACTGTGGGTAGTGTCATCATTCCATCGAGAGGCTGCGTCATCACTCAGGTATTTGGACAACGCCATTCCTGAAGCTATTGTGCCTACCACCAGCCTTGGCAGGTGGCCCAGTCCAGATCCTGACCCCCATTGGCTGGGGTTTTCCGTGGGTGCTGTGCATGTGAAAACCAAAATATTACCGCAGAGGGTGGAGCCACAAAACCAAGCTGGGTAAAACCCAGAATGTGGCTTGTGGTTGCCCCAGGGGTGGGTGGCGTGGGGGAGGGGCGTGGGGTAAGGTGGTTTGGAAGCTGACTGGCCCTGCAGGCCCTGCAGGCCTGGCATTTGTCTGTCTGTTTCAAGTTTCTTGTTGGTTACTTTATTTCCCTTTGTTTTACACTTATTTTTTTCTACATAGATAATATATTCACATGGCTCAAAACTCAAAAGGTGCAAAACGTAAGAATTATCTCCCTCACACCCCTGGCTCCAGTCACCCGGTTCCCCCACAGGCAGCCAATGTTTAGAGTGCCCTGTGTAACTCTCTAGGGAGATTTCATGCCAGACAAGAGGGTACAGGCACATATTCCAGTTTCCACAAGCATACTACACTGTGCATGCCATTCCACATCTTGCTTTGATCACTGAACCAGGTGTCTTGCCATCCCACATCAAGCACACACAGGGCTGCATGAAATTCCATTGTATGACTCGGCCCAAGTTGATTTAACCACTTCTGGTGGATGGACATTTACAACTGTTTTCTGGTACAAACAATGGCATAGTGAATAACATTATACCCTTTGTGTGGGGTTACTCTTACATTTAAACAGTTACTTGCTTACACTTAAACAGTAAGAATAACACAGTAAACATTTTTTCCAGATCTTTATTCTCATGAGAACTCAGAAGCTTTGGCCCCACTGACCCCACGTCCCTCGGGGGTGACAAGTGGCTGAAACAGGGACCTTGCTGCCTTTGAGCTAGGCAAGCCCCTTCCATTCACCACTCCCCACCCTGTTTTGCCAAGAAGAACACCTATAAGCAGACAGGGAGTGACACACATGCCTAAATAAATGCCACTGGTCTCAAGGAGCCCAGAGGGGTGAGTGCTGGGGTTTCAGCCACCGCCATACTCACCTCCTCCCTGGAGGTGTGACCTTGGGCACATGGTTTCACCTTTCTGAGACCCCCCTCCACCCCCACAATGGCACCCACTCCCAGGAATGAACTCCTCTAGGAGTACTTTGCTCTGTGCAGGGCACACAGTAGGTGCTTAGAGCCGCATAGATGCTCATTAGTTGGTTTGTACATGTGATTCTTCCAACATTTTAAATGTTTAAATGCTGGCGACTAATTAAAATTTTAAAACCTGGTCAATGCATAAGTTTAGTCCCGATAATGTCCAGGAATAAGGGACTTGTCTATTGGCAGATATTGAGGTGGCGGGACAATGGGTACCCAATAGTCCACCCAGGTAGGAAGTAGCAAAGGTGGGATTTGAACCCAGGAAACCTGGTTCTAGGTGCTACTAACTGCCACACCCTATCAGAGACCAGAGACCCAGGGGGCTGGCGGTGAAGGGAGAACATTGGTAGTGAGGCTTAACAGAGATTATGCCACACACACCCCCCACACACACACACACACACACTGGCAGGGCTGCACTGGCAGGGCTGGGCCACACCTGGGTTGCAGTAGTAACCGCACTATGTTCTAGCTGTGTAACCTCCAATGAGGCAGCTGTCCTTTCTGAGCCTCAGTGTCCCCACTAGTAAAGCAGCTATCATGCAGAGTGAAATTAGACGCGGACTGAGAAAGCTTTGCAGGCTGCAAAGGCTGCAGGCATGTAGGGGATTAAGGGATTTGTACCACCAGTGGACACTGAGGGAGGAGGGATAGGTGGGGAGGGAGGTTGGAGACATCTAACAGGCCCAGTTTGCCCTTAAGAACCTCCCAGGTCTGCTGAGCCCAGCTGTCAGGCGGCCTCAACCCCAGCCCAGCGCCAGGCTGGCAGGCTCCAAACAGAGCTCCCTGGCTCCAGCAGGATGCCACAGTGAGGGTAGGGGCCTTCCTAGGGCCTGAGCTGAGCTATTTTCATCCCCGGGAGGGTAAAGGAGAGGGCCCCAGCTCCCTTCCGCCCTCACAGAACTGTCCCTTCCACAGCCTGGAATCTTTCTTTCCAAATCCAGAACTTACCTAGAGACCACAGGTGCCTCACAGCATAGCTGGGAAAACCAAGGAACAGAAAGGCAAACAATTTATCTAGGAAACCCAGCTGGGGCTTAAACCCAGACCTCCCAATTTCCAGGAGACAGTTCCTTTCAGCATGCCATTCGCTCACTCATTTTCACTCATTCCTTCATCCAACAAATGTTATGGAAACCCTACTGTTCCCCAGGGGGTGGGGATACAGCCTAGAGCAGGGGTAGGGAAACTGCGGCTCGTGAGCTCTTTGGGTACATACATGTGGCTTTGAAGTAAAATTGAAAATAAAAATAAAACTATCATAGTTTCATTTATAAAATTTTTAAAGGATATTATTCACATAATGGTGATTTATTTGTTTTATGGCTCTTGAATAATTTTTAAATTATTGTGAGGGACAGGATTGGCTCTTTCCCTCTCAAAAGTTGTCCAACCCCTGGCCTAGAGTAAAGTCAAGTCTCTGCCTCCTGGAGCTGCATTTTAGTGAGAGACACAGACAAGAAACAGATAATGTAGCCTCCGTTTACTGTAAGCCAGGGGATGATATGTATTTTTCTAGCAAGAAAAATAAATCAGGGTAGAGAACTAGCGACTGTTGGATGCTGATGGCTTAGCTGGGGAGGGAGTGAGTGGGTAGGTCAGAGAAGACCTCTCTGAGGAGGTGACATGTGGGCAGAGACCCGAATGAAGTAAGAGAATGAATCATGTCACTATCTGGGGCAGGCTAGATACTGGCAGCGGAAACAGCAAGTGCGAATGCACTGAGAATGTGTCTGGTGTGTTCCTGAAACATCATGGAGGCAACATGGCTATAGCAGCATCGGCAAAGGTGAGGTGGGAGGAGTAACAGGTTTCCAGGTCACAAGGGTTTCATAGAGACGTTAGACCTTTGGGTTTTACTTCAGGCTGTCTGACAAGATAAACCCTCACATTGTTCAAAGGCTCCCATAACTACACAGTCTGGACCTTCATGCTCCAGGCCTGGCCCTGCCCTTCTCTGTGTTCCTAGAATCTACTCCTCCCACCATAGGGCCTTTGCACATGCTGTTCCTTCAATCTGGTATCCTTTTCCACTCCTCTACCCTCTTCTCCTGGCTTACTCCTCCTTATCCTTTACATCTTAGCTTAAATATCTCAGGCATCCGGGCCTCCCTGACAAGGTCAGCAACCCTTCCTTCC
The DNA here is from genome assembly GCA_033961575.1 of Aselliscus stoliczkanus. Lineage (NCBI taxonomy): Eukaryota > Metazoa > Chordata > Mammalia > Chiroptera > Hipposideridae > Aselliscus > Aselliscus stoliczkanus. The sequence continues at coordinate 24,742,209 of CM066738.1, read as the reverse complement.
TCCCAGGACCTAATCTTAGAAACCACCAAATTATTGGGGTGATCATTTAATGCCTCTCTGCAACCCAGACGGATCTTCCCAAGAGCAGGTGTTTTTGTTCCTTTTGTTCACTGCCATATCTCCAGGGTGTGACTAGTGCTTGGCACCTAGTAGGCCCCAATAAATATGCTGCATTAATGAACAAATGACTAGCATAGGCTGTCTCATTTCATTCAGTTTTATCCAGTTTACAAAGCTCAGAGAGGTGAGGCAAGTAAGTGGTAGCACCAGGATATTCAGGTTTTTCTGAGTCCAAAGCTGGGAATTTGCCCCAATACTTTTCCTGGCACACATAGGCTGTAGTGAATTAGAAATTGGCTGCAATAATCCCTCTATGTCTGTACTCCAGCTCTTTTGCAATATGACTCTCCAGCCCTTGAATCTGACTTGATCATGCCACTTTGTCTGGGAATTAGTAATTACGACACAAGCAAAGGAGTAGGAGTTTGCCTTCTCTCGCTGAACGTGGAACCTTGAGATTACCAGTGAATGAGCCTAAGCTAGCCTCATGGAGGTGAAAAAAGAGACATCCCAGCAAACGGCCTGCCAACTGCTGGATAAGTGAGGAAGGCTCTCCAAGACCCCACTGACTGAAATTACATGAGTGAGTCTAGGTAAGACCGAAAGAACTGCCCTGCTGAGCCCAGATTGCCAATTCATAGAATAACAAGTTGTTATCTTAGGCTACTGGGTTTAGGGTGGTTTGTTACACAGCAAAGACTAACCGATACACATAGCTAGTCGGCACTGTGCAGACAATACTTATCTATACACACATGCATATGCACAGAGATGTACACAAATGGCCTTCCATTGAAAGTCTGTCAGCACCCACACAGACACTCACATGTCCCTTACAGGTCACATACACACACACCAGCCATCACCCAACACCACACACACCCCTATTCAAACCACTCCCCAGCTGCTAACATGTCAATAAAAATACCAGCCTGGAAATGGGTAGGTCAACATTGCCCAATCTTGATGTCCCTGGCACTGGCCAGCACAGTGCAGGGCATGGCGAAGGACCCAGCAAACTTTTGTTGAATGAATGGGTGACTAAACGAAAGGGCACAGAATGGGCCATATGTTGACACCGGTGAGCAGATGGTGGTGAAGGGATTCCATGGGTAAATGAGAAGCCTGGCAGCAGGGGCCATAGCTTCAGTGTTTACCCCTCTTAGAGACTCACTAGGGCAGCGACACACGGTAGGTGCTCACAAATGATTATCTTACACATTGTACTTGTGCTTGTGAGTCTATTTTTAAAATTGGTTCCACTGTTTGTTTGTTTGTTTTTACTTGGGGGCGGGGGTGTTAAAAAGCACTGGAAGTGTGTCAGAAAGGAAAGTATAACCAATAAATTATCCTCTCTATGTGTAACTATGGGGAAATTAAGGATGTCTGAGAATTAAGGATGGGTTAAAAGGAAACTAAGGGAATGAAAAACCGAGCAGGCAGTAACGCCAGGAAAAAACAAAGCGCTCCACAAGAAGGGAAATGCTACCATAACATGTGATTTGGCTTAGCAGGAAATAATTCTTATACAGTTGTAATATAAATAACACTAAATATTCATTTAATAGAAAATTGTGATAAATGTAGATTGAAAGGAGAGGAGGGTAAGAACAGTTCAGCCTTCCTTGATAATAATTATAAAAAGAAACAGTTTTGACCACTCGCTGAGTAATGTGCATTATTCTAGGCACTTTATAAGGTGAATCCTCACAACAATCCAACAACTTAAATATTCTTATTACTCTCCTTTTAGAAATGAGGAAACTGAGACACAAGAAAGTTAACTCACTTGCCCAGGGTCACATGGCCAGTGAAGTCAAGGGTTAGGATTCAAACCCAGGCAGTCAGGCTGCAAAAGCTATACTGTGTAGACATCAAACCAGGAAGTCGGTCAATATTGACCTAAAATTAATCAAGAAAACAGCAGGAAAAGCCTGCCACTTAGAAATATGGAGGAAATTACCAGAAGAAATAGTTAAAAGAGTTGAATGTGGTTGTTTGGGGGGTAGCAGGGCTAGGAGTGAGAAGTACAGGGCAAGAGAATGTTTTTATTAGTACTATTTAATTTATATAGATATGCCCATGAGGTAGGGACAGAAATTGGCAGGGAAAGAAAATGAGGGTAACTTCTGTGGATGGTGTTGCTCTATTTCCCGATTGGGGCTTGGGGTACAGTATGGAGTTGTCTGAACTCAAGAAAAGGTACTTTTAAGATCTGTGCATTTCACTCTATGCAAATTTTACCTCTACCTCCCAAACAAAAAGAAAAAAAGAACTGTAAACAAACAGTATTGAACTATAGCTAATGATATGCATGCTAATGTACCTTTAAGGGGACATGTACTGATGCTTGCAAATTACTTTGAAAAGCTTCCAAAAAATAAGATGTCTTTTTGTTTGTTTGTTTTGAGGGCAGTGTCACTGGCCCTCATATGTGGGACCGAACCGTGGCTGCTGGCTTCCCAAGCCAGCGCTTAACCACCGCACCACTCGGCCGGCCCATAAGATGTCTTAATAGATGAATAAGAGAGATGGATAAATGAATAGATGCCTGATAAAGCAAATCTAGCAAAACATTAAGAATTGCGCATCTAGTAGGTAAGTATGTGTTCACTGTGTTTCAAATTTTCTTTGAAGTTTCTCTTAAAGTGTTGGAGGTGTATATGAATGTATTATCTGAAAAATATTAAATTTTTAAAAACCTGAATGGGGTGTTCAAACTGCTCTAAGCCCTCCTGTGTGCATGTCTATCGGGAGACTGCTGTCACCATGTCCCCACCCATGTCCCCACCCTACCCTGGGATCCTAGAGCCAGGGACCCTATAACCTAATTTCTTCAGTCCCTCCCGGCTCCCCCTGGATGTCAGGCAAGGTGGAGGGCTCCTACCCCTGATCCCTTTGAAGGCCTCAGCAACAGGGCCAGAACCACCAGGGACAGGAACAGGGCCCTCTAGCTACATCCCATCCTCTGCCAGGAGGGTAAACGAGAGTCTGGCAGATGGGGCCAGGTGCCTTTCCCAGGGGCCCATCACACCTTCATGACAGGAGTGAGCAGCCAGTTTGCCAGTCTCCCAAGCCCACATGTATATAATTAGCCGGTGGGAAATAGATCAGGGGGCAGATCTCATCTCTACCTAATTAGGGGCTAGGCAGCTGGGGCCAGTCTGGCCTGGGGGAGCTGCTATAGGGGCCAGGCAGCCCCGGGGGACAGGGCAGCAGCTGCAGGCCCTCAGAGGGACTGAAACAGAGGCTGCCACTCACTGACCCTCACACTCCAACTGAAGGCGGAACAATAGAGGGGCTGTTTCTGCAGATCCCTGAGGCTGGCAGGCTGGTAGAGGGGAATAGGAGCCCCAAGCCACTCCCTCCACAAATCCCCACATGGGAAGGCAGTAGGCTACAAAATCCTGACGGAGGAGAAGCCCTTCTGGGCCAGGAAACTTCTGTTGGAGAAGTCAAGGCTCAGACTGGCACCTTCCCCACTTTTAAGAATCCCACCCTGCTCTCTTTCCAACAGATCCTCCCAGTACCCTTCTCTGCTACCTCTGCCCGGCTTCTGGGAACAGCTCCAGTCTTCAGGCAGAAGTCCCTGAATACACCTGCTCCACATTATATAACAATATGCTTACTGCCTCGCTGTCCATCCCCTCCCCATCCCAAGACAGGGTCTATGACTGTCTTACCCACTGCGTGGCACCCAGTAAGTGCTCAATAAAGTGACCAGGATGGGAAAGAGGTGAGGCATGTGTTGGGAGAACCCAGAAGCCAGAGTGCTGCTGACTTTGGGGTGTCCACAAGCCAGAGTGTGACCCCAGGCTGGAGTACAGACCTGCTCTGGGACAGCCCACAAGTCACTATACCCTTCTTGCTCAAAGACAAGAGGCAACCTTCTAAGGTGACCCTCAAAAGGTCACCTTGAGGATTCAGGGACAAGGTGAGTGTGAAGGGTCTAAGCCCAGCGCTTAAGCCTCCTCCAGGAACACAGGGCCTCCCAGCCCATCACCCACCAGTCCTATGATCTGAACCTCAACTTCTTCACATGAAAAATGCAGCCAACATACCTACCTTCTTGTGTTTCTAAGGGCTGGTGGGTCACAGCAAGGGGCAATATTTAGCACAGAATTCTGGCCAGGTTGCCTGGAGGGACTGGTCTTTGACACCTCAAAAGACACCTCTGCAGAGCCTTCCCAGATGATTCCTCTGACCCCATCGCTCCTTTAACAGGGGAACCAGGAGGCCCAGCTCCTGCAATGTTAAACCTTCTGGGCGCCTGTGGGCTGGCTAATCATCACCCTCTCTGTGCCTCAGTCTCCACATCTGTGTCATGAAGGGGTAGATTCCATTTTCATGGGCTGGAACGGCATCCTCTTCTATAACCCAATTTCCCCTTGTTTCCTCAACTGCCCAGGCCTCCCCAATCCCCAGGAGGCTGATTGTAGACTGTCAGACAGACAGACAGCTGGGCTGACCTGGATGTTTGTCAACAGCCCAGCGGAAATCTCCTCTTTATGCTTAAAATAAAACTACATCAAACCTGTCACCAGGGCCCCCATTAGAGCTTCCTGTTGCTGAGCGCTGCAGCCAAGGCAGCCTTCAGAAAGGAAGCACCACCCAGCCCATCCCCTCTCCTACCCCAGAGGTGGGCAGAGGCCACCCAGGCTTTCACCCTTTGTGTCCCTGGGCCGTAGCGCTGATCGCTCCACCAGCCAAGGTGAGGTTTCCTATCAAGTAACTAACCTGAAGGGAGCCAGGAAGGTGCTGAGACCTCAAAGCCCAGTGCCAGCAGCCTCCTTCCCCTCCCCCCAACCCAAAGAGGACTGTGCTGTCCACCTCTCCCATGAGGCCCAGAGAGGGAGACTGCCTGAGAGGTCACTCAGAGTTGGAGGCAAATCCAGTTATTTTGTGCTGTCCACCCCAAGTCCCTCTTCCTCTAAGCACTTCCACTGCCAACCCCCACTCTACGGTCTGTGTGGCCTCACGTTCAGGGTTTGCTCTCTCTGAGCTTCCTGCCCCCTCAGGAACTCGGCGTGGGGTGGGGGAGGTCAGAGCACTCACGATCTGGAGGGTCCATAATCCTATCAGCCTTTCCCCTGCAGTTCTCCTTCCTGGTCCGGGGGAAGGCGCCACCCAGTTCCAGTCCCAGTGCTATCCCGATTCACTCGGAGGCCAGACCGTTTCCTCCTCTACGAAGGAGGCCCACCAGCCTCCTAGAGGGGTTATGAGGATCCCTCAGGCCAGGCCAACCACTGACCGCAGGCCCCACCAGATCCTGGGGTGAACAATTGCTAGGTTTGGAAGGCTCCACCCCCAAGACTTCACCCACCTCTTCCCCTTGTAAACACAGAAGAGTCTGATGACCCAGCCCTTGAAAAACAAGCATTTGTGTTTATTAACCAAAGGGAGGGAAGTCAGAGCAGTGCAAACTCCCACCAGTCCCTACTGTAGTCTGCCCATCTAGGCCAGGTTGCCAAAGCCTGGGAAGAACTGTGGATAGACCACTTTTCCCTTCCCCCACCCCAGGGTGACTTGCCAGGGAACCAGGGCCCACAGAGTATGGAAGAGGAAGTCAGCAAAGGACAGAGGCCACGGAAGGGAGAAAGAAACGGCCACTGGGTAGACAGGCCTGGTGAGATCCTTGGCTCCTCATTCTCAGTGCGGGGAACTAAGTGCCCCAAACCCACACAAGGAACCCAGCAGAGGTACACTCATGTCAAAACCCCTACATGTGAGGAATAGGGAGTGGTCCAAGGTCAGGAGGCAACTAACTCTCTCCAGGGGCAGTCCTTGCCAGACGGATGCTGGTCCAGCCTCTGAGCCTTTGCCTCCATACCTAGTTCACACAAGGCAGCAGCCTCTGGTTTGCTCCAAACCAGGGAATGGATGCAGGAGGGGTCAAGGGACCAACTGCCTCTCTAAGATCTGCCCTGTAACGAATGCCCAGTCCAGTGGAGGCCTAGCCCTCAGCCGCTGGGGTCTCTCCTGCTTGCCGCAACCCATACAGCCATTTGATCACTCTGGCGTTGCGCTCGACCACCGACACGCCATAGGGGACGCGCTCCCGGGCCCGCTCCTCAATAGTGGCAGAGCTGCGCCGTGAGCAGGCCCCTTCGGAGCTGTCTGGCTCAGCACTGGGTCCGGCTAGGGACACAATGTCTGAGCTGGCCCGCGCCAGGTGGGCCACACCCAACCCCCGTGCCTCCTCTGGGTCCAAGCCACAGAAGTTAAAAAATCGCTCCAGGTCGGCAGCTGCCCGTGAGAAGCGCTCACTCAAGTCCGACTTGGAGCGCTGCAAACCCGGGGGCCGGGCAGGGCTGGAGGCGGCTGGAGTGCCTGGTGAGGGGCAGGGCTGGGCAGGTGAGGCCGGCAGGGGACGGACATCCACTCGGCGGACAGCAGTCGTGCTGGGCGGCGGGCGTGGGGGAGTGGCTGGGGGGTCCTGACGGGCTCCCTCTGCCCGTCCAGGGGTACGGCTGGCCTCGGCAGGGGACACGGGACTATCACACAAGTCGATGAGGCTGCTAAGGATGTCCAGGTCCAGTTGGGGTCGGCGTCCAGGGCCAGGCAGGGCTCGACGGCTAGACGTGAGCACTGTGCGGCGAGTCCCAGGACTGAAGAGTGGCTGTTTGCACAACAGGGGCTGTACAGGTTCCTGGCGGGTGTTGGCCACATGCAGGCTCTTGACGTACTTGGCCTTGTCTGCCTCCAGGCGCTCCACAGCACTAGGTTTCCGGGCTCCACCATCTGCTGGCCGCCGTAGCAGGTAGCCGGGAACCTTAGTCCGCAGGCGGAAAGGTAGGGCGGGGGTGTCGCGGGTTCCGGGAGACAGCGTGTCCACAGGCATGGCTGTTACATACCCCAGCTGCTTCGGTATGAGAAGATCGGAGAAATGAGGAGACAGAGATCCAGGCAGAAAGTTGGCAGCTGGACGCCGGCAACCGCTGCAGGGGAGGAAAGAAAGAGAGTGGCTGAGCAGCTTAGACAAAGGCTCAGCAAAGACTGTAAGAGCCTGAGACGGCTTTCCCATTAAAAGTGAAGGCCACGCCCCTGATTCACAGGAAGCCAATCAGAAGGCAGAAACCACCAGCTTAAGGGCTTGCGGCTCTGCCCACAACCCTGCTCTCCTCCCAGGACCTGGCACAGCTAAGGCACAGAAAAAAAGGTGCCAAAGAAAAAGGCATGGGCAGCCTGAACAGAAGAGACAGGGCAAGCCACACTTTAAAGGAAGCAAAGTGGGCTCCGAGCTGTGTGCTGCGAACGGGCTGTCTCAGCCTCCGTGGGTCCTCTTAACAGCTCCATTTTACAGATGGGGAAACCGAAGCCCAGGGACGCACCCAACTTGATTGAGCGAATTCAGCAAGTTGGTGGCTCTGCTCCTTGCCTCCAAGCAAGATGCTGACGCAGGGGTCTTGGAGTTAGGTGACCAAGAGAAAGGGCTCCACCCCCACCTGGACTACCCACAGGAAGCATGGTACCACCCCCACCCCTCACCCACCCAGACAGGAAACTGCCCTGTGCCATCCACCCGCCTAGACATGCCAGGCCCCAGGCACAGCAGCAGAGCTTGTGGGAGAAGAGTGTAGAAAATCACCACCCCCGCCCCAGTGGAGTCCAGGCATCATTAGCTTCCAGATGCCAGGCCCATGGTGATCCATGTGTGCCTGTCACAGGAAAACGTCAGCCCTAAGCTATGCTGCTCCAAGAGTAGCCGAAAATACCCAAGATCATATAGCCCTGCTTGGGGGCATCCAACAGACACTTGATCTGCCAGCAGCCATAGGATGGACACCCATAGGCAGGAGGGCCCACACCTAGGCATCAGGGCCTGGTAACCCTGGCCCTGATGGCATCGAGGCACCCTTGTCCCTTTTTCCAAGGAAGGGCTGGGGCCACACACTGCCCCTGCAGCCTCCCTGGAGATGGACCAGAAGACAACCTGTAGACCAAGTCCGGAATTTGCTCATCTGTTAACTGGGGGAGGAGAACTTTGCCTAGGTGATCCCCAAGAGGACTTGTAGTTCAGGCCATCTAGAGTTGTGTTGTCTAATTCAGTAGCCACTAGTCACAACCTTAGCTTTCAATATAAATTAAATAAAAACTTACAATTCAGTTCCTGAATCACACTAGCCACATTTCAAGTGCTCAGTGGCCACACGTGGCTAGGGCTCACAATAGACAGCATAGATTAGAGCGTTTCCATCCATAAGCAGAAAGCTATATTGGACAGCCCCACCTACACATCCATAATTCCAGGGAGAATGTGGATTGGGTTGGGGCGGCAGGGATCTCCACTGTGTGCCAGACATTCAACACCATCTTCTCCTGTAATCCTCCAACAAGCCTGTGAGATAGGTCACTGTCACCTCATTTCACAGATGGAGAAGCTGAGACTCAAAGAAATGACTAACCTAAGTCCCAGAGCACATAAATGAGACACAGACTCATATAAGCCTAATTCATTCATCTATTATGTTTACAGTTTTACTCTTTGTTGTTCCCATTCCTCCATGAGGGCAGCGATGGTGGGGTCTGTTTTCTTCACTGTATCTCAGTTTCTAGCTATTGCTTTCAACACGTAATAGGTATTCAATAAACTTTTATTGATTTGAATTGCCTATGGGGGCCAAATGTGAAAGGACAGAACTGGGATCAACTAGAGAGGGGCACACGCAGCCTACTGTAGGCAATGGGTCCAAGGTGGTAAGTGCAGAATATTCTAGGAAGCTGGAAATCCAGAAGTGCAGGAAAACTCCAGATTCTTAAATGTTAGTATATTCAATAATAATAATTTTTTAAAAACATTACACGAAGGGGGCAAACATGTTTGCAAACATACCTGCCACCTCCGCCTCTCCTGGCCACAGCCTCCGTTTGAAACCTCTGCTGCAATGGCAAGTTGAGAACAGAAACTTGGGGTGGGGTGGGGGGGCTTCTGGCCAAGAGCCAGAGATGCTCCCCAGGTAGAAGGGATGGAGTAGGTGGGAAAGGAAGGCTACTCCACTCAGGGATGACCCCCAGAAGACCTCGGGAGGGAAGGGTCTGACACGAGGGGCAGCCTTGCTAGCCCTGTAGAGGTAACTAGATTCTGCCCCACCCCCGGGCTGCCACCTCCCAAACCAGTCCAACCCGTCGATGGCGGTGGTTCCCTCGGGGCCACCATCCAGGGAAACAGGGAGGAAGGAGGTCAGATGGGCCGGGCCAGGACAAAAGGCACTGCACGCCCCCTGCTGGGGGGGGAGGGCATCCCCTCTGGCCTGACCTGCTGGCCTCAGGGTCAGAAGTCAGTAGCAGTGCCGGGCTTTGAGGCCACTGGCCCGCCTGCCTGCCTGCCTGCCTGGGGCTCACCCACCTGTCCGCTGTGCGAGGGCCTCCTGCAATCAGCCTCGCCTTTCACAGACTCCGTTTCTTATCTGTGAAATGCGGTTATAAATAGACTTCCCTGGGCCTCCAGGTCACAGAGAGGATGGAGAGATACAACAGGTAGAGGACATTCCTCAGCACGTGGCAAAAAGGCGATGCTCCATGAACCAGGCTCCTTGCTTTTCTTAGGACTTTGACTCAACTCCGCAGACTGCCCCCCCCCCCTCGCAGGGGTCTCTAAACAAGATCTGGAAGGGTTTGTCCAGGACAGGAAAGGACCTCGGACAAAGGCGGCATACGATAACAGCTAATCAGGGAGCTGATCTAAACAAGCCCCATTTCACAGGTGGACAAACAGAGGTGTGGCAGATCCTGCGAGTTGAAGCCAGGGTCCTAGTCCCCAGGTGGGATTCGTCCTCTGAATCTCTGAGGCCTCTCATCACCCAAAGCCCACGGGTTTCAAACGTTACCCATAAATGGCCCCAAACGCGCTGGCCCCGGGCCCTTTTTGTTGGCATTCCCGGGGCATGCAGCCTCATCTTACCCCCTCCCCGCCGGCTGCCCTGGAGGCAGCATCAAGAGGCTGCACAGAGGGAGTAGGGACAGCTCGGATTCCTGTTCTGGCTTCTGCCCTTCCCCACTTCAAGGCAATCTTGGGGAATCGCAGCGGCGGACGCCGAGCGCTGTGTGGCTCTAGCCGCTCGCCGCCCCTCTCTGACCCCGGGTTGGCCTGGCTCTTAAATGAAGGGGCTGACGGCATTTCGGCGGTCTCATCCAGGCTGAAAGGTGAGCCCCTGGCCCGTCCCCGCCTTCCCAAGAAGGGAGGGGTGTCCGGGCCACCCCCCACCCTGACCGGAGCCCCCGGCCCACACATACCTGGCTGCAGCCGCGCCACTACACTGCGCTCGGCTGGCCCGGCCCACCTGGGGCTCAGGTAACACGCGTTTGCGCAACTTCCGGCGGCCGGCCTCAGGCAGGTGAACTCGCCGGCCCAGGTATTACCGAAAAAGAGAAGACAAAAGCCGGGCAGCAGCCTGAACGAGAACCCCGATGCGCTAGCAGTCGGCTCGGCGCCAGGACCCAGTCCCAGCCGCCCCCACCTCCCGCCCACCCCAGGAAGCTCTTCCGCCAGCCCGGGCCGCCCGTTCTGTAGCCTCTCTGGCCCCATCCGCACATCTGGTGCATGGAGTCCCCGTGGCCCACTGGGGCAAGAGCACCCATCTTGAAGATGGAAGAACTGAGTCCCCGTTTCCCAAAGCCACAAAGACCCCCAGTTAATGGTCAATGTTCCAGGCATGAGAAAGTGCTTTGCCTGGTATTAATTAGTGCATTTTAATCTCACCAATAACCCCTACGAGGCCAGCTCTATTATTATCCCCACCTGATTCATAGAATACTAAGACTGGGACAGGCTGAGCCAGTTGCCAGGAGTCACCCTGAGGAGTCCAACCTGGGCACTTTCCCTCCAGAGGAAACCTCAATGCCACCCCTTTCTAGCGGTGTGTCCCCGAGCAGGTTGTTGGACCTATCTGGACCACCACTCTACCAAGTGAGGAGCACCCCATCTTCCAGGCAGGTCCACGTGAATTCGTAGGTCCTGAGAGTGGCTGTAGAAGCTTTGAGCAAGCTGTAAACATTAGTAACAACAGCAATAATAGTACTAATAATAACTACAATTGTTGAGTGCCAGGCACTGTACTTATTTAAATCTCTGGACCCACCCTCACCCCCACTCCCAAAGGAGGAACTATCTAATCCCCATTTTAGAGGAGGCATTAGCCCTGCAGTAAGGAAACCTTGGGAAGTGATTGTCTCCTCTGCCAGACCAAGCCATGTTATGTCACTTCAGGTGGCGCATCTGATTAGGCCAGTTGCCACAGGGATCCTGAGGCTCAGGGAAGGAAGCGCCCCCAGCTTCAAACCCTGGGGAGTCTGAAGATGGCCCAGTTCCATGTCAGTGCCTGGTGGGGTTTGTACCAGGATTGTGGTGAAGGGCTTGAGGGGACAGGAAGTGACTCAGGGAAGAGCGCTCTTCCCCCTGGGAATGAGTCAACCCTGAGAACTCCTCCAGGCCCTGGGGCCTGATTTTAGGGGGATGAGGGAGACTACAAGACCATTGTTTCCACCATGGCCTGCTGGGTCCCTGCCTGGCCCTCCACAGAGGTAACAGTGGGGTGGGGGAGGGCTCAGTTAGGCACTAATGTAGTAAAGGCAAAGCAAAAATAACAATTTTCGGGCTGGCTGAGTGGCACATTGGTTAGGCACTGGCTTGGGACGCCAGCGGCCCCGGTTCAGGTCCCACATATGAAGGCCAGTGACATTGCCCTCAAAAAAAAAAAAAAAAAAGGGCCGGCCAAGTGGCGCATTGATTAAGAGCTGATTTGGGATGCCAGCAGCCCTGGTTCAGATCCCACATGTGAGGGCCAGTGACACTGCTCTCCACAGCTAACAGCTCCACCTGGACGGTGTAGGCTGTAGCCTCTGCTGCAGTGGGCTGCCATAGGCTACAGTGAGTGGCCAGCAGCCAGCGTGAGTGTCTGGCAGCCAGCGTGAGCTGCCAAGAGCCACGATGAGCGACATCCAGAGGCCGGCGACCTGTCTGCCTCATCCGGGAAGAGCACAATGACAGTACCAACATGGGCCAGTGAAGCAAAGTCCTCCGCAACTAGACGGAAGAACAAAAAGACAGCAACTTGTCTGTTCCCCTCCCCCAATCCCCCAATAAAAAAATCTTTAAAAAAAAAAATTTTTCATAATAAAATAGGTAAGAACTTTACTGAGTGCTTTCTTTGTACCTGGCAATGTCCTAAGCTCTTTATATATGTTAACTCATTATATATGTTAACTCATTTGATCCTCATACCCACCCTCATACCCACTACTATTGTGCCTATTTTACAGTTGAGAAAATTGAGGCACAGAGAGGTAGGACCACTTGCCTGAAGTCACACAGCTGGTAAATGGCAGAGCCAGGATTTGAACACAGGCATGGGGGGTGGGGAAAACATGGGGCCAAGTCTCCAGTGTTGGGCTTTGGCCACTCATCAAGGGACTCCTAAGGAATCTCAGCCTCTCTAGACTCCAGAGGGAGAACATCAGCCACATAGCACTCCCTGGCTATGGTTCTGGATCTCAGTTTCCTCAGCTATAAAATGGGGACAATAATGGCAATGTTTTCCCAACAAAATTCAGGTCTGAACACACCAAGGTCTTTCCTGCTTCAGGGCCCTGGCACCATCTGTTCTCTGCCTGAAACCTCTTCTCTCACCTCTCAGGTGTCACTTCAAATGTCACCTACTCAGAAAGGCTTCCCTGATCACTCTGAGACTCCTGCCAATTCTCTCACCCACTTTGTTCCCTTCCAAACATTCATCACACCCTGTCATTTTAGATATTCACTTATCTGTCACTTGTTTCCCATCTCCCCACTGGGCCGGGAACTCCACCACACTCTTCCATACTTTCTTCCTCCAGGGACCATACACAAGTGGGGACACCACTGACCAAACGGCAAGATTGGAACTAAGCCACCTCAAAAGCCAAGGCCACTCAGTACCAAGCTTTCTCCAAACCCTTGACCCTGCCCCAGGCCTTCCCCGACCTGCCCCACTCCTCCAGCCTCTAGTCGTCTCCATTTAAGCCGGGCTTCAGCCGTTTCTCGCTAAGCCCTATTCTGTTTCCAAACCTCCAGATGCCACATCCAAACCTCTGCACACACTGGCACCATTGCCTGCAGTGCGCTTTTCTATTCCATCTCCCGGGCCACTTCTGTAGCATGGACTCTGAAATTGTCCTGTCTGGATTCAAATTCCAGCTCCACCAGTGGTCAGCTATGAGAGGTTGGGTAAGATACTCAACTTCTCCATGCCTCAGTTTCCCCAACTGTGAAACAGGACTCTTGACAGTGCCTCCCTCCTAGAGACCTGTGCATGACAAACGCCACCAAAGTGTGAGCTGTGATAACTATTCCACCAACCAGATGCTCCAGTGCCCAGCTCCTACGTGAGGCCTTCATCGGCCCAGAATGTAGACCCACTTCTCTCAGAGGTTACAAATCTGAGTGCAGAGTCACTTGAATAGATATTTCTCCAAAGAAGATCTACAAATGGAAATAAGCACATGAAAAGGTGCTCAACATCACTAATCATTAGGGACATATAAATCCAAACTACAGTGAGATACCATGTCATTAAGATAGCCATTATCAAAGAAAAACCAACCAACCAACAACGACAACAACAGAAAATAACAAGTGTTGGTGAGGATGTGGAGAAATTAGAACCCTTGTACACTGTTGGGAATATAAAATGGTGCGGCCACTGTGGAAAGACTATGGCAGTTAGGCAACATTTTAAAAATAGAATTAACCAGAGGATCCAGAAATTTCACTTCTAGAGCCGGCCGAGTGGCACAGTGGTTAAGCGCTGGCTTGGGAAGCCAGCGGCCCCAATTCGGGTCCCACATATGAGGGCCAGTGACACTGCCCTCAAAAAAAAAAAAGTACTCTGAGTCAGAAATTTCACTTCTGGGGATAGACCCAAAAGAATTGAAAGCAGGGACTTGAACAGATATTTGTACACCCATGGTCATAGTAGCATTATTCACAATAGCGAAAAGGTGGAAGCAAACCAAGAGTTCATCAACGGATGAATAAACGAATGTGGTACAAATATGTCATGGAATATTATTTAGCCTTAAAAGGGAAGGAAATTCAGACACATGCTAAAACATAGGTTAACCTTGAAGGCATTATGATAAGTGAAATAAGCATAACAAAAGGACAAATACTGTATGATTCCACTTATATGAGGTACCTAGAGTAGTCAAATTCATAGCAACACAATAGAAAGGTAGTTCCTAGGGGCTGGGGAAAGGGGAGAATGGGGAGTTAGTGTTTAGTGAGTATGAAGTTTCCATTTGGGAAGATGCAAAAGTTCTAGAGATGGATGGTGATGGTTGCACAACAATGTGAATGTACTTAATGACACTGAATGGTACAGTTATGGGCTAACCAAGTAGCCCCCCCAAAAAAAAAATATTTTTAAGTCTTCTTTCCGATAGAAATGTTAAGTATAGAAGTGTTAAGTCTCCTCCCTAGTTTCTTAGTCCCTTAGCTCCTGGCTTTGAAAGATTGCTCCTAGCCTGAATCATAGAATTCTCCCATCGCCCTGCTTCTTGATTGTTTTGTAAATCAGTTTCTGAATCCTAAACAATAAGTCTTCTACACCTGCCTCAGGTGAATACGTGAAAGCCTGTGACTTCCTAATATCTCCCAGGCCACTAAGCCTAATGATTCTTTTCAAACCCATTCTGGGCCCAGACAACTGATGCCACCTGAGTGACAGGCTGAATGGCCACAGGCTTCATGAGAGCTAACAGATCTATTAATTAAAATCTATTTTTCCTCATTCAGGGACCTTGGGGATACAGAGGGCACCCCAGCAAGATTGCCAGTCACAACCAAGGAAGCCAACATGGTCTTCCAGGCGGATCTCGAGACCCCTTCCTCTCATCTGAGATCAGCTATGGCGAGAGTTCCGTGAACCCCAATAGGCAGGGACAGCTCTACGCCCCTGCCCAGCAGGAAGCAGATACAGAAGAAAAGACCTTCTGTCCCTCAGCTTCCCATAGAGATTTTATGGGGATCACATCTCTCAAGGGGAAAACTAGGCAGGCAGTCAGGGGCAGGTATTGGGTCTCTGCATTCCTGCATGTCCCACAGAATGCAACCACCTAGGTGACCTCCCTTCTCCACCCAAAACTCCCCTTTGTACTGTAATTACCTACCCCTGAGGAAAAACCAATGGGCACAAAATACCCAACTAGATCTGACCAGTCACTTACACCTGTGCAGTACCTCTTGTCAATCACAGGTGCCAATCAAGTGGTCCCATGCCCAGAGGAGAACAGCCCATTCTAGAGAAAGATGATACAAACTCCAAGTCCTGGGAAGTCTGCTCTGCTCTGACGGTTTTATTCCCTTGTTTTGTCCCCATTCCTCCTTTTCAGCCTTTTGAGCCTCGGCTTTGCGAGTGGCCTGCTCCAAACTCTTTGGAATGTAATTTCTCTTCTAACAATGGGCCCTTGAGTCATTCTCTACTGCTTGGGCCTACTTCAACTTCTTTGAAATGTACTATCTCTTCTAATAAACTACTTTTACTCCTGTATCTCATTCAGTTCTTTGCTCGAGTTGCCAAGGACCTGGACTTTGCGCCAAGAAGGGCCCACTCTCCAACAACAGTACTCTTAAAAATGGTTAAAATAGGGGCTGCGGGTTAGCTCAGTGGGTTAGAGCAATGCTCATAACACCAAGGTTGCCAGTTCAGTCCCCACATGGGCCACTGAGTTGCACCCTCCACAACTAGATTGAAACAACTACTTGACTTGGAGCTGATGGGTCCTGGAAAAACACACTGTTCCCCAATACAAAATTTAAATAAATAAATACAGTAAAAATAGTAAATTTTATTTTATATACATTTTACAGAAAAAGAGAAAGAGAGAGAGAGTGAAAGACAGAGAGAGAGAACTGAGCCTGAAGCCAGATTCCATGGATTTGAATTCCAGCTCTGGATGGCCCTGTACACATTGCTAAAGTTCTACTGTGCTCAGTTTCCCTTTCTGAGGTGGGAATAATAATAGTGGTAACTACCTTGCATCACAGTATTGAGGGAATTAAATGAGTTCATACTTATAAAGTACTTAGCACATAATGAGTGCTCAAGAGGTGTTAGTGATTTTCATTCTGTGTTGAGGGCAGGAGGTATGGTTTCTGATGTTTATAATTTTCATGACATTCTGTAACCCCACCCTCACCCCTTCCTTCCACCTGCTTCTCTCCTTCTCTTCAGCAGAAGCCCCCCCAGACTTGGGTAGAGACAGGGGGCCCTCACCTGCCCCAGAGGAGGATCAGGAAGGCTCCAGGCAGCAGGAAGGAAGCCAGCCGGTAGGGTAACCCCAGCTCAATTTCAGCCCAGCTGTCTAGGCCAGAGACACTCATCTGGGCATCCTTCAGGGCCACACCAGGCCCCACGCTATTTCTGGAGTCTTCCCAGACACTCATGCCCCAGCCGTCCTGGCGTCAGCCTTGCCCAGGGCGGCCTTGCCCAGGAAGGGAGAGGTGAGCAGGCTGCAGGAGGGATGTGGGAGCAGACGCCTAAGGCAGCAATCTCCTATTTGGCCTACCAAAGGCCCACCTCTGTTTGCATCTGAGGTTACAAAATAGGGACAAAGGGGCTTGCATTTGGGACTGAATGTGAGACACCACATGCAAAGCCTTAGGGAAGGGCCTGGCATACAAGAAGGGGAAGGTGGGGGTTAGGGCAGATCCACAGCCAAACAGCCAAGCCCACTTCCTGTCCTGGATTGCCTCTACCCAGGCCTGAGCTCACCATCATGGCTTATCTTGGCCCAGAGATGTAAAGAAACTTGCCCAAAGTCACACAGCAAGTCAGTTACAGATCACAGTCAGGGCAGTGGTTTTTCGAATAAATATACAATCTAATATATATAGTTTTATATATATTATTGGGTTGTCAGAAAAGTCATGACTCATTTTTGCAACAAAAAAACACAGAAAAAGTATATCATGACTTTTCTTTTCCTATAACCCAATATATACATATATATATATAATTTTTCAACCAGGTGATATATGCATATGGCTCAAAATTCAAGAGCTATAAAGGAAATGGAGTAAAAATAAACTCCCTCCCACTCTTGTTCCCTGTCACACAGATCTCCTTCCAGCAGGCACCACTGTAACCAGGCAGTTGTGTGTCCTTCCAGGGTGATTTTAGGCAGACACATGCAATAATGGATATACATGCTTTCTATTTTTTTACACATATGGCAATGTGCTGTATGTTGTTTTCACCTTACTCTTTTAAATAATATATGTTGTTCTTAATAATATATGCTGTTAATATATTATTTATTAAAATATATGTTATTAATTTACTTAATAATATATGTTGTTGATTACTATCTGTTGTGCCACCTCAGTACATAAAGAGTCCATCAGCTCCTACTGATGCCAGGCTCTCCCCATCACACATCACACTGCAGCATCGCTGCACCTACATCCCTTGGCCTGGAAGCGGAACAGCTGATTGGGGGATGCGCTTGTAATTATGACAGAGATGGGGAGTCTTAAACTCCATAAAGGCCGTATGAATTGATCTCCCACCAGCAGAATGCATTGTAAATAGTCAATAAATGTCAGCTTTATTTACTTTGATTACAGAAGGTTTTGGAACCCCTCAATTTTTACAGTGGAGGTGAGTACCTCACTTACCTCATCCTAGCCTCTCCTTGCATCACATTCCAGTTGGGGAAGATAATAAACTCACTAAAAAGTAAAATACACAGATGGGGTAAATGCTACTGAGAAAAACAAAATAGACAAGAGGAAGGGCAGGGAATATGAAGTCAATAAATACTTGTTGAAAGAAGGAACGAAAAACTTGTTGTCTTTCTGAGTTCCGAGAGCTCCTCTCCCCAGAGCCAGGAGGGGTTCTAAGGATAGAGGATAAGTAATTCCCCTTGAAGAAATTCAAGACTCTCAGATGCTATGATTCTGAGTGTCTAGGATTGAAGCCAGACTGATTGGGAGCCAACCCCAGCAATGCCAAGTCTGACTGTGTGACTTTGGGCAAGAGGCTTATCTTCTTAGAACCTCAGTTTCCTCACCGACAAAAGGAAACCAACAATAGTAGCCTAGGAGGACAGGGGGACAGGGATAGCCAGGAGGCAGGGCCTGGTCTAGGCCAGATGCTCTACCAGGAGGGGCCTGGCTTCACCCCCAACTCCAAAGTCTCCAGTGGCTCCAGTGACTATTGGCCTCCGTTGAAGGGCTGCCTCTGTCTTTTTCCCCAACCCGTTTCCCAAGAGTCTAACAACGACTCCAAGGTCAGAACACCTGTTGCCCATTTGGCATCTAACCCAGAAATGTCAGTCCAGCCCGATCCCCCCAGAGCAGCCCTCTGAGAGGGACCGCACTGTAATTCAGAACCCCGTAGGCAGAAGGATCCCAAATGAGCCCTGAGTCCAACCCCTAGCATTCTGGAGAATATCAGACAGACGCCCAGAAGGGCACCTGGAGGACGGTGTTGGGGAGAGGGAGGAGGAAGGTGATCCAGCCAAGGCTACAGGGGGCCGTGTCCCTGCCGCTAAGAGGCTGAAAAAGTGACCACCAGTTGCACCTCTGGGCCCCTGAGGAAAATTTACATCTACCTAGATTAGAGACCGCGAGGTGGAGCAGAAAAACCTGAATGGGATTCCCTGCAAGACCTCGCCAGGCTAGGACACTTGCCCCTCTGATGCTCAGCGTCCTCATTTGCGAAATGGGGTGCCACCGCTTCCCGTAGGTACCACGCGGGCAGGACGCACACAGAAGGAGCTCGAGGAAAGGAATCCCTCCACCCCCTGACTCCCCCGACACAGGCTCGCGCCCCAGACCACCCGCGCCCTCACCTGGAGCCCGCTCCTCCACTGCGGGTCTTGGAGAGGCTGACAGCTAGGACCCGGGCTGGGAAAGGCCGCGCCCAAAGACGCTCGGGGAGCGTGGGAACTCTACCGAGCTGTCCTCCGCCACTGATTTGAGCAGGGGGATCTGAGTGTCCCGAGGCCTCCACCGGAGCGAAGGTCCTGCGGCACAGAGGAAGGGGAAGTAGGCATGACGTTCCTCCCCCCCGGCACCGGAATGGTTTGCCCCGGACATCCTGATTGGTTCCTCGCTTCCGTTCGAACGCCGCGCCACGAGGGTTGCCAAGCGACCGTTTGGCTTGGTTCCGTGGGTGAGCGCCGCGAGATGGCATCCTCGCCCAGCCCAGCCCCTTCGCGCTGGCCTTCCGTTCTCCCGGCGGCTGCTTTTGTGCCGGTGCCTAATTGCTCATACAGGACTTTCTCCTGGTCCCCAGCTGGATTCGACACCCGTTAGGGCCCCCAGGTGTTGCCTATTCTTGACTTTCCAGCTAACTCGCTGTAGGAGCCCGGGCAAGCCTCTTTCCCTCTCTGTTCCGAAGAATGGGTTGGTTTTAAAATGTGCGTATCCAGCACTCCCAAACTTTACTAAGGAAATGATCGAAGATATGAGCAAAGATTAATATAACCCAGCATTATTTATCATAGCGAAATAATGGAAATAACCTCGATGCTCAGCGAAAGGGGATTGGTTACATAAATCCATTCTGGGGAAGAGTTAGGTTTATTGAGCTTTTTACATGCGAGGTAGCTTTTCATGACATAACTCATGTCAGTGTTCATGGCATAATCCTTTGAGATGGGGATCTCTAATTATCCCCACTTTCTGATGAGGAATAGTATGAAGCCATTAAAAGTGATGTAATTAAAAGATATTTAAAATATGGGTGAAATGCTAAGGAAATATTAGGTTTTTTAAAAAGTATGTCTCAAAACACTGGGTACAACATAAATGTGTATTAAATACATAGTCATAATATCACATGTACATATAATCATTTATAATAATAGCAGTTAATTTTTTTCATTGTGCTTTTGTGGATTTTCCAAATTTCCAATATTTAAACATGTCAAGAAAACATTTTTTAAGAGGATTAAAATGAACTAACTCGAAGGGCTCTTTGAGATGAGGAAATTTCATTGCTGTGAGTCACTGTCTGGGTCTAGGGTATTGCTCAATTTACAACCAGCTTCTGCTTTCTATTCCAGCTAGTGTCTTTCAAATTCTTGGACTGGATTGCCAATGATTGAGCACTTACTGTATACATGCCTTGGACAAATGGGGGAGGGGGACTAATAATATATCAATAGCTAACAATGACTGGGCGGTCTGGCAGGTAAATGTGCAGGACTTGTTTGGCAGTGAGGAAAGGCAAGAAGGTCCTGTGATCCTAAAAGACACAAAGAAAACTCAGTAGGGGCAGATGCACTTGTACTTCCCGAGGCTTATACAATTTTGGGAGACTTATTTAAGAAAAGAACTATAAAATTAGGTAATAAACTCATTATTTGGTTAGAAAGATCAAAGAAACCACAACAAATGACGAGTTCCACAAACATTACAAAATCCAGAAAAATAACATTACCTTTAGGAATTTCCTGTTTGACATACCTCCATAATATTTTCCATGAACAAGTAAGACCATTCATATATATCGAGATATAATCTATGACCCTATCCCTTCATGTCACAGTGCCAGCGAGGTCAGCTCAGTAAGCTAGGTAGGTGTATCTCTGGAAGCCATTCCTAGATCTTGACTAAATGTCAAGATACTCAGCCAGATCTCCAAAATGCTAGCTAGACCTCATCAATCATCATCTGACAGAAGGGGAAGTAACAGTGGAAGGAGATGGTAGTTTTATCAGAGTGAGGTTAAAATCTCTTGATTTGGCAGATTTTACAAAAGCATATGACCATGTGAACACATTGCTAGGATGCCTCCCAGACCTAAGCTTGTCAAGTGTTAATATCAGGAATGATGACAATGGTACAGGGGTTGGATTCTTCTCTGAGATCTACACCTGTAATCAAGGGTTGGGAGATATTTGAGATGCCTGGGTAAAGGGCCTGCTGACCCCTACGTCTTCAAAGCTTGCCTCTACCCTGCATGCCCTGGAGCTTAAAACAAAACAACATAAAAATGCTGAGCCTCATTCCAGATTTAGAAAGTGAGGCTAACAGAGCGGGCAGAAGGAACTTTCCTTGGACTCCAAATTAGGCCGCATGAAGAGAGATCATTTGGGCGCACTCAGATTCTGGAACTCGGAGTATCTTCACCTGCCAACAGCATATTGGTGATGCCCCCTATCTTCAAGGATTTGTTAAGTACCTGGTACCAATTCAGAGTGATTGAAAGCATCCCAGTCCTGCCCCTGGGGAGGGAGAGCCCATAAGAATAAGAAGGTGGGGCCGGCCAAGTGGCACGGTGGTTAAGCGCTGGCTTCAGAAGCCAGCAGCCCTGGTTTGGGTCCCACATATGAGGGCCAGTGCCACTGCACTCAAAAAAAAAAAAAAAGAATAAGAAGGTGGACAAGCTGTCATTAGTGTGCCCAGATCAGAGGGAGCTGGACGATCCTTGAACTTATCCTGACTCAATGATCCCATGACCATATCCTGACTCAGCAGGTGAGCAACAATAACATCTTGCCCTGTAGACAGGCCTGAGGCTGTCTCAGCGCCTCCTCCAGTATGCTGACATTGGCAGCGTTTTCTCCACCCAGCTCTAAACCAAGACAAAATCAGCCTCAGATGTCAGCTCCCTATCTTCTGTGCACTCCATTGCTGTATTTTTTTTTTTTTTTTTGAGGGCAGTGTCACTGGTCCTCCTATGTGGGATCCAAACTGGGGCCGCTGGCTTCCCAAGCCAGCCCTTAACCACCGCGCCACTCAGCCGGCCCCCATTGCTGTATTTTGTTTTTATTTCATTTAACGTAAAGGATGTTCTCTCTATTTTTTTTTCTCTCTCTCTATGTATTTGCTTGCATCTGAACTTTTCTGCTAGGATCTACTGGAAACTGGTCCCATTGGTGGCTACTGGGCTGACTAGGGGACAGGCAAAGAAGAAAAGCTTTTTAGAAAATATTTTTTATACATTTTGGATTCTATATCTTAAAAAATGTATGATCTATTTTTTAAAGATAACACTTTTAAGGATATTCTATGTGAGAACAAAATAAGTGAGTGAATTAAAAGACATCTCGGGCCAGCTGAGTGGCGCGGTGGTTAAGCGCTGGCTTGGGAAGCCAGCGGCCCCAGTTCAGGTCCCACATATGAGGGCCAGTGACACTGCCCTCAAAAAAAAAAAAAAAAAAAGACATCTCAACCCAAATATGTCCCTCATATTCAGTTGACCAGGGTGAGAAGGTCAACTGAAATATCCTTTTAGGAGGGCAACATCATCACATTTATCAAAAATTTTTAAGAAAGTCTGTGCTATATCAATAGTCCTGTACTCTGATCTAGCAGCTGTGCTTGTAGAAATTGACCCTAACTATATAATGAAGAAGATTCAGAAAGATTTGACAAGATTATTTACTACAGCATTGCTATTAGTAGCAAAAAATAAGGGAAACAACTTAATTTCCTGGCCACAGGACAATGGGAATGGTGAATGCCACTGGAATGGAATATCACACAACCATTAAAAATAATGCTTTTGAAGAATATTAAGTGCTAGGGAAAGATTTTTTAATATTATATCTCCCGATTCATTTGTTTGTTCCCAATTCATTTATTTGTTCCAGAAATATTTTTGAGATCTGCTATTTAGATGCAAGCACGTCTTTTCTGAGCCTCAGTTTCTTCACCTGTAAAATGGGGTTTAACCATGCTTACTTCCCAGGTTTGTGAGAGGCACCACACCCTGACTGACCCTCAGTGCCCAATGGCTCCTACTCTTTGCTTACTCCACTGTCTCCCTACCCTGAAGTCCTGAGTCCTCAGAACACTTACCAAACAGCCCACAGAAACAGTGAAAACACTGTTTCCAGAGAGCAGATCTCCATGATGTGACAAGGGACACTTTCTCTTGGGCTAGCACCCCCTTTAAAATACAGGAACTGTCCTCGGTCTCCGGTTCTCCACAGTACATGAATCTCAAACCACCTTGATGCCCCCAGAGGGCCAGGTTCCACCTGCCAAAGAAATCAGGCCAGTTTCCTATGGTCATATCCCAGATTTGAGGATACACCCTGCCAGCTCAGTCACACTGTGAGCCACCCCCATTGCCAGGCTGTGTGGCCCTGGACCAGGCCCTTCCTATCTCTGAGCCTCAATTTTTCCATCTGTACAATGGAGGTAGTAACACTCACTTTGCGTGGACTCAGGAAGGTGCCCCCAGATACACAACCCAAGGGAGTTCCTGGGTTTCAGTCCTTAAAAAGAATTTGATTCTAAACCAGGCAGGATCAGAGCAACCACAAGGCCCAAGATGTAGTCGCTGACACCTCTGAGATTAGGGGGCCTACTCCCCCTAAGTTTCCAGGAAGATGCATGCAGCCAGGAGACACAGCAGGGGAGGGCTCAGCTCAGAAAGAGCACAGTGAGAGCCCAGCCTATGATGTGACCGCTGCCTGCCCCAAAAGCTGGACCCAGCCCAGAACTGAGGTTGCTTTCTGCAAACCCTTCTTAAAAACAATCTGATTGTAATTGATGTTCATCTGACATAAATCAGCACCCCGCCCTTGCCTCCTGCTATGTGCTGGTTCCTGGAACAGGTTGTTGTCCTCACCTGGTCAAGCATGTAGTTTCCATCCCTGGTAACATTCACGTACTTGAACCCCTGACTATTCCCCCCTTTACGCAGAGATCCATTTCATCTTGCAGACACCCAAGACATGTCTGTCATGTAACTTTCCCTTAATAAACTCTATTAGTAACCAAACTAAAGTGGACAGCTTTTTTCTTCGGCCATTCCCTCCCTCTGCTTAGGGAGGTAAATATTCAGACTTGGGGCTTTTCCCTGGGTCTGCAGGTATGAACAGCTGGTGCAGCCTCCACGTCCCCACTCCCTACCCTATGCAGCCACCCCAGCAACATCCGGCTTCTGGGATCTGCCTCACCACCACCACCAACCCGTTGCTCCCTTCGGTGCCCACTGCCTGCAATGCTCTTCCTGCACTTTCTTCTCCTGGCTCACTCCACCATGTCCTGTGAAAGTCATTTCCCAAGAGCCTTTCCTGTCCCCTCCTCAGCTGAGCTGGGGGACCCTTTTCTATGCTCCCACAGTCTTCTGGATTTCTCCTGTCACATCAAATCGTCTATTTACAGGTCCTCTCTCCCCACACCAGCAATAGTGAGCATGTTAGGAGTAGGTGGGATTGGCCTGCTCCATTTCCCATGCCTCAGTGCACACAGCAGGCACTCAATTAACACTTGACAACAGAACTGAAAAAGAGCCTACATTGTCTTCCATACACAGCCTCCAGTCCTCCCTGCTTCTCTCCTCCCAAGGGGCTTTCAGAGGGGTGACATGGTACAGGTTCACAGCCCTGATGGACATGTGTTCAAAATGCTCGTTCCATACCCTGTTGGATATGTGATCCTAGGAAAGTGGCTCCACCTCTCTGAGCTACGTCTCCTCCACTGCAAACTGGGAATTGTGACACCACTTCCCAGCAATGTTATGAGAATCAAATAAGATAATGGGCATCAAGGCTTCTGCACGGGACTTCTCACATGGTAAGTGATCAACAAACATGATTACTATCACTGCTACTATTAGAATCATACTTATTGTAGCTCAGAGTGACAGAGTCCTGGTTCCCCTACTGTGAACGCTGGGCTGCCCCATCAGAGTAGAGTCCCACCCGTGACCAGTCGGTCCTCACTCCCTTTCTATTGTGCTGGTGGGTGATGTGAAGGGAGAATCTGTTTGCTTTTTTAACCTCCTCCCCCAGTAAAGAGTGAGAGTGAAACCAGCACCCTGCACCAACGCAGGAAACCTGGGATTGCCGCTGTTCTATTTCTAGGTGTTCCACCACCTGGAGCAAGTCTCCTGACCTGGCAAGCTGTAGGGTTTTTATCAGGTACGTGGAGGTATTGCTAGCTCCCAGCCAATCTCCTGGGTCCTCCCAATGTGACCATCTGAGAAAGGGCTTGGGAAATATAAAAACAAGGCTCTCCAGGTGGGGCTGTTATCACTGAGCTGCTGTGGGAGCTGAGCATTCCTCTGCCTCAATGTTTTCTGAGCCTCAGCTTTCTGCCTGGACAAAGAGGAGAGAGCAGCTACTGGTTTAGAGAGAGAAGACATGGGCATGTCCATCTACCCCTGCAGGCCCCACTCCTTCACTTCCTCTTAGTTTGTTTCAGGTGTATTTTCTCATTCAACAAACATCCTCTGAGCCCCTGATGTGTGCCAATTACTAGAAGGAAGATGGGAGCACAGGAGTTACATCTAGTGAGGGATACAAAATAGACAAGTAAGTGAATCAAGAGTGAGACATGTTATAAATAGAAATAACTTTTTAATATATATTTTTTGTATGACCATGCTTTACACAGCATGGTCAAGGAGGCCTCTCCTCTGAGGTGAAGACATGAGGGGTAAAAAGGGGCAGCCATGCAGAAATCTAGAGGAAGGCTGAGAGGGACCAGCATGGGCGAAGGTCCTGAGGCAAGAATGAGCTTGGTATATTTGGGTCAAAAGGCCAGCAGCTGGAATAGAGAGACAGGAAGAGACTGATGTTAAATTGCTGAGCGCTGTAGGCCACAGGGAGGAGTTTAGATTTGAAAGATAAAAAGCAGCAGTGTAGTATCAAGGTCAGGAGTTCCCGGTCAGCCTGTCAGGGTTCCAATCCCAACTCAACCACCCACCACCTGACTTGGGAAAGTTCCTTAAACCCTGGATTTTCCAGTTCCCTCATCTTTCAGGGGAAGAATTATTTCACCGACGTCACCATAAGTGTCATGTCACCCTGAGTTCCCAAGATGATGCCAGCAAAACCATTAGCGCAGGACCTGGCCTCAGCCTGCCTGGCTTGATAAATGTGCACTAGGCTAAGGACAACATCAGAGATCAAACAGCCCAACAAAGGGGGCTGCTGATAGATCTCCAGTCCTGACAGAGAGTGCGTGCGTGCACGCGCGCACACACACACTTGTGCTCCTGTGCAAGCACAGAGCGGCTGGGGGTTTCCAGCAGTCTTCTGAGAGTGAGGGACAGGCTGGCAGCTGAAGGAAGCAAGGAGGGAGCAGACAAGCCTGAGGCTCAGGCTGAATTTGGCCCCAGCTGAGCCCCATCCACTCCCAAAGCCTTCAGGCCCCAGGAACTGGGACAAGTTTTGAATCAGAAAACCCCAGAACTTGTTCATCCTGCAAATCCTTAGAATCCCTTCCGTCTAATACCATAGATTCCCACCACACTGGGCTCTTAGGCTGTGAAAGTGAAATGATCTTAGGTGATCATTTGACACCAGAGGAAGATAGAATTCAAAGAGGATGGTGGCTTTCACAGAGTGAGGTTAACACCAAACCCAAGGTGTCCCAGAGTAGGAAAAAGGCGGGATGGCTATTTTAGTTAGATCCACTAAATAAATCCTCTAGGGCTGTACAATCCACTAAAACTTTCTGTGGGGGTAAAATGTTCCATATTTGTCCAGTACAGTAGCCACTAGCCACAGGCTGTTTAGACCTTGAATGTGACGAGTACAACTGAAAAACCGAATTTTTTAATTTTATCACATTTTAATGAATGTAAATGAAACTAGCCACGCAAAGCTAGTGGCTGTTGTATTCAATTGTATAGCTCTAGAATCAAAGTTATTTTATTATCATTATTTTTTAAAGATTTTATTGGGGAATTGGGGGAGGGGAACAGCGTTGGAGAATCGGGGAAGGGGAATAGACAAGTTGCTGTCTTTTTGTTCTTCAGTCTAGTTGCGGAGGACGTTGCTTCACTGGCCCATGTTGGTATCGTCATTGCGTTCTTCCGGGATGAGGCAGATCGGTCGCCGGCCTCTGGATGGTCACTCACTGCGGCTATTGGCAGCTCACGCTGGCTGCCGGCCACTCACTGTAGCCTATGGCAGCCCACTGCAGCAGGGGCTGCAGCCTATACCATCGCCGGGGCTCACACAGCCCAACTTCAGGTGGAGCTGTTGTTAGCTGTAGAGGGCAGTGTCACTGGCCCTCATATATAGGATCCGAACCGGGGCTGCTGGCATCCCAAAACCAGCTCTTAACCAATGCGCCACTCAACCGGCCAGAGTCAAAGTTATTTCCTCTTCAATTCCCTTTTACTGTTTCTGGTTACCTCCAAGAAAAGGGCTTAGTTTGGTGTTACTCTTGCTAGTTAGCTGTTTCCTACACTTGCTAATTTTAACAAAGAGAGGGGGCCTCCGACTCAAGGTTCAACTGGGATTTTTATTTGTTTCTTTTTAAAAATTTGTCTTGTGAAGATAAATTTAAATACAATAACATTCACCAACTCATCAAGTGTACACTTTGATGAGTTTTTGACAAACGTATGCAGTCTGAAATCACCACCACAATCAATAAATAGTTTCCATCACCTGGAAGACGTTCCTCGTGTCCTTTTACTGTCAATTCCCCCCCACCCCACCCCACTACCCACTCTGGCCACCACTGCCTTTTCTAGAACTTCATATAAATGTGTCCAGTTTCTTTTACTTGAAGCTAGACTAGAATTTAATAACATTGTTTTATTCCCATTCAATTATTTTTCCCATATTTTTCTAATTATGTCAAATGATCACAGAATTCTACTTAGATAGTATGAAATTTCTTTTTAAATTAAGTCTGTTTAAGTCAAGAGGTGTAAGTCTACTTTAAAAAACCCTAAGTCACTAATGGAGCAGGTGGATCGTTGATGGGGCAACAATTATCCAAGTGGGACACAAGTGGCTCACCTTTTTAACTACCCCCCCATCCCATCTCTGCATTGTGACACATGGGGAAACCAAGGCCCAGAAAAGGGAGGTGACTGGCCTGAATCACATCGAGTAGGTGGCAGA
The DNA here is from genome assembly GCA_033961575.1 of Aselliscus stoliczkanus. Taxonomy (NCBI): domain Eukaryota; kingdom Metazoa; phylum Chordata; class Mammalia; order Chiroptera; family Hipposideridae; genus Aselliscus; species Aselliscus stoliczkanus. The sequence continues at coordinate 24,714,336 of CM066738.1, read as the reverse complement.
AGGAGGACACCAATGCTGCCTGAGCAGATGGCGGAGACTAGGAGGAGAGGCTTGGGTCTCCCTTAGGGTTGGGGGGGCTCTCCCCACCCCCACCTGCGGCCTGTGCTGCCTGGGCTATACAAGGTCAGAGGCTGGGCCTGACAGATGGGATTTTGCAGAGGAAGAGAGTTCTGAGAGTGAGGGGCCTTTGTCCTCCTAGGGTTCCAACCCCAGATGGCCAGGCAGGCAGAAGAGGGGTGGGGGGAAGTAGGGCCCCTCCTGAACTGGAAGGTCACAGCCTCTATAGAGACAGAATCTTTGTGGAAACTTAACACCCCAGACCCTCCACCTGAAAGCTGGTGCAGGCCTTTTAGCTTTCAACTTGACCCCTCCACTCCACATGCAAATCAGGTGCAAATGAGCCTTGCTGCTACAGGAGCCCCTCCTCCCTTTCTCTCCTGCTGGGGCCCATCCCACAGTCCAGATACCCATGACACCGGAAGCCCCAAGCCCACATCCCTAGACCAGACCCTCAGACCCCTGCACTAGGACAGGGGCATGAAATGGCCTCACCTGACCCATCTCTTCCTGGACACTGCATCAGACCCTGGGCCACTCCTGCCCTCTCTCCCCACTATCCATCGACACCCCCCCCCAGCTCAGGCAGAAATTTTAAAATGTAAATCAGTATTACAAAGCTATAGTAATTAAACACAGCATGGTGCTTACATAAAAATACACATAGACTGGGCCGGCCAGGTGGCTCATTGGTTGAGTTGGCTTGGGAGCATGAGCTCTGAGCAGCAGGGCTGCCAGTTCAGATCCCACATGGGCCAGTGAAGCTGTGCCCTTTACAGCTAAGATGGTGAACAACAGCTCAACCTGGAGCTGGGCTACTGTAAGTGGCCTGCAACAGCGTAGGCTGCAGTGGGGCTGCAGTGAGCTGCCGTGAGCTACCATAAATGACTGGTAGCCAGTTGAGCGGCCGTCCAATGGCCGGCAACCAATCTGCCTCAGCTGGGAAGAGCACAATGATAATACCAACATGGGCCAGTGAAGCGATGTCCCCTACAACTAGACTGAAGAACCAAAGGACAGCAATTTGTCTGTTCCCCTTCCCCAATTCCCCAATGCTATCCCCTCCCTCAATTCCCCATTTAAAAAAAAAAAAAACATAGACCCATGGAACAAAATCAAAGACTAGAAATAAACCCATGCACATGTGATCAACTAATACTTGGCAAGAAAGCCAAGAACACTCAATGGGGAAAGGTTAGTCTCTTCAACAAATGATGTTGGTGCAATAGAGTATACAGGCATCAAATTATTTCTGCACACCTAAAACTTATTAACCGACGTTACCTCAATACATTTGACTAATAAAATAAAAAAATGGTGTTGGGGACACCGAATAACCACATGCAAAGAATGAAATTGGACCCCTATCCTATACCACTCATAAAAATTAACTGGAAATGGATTAAAGACCTAAACAAACGTAAGATGTGAAACGATACAACTACTAGAAGAAAACATAGGGAAAAAGCTCCATGACATCAGTCTTGGCAATGATTTTTTTTAGATATGACACCAAAAGCAAAAAAACCAAAAGCTAAAATCAACAAGTGGGACTGTATCAACCTGAAAAGCTTCTGCACAGCAAAAAGAAGCAATCACCAAAATGTAAAGTCCACCTAAGGAATGGGAGAAAATATTTGCAAATCATATATCTAATAAGAAATTGATATCCAAAATATGTGAAGAACTCATACAACTCAATAGCAAAAAAAGCAAACAATCCTTGAATAGACATTACTCCAAAGAAGACATACAAATGGCCCACAGGCATATGTTGAAATGGAATGAGGGGATGAAAATTCATATCTAAAATTCACATTAAAATACCTCATAAAGAAATAATTGAAGCAAATATGAAAAATGCTAATGTTAAATCTGGGTGTTAGATATATAGCTCATAATATTATTGTTTATTTTTCTGTATATCTAAAATTATTCTAATTCAATCTAAGCCATTTGGTTTAAACACACACACACACACACACACACACACACACACACACACACACACACACACACAATCATTAAGGCGGACCCTGGGTTTGGCCAAAATTGTGAACATGAAATGAGAATGGAAGAAGGCTGGGCAAGGAAAGAACTTCCTAATTTGGGAAAACCAGTCCTGCATCTGAGAGACTCGTGGGCCCTGCATCCCTTCCCTGTTCGAGGCCCCTTCCCCTGGGACCCCCTGATTTTTCTCCTCCTCACTGCTGGCATATGGCGCTCTGAGCAGCTCCATGGGCCTTGCCTCTGACTATCCCCCTGCCCCCCCATACATCTGCTCTCAGGTTTGGGGCCAGGCGGATACAGCTTAACTGTCCCCGAGCCCTGGGAGGCCTGGCCATTCTGCCAGTGTCTGGAGTGGGGAGAAGGCAGAAGGACAGAGCTCCTTCACATCAGCCCGTTCCACCTTTTGGACCTGGGCCCAGGCATCTGTCCTCTTATTGTCTACCCCATTGGATAGACAGGAAAACTGAGGCCCAGGCCAGACCCAGGTCCGCTGTTTCCAGAGTCTGTGCTCTTCCTAAGGACCAAGGACACATAATCCCGCAGACGGAAGAGGTGATGAGAAGGCCCAGGGCATGGAAAGGGTCAGTAGCTGGCCTCTGGTCCCCAACAAGTCAAGGTCATAGGCAGAGGGTAGGGGACAGGACCCCAGGAGTCTGAGGCCTCTGAGGTAAGAGAATCAGTGCATTGTGAGCTCCCGGCCCAGCAGGAGAGGACTCTCCCCTTCTTAGTCATGCCACCTCCATCAGCGCAGGCCCAGTCTTCCCAACTCAAGGAGTGGTGCCCCCTCCAACCATTGCTCAAACAGGAACCTCGAAGTCGCCGTAGCTCACCCCTCTCCCTCACCCCCAAGTCCAGTCAATTGCCCTTCCTCAAGATCTCCTCTTCCATTCAGTCAGTCAACAAATATTTCTGAGCTCCTTCTGTGGGCCAAGCACAAGCTAGGCGCCAGGGCCTCAGCCATGAACAAAACAGACACAGCCCCCATCCTTGTGGAGCTGACAGTGGTGGGAGACAGACACCAAACAAGATACATAAGTGAATATCTAACACCCCATCAAGGGCACAGAGAGGAAAACGGGAGCAGCATGAGGAGGCAGAGAGTGACAGCGGTGAGGCTATTTTAATAAGGGGGCCACCCCTGAGGGATGAGACTGAGCGAAGGCCTGAATAAAAGCAGGCAGGGCCATGGGACTACCTGGGGAAAGAGAGCCCCAGGTAGAGGGAATAGCAAGTGCAAAGGCCTTGAGGCAGAGATGGAGTTTGCCTCTGAGAGAGGGCCGGTGTGAGGACTGGAGAGTGAAGGAGTGGAGGGAGGGAGATGGGGTCAGGTATAATGGCAGTTCCCATCAGGAGGGTGGAAACAGGGTTGGGAGGGCTCTAAGCAGAAGCAGGATAGGCTCTGACTTAGGTTACAGCAGCTTTCCTTTGGCTGAGAATGGGGTGAAGGGGAGAAAGGGCAGTAGTAGGATGGCCAGTGAAGAGACTATTGCAATAGTCCAGACAGGACGTGAAGGAGGCTGGACTGATGTGGTGGCAGCGGAGAGGCACAGAGGGGCCTGATTCTGGATCTGCTAAGGGATCAAAGGTGGGGTGTGGGAGGGGGGGAAAAGAGTCAGGAGGGAATAGGGCACCTCCATTTTAAAGACCGTGTTCCTTGCTGTATCCCCAGTGCACGGGACAGGGTTGGTCTCAATCAACAGTTACTGAAAGAGGAAGAGCAAATAAAGGAAAAAAGAGAATCCTCGTCTCAGGTTCTCCCTTCAAACCAGACTGTTTTGTTTTTTTTTTTCTTTTTCAAGCCTATCAGAAGACGGCCTCTGGTGGCTAATTATTGGAACTGCAAATACCTACGTTGAGGACCATAAGAAACGGAGAATGGACCCTGGGAGATTTCCAGCTAGATAAAATCAGGGACCACACTCCACCCTCCACCCATTTTACAAATGAAAATACTGAGCTCTACCTACGGTTGAGGTCTGACCCCTTCTGGCCTCCCAGCTATTGTTTTCCAGTGCTGGATGGGTCTATTAGAGAAATCCCCACACCCTCCCATAGGATGCTGGGAGTGTCTCCACACTGCCTTCCTACTTTCCCAGAAAGCGTCATAATACCTGAGCCTGCATATACTCCAGGTCTAGGCATTCTCCAAGTCCCCAAGTTAGCCAATACCATCCATACGTAGCCGAATGTGAAACCTCTACCCCATCTGGACTAGAATCTCCACCATCCTTCACTCCTGGAATCCTGCCCCAGAGCAGCCAGCAGAGGTCTCTGTACAAGGATCCATTTGCCACATACACACCTGAAAGCTGCTCCCCTCCCAGCCCAGTTCTTCCAGCTTGGTTAAAGGGTATACTCCCCCATCGGCACCCAATTCAGATGGCACCATGATTTCTGCTACCTTCAACTCTCGGCATGCCTTAAACTGTCATTGCTCGTTACACAAGACAGAACAGAGGAGAGGAAAGGAGGTCCCAGATGTGTTCTGAGCAGAGCCAAGGGGCTGGCAACTCTTTTTAGTTGCATGTAAGACCTCTATTGATGCAACGTAAGATGGCATTTGATGTTTTTTTTTTCTTTTTTCTTCGTTTTTCTTTTTTAAAGTAATTTTTAATTTTAGGTTACACAACCAACAGTGTTATAGGTTCTTAGAAAATTGAAATCTTTCAGTTAAAGTTCAAGTCCTCTTTGATCATTCCCCATCTCCCTTTTCATTCCCTGACCTCTTACACACACATACACACAATTCCAAAGTAACCACTTGTCAATTTGAAATCCGTCCTTGCAGATTTTTTTCTTTGGGTGTATATGTGGTGTACACACACACACACACACACACACACCTAAACATATGTAACATTTATTTATGGGAATTATTTTTCTACACAAATGGAATTATACTGTACCTAATTATCCCGTGATTTTTTTCTCCACTTTGTACTGGGCTCTTGAATTCGATGCACGGATATGAGATGGTATTTACTTGGATGGGGGTGGGAGCTGCTGCATTCCATGGGAAACAAACTAGTCTGTAACTGGTTTGGGGACACCTTCGAAATCCTCTCTCTCTAACCCTCTTCTCCAGCATCTCCTTTTCCCTGCTCTCCTTCCTCCCATCTTCCGTTTTCTTCTCACACTTAGTCCCCACGCAACCCTCTTGAAATGGTTCTAAACCACTAGATGCCCTTGAAAAGGCTCATCTCCAGTGTTTGGGGCTCCTTGCGCCTCCTGGTGGTTGCTCTGCGTTAACTGCAGCGGCTCCTCCAGCCCCCTTATCCGTTCCAACCATCAACTCCTTCACTACCTTCACGTGAACCTGCCTGGGCCCGCCCTGGGAACGCAGCTGCAAATGAGCTTATCTCTGCCCTGAAAAGTCTCCTGGTGGAATGCGAACGCCCTCGTGACCTGCCGGAAGAATCTACCTGTTTGAGAACTCCGGGAAACGCTTTCTGGGAAACTTATGGTCCTAACTGGGTGGTCCTTTTCAAGTATGTTGTAGTTCACTGCTACGAACTGAGTATACAGGTGTTCCGCATATGGGCAAAAAGACAGAATGCCAGGATGTTTGTCGTTGCATTGTTCTTGATGGCAAATAACCTGCGCCCAGCAATACGGGCGGCTAAATTCATCCCCGTGCATTTGAATAACAGAACAGCTCTAGGTTCCAGCCCTGCCCAGATCTGGGACTTTTTCCCCCTCAGAATGGCTCCACGGACTCCCCTTACTCCGCAACCTGCCCCCACTCGGTCCTCCCCCACTCCAGGTCCCCCTCGCTGTTTTGTTTCTCTCTCTCTCTCTCTCTCTCTCTCTCTCTCTCTCTCTCTCTCTCTCTCTCTCTCTCTCCCCTTCTACAGAGCATATCTGCTAACACACTAAATAACTTCCTTATTTATTCTGCTTATTGCCCATCTCGCTCCACTAGAATGTCAACTCTCCAAGGACAAAAGTTTTGTGAATTTTGTTCAGTTTTATATCCCAAGCACCTCTCACAGTCTGACACACGGCTGATACTTAGAAGTGTGGTCAGTGAAAGGTCTCCATGTATGGGATATAGAAAGATCTCAGAGATATTAACTGGTAAAGGCAAGCTTCAGAACAATGCAGATGGTGTGCCCCGCTGTGTCAAGAATGTGGGTGGGTAGCTGCCTCTAGGTTCTGAGAAGATGGGAAGGTCTCTGAGTTTTACGATGTCAGTTGGGAAGAAGGAAGAAGGTGGTACTTCAGATGAGTATGTAAAATTATCAGAGAAATGCAAGAAAAAATGAGAAAATGGAGAGAAGAAAACTCACGAACAAATTGTGGAAGTGGGAGAGGATTTAATGAATATGCTTCTAGGCTTGGAGATGATATTTGGATCATATGCGAACAAGTGATGCGGCCCTAGACTATGGTCGGGATGACTTGGCATTGTTTTGTCTTCAAGAGTTGAGAAGACAGTTTCCTGGTAGTCACAGAGTCAAGCGACTAGCTGGCATGAGATTTGAAGCCATGGAAAGATATGATGATGCTCTACAGCTATATGATCGAATGTTACATGAAGATCCAACTAACACTGCTGCAAGAAAGCGTAAGATTGCCATTTGAAAAGCCCAGGGGAAAAATGTGGAGGCCATTCGGGAGTTGAATGAGTGTCTGGAACAATTTGTTGGATACCAAGAGGCCTGGCATGAACTCGCAGAACTTTCTGTCAATGAACATGACTTTGTTAAAGCAGCCTTTTGTTTAGAGGAGCTTATGATGACTAACCCACACAACCACTTATACTGTCAGCAGTATGCTGAAGTTAAATATACCCAAGGTGGACTTGAAAACCTTGAACTTTCAAGAAGGTATTTTGCACAAGCATTGAAACTGAACAACAGAAATATGGGAGCTTTGTTGGGACTTTACATGTCAGCAAGTCATATTGCTTCTAATCCAAAAGCAAGTGCAAAAACAAAAAGGACAACATGAAATATGCTAGTTGGGCAGCTAGTCAAATAAACAGAGCTTATCGGTTTGTAGGTCGAAGAAAGAAGGAAACCAAATTACTCTCTTAAGGCAGTTGAAGACATGTTGGAAACACTGCAGATTACCCAGTCTTAAGGTTTCAAAAACTCTTTCACATTACATTGCACAACTGCACAATTGAACTTATTAGCCCGTGACTTATTTACTAAATGCCCAGTGCTATTTATATATTGTACTAATTTTCTGTTAAGGCAGTTGTAAAGAATGTGTTTATATAAACCTGAAAATATTTTTGCTGCTAAGGAGGAAGATGGAGACAGTCCATGCGAGAAGGTTTAAGATTCTTATAGATTGTACATCATTCTCTTCACACATATATAAGTGCTTTTAAACCATAATCTGATGTAGAAATAACCTTGTTAAATAAATCATAATGATTTATTTAAAAAAAAAAAAGAATGTGGGTGAGATGTTTCCTGGAAACCTAAAACTGCTTTTTTTAAAAAAAGTATATTGGGGCCAGCCAAGTGGCACATTGGTTAAGAGCTGGTTTTGGGATGCCAGCGGCCCGGGTTTGGATCCCACATATGAGGGCTAGTGACACTGCCCTCCACAGATAACAACAGCTCCACCTGGAGCTGGGCTGTGTGAGCCCCGGCGACGATGTAGGCTGCAGCCCCTGCTGCAGTGGGCTGCCATAGGCTACAGTGAATGGCCGGCAGCCAGCATGAGCGGCTGGCAGCTGGTGTGAGCTGCCAATAGCCGCGGTGAGCAACACCCAGAGGCCAGCGACCGATCTGCCTCATCCGGGAAGAGCGCAATGATGATACCAACATGGGCCAGTGAAGCGACGTCCTCCGCAACTAAGACTGAGGAACAAAAAGACAGCAACTTGTCTGTTCCCCTCCCCCAATTCCCCAATAAAATCTTAAAAAAAAAAAAAAGTATATTTTTAAACAACAACACAGGCTATAAAAATTTCTGGAGATGACAAAAAAGGGGAGAACGTTTTGGTTGAGGTTCTTTCATTTGTATGCAACAAGCATCTATTAAGTTCCCAATACTGGTTCTTTTAGATAGGATATCAGGAAAAGTTTCTTTGGAGGAGGTGGCATTTGAGATTCGCTTTGAAATATGGATAGGATTGTGCCAGAAAGAGATGGGGCAGAAAGAATATCCTAATGAGAGGAACCAGATGGAAATTTTGGTGGCTCACAGGTACCATAAATACTTCCAGAATGGGAAGCAGTTCTGTTTGTAAACCTAAGGCTACACACAAGACAGACAAGTGATGAAGTTATCAAGGCTTAGTGGTCCCAGCTGAGAAAGGGCATAAATGTGAAGCTGAGGCATTTTTCTTGATTTGGTGAGCAATGGGGGAGTCTTTGAAGGTTCATAATAAAGATACATTTTTTAAATTAAAAATAAAAATACCACATGAGACATCTGTGAGATGGCCAGAGTGAGGCCACTTCAGCAGGGATGTGGCTCACACCGAAGGGAGAACTTCCTGTTGGAGTCAGAGGGGAGCATCTCTGGGACAGAGGAATTGGGGCCAGGAGATGCCTCACTGATGCAGTCCTGGTGGAGGAAAGCGTGTCAGACTCTCTAGGAGCAAATTCTTATGTCCCTGTGACCCCAAAGTGTTTGCTACCAATGCTTCCTGAGCCCGACAGCTGAGAGAGCGGTCCAGGGTCTGCTCGCCTCTCATCCCAAATATTCGCTTAGAGAGGGGATTGCTTTGTAAGTAAATGCATGTCTTGGAAAATAATGCAAAAAGCAAGTCAGACTTAGTGGTAGAAGTCAACATGCAGTAAGCATTTACTAAGTGCCAGACCCTGTGCAGTTGATTTACATCATAGGGTGCCAGTCTGAGTCTGGGTTTGAATCCAGAGCCTGCATTTACCAGCTATAGCACCTCGAGCAAGTCACTTAACTGCTTTAAGCCTCAGTTTCCTCATCTGTAAAGTAGGAAATAAAAGTAGTGCCTGCCTACCTCCTGGGATTATTTAGAGATTTAATCAGATAGGAGACCAGCTGTGCCAGGGCTTGACTCCTCTGGACCTCTGTTTCCTCAACTATAAAATGGGGATAGTTATAGTGCCTCCCCAAAAGGCTGCGGTGAAGATTAGCTGCATGTCCAACTGTGCCTGGCACAGAGTCAGCTCAGCACACACTGGCTGATTTCAGCCCTATGAGGAGGGTGCTATTATTTTCCCTCTCTCCAGGGGGATTACTTAAGCACCAGTATTTGAACCAAGAGGTTCTGCTCCTTGAAGTTCTGGTCCTGCGGGAAAGGAATTACAGTAGCCGCAGGGTAGGACCAGAGCCAATGGCCTGGGCCAGTCTTTTGCCTTCTGGAGATCAACACTTAGGAAATCTGGGTAGCTGTAAACACTGGATAATGTCAGCCCTTTGTCACTATCCCTATGATAATCAGGACTCTCCTCCCAGCTAGGCTGCTGGGCAGGATCCTGGCACACAGTAGGCTCTTGGTGACGCTAGGAGCCCCGCCCACTCTCCACCAGCCTTTCCCCCACTTTGGAGGCGGGGACAGGTCAATACAAACTGAGTTTCCTCCTGCCCCTCCTATCCAGAGCCGCTGGAGGAGAACAGCAGGTAAGCTGACAGAGCTGGGCGGCTCAGGCCTGTGAAGGCACAGCGGCAGGTACTCGGGACCGGGACAGATAGCTGGCAGGGAGCACCTGGCACGGGGCGGAGGAGGCGCAGTTGTCTGTGGACAGAGGGTGACCCATGGCCTTTCCCCTAGTTTCAGGCTGCTGAGTCGGAGGCGGGAGGAAGAAGGGCCTCCTTCCCTGCTGGCCAGGGGGTAGGGTTGGAGTTGGGACACTGGAACAAGCTGGGTGGACCCCTCCTCCCCAGGCCAAAACGCTGGGCCCCCACTGACCTCTGCGCGGCCGAATCTCCACACTTTTGAGACCTCTTAATGGCCGCTTCCGTCAGGTGGGGCTGCAGCCTCACTAGCCTTGGCACCAGGGCTGGGGGTTGGGATGGGCACTGAGCAGAGAGGAACCCAGCCAAGGTCAGTTCTGTGGGAGGCCTGAAGCCCTTCCAGTCCCTGGGAGGAGGAGGAAAGGAACTTCCAGTCCCAGCTGGCCCACCTGGACTCCCGTTATCTCCTTGTTTACTTTCTGACAGCCAAGCCCAACAAGCCTAGGCATCCTCAGAACCTTTGGTAGAACTTCAGCCCAGAGAGGGTGAGCAACTGGCCTGAGGACACACAGCAGTGAGTGCAGGCCTGGATGATGGGCACCACCTCTTCCCTGGGCTTCAGTTTCCCCACATCTGTGAGATGGGAATATAGAGTTTGATGAGGCCTGGGGGAACTCCAAGACAAGGAGAGGTGGAAAAGGCTTTTGATATGCGTGGATGTGAGCTGTGAACAGCTGGGTGGCTAAGCCAGGCCAGGCACCCAGCCCACCCAGCTGCTCCTGTGCCTCCATTCCCTCCTCACCTCAGGTCCTCTTTTTGCCCTGCCTCTGTCCCTCTGTGTTTCTTTCTGCCCATTTCTGCTTCTAGCTTTTGGCTCTTTCTGTCCCTCTGTGTCTCTTTTTTTTCTGCATTTCTCCCTCTACATTTTTGGTTTTGACCCTCTCAGTCTCCCTGCTCTGTCGACTCAGAGTTACCCCCACTCCTGCCCAGACAACATCCCCACCATACTAATTGTATTAGGGAGCCCGGACCCACAGGGAAAGAGCGCTGCAGGACTCACCAAGGACTCTGGGCCAAGTTCTCTAGCAGCCAGGGACCTGGGACAACACTGACTCAGACCACTGTCCAGACTTTGTCAGACCCTGGCCCTGCCTGGGGCCACCCTAGCCAGTTCAACCCGCATGGCTAAGGCAGGCTCTGTTGGTGGCCCAGGCTTTGGCAGCCAGATGGCCACCTGGACACAGAGGGGATAGGACCCTAAAATCATGGAGATGATACTCTAGTGGGAGAGACCATCACTTAACAGGCAGGCAGATATACTCCAGTAACAGAGCTAATGCACCATAGTACTGTGAAGGAATAAAGCAGAGAGCAGGAGAGAGTGCCAGGGGTGGCGGCTGCTTGGGCTCTGAAGTTAAGGTCAGACAGGACCTTTCCTGCCTGGTTGGGGAGGAGATGGCCCAGCTGCACTCTGCAGGTGCACTGGCCCTGGGTGGGCCTGGGACTTTCAGCTGTTGATGCACAAATGTGAAGGACAGAGACACCTTTGCCTGGGGCTTTCCTGGCTTCTCTCTCTGTTTGCCAACCTGTCATAGGAGCATCTTAGGTGTCTCTTTCAAAGCCTTAGGTTTCTGGTCTCCCACAATCATAGACGGGGCCTTGGGAAGCAGGTATGTCTTGAAGCGTCTCTCAGGCTCCCTGGGGCCTGTACCCCATTTCTCCCCTTCCCCCCACAAGTGCTTGGGAGGCCTGGGAAGGGATCCTGCTCAGGTTGGCCCCCTACAGCCTCTTCAAACCCACTTACCCCCAGGGCCTTGCTCATGCTGGTTAAGAGGTCTGAGTCCACAGTCAGACATGTCTGGGCTTGAATCTCAGCTCCCAGACGACCAGCTGTGTGACCTCAGGTAAATTACTTCCCCTCTCTGAGTCTCAGTTTCCTCATCTATAAAACAGAGATCATCATAATGCCTCCCTCAGGATGGTTGAGAAGATTTGATGGATAATGTGTGTAAACTGCTTAGATCAGGGCCTGGCGAGATACGCAGCTGATACAAGGCAGCAGTTGTAGTTGCTATAGTTATTATTACTGTATTATCTTTTTTCCCTGGATTACTACACCAGCTTCCTCATGGGTTAACACGTTTCACTCCTGCTTCTGCCCTGGCCCCACATGATTCTCCGCACAACAGCCAGCATGATTCTGTTAAAAACTAAATTAGAGCTGGTCCCACCTCTGCCTTGCACTGAGGATTCTGCCCTAGAGAAAACACCCAAACCCCTGCCTCCAGGACCCTACGTGACCTGCCCGCCTCCACTTGTACTGCTGCAGCCACACCAGCCTCCTGGCTATTCTTTCAACACCAAGATCTGTTTCTGGGATATGGCAAGTAAGGCCCCACCCCAGGGCCATTGCATGTGATGTTCCTGCCCCCAGACTACGCTTGCTTTCTCCTGACATGGCTCACTGCCATGTGTACTTCCTTCAGGGTCCCTCTGACAACCCCTTTTATGATTGCCGCCAGCCTCCTTGCTTGCTTGCCTCCTCCTCCAGGCTTCACTTTCCTCCCCAGCTCTTATCAGTGGCTGACTTGCTCTTTGTTTCTGTTATTTTGCTGAGCGACTGCTTCCCACACTTCCCTGAGTGCAGAGATTCTTGTCAAGAACGCAGCAAATGCCCGACTAGATATTGATTAAATGAATGAACAAGAACTGTAAGGTCACTGTAGAAAAAAATAGAAAACCGAGAGATGCATTTTTTAAAATAGAACATATCCCAACCCACTCTAAATGTTAGTCATCCTGAGCTACTCTTTGGTTCTCTGAAAACAATCAGGCCTCTACAAAATGCAGTTCCCTCTGCCCCGGATATCCCACCACTCTTTGTCATTGATGGCTTTGTCCCCCAGGTCCAGGAGCACATGGCACTCAGTGTGGCTGGCCGAGAGTGGGCCAGGGCAGGGGAGCCATAAAGGAGATGGCTCGTTCTGGGCCATCCCGCCAACAGAACTCTTCTCCAGATAAGGAAACAGATTAAAATTGCCCAATCACTTCCCTCCAATTACACAGCTATACTGGGGCCTATATTATAACCCAGAGAACTCAGCTCTATGGGCATGGGGTTTAGGCTTTCCATGCATGGGACCCACTGTACAGAAATGAAATTCAGGCTCCTTACCCGCACTGTCTGCCTTTACCCTCCCATCAGGCCCACTACTCCAGCCATACTGGCCCAGGCTCATTCCTGCCCCAAGTTTTTTTTTTACAAGAGCTGGTCCTGCTACCTATGGGTATTTTTATTACAGTCATGAGCCACTTAATGTCAGGGATATATTCTGAGAAATGTGTCCTTAGGTGATTTCATCATTGTATAAACATCATAGAGTGCACTTACCCAAACCTAGATGGTATAGCCTACCACACACCTAGGCTAGATGGTACAGCCTATTGCTCCTAGGCTACCTGTCTCTACAGCGTGTTACTGTACAAAACAACACAAGATTAAATGATACACAAGAAAACAGGATGCAGTCAAAAGACGCAGTAAACATGCGATGTATGAGGCTGCTCCCGACGGAACATGGCATCCTATTCTACAGCAAACATTTTTTTTAATAAGTAGAAAGAATACATACACTCTAAAGTGACAATAAAAAGTACAGTATAGGGCCGGCTGGGTGGCGCATTGGTTGAGAGCTGGTTTTGGGATGCCAGCAGCCCCGGTTCGGATCCCACATATGAGGGCCAGTGACACTGCCCTCTACAGCTAACAACAGCTCCACCTGGAGCTGGGCTGTGCGAGCCCCGGTGATGGTGTGGGCTGCAGCCCCTGCTGCAGTGGGTTGCCATAGGCTACAGTGAGTGGCCGGCAGCCAGCGTGAGCTGCCAATAGCCGCGGTGAGCGACATCCAGAGGCCGGCGACCTGTCTGCCTCATCTGGGAAGAGCACAATGACAATACAACATGGGCCAGTGAAGCAACGTCCTCCGCAACTAGACTGAAGAACAAAAAGACAGCAACTTGTCTGTTCCCCTTCCCTGATTCCCCAAGGCTGTTCCCCTCCCCCAATTCCCCAATAAAATCTTAAAAAAAAAAAAAAAAAGGTACAGTATAGCAAATACACAACCAGTACCACAGTCATTCATTATCACGATCCAGTATTACGTACTGTGCATACTTATGTGTGCTAGACTTTTATACGACTGGCAGCGCAGTAGGTTTGTTCACACCAGCATCACCACCAACATGTGAGGAATGTGTTGCTCTATGATGTCACTAGGCGATAGGAATTTTTCAGGTCCATTATAATCTTATGGAACCACGGTCCTATATGTGGTCCGTCATTAACTGAAATGTCAGTGTGCCGTGCATAACTGTGTTGTTGTTTTTTCAATTTAAAAAATAGTGTAACATTTGATCCAGCTGGAGTTGATTGCAGGGTGGGGAGGGGTGGGATAAGAAGTGAAAAAGAGACTCAGCTTTGTTTTTCCCAAATGTCTACTCAGTGGCAAGTCTTGTTTTCTAACTGGTTCTATGCAGGAAAATAGTTGTAAATGTGTAACTGGCCTCCTTGCTGAACTCTCTCATTAGCTTAATAGCGCTTCAGATGATAAAAGGTAACTACCTGCTGCAAATTTATCTCCTCTCTTTAATTATTTACTTCTTCCTTTTTATTAGGCGTATTATTTATTCATTACATTCTGCTGTCAAGGCCTGGAACAGACCTTTGTCCCAAGTTCACTCCTAACCTTTTTGTTTGAGGGCAGTGTCACTGGCCCTCATATGTGGGACCCGAACCGGGGCTGCTTAACCACCGCACCACTCGGCCGGCCCTACTCCTAACCTTTTGATGTCTCTCAACAACTAATTTTGTTGGATTTTGGTTTTTGATCAAATCTTTGTTGGGGTAGGACCTGAGTTTCAGAGTCGGGGCCTTATTAGTAAAGGAGATAAATACACTCACTAGTTTTTGGTTATTATAATTGATCAATGTACATCCTTGAACAGACATCTCTGTACATGTAACTAGGGTTTTGCTATATATAAAATAAGAGTGGCTTAAACAAGGTAGAAGCTTATTTACAACTTACACAATATTAAATAAACAGAATAGTTTCAGTGGTAGGCAGAACACGGCTGGTCTAGCAGCTGTGTGCCCCAAAGTCCTGACGAGGTCTAGTTTCCATCTGGTACCCACACTATCTCCCACAGTGCAAAATGGCTGCTGGGGCTCTGGCCATCACATCTGAGTTCCAGATAGCAGGATGGAGGCAGAGCAGAATGGCACACTCCCTTCTCTTGAAGGAGATTTCTCAAGTCCCTGACAACTTCATTGTCCTGGGCTTGATCAGATGGCCATGCCTAGCTACAAGAGAGGCTGGGAAATGTAACCCTTTGACTTGGTGACCATTTGCCCAACAAAAAATCTGGTCTCTGTAACAACTAAGGAAGAAGGAAAGAGTGGCTAATGGGAAGCATCTACCAGCCTCAGCCTTGGAATATCATACAACCCTCTACCTATTTTTTCCTCCCATATTGTTTCACCACTCATAATCAGTGTTCTGCCTGAGTTGGCCCAGGACAGCTTTTTTTTTCCTATGGGATTCTGCCTGCTTTACACCAGATTCTGGTCTCAGGTGAGATGGGCATCCATCACCTGTGGCTGGGTCTTCCTGGAGAGTACAATGGGAGGTTGAGAAGCGGCACCAGAGCTCCTTGTCTTTGACAAAGGTCCTCTCCCTCCTCCACTCCACTGATCCTCCCGGAGGACCAGCCTGTGTTTTGCAACCATTGAGTTACCTGCCTTGACCAAGGTAGGTTGGGAAACTCCGCCTTCTCACCTAGTCCCAGCAGTTCCCTCCTCGTTACCCCCACTCACTTCTACCTTGCACCTAAGGTCTGTGATTGCACTTGAGGTCTGGAGCTCACACACCTCTTCCTCATACTTTTCTCTGGGGAACACCCCTATGGCTTTCCTGCTTGTATCCTTCAGAGCTCTGGACACAAAGTAGATGCTTAATAATGCCTTGTTGATTGATTAGGAGGAAGTAATAACAAAATTTTGCCTTCAGGAATTACTTGTGTTGTGGTATCCAGAAGTGTGTTCAAGGTAATTGCATGTTTTCAAATGCAGCTGAAATCTTTGCTGAAATAGTCATCCCAGCAGTTAATGTTTATTGAGCACTTACTCAGGCACCAGTCTAGCATTTTGCAGGTTCATGGTCGTTGCAATCCTGATGTTGGTACGGGGAGCCTCCCCATTTTGCAGAAGAGAAATCAGGCACAAGAGGTTGTCATTCGCTCAGCTTGGAAGGGCTGAAGCTGGGATTTGAACCCAGGCATCTGGCTCCAGATTTCACTTCAGGAGATAATGGTAAGGTGGCTGGAGGCAGCGCCTGAAGTCCAAGACTGAGAGAGAGGCCCAAAACTAGATTCCAGCCCCACCTTTGCTCCAGCTTATAAGGGATCCTGGGCAAGCCACACCTCCCTCTCAAACATAAGGGATTGCAGTGCCTACGGGGCCAGGCAGGTACCCTGAGGTAAAGAGGGTCAAGAGTGATTGTTGTCATATGGGTATGCATGGTGTGGTCTTCCAGAATATTCCCAAGAACCCAGAAATCTTGAATTTAGTATGCCACCTCCTGACGTGCAGATTTCAGTAACTAATTTCTTATAACACACAGCAAATCAAAATAACACATCTGCTGCCTGGCTAAGGCCAAGGAGTTACCAATGAACAAGTGCTGAGCTAGGTAGATTATCAGAAAAGCTCTTCTGCCTTCAACATGCCAGATTCCAAAGCAGGCTTCTACCCTCTAAGAGCTTCAGTCTCCTGCATACGTCCACACCAGAAAACCTTATGTGAAGGGAGCCTGGGGTCCAGCTCTGGGCAGCCAGGGGAGCTTGCCTGGGGACAGGGTCCTGCAGAAAGCTGGGCTGCAGAGGAGGAAGGGGGTGGTGTTCCAGGCTATGAGCACAGCACAGACGAAGGAGGGAGCAGCCCTAGGCAGGTGGCAGCTGCCTAGAGCTGCTCCTCTCTGGTGGACCCAGAGCCAGGCTGTCCTGGGCTGTTAGGCCGGCTTCACAGGTGAGAGAACAGAGCTTAAGTGACTTAGCTAAAGTGGTGGAGTGGGACTGAAAATAGGTCCAACTGCATTTTGCTCCAGCACTTCCCAGAGGGGAAGAGACGTGGCTTTGGGAAAGGGTGGGTCAGGTTTCCTCAGTGGAGGAAGGAGGAAGGGAACCAGGACTTGAAAGTCAGTTCTGGGCATGGAAACCCTGCTGTGGTGTCAAGACTTCCCTGGGTGAGGCACAGCCACAATGTTTCAGAAGAACAGAGACAAGAAATTCAAGACTGACAGGGTGAACTGAGCAAAACCAAAGGATCAGGGGTCACAGTGGGAAAGAGCCAAGTGCTGCAGTGGACCCACTCCAAATCCCATCTCCCAGTCTTAGGAGATCCCCTCCACCCCTGTGGACTCCACCCTGTTCCCCATCTGTGAAAGGAAGTGAGTGATTGGCCCAATCAACATTTCCTCCAAAATGGTGCTTGAACCACCAGTGATTTCAGGTGGTGCCTCAGGGGGATTATTTTTTTCCCCCTTTCTAATTTTGAATAGTCATATGTTCATTTTCATGTGAATTAGAAAAAATAACTATGTCAGTGTACCTGGCATTTCACCATAACGAAAATAGCTAACCCTTAGTGAATGCTTACTGTGTATCAGGTGCAGTTTGTGACAACAGAAACTCATTAACGTATTTGCATCTCATTGATACTGTCATTGTCTTTTATTGATGAGGAAAATGAGGTACAGAGAAGCAAAGTCACTTACTTGCCCATGGTCATCCTGCTAGTAAGTGGCAGAGCTGGGTTCAAACCCAGGCAGCTGGCTCCAGAGTTTTACTCTGGCCTCTCCAGTATTTTTGCTTAGACCGAGGGTAGATGGAAGAGAGGAACAACACAGGTCATTGTGAAGGCAGTAAACAGATGGCAGAATGGCTCCAGAGGGCTAGCTTTGGGCAGCTGAAGGACCTGTCCAGCTAGGAAGTTCTATAATTTCAGAAGAAAACTGCCAGATTGGAATTTTATATCAGGTAACCATATTTTTGTAATCGGTAGTACGTTTATGGTTCACAGGTCAAAACTCTGTAAAAAGGTCTACAAATCTTTCTGTAGAAGCGCCATAAACATCCCAGCAGTTCCTGATTATCCTTCAAGGACTGCTTCGTGCAAATACAAGCAAAGAGAACATATTCATCCCCCTCGTCCCCTTTGTTCAAAAGGCAGCACACTGTCTGCCTACTTGATTTTGTTCGCTTGTCAATATAGCCTCAAGACCCATCATCAGCCCGGGACCTCTCCTGCATTTCTCACTCTTTTTGATAGATGTATAGCATTCCAACTCATAGGCATTTATTTCATTGGCCCCTCCTCTCTCTCTCTTGTTTTTTTTTAAAGATTTTTATTGAGGAATTGGGGGAGGGGAACGGTGTTGAGGAATTGGGGGAGGGGACCAGCCAAGTTGTTGTTCTTTAATCTTTGTGGTGGAGGGTGCCAGTCGCCATCTGGCTTCCCATTGGCAGCTCGTGGCCTCTAAGCTCAAGGTGCTGTGTTAAATCTTACTTGCAGGTGGGCAGGAGTCGAACCAGCAACCTTGTTGTTAAGAGCACACGCTCTATCCACTGAGCCATCAGGGCGGCAGCTCAGCTTAAGGTGCCGAGTTCAGTCTTGGTTGCTGGTGGGCATAGCCCACCATCGAACAGGCAATCTTGTTGTTACACCAGCTGAGCCATCCTGCCACCTGTTGGCAGCTCAGCGGCAGCTCAGCTCGGGCACAGCATTCACTGGCCCATGTGGGAATCAAACTGGTGGCCCTGTTGCTCAGAGCTCGCACTCTAAGCCAACTCTTAACCAACTGAGCCACTTGGCCGGCCCCGACCCCTCCTCTCTTGATAGGCATTTGAATCATTTCATATATTTTGCTATTACCAACAAGGCCACAAGGAAAAATAACCTCGTACATGCATCATTTTGTCTAGGACAGGTAGCCTTTGGAACAGGTAGTCTCATGGTGAGAAATGGCACCTTGAGTCATTGTTAATTGATATTTCCCACGATAAATGAAGATGATAATCTTTTCATAGGTTTAAGGTTTATTCGTGCTTTTTCTCTGAACTCTTGATACCCTTTGCCAACTTCACTGTTGGGTCCTTTTGTTCTTAATTTCTAAAAAGTTTTTATGTATTAGGAAGATAAGCTCTTTGTCTGTGATTTACATTGCAAATATATTTCCCCCGTGTTGTCATCTATCTTTTTTTTCTTGAGGGCAGTGTCACTGGCCCTCATAAGTGGGACCCGAACCGGGGCCGCTGTCTTCCCAAGCCAGCGCTTAACCACGGCGCCACTCGGCCGGCCCTGTCATCTATCTTTTGATCTTGCTGTTGATATTTTTTGCAAAGGGTATTTTGTTGGTTTATTTGTTTGCTTTTGTGTGTTTTCATATTTACGCAGTTGAATGTATCAAACCTTTCTTTGGTGGCCTCTGGATTTACAAGCCATGGTTAGAAAGCCTTTCCTGCCAGAAGGTTAGTTATAAAGGAAATTTGTTCGTGTTTTCTGCTAATAAAAAACCAACTTGTTCATGAAGAAGGGAATGAGAAGAGAAAACCCTGGGCCCCAAAACCCAGCCTTTTGCTAGACTGTGAACCTGACATTGCTCACCTGGTATTTTTTTCTGTAGGCCCTGCTGCAGCTAACCTGGGGAGGTGGCAGCCTCTGGCCCAAGGCAGGCATCACCATGGCCCTCCTGACACACCTGTTGGTCTGCACCTTCGGGATGGGCTCCTGGGTAGCCATCAACGGGCTCTGGGTAGAGCTGCCCCTATTGGTGGCAGAGCTGCCCGAGGGCTGGTTCCTGCCCTCCTACCTCACAGTGATCATCCAGCTGGCCAATGTTGGCCCCCTCCTCATCACCCTGCTCCATCACTTCCGGCCTGGCTGCCTTTCTGAGGTGCCTGTCATCTTCGCGGTGCTGGGTGTGGGCACTGTCGCCTGCATTCTCTTTGCCTTCCTCTGGAATGTCACCTCTTGGGTGCTGAGTGGCCAGCACAGCATCACCTTCATGGTCCTCACCTTCTTCCTGGCCCTGGTGGACTGCACCTCCTCCGTTACCTTCCTGCCCTTCATGAGCCAGCTGCCTGCCCACTACCTCACCACCTTCTTTGTGGGGGAAGGACTCAGCGGCTTCCTGCCTGCCCTGGTGGCTCTTGCCCAGGGCTCAGGGCTCACCACCTGTGTCAATGTGATGGAGACATCTTACACCACCCCAAGCCCTAACACCACCAGGACTGACACCCCACAGGTACCCGGCGTCACCCAGAGCTGGTACAGTGTTTCATCACAGCAAGATCACTTGTTTCTGAAATGTTGGGTAGACCCATGTTCTTGACCTGGCTGCAGTTTAGATGGCCTGGGAGAGCTACTGAAACATACCAGTGGGTCCCCCACACAGCTCCACCAATGAAATAAGTCTCTCTGAAGGTGGGGTTTCCCTGACCTTGAGGTCAGATGTAGATTGTGATCTGGAGTTTCAGATTTCAGAACACACCTGCCCCACCTGTGATGCAGTAATCCAGCACAGTGACACCTGCTGTAACCGGCCTCACATCCCTTCAGGTGCTGCTGCCACCTGAGTCATGAAAAAATTCTAAGCTTTTTGGATTCCAGAATTGCAAAACAGGGATTGTGAGCTTGTGTTTATTCAAAGTTCCCCATGTGATGCTAATGTACAGCCAGGGCTGAGAACCACAGGCTTTAGACATTTCAACACCTCCTGTTGTTAAAAACGTCTGTCAACATAAGAAATATCCAGACCTATAGAGAATTTTTATAAGAGTTTATCTGAGCCAAAACTGATGACAATTGTCAGGAAGCAGGATCTCAAATGCTTCAGAGGATAATGGTTTTGCAGTTTCTTTTATGCATTTGAGAATCAGGAGGAAACATGAGGAAGATTACATGGAGGTGGGAGAAGGCAAGATGGGTACTGGATTACAAAATAGTTAAGATTATGTGTTCTCTGGAGGATGATTAGGCCATTGAGAGGTATTACTTCTGGCATTTCAAAGGTGTATTAACCCAGATGCACAGAAACAATGGACAGGACTTGCTTAAGGCAAAGATAAGCCTTTCACTAAAAATGTTTCATGGGGGTGACCAGTTAGCTCAGCGTGGTTCTAATAAAACTAAGATTGCCAGTTTGATCCCCACATGGTCCACTGTGAGCTGCACCCTCCTTAAAAACACAACAAAAAGGAAGTTATATGCCCGGATGTGACTGCCCACCATGACCTGCCCAGCTAGGACTTTATGATCAGGCCACCCCATGAAGTTACTTTCCATAGAACCTCTTTTTCCAGCCACAGGTCAAATTTTTTCCACTGGATATTGGACAACATACATATGTCCGGTATTATCCAAATCACAGTAGTACAGCAGCGGTTGCAAACCCGTGGCTGGGGCCACTGTAAACTGCAAACATTTTTTTTTAAGTGTTTATATTAGTTGATAACATTTACAGTTTTTTGAAATTTCACGTATATAAATCTAGATGTATGGTATCTCTTGTTTTTTTGTTTTTTGTTTTTTGTTTTTTTGAGGGCAGTATCACTGGCCCTCATATGTGGGGCCGAACCGGGGCCGCTGGCTTCCTAGGCCAGCGCTTAACCACCGCAACACTCGGCTGGCCCCCTAGATGTATGGCATCTCTTGAAGAGATCTGGCCATACCAGACCACAATGCCACAGGGTGATTTGGGGTGGGGCTGCTCTCCTGATGGCTGGGGACAGCCCCTCCTCTGAACATGTTGCTTGTTGTCAGCCCTGGAGAACAGTTGAGTGGGAAGAGGTATAGCTTCTGAGTCAGAAAGAACCTGGTGGACTGGGTTTGCCACATGCTCCATGACCCCCATGTTAAGACGAACTCTTCTGATACTTTTGTTCCCTCTAAAACTGGGGATTATGATCCCCACTGCACAGGTACATGTGAGCTGAGGCATGCAAAGTGCTGGTGTCTCCCAGGTAATCAGTCAATGTGAGCATTGATTATCATTACCTTAGTAATTATGTGTATATTATTCATCACACAATAATAATGCATCATATTTATGTTTATTATCATTATTAGTGTTGTTGTTAACGGTGTCCCAGCATCACCTAGGCTTCCGATGACCCTCGTCTTGTCTTTCCCCAGGGAGATAACAGCACTCCTGTGTCTGGGCTCCTTGGGACAACGCTCTCCACGGGCCATCTGGAAAGCCGCTACCTCCCCGCCAACTTCCGGCCCTGGGTCTTCTTCCTGCTGCTTGCCTTAATGATGACCTGCTGCCTCGTCGCCTTCTTTCTCCTCCAGCATTACCCCAGACACTGGAAAACCTCCACAGAAGAACTCCTCCCCTCCCAGATCACCCTCTACTCCATCCGGCCACTGAAAGAGGACCTGAGCCTCCCTGGCCCGGTGGACAGCAGTCAGGGCCAGGGACACCTGGAGGAGAAAACGGCCCCCCACCACCCAGCCCACCTGATCATCATCTATGTCCTGGTGGCCTTCGTGAATGCTCTCACCAACGGCGTGCTGCCCTCTGTGCAGACCTACTCCTGCCTGTCCTACGGGCCTGTCGCCTACCACCTGGCCGCCACCCTCAGCTGCATGGCCAACCCCCTGGTCTGCTTCTTCTCCATGTTCCTGCCTAACAGGTCTACCCCCGAACTGGCCCTGGGAAGCTCTGGTTGGGGGTGCACTCCACTCCAGAAGCCAGAATTCCAAACCCCACCATCAGTCTATATGTGTAGCGGTTAAGGATATGGTTGATTCCTGGGACTTGACTGCCTGGGTTCAAATCCTGACTCTGCTACTTAGTAGCTGTGTGATACTGGACAAGTCACTTCACCTCTCTGTGCCTCAGGGATTGTTACCTGGAAAATGGGGAAAATCATAGTTCTACCTCCTCGGGTTGCTAGGAATATAAGATGAGCTAATTTTGTAAAGTTTTCAGAGCAGTGCCTGGTGCACGGCAGGTCCAGTGTGTCTACCCTCACTGCCATTGGCTCATGAAAAGCAACAACCAGGCAGGAACTGAGTTCCCATTTACAAATGGAAACCCTGAGGCTTGGAAAAAGGGCTGGCCCTGGTCTAATTCCCAGGATTTCAGCCCTGCCCTCCTGCCTCTAGGGCACACTGGCTCGCTTACAGCTGCAGTTCTAGAAGAATGGCTAGGCAAATTGATAAAATGCAGATTGAGCCAGCCTAGATTGGGACCTGGGATTTCAAATTTTAATAAGCAGCCTACATGGTTCTGATACAGGACTTCAGAGCCCCATAGGAGAAAGGCCACCTTGGGGGTCATAAAACTCTAGGTTCCACAGCCTCCCATCCCCCCTCTGCCCCACAAGACCTCACTGGCCTCTCAGACCTGCATATACCCACCTCCTTCAGCCCTGCCCACCCTGACCTGCCACACCCACCTCCCCAGGCCCTGAAAGGAGAGAGAAGGAGTACTGGAGAGCTAGACTGAAAATGTCAATTTTCCAGAAAGCTGAATTTTCTCCCTTGGGGCTTAAAAACTGTGGAGAGAGGCTAGAGATTCTGAGAAAGCAGGACCAGAGACCACAGACCTATGAAATCTGAGACACCCAGAATGTTAGAAATACAGAATCTGCGAGTCAGGGAATCTAAAAACCTTGGAGCCGGAAGAGTCCTTAGAGGCAGGGGCAGACCCTCCACTCTCACCCAGGACGCAGGCCAGTCTTGGTGTTCTGAAGAGTATGGACAGGAAGCCCCCAGGGGCAAAGACTTCAAATAAAGAACAGTGTCCTCAATTGTCAGACCTGGGTCTACCTGGGAGGCCACCAGTAGAATGCATCCAAACTGGTCCCCAGGGCCCCCAGACCATGCAAACCACACATTGTAGACAGGTAGCTGAGGCAAGAAGGGAGGGGCCACCCCAGATCACACACCACACCCTGCAGTGCCAGTGCTGTGATCAAAGCCACCTTTTCCTCAGCCTGGCTTACTGGCTGAGGCTGGGCGTGCTGCAGGAGGAAATGACAGCAGGTAAAATACCAGGTACGGCCCACAGCCAGGGCCCGGCCCTGTACACTCTGCTCCCACAGGCGCCCACATCCATGCAAGACTCATTTTGCAGGTGAGGAAACAGGCTCAGGGACTAGTCTCACAGCTTAAATGGTGGGACTAGGATTTGAACTAGGTCTGTATAGCACTACAGTCTTTCTGTATCTCCTGCTGGAATGCTGGGCCCTGCCGTTAATGCTCAGGGTGACTTAAGCCAGGATTGTCCCTCAGAAGCTTCCCTGATCGACTTGAGGCAGGTGGCCTGGAAGTTTCCATGGGCTAACCCTGGAGACGCTGACCATTCCACCTGGCCCCCAGGGTAGGGGAGTCAGAGGTCAGGCTTCTCACATCCCCCACTCTTCCCTAGGTCTCTGCCATTCCTGGGGGTCCTCACGGTGATTGGGACCGGCTTTGGAGCCTACAATATGGCCATGGCTGTGATGAGCCCCTGTCCCCTCATGCAGGGCCACTGGAGTGGAGAAGCCATTATTGTAAGTATCTGCTCTCACAGCTGCCCCCTCACCTAGCCAAGGCCTGGGGAGAGCCAGGGGATAGCCTTTCCTCTCGATCAAAGTCTGTGGTTGCTCACTCCTGAAGCCCAGGTTGGGGGTCGGGAGGTGCTTCTCATTTGGGAGGGGAGGCTTAGAAAGGTGAGATGGCTGGTCCAAGGTAATAGTCCAACCTGAATGCCACACTCTTCCCACCATTTATACAGCTGTGGCCTTCTCCCAGAGGTGCTTGATTTGATCATGGGGAACAGAGAAGCCACTGGGCTCTCCTTTGCCCTTGGGAAGGGATCAACTCATGGGGTTCCCTTAGCCCTGCCAGTCACCCTCCACCCTTCACCCCTGGGAGTCGCTCCAAAGCCCCTCCACTCTGCATCTCTCACCCTATCTCCGCAGGTGGCCTCGTGGGTGCTTTTCACTGGTTGTCTGAGCTATGTCAAGGTGATGCTGGGAGTGACCCTGCGCGACCGTAGCCGCAGCGCCCTCTTGTGGTGTGGGGCGATGGTGCAGCTAGGCTCGCTTTTCGGTGCTCTGCTCATGTTTCCGCTGGTCAATGTTTGGCAGCTCTTCTCATCAGTGGACTTTTGCAGCCTGCAGTGCTCAGTCTAGGCCAGCTGGAAGCACCTGGAAACTGGAACCCAGAGAGGCAAGGCAAGGGCCCAAGATTACAGGGCAAGTGGTAGGGGTCTCGGAGGCCGAGTCTGAGGACTTGAACCATCAACACAAACTCCTCTCGGTAAGGTGGGGAATGCCACAGTCCTCCCATAAGACCTGAAAATGCAAAATACTGCCCGACCTAACTCTGAGTCGCAGTGCCTGTAATTCCACCCTTTCAGAACTTCCTTTCCATTCTTGAGAAATAACGGAGTAGAAGCACCTAACTGGAGGCAGGCTCAAGGGTGTTAGAAGGGAAACAGCTGGAGGGTGAGCTGGCCTTACAAGCTGTGTGACCTTGGGGAAGTCAGTTGATTTCTCTGTGTGTCGGTTTCCTCATCCATAAAGTGGGATTATAATAAATAGCACCTACTTCATAGGCTTTGCACAGGTATAAAAGGGAAACACACCTAGTGTGCAGCAAACCTTCCTAGGCCACTTCCTGATCCAACAGTACTAACCGGAGTGCCAATCAACACAGCCTAAAGTGGCCCGAGGGCTGGAGAAATGACCCCTGCCCCATATTCTTTTCCCCACTGTCCATACAGCTGAGCTTCTAGAAGACGGATGGACAATAGAATCTCAGGCATGTTGGCTCCCCAATTCCCAGTTTGGATGGACATTGTACCCCACATACCCCTTCCCGTCTCCCCTTCTGACCCAGGAAAGCCTGCTTTTTGGAAAGTAAGTGACCTCCTGGGAGGCAGAGAGAGGTGATGAGGCTAGGGGTTACACCAAGCCTCTGAAAGTGAGTCCCCACCCAACTCATCAAGGCTGAAAAGTGGACACTGAGGACCCCAGAAAGCATTTCTCCCGACTGCAGGGAGGAGTATGGGCAGGGGTGTGTTAGCTACCCGACTGGTTTTTTGGTTTTACTATTTGTTGGTATATTTTTTTTAAATAAAGACATTCCCTGCGTTTACACTAAGATCAGCCTTCCATGAAAAAGTCCACTATGAACCTCTACAATGTGTCAGATATAATCAGCTTTCAGTTGGCTCCAAGGTCAAGACTGAGCTCAGAAATGGACAGAATCAAGTACTTAGAGAATGTCTGGACCTGAGATTTCTTTTCTTTAGTAGTTTGTGTGGTTTGCTTGCTACCACCTCTGCTTTTTAATTTCTTTTGAATAGATAATATAGTCACATGTTTCAAAAATCAAAAAATGTAAAATGGTGTTCAGCAAAAAAAAATTCCATCCCCCTCCTCTTCCCCATCTGTCCAGCTCCTCTTAACACACACACACAAGAACACTTTTATTAATCCCTTGTTTATTCTTCTAGAGGTTATGCAAATATAAATAAACACAGAAAAAGTAGTAAACTACTGTGTTCTTTGCACTTTCACTCAGCAATGAGAATGGAGAGTGTTCTTGTTCTTTGTCATGACTGAATAGTATTCCACTGTGTGGAGGTACTTTATTTAATTTTTGTGAAATAAACATTTTTTTGATTAGTTTCAGATATACAACACAGTGCAATAGTTATACATTTTACCCCTCAAAGTGACAATCCCCCTCCCCCAATTCGCCACCCCACTCCTCCCCCCATATCATACTATCTATTACAATTCCTTTGACTCCCTTCTACCATATAATCCACATCCCGTGACTATCTATACATTCAATTATAATTGGTATACAATATTATACAACCTCCGCTTCAGGTATACAGTGCAGTGATTAAGCCTCTACTCCATCCATGAAATGGTCTCCCTAACAAGACATGTGATCATCTGACACCCCACAAAATATTTACAACATTATTAATTATATTCCCCAAACTGTCTTTCATAACCCTGTGGCAATATTGTAGTTACCTATTTATGCTGTCTAATCCCTTCCCCTTCTCCCTCATCCCACCCCCCTCCCAACTAGCAACCCTGTTTTTCCTCTATATCTATGAGACTGTTTCTGTTTACTTTGCTCATTCATTCAGTTTTTCAGATTCCACATGTAAGTGAGATCATATGGTATTTGTCTTTCTCCAACTGACTTATTTCACTCAACAGAATAGTCTCTAGGTCCATCCATATCGTTGCAAATGGTACGATTTCATTCTTCTTTATAGTGGAGTAATACTCCATTGTATAAATGTACCATAGTTTCTTAATCCAGTCATCTACCGATGGGCATTTCGATTGTTTCCAAGTCTTGGCTATTGTAAATAGCACTGCAATAAACATAGGGTTGCATATATGTTTTCGAATTTGCGTCTTGGATTCTTCTGGGTAGATACCCAAGAGTGGAATTGCTGGGTCATATGGTAGTTCCATTTCCAGGCTTTTGAGATACCTCCATTCTGATTTCCATAAAGGCTGCACCAATTTGCAGTCCCACCAACGGTGCACCAGGGTTCCCTCTTCTCCACACCCTCGCCAGCACTTGTTGTTTGTTGATTTATTGATGTTAGCCATTCTGACCCGAGTGAGGTGGTATCTCATTGTGGTTTTTATTTGCATTTCTTTGATGATTAGTGAGGTTGAACATTTTTTCATATGCCTGTTGGCCATCTGTATGTCCTCTTTAGAGAAATGTCTCTTCATATCCTCTGCCCATTTTTTAATTGGGTTGTTTGTTTTTTTGGTGCTGAGTTTCATGAGTGTTTTATAAATTTTGGATATTAACCCCTTATCAGATATATCATTGGCAAATATCTTCTCCCATTCAGTAGGCTGCCTTTTTGTTTTATTGATGATTTCCTTTGCTATGAAAAAACTTTTAAGTTTGATGTAATCCCATATGTTCATTTTTTTTCTTTTATTTCCCTTGCCTGAGGGGATATATCAGTAAAAATATTACTCAGGGTAATGTCTGCAAACTTACTCCCTGTTTTCTTCTAGGAGTTTTATGGTTTCCAGTCTTACATTTAAGTCTTTAATCCATTTTGAATTTGTTCTCGTATGTGGTGTAAGTAGGTGGTCCATTTTCATTTTTTTGCATGTGTCAGTCCAATTTTCCCAGCATCATTTGTTAAACAGACTATCTTTACTCCAATGTAAATTCTTGCTTCCATTGTCATAGATTAAATGACCGTATATGGATGGGTTTATTCCTGGGCTCTCTATTCTGTTCCATTGATCTATATGTCTGTTTTTATGCCAGTATCATACTGTTTTGATTACTGTAGCATTGATGTATGTTTTGATGTCAGGTAGTGCGATGCCTCCCACTTTGTTCTTATTTCTCAAGATTGCCGTGGCTATTCGGGGTCTTTTGTGGTTCCATATAAATTTTAGGATTCTATCTATGTTCTATTTCTGAGAAAAATGTCCTTGGTAGTTTGATTGGAATTGTATTGAATCTATATATTGCTTTAGGTAGTATTGACATTTTAACTATATTAATTCTTCCTATCCATGAACATATTACGTATTTCCATTTATTTGTATCTTCTTTGATTTCTCTCTTCAGTGTCTCATAATTTTC
Source organism: Aselliscus stoliczkanus (assembly GCA_033961575.1). NCBI lineage: Eukaryota > Metazoa > Chordata > Mammalia > Chiroptera > Hipposideridae > Aselliscus > Aselliscus stoliczkanus. The sequence continues at coordinate 24,685,931 of CM066738.1, read as the reverse complement.
TGAGTACAGGTCTTTTACTTCTTTAGTTAAATTGATTCCTAGATATTTTATGGTTTTTGAAGCAATTGTAAAAGGGATTGATTTCCTGATTTCTTCTTCTGATAGTTTATTATTGGTATATACAAATTCCTGATTTCTTCTTCTGATAGTTTATTATTGGTGTATACAAATGCAACTGATTTCTAAATATTAATTTTGTATCCTGCTACCTTACCAAATTAGTTTCTCAGTTCTAGCAGTTTTTTGGTGGAGTCTTTGGGATTCTCTATATATAGTATCATGTCATCTGCATATAATCACAATTTTGCTTCCTCTTTTCCAATTTGGATGCCTTTTATTTCATTTTCTTGTCTAATTACTGTGGCTAGAACTTCCAGAACTATGTTAAATAGAGGTGGTGAAAGTGGGAAGCCTTGTCTTGTTCCTGATCTTAAGGGGAAAGCTCTTAGCCTTTCCCCATTGAATACGATGTTTGCTGTGGGCTTATCATATATGGCCTTTATTATGTTGAGATATGATCCCACTATTCCCACTTTGCTAAGAGTTTTTATCATAAATGGCTGCTGGATTTTGTCAACTGCTTTTTCTGCATCTATTGATATGATCATATGATTTTTATTTTTCATTTTGTTAATGTGATGTATTACATTAATTGATTTGCGGATATTGAACCAACCTTGCATACCAGGAATGAATCCCACTTGATTGTGGTGTATGATCTTCTTAATGAGATGCTGAATTCAGTTTGCTAGTATTTTGTGGAGAATTTTTGCATCTATGTTCATTAGAAATATCGACCGTAGTTTTCCTTTTTTGTAATATCTTTGTCCGACTTTGGAATCAGGGTGATAGTGGCTTCATAGAAAAACTTTGGGAGGCTTCCCTCCTTGTGTATTTTTTGGAATAGTTTGAAGAGAATAGGTATTAATTCTTTTTTGAATGTTTTGTAAAATTCACCTGTGAAGCCATCTGGTTCCGGACTTTTGTTTGTTGGAAGATTGTTGATTACTGATTCAATTTCTTTGGCAGTAATCAGTCTGTTCAGAGTTTCTGTTTCTTTTTGGTTCAGACTTGGTAGATTGTATGCTTCTAGAAATTTATCCATTTCTTCCAGATTGTCAAATTTGTTAGCATATAGTTGCTTGTGGTATTTTCTTAAAATTTTCTGTATTTCTGTGGTATCTGTTGTCACTTCTCTTTCGTTTCTGATTTTATTAATTTGGGTCCTCTCTCTCATTTTCTTGGTGCGTCTGGCTAAGGGTTTGTCGATTTTCTTTATCTTTTCAAAAAACTAACTCTTGGTTTCATTGATCTTTTGTATTGTGTTTTTGTTCTCTATTTCATTTATTTCTGCTCTGGTCTTTATTATTTCTTTCCTTATACTCCCTTTAGGCTTTTTTGCTGTTCTTTTTCGAGTTCCCTTAGGTGTAAAGATAGTCTGTTGATTTGAGATTTTTTTTCCTTCTTTAGGTAGGCCTGCACTGCTATGAACTTCGTTCTTAGGACTGCTTTCACTCCATCCCAGAGATTTTGGGTCATAGTGTTTTCATTTTCGTTTGTCTCGAGGTATCTTTTGATTTCCTCCTTGATCTCATTTTTGACCCACTCATTATTTAGTAGCATGTTATTTAGCCTCTATGTATTTGTAAGCTTTCCAGATTTCTTCTTATAATTGATTTCTAGTTTCATAGCATTGTGGTCAGAGAAGACACTTGATATGGTTTCAATCTCCTTAAATTTGTTGAGACTTGTTTTGTGGCCTAACATGTGGTCTATCTTGGAAAATGTTCCATGTGCACTTGAGAAGAATGTATATTCTGTAGCTTTGGGGTGAAATGCTCTAAAAATATCAATTAAATCCAGCTGGTCTAAAGTGGCATTTAAGGCCACTATGTCCGTGTTGATTTTCTGTCTGGAGGATCTGTCCATTGGTGACAATGGGGTGTTGAAGTCCCCTACTACAATAGTGTTACTCTTGATCTCTGTCTTTATGTCTGTCAAAATCTGTTTTATATTCTTAGGAGCTCCTATATTGGGTGCATACTAGGTGTTTACTAGGGTTATGTCCTCTTGTTGAATTGATCCCTTTATTATTATGTAGTGCCCTTCTTTGTCTTTTATTGTAGTCTTCATTTTAAAGTCTATTTTGTCCGAAATAAGTATTGCTACTCCACCTTTTTTCTCATTTCCATTTGCGTTAAATATCTTATTCCATCCCTTTACTTTCAGTCTGTGTGTGTCTTTTGATCTGAGATGAGTCTCTTGTAGACAGCATATGCATGGGTCCTGTTTTCTTATCCACTCAGCCACTCTGTGTCTTTTGATTGGAGCAGTTAGCCCATTCACATTTAAAGTGATTACTGATAGGTGCATATTTATTGCCATTTTGTTATTTGTATTTCTTGTCTTCCTGGGTTAGCTTGTTTTCCCCTTTCTTCTGTTTAAAAAAAGCCCTTTTAACATTTCCTACAATGCTGGCTTGGTGGTAATGAACTCCTTAAGCTTATTCTTTTCTGAGAAGCTCTTTATCTCCCCTTCAATTTTAAGTGATAGTTGTGCTGGGTAGAGCAATCTTGGTTGTAGACCTTTATTTTGTGTCACTTTGAATATCGCCTGCCACTTCCTTCTGGCCTGCAGAGTTTCTGTAGACAAGTCAGCTGTTAGTCTTATGGGAGTTCCTTTGTATGTAACCTGCTGTCTTTCTCTTGCTGCTTTTAGGATTCTGTCTTTGTCTTTAAGCTTTGCCATTTTAACTATGATGTGTCTTGGTGTGAGCCTGTTTGGATTCAGCCTGTTTGGAACTCTCTGCACTTCCTGGGTTTGTATGTCGATTTCCTTCACCAGGGTAGGGAAGTTTTTAGTCATTATTTCTTTAAATACATTCTCAATCCCTTGCTTCTTCTCTTCTCCTTCTGGTATTCCTATGATGCATTGTTGTTGTGTTTCATGTTGTCCCAGAGGTCTCTGAAACTATTTTCATTCTTTTTTATTCTTTTTCCTTTTTGTTGTTTCAGCTGGGTGATTTCTGCTATTTTGTCTTCTATTTCGCTGATCCGCTCCTCTGCTTCATCTATTCTACTGGTGATTCCTTTTAGTGTGTTCTTCATTTCAGTTATTGTATTCTTTAGTTCTGACTGGTTGTTTTTTATGGTTTCCCTATCCTTCTTTATGTCCTCACTAAGTTCCTTAAACAATGTTATCATCAGTGTTCTAAACTCAGTCTCTGAAAGTTTGGATACCTCTGTGTCATTTAGTTCCATTTCTAGAGTTTTCTTCTGATCTTTTACTTGGGACATGTTTCTTTGTTTCTTCATTCTGGCTGTCCTTCTGTGAATGCTTCAATGTATTAAATAGATCACCTCTGCCAGCAGACGTCCACGAGCTCCCAGCTGCAGCAGTTTCCAGGAGCCAGCAGTGCCCCAGCCAGTGATTATCCTTTCAGGATCTTCGAAACTCTGTGTGTGGGAGAGGGCGGGGGCTAAAAAATTAATTCTTTTGCTCTCTTTATTATGTACTAGTGTTATCGGAGAGTGGGTCATTCAGTCATCACAGGAAGGCATTCCAGAATGTAGGAACAACTCCCCATGAACAAAGGCAAGGAGGCCAAGGATTTATTAAAAGAAAGACAATGTATTTCCAAAACGCAGGAGTGGATAAGCCCAGGAGGAGAACAACTGCCCCAAATTTATTTACTTATTTATTTATTCTTTTTGAGTGTAGTGTCACTGGCCTTCACATGTGGGACCTGAACTGGGCCCACTGGAGTCCCAAGCCAGCACTTAACCACCACGCCACTCAGCTGCCGGCCTCCCAAATTTATCTAAATAGCCCTCTTCTAAAAAACATTTGAAGGTGTTGGAGACGAAAATTAAAAATAAAATCTCCTACCAATCCAGAAAACCTCTCCACAAAAGTAGAAGAGAAAGAAAGCAGTTCTATTATTGAATACGCGTAAAACCAGAATACACGTTAAACCCAGACAACCTGCTAAAGAGATTGCAGAGGCAGAAAGAAACCCCACCCTTTTATATACAAGCAGATACAACCAATTACATCCATGTTCTCAAACGGTAGCTAGTCCTCAAGTAGGAGAACCAGACAGCACCATCTGTCACATAGTTTATCATTGGGGGTGGCTATCTGTGTTAACTAATTGTCCTTATCCACAGGAAAAGAAACTCATATCTTTATGATAGGAGGTTGTTTTGCAACTTGGAGCCCAGCACTGAAATTAGTCTCCCACAGAGACTGGGTAATAAGGGTGCTGGCTTACCTGATAGTATTTACATTACGAAGAGATGGCTTCCAGGTTCCTGAGAAAAACATTCCTGGGTGGTAAAACTGGCAAGAGCCTTATTCAGCTTTTTTATTTTTTTTTTTTTGTTTTTGTTTTGTTTTGTTTTTTGTTTTTAGCTGAGCCATCCTGCCACCTGTTGGCAGCTCAACGGCAACTCAGCTCGGGCTGGCCTCGAACAGCTGTTGCTCAGAGCTCAGCTCACACTCTTGAGCGAGCTCTTAACCAACTGAGCCACTCGGCCGGCCCTTATTCAGCTTTTTTAAAGAACCACATACATCTGAAAAAAGCAGAGAAAGAATCTACAAGTTTTCTAAAGTAAATGCTCTAAGGAAAAGAGAGAAGGGATGTCTCCCTTTTTGGCACCAGAGAGAATATTTTTTTAATTTGTATTTGCCCTTACAAAGGCATTTGGGTTGTTTCCAAGCGTTCCCTCCCAGAAAGAATGTTGGAGTGGATAATGAGTAAGAAACTCTCTCTCTGCTGACACGTGAAGATGCTCCAAGAATAATTGCACACAGAGTAAATGCAGAAGAGAGTATGGAGCTGGCCACGCTAATATATTCTATCTAGGACCGGGTGAGAGGGCGAGTGACTTGGTATTTGGAAAAGGCACCTCCATTTGACAACCCTTTCTGTGGTTTTGCTTTTACTCACCACCCTTGGAACTCTTGATGACACTGACAACCTTTAAGTTAATGTGCAAGAGTTAGCACTCCTCTGTCCCCTCCTCTGTACGATGGGGATGATAAAAAGCATGTCCCTCTCACTTTGTAAGGTCTTTTAATTTTTAAGTTAACACTTCCTAATGCTTCAGACAGATGGCATGTGAGTCTCCATGTGTGTCCCAGGCCCTATAAACGGGGTAGCGAGCTAGCGGTGGTCCAGATGGGAGAATGATCTAGTCAGGTGTCCCCCAGAAAATGGGCTGCAAAGTCAGGGCCCAGACTCTGGCGCTGAATCCGGGGTTCTTTCTTTCTTTTTTTTTTTGAGAGCAGTGTCACTGGCCCTCATATGTGGGACCCGAACCGGGGCCGCTGGTTTCCCAAGCCAGCGCTTAACCACTGTGCCACTCGGCAGGCCCCAGGGTTCTTTCTAATGAGCTGTTGGCATAAATACTGAGGTGCCACCCTCCAGATTTATCCTGAAGGAAGGTGGCCCCAGGATATGTAGAATCAGGCCAGGACTGCTTTGAGGAGAGGTCCACAAAGTCACCTGAAAGAGAATTGGTAGGGGTTCCACCAGTGCGCTTCTTCGGGATTCGTCAGCCCTAGAATGACCAACTAGGGAGTCTCCATGCTGTTCATCCTCACTGATGCCCGCCACAGTGACCATCAACTTTATGGCTCTAAAGAGCCTTCCCATGGCCGCCTTTCCTGGTTGGCCGGATGCCAGGGCATGGGGCCATTCCTGCGGTCATCTGCTCCATGCACTGGGCTCTTCCTGAGACATCACTGATTTAATTCTCCCAGAAACCCTAACAGTATTTCCTTTATTATCAAGCCTATTTTGCAGATGAAGAAACTGAGGCACAGAGAGGTTAAGTATCTTGGCTGAGGTCGCACAACCAGTGAGTGGCAGAACCAGAACTTGGATCCAGGGCGCCTAGGCTCTGTATTACAAGATCTTTCTGTGTCAGAGAAATGAGTCTCAAAGCATGTGAACCAGTCAAGAAAACTTTGGCTTCGGGTGGAGATAAAGTACCTCCCCTGGCTTACTGTCTTCTAGTTTGAAATGCAAACATTTCAAATAGAAGTAGAAAAAAACTCTAGTCCACTCCCATGGCCTCTACTCCATCACCATCCAACACACACACACACACACACACACACACACGCACGCACGCACGCACACACACACTCAAACTCCTCTGGAAGTGAAAAGCAGGGAAGGGAAATTAGCCCTTCGGTAGGCAGGATGTGATTGACACATGCACAGTCTAATGTTATCACTTTAAAAATGATTAGCAGAGGGCCTGAAACTGGCCAGAGGTTTGTCACCGTGTCTCACAATTCTTGTTTTGCAATGGGATGACCTTTTCTATTCTCTTAATGATGTTTATAAAGGTAAAACCTGGTGGGAGTGCCACGGTAAATATTAGTGCTGCCAGGACTCTCATTTGAAAATTGCTGGTTGAGCAGCTGACTTCTGGGTGTGCCTTAAGAAAGAACAGCTGCTCTATTACAACTTGTAATTAGGCCTAGGCTGGTGTCCTCTCACTGGGTTCAATGGCTAGAATGTAAGATACAGAACTTTCTGTCTTGGTGAAGAAAGATATTATTATTTAGAGAATGAAGATAAGCAACAAACAGCACTGCCAGTTGCTATAGTGTCCATTCTCTTATTTCTTTCATAAGCGTAGAACCCCTGACTTTTGGCTGGGCATATGGTGACCCACAGTAAAGACCACATTTCCCAGGTTTCCTTGTGGCCATGTGATTATATTCAGACAACCGTTACCGAGAATAATGTGTGCGACTTCTAGATTGTGTACTTAAAAGGCAGGGGCAGGATCTCCACTTCCCATTTACCCCTTTCTGCTGGTGGAAATGCAGATGTGATGGCTGGACCTGGAGCAACTGTATTAGACCATGAGGAAAAAGCCACAGGTTGAGAATAATACAGGAAGATTATAGAAGGAGTCAGAAACCATGATTGTGGAGCCACCATTCTGCCTGGGACCCAGATTTAATGTGACAGAGAAATAAGCTTCTGTATTGTTTAAGTTTCTATAATGTGTTATTGTGTTATAACAGCAGAATTCTCATATTTGTATATGTATGTTTATATGTATATGTACATGCATACATACACTCACACACATACTTACAATCACACAGAAAGAGGATTGGAAAGATATTATATATATCAAAATAGCCTAGCTAATGCCAGAGGGAGGGATTTCTGTGGGTTTTTTTCTTCATGACACATTGCTGCACTTGGAATTTTTTCTTTGAGCATGTATTATTTCAAAACTCAATAAAATAAAGTCTAAATAAAGAAAGTTTCCTATAAATAGATCCTATTGTTTAAATCACCTACATCTGCTTCATATGAGTATCCAAAGATCTCATTCACTCTCACACACGCACACACACACGCACACACACACACACACATGAACAAACTTAGATCTTATGAAATACTTGGCTTTGTTTCCTGGGGGTTGTGGAACTTTTGTTTCAGATGTTCTTTTTACTGAACCACATGTCTTGGAGATGGTTCCATGTCCCTGTGTATAGGATGACCTTGTTTCTTGTAACCAGCACAAAGCACTTTCTGGCTGGGCTTTACTGAATGGTCCCTGTTGGTGGACATCTATACTGTTTCCAATTTTAAGCTACTGAAAAAATTGCAGTGATGAAAGCCCTCAGACTTGCCTCTCTGTGCACTTGTACAAGGCTTCAAAGTCTAACAAACATGGGTTTTAATCTGGCTCCCCTGATTATTTGCTATGTGACCTCAATTTACTCAATTTCTGAGTCTCTGTCTCCTCATCTGTAAAACAGGGAAAATAATGAAGATTGCCTCCATGAAATTATTGTGAGGATAATAACAAATAAAATGTATCACATGCTTACTGCATGCCTAACACTTTTCTAAGTGCTTCCCATGAATTAACTAAGTTAATGCTCACAACAGGGTGACATTAGGTAATACTTAGACAGATGCCTTGAAAGTTTTCTAGAAGGTTCCAGCATTCAAGCAATCAGCATGAAATTTTCTGGCTAAATCTTCACATGGAACCCTTCCACAGACTTCTTAGAGGTGGTGGTCAGAGGAGATACTTGTATGATTTCAATCTTTTAAAATTTATTGAGATTCATTTTGTGGCCTAATATATGGTTTCTCCTAGAGTATGTTCCATGTGCATTTGAGAAGAATGTGTATTCTGTTATTGGTGGTAGAGTGTTCTACAGATAGTTTTTAGGTCAAATTGTTTAAAGAGTTGTTCAAGTCCTCCATTTCCTTGTTGATCTTCTGCCTATCCATTATTGAAAGTGGAGTATTAAAGTGTCCAGCTATTATTATTGAATTGTCTATTTCTCCTATCATTTCTGTCCATTTTTGCTTCATATATTTGGGGTTCTGTTGTTAGGTGCAGATTTTATAATTTTTATATCATCCTGATGGACTTTATAAAATATCCTTCTTTATCTCTTGTTACATATTTTATTTTCAAGCCTATTTTTTTCCTGATATTAATAAGGCCAATCCAGCTTTCTTATGATTGCAGTTTGCATAATATATTTTTCCCATCCTTTAACTTTCAGAGTACTTGTATCTTTGAATCTAGAGTGTGTCTCCTGTGGACAGTATATAGTTGGAGCATGGTTTTTCTATCCAGTCAGAAAATCTCTGCCTTTTGATTGGGTCCATTTACATTTAATGCTATTATTAATTAATAGAATTGGATTTACATCTGCCATTTTACTTTATGTTACCTATATATTTCAAGTCTGTTTTATTTCTCTATTCTTCCTTTACAGCTTTCTTTTACATTAAATGAGTATTTTCTAGTGTAACATTTTAATTTATTTAAAAATTGTTTCACTTTTGGTTTTTTTTTTAAATTGCTGCTCTAGGCTTACTGTATACATCTCCACTTATCAGAATCTACTTCAGATTTATACTAACTTAATTACAATGAGATATAGAAATGTCACTTCTACATAGCAACATTCCTTCTTCTACCTATTTGTATATTCTTGTTATATGTATATTACACCTTATATGTTACAAACCCATAACACCCCTCTAGGAGTGCTCACTAACAGAAAGGAGGTGCGGGGAGGGCAGCGGAAATCATTGGTTAGATCACCTGCTTCCCCCCAAATCTATTCCAGGCTCCAAATCTAACAGCAGCCTTCCCTCCAAGGAATTGTGAGAAGTCCCTTATTCCCCAACCGCCACACATACACCCCATGCCTGCCAGTGCTCAAGACACTGTCCATTTAGGGCCTTGACCTGGGGTTACACAATGCCCTTGTTGAGGTTCCTCTTTGACACTGCAAGTCCCATTCCCACCACCACCCCCTTTCCTAAGATATGGAAACAAGAAAGTCCTCCCACCTCCTAGCCTAATATATAATATGAATAAGTAACATTTACTGAGAAAGTATTGCATTCCTAATGAAATAGGCAATAATTTTATGGATGAGACTAAGGAGGCTCAGAGAGGTTAAGTAACTGAACCAGGTCACACAGCTGAAAAGTGATAGAGCTGGCACTTAAGCCCAGGAAGTCTGGCTCCAAAGCCAGTAGGCATGCTCACTCCACTGTGCTGCTGCCTGAAGGCGATTGTTAGAGAATCCATTTCCTCCTGACAGTGGTCAATGTTGAACATCTCTAAAGGGAAAAAAAACTCCTGTTTCTATTGCCAATTTCTGTGGCGTAAATACTCTCACTGTTGTTGATTTCAAGCTACAAACATGATGGTACTGAATGAAAAGTTGAGAAAAGATGAGTATGATCAGTTCTCCCACACTGGCCACTAAGCTGGGCAGGCTGGTAGCCCAAGGAAGGGTGAACAGGGGGTAAGCAAGAGAGAACAGAGGTCTTCAACATGAACTTTCCCACCAGTGAGCTCGCTGGGGCAATCTGAAGTGCTGACTATTATTCCTGTCTGAGCTGGGGCTCAGGGAAGCTTATGAATAGTTTCAATACACAGTTACTGAGCACACAACCAGAGTGAGCCCTGGATGGGAAGGACTAGTACTTAGGATGCAAAGATGACCCAGACTGGGCTCTGGCCTGCCTAACGGAGCAGGTGGACCAACCTCGGATACACACACATACCCATGGCTCCCACAGGACCTCCATTCAAGTAGTTAGCGTGATAGTTAAGGGTGTGGATTCTGGCCCCAGATTCCCCGGTTTCAAATCCAGCCTCTACCATTCACTGGCTGTGTGACCTTGGGCTAGTTACTTAACCTCTCAATGCCTCAATTTTCTCATCTATAATAATAGTACCTACCTCATAGCATTGTTAAGAGGATGCTATACCATAAATTAATGCAGGTAAAGGGGTCAGAACAGTGCCAGGTGCACAATAAATGCTCAAAAAATGTTAGCTGTGTTTTGGGGTGTGTTTTTTTTGTTTTTTTTGAGGGCAGTGTCACTGGCCCTCGTATGTGGGACCTGAACCGGGGCCGCTGGCTTCCCAAGCCAGTGCTTAACCACCGCGCCACTCGGCCGGCCCTGTTAGCTGTTTTTTATTATGTAACATCAGAAATGCAACCGTGTGCTCCCAGAAAGAGAGAGAGAGAAGGGATAATGATATACACAGTATGGGTGATTCTGCCTGGACCTGAGCTGTAAGCAAGCTGTAAGCAAGATGTGGGGTGTGTGTGTCGGGGGGTGGAGTGTCATGGACCCACTGTTCACAATCCCACACATCTGAGTGGAAGCTGAATCTAATATTATAGTTTGCAAATCTATGCAGTTGCTACCACATGCTGCCCCTCTTTATGTTAAGCATATTTACTACTGTGAAGGACGATGTTTAGAAACCTGCCCGTACTGTACTTTATGGCTAATTGAAAGGATGTGGGGGAGTTTTTTAAAATGTGTTTATTTTCATAATTTTCTCCTCACATTAGAATCCAACACTCACATTTAGTGTTCTCCCCCACAGTTACAATATTTCAAAATGATAAGTGCTGGAATAAATGGGTGAGGATTTTCAAAATGTTGTTCAACTGGTGGCTGCCTGGGACTCCCAGTGCAGTGCTCTTCCTTCTGCAGTCTGGGCCCTGGGAAACAACCCCAACATTCTCCCAAGGACCCCTGACCTCAACTCCTGGCTCCTCTCTGAGTAGAGGGAAGGGCAGGTTCAACTCAAAACTATGTTTACAGTGAGGAGGAAAGGAATGTAGTTTCGAATCCCTGCTCTCAGCTGGCTCTGTGTGACCTCCCTGAGGCTGACACCTGCCTTGACCTATATATACCATATAGTATAAGTATTCTTCTTTTTTTGTTGTTGTTGATTTTATTTATTTATTTATTTATTTATTTATTTATTTATTTATTTATTTATATTTTTAATTAGCTTCAGATGTACAACAAAGTGCAATAGTTATACTTTTTACGCCTCAAAGTGACAACCCCCTGCCCCAATTTTTCCCCCCAGGCCTCCCCCCCCCCATATCATACTATCTATTACAATTCCTTTGACTCCCTTACACCGTATTAGTATAAGTATTCTGAACACAGTAGGCGCTCAAATGCATAGTCCCTTCCCTCTGTCCTTACACAGGCCGTGGTCTCTGGTTGTCGTGTAGCTTTGGACCAGCAGGTGGCGCTGCAACCCAAGAAGCTGGAAAAGGGGGCCTGGAGGGTTGATCAGCTGGGGGCTTGCAGGTGAGGAGAGGCAGCATTCAGGAGGAAGGTAGGAATCCAGGCCACCAGAGTGCCTCCCATGCCATATATGCAGACACACTCAGAGGCTCGAATACATGCATAACCAAGGACCGACCTTAACCAGAACAAGCCTTCCCATGCACTACCTCCTTGGATCCTCATACTGCCCTATGGATAGTGCCCATAAGATCCCATTTTACAGATGAGGAAACTGAGCCCAGAGAAGCAAAATGACCTGCACTAGGTCACAGAGCAAGTCCACGGCAAAGCTGAGATTTGCTCTATGCCCATAATAATATTAACAGCCAACATTTATGTAATTCCTGCATGTGCTATAGCTGTCCCAAGGCCTTCTGCACATACATATTAACTCATTCGTTAAAGCCTCACAAAGCTCTATGAGGTATGTATTAGTATTTTTTTAGCCTCATGTTACAAAGGAAATAGAGGCACTGAGAAGTTAGGCAGCTTGCCCAAGGCTACACAGCCAGGGTGCAAGAGCTGAAATTTTAACTCAAGTTTCTGCTCTAAACCACCACACTGTGACCTGCTGGGGGCCTCCTAGGAACGGGCATACACGTATGCTTGGGTACACCCCACTCACACTCACATGCTTAGCCAGAGCAGCTCCAAACTGTACAGTGCAAGGTCCCCTGGGTGCTATGAGGTGAACAGGGCCACAAGCACACACCTCACCTGGCCCTGACACCATCCTCCTTGTCTGGTCACCTCAGGAGCCACTCCTCTGTGTGTGTGGAGTGGGGGAGAGGCGGGAGAGGGACCATGCTAAACACTTACTTTTCCCCAAGGGAGCCTCCTCCTTGAAGCCTCTTGCAGCACCCCCAGGGGTCATGGAATCACCTCTCCCATCACAGCTGCACCTTTGCAGTGAGGACAGGATCTCCTTGGCTCCTGGGGCAGAACCGATACCAGCTAGGGAAGGGCAGGAGTGATGCAGGAAGACCAATGAGGAGGCTGTGGCAGTGACTCAGGTGAGCACAGATAATGGTGCCTGTGGACCCAGGTGGTGGCTTTGGAGATGAGAGCAAGTATTTGGATTCCAGGTATGTTTTGGAGGATGATAAGCTAACAACAGTATTTGATGTGTGGGTGTGAGAGAAATTGTTATTATATGTAATAAAATATACCCTTGACCGTTGAACATCATGGTTTGAATTGTGTGGGTCCAGTTACACACAGATTTTTTTTCAAGAAACATAGTTGGCCCTCCTTATCTGTGGGTTTCACATCTGCGGATTCAACCAACAGTAGATGGGGCCAGCCAAGTGGCTCAGTGGTTAAGAGCTCGCTTAAGAGTGCGAGCTGAGCTCTGAGCAACAGCAGTTCAATGCCCAGCCCGAGCTGAAGAGCCACTGAGCTGCCAATAGGTAGCAGGATGGCTCAGCTAAAATAATAATAATAATAATAAAGTCAATCAACCGCAGATGGAAAACAGTATTTTCCATCTGTGGCTGGGGATCTGCAGATGCAGAGGGCTGACTGTGTGCCATTTTATGTAAGGGACTTGAGCACCCATGGATTTTGGTATCCACGGGGTGTCCTGGAACCAACCCCTATGGATATCAAGGGATGACTGTGTTACAGAATTCTTTAATAAGGTATTAGTTATTAAGTGCTGCATAACGAATTAACTCAAAACAGTGGCTTATGAGGACAATAAGCATTTATATCTCATCCCATTTCTGTGGGTCAGAAATTCAAGAGTGACTTAGGTGGGTGGCTCTGGCTTGGATTTTTTTGTGTGAGGCCCAGCCCTGATGGGGCTGCGGGCTTCACTTTCAGGGGCTCATTTCTATGCTCCTGGCCATTAAAGAGGCTTGGTTCCTCTCCATGGGCTGCTTGAGTGTCCACATGACGTGGTGGCTGGCTGCCTGTCCCCTGAGCCAGTAACCAAGAAAGTGGACAAGGTGGAAGGTGCAATGCCTTTTTAAAATTATTTTTATTGGGAAACAGTGTGTTTTTCCAGGACCCATCAGCTCCAAGTCAAGTAGTTGTTTCAATCTAGTTGTGGAGGGCGCAGCTCAGTGGCCCATGTGGGGACCGAACCAGCAACCTTGTCATTATGAGCCTGTGCTCTGTCTGGGCTAACCAGCTGCCCCTGCAGTGCCTATTATGACTCAGCCCCTGAAGTCACACTGTCTCATTTCTACGCTACCTCGTTGGTTCCACAAGGCAGCCCTTTTCAGTGATAGAGGGATTATTCGGGGCATCGATGGCAGGAGGCATGGATCACTGGAGCTATCTTGGAGCTCGACCACATAGAGAAAATTTTTCTCCTTTCTTTTTTCTTTGTCTTTTTTTTTTTTTTAAATATATTATTGGGGAATTGGGAGAGGGAACAGCGTTGGGGAATCGGGGAAGGGGAACAGACAAGTTGCTTTCCTTTTGTTCTTCAGTTTAGTTGTAGAGGACATCGCTTCACTGGCCTATGTTGGCATTGTGATTATTGTGCTCTTCCCAGCTGAGGCAGATCGGTCACTGGCGATCGGACGGCTGCTCACAGCGGCTCACAGCATCTCATGACGTCGGCCACTCACGCTGACTGCCGGCCACTCTCGGTAGCTTATGGCAGCCCCACTGCAGCCCATGCCATCGCTGGAGACTCACCACAGCCCAGTTCCAGGTTCACCATCTTAGCTGTAGAGGGCAGTGTCACTGACCCTCATGTGGGATCCGAACCAGTGGCCCTGCTGCTCAGAGCTGATGCTCGAACTCTTAACCAACAAGTCACTCGGCCGGCCCCTGTCTTATTTTTTAATTGTGGTAAAATACACGATGATATGTGATCAAAAAATACAGTGAATTTTTAAATTAAAAAAATTCAGTCAAAAGACACATTGCCATTAATTGAGGGGTCAAAATACTTCCGTTCAATTCAAACATACTTATCCCATTGTTCTTGCCACTTTCTGAAGAAGTTCTGGAAGTCCTCTTTCATGAGTGCGCTATATTCTGGGGATGCCTTGGGGAGCAAAACCCCAAGTCCCCTGCCCCACAGAGCTCACTCCATAGGGAAGCAGGCACTAATATGATGTCAGAGAGTGACAGAGCAGCTTTTAGATCTGGGATATGAGCCGGCAGCCCAGGCCCCACCTAGCCCTTGGGCCTGGCATGTCAGCTCCTTACAAAAGGTTCTAAAAGTCTAAAAGAGTGTCCAGCAATCTTTTAAAAATTGGGATACAACATCACAATGTAGATTTACAGCTACTCTTGAAAAACTGAAAGGTCTGCCCATTCGGGCCTGCTTTCCTACCTGGCAGAACCACCTGGATGGAGGCACCAGCCTTCACATGCCTACAGTGTTTGTCTGCTGACAGCTCAAGTGAAGGGGGCTGTTTTACCCAAGATTACATCTCTGCCAGGGCAAAATATATACAGAGGCCTGGCCTGCCTGTGTCAGATTGTGACATTGCTGAAGGGCTGTCCCCGCTCCAGAGCTCTTGATGGGACTTCTTGGAGCCTCTGTTGCAACTGTCTGACCCTGCCTTCCTCACTCCCCACAGAACCCAAGAGCACTTCCTGGAAAACCACCTGCACCCAAATTTCCATCTCATGGTCTGTTTCCCAGGGACCGTGATCTTCAAGAAGCACATGTGCCTGCAGCCCCCCAAGGGCCCTGCCCAGCCCACCTGGCCTCCCCATAGTGATAACAAAGGGTGAGCTAATGCTTCCAAGGCAGGGATGACCATACTAATGTGCTAGGTGTTACTCTCAGCAATATATTCATTTCATCCTCACAATAACCCTATGAGCCTACAGTCACTACATACTTATTAAAAAGGCTAACTTTTAAAATGACAACCTGACAATATTCAGTGCTGGTGGGAATGCAAAATGGTACAGTCATGTTGGAAAAAAAGACTTGTCTGTTTCGTACAGAAGTATAAATACACTTACAACATGACCCAGTCATTGCACTCTTAGGTATCTACCCTGCAGAAACAACAACTTCTTTCCACACAGAGCCCTGGATGCACACATTCATAACAGCGTGACTTATAATCACCCAAAACTGGAAACGACCCAAATGCCTTTCAACTGGTGAATGGAGTGGCGCGGTGGTTAAGCACTGGCTTGGGAAGCCAGCAGCCCTGGTTCGGTCCCGCATATGAGGGCCAGTGACACTGCCCCCCAAAAAACAAACAAACTGGTGAATGGATAAATAAGCATGGCGTATCCATACTTTGGAATACTGCTCAGCAATAAAAAAGAACGGACTTCTGATAAACAGAACAACGTGGCTAAATCTCAATTGTATTACGTTTAGTGAAAAAAGCCAAACTCAGAAGCCAAACACGGTAGGATTCCATTTATTTAACATTCTGGCAAAGGCAAAACTGTACAGACAGACAGTAGGTCACGATTGTCAGGTGTGTCCATTTCCTAGCGCTACCGATAACAAAGTACCACAAACTGGGTGGCTTAAAACAACAGAAATGTATTCTTTTATGGATCCAAGGCCAGAAGTCTGAAATGAAGGTGTCAGCAGGGCCATGCTCCCTCCAAGGCCCCAGGGCAGGAGGTGTTGCTCACCCCACCAGCTTCTGGTGGCTCAAGGCATTTGTGGCTTGTGGCCACATCACTCCAACCTCTGCCTCCATGGTCACATCGCCTCCTTCCCTGTATTACTTACCTCTCTCTTATAAGGACTTGTGATGGCATTTAGGGTCCACCTGGGTAATCTTCAATCTCAGGATCCAGGGTAATCCAGGGTAATCTTCATCTCAGGATCCTTAATTTAATTACATTTGCAAAGATCCTTTTTCCAAATACGGTAACAAAATTCAGGGATTAGAACTAGGTGTCTTTGGGGAGCCGTTACTCAACCTACTACAACAGAGGTTAGGCGGAAGGATACTGACTACACAGGGACATGGGGGAACTTTATCGGGTGATGGGAATGTTCTATATATTGGTGGTTACCTAACTTATACATTTGTCATGACTCCCCCAGGGGCCCCAGTTTTAAGGGGCAGAACTGGGGATGAATGGGGCAACCTGGCACCCAGGCTCAATGTAATCAACACACTATTATTAGGGGAGAAAATGAAGTGGGGGTGGGGGTGCTGGGTTCCACTGCTAATAATTAAGCGAAAAAGTTTAAAAATGACAGAAAGAGATGAGCTCCCCTACAGCGGTGACATTTCATGATTCCGTAGTTCCTTGGTGTTCAGACTCTGCTTCAGAATTCCATGAGGCTGAAGAGGCTGCCTACTTCAGAGCCAAGAGGGCACTTGTCTGGGATGCTCTGGCCAGGCGGGGGAGGCGAGAGGATGATGGGGATGGATGAAAATAATAACAGCGGGGAGGGTTCTGACCCCTCTCCCAGTAGAGCACTCACACCCTGTCCCTGGGGACCAGGCCTCTGTCCCCTCCATTCACTCACCCCAGCTGATGCCACACACCCCCACCAGAGGCCTCCCCACCTCCTCTCATTGTCTGAAGGGCTCAGATGGAGGGGCAGCCCATTAACCCCTTCCTGGCCTCATTGCTTCACTCTGCAGCTGTCACACCCGCGGCCTCAGGCCTGAGCAGGGAAGGGGACCCGGCAGTTAATCACAATTACAGCTCAGAGTGTCAGCTGTGAAGCTGGCCTCTACCATCGGCTGCCAGCCGGCCCAGGCTGAGGGCTGACCAGCATCAGCCACGCAGCAGGTTCTGAGACCTTACAGAGGCAAAGAGAGGACAGTTCCTTCCTGGTTCACTCCTGGGAACTGCCCTGCAAAAACCCCAGCACGGTGTCCTCCATTGTCAGAGCTGCATCAAGTAGCTTTCAAACCTGACAAGCCCGTCCCTCTGCCCCCAGGACCTCTGCCTGAATCTCATGGGGCAGGCTCTTCATTCTGCAGGTCTCCACTGAAATATCACCTCCTCCAAGAGGCCTTCCCTGACTGCCCTGGCTAATGTGATGCTGCTCCCAGCAACTCTCTATCACATGCCCTGTTTTCATGCTTTGTTTTGTGTTTCCAAAGCACTTGTCACTACCTAGGATTGTCTAAGTATTGACTAGTTTAGTGTGTGTGTTAGTTTCCTAGGGCTGAAGTAATATATTACCACAAGTTGGGTGGTTTAAGGCAACGGAAATGTATTGTTTCACAGTTCTGGAGGCTAGGAGTCTGATATCAAGGTGTCAGCAAGGCCATGCTCTCTCTAAAGGCTTTTGGGAAGGATGTTTCCTTGCTTCTTCCTTGCTTTTGGGGGTTGCCCACAATCCTTGGTATCCCTTGGTTTGTAGACGCATCACTCCAATCTCAGCTTTGTTGTCACATGGCATTCTCCCTTCTTTGATTGTGTCCAAATGTCCGTCTTCTTTTAAGGGCATTATTCATTGGATTAGGGCCCTCCCTAATCCAGTATAACCTCATACTTGATTACATCTGCAAAGACCTATTTCCAAAGCAGGTCACATTCATAGGTACCAGGGGTTGGGGCTTGAACATATAACACAATCCCACAACAGTGTGTATTTTTGTATGTTCTAAGATATCAGGATAAGAAACAGACATAGAAGTAGGTTCATCCATAAAGATGGCTCCCACCCATCTCCGGGGACCCTGGGTTTCTGCTCACAGTGAGCACAAGTCAACATGGTGGTCTGGTCAGATGAAGAAGAGGGGAGGGCAAAGTGCAGGAGGACTATGGAAGCCAGAGGAACCAACTCAGACTGGGGATTACTGAGAGCTTCCCCAAGCAGATAAGCCTTACAGGAAAGGAGTGGCAGAGGGAACAGCATGGGCACAAAAGACTGAGGGAGCCTAGGGACTGAGCTGTCTGCAGGTAGGCGGCAAGGAACTGGGGAGGATGCTGCCTGGCTGGGGCCAGATAAGACAGGAACAGCACAGAGTCTGAGCTTTGCCCTGAGAGTGATGGGGAGCCCCTAAAGGATTTAAAGTAGGGGCATGTTGGGCCAGCTGAGTGGTGCGATGGTTAAGAGCTGGCTTGGGATGCCAGCGGCCCCGGTTCGGTTCCTACATATGAGGGTCAGTGACACTGCCCTCAAAATAAAAAAAAAATTTAAAAAAAAGTAGGAGCATGTTGATGTCAAATTTGCATGTGACTGATCTCTTCATTTTTAGTTTTTATTTAGGTATAGTACACTCACCTATTTCTTTAAGAGTCAGCAGGTGTAACAGGATATGGCAAAAAGTCTCCCTCTTCCCCAGCCCTCAGCCACCCAGTTCTCCTCCAGTGGGCAACTGCTGTTCCCAGCCTCTTCCCGACAGTCTATGCAGATACAAGCACGTTTCTTTTTTTCCTTTTTTTTTTAAGCATAAAGGACAGCATAATTTACACACTGTTCTGCACCTTGCTTTCTAAGAAGACTGAGGTATAATTTGTATACAGTGAAATGCATCTGTGTAACCAATACTCAATCGTGAAGCAAAACATTCCACCACCCACCCCAAGTTCTTTCATGCCCTTTCCAGAGCAATGCCCCCACCCCACCCCTAGAGGGAGCCACTGACCTGGTTCCTAGCCCCTTAGTTTGATCAGTTTCACCTGTTTTCAAATTTCATATCCATGGCATCATTACAGCTCGTCTTTGCTCAGCACATTTTGAGATTCTTCCATGTTCCTGCATGTATCATTAGTTCACTTGTTTATACTGCAGTATAGTCATCCACGATATGGGTTCACCCGCTTGCTATCCATTCACTGGTTGGTGGACATTGAGCTGTTTCCAGTTGTTGTCTATTGCAAATTAAACGGTTATGCACATTTGTGTGAAGTCCTTGTGGGGACATCTATTCTTATTTATTTGGGGGCAAAAACCTAGGGGTGAAGTTCCTAGGTCATAGGGCAGGTATATAATTAACTTTATCAGAAACTGCCAAACTGTTTTCCAAAGTGGAATTTCTGAAATACCATTTTCATATCAGTGCATAGTGAGTTTCCTATTTGTGTTTACAGCTGTGTAAGTGCTCCACTGTACAGATGTCCCGTCATTTGTTTAACCAGTCCCCTGCTGAGGTTGATTCCAGTTTCTTGCTGTCATAAACAATGCTGCAGTGAATAACCTTATAGATGTGTCATATATCACATGGGTGAGTGGGACTGTGGGACACAGTCCTAGAAGTGGAATTCCTGAATTTGACAGAGGCTAATGGTTGTCCTCTGATATCCAGGCTCCACTTCTTCCTTTGAAAGACAACTCCAATTTTCATCGGGACACATGAATCCTAGAACACATACCATATTTCTGAACCTCTCTTGTAGCTTAGTGTGGCCATGTAATCAAGTTCTGGCCAATGGAATATATGTAAAAGGATTATATGTGACTTCCAGAAAGGGTCTTTAAAGGAACTTCCCTTCCTTCTTGAGTCCTTTCTCCTTTCCAATGTCTGAAAGGCTCTGGATCTAGGATGCAGATGTGATGGCTGGTGTTTGAGCAGCCATATTGGACCATGAGGTGGACACTATAGACTGAGGGTGGTGGAGTAATAAGACAGAGTCTAATTCCCTTAAATATGGAGCACCATGCCAGCCCTAGACTTTCCACCTTCAGACTCTATTTACATGAGAGAGAAATGCCTCTCCTTTGTTTAAACCACTATTATTATGGATTTTCTGTCACATGCAGCCACTGAGTTATAGATGCTGTACATTTGCGATTTTGAAAAGTAGTGCCACATAGTTTTGCTTTTAGAAAAGTCATTTGGGGGATAGAGTGCAGCAGATTGAAGGGCAAAATAAAGGGTGACAGTAGGACAGTGGCGGGGGGATAGAATGATAAAGCCTGAACCCATGTGGGAGCAACTTAGGTGGGGGGTGGGGACAGCCAAATTCTCTCTAAACCTAAAGAAGAGAATTATAAACTGGAAATTACTTGAGGGGTGTTCCCACCCCACCCCACACCCCACCCATACTTTCATATAACCCTAGCCCACTCTTCCACCTTATGGCTCACTCCCCTCCCCGCCCCCATGGTAAGTTCCAGGCCCCTTCCCTACAAGGGAATGCTGTTCTTTCCAGAGTGCACCTTACTTGGTCTTATTGCAACCCCTTTGCACCCATTGAACTCTTTTCCACAATGTCTGCGTCTTCCATGTCCCTAGCTAATTTCCACTGGTTCCTCAGGTCCTATCAGGGCCTCTTCCAGTACCCTCTACGACTCCCTTCTCTCTAAAAGGTCCTCCTCTGCCCCTCCCCCCATGCCTTGTTGCTGACCTTACTCTAGCATTTGACATGCTGCATTATAATCTTCTGTTTCTAAGTCAGCCTGCAGCCCGAGTCTGGGAGACTGTCGTTGGTGAGGAAGGGAAACGAGGGGCCCAGCCCAGGTCGGGACATTTTAAAAATGTGACCCACTTGCCAGGCTTTGTTCTCAGCTCTCACACTGACTAACTGGTGCAATGCTTCGCACAGCAAAACTGAACGCGTGAGTGAGTGAACGAATGAATTAATTAGTGAACGAATGAATGAGGTAGCCACTAGGGGGCGATGGCGCTTTGCCACCGAGCCCGGGTGGGGGCTCCTGGGATGAGCTGCTCCCCCACCGCCCCCTCCTTTCGGGTCTCAACCCCCACACCTCTACCCCGACACCGCTCCCTCCCTGCCCCCGGGAATCGCGGGGCCCCGCCCGCCCCCTCCGCCGCAGATAATTAACTCGAACCAATAAAACGCTGATTGCGGCGTCTTTGTACGCGCCGCCTCGGCATTGTCATGGAAAACGGGGTCCCCTCCCCATCCGAGCTGCCCGCCCCTCCCCGACCCCCGCAGCTGGCCCGAAGTCGGCTGGAGCCACCTGGACGGGACCGGGGGACCCGAGCCGCCCGGCGCCCGGTCCATCTGCTCCCCATCCCCACCCGCACCGTCAGCTGCGGACCCGGCCCATCCCGGGAGGGTCCCTGCGAAGCCCGCACTTCTTCCCTCCACTCCGCCCCGCGGGACCACAGGGGAGAGCGGGCGGCTGGGATCCCTGCCTGCGAGCCAGGGGTCTTTCCCCAGAGACCGCGCAGGTGGAGGTGCGTTCGTGGTCAAAAATGATAACAATGATGAGAAGCGAAAGAGTACAGAAGGGAAATGATGAAAAAGCGCGCGCACACACACACACACACACACACACACACACACACACTCCTAGTCCCCGGGGAAAACCTTCCAGAAATCGTCTATCATATATCCGTACATATATGAATATATATATATATATATATATATATATATATATATATATATATACACAAGTCACACAGGAAAACAAGTTGGAGGTACCCAGTTTCAACAATGAGGTGGGTTTTTCAGGATTGTTCCCTCTTCCTCCACCCCCCCACCACATGACTGTCAGTTTGGGGGTATTTCTCCAGGGAGCTTTCTCTGCATGCCCACTCATAAATGTATCTGCACATACACACGTGCGTTAGCCTAAATGGAATCACTGCTACCTATTATCTATGGGTCGCTTTATTTTCCTTGACAAGTAATGTGGTAGAGATCTGTTCATGGCAGGGGGCGGGGTGTTTACAAACCACGGCCACCATAGGCCCCTCTGTTGGCTCCCACCCCCACTTCCCCTCAGCCTGGGTGTGAGCTGCTGTCTGGCCTGTGTGTGTCCCCCAACTGTGATCATTTGATCATTTGTGGGGGAAGGCTCTGCCCTTGCGTCCCCATGTGAGTGGGGGCAGAGTGAGGTCTGTGTGTTCCTGGGCTTCTGGGAACCTCAGAGTTCTGTGAGAGACATGGATTAGTAATAATAACAACAGCTGTAAAGATAAAAATATCCAAAACTTGGAAATAAGACAAAAGGAAGTCTGTGTGTCCTTTCAATGTCATGTTAAGGCACTGTCTGATCAGCCTGCTCTGAGTCACCTGATTCTCAAACCAATGCACCTTTGACTTCACCATTTATTATTGATCAGCATTGCTACTCAATCAAGTTCCACATTAACTTGTAAAAGATGCACAGTTGCAAATGATTTCTGTCCTGTAGTAAAAATAATGCTAAGTGTTGTGGTTTTGCTGCCCAGTAAGACACTAACCAGTGTGCCTAACTTGCCATCTCGTCCTCCATTGAACCAGTTTTACCATCCTGCTGGTTCCTTCATTAATGAATTAAATAAACTTTGATATGTGCTCACTATATATTTGCATGAGATTCATGTTTTCAACCTGCTGGAAATAATACTTTGACCCAGTTAACCTTTCTTGTGCCAGGCCCTGTTCTCATGGCTTCACACAGAAGAGGCTTAAAGGATGGGCTCTGGAGTAAGACAGATCTGGGTGCGAATTCCCCTTCCACCATTTACCAGCTGTGAGACTTCTAGTAAGACTTTATTAAGCACCAACTGTACACCAGGCCCATTCACAGTTTTATATCTTATTCAACTCAAATGGCATGACACTGCAAGATAAGGTTTGCTTTTACATGTTTCCAGTTTTGTGCACGTCCCTGCCTGTGCACATCCCTTCCCATGAGCCTCAGGGTCTTTGGCGGTACAGTGGGCGAGGTGATGGCTGCTTCTCAGGACTATAAAGATGGAGTGTGGGGCCGGCAGAGTGGCGCGTTCGTTAAGAGCTGGCTTGGGACTCCAGGGGCCCCGGTTCGGATCTCACATATGAGGGCCAGTGACACTGCCCTCTGCAGCTCAGATGGTGAACAACAGCTCCACCTGGAGCTGGGCTGCTGTCAGTCCCGGGGATGGCATAGCTGCAGCCCCTGCTGCAGTGGGCTGCCATAGGCTACAGTGAGTGGGCGGCAGCCAGCGTGAGCGGCTGGCAGCCAGTGTGAGCTGCCAAGAGCCGCTGTGAGTGGGCTGTCCAGCGGCCAGCCACCGATCTGCCTCACCCGAGAAGAGCGCAGTGATGATACTAACATGGGCCAGTGAAGCAATGTCCTCCACAACTAGACTGAAGAACAAAAGGACAGCAACTTGCCTGTACCCCTTACCCTGATTCCCCAACGCGGTTCCCCTCCCTCAATTCCCCAATAAAATCGTTTTTACAAAAAAAAGATGGAGTGGATCATGCTTGAAAAGGCAGCTCCATCAGTGGAGGAGCATCTTGCTATTTGTGGTTCAGCAGCAGAATGCTCAGGGTTGGGGAGTAACAGACCCAAAGTCACCAGGTCCCAAGGTCGCTCCTGCTGCCTCAGTCACTCAATGCCTCTGAGCTTCCAATTGCACATCTGTAAAGTGGGAATAACATATGAAAGCAGATTTTGCCTGGCACAGACATCGGCTGTTGTGGCAGCTGCAAACTTGTTTTGTGCTTGTGGGAAAGCTCAAATGTGCATGTGTCACACACCAGGGGAAGCTGCTGAAATACCTTTTTGGTCTTGCTTTTAGAGCTGGCACCTGAGAGAAGAGGTATTTTTCCTTCTTTCACTCCCAACAAACTGTGTGCATTTGTGCCCTGAGATCTACGTTCGCAGAGTGGGAGGGAGGAGAGTGGTCCTGGGCTGCTTTTTTGTGTCTATAGTTTTCTTTCCTGGGATGGGTCCTGCTCAGAGTTGAGGGTCAAAGGTGGCAGCTCCTGAGACCTCAGGCTTGGATAGTGTATATTCATTCTCTGGGGCTGCTGTAACCAAGTTCTGCAAACTGAGTGACTTAAACCAACAGAAATGTATTATCTCATAGTTCTGGAGGCCAGAAGCCTGAAATCAAGTTTCCAGCAGGGCCATGCTTCCCCAGGGCTCTGAGGGAGAATCTTTCCATGCCTCTCTCCTAGCTTCTGGGGATTGCCCACAATCCTTGGCCTTCCTTGACTTGTAGACACATCACTCCAATCTCTGCCTCCATTTCCCCTTCTTGTCTGTGTCTGTGCCCAAATATCCTCTTCTTATAAGGACACTAATCATTGGATGAGGGTCTGCCCTAACCTGGCATGACCTCATCTTAACTCGATTACATCGTCAACAGCCTTTTTTTTTTTTTCTAAATAAAATCACATTCTGAGGTTTCAGGTGGACATGAATTTGGGGGGAAGGAGTTATTCAGCCCAGTGGAGACAGCAAGCATCTCCCTGATGATCCCTAAGGCAGCTGACCCTCCCCACATTTTCTGGATTGCACAAACTCCAGGATTCCTGTGAGACCCTCTGGATGAGCACTATCAGATAGGTGTCTGGCTATCCTCTCAGCAGGAAGCTAGGAAGCTAGGAGTTGCTCTTCCTCTTATTAGACAGATAAAGCAGAGCAGGGCTGGAGAGTGCTCCCCACCACGTGGGAGTGCTGGGCTCTGAGCTGCCAGGGGATCAACCTCCCCACGCTGGTCTATACTTTCCTCATCTGTCAAATGGAAACAGTGAGGGGGGCCGGCTGAGTGGTGCAGTGGTTGGGCGCTGGTTTGGGAGGCCAGCAGCCCCGGTTCAGGTCCCACATATGAGGGCCAGTGACACTGCCCTCAAAAAACAAAAAACAAAACAAAAATCAAACGGAAACAGTGAGTATGATGGCACTTAACACCAATTTCAAGAACAGGCAAATTTTATGTTGATGAAAATCAGAATAGTGGTGGGGCAGCTGGTTAACTCAGGTGGTTAGAGTGCAGGCTCATAACACCAAGATTGCCGGTTTGATTCCCACATGGGGCGAGGAGCCGCACCCTCCACAACTAGATTGAAGACAACAACTTGTCTTGGAGCTGATGGGTCCTGGAAAAACACTGTTCCCCAATAAAATTTCTTAAAAAAAAAATCAGAATAGCAGTTGTGGGGGTGGGGGGGTGGGCAGGAGGGAGCCTGCTAGTGGGTGGAAATGATCTATATCTTGATCTTGAAGATAGTTACATAAGTGTGTATGTAACAATGTATTGAACTGCACACTTTAGATGGGCGTGCTCTAGGTACTTTATTGTGTGTATTTTATATAGTAATAAAAAGAAAGGAAGTAAAAAAAAAAAAAGGAAGTAAAAAGGAAGAGAGGGAGGGAGGAGGGGTAAGGGGAGGGGAGCACAGTGACCCCTGCCAGGTCTGGCTTCCAGGACAAAGTGAAGAGCCCATGCCCAGAACCTTCTGCAAGTGGTGGACAAAGGGGAACCAACATCTAGCCCTGACAGCAGAAAGAACAGAGGAGTGGGGGTTGGGCGTGCCCCTCTCTCCTTGCCCTCTCACCACAGGCCTCCCTCCTGGAAGACAGAAAGTGGGACTTTGGAGTCACACCTGCTGGCTGTGTGACCTTGGGCATGTTGCTTGCCTTCTCTGGGCTTCAGGCGTCTCACTTGAAAAATAAGAATAATACTTTTAAAGAACTGTGGTGAGGACTGAGATACTGGCTGAAACTCCCTTCGCGTGGTGGTGCCGCCTCTGATCAGAGCTCCACAACCACTGCTCTTCCTGGCCTTGGCCCAGCATGACGAGGAGGTGTGTCTAAGCGACAGTCACACTGTCCTGACAGTGGTTACAGATGGGTGAGAGGCAGTGTGGGATTCCCAGGTACAAGTCCTGATGTTGTCCCACTTACTACCTATGTGACCATGGGCCACTCATTGTCTTGGTTTCCTCCTTCTGAGGCTGTCATTTCATTCATTCATTCAACCTTGGGCAAATTCCTACACTTTTCTGTGGCTCAGTTTGCTCATCTCTAAAATGGGGGTGAGAACAGTCCCCACTGCACAGGGCTGCTGTGAAGACGAAGGGAATTCACGCTTAGAGCAGAGATTGGCACAAAGCAAGGATTCAGGAAGCCTTCGCTGATACCACTCTCCATGCCCACGCATTGAGTGAGCTCCTGGGCACCATGCTGGGCACTGGGACCCCCAAGAGGCTGGCAGCCCAGCTGGGGGCTAGAAGCACCCTTCATGCAGGGTCATGCAGGTGCATGACAAGGGTGCCCAGAGCACCCTGCCTTCTGAGGCCACTGCCTCCCAAGCTGAGCATTTCAGCTGTACCCGGGCCAGATGCACAGTTCTGCCAAATGAGGTGCCAAGAGAGACTGTCACCCTATGGCACAAAGGCAGCTCCTCGCACTCGTCGTGGGTGGGGCCCAGGGAAGAGTTCCAACCACCTGGCTCTGCAACTGCTCATGGGGCAGCCTGGCCTGAAGCCTGGGCTCCCCTCCTCCGTGTGCAGTGGGGGGGGGGCGGGGGCAGTGGGGAAGGTAGGGACAGGAGACAGGCTGAGATACCTGGCAGAGGAGGGGTAAGAGCAGGAGCGCAGGGCCTGGAGAGAGGGAGGAAGGGAAGGAGGGATACGGGGCAGGCAGTGAGAAGAGGAGAGGAGGGAAGAACGTTAAGGGTGAGTAGATTAGACTCCCCTAACACCCACTGGGGCTGGGCCCTGGTCTAAGTCACTCCTCATAGCAACCTTCAAGAGAGATATGGTTAGTATCCCATTTTACAGCTCTGGCAACCAAAGCACAGAGAGATTAAGTAACTTGCCCAAGGTCACACAGCCAGTATGCTCTTAATCATTATGAAAATGAAGAGGAGGGACAGGAGGGGAGAAGAGGAAGAAAGACCAGACAAAAGAAAGGTGGAAAGAAGGAGAAAAGGGAAGAGAAAAGAGAGGAAGGAGAAAAAGACAGGAAAGAAAAACAAAGATGGAAGAAGAGACCCATGGAGAGTTAAGGAGGGAGAAGTGAACACTGAGGAGGGAAGGAGGTCCATCCTGGGGGAAGCTGGGGGAGGAAACACCCTCTGTCCTGCCCACCCCCCAACCTGCACTGAGCTGCTCCCTGAGTCTCACACCATGCTCCTAGGACAGCCCTGATGCCACATCAGCAGAGGCTGACCCTCTGAAAATAGTGGCCTCCTTGAGAGGGGCTGGTGGGCCAGCAGCTGCCCAGAGCCAGAGAGGGGAGGTCAATGCTGAAGACCAGGAGGGCCTACCAGGTGAGGAGCCCCTACAGTGGGCCTGGCCTGGAGGCCTGGTTTCTACGCCACAGCCACCCTTCAGCGGGGACTTGTCTCCACTCAAAGTTGAAGGATCCCACGTCAGAAAGGTGAAATAAGCCCAGCAAGTCACAAGGCTGGTAAGATGAGGAGGGGGGCTCAGGGATTGCTGGAGCCTGAGACTGCAATCTGGCCCAGGGGCTTCCTTCTCAGCCTCCACCCTCACCAGCATCTATGTTGGAAGAGGCAGAGCCCTTGGCATACGATCAGCTTCAGCAGTAAGCAGAGCTCGGCTGGAGAAGCTGGCCTGGACACAACTAAATGGTCACTCACCCTCTTCCTCTTATACTTGCCTACTCGTCAGCCACAGGTCCACCTGTACCCGTGTCTGCCTCCCCAATGGACCGTAAGTGCCCTGGGTTGGAGGGCTGACCCACAGGGGCCCATGGCTGTGTGCATGAAGATGGGTGGGTAACACCCCACACATAACAGGGAGCCCCTCCAAGACACAGAGAGATACTGAGGCATGGCTGATTACCTCTCTGGGCCTCAGTGTCCCCACCAGTCAAATGCCAGGGAGGCCCCTTTCAGCCCCAAGATTCTGCTGTTACCTGCCACCACCACCCCAAGAAATATTCAAGAGACAGCATCTGAAAATTAGAAGAAAAAGATGGGTCAGAGCAGGGTTCAAATCCCAGAGCCTCCACCTACTTCATTTTCACTGTCAGGCAAGTCACTGACCTCTCCACACCTCAGATTCCCCAGGGACTAATGTTCTTCGCCTCCCAGGGACACTGAGGGGAGTGAGCTCTATGGCACAGAAGGGGACCAAATCCTGACTCTACTGCCGCGCAAATGACTTTATCCCTCAACACCTCATTTTTCCCATCTACTAAGTGGGGACAGCTATATTTGAATTGTCAGGTTGTTCTAGGTCTGAAACGGCATCTGTCCAGGTAAATGCTCCACCCAGAGCCTGGCACACAGTAGACACCTGTGGCAGCTGTGGAAGGGGCGCCCGATCTCCCTTCAGGTGGGAGGAGAGCTGGGAGCTGGCAGCCTCCAGCTGTGGCACCTTCAGGATCCTCCTCAACTTTTGAGCCAAGGCCATGTACGTCCCAGGCGGTCCCAGCCAGTGACTGAGCGAGGAGGGGAGCCAGGGCCTGGCCATTTCTGCCCAGTGTGGGGCTCCGGAGCTCCCCATGGGGCTGGCACTGCCAGGCCTGCACTGTGGGCCTGACTCTCTCTCTGCCCAATGCTGCTCTCTCCCCCTTTGTCTTTTACAGGCGTTATGCCTCTTACTCTCCTGGCCCCAGCTTAGTGTCGGCATCAAGGGGGACCCAAAGTGACTGAACACTCCACAGAGAAGTGGTTCTCAAAGTGTGTTCCCGGAACCAGCAGCAGCAGCATTACCTGGGAGCCTGTGAGACATGCACATGCTTAGACCCCAGCCTGGACCTGGGCCTGGGGCCCAGCCTTGTCACTCAACTTTCAGAGCTACTGTCATACAAGACAGCTATTGTTAAGACGTCACAATAGTGGTGTGACCGGGGTGTGTTTTGTGAGAAGCAGACAATGTTGTATCACAATCTCAGCAATTCCCCACCCGTCAAGTCCCTCCGTCCTTTATTCCAAGAATCCAGGTGGGTGACCCAACAAGCCCCCATCCCTACCCCCATTCAAGGGAAAGGTCCAATCCCAACGTCCAGCTAGAGAGTTTGCAGGCCCAGGTTTGTGAGGTTGCACACAGACCTGCCTTCTTCCCTCCTGCTCCTCGCCCCTCCTTTTCTCTCCCTCCCCAGGGACGCCCCAGCCCCTACCGCTTGCTTCCCTTTTGTCTGCCAATCTGTCTCCATCCCAAGATGAGCCCCAGGCCTCCACCAACCAGTCTGTGCTCCACCTTCGGGCTCCAAGAGAGGCCTCTATGCTGCCAGCTGCTTTTCGCTTACCCCAAGGAAAAGTCCAGGAGAACGGTTCATGCTCCTGGCTCTCTCTGCTCCAGGCCAACAATCTCCCCTCCTCATGGGAGCACACTCTCCCAGTTAAGGCGCTCAAAGCCTCACCATGTGACAAGTGAGGAACCAGGGACAGAGGCCCAGAGGCTTGCCCAAGGTCACACAGCAAAAGAGGGGAGCAGCCAGGATTTGGACCTTGCTCTCTCTGCCCACGTCGGCCACCCATGTCCAGGCTCCAGCAGGTGGCAGGTGACAATTTAGAGGTGGTCACATGTAGTAGTGATACTATTGGCCCTGAAAGATCCAAGGCTTTCAAGGACTCACTAAAGCAGCCACAGCTGTGACACAGTAGTGCTATGTTCATCTTTTTCCAGTGGGCGGGATCCTTGTCCTTCTTGCTGATACCACAGCCCATCAGATAAAGCTCAAAGACAGGCAGACACCAGCCAGAGGTCACACAGCTGCCTTCACTTTTCTAAACTGGCAGTGGGGTGATACATTAGCATCTTCCTTTATATATGCCTAGCTCATCCCCCCTCCGGCCCTGCCTCAGGGAACCCTCGAATGTCAGGGCCAGAATAAGTGGCAGTAACAATAGGCACGTGTACTGAGCACTCACTGTGTGGCAGGCATGCCTGGCATGCGTTCTGTAGACACCATCCCATGTCATCCTTACCAGGAGCCCATGACAGACATGCAGTTGTCAGCCTGCTCCACAGATATGGGCCCAAGGCTCAGAGAGGTTAAGTACCTTAACCCTAACTGCCCTAGACCAATCCTTCCATTTTGTAGATGGAGAAGTTGAGGCCCAGAGAGGTGACCTGATTTCTTCAAGGACATATAACTGGTCAGTGTCAGAGTCAGCTGGTCCCTGGCAGCTTACCTAATGAGAGTAACCTTAGTTCATTCATGTAGCACTTCACAGTTTGTAAAGCTCTCCCCTTAGGAAAGCAAGTGGTTTTTTTTTTTTGTTCATTATCATTTTCGGATGCTTATATGATGTGCCAGTATGTCTTATAATTACAGAGGGTGCCAAAAAAATGTATACACATTTTAGGAAAGGAAAAACACTATTAAAATTGTAGTACTCTAGAATCATATGATTTCACTGATATGTGGGATATAAAACTGAAAGCAACAAAGGAACAAGACAAAGAAACAAAAACTCATAGACACAGACAATAGTTTATTGGTTACCAGAGGGTAAAGAGTGGGGAGGGTGGTAGATGAAGGTAAATAGAATCAAATATATGGTGATGGAAGGAGAACTGACTCTGGGTATGAACACACAATGTGATATATCGACGATGTATTACAGAATTGTACACTTGAAATCTATGTAACTTTACTAACCCTTGTCACCCTCAACAAACTTTAATTTAAAAAAAGAAAAGAAGAAAAAAATTGTAATAATATATACTGATAACAAAAGATGAATACAACTCATGTGTGACTTCTGCAATTACAACAGGTGCTCAAAGTGGTTGCCATCAGTGTCCAGACACTTCTGATTACAGCAAACTACTGCTTGAGCAACATTGACCAAAGTGTCCACTTGTAGACATTTGTTTCACACCCCCAGTATTAACTCATTTAATGCTCACAAATACAGGCAGGTACATTTATTACTCCCACTTTGCAAATGAGGAAACTGAGGTGCAGAGAGCTGAAGTAATCTGACCAAGGTCACACAGCCAAAGTTCTAATTCAGGCTGCCTGAGATTTTAAGCACTATAATGGCCTGTCCCGCCCCCCACACCCTTTTTTTTTTAAAGAAATTTTATTAGTGAGCAGTGTGTTTTTCCAGGACCTGTCAGCTCCAAGCCAAGTAGCTGTCTTCAATCTAGTTGTGGAGGGCGCAGCTCCTTGGCCCATGTAGGAATCAAACCGGCAATCCCAGAGCCATGAGCCCATGCTCCAACCACCTGAGCCAACTGGCCACCCCTGGCCTGCCCTTTTTATAGCTGGAAAACCTGAAGCTCAAAAAGAAGGCACACCTGGAAAGGGTGGTGGGAGCAGAACTGGGCCTCAGATCTCCTGTCTCCAAGGCCAGCACTGGTTCTTCTTCCCAACCGTGCTCTTTCTCACTCCATGTTTGTTGCTTAACCAACACCAATTGGGAACCTTCTTGGCCAGAACAACCGCCGTACCTTCCTGACCAAAAGGCGAGGCAGAAAGAACACAGACACATGCAATACGGAGTCCATGGAAGTACCAGCGGCAGCTGTAGGGGCGGCTGACAGGAGACTGCCACACTCTGAGAATAAGGGAAGGCTCTGGAAGTCTGATCTTTGAGTCAAGTCTCTCAGTTGAAGTGGGAACTTTTCCAGAAAGATAGGGTGGAGTAGGGCATCCCAAACTGAGGAAACAGCTGGTGCAAAGACCAGCAGCATGAGACAGAATGTAAATTGCTGTGAAAAGTTCCCTTCGGCACTGAACCAGGGTCAGGACAAAACGAGCTGAACAGAGAGGGTTGGGAAAAGCACCTGAGAAACGCAGGACACTGGAGTCCTGGCCACAACCCTGTCCCTGTATCACAGGGCGACCTCAGTATTCCCTCTATAAAATGGAAGTGTGGGTGGAGGGTTGGGGTCTAAGCACCCTGCCAGATCCCAACTTTCAGCTGGTGGAGTTAAGATGGATTTGAACAGGGGAACAGTTTTGATGTAAGAGCAGGAAGCAAGGGAAAGAAAGGCATTCTGGAACGAGGGATAACAGGAACAAAGATCCAAAGGAAAGACAGTTCAGGGCAGGTGTTGAAAATGCTAAGAAGGGGCAGCTGGTTAGCTCAGTTGGTTAGAGCACAGTGCTCATAACACCAAGGTTGCCAGTTCAATCCCCACATGGGCCACTGAGCTCCGCCCTCCACAACTAGATTGAAAACAACTACTTGATTTGGAGCTGATGGGTCCTGGAAAAACATACTGTTTCCCAATAAAAAATTTTTCCAAAAAAGAAAAGAAAATGATAAGGAGAGGATATAGCATCTATAGAGGGTCCCTGGGATGGTGTAGACAGAGGAAAGCATGTGAGGAAGTTGTATCAGTGGAGACTCTTCAGTTACAAGTGAAAGAAAGAAAAAAGGAATTCTTGATTTATATAACTGAGAAGGCTAGGGCACTGGCTTCAGATGTGGCTGGATCCAGGTCCTGACATGATATTATGAAAACCCTGTCTCTCCCTCTATTGTGGGCTTGGTTTCCTCATTGTTGATTTCACACTCAGGGAGGCTCTAACCTCACAGAGGCAAAGGTGGCCACCAGTAGCTCCAGAACCCATCACACTCCTGAAGGAAAAAAAAAAAAGATTCTCAGACCCTCCCATGGCATTATTCTGGACCCTTTTCTTTCCCTCACATCTAACATTAGATCTAGCCTCAAATCTTGTTGAATATGCCTATAAAAGAGATCTAGAATCTGCCCACTTCTTCTCACCTCCACTGATAACCTGGTCCAAGCCATCTTCATCTCTATATTTTATTTTTTTTAATTGGGGTATTACATTCATGTAGATGAGAACACAATTGGACGTGTACGTCCAGCTCAATAAGTCTTCACACAGTGAGCACATGATGTAGCCTCCACCCAGATCAAGACATGGAACACTGACAGCTCCCCAGTCTCGCTCAAACCCCCTCCTAGTTAATAACTCTCTTAACAGAGTGTCTTCTTTCATGTCTGAGTCACCATCATCTCTGGCCAGGTTTAGTACACTGGTTCCCAGCTGTCTCAAACTTTAACTCTTGCTCCTTTCAGTTAATTCAGTCAGTTAGTTCAGAGATCCTGTAAAATATTAAATGAAAAGATGTTCCAACTCTGCCCAAAACCCTCCCATAGCTCCCATTTCATTTCATATAAAAGCCAAAGTTCAGGGGCAGCTGGGTGGCTCAGTTGGTTAGAGCACGTGCTCTGAACAACAAGGTTGCCGGTTCGATTCCTGCATGGGATGGCGGGCTGTGTCACCTGCAACTAGTTTGAAAACATTGACTGGACTTGGAGCTGAGCTGCGCACTCCACAACTATTGTAGATTGAAAGGACAATGACTTGACTTGGAGGTGATGGGTCCTGGAAAAAACATACTCTTACCCAATAAACATTTTTAAAAAACAAAACAACCACCACAAAAAAACACACAATAAAAGCCAAAGTTCTTACCATGCCTTGCAAGGGCCTACACCAGCTGACACCTCACCCCTTCTTCCCCCTTTTTCTCCCCAGCACCTCCTGCTCCTGCCAATCTATTCCTCAAACACACTCAGAACACTCACACAGGTCATTTCCAGATCCTAGTGCAGGGAGGGAGAACCCAGGTGGAGGCCAGCCGAGACTTTCTGAGCTAAGGAAATGTAGCTGAGAGTCCAGGGAGACCAAGGAGAGCAGAGTTTGCAGGACAGAGTATTGGACAGGAGAGAGATGCACACAGAGAGAATCCCAGAGATCTGCAGAAAGTCTCCCTGGAGTACTAGACTAAGCACTGGTTGGCACTTTTGTGTGACAAAATTACTCTGGGCTAGGAAAAACCATGGGAAAAGATTAGACACCAGTACCCAGTAGTCACATAGGACCAAAATAGTGCCAAATGGAAAAAAAACATAATTCATGGTGCACTGGTTAAAATGCAGGTAGTTCCCCCTTGTCCACAGGGGATACAGCTAAGACCCCTAATGGATGCCTGGCACTGCAGATAGTATTGAACCCTATATATATAATGTTTTTTTTTTCCCTCTATATACATACTTTTTCACTTATTGAAAGCACTTTACAGCTTCTCTTTGGCATATCTGGATTGCTATCATTACAACTCTTGTGTTTTGGGGACATGATAAGTAACCCAAATAAGGGTGACTTGAACACAAGCATTGCAATACCATGACAGTCGATCTGATAACCAAGACAGCTAGTGAGTGACTAATGGGAGGATAGCATGGACACTCTGGACAAAGGGGTGATTTGCCTTCCAGGTGGGATTGTGCGTGGTGGCTGGAGATTTCATCATGGAACTCAGAGCGGCACACAATTTAAAATTTACAAATTATTTCTGGAATTTTCCATTTAATATTTTGAACTGTGGTTGACTGCTGGAAAATCACAGAAACCACAGAAAGCAAAACAGATAAGGGAGTCTGCTCAGGAAGGCGTTTTCTCAATATTGGTAAAGAATTAGGACTCAACAGAACACTGCTCTGGACCCACCCAACGAATCATAAAAACAAGATCCGAAAGAATCAAACTTTTCAAGAAACCTAATTGAATCTCAGAGCAAACCTCAAGATTTATAGAAATATAAAAATATGTAGTATCCAACAGAGGTAAAGTTCACAATGTCTAACATCCAAAAAAAATTACCAGGCATGCAAAGAAGCAAGACAATATGGCCCATAAAGAGGATGATAATGAATCAATAGAAAATGCCCCAGAGAGACCACTTCATGGATGGAGTAGAGGCTTGATCACTGCACTGTACACCTGAAGCTGATGTTATATAGTATTGTATGCCAACTGCAACTGAATATGTGGATGGTCACGGGATGTGGAGTATACTGTGGAGGGGAATCAGGGGAGTTGTGATGGATATGTATGATATGGGGGGGGAGTGGGGTGGCGAACTGGGGGAGGGGGATTTTCACTTTGGGGGGTAAAGAGTATAACTATTGCATTGTGTTGTACACCTGAAACTAATAAAAAAAAGAAAGAAAAAAAAAGAAAATGCCCCAGAACTGATATAGAAGTAGTGGACAAGTACATTAAATCAACTATAAAAACTGTTCAAAAGTTAGAGACACATGGAAGATACAAAAAGATCCAAACTGAACTTCTAGAAATGAAAACTACAATGTCAGAAATTAAAAATATGCTAGAATAGCTGACTAAACACAGCAAATAAAAAGATTAGTGAATTGGGGTGACCAGTTAGCTCAGTTGGTTAGAGCATGGTGCTGATAGCACCAAGGCTGCTAGTTCGATGCCTGCATGGGCCACTGTGAGCTGCGCCCTCCTTGAAAAAAGAGTCAACTATGTCATTGCAGCATGAAAGCAATGTGTAACCAATGACCATGGCTGTTCCCCAATTTAAAAAAAAAAAATTTTTTTAAAAGATTATTGAATCTGAAGACATAGAAGATAGAAACTATCCAACATAGAACACATAGAGGGAAAAATAATGAAAATATCAAAAAGAGTATCAGAAGCTGTGGAACAACTTAAAGCAGCCTAATATATGAGTAATGGAAGTCCCCAGAGGAAAGGAAATATTTTTGGGGGGAAAAAAGCGGAAAATCTTCTAAATCTTATGTAAACTATAAACTCACAGATCCAATACTCTTAACAAACCTGAAGCAGAAGAAA
This sequence comes from Aselliscus stoliczkanus, assembly GCA_033961575.1. Classification (NCBI taxonomy): domain Eukaryota; kingdom Metazoa; phylum Chordata; class Mammalia; order Chiroptera; family Hipposideridae; genus Aselliscus; species Aselliscus stoliczkanus. The sequence goes on along the minus strand of CM066738.1, from coordinate 24,650,187 downwards.
CAGGAAGAAATTACCCATCGTGATCAAACTGCTCAAGACTGGGGACAAAAAGGAAAATATTTTAAAAACAGAGAAAAAAAAAGTCTTGTTAAGTACAGAGGAACAAGATAAAGATAATGGAAGATTTCTTGTTGGACATGACGTAAGGAAGAAATAGTGGAACAACATCTTTTAACTTACTGAAAGAAAAAAAAGTGTCAACATAGAATTCTATACCCAATTAAACTATCTTTTAAAAATGACAGTGAAGGGCCGGCCGAGTGGCGCAGTGGTTAAGCACTGGCTTGGGAAGCCAGTGGCCCCGGTTCGGATCCCACATATGAGGGCCAGTGACACTGCCCTCAAAAAAAAAAAAAAAAATGACAGTGAAATAAAGATGTTTTCAAACATACAAAAGCTAAAAGCATTCTTCATCAACAGATTTACACAACAAAATGATACATGAAATCCTTCAGGCAGAAGGAAAATGATACCAAATGGAAACCTGAATGTACACAAAGGAATAAAGAGCACCACAAATGTAACTACAGGAGTAAATATATAAGATTTTTTTCCTTATCATTTAAATATCTTTAAAATATAATATCATTTAAATATCTTTAAAAACTTATGTTTTGGGGGTGGCTGGTTAGCTCAGTTCGTTAGAGCATGGTGCTAATAACACCAAGGTTGCAGGTTCGATCCCCGTATGGGCCACAGTGAGCTGCGCCCTCTTTAAAAGAGTGAATTATGCCATTGTAGCATGAAAAGCAGTGTGTAACCAATGACCATGGCTGTTCCCCAATAAAATTTAAAATAAATAAATAAATAAATAAATAACTTATTGTTTAAACAAAAACAATTTGTGGAGGTTTAACATCTACATAAGTAAAATGTATGACAACAATAGCATCACAGTGAGGAGGAGAGAAATGGAAGTATACGGTTGTAAAGCTTTTACACTACACATGAAGTGATATAATATCATTTGTCAATAGACTGTGATAAGTTAGAGATACATACTATAAATCCTAATTCAACATGAAATAACATGAATTATAGCTAATTAACCAACAAAGGAGGTAAAATGGAATAAAATATGTTCAATTAATAAAAAATGAAGCAGAAAACAGAAAAAGGAAACAGAGCAGATGGGACAAAGAGAAAACAAATAGCAGCATGAGAGACTTAAATCTAACCATATCAATAGTCACATTTAATGTAAGTGGTCTAAACACCCCCAACTAAAAGGCAGAGATTGTCAGATTGGATTTTTTTAAAAAGACCCAAATATGTGCCACCTGCGAAAAAAGTACACTTTAAATAAAAGACACAAGTAAAAAGTATAAGGATAGAAAAAGATATACCATACTAACAGTAATCAAAAGATCACTAGAGTAGCTAGTTTAATGTGAGACAAAGTTTATTTCAGAGCAAAGAATTTAACAAGGGATAGATAAGGTCATTTTATAATGATTATGAAGCCAATTAATCTAGAGCATATAATAATTTTAAATGTTTATGCCTGCCCTTGATGGCAGAGATTCAAAATACATGAAGCAAAAACTGATAGACCAGCAAGGCAAGAAATCCACAGTTATAGATTAAGATTTCAAATCTAAATAATTGAAAGAACAAACAGAAAGAAAAGCCAATGCCACCTTAGTGCATCCTACCTTGACCATCAATTTTAATTGCACCCCCCACTCCCTACCCCTCTCTTCTGCACACATCATCTTCTAACTAAATATTTATTTATTTTATTTATCTGTATAATGCTTAGAACAGTGTCTGACACTTAGAATATTCTCAAAAACTACTTGTTAAATAAAAACATGATTGAGGGCCGGCCGAGTGGCGTGGTGGTTAAGCGCTGGCTTGGGAAGCCAGCGGCCTGGGTTTGGATCCTACATATGAGGGCCAGTGACACTGCCCTCAAAAAAAAAAAAAAAGATTGAAAGACTGTTAAATGTTCTTATTGTAACTAATATTATGCTACTCTGCATGTAGTCTTTCTCTGTTATTTCAATGGGTAGACCCCCATGAAATCAATATTGGAGCCCCAGAATTCTAGAACATAAGGGCAGAAATAGAAAGCTAGAGTGTTTGTTTAAGATGCATAGGATGTTAATATTCTAGAAAGTCAGAAACCTACAATGTTCCAATGCTGGGATGTTTAAAGCCAGAACATGGGATCAGGGACCAGAGTTGATGAGGGATCTAAACCTGGTGGGTATGGTGGGGGAGGGGTGTTGTTCAGAGTCAAACAGCACTTTTTTCTAATTCCACCTCCTGGTTCTGGGTGTCCCCTAACCTCAGTACCCATAGAAAGATGTACATCCAGCTTACTAGCTCAGCTCAGCTAGGCAAAGGGACTGAGAAACTATTCACCCATGGCTTCAGGGGCTCTGGGAATGAGGGGAGTGGAGGAGGATGAGGTAGGGAGGGGGTGGAGGGAGGCTATATTTCTCCATTTTAATTCAGCTCCTGCTCACAGGGCCCCTTCTGGACTGTGGGCCCATAAGGCCTTTCGGTCATGCAAGACTGGAGGCTGTCATTATCGGAGAGAAACACCACCACCTCCACAAGAATAAGGGGGAGAAACCATAGCAGCCTAAGGCCTGCCCATCATCCGAGGGACCCTGCCCCACAGCCACAGAACTGTCTGGGAAGGCTGGGTCCTGGGGAGTGGGGAGATAGACTGCACCAGGTTGGGGTGGTCTTTCATCTCTAGGCCCAGGAGTGTAGCCTTCACTGCCCTGGCAATGGGGCATCCTAGTGAGGGTTGACATGTCCAGCAAGTGCGGCCCACACACCTAATCAGTGGTCCTGCTTTGTTTTTATCTACAGCACTTATCACCCACTGAATCTCTTGTTTTATGTGTTGGTCTTATTTTTTATCCGTCTCCCAAACTATTGGATTGTGAGACTGTGAGGGCAGCCAACAGCTGCTGCTTTGCTCATGCTGTCCTAGGGGCCCTACTGTGGGCTCTGCATACAGTGTGTTCAATCTGTTCCTGGCGGACTGCACAGACGAAGCAGCTTTTCCTGTCCTGTACACAAGGTTTCTGCGCACACTGGGTCTCTCGCCTCTTGTGAAAACTAAGGAAGGCTGTCAGTCCTCTACCCAAAAATCAAGTCCCTTGAACGTGGGTACAGACACTTCCTAAGCACCACACACACACCAGCTCCAAGTTCTGCCCACGCCCAGGGACCACTCTCTTCCCCACTGACCCAGAAGCTAGGATGAAACTCAAGGGCCTATTTCCAGCACCATCTTCCACCCATCAGTTTGCAACCTGGACCCTGTCCTGGGAAAACCACAGAAAATATCAAGACCCAACCTTTGTGAGTACATGCTGTGGGCTCTGTGCTGTGCCAGCATGGTCTCAGCCATCTCCATCACCCCTGGGCACAGAGCTGTGTGACCTGACAACACAACCTCACACAGTTGAGTGAGGGAGACTTTCTGCACCCCTTTCTAAACACCCTGCTTTTGGCCTCTTCAATAGCGCGGGGATTGACCCTCCATTTAGGACCCAGGTTCTCAACATGACTGGAATCACAGGCTGTCTTTTTGAGGCTGGGTCAACGGCTGGCAAAACCCCAGAAAAATGCACAAAGAGGCCGGAATGATCAGGCAAATTCCCAGGGACCTCCCTTCCTCCGTCTCACCATCGCAGCCATTGGAGCCTGTAGACCCCCTAAGCCAGGAAGCAGGCGTTACACACCTGGGGTACATGATGGGTGGCCCGGTCTCCCTTTTTTTTTTTTTTTTTTTGGACCATGCTGGGAAGCCTCCTCCCCATGGCTCAGCCTGCTGCTGTGCTTCGCGCCCCCCTTCTTAATTATTACCGCGGCACTACATTGGGCGCCCCGTGCTCGCTCTCTCTCTCTCTCTCTCTCTCTCTCTCTCTCCCTCTCGTGGGGGGGTGTCACTCTTCACACATGGGGCGCCCGGGTGGAGGGGCTTGCTGGCTTCCTGCCCAAGAGTGAGCCCCCTCCCCCCAACCCCGGCCGCTGGAGGATTGCGAGCTCAAACAGATGGGCCAAGCCGGAGGGGCGGGGGCGCGCTGATGGGGTGCGAGACGGCAGCGCGGCGGCCGAGCCTCGCGGAGCCCTGACAAAGATGGGGGCCGGGCGGCGCCGGGCGCCTTATCAGCGCTCGCAGCCTGCACGGCCGGGCGGGCGCACAAAGACCGGGGGGGGGGGGCGCGAAGGCGGGGGCGGGGCGGGGGGGCGCGAACATTAATTGCCCCATGAAGGTGGGGGCGCGGGGGGGGGGGGGGGGCGCGTCCCCCGGGGCCGCGGGGCGGCGCATAATGAAGTGTGCAAAAAGTTAATTTGCTCCGCGACTCGCTGCTCGCCCGCATCAAAGGCGGGCGACGGCGAGGGGAGGAGTGAGCAGCGTGCCCTCCGCCCCAGCTCGCGACCTAGGGGCTGGGGGAGGGGCGGAGGGCTCCGGACGGGCATTCGCCCCCCACTTCCGCCCGCCGTGTGTCTCCCGGCGGGTCCCGTCCAGTCCCCTCGCCTCTCCCGCACGCACAATGGTTGACATTTCTGGAGCGCTCACTCTGGGCCGGGCCCTGAGCCAAGCGCTTCCTGGCGTGATCTCCTTTGGTCGCAACCTGGAGGTAGTGCCAGTGAGCATAACGCTGTACAGAGGAGGTACCCGAGGCACAGAGATGCTCAGGAAGTGCTCCAAGGTCACGCACGACCCTCACAAGACCCCTGGGGCCTTAGGTGGAAAATGGCATGGTGGAAAGGATCAAAGACAAAATGCTCCGGACAACGGGGAAGATGATTTTATTCAAGCTCTTGCAATAGGGGGAGGGAGCATCCCAGGTTCCCCAGATCAGAATGTGTGGGCAAGGTGGGTTTGCCTTAAGACTTTCCATAGGGAGCTGTAGACAGGTTACAGGTGGGGGGATTTGGAGTTGGGATTGTCTTGCAATCAGGGGAAGTCTCAATAGTCAGGGGAGCAGGAAATGTTTATCTCTCTAAGTTTCAAATGGGGCCAACAGTTCTAATCTCAGCCAATCAACCATGAGACAAAAAAGAGGAAATGGGAAGGTCGGTCTGGCCTTATCAGCACGTTCAAGAAAAAGGGGAAATGTCACAGGCAAACAAGGGAGTCTCGAGAAATAGGGGCAGTCTTATCTAAGTCACATGGGGAAGGTAGTTGCTTGCCTGTAAAACCATTTCCCTGAACACAGAAAGGGTAGAGGGACTTTAGAAAACAACAGATTAGGAAAGGGGATTTCTTAACCATTGCTGTTTTCCCAGGACCCCAAGGGGCAGGGGGTGGCAGTGAGGGAGGCAGGTCAAGTTTAACATTGTCAAAAGGTTGGCTGATTGCAGGTAGAGGCCCTGGTATCTTGTAACAGCAGCTTTGCTGAGTGACTTAGAGCCACTGCCTGGTGAGGAGCTTATCCTCAGTAAATATAAATACCGCTTCAGTCACTCCCCTGGGGATGTCACCTTGGTCAAGTCATTTAACCACGATAATACTACTCACCTTATAGGATATCATCAGTGAGAGCATAAAAAGCAAGCACACTGCAACATGATAGATGCTCCGTCAATGTCAGCTACGAGAACTCGTTTTGTCTCAGACAGTAGTGGTGTCAGCATTTGAATTCAAGCTGCATGGTTTCAGAGATGCGCACTCACCCTGAGGTATACTGCCAGATCTGTGTATTGATTCAGTCCTCCAATACCAAACACATCCCAAACCTGTGTCCCAGGTACTGGGCATCCTGACAAGTAAAGGAACAGGCCCTGCCCTCCCTGAGGAGAAGGGCCAGCCCTAAAAAGACACCGGCACAGAAGCCACAGGGGCCCTTGGAATTCAGAGGAAATGCTAAACCTAGGTTTAGGGAAGGCTTTGGGGAGGCCTGGTGGTCATATCCCAGATGCCCACAGTCCAGTTGGCATAGAGTAGCAGCTGCCCTGTCCTCAGCCCCATCCGACTCTCACCAAAGCCCCCTCTTCAAGAACAGGCTCACCCCCTGGCCCTGGCGCTGACTGGTGGTTCTTGAGTCCTGGTTCTCTGATCCACTGCCCAGGTCTATCCCTGGGCCCAGGCAGGACCAGGGAACTGGAGAGGGTGTCCTTGAGGGTGACAAGAGCCAGGCTTGCAGGCGAGAATGGGTGGGATCACCGCCAAACCAAGATTTATGGGCTCGATCATAATAATGAAAGAAAGAAAGAAAAAGGGGAAGCATGTTCGGCAATGCCCAGGGACCAGGACTGCTGCCCTATTACCAAAAATGTCGCTCTCTACTCTGCAAATTAGCATAAAACATGCTGTTTTGCATTCATTTGCATGTCATTTGCATGCTAATGACTTGACACCACAATGCACCCAGTCCCCAAGCGGCTGCTGGTCCTTGCTTTTCTCACAACCCTGCATCTTATCTTGCATCGAGAAAACCAGGAGATCTGGGTTCTAGGCTAGGCTGAGCCACTCACTCCCTGTGGGGCCTGGGCTGGTCCCTGCCTCTCTCTGAGTCTCAGTTTCCCTGACTGTAAGCCTAAGGAGACCAACTGAGCAGGAGTTTTCAAATTATGCTCCAGTAGCCCCCTTGGGGGCTACAGACACAGAGATGAGGGAGCAGGTGGGGTAGGGGCCCCCCCTTGCATCTCCTCCTAACAGCTGGGGCTCTGAGTAAAATTTCTCTTGAGCAATGCAGAGCTTCTCTGTTAAAAACAAAGAACCAAAAAGTTTGCAAACAAACAGACCTGGTTATCCCCACTGTCTTTCCAGCACAGCTCTCTAAAGACTTAAATAATAACAACAGAGTTAAAATAGAGCAATTACCACGGGGCAGGCACTGTTTTAAGCACCAGACACACATAACTCACTTAATCTTCGCACAACACTTGAAATAGGTGCTATAATTCTACCCTCTGCTTTATAGATGGGTTAACAGAGGCATTGAAGGTAACTTAGCGAGGTTCAAACAGCCACTGCATGGTGGAGTAAAGATTCAGATGGTCTGGCTCTAGAGTCCATACTGAGTTTAGACAGATCAACCTTCCCATTCTACAGATAAAGAAACTGAGACCCAGAGAGGGAGAGAGGAACTCTAAGCATAGCAGCTAAACTGGTACATAAACCTTGCTTCCTCCCTGAGCCCCATGCTCTTCACCACGGGGGAAGGATGGCCAGAGAAGGGAGGGCTGGAGTTTCAAAGATGCTCAGGACACTTCTCTCTTGGTCCAATGGGCTTGCCAGGGAGAAGGGTGCCTTCTTCCCTGGCCACCACCAGAGCTGGCTTCCTCCTCCTCAGCCAGCCTAGTCCCAGCTGGTGGACTTCAGGAAACAAGCCCTGGAATCAGCCAGGATGAGCCCCTAAATCAGAAGAGCCAGCAGGCTAGTGAGAGCACCAGGTGTGCCAGTCAGAGCCAGCACACAATGCCCTGCCCGGCTGTGCAGGTGGAGGCACTGCCTAGGGGGCTCCACTGCAGGGAGCTGGGGGCCTTTATCTCCACAGAGGCAGGCAGTGCCAGGCCAGCAGGTGCTTGGCCCCCACTCCTCGGGGGTCTGGCTGGGAAACCCCCATATGCAGGGATGACTGGCCTCCCTGAGGGATGCCCCATGGGGGTAGTCTAGTCATCCCTTCTCTCTATTCAGTGCCCCTCAATGGCACCCTGGCCTTTCCCAAGCCCCCTCCCTCCTGCCAGCCTCCCCCTCTGAACTGCCCGCCTTTTACCCTGCTCCAGCCACCCCAGCCTCTCAGCTCCTCCCACACCCCAAGCTCGGTCCTGCCTCTGCACCTCTACACTTGCTGTTCCCTCCCCCTGAAACAGCCTGTTTGGCCCCTTCACACCCTGAAGGGCTCAACTCAGAAATCACTTCCTTGGAGAAGACCTCCCTGACCACCCCATCTAAAGTTAACTCACTCCCTCTCCTCCCCTTCACTCCGTAGCATCTAGCATTGTTTTCTTCTCAGCCATTATTGCAATCGGAACGTATCTTGTTTATTTATGTGTCTCCTCATTTAGTGCCTGTCTCCACTGCTAAAGTCAGGACCGTGTCTGTCTTGCAGAAATATAGTTCTCAATAAATATTTGTTGAAGGAAAGAAAGAGGGAAGACAGTAGCTGTTGATGATTTATTTGGTTAGTGTCTCCCCCTCCCCCACCCTGCCCTGGAACATCAGCTCCACATTCACCACAGTGGTCCCAGAGACTAGCACAGTGCCTGGCACACAGGAGGGGCTCAATAAATATTTGCTCCATAAATGAGCCAAGTGTGCAAGATCTCAACACTGGGAGTCAGGAGTCCAGGGTTCCTTCCCAGCAGTGCCCCTAATGGTGTGTTCCTTCCTTCTGGGGCCTTCAGTTTCCTCATCTGAAAGAGGGACTTTGAAATCCCTGCCACCTTCACCAGGACCGTGGAGGCCCGAATGTGACCCATCCTCAATCACTCACTCCCCAAGGGAGGCAGACAAGGGCAGCTGCCAGAAGGCAAGGGGCAGACAAACCTGGATTTCAATCAGGATGTAGTTCCTGCCTGGCTGTGTGACCTTAGGGAAGTCTCTGTCATTCTCTGAGCCTCCATTTCCTCATTTGCAAAAGAGGCACTAGTAGCTGTGTGGACTACATACATGAGACAATGGAAGGGAAAGTGTTGTAAAGACTGTAAAAAAAGTGCCATGTCCACACATCATTCTCATTAGCAGAGCAGTGCCATAAGGTGGTTATGACATGGCTCAACCCCGCACATTTCTGTTTGTCTATAAAGGGGACTCCCAATCGTACTGACCTCATGGGGCTATTGTGAGGATTAAAATGAGAAAATGTATGCATGTACCTGGCACATAGTAGAGGCTTTATGACCACAACCCTAATAGTCATTAACTGCCTCTGTCCGAGTATGGGCTCGCTAAATAATCAGAGAACAGTGGAGACCCAGGGTGAGGATGAGGATGGGGTGGAGTGGCTTTAGTTCAATGTTGGGGGGAATGAGGCTGGAGAGGTTGGCCATGGCAAGATAGGGCAGCCCTGAGGGAATGCAGGTTTAGCCTTTATCACAGCAGTGGGTTTTAAAATCCACTGAATGAGTTTTAAGCAGAGAAGTAAAAGGATCCGAGTTGAGTTCCAAAGCACTCACTCGGCTGCCAGGTTGCCAGGCATGTCTGGTATTGCTGGTGGTTCCCCATGTCCATAACCTCCCTTCCCTCAGTATTAGAAACCCCAGATGCAGCTGTGCATATGGATACCCAGAACAGAGACCACACTTTCTGGCCTCTAGAAGTTAGGTGTGGCCATGTGTCTCCGTTCTGACCAAGAGGAGGAGGTAAGTAGAATACCACATGCAAAGTCTTTAAAAAGAGGGGAAGCATTCTCTGCCACTTCGTCCTTCCCTCTGGGTGGAATGTGCACATGATAGCTGGAGAATGAGCAGCCATCTTGGACGATGAGGTATTGACAAGAGTGGAACAAGGTAGAAGGAGCCTGGGTCCCTAGGGATCAAGCAGCTACCTTGCTAGCCCAGGACTGCCTGCCTCCAGCTGTTTATAAGAAAATCAGCCTTTGTCTCCTTTAAGTCACTCTTCTTTGGGGCTCTCTGCCACTCACAGCCAACTCCAAAATAAACAGATCCAGTCGGCACCGATGATCTCGGAGCTCTGTGGCCCACCTTGAGGTGTACAGGGTAGAGGACTCACCTGAGACTCCTTCCTGCTCGCACAGGCCCTGAAGCTGCAGGCCTTTGTTGCCTGGCTCTGCCCATGTGAGGGCAAAACCCAACTTAGCCCAATTGGCTGGTGTCCCTGGCTGGGCCACACGGTGACAGGTGCAGAGCACACGGGGGCCTGAGACCACGGCTCCTGCTGCTGCCTTCGCAGCTCTGAGAGACAGGGCAGAGAGAGGACAGTGGACAATGGCAGGATGGTGTGGGCCACCTCTAGCCCCTTCTCACGCACCTTCCATGTGGCATCCAAGAGCTTCTTAGTACCCTCTCCTGATCTCACAAATTCCCACCTCCGTGCCCTCCCGCAGCCCCCCAGGGCCCTCAAATGGACACCCAATCATCTTCCTGACCTGCCAGGTTCTGTAGGATGGGGCCTGATTCTTCAGTGCAAAGCTTCAGGCCCAGACATGAGCACAGATCCCAGCTCTTATGAGCCCTGTGACTTCAGGCAACCTGATAAAAGCATTTTGGGTCTTTATTTCCATATCTATGAAATGGAAATGATTGTAACATCTACTTCCTGTTGTCGTGAAGCTTGGGAATTCCAGTTATTTACTGGTGCATAGCAAACCACCCCAAAACATAGTGCTGCTAACCAGTGTCTTATGCTCACAGATTATTATGGGTCAAGAATTCAGACAGCACATATTGGGGGTGATGACTTCCTTCTGTTCTGCAATGTCCAGGCCTCGGATGGAAGGAGCTGAAGGCTGGGTGCTGAATAATCTAGAGATGTGTCCCCTTACATGTCTGGCAGTCAAGACCAGTTCAGCTGAAGCTATCGGCCAAACACCTAAGCGTAGCCTCTCCTGATCCTGGACTTCCTCACAGCATGGCGGTTGGGTTCCAAGAGTACATGTCTCCTGAGACCCAGGCAGAAGTGGCCTGGCCACATCTAACCTATCCTCAGAAGTTACACTATGTCACTCTGCCCCATTTTATTCCTGGAAGCAATCACAGGAGGGGATATGGACCTCTGCTCTTGACAGGAGGAGTGTCAAGGAATTTGGAGCCATACATTAAAATGGCTTGAACAATGCCTGACTCATCATAAACACTCATTAAATATTAGCTAGGAGAAGTAGCATTAATATAACAGTAGCAGGGTTCAATCCTACATGTGTTGAAACAGTCATATCAAGTAACACTGGGCTTAAAGGGGCTTTAAGGGGTTAATGGAGGAGGTACAGGTCTCTGGAACCTGACATCCCCACTAGGCCAGGAGAGGCACTGAAAGATAAAGTTTGGATAATAAGAGCTAATATGTCTTGAGTGCTTAGTAGATGCAAGGCACTGAGCCAAGCACTTTCCATGCATGATCTTATATAAGCCACAGAGCAATCCAAGAGCTGGTTTTATCGTTATGCTCATTTATTGATGAGGAGCCAGAGGCTCAGAGAGGCAAAGGGTCTTGCCCAAGGCCACACAGCTAGGAAGAGGCATGGCCAGGATTAGAACCTAGGCAGTGGGTTGTCAGAGCTGGTCCTCAGTTCCTAAGGCTAAGCTGGGCAATAGCCAGCCTGCCAGGTGGAACAGGCCGTCCTGACTGTTTGGTGACAGACAGGGAGGGCTTGTACTGCAGGACAGAGAGCCAGGACCAGGAGGTTTGTCAGCTGCAAGCCCACAGTCACAGGCTGGGGGAATGGGGCCAAGCCCTCCGTCTGGTGGGGTGGGGGAGGGAGGGAGTAAAGAGAACCCAGAAAGCAAGGCAGAGCCCCCTCCAGAGGCAGCTCAGCACTGAGGGATGGAGATTAAGCCTGGCCACCAGTCAACAGAGCTGAACTACAGGACCACAGAGGGGCCCTGACCTCTGCAGAGCTCAGACTGCTCCTGGCTCAGGAGGCCTCAGCTGTAGGGGGAGCAGCAGGACAAGGAGGGGAGCATCAATCCATACAGTAGCCAGAAAGGGTCACAGAAGGGACTCCCAACAGCACCAGTCCCTAAGGGCAACCAGCACACCTTCAGGGGCTGGGATGGCTCTGCCTGGTGCCCTCTGCCCTTGACTTTTCTTCTATTCACCACTCACTCCCTTTCCCTTCCTTCCCTCCTTCCTTCCATCAACCCCCTGCTTCCATTTCTTCCTTCTATCACTTCTTCCCCTTCTCTCTTTCCTTCACACTATGAAATCTCACAGGGAGAAGCTGCATTCTCCAAATGGCAGGAGAAACCTGGTCTGAGCCTGGTTATGACCACGGACTTCATAAAATGAAACGTGATTTCTAAGCCATCATCAAACCAGTCCTAACGATGTCATGAGTCTGTGATGAGCTAGCTCCCTTAACTCTCCAGACATCAGATGTGATAGGGGGATCAACTCTGCCCCAAAGTCAGAAAGTGATTCGCAGAGCACATGCCTCTCCTGAGGGGCACTGGGGACACTGGGTTACAACCGGATCACCTTGGACTAATTGCAAAGCCCCTCTGAGCCCTGCTTTTCTTGCCTGAAACAACTCCCCCGGTTGAGAGGAGGGTAAGACAAGATGACACACAGTTGCGCTCAGTTATAGGAGTGTTTCTGCCTTGCCTAGCCCCTTGCTGGCACAGGCCTCTGACCTTTCTCCCAGGCCCATGGGGCAGAGCCAACTCCCAGCTGATGTTGGCAAGCGGCTGGGAGGGTGGACAGGCAGGCTGTCAGGGCCGGCCTTGTGCCCAGAGAACCTTCTGTGCTACTGTTCCTCGGCCAGGCAAACCCAGCCCACCGGCCACTTCCCATGCCCCTGGCAGGACAGGGCTGTAGCCACCCCCCCACCCTTCATCTCATTCAGCTGACCACGGTAGCCACCCTCCTCCCCCCCAGGCCCTGGAAACAGAAGTCTCCAATATAAATGCAAATTTGCTGTGGTCCCCAGTCTCAGGCTGGCAGCTCCAGTCATGAGCTGACACTGGCCCAGAGGAGATAAGGCATTTCTGGGCCACCCCCACCCCCTCTTTTCCTCCCCTCCTCCAAACACACACACTCCTCAGCCTGTCAGCTTCACAAAGACCCCAGGGAGTCCCAGCCCTTCCTCTTTGTTGCCCTAGAAGGCCTGTGATGGGCCTGCAAAGGGCCCCTAGCTGCAATTACGGAGGACCACAATCCCCAAATAGTGATGCTGTTCTACCTTCTGCCCTCCTGGGCTGGGAGGGACAAGCCCAGGAAGCAGATTGGTGAAAGAGCAGGCAACGTGGGGGCTAATCTCTACCACTATCCACTCGGGCTGAGGGCTGCTACTAGGCCAGAGAATTCCTTTGTGTGAATTAGAAACAGGCATCCCTTTCTCCCCGGTGCAAAGCAGCCCCTCAGCAGGATGCAAGGCAGCCTCTTAGCCTCCAGCTGGGCGCCCTTGAGCCCAGCATAACTTGCACAACTGTTAAGCCACAGCTCTTGGCAGGGTCATTCTTTTCTTTGGGACTTGGTTTCTCCTCTGGCCAGGGGAATCGCCTAACAGGCCTCCAAATGTTGCACAACTCTGCTTTGGCCAAGAACACAGAGCCCCTGGAGGTGGGCAGGGCATCCCCAAGGGTAAGACCCCTTCCAGCTCATTTATTTTACCATCCTTCCATTCCTCAGTCCCAGATATTCCCATCCGTAAACCATGACTCCACGATTCTTCACAAGGGAGCAAGGTGTCTCTGGCAGGAGCATGAGACAGAGGTGGGGTAGATTTAGGGCCATGAGCAGAGAGCTCTCAGAATGGCCCAGGTTCAAATCCAACACATTCCTGACTCCAGCTTTAATGTCACCTCCTCCGAGAAGCCTGCCCTGACAGTCTCATCTGGAGTTGGCCCTTCCCTACTGCCAAAGACCATATCGTATTGCCCTATTGGCTTTCTTCATGGCATTAATCGTTATGTGAAATCATCTTATTTATTTATGTCTTCTCCTGGTTATTTTTTTTTTATTGTCTCCCCTCTCCCTTATTGAAAGTCAAGTTTCTACAAGAGTAGGCACCATGAATCAATAACTCCTCCCTCGACACTTGCTGGGAGATAATGGCAGATACCCTGGATAGGGTTAGTGTAAAGCCTTCATCGAGACAGCCAAAGGTGCTTAGCAGAGAGCCAGCACACAGTAAGTGCTCAATAAATGCTAATAGATGTTGATGTTATTGTCATCATGAAAGGCCTGTGGGTGTCCTGGTGGCACAGGTACAAGTCCAGACACACTGTTCCACAAATTCTAAATCCACCACCGGGGCCAAGTTCTCCACCCCACTTTATTCACCCCATGACCGCAGGCAAGTTGCTGCTTCTTTCTATGCCTCAGTTTCCCTCTGTAAAGTGATGGGGTGAGCTCCTCGTTGCCTGAAACTTCACCAAGCTGCTATGAGTGTCAAATGACATAAAGGGAAAAACACACGTTTTAGTCCCCAAATATGATTTCAATACCACAAAGAACTCTGCACACCTCACCTGATTGCCCAGCCTCCCAAAGTGACATCTACATCCTCGAAGGCCTCGCAGAGCCCTCTGTCTAGAATCCCGAGGCCCTGCTTTTCGCTGATCCAACCCAGCTGTGTCTTAGGCTCTTTTGAAGGAGGACATTTCCATTAAGGCAGGGTTTCTAAAAGTTTTGGCATAATTATAACATCTTCCACCCCACTCTCTTTTGCATTCTGTCTGTGTATATCATACAATTTATTTAATATTTTTCTTTGAATTGCCTCATTAAAAATAATAAAGCCATTCATGCTAATGGGAAACTTTATACCACTGCTATAAATTAAAATTAGTATCAATTACTATAAAAAGAAAAAGATATAGCTTGACATTCGCTAAAATAAATGCCTAAGTGTTAAGGCTCTGGTACCCTCCAGCAAGATGGGAGTGCCAATCTAAGGTTTTTAGGTTCTCAAGCTGAGAGTTCCCTGGAGGTCTTTTTGAAATTCCTTCATCATGGGACAAACATTTTATGAGACCCTTCCACGCCCAGCCAGGTGGCAGCAGCTGTAAGAGACGCCATTTCCATCCCCCAATACAGAGAGGACCTAGTTGAGGTAGCAACTTACACCCTTCGAAATACAAATAATTAGCAGAAAATCATCACCCAATGGCATGACTGGGCACGTGTTGCCTCTTTTTTTTCAACACTACCTAATAAAGGCGTCTTACCTATGGAGGCATGAGAAGGTAAAGAGCGGGAAAGCTCCTTATCTGCCAAGGTGAGCGTGTCTATGCATGCATGCGCATCCATACATGCCTGCCAACTGCTTCCACTCAAAACGCAGTCTCCACAACCCCTACCCAGTGCCATCCGTCTACTTTGCTGATTCGACTCTTGGGAAGGGCAATTGAACACAATGGAATATTGTTTCCTGGAAAGGTATCAAAAGTGAGACCTCTGGCAAATTTGGTCAAATGTATCTGAAACCTTTAATTGGATGGACAATTTCTCTCCTAGGACTTTATCTTTGAAAAATCCTCATGAATGTGGACCACAATAGCTGCAAGATGTTCTTGGCAGCATTGTTGATAATAGTGAATAAAAAGTTAAAACCTAAGTGTTTATCAACAAGGGATTCAGTAAATAATATATTCCATACAATGAAAAACTATGCAAACATTTACCAATGATGCTGGAGAATATTTAAGACACGGGAAAATGTTCATGCTGTATTGTTAGGTAGAAAAGTAGCTACAAAATGGAATTATAATATGCACCATTTTATTTTATTTTAAAGATTTTTGGGGGGAATCGGGGAAGGGGAACAGACAAGTTGCTGTTTTTTTTCCTTCAGTCTAGTTGCGGAGGACGTTGCCTCACTGGCCCATGTTGGTATCGTCATTGCGCTCTTCCCGGATGAGGCAGATCGGTCGCCGGCCTCTGGATGGTTGCTCAGCACGGCTATTGGCAGCTCACTGTAGCCTATGGCAGCCCACTGCAGCAGGGGCTGCAGCCTACACCGTCACCAGGGTTCACAGCCCAGCTCCAGGTGGAGCTGTTGTTTGCTGTAGAGGGCAGTGTCACTGGCCCTCATATGTGGGATCCGAACCGGGGCCGCTGGCATCCCAAAACCAGCTCTTAACCAATGTGCCACTCGGCCGGCCCCCATCTTATATTTACATTTATATATGAATGGGTTTGGAGTGAATTTCTTAAACAAGAAACAAAAAGTCCACACCATAAATGCAAATATTAATAAAATTAATCTACATTAGAATTAAGACTCTGTTCAAAGTCCACCGTAAAAGTGAAAAGATAAGCCACAAGCTGAAAAATGTTTGTAACAAGCTGACTGACAAAGATTAGTATCCAAAATATATAAAGAGCTCCTACATATCAATAAAACAAAGACAACCAAAAAGTCAAATAGTGTGAAGATTTGAACAGACATAAAGAATAGAAAACGTGAACAGCCAATAAACATACGACAAGATGCTTAACCTCTTAGTAACTAGGGAAAAGTTAAAAGCTCATTTCATGTTCATGAGATTGTCAACACTTAAAAAGCTGGACAGATTCAAATGTAATCACTTATGTGGAACAAGGAAGACTCCATGACCCTGGTGATGGGGGGAAGTCACTTTGGAGAACAACTTGGCATTATTTTGTACTTACTCTACAGCCCAGCATTCCCCTTCCTGGCGACATTCTAGAGAAACTGGTATGTCAGCAACAACATTCAGATTGACAGGAGGGAGCCCTCCCCTCAGCCCCCTGCCCATGGGCACCTGATAAATTCATCTGCCTTCCCTGGGTCTTCTGACTTCCTTTGGACAATGTCTGCCCCAGGGCTAGGACTTTAACTGTCCCATACTTTTGGTGTGACCCAGCCCCGTTGGGCAGCACTGGGCAAGTCAGATTCCATGTTCATCATCTAAGTGGAAGTAGCAAGAGGAGCTAGCTAGAGCTTCAGTGACTGTCCCGGGACCAAGGAAAGGCCAAGAGTGCTTAAGGTGTTAAAAGAGGTGGCAGGGTTACAGGTAGGGTTAGTTCATAAGTGACAGTTCATCCAAATAACACTGTTCTCTGCAGTGCGAAAGAACGTTATTAGGAGCCACTCTAAAACATCTCCAAAATACGTCACCAAGAGGGAAAAAAGCAGGCAGAGTCACTACCATCATGAAAAGGACATGCGTAAAATACTTCTGAGCACAGGAAATTGACCTCAGGGGGAGGGGGATGGGTGGCTGGGGATCAAGGGTGGGAGAGAAGCTTTTCATTGCATCCCCATTGGTACCTTTTTATTTTTTGTACACTGTATGTGATACTATGGAAAAATAAATGTCATTAAAAATGGAAATAAAATGACATCACATTAAATGTAACACATATATAACTATTATAAGAGAGTTGAATCAATTGCTGATCACCAGTAAGCAAAATGCTTCCTTGTATACAACAGGTGGCAGGACGGCTCAGCTAAAAAAAAAACAAACAAACAGAAAAAAAACTTCCTTGTAGACAATTAAATCATATAGCTTTCAACTCGGTTTTGTTTGTTTGTTTGCTTGTTTCTCCAGCCAATGTTTTTAGGTTTCAGACTTTTCCACAGACCCTTGAAGAGCCTAGGGCTTCTTGCCTTAACAGACCAAACGCATGGAGCTGTTCCATTCATCACCCCTGCCCAGCAGGCCACAGATGCCCCAAGAGCCACTCTTAGGTAGGCGTTCTTTCAACTTAAATCATCTATATTGGGCGTGGCTGGTTAGCTCAATTGGTTAGAGTGTGGTGCTAATAACACCAAGATTGTGAATTCGATCCCCTCATGGGCCACTGTGAACTGCACCTTCCTTAAAAAAAAATATATATATATATATATATACATATATATATATATATATATATATATTTTTTTTTTCCAACTATAGAGTTCAGGTTTGCTCTTTAATTCAAGTGAGTCCATGGGGAATTGGCACAACCCATCCCTTACTCAGGAATCGAAAGGCATTTTCAGGACCTCAGTCTCCCATTGGGCTATATATATGGTTTATCTGTGCCTCTCCACCTAACATACTCTGCTCTTTCCTACCCTTCACCCACTCACTCACTCTTCCTCCAGCCACACTGGCTTCCTTGTTTTGCAGCCACCCTACTATGGTATTCAGAATTCTAAGATGGCCCCCAAGATTTCCAGCCTCCCCACCCCCACCAGGTGTAATTGTCCAGTGTACTCCCCTGAGCTGTAAATGTCATGGAGTTTACTCCCGTGATTAGGTTATGGTATATAGCACAGGTGACTGCGCCAGTCTCGTAACTTACAGAGCTGTGCGCTGAATGGGTGTTTTAAGCCACTAAGCTTGTGGCAATTTGTTACATAGTAACAGAAACTCATACGTGTGCCAAGCTAGCTCCACTCTGGGTCTTTTCTCTGATGGGTCCCTCAGCCTGGACGACTCTCCTCAGATACCCACAGGAGTCACTCTCTTCCTTCACCCACGTCTCTGCTCAAATGTCCCTTCCCAGAGAGGCCTGCCTGGCCATGCTATCTAGAATAGTATCACCTCTTCATTTGCTATTTGCCCTGCCCACTGAATTTTTCTATATATCACTTATTAGTACCTGACATATGGTTTCAGTCTCACGTGAAGAACTTCTTGTTTAACTTTCTATTTTGAAATAATTTTAAATTTACAGGAGAGTTGCAAACATTGTACCAAGAATTCCCATATGTCTTTCACCCAGAATCCCCAAATGTTGACATTTAAACACGTTTGCTTTACCATTCTCTTCATATAGATTTTTTTCTGAACCATTTGAGAGTAAGTTGCTGACCCAATTCTCACGACCCCACCCCCCAATACTTTAGTCCGTATTTTCTCAAACAAGAAAATTGTCCTACATAATAACCACAATAAAATCGTCAAAATCAGGACACTGACATTGGTACAGTACTATCACCTCATCTTGAGACACCAGTCAAATATTGTCAATTGTCCCAATAATTATGTCTTTTATAAGCCAAAAGGTCCATGAGAAATACTCATTGTATTTAGTTGCCTTATCTCTTTCACCTCCTTTCACCTGGAACAGTCCTCAGTTTTTTCTTGCCTTTCATTTTCTTGACACCAAGGTTAGGGGTTCTTTCTTTTGTAGAAAGTTCCTCAGTTGGAGTTTATCGCATTGCACCTCAGGATAAGAGCTGGGGTTTTGCATCTTCGGCAGGAACATCACAGAAGTGACTTCGTGCTCTTCTCTGCGCAGACTACCAGAAGGCACGTGCCCGTTTATCCCATAACAGGTGATGTCACCTTAGGTCCCTTGATTACCGAGTATCTGCTCTGTTTCTCCACTATAAAGTTACTCTTCTTCCTTTTGTAATTAATACATTATCATGTGGAGAGATACCTTAAAACTATGTAAATATTGGGCCAGCCGAGTGGTGCAGTGTTTAAGAGCTGGCTTGGGATGCCAGCGGCCCCAGTTCGGATCCCACATATGAGGGCCAGTGACACTGCCCTCTTAAAAAAAAAAAAAAAAGCCTATGTAAATATCCTGTCCGCAACAAATTTCACACCCAGTGACAATTCTTGCCAGAACCAATTATTACCATATTTCCATCCTTCCTTCTAAATGTCATATTAGACATTCTACTGTAAGAAATTTTTCTTCCTGGTTAGAGTGCGTGCTCTTAGCAACAAGGTTGCTGGTTCAGCTCCAGCATGGGATGGTGGACTGCCCCCACCTCTGCCCCCGGCAACTAGATTGAAAGTGGTGACTGGACTTGGAGCTGAGTTTGCACCCTCCACAACTAAGGTTGAAGGACAACAACTTGACTGAGAGCTGATGGGTCCTGGAAAAACACAATGTTCCCCTTCCCCAATTCCCCAACACTGTTCCCCTTCCTCAATTCCTCAATAAAATATTTTTTTTAAAAAGAAGAAATTTCTCTTCCTCCATGCATATGTATGCATGTATGTATGTATGATATCAGTGTGGAGTCATATAGTCCTATTTTTATTCAATGGGTTATAATCTACTACTGCCATTATTTATTTTGATGCTCAAATTGTCCCAGGTTTTGCCAGTAGCTCAGATACTCTTTTGACATGTTCCCAGCATTGGTAGAGCACTTCTACTTACTTTCTAGCACAGGTGAGTGTTCCTGACTCCCTGCCCCAGCCCTCAAACCAGCCACGTTCCCAAGGAGCCCTGGTTCCTTTCAGTGGAGGATGCTACATTTAGAAACAAAGATCTGGGTACTAGAACTACTCATCGCTCCATAGTTCTTTTTGTGGACAGAGCTGGGAAATACATGTATTACATGTATACAACACACACTTACACTTCCATCTATGCTTATCTATCACTATATGTCAAAAGCCAAGTGTTTACCCTGATCCCTCCAACTCCATTCCAACACAACAGGGTTCACTCGAGCCTTTCCCATGTCCATATTAGTAACTCCCTTCTCCAGCAGTGAGAACCCTGGCTCTCGTTATCCTCAGTTTATGTACTTATTTGTTCAATCCCCCACAGCCTCACTCAGCTGCCTTCCCTGCTTGGTGCCACACCACACCCACCACCTCCAACAAATACCAGGCAAGAGAAGGAGGAAAGAGGAAGCTGACCTTTTTTTAAAAAACTAGTAATACATTCACTTGGTACAAAAACAGAAGCTATAGAAAAGTACTCAGTGAAAAGTCTCCCTCCCATCCCCATCTTTCATAATCCCACTCCTGTCCACAGGTAACAAGTATTATTAGTTTGTCATAGATACAAGCAAATATAAAAATATTTGCCCCTCTTTTATTTCCCCTTTTATTTTCCCCTCTTTTACACAAAGTACTCCTCACATTTCTTTTCTTACTTGTCAATGCATCTTGGAGATCTTTCTGTTTGAGTTCATAAAAAGTGGTCTCACCCTTTTTGTGGCTGTGTTGTATTCCTCTGGTTATCCCATACTTTAATCAATTCACATATAATAGACATTTAGATCGCCCCTAAGGTTTTTGTTAGACTAAACAAGACTGCAATAAATAACCTTGAATGTACTTATTTCCATGTGTCCAAATACATCCATAGAATAAATTTTCAGAAGCGGGATCGTTGGTGTGACCTTATATATTTATATGTTTGATGATTAATGATCTGTCTCCCCTCTTAGAATGTCAACTCCAAGAAGAAAAGGGCTCTGTTCTATTCCCTGCTGTTTTCCCAGCACCAGGAACCATTAGAATATGATAGGCACTCAATAAATATGTGTTCAGGGCCGGCCGAGTGGCACGGTGGTTAAGCGCTGGCTTGGGAAGCCAGCGGTCCCGGTTCGGGTCCCACATATGAGGGCGGGTGACACTGCCCTCAATAAATAAATAAATAGATAGATAAATAAATAAATAAATAAATAAATAAATGTGTTCAATAAATGAGTGAATGATCAATACTCTTGGATTCTGCACTCGATTGTCTCAAGATATAGGAGCACTCATTGTGTGCTGGGTGCAATGCATCATCTTGCCAATCCTCCAAACTCCCCTATAAGACAGGTACTGTTTTGACAGCCCCATTTAAAGATAGAGTCCAGAGGCCCAGAGAGGCAGCACAACTAGGCTGATGTCACACATCTAGCCAACGGCCATGTCACAGTTCCCACCCAGTGAGTCAGACTCTAGAGCCACTAACAACCTCTCCTACCACTCTCAGCACATGTCTCTCCACACACAGTTCAGTCTTCCAGCCCCACGGGGAACCCTCATCTTGCTTCTCATACTTTCATAGTCCTATCCACTTCTTCTCAGCCTCATCCCCAGCCAAAGGCGCCTGGTCCCCACCGTCAGCCAACACAGGACAGGACCAAGGAAAGATGTCATTTCCATACAGCTGTCCCCAGGAACCAGGCCTTGCCCAAGCCCCCCCATTTTCCCTGAAAAGGCTGAATTGTCTCGGCTATTTAGGGGGCACCTCTCAGCACAGGCCTGGCTGCCTGGGTAAGGCCTGGCTGGGCCATTACCCCACATTATCTCACTCCCCTGCTCCTGAAAAGAACCAGTGACTGCTTGCTCCCCTCAGCCCTCCCCTGCCAGATCCTGTCTTTTACACTTAATTACCTCACTCATTACCCCACAGCCTGCAGAGGCCGGACCACAACTGGGGCGTGAGTAATCCCTGCATCACACACCCAGCCAGCCGGACAGCAAGGAGCAAATTGCTCACACAGCCCATAAATAAAGGAACAGGGTCCGCTCAGGTCTTCGGAGCAGAAGGACCTTCCTGGCGGCTGCAGGGAGAGGCAGGCATTGGTCCCAGCTTCCCAGTTAGCCTTTGCCAGCCCTGACGAGGTCTTTACCTCCCCCACCCCAGACAGTGACCTTGAACTTCCCCAGGCCACTGAAGTTACAGCTCAGTGCCACTGACAGATGGGGCATCAGGGCCCGCACCCCTTCCTCACCACAGCTATGGAACTGTGCAAGCGTGACTTCCAAGCTTCCTGGGTAACCCTTCCAGCCATCTCTCATTACCTCCACCCACTGCATGGAATGATTTGCAAATCCTGTGTCCTCTTTCTTCCCCAGCTTTGCACATGTTGCCATCCCTGCTTCCTGAACACCCCTCCTGGGCATCCAAGGGCCTGTTTAATTCCTACTCCTTTGAAAGGTCACCTAAACCCCTGGGGTTTAGGCCTCCTTTTCCCTGTATCATGAGCCTCCTCTCAGCCACGTGACAGGCTCCAGCAGTCCAGGGTCTCTGAGCTCATATGATCTGGGTCCTCTCTGGGGCTAAAACTTCCCTCCTACCTCTAGCAGGTCAGGCTCAGCCTCCTTCCCTCAGATCACCTTAGGAAACACCAACTTCTGACCTGTCATGAGATAGTCCAGCTTTGGCCCAGAAATAGCCTGCACAACCTCTTCTCCATCAACTTAAAGGCTCCTGCTGGTCTATCACCTCAGGGACAGCTGGCATAGGAGCTGGCTGGGTGACTGGTTTCTCCTGGTCTAGAGAGCTTTATCTCATTCTCCTGCTCCCCTCGCTGATCCACAATGGGGTGGGGTGGGGAGAATTTGAAAAGGTGGTGGGGAGGAAGCTCCTTAAACCGGATAGGGCAGAGTTCATGGAACCCTTTGATAACTGCTGAAGCCTATGGACCCTTTCTCAGAATAACATTTTTAAATTAATAAAATAAAATATATAGTATTACAAAGGAAACCAAGTATATTGAAACAGTTATCAAAATATTAAAAACAAACTTGCATTATAGTATACATGTGCTCCTTTATTATATAATACAAGATTTAGCAAATCTTGTAATTTCCAAGTCATCATGCGTGTAAATGATATCCCAAGATATCTGGAACATCTGTAATATGATAAGAAAATATCTGTGATTGCTATTAGTGATAAAGTCACAGGTCCCGCTAATACCACTGTGGTCTGTTGCCTGCATTCATCATTGAAGGAATGATAAATTTCAGATAGAGGCAAGTGAAATTAAAGACATAATACTTTTCCCATTCAAGTTAATGATGGACCTCCTGAATTCTTTGGATGAACCCCAGGTCAGGAGTACATGTGAGACAGGGAATGACACGTACATCACGAATATGCTAGCATTTCCATCCTGTGTCTTGGCAGACATCATTAATCAATCACAGCAATCTTTCCCACTGAGCCCACGCTCAGCTCCAGAATCCATCTCAACACCATGCTCCAGGCAACTGCCACCAACCAAAGTGGGTTCTTATGCTGTAATCAATTTGCCATTCCTGGGGAGTGGAGGGAAGGGGCAATGCCATTATGAGAATGAGATTAAAGGAAAGGGTGGTCAAATGAGATTTAGCAACAATATGGGAGGGGACATAAACACAAAACACTTGATCGTAGCTTAATGTATGTCAGGAGGCCAAACAGTCACCAACAAGCTTATGAAATGTCTGGTCATGTTATTAGAAGTCCAATATCTGGAGTGAGGGAGGTGACAGTCCCTTTCTGCTCAGCTCTGGCATATATTTCTGAAAGTTAAGTGTTCAGTTCTGGGTCCTACACTTTCAGAAAAAACATTGAGGGCCGGCCGAGTGGCGCATTGGTTAAGAGCTGGCTTGGGATGCCAGCGGCCTCGGTTCGGGTCCAACATATGAGGGCCAGTGACACTGCCCTCAAAAAAAAAAAAAAAAAGTTGTCTTGGAACGCCAGCTCTGAGCAGCAGGGCCCAGGTTCGGATCCCACATGAGGGCCAGTAACACTGCCCTCCACAGCTAAGATGGTGAACCTGGAGCTGACCTGGAGCTGGGCTGCCGTGAGTTGCCGGCAACAGCGTAGGCTGCAGTAGAGCTGGCCGGCAGCTGGCATGCACTTTCATGAGCTGCCATGAGCCACGGTGAGCGGCCATCCAGAGGCCGGCCAGCGACTGCCTCACCCGGGAAGAGCGCAATGATGATACCAACATGGGCCAGTGAAGCGACGTCCTCCACAACTAGACTGAAGAACAAAAGGACAGCAACTTGTCTGTTCCCCTTCCACGATTCCCCAACGCTGTTCCCCTCCCCCAAGTCCCCAATAAAAATCTTTAAAAGAAAAGAAAAAACATTGAAAAACTAGAGCACGGTTCAGGAAAGCAACCAGGATGGGCAGATGGTCTCCATACCCTGTGCTATGAACTGCTTTGTTCATACCATGAATGTGCATGGAGACTCTCCTCTGGGCGGCGTTGTGCTAGGAGCCGGAAACACAAATGTAAACACGTTCAGGCCCTGCCCTTGGGATAAGGACAGCAGAAAGAACTTGGTGTCTGCATATTATCCCCAAGGAGCCATCCTGGGCACAAGGATGGAGTCTGTGGGATTCCATTCAACCTGAGAAAAATACTACCACTGGAGTTTCCGGGCAATGGCACAGTGGCTGAATCATCCAGGATCCACAGCAGTGAACATTCTTGAAGAATCTCCAAGAGAGTCAGAAAGCAGGGTTGAAAGCTTCATATCCAGGGGGGAAAAAAAGCCCCAAACTGAGTTAAAGCCCTAACCTGGGAAAGACTGCTCTGCTAACACCATGGAGCCCCAAGGCCAGGGCTCATGCTGCTGACACTGATATGGACACTGACACCCAGACCTTTGTCCCTGCTGCTTTTGGACACTCAATGTGTAGGCTGCCATACTCTAGCGAGAATGGCGTGGGGCGAGCCTGGCTGCAGAGGGAGCAGGGAAGACCAATATGGACACCGCCAGTGGGAGGAGGGGACTCATAAGGCAAGGGTGTTGGAAGGAAGTTCACCTGTCCACTCCAGCCACCATGGATCAGGTGCTTCTGGTGAGCCTGGCTCTGTGCTCAGCACTTCCCATGGATTCTCTCTGTTAATCATCGCAGCTCTCTGGAGTCTGCTCTGTACTTATCAGCACCCATTTTACAGATGAGAAAAGTGAGGCTCAGAGACTCTAAGTCATTTTCCCTGTTCTTTTAAGAGGTGGGCCAGCTGGGGTGGGGGATCATGGCCCACTTTGAAGGGACCCAGGCAACTGAGGCCTAGGTGCCACCACTCCTGGTATCTCTAGGACTTCAGACAGAACCTGCCACAGCAATGCTAACACAGATCCCCCATGTCCCAACCAAGCACCTGCTGCTTTTTGGACTCTACACAAAAGTCATCTCTTCAGAGAGGTCTTCTTACTCCCACTCCCCCACCCATTCCATCTGTGCTTCATGTCACTTACCTTCCTAGTGCTTTGTAGACAGTAAGCTGGCATGTCTACCTACTTGTTTATTATCTGTCGGCACAGCAGAATGTGAGCTGCAGAAGTCTTTGTCTCGTTCACTGCTGTGTCCCTAGCCCTTAGCACAGTACCTGGCACATAGTAAGTGCTCAGTAAGTCTCTGCAGACTTCCTGATGCCTAGTGCCCTCCTTTATAAAATGGGTATAATTATACTATCTACCTCCAAAATGGTTGTGGGGACTCCATACATTCATGCAGTTCTCACAGCCAAGCAGACCTTCCAAGGAGCCCCTACTGTGCACCAGGCCAGAGGGATTTCACTGCAGAAGCGAGGAGACACTCCTTGGGGTCAAAAGGTCCAAGAGCTAAACTGGAAGAGGGTGGACTCAGAGTTAACAATGGCTGGCGTGACCGAGCGCCAACTGTGTACAAACTGGTGCCCTAAATACCTCACTGGTTTCCTACCTGCTCTGTGAGGTAGGTTCTGTTAGTGTTACCACTTGACAGCCAAATGAAACGGAAGCACAAAGAGGGCCTGTGGGTAAGTTCCCCAGGGTAGATAACTTATTAGGAAGTCCAGAGGAGGGATGTGAACCCAGACCATCCATGCTTTTAACCGCTGTGCCCCCCGCCCTCCGCAGCTGGGCCGAGATGGAGGGGAGGCTGGGGAGGTGTGCACATGGGAGCATGTGCATATTCTCACCCCTTAGAAGCCTGTCCACCCACCAAGGCTGGGGTCAGGCACAGGTCAATATTGACAGCGCCCTGCCTCTACACACCTGGGCCACCTCCTGGCTTTCTCCAGAAGCTGATGGGTCCCAGCTGGTGTGTACGCAGCGGCAGGGAGCAGGAGACAGAGGCTGAGGTGCTGAGAGGGGTGGATTCCTCCATTCCAGGAGCCCTGGGAGCCCAGAAATGCCAACTCTGCGGCTTCGACAGCCGCCTCCGCATCTGCTCGGGATGGTTCGGAGCTTGGCTGGTGGGGAATAGAGGGAGGCAGGCGAGGCCACAGTGGGATGAGGGAACCAGTCTTGATCTGGCAGGCAGGGGCTTGAAAATTCCAGGCACTTCGGTCCTGTTGCCCTGTCCGATGGGAGTGGGGAGGGAGTGATGCTGGTATCCCAAAGGCTGGTCAAGGAGAGCTTCTATTCATCAAGGGCTACCTACGCTCCAGGCGTATTTAGTAGGCCTCAGTTTATAGAAGTGAAACAGAGGCACAGAGAGGAAAAGCAACTTGCTTGAAGTGACACAGTTGGAAGTGGCAGAGATGGGATAGAAGCTTGGCTCAGGGTAACCCAGGTCCAAGCTCTGACCCATCTCACTTGCTTGAATATGGGGCCCTTGTGTAAGGGCCTTTTGGCCACTGTATCCCCAACCTTTGCTGGGGGCCTGTTTCAAGTCCCCTGACCCAGCAGGGAACCTGGTGATCAGATTCCTGCAACCAGTCCTTTCTAGAGGTCCCAGGGAGCTGCTTAAAGTGTAACGGAGTTGGGGGTGGGGGGGGTTAGCATGTCCAGGAACACCTCCAACCTCAAAGGAAAAATACTAATGGGGGAATGTCAATCAGGAGAGGGGCTCAGCTATCCACAATAGCAGAGGATATCTTGAGGGTCAATGAACTCAAGCTCCAGCCAAAGGGGACCAAGGTGAGTGGCGGGGGGGGGGGGGCCGTCACAAGGAGGATTTTCATGTGTTAGTTTATTCATTCAGTCAAGAGATGTATTTATTTATTTATTTATTTATTTATTTATTTATTTATTTTTTTAAAAGATTTTATTGGGGAATTGGCGGAGGGGAACATCGTTGGGGAATCGGGGAAGGGGAACAGACAAGTTGCTGTCTTTTTGTTCTTCAGTTTAGTTGCAGAGGATGTTGCTTCACTGTTGGTATCGTCATTGCGCTCTTCCCGGATGAGGCAGATCGGTTGCTGGCCTCTGGATGTCGCTCACCGCGGCTATTGGTAGCTCATGCTTGGCTGCCAGCCGAAGAGATGTATTTATTGAGCACTTATTATTTGCCCAGCACTGTGTAGGCAATGGGGTGTGGCAGTGAATGGAGCAGATCTGGACCCCAATTTGAGGAGCATTGTCCTGGCAGGGGGAGTGGAAAGGGGGAAACCCCCTTCAGAGGGCCCTCCCTTACCCACCTCAGCAGTGGCACCTTTGGCCCTCTTAG
Organism: Aselliscus stoliczkanus; assembly: GCA_033961575.1. Classification (NCBI taxonomy): domain Eukaryota; kingdom Metazoa; phylum Chordata; class Mammalia; order Chiroptera; family Hipposideridae; genus Aselliscus; species Aselliscus stoliczkanus. The sequence goes on along the minus strand of CM066738.1, from coordinate 24,622,769 downwards.
AGAGACGGGCTTTACGGTTTAAGATCAGGGCTTTGCAGCTAGATGGCCTGGTTTGAATCCTGACACCTAGTTGGGTCTCCTTGGGCAAGTCACCTTGTCTCTCTGAGCCTTGGTTTCCTCATCTGTAAAATGGGGATAGCAATAGGCCCCACCTCACAGGTTGCTGTGATGGTTAAATGAGGTAACCCATGTGAAGGACTGGGTTTGGCTCCTGGAACATAAGTGCTCAACAAACATCAACTAGCATTCTTATTATCTGGGACTTTGAAACCATGTTCCTTCCTACCACATATCATCTCTTTCCTGGGCTAGATCCTGGGGTCAAGCAGTGGGGCAATGGGTGGAGGGGCTAACTAGGCAGAGGGGAGGGAACAGTGTCTGGGTTGCAGGAACAGTACATGCAAAGGCCTTCAAATGGGAAGCTTTGAAAGAACAGAAGTTTTAGGAAGGTTCTCAACTGCCCCTGCCACGCCCTCAACCGCGCCATCGGCCCCTTCCTGAAGTCTGTTGAGGCTCTGAGCTCCTGAACCCATGAGGAATGGAAATGGAGAGGTTCCCAGAAATCATCACCAGGGCCTTTGCAGCTGGAGAGGAGGCAGCGTGGTGGAGAGGTCAGAGCCCAGCCTCTGGAGCCATGGGTTGGACCCATGGCTCGCCACCGACTGGATGAAACCTTGAACAAGTTACTTAACCTCTCTGGGCTCAGTTTCCTCCTCTGTCAAATGGGGCTAACAATACTGTCTGCCTCAAAGGCAAGTATGAGGATTAACTAAGGTAATTAAGTACCTGGCACAGGGCCCAGAGCTGGAAGTGTTTATTAAATGAATAAAGAAAAACGTGCGGCAGCCATGGAGAGGTGCCCGCCACTCAGCTCTCCTATGGGCTGCAGTCACTGAGGGCCTCCGACTTCAGCACCCTCTCAATCTGCCAGTGTTTCAGCCAAGGCCACTCTCTTCCAGGACAGCTCGGCCCATGACCAGGCAGAGCTGGGAACTGGGGCCTAGCTGTTCTGTCCAGCATGGGACTCCTCTTTGAGTTGGAGCTCCTTGTGAGGTTGACCACACTTCCTTAGAGCCGCACCCCTGCCCGAGGCTCCCCTTACCCAATCTTCCTTCCTCCCCCCTCTCTTTACAGGTGTCAGACCTGTGTCTGACCCGGTGACATGGGCACCCTGGTCTGAAGGTGCTCCTCTTTTCTTCACAGGTGTTATCCCCAGTCAGTCTTTTGCATTTATACCCCCATTTGCACGTTTGCTTCCCCAGAAGACCAAAGTGACCCAAGAGAGAACACAGCATTTATGAGAATCCAGAGGGCCCACAGCATCCCCTGGGCAAGCCGTCTCCGTCTCCGTGAGTCTTGGCGAACAGAGCTGTGAAATAGTTTCAGTTTCATCCTTCCCTTGCCTCCTTTCCTTTGGCTCACAGGAGGAGGGCCTGGAGAAACAGGGCAGAGGAAGTCAAGCTCACCAGAAAAAGCCCCATCAGCACCGAGTGGATGCATTTATGGCCACTCTCCTTCTTGGAATTCGTACAGAATCCCATTATCGGCTCTGGACAGCAGCTCAGGGACCATCTTGTCCCATGCCCATTTGACAGATGAGGAAGGTAGAGGAGCCAGAAGCAGGAGCAGAGGGAGGGGAGCCAGGGCTGGAATCAGGCTCCTGACTCCCAGGGCAGTGCTCCTTCCTGACGCCATGGAGTGATGCCTGCCCATATAATGCCACATGCCCTCTGCACAGATGCGTGGAGTGAGTCTCAGGGCAGCCACCTGAGAGTCACTCCTAGGCACTAGTAACTGCCCTCCTTTCTGATGGGCAGGGCTGGGTTGAAATCTGGAGGGTATGGGAACAGACTAGGTAGGGTAGCTAGGGCAGAGCCTGCATCCCCACCAGCTAGGTCTATTATGCCGAGCCCCAGTCTCCCGGGGAGGCAGGCAGCAGGACCCTCCCCAACTCCTCCACACAGTGACCATGTGGCCTTGAACCAGTCATGGACCCCTATCGATAGAACAGGCCACGAGGCCATGGCAGGGTTTAAACGAGTTAAGATAAGTGACTAAAAATAATTAACAATTATCAAGTCCAGTTACTTTGTGCCAGGCACTGCTCTAAGCACTTTCCAAGTACATTATCATTTCATCATCACTGCAACATTATGAGACAGCCCCTATAAATATCCCCATTTTCCAGATGAGGAAATGGAGGCCCAGAGAATCACAGATCTGGGACATGGCAGAGCATAGGTTTGAAGGCAGGCTGACTCCAAATCCCTCTGTCTAAAGCCCCTGGCAAATTGCTTCTGTGAAGGGTAAAAGTGTTGAGCACAGTACTAGGCAAGTGGGGCTGCTCTGTAATATTGCCATTGATATAATAATAATAATAATAATAATAATAATAATAATAATAATAGGGATATTTGCCACCAGCAGTGCTCTCTCTCCCAAAGTCAGGAGAATGAACACGCTGACATGTTTTACAAAAGTTTATCATTTCTTTTCTTAGGAAGTAACAGGGTAGTTAAAAAATACTCCAGATAAATGCTTGAAGAACCGAAACATTTTATGGCTTTTTTGGAAAACACAAAAAGAAGGGGGATGGAACCCACAGTCCTGCCACCCTTCTTTCACTTGCATGTTTATTTTTATTTTGGTTCATCGTTGTGAACATGCTGTGAGAGATTTCTGGATTCTTCAACCTCCATTTAACATAATTCCATGAGCTTTCCCCCCATATGATACTTTTTAATGGCTGAGGGATATTCCAGCAAGAGGAGGTCATCTTCTCAACCCCCTTCCATTTTCTCAAGCTTGGGAGTTTTATTCTAGTCTCTGATGCTGCAGCAAACATCCCTGGGAATAAAATTCTTTCCTTATTTGATGTGACTTGGAGAAATGAATTCCTCACAGTAGACTTTCTGAAACCAGTCAGCTAGTGTTAGGGGAGCCTTGGGGTACAGAAGGCCCTTCGCTAGTGATGAAACCATGCTGGCCATTTCATCCATGCTTAACGCCCTCCCTCATCGGTATTTTTGAACCTCACCTTCTAATCTGCTAAAGGTGCCCACACCATCCTCCAACCGGAAGTCAGAGACCTGGGATCTTATGCTCAACCTGACACTAGGGACTATTATGGGACCTTGGATACATCACTTCTGTGGGGCTCCTATCTGTCAATTCAGGGGTGGATTCCATCTCCATCCTGCCCAGTGAGAAGGCCTGATGAGCTGTCCCAGCTCTGTTCTTAAGTCACCAGGGACCCTCAGTGTCTTGTGAAGCTTTCTGAGCTCTGTTTTACCATCTGTAGGGGTTTGGAATGGTAGAACCATCAGACAGGCAGAGGTGAGCTCATGGGCACCCACTTATCTTATTTACCCCACGGGGCTAGGCACTCCTAGAGGACAGAGATCCCAGATCCCAAACTCAAAAATATGAATACACCATGAATAACTGTCAACAACTTCCTCTATGGCCCCAGCTCATTCCTGTCTCAGAGCCTTTGAAGCTGTAAAACATCTGCCTGGAGCACCTTTCGTTGGCTCCTCCCATAGGTGGCTCCATCTGATCATTCAAGTCTCAGCTCAGATGTCAGCTCTACCAGGAGACCCTGTCTAAAGGTACCATCGCTTTCCATCGCATACCCAAGTTTATGTTCCTGAGAGCACTGAACAACTATATAGAAGGATATTGTTGACTTCAGTGTTTCCTCGTTCAGTGTCCATCCACTGTCCCTTGAATGTCACCTCCAAGGGTGCAGAGATTAGAACTTATTCCACAGAACCCCACAAACACGTGAAAAATGAACCCTGGGTGCTCCAGGAGCAACTGTACACATAGAACCCACATGTATTGAGCACCTACTACATGCCAGCACCATGCTACGCCTTTTATATAGACCAACTCTTGTAATGCTCCCAACAACCCGAGCTAGCAAAACTTATTACTACCGTTTTATAAGTGAGGAAACTGAGGCACAGAGCAGTTGGATAACTTGCCCAAGATCCCATGGCTAATATGTAGGGAAATTGGGATACTCTACTGCACACTGGAAGAGTGTACTGAGCCAAACACAGGACTGAGCCAAAAACACTGAGCTGTCTTTACAAAGCTAACAGGTAAGTTGGCCTAGTCCACAATGTGGGCAGTCAGGGGCACTTCCTGGAGGAAGTGATGCTTCAGCTAAGTACTGAGGACAAGTAGGCGAATGCTAGGGTGAAGTGGAGGAAAGGACAACCAGAACAGAGTAAAAACGAAGAGACAAGCGAGAAAGCAGCAAGCCTGAGGAACTGGAAGGGGGCATGTGTGGCTGGAGTAGGGAATAGGAGGTGTGCCCTGAGTCAGGGGATGTGGGCACCTCAACCTTCCGTGGATGAGGTTAAAAAGAAATAGTCCCAGGGGACAAAATCTGAGGCAAAAATAACTGGGAAGATGGCAGGGCCTTGGCAAGATCAAGGGCCCAAATTTTATTCTGAGGTTTCTAAGCCACACCTCAAAGATGGTGTGAGCCCCTGACTCAGTGATTTGGGCCACGGGGTCTCTGGAGATTTCTGCTGACTCACTGTGGGACCTTGGGCACTTCCAGGCTCTCTCTAGGTCTTAGTCTCCCTACTGGTCTGGGATGACCCAGTCCCAAAAGCACATTCTTGCTCCATCAGCCTTGCATCCCATAAACAGAATGCTGTTGACCAATGAGATCTTGGCATTCCTAGAGTCTGATTCTGAGACTCTTGTGCAGTAGCCATCCCATACTTGCTGAAGCCAGCCCACCACCACGGTACTTTGCCAAGCAGCGTCTGGGCCCAGGAGCTGAGTTCTCCTGTTCCTAGGTCGTGCCAAGATATGAGAGCTCCCCCAGGTTTTGGCCAGGATAGTGGGGGGGGGGGTTCTGCTCAGTTCCTCCCAGAGACAAAGGAGCTGACCTGCGAAGAGTTCCAGCGGGAGTCTCGCTCCCCCTCCTTTTTCCCCCTCTCCCTTCCCAGTCCACGTGTCTCTATTGTCTGCTCCCCGCTTCAGGGAAAAACACAGCCTCGGATGTGTCAAAACCACCACCCCCCCGGCAGCAGGGAAATTAATTACTGGGCCATTTTCACTTCCTCTTGCAGCGCCCGCCTGAGCTAGACACCGGAACAGGACCGGCTGAGCGGGGGCGGGCATCGGCATGGAGGACTTGCTCCCCCCAGCAGTCTGGGAGAAGAAAGTTGAACCCCAAACCCAATAGGGGGCTTCCATAGGACGCCAAGCTGGGGTGGGGGTGGGACGACTTCCTCTAGTTAAAGCTGAGTGTCCACACTGGTCACTTCATAATTGGGGGTAAAGGGGAGATCTGGAGGCAGGAGGGTCGCCGCTGGCGAGCTCACACTCTTCTTTGCATCCCTTCCCTGTGTCCCCATGTGCCTGAACCCTGCTTGCCCGGACCGCTCTCCCTCCTCTCCCCTCGGCTTCTCCCTCTATCTTGCACTTTTCTTTCCCTGTCTTTGCATCGCTGGGGGGCTTTCTTTTTGTGTGCCTGATCTCTTTGCCTCCCGTAGGTGTGTGAGTGTATGTTGCTACTTCACTCCGTCATCTCTTTCTTCTGTTTTTCTCCTTTTTGTTCTTATCTTGGTTTCTCTGTTTTTATTTCTACCTCTTTCAGTGTGTCTTTCTCTGTATGTCTCTTTCTGTCTTTCTCCGTGTATCTCCTCTCTCTCTCTCTCTCTCTCTCTCTCTCTCTCCCCCCATCCCCCATGCACACTCCTCTTTCTCTGTCTCTCTGTGTCTCTGCGCCTTTCTCATCCTCACTTTCTCCCCTCCTGCCTGCCCGCTGCTCCCTGCGCCTGGCCTGCCCCCACCGCCGCCGGTTCAGGGTAACGTGTGTGGAGCGATTGTCCTGGGGGACATTTGATGGATTAGAGCGCTGAACAGTTCCATTGCTAGGGGACCACCTGATCTCCTCCAGCCTGCGTCCCATATAAAGCCGGCAGCCGGAGTGCTGAGCACAGCTCCAGAGATCGCCTGTCTGCGCGTCGCCGCCGCCAAGCCCGAGCCGGAGCCCAAGCCCAGAGCCGGGGCCGCCGCCACCCGGGCCGGCTCCGTGCTGCCGCCCGCCCGCCCGCCCGCTGGGAGCTGTCCAGTGCTGAAACCCCGCGAAGACAGCCAATCGCGCCCGGCTGGCCGCCTCCCCCCACCGGGGCCCCACGCAAGTGCCCCCGCCGAGCCCCCCGCCAGTTGCACCATGCCGCGCTCTTTCCTGGTAAAGAAGATCAAAGGAGACGGCTTCCAGTGCAGCGGGGTGCCGGCCCCCACTTACCACCCCTTGGAGACCGCCTACGTGCTTCCTGGCTCCCGGGGGCCGCCCGGGGACAACGGTGAGTGGGACCCGGCGGGGGCGCGCGGGGGGGGGCGGGTAGAAGGGAGAGGGTTCAAGCCCTCCCTAACTCGGGTATTGAGGAGGGGTGCGCGCGGCAGAGAACCCCAGGAAGAGATTTCCTGGCGGTGTGCGCCTTCTGGGCTTCCTGAGGGCGGGCGGGCGGGCGGGGCAGGGTATAGGTCCGTACAAAGGGAAAGTCACAGGGTCTGCCGGTTCAGAAACCATGCAGCAACCCGGACTTTGAAAGTTGTGGCCCTGGAACGAGGCTGGAATGAGGGGTGTTGAGAGAAGGGCGAGAATAGCGCCCATGAAGAGCTAATGCTAGGGGGCTAATGCACAAGGCAGTCTGAGGGTCCCTTCTCCCTGGTTGAGTGAAGGAGGCTGGCTGCTTGAGTGGGCTCCCCTGGTGGGGAAGGTAAGCAGGGCTTGGACTACCAGTCTCTGGGGAGATGAGGTTGGCTCCTAGGGTATCTTGGGCGCCCTCCTTCCCTTCAAACCTGCTCCCCCTGGTGATGCCAGACAAGTGTTTTCAGGCCCCCTCTCTCAGCAACTCTTTTGTTACCCTCAGCCGCATGCTTGCCAAAGGGTGGGCCTGTCCTGGGGACTTCCGAGGAAGAGACTTCCAGGAGGGGTTCCTCCAAAGTGGCTCCTGGTTCCCTGGGCTGCACTCCCTCCCCATTCCGGCTTCTCATCCCCCTCCAGAGCCAGCCCTGCTGTTCCTTGTAAGTCCCTCACCCCTAACACTCCGTCTCTTCTCAGAGCAAGTTCCTGCAGGGACAAGGGTTTGGGAGACAAGAGAGGTCATTCAGGCCCACAAGGGGGTGATCTCTGAAAGGTGTGGAGAAGAATCTGAGACTGCTTCTGTGGACCCCATCCCCCATGAGGGGATCACAAAAGGGTTCTCCTTTGATGGCCCCCACCAGGGAAAGTATCTGGACAGGAGGTGTCCCTTTGGCAATAAGAAATCGGACATCACATGTGGCATCAGCTTTGGTGTGTGTGTGTGAGAGAGAGAGAGAGGGAGAGAGAGAGAAAGAGAGAGAGAGAGAGAGAGAGAAGGGAAGAGAAAAAAAAGAAAAACAGAAGAAAGGCTGAGGATGAAGGAGGTAACTGGTATGGCAAAAGCAGGAGCCTGGGAGGGTAGGAGCTCCTGCCTTGGGGATTTCCAAGCACTTCACCCACATTCCACCACTCTGCCAAGCCAGGTAGCAAGAGGGCGCTGGGCAAAGGGCCCTGTGACCTCATCAAGGTCAAAGAAATTAGGGAGTGATCAGGGATACAACTACAGTCCCTCAGCCCCTGGCCTCATCCAGATCCCCAAGAGAACAAACCCCCTTTTTTGTTGCCCACATGCCCCTTATTCTACTGTCCTCTTTTCTTGACCCCAGGGCCTCTCGGGGTCCAGGACAGAAGCCCAGGGACATTGCTAAGCTTGGCTAAGTGCTGGTAGGACAGAGGGTGGACCTGGGGCCATGCCAGGGGTGGGGAGTGTATGCTGGGAGCTGGGTAGAAACTGAAATGCCTGCAAGACGGTGATGTGGATCCCTTGGGGGACTGACACAAAGCTCAGGGCTCCCACCCCTTGAGGCGCCCTTGGTCCTGTACCCAGGCCAGCTGAGGAATCCTGTAGAAGCCCAAAGAATTTCTCATGCACCAAAACTGCAGGCTGTTCCTCAGGAGGCACGGAGGTGTGCCCTGCCTTGAATTCAGTCCAAAAAAAGCTTTAAAAAGAGCCCCTGAGTGAATGGTGGGGAGCAGGGTCAGGGCAAAGCCATCAGCAAGGGTGTTCCTGTGATGGTTCAACCTGATTTGACACCCTAGAACTACCCATATTTGGCCCTTTCCCCCAAATAGCGCCAAACCAGCTCCCGGGCCTCCAGGGAATCCTGAAGCTGTTCCAATAGTCTGATATCTGGCCTGGAACTCTGGAAGGCCTGGACTCTAGATCTGATTTGCTGTGTGACCTTGGGCAAGTGCCTTCCCTTCTCTGGTTCTCCACCTCCCCAGCAGTAAGAGTTGGATATCATGAACTAAGTATCCTTCTAACTTTGACAAGTTCAGCTTCTGTGAAGGTCAAGTGTGGGGTGAGAGGCATTGGAGATGCCTGGGTGAGGGTCTAACAGAATGCAGAAGGCTAGCTAGCGTCAGGGTTTTTATAGGGCTCATTTACTGTCTGATGCCTGGCTGAGGGTGATAGTTTCGGAGACCAGGCATTTTTCTTGGCTTCAGTCTCTGCAGGCTGCCCCCTGGTGAGGACATGCACCCTCACCTGGCCGCCTTGGCAATGTCTGCGGTAGATGGTTAGTGCCAAAGACCAGGGGGGACCCTTCAGGCTGAGTATGGCTGGAAACATAGGGTCTGCTTTGTTGTTTTCAGGGGCTTCTCCCATCCCTGGGGTGTGGCCAGACTGGATAGTAAGGGCTCCCTCACTCCACGGGTGGGTAGGGGTGCTAGGGGTCCTCAGAGAGCCTGTCAGCTCCTAGTAGTCCGTTGTCTCCGCTCTGCCGGAAATAACCTTGCTGAGCGTTTGAGGGAAGTGTGAAAAATTGCTGAGCTGACGTTTTCCTCTCCCAGCGTGTGTAAGTGTGCTGGGTAAACAAGGAGAAAGAGAGGAGGGGGGAAGTGAGGAGAGGGAGGGAGGGAAGAGGGAGGAAGGGAGGGAGGAGGGAGGGAGGGCCTGGGGCTGCAGATAGTTCCAGTTATTAGAAAGATCCTCTTACAAGCCATCCTTGCAGCAAGGGCTGCAGGGTCAGGAGGCTGGTGAGAGGGGAATCTGGGGGGTGGGACTGGCAGAGAGGGAGCCTGTGAATGTGGAGGTCAGGGAAACCACAGGCTCCTAACTGATGAAGATGCAAGACCCCAAATGAAAGAGGTGTACCCCCAGCTCTGGAAATGCCTGGGAGTGCTGGAGAATTCCTGGAGGACTCCTGTACACACACACACACACACACACACACACACACACACAAATACACACACACACACACACACACACACACACACACACACACACCCGCTGGCTCTTTGCCTCCCTACTCTGGGCTCCCCCTGAACTCACAGAAGCCATAAATAGGGGAGAGGAAGCCCCCCAGTTGGGGAAAGCTCCAGGTCCCTCTGCAGAGCTCCCCAAAGAAGGGAGGCCAGGTCTCATTTCTCCAAAACGATGCCTTTTCTCCCCTCCTGCTCCTCTCCACGCCTCTATTTTGTGCCTTGGTGGAGCCTTCCCTTCCCCTCCTCTCCCCTGGGTGATGCTGAGCACAGATTCAGTCTCTGGGTGACTTGCCAACTCACCTCTTCCTAACCCTCTCAGAACCTCGCCCTCCCACTCCACCAAGCCCACCCTTTCAGAGGCTTGTGCCCCCAGCAGGGGACTCTCACCACCCCAGAAAGTCTGCTATCCATCCCTCTGCACTGCAGTGGTCTCTGGAACCCAGCCGAGTGTCTACCTCCCTTATGCCCTAACTCTGAACTCCAGGGGGGCCCCAGGTCCCCGTTTCTCTGCCACCCCCCCACCCCACCCTGGCCCCCTACTCCTTCAGAGCGCATCTGACCCAGGCAGATGAGGGATCAATGCCAATCCAATAACGCAGTTGTCTGCCCTCCTGCAGCTACATTAAGCCTCTCCAGCTAGCAGACTGAGGAAGTGCTCCAGCTTCTGCCCATGGGCTCATCTAGTTTGACCACATTACACCAGCGGCTGCTTCCTCTCGCTCCCTTTGATGGCGCCAAGGTGTCGCTCCAGGCCAGGCCTGGGAGCCTGGCTTATAGTCCTCAACCCATCTTCCCCACATTTCAGAAAGTCCATCTGGGAGCAGGGATTCAAAAGGGCTGCCCCAATCTCTTGGCAGAGACAGCCCAGAGAAGGTTGGGGAGGTGCCCAAGGACTCACAGCAGGCCCATCTAAGTCTTATTTAACCACCACTTTCCCTAGCATCTGAGTCTTGGTCCAGGTCCAAGGTGCAAGTCTAAGTTCAGGTCCAAAGTCTGGTCCAACCTCCAGGTCCAGATCTGAGGCCCAGGTCCAATGTCCATATCCAACCTTAGGTCTAGGACCAGGTCCAAGGTCTAGGTCCAAGGTCCAGTCCAAGATTCAGAACAAATCCACATCCAAGTTCAAGTTTCAAGGCCCAGGATCAGGTCCAGATCAATGTTCAGGGTCCAGGATCAAAATCCAGGTCCAATTTTCAGTCCAAGGTCATGCATGTCCAGGTCTATTTTCAAGGATGGCTGGGTTCAAGCCTTCGACCCACCATTAGCTCTTTCTATGGCTTTGAACTCCTCTTCCCCTACCCAGCCTCAGTTTCCCTTTTACAAAAACAAGCAGTTAAACTTGATCTCTTTCAGCTCTGATTTTGTTAGGGGACCCAGAAATCTGCTTTTCCTACGAATTAGTCAGTGGAAGTGTAGAATAACAGAGCCCGGGTGGGATATGGAATCTGGTGCCCACAGTTCCCCCAAAAGCCTGGGGCCACAAGGAGGACATGGGGAACCCGAGCTGAGCACCCACTCTTTGGACAGTCTCAATTTGTGGTTCCTGAGGGAAGGCAGGAGAGTACATTAAGTCCCTTTGTCAGCACAGCAAGTTATACATCCCAAAGATGCGTCATGCACATGCACGCACACATGCACTGAGCAAAGGCATAAATGGTAAACCCTGTCACACCTCCCTGATGGGTGCATCATCTACACGTTCTAGGAGCCTCTGAGGAGCATGGGAGACACTGCTGAGAGAGATGAGGCCCCCAGAACTCCTGATCTCCTTCCCAGCAGTGGTGTCCCCTGCAGCCTTTGAGTAGGAAGGGAGCTTGTGATGGGCACTCTGATTGCACCTTCTGGGGCAGAGAGAGGATAGGCAGGAAGCAGGAGGCCTGGAGAGATGCCACACATTGTACAAGAACCAGGTCTCCAGAAGGAAGCCCAAAAAGGGCCCATCAGGGATTGTCTGAGGGAGCAGTAAGTGTTCTACCAACCAGTGCTGGGCAATTCAAGACCCTCAGCCACCCACGCTTATCTCCACACCCCTTGAAAAAAATCTTTCCTATTGATTCCTGCAGAGCTGTGGGCCTCCCTGTGGGCCACAGGAACTGGGTCACAGTCAGGAAGAAACAATATGGGGGATTTCAGAAGGTGGGGAGAGTGGGGAGGGGCCTTGGAGTCCTCAAGACACTGCCTGGGCCTGGGTCAGGGGTCATGAGCCCGACACCCTACAGCCCTGGTGGTGTTGGGCCAGACCTCACTGTGCCTCTGCTCACTTGGACTCAGGAAGCCCCCCGCCCCAGTGGGCAGGTATACCAGCTGCCAGGAGGTGGGTGTCATTTCTGGTCCAGTGCCCAGGGAACCGCTAACAAAGATGCTATAATAAGGGGAGGGGGAGGCACCAGCCCCTTTGCCCAGCTCTGCGAGCAGACAGGAGAAACTATTTTTATCTCGCTTTGCTGCTGACAGACCTGGCTTTCTGCTCAGCTCGCTGGAGCTGATTCTCGAGGCCCGAGGCCCTGGCACAGCACGAAGCAGCTCTAAATATACCCGGGCAGCAGCCCTCCAGTCCCCCCAGCGAGCAGGCCGAGCCCTCCTCAGGAAAGTGGGCCACCTGGGAAGCTGGCTCACCACCTTGCCCCACTCTTTTTCTGCCCATCTCGAGACAGGCAAGTGGGCCTGGGGCTGGAAATTCTTTGGAGGAAGTGTGGGACCCTGGGAATCGGTAGAGAGTAGGAAAGAAGCCCCGGACTGGGAGGCAGGAGGCCAGCCTCACTCTGATACAGACTTGCTTTGTGACCTGAGATGGGTCAAGGCCCCTCTCTGGACCTCAGCCTGTGTAGAACTAGGCCACCAGAAGTGACCATCGTGTTCCCTAAGACATTAGCTCATGTACCTGAAGTACTAAGCGGGGTGCCTTGTACACAGTAAGTGCTCAATAAGTGTTAGGAGTTCCTTTTATTATTTATAAAAATGTACAAGGGGCTGGAGCATTTTTAGGAGTAGCTTCTCCCAACCCCCAACACCCCATCATCCCGTAAGACACAGGCCAACTGGGGGATGTTATTCAAACAAAACCACCGCCCCTTCCCCCCACCGACTGAAAATCTTTGTCCCTTTATCACTCCACCCCTCCCGCCAGCAGGTCTCCATGCCTGCCCAGGGGTTTCAGGGAAAACACAGGATTTGGATGGGTTCGAGCCTAAGTCCTCCTCTGGTGACCTTGGGTGAATCCTCTCCCATCTCTGGGCCTCTGGGCTTATTAGCACAGTGCCCAGGGCACAGTGACAGCAGTCCTAGCAAAGATCCCCCCACCTTCATCAAGGGGTCAGCTGGATGAGACATTATCTGCAGAGGGCCCAGCATCTTAATTCTCATAAGATTCCCTTTCCACCACTCCTTTGGGTGTAGCGTTTGTTTGTTGTTGTTGTTGTTTTTATGGATTCTGGACCTCCAATCTAAATTATCAAGACTCCTGGGCAAGGAAAAGAAGTCATTTCTCAGGTGACATGCGCATGGCATCTCCACATCTCCCAAATGTTTCTGAGCCTCCCCACAGTAGCCCCACATGGCAAAGGTGGCTCTGGTTATGACTGACCTGAGGTCACAGAGCTAGGGTATGAGTACGAGGGCCAGGATGAAAGCCAGGTGTCTTCTCTCGGGGTCCCTGGGCCTCCCCGCCTCTATCAGGACCCAAACAAGAGAGCCCTACCGCCTCCTGTCAGCTGAGGGAGGGCTCCTTCAACCTTCTATAGTCACCTGTGAGGCAGAGGAAGGCACCCTAAACCCATCCGGGTCCCATGTACAGAGTTAAGAGCACAGCTTACAGTGTCGTAAAGGATTCTGCAGGGTTGAGGCCCAGAGAGGTGAGGTGCTTTGCCCAAGGCAACACAGCAGCCTGAGACATCATGTGTGTCTCTTACTCTCTGGCAGATTGGAAGGATATCACCAGGAAATTAAGGGATAATAATAAGAACAACAATAGCTTGAGAAGTTATTGTATGCCACGCATTGTACTGACTTTACATGCACTAAATCATTCAATCTCATTATGAGCCTCCTTATACAGATGTGGCATAAAAAGGTGAAATAACTTGCCTGAGGTCACATAGCTAGGGAGAGGTCTGTGGATTTGAGGAGAATAAGGTGGAGTTGATGGGGGGTGGGAGACAGGAAAATGGACATCACTGAGGGATCAATTGAGCACGATGTGGAAAGGGTCTTTAGAGCACCCCAGCCAACCTTCATCCTTACAAAGTCCACAGAGACTACAAAACCTGGCCAAGGTCACAAAGCCAAGTTAGAACCATCACCTCCGCCTAACATCCCCACCCCACCGCCACCAAACTCCACAGCTGATCGGCATCAGGTCTGGCCCCACAATTCCGTCCCAAAGGCAATTCTGCATCTGTCCCTAGGCAGATGAGCAACCTTTGTTTGAGACACCCCTATTTCTGTATAAAGTAGAGAGTCTGGCAGCGACAAGAGTAAGGCGCTGCAGTGCTTAAGGCCGCCACCAGAGGGCGCTGCGGACAGAGAGCCCAGTTCCGTGAGGACTGCCTGGTGGTTCACTAAGCTCCTCCTACTACTACAAGCCAGAAGTTTTCTCACCAGAACATAATAAGAGGTAGAAATTACACATCCTGGGTGAGGAAACAGAGAGGAGCAGCAAGATATGTCCAAATAGATGCCAAGAAAACTGCAGCAACAGGAACCCATCTGGGGAGACTGTTATTATTACTTAATAATAGCCATGTATTATGGGTTTACAATGTGCCAGGCACTGGGTTGGAATCCTGGTGATCAGTTATCAGCTGCGCGACACTGTGCATGTTACTTACCTACCTTGTGCCTCAGTTTCCTCATCTGTAAGATGGTACCAACCTCAGAGTCACGAGGGTAGAATGCTTTCGGGTCTGTAAAGCCCTTAAAGCAGTGTGACAGGTAAGTGCTCCAGGAGTGTTGGTTATTATTTTTCACTTATTGTTTGTTTACTCATGGACTCCTTACTGCAACTGGATGAACTAGGTGATTTTATTATCCCCCATATTACAGCTAGGAAACTGAGGCACAGAGAGATAAAGTAATTTGTCCAAGATCATACAGCTGGGAAAATTAAAGCTGCAACTCAACCCAAGCAGCCTGGCACCAAAGTGTGCACTTAACCAATATGCCACCCTTCATAATAGCAAATGCAAGACACTGGTCACATGATCAGTGGCCCCCCCCCGACCCCGCCCCATATTGTATTCTATCTCCATAGATTGTATTCTATCTCCATATCCAGAGAAAGGACCTGAGGCACAGGAAGATGCATGACTTGTTCAAGGTCACCCAGCTAGGATCTGTGTCAGGAATCAAGTCCTCCTAAGGCCAGGCAGACAGAATGGCCTGTAGCAGATCCTGCTGGGTTGGCCTGGCAAATCTTTATCACTTGTTGCACAAATATTTACTGAGTGCCCAGTAAATAGAATTAGCGTGGGCTCTGGTTATAGGAAGCAGACAATCCAGCCCCAGCTTCCTCAGGGACCTCTCAGTGTATGGAAAACAAGGGGAGCAGCACAGGGAGTTCCACTCCTTGCTCTGCCCCTTGAGCAAGTACCATCACCACTCCGCATGCACCTCAGTTTTTGTATCTGCAATACAAGGATTTCTGTGACGATTCTGTGAGGTGATGGAAGTGAAGCACTTAGCGAAGAGCCTGGCACATAGTAAGTGCTTAATAAGTATTAGCTATTATTATTATCATCAGTAATTACTATGGAAACACTAAAGAAGGAAGAGGTCTGGAAGTGCCCAACCGGTATTTAACTCAGTCTGAAACAATACTCTCTGAATGTTTGGGGGCCTAAGTACAAGGCCTGATTCCTGGAGTGGGAGGTGGGGGAACCTCCAGACCAAAGGCATACAGGAGGAGGAATGGGGTGCTGAGAGGCTGGGCACCACTCCCTCAATTAAAACTGCCGCCACCACTGTTTTCCCTGCATCTGACCAGAACTCCCTACTGGGCCCTCACCCCCACAATCCTCTGGCAGCACAGGGGGCAGAGGATAAAATAAGAGCACACCCTCCCTTCAGGGTTTGCAGACAGTCTGCACAGACTTCACCCTGTGACCATCCTAGGTGCCAGATGAGAAGCAAAGGGGGCCTAACCTCCACTGTTCTCTGGAATCAATGAACATGAGAACTCTCGGTAATTTGGTACCAGGTTGGTTAAGATTGTGAATGTCTGCCAGAAATTCACTTGGGAGCCCAGGCCCCAGAGTCCTCAGGGAGGGAGCTAGTACCATTCTAGGCCTTGGGAGGCAGAGACAAATCAGGGTGGCCCCAGCCCTTGGGAAAACCCTATGGAATCCTCTGGGAGAGCCCCAGCCTGCACACCCACCAATCATTCAAGCCCAAAATGGACAGGATTTCTGATCCAACTCTAGAAAGGAGGGAGGAGGGGGAAATGAATTCTTACAGGGGGAGGTCAGAAGGCGGGTCTAGTGGAGCAGGGAGCAAAGTAGGTTCCAGAGCAAGCACAAGGAAGTCTTCCTGGAGCACCTACTTGCCACACACTTGACCTCTTAAATTCTCCAGTAACCCTGGGGGATGGGTCTAACAGGACCATCATTCATTTATGCAACATCTATTCATCACACACCTCTTGAGCCAGGCACATGCTGGTCACACAGATCCAGCCCTGGAAAGCTCTGTCTGGTGGGGGAGGCAGACAAAGAACCTTCAGTAGTCACTTTTTCAAGCAAGTAAAAAGCATAATTATAATACCTATCATTTATATAGCAATTACTGGATGCTCCCTTTCTCTTTCTCAATTTCCGTACATGTAAAATGGGGATTAGAACAGTACCTACTTTGTAGGGTCTGTGATGATTAGAAGAGTTAACATGCTTTAAAAGAGTTAACATATGTAAAGTACTGAGGCAGAGCCTGAATGGATTTTTGTGATGATTCTGTGAGGTGATGGAAGTGAAGCACTTAGCCCAGAGCCTGGCACATAGTAAGGGCTTAATAAATATTAGCTATTATTATTATCATCAGTAATTACAATGGGAAGAAACACAAAAGAAAGGGATCCGGAAGTGCCCAACAGGTATTTAACTCAGTCTGATGCACAGTAAGCTGTTAACACGTGTTTCTTTTCATCACTTTACTCAGCTCTTTCCAAAGACCCTGGGAAAGGAGTGTCCAATTATAAGTTCCATTTTGTAGATGAGGAAAGGGAGATTCAGAGAAGTCACAGGACTGGAATGGCAGAAATGATGTGGGAATAAAGAGAAAACGGGCTTTGGCATCAGATTGACAAAGTCTGAATCCTGTTTCCATCACCTACTGGCTGTGAGCTTAGACTGTGTGCCTCAGTTTCTCTTATCTGCAAAGTGGATGTACTAATCATAAGGCCTTCACCGCGTGGATGTAAGCACTTAAAACTAGTGAACGCAAAGCCAGTAGAACCCTGCGGGGCACCCAGCTCCAAGAGGATGATGGGGTGGGAGTCATTTTTACTGCGGACCATGCAGGAAAGATTTTAAGCCAGGCAGACTGACACCAAGAGCAGAGGTTTCTGACAGCGACCACTGTCTTACCAGCAGCGATCATCTCCCAAAAGCAGCCATGGAACTCCGAGCTGGAGGGCCTGGGGAGTGACTTGCCCCAAGGGGGAAGCCCTCCTCGGCGCCTCACCTTCCTCCCTCTCCCTTTTCGCCCCTGCAGGTTATGCCCCTCATTGCCTGCCCCACAGCAGCTACGATGCCGACCAGAAGCCAGGCCTGGAGCTGGCGCCCGCTGAACCCGCGTATCCGCCGGCGGCGCCGGAGGAGTACAGCGACCCCGAGAGCCCGCAGTCCAGCCTGTCGGCGCGCTACTTCCGTGGGGAGGCGGCCGTGACCGACAGCTACTCCATGGACGCCTTCTTCATCTCAGACGGGCGCTCGCGGCGGCGGCGGGGTGGGGGCGGCGTAGACGCGGGGGGCGCGGGAGACGCCGGGGGGCGCGCAGGGCGCAGCGGGGCGCCGGCGGGCGGCGGGCACCGGCACGCGTGCGCCGAGTGCGGCAAGACCTACGCCACGTCGTCGAACCTGAGCCGCCACAAGCAGACGCACCGCAGCCTGGACAGCCAGCTGGCGCGCAAGTGCCCGACGTGCGGGAAAGCGTACGTGTCCATGCCGGCGCTGGCCATGCACGTGCTCACGCACAACCTGCGCCACAAGTGCGGCGTGTGCGGCAAGGCCTTCTCGCGGCCCTGGCTGCTGCAGGGCCACATGCGCTCGCACACCGGCGAGAAGCCGTTCGGCTGCGCGCACTGCGGCAAGGCCTTCGCCGACCGCTCCAACCTGCGCGCGCACATGCAGACGCACTCCGCCTTCAAGCACTACCGCTGCCGCCAGTGCGACAAGAGCTTCGCGCTCAAGTCCTACCTCCACAAGCACTGCGAGGCCGCCTGCGTCAAGGGGGCCGAGCCGCCGCCGCCGCCCTCCGCCGGCCCCGCCAGCTGAGTCTCCCGCCGCGCCTCCGCGCCGGGAACTCGCTCACCACGCACCCCGGGTACCCCACCTGCGCCCTCTTCAACCCCCAGCTGCGTTTCCCTGCCCACGTCCTTCGTGGGGACCACCCCCTCCTCCCAGCCTGGAACTTTTCTTTCCAGCCCCCCCAAACCACAATTCACACCCCGCACTGTCTTCCCCAGCGCATCCCGACCCACGCCGTTCATTCCCGCTACCAAGACTCAGACCATGATCCCCTGTCTGCCTCCTCAAGACTCCCAACTCAGGCATCAGGCCCGCACCTCTCCCGGGCCCCCAGAGCTGGAATTTTCTCTTGCCCAGACATTGCACCTCTCCCCTTGTAACGTTCAGACCTTGACTCACTTCTCAGCTTACTCTCTACCCATTCCTCTATTGGAGAACCCAATCTAAAACCCAAACCTACCCTTGACTCTCATGCTTGCTTTGGTTTCCCCATCCACACCCCAGATGCAACCCCATTCCAACCCGGAACCATTCCTCTGGCCTCTCTGCCGAGTCTCCCTGTATGTGTCTGCATCCTGAACCCCTCCATACCCTGGCCTTAGGCCCACTACACACCACCACCACCCACCTATCCACACTCTTTGGTCTTTGGGGGGCCTTCTCACCCACGCCCACCTGCTTTCTCCAGACCCCCTCATCCCTCTAGCAGCTCTCACCTCTGAGTGCTGCTGACCTGGGGCAGACTTGAGGGGGCAGTTCAGGCCTGTCCCTTAATGTAGCCCCTCTCTCACCAGAGGACAGCCCCTCCCTGGGCGTCCAGCCTCAAGCTGCGCTCTCCCCAGATTCTCTGAGCACTTTCCCAATCCCCAAGACTACAGGTACCCCTCCTTATTTGTTGGGGGGAGATCTGGGGCACCTCACAAATGCCCTTACCCTGTCTGGCTGGGCCTCTCCAGTTATTTATTTGTGTATTTATTTATTTACTTATTTATTATTCTATTTAATCTCTTGGCCTCACCCAGGGACAGTCTGGCTTCCCCAGCTGGACTGGGAGGCCAGGGAGCCAGGCAGGGAGAGGGGACAGTCAAGGCCATAGAAGGCTGCCCCTGCTCCCCCCCACCCCACGCCCGGTCTTGGGGAGTGAAGGAGAAACCCCACCCTCATCAGAGCCTGAACTCTTTGGGGAAGGAGGCACGAAAATGGGAGGATAGCCTGCTGACCTTCAACTGGGGGATGGGGCATTGGTCGAGGGGTGTCAAGGTCCAGCCATGGGGCAGGTCCCCACCATCCTGAGCCTTCCACTCCCACTCCAGGGAGACCAGAGAGAGGAGCCTCCTGATTTGTTTCCTATTTATTCCTCTTCTCGAGGGACCCCAGGTTCCAGGGACCGACTGAGCCCCGGACCCCGCTGGGGCCTCTGGCCCGCTTTGTTCCCCGGGAGGAACGCTCCTTCCCGGCCATGTCTATGCAACTCTCCCGGGCAGAGGGGCAGAGGATGTCAACCGCAACCCCCCTCCCTTTGGCCGCCACTACCTCCCCCGCCGCGCTTTGGCATGCCCGGGTGAGGACCGAAGCACACACCTCCACGTTCACGGGGCCGGCCCCCTCTGCTTTAAGCACACGCCTCTCTCCGCCCCATCGCTAGGCTCCCAGCTCCGGGGCGGGAGTCCTGGACTCTGACACTACCCCTCTCTCCCTAGCCCCAAAGGTGGGTGGAGACTGGAAGGGCCCCTGGAGCAGGGGCACTTCCCTAGGGCTTCTCAGCTCCAGGCGCACCTGGGTAGGGAGGCGGCAGGGATGAGGGGAGGGAGAGGGGTCGCAGAAGCAATTACGGAGGGTGTTGACCCTGTAAATACAAACTTCCGACAGCAATAATTTTCCATGCATGCTAAGCCTTTTGGCCATATTTTGTATGAGCGCTTGGCGCTCTCCCTCCCTCCTCCTCCCTATCTCCCCAGATCCC
Source organism: Aselliscus stoliczkanus (assembly GCA_033961575.1). Taxonomy (NCBI): domain Eukaryota; kingdom Metazoa; phylum Chordata; class Mammalia; order Chiroptera; family Hipposideridae; genus Aselliscus; species Aselliscus stoliczkanus. The sequence goes on along the minus strand of CM066738.1, from coordinate 24,603,019 downwards.
CATCCTTTCCTCACTTCCAGCAGTATTACTTGTAACGCAATTCAGGGATATTAAAGGGACTTTGGCCACTCATCAGCGCCTCGAGACCTTGTGATTGGGGGGAGGGCATCTGAGAGGAAGCCGAAATCTTTTCCACTTCATTTCCCTCCCGGTAGCCTGACTAGCCTGTAGCTGCCACCAGGGGTCGCACACATCCAGGGGTCCCTTGACATCCGCAAGGTCCCCGGTTTCCTCAGTCCTAAATATTCCTCAAATACTGGGGTGGAAACTCAAAGCGTTCAAGAACCTGATAAGTAAATAATGCAGGTTGCCCTAAGAAGTTGGGAATGGTGGAATCTGTGACTAACAGGAAAGAATGTGTCTCATCTTAAAGAACTGCAATTCAAATTAACTACACCTACCAAACAAATACAACTGTGAGCCAGATTTGTCTCTTGACAGCCAGCTTACAACTCCTATATTCTCCCCCATCTCATCCCTTACTGTCAGTCACACAAGCAGCAAGTGCATGCATGCAAAAGAGTTTGACGCTGACTCAAAGTTGTCCCAAAACAGTGAACTGCCTCTAGAACTCATGAGCTACCTGAAACTCATGAGTCACTGAAAGTGTTCAGCAAGACATTGCACAAACAATCCATCTTCTGTGCCAGCTGTCTCAGTGATCTTTCCAAACACAAATCTGTCCTTGCCTTACTAAAAACTCCACTGGGGACCACAAACATCGTGCTACTTAATTCTGACCCTCAACATAGACTCACTAAGAGGCAAGGCCTGTGTGCTTTGAGGGCTGGATGCCAGGCTGAGGGGTGGGAACTGCAGGCTGGAACCCCCATCTTCCCTGGGGCCACCTTTCAGGTTTCCTCCACTTGTAGGCAGGCAGTACACTCAACTTTTAGACCCTGGTGTCGTCTGCTTTTCCCTTAGCACACCTCTGGACAGATGGCTGCATTCTGAGCTGTGTGCTAGATGTCTCCAATAATGACAGCAGTGTGGGAACCACCCCTGCAAAGTCTCCAGTGGGGTTTTGAGGGGCCCAGGCATATGTGGCCTTCACTGGCCATCCACATACAGTCCTGTGTGGTTACACACTGCTTCTGATTGGTTGCTGCATCGATTACATTTGTTTCAGGTCCAGGGAACAGAACCCATTCTAGATCAGTATTTTATAAACATGGAATTCCCTGTTATCAGATGCCCTTGAAGTGAAAAGTATTTAACACCGGGAATTGGCTGCTGACAAAATTGTTGGAAAGGCTGAAAAGGAGGGCCCTCAGCTAGACCCCCAGAATATCACTACAGAACTGGCCCACCAGGGGAGTTACTACCTCTTCCATACCAGACAGGGAGTCAGGAGGCGACACTGGAACTACTAAATTCAAGAGCCCAGCCGTGTAGGCTTGTTCTTGACCCAGAGATGAGGAGGCCCTTGCCACTGCCTCTAAAACTGTCTCCCTTCTCCCACTATGATGGTGGCTCAACACTAGAACACTGTTACAGGAAAACAGCCTTTCCATGACCATCTTGCCCATAGCAAGAGACAACAAGGCAATAAGGAAATGGTCCCTGCTCACTTCTGCCATCCAAATCCCACGGAAGTGCATCTATCTGAGAGAATCTAATTCACTGTCAGTATCCTTGCTGCAAGGAAGTCTGAGAAAAGTATTTTTTAACTTTCCAACACATGATACAAAAGGTACCCTAGAGGGATATGGAAATGGATGCTGGGTGCCAACTGACTATATCCATCCCAGTTGTAGGTCTCTCATCCATCCTACCCTCCCTCTTTGATTGGCAGCCATGCAATTTGGGGACTGAATCAGATTAAGGGGTGGTCTTGACTGGTTGAAGAGTAATCCCATCCCCCATGGGTTGAAAATGGGTATATGGCTCAAATTTGGCCAATGAGACTTAAAGACAGGTTTGCTGGAAGTTTATAGGAAAATTTTGTGCCTTCCTCACTCTTAAGAGAAAAGAAGCCAAGTCTCTCTATCGCCCTGAACATGAACAAAGGAAGTATATCATCTCGTGACCACGAAGGGAACCAGCCTTGGTTGGTAGCATGAAGCCCACAGCCCAGATGACAGAGCAGAGAGATGGGAAAAGCCCATATCCCTGATGACCTCAGGGAGCCATGGAACAATCCATCCTGAAACATACTCAGTGGGCTGCTTCTGGACTTCATGGTATCTGACATGAGTGTCTTCATTGTTTAAGTCAGTTGAATCAGGTCTCTATTACCTGCAGCCCAGAGCACCTCAATTAGCATTTATCAATCGAGCCTGCTTTTCACAATTCTCTGAAAGGAAGAACTCCATGATGCAACTCTCTGGTTCTCCTCCTACCTGTCTGGCTGCTCTGCCTAGCAACTCTGCAGACCTACCTTCTTATACCCAAGGAAGGAACTCACTTCCTGTTCCTTCTTATGTTCCAGTCTGTGTTCCTCAAGGTTCTCTCCTAGACTCTCTCCTCTTCTCACTGCATGCTCTCATGAAGCGATCTCATTATACCCAGGGCTTCCATGTCCCCCCAAATGCAGGTGACTCACAAATTGACATGTTCAATTCTGACCTCCTCCCTGAGTTGCCAATCCATATCTGCTAGCAGGCCACCTCCACAAGGATATCTCAGAAACATCATGGACCAGCCCAAGTCTGAAGCCACAATTTGGTCTCCTCCAGGATTTCCCACCTCCACAAATGGCACCAGCATCCATCCAGTCTTGTAGCCACAAAACCCAGAAGTCATCTCTCCCACCTGTCTCCTCCACCCTACTACCCAATCCACCACCAGGTTTTGTTGATTTTTTTTCTATCATCTCAGTCTCCAGCCTAGTCCATACCTATGATCATCTCTTACCTGGACAACTGGACCAGCCTTCTCACTGGTCTCCCTGGATCCATTTTGCCTCCCCCACCTCCCTTCCTCTCTCCACAAGGGCCGCATAGATCTTCTCAAAAATGCAGGTTTGGGGAAGGCCAAGTGGATAAGTTGGTTAAGAGCCCAAGCTCTGAGCAACAGGGCCACCAGTTTGATTCCCACATGGGCCAGTGAGATGCGCCTGAGCTGAGCTGCCGCTGAGCTGCCAACAGGATGGCTCAGCTGGTGAGAGCATGTGCTCCTAACAACAAGGTTGCCAGTTCGACTCCCGCATGGAATGGTGGGCTGCACCCGCCCCCCTCCCCACCGCCACCCTGCAACTAAGATTGAACACAGCACCTTAAGCTGAGCTGCCAACAGGCGGTCAGATGGTGACTTGGAGCTGAGCTAGCTGCACCCTCCACAACTAAGATTGAAGGACAACAACTCCCCCAATTCCCCAATAAAATCTTTTTTAAAAAGAAAATTAATTTTTTTTAAAATGCATATTTCATCATGTCACTCCCATCCCCCTTCTGTGCTTAAAACACTTCAGTGACCTCCCACTGTGTGTGGGAAAGGCAGAACCTGCTTAGGGTGACTTCTGAAGCCCTACCTAGTCTGGCTCTTTCCATCACTCCAGCTGAATCTTCGACCATGTGCCCTTTGCTCTTTGAGCTCCAGCTGCCTCTTTTCGGCAACTTTGCTCCCTCCTGTCATAGGGCCTTTGCATAAGCTGTTCTCTCCACCAGTAATAGATTCCACCTGCACTGCCATTGCCACCACCCTGTACTAGTTAATACCCTTTCATCATCTCCCAGCTGTGTGGTCACTTCCTCAGGGACCACATGCTGTTTGTTCTCAGCATTGACCATTAATGTATCCTTTTCCATTAATCAGTGTAGTTTTTGGTCATTCTCTGTCTCCCTCACTAGACCATAGGTTTCATGAGGCAGAGACTAAATCTTTTTGCTCATTATTAAATCCCCTGGGTCTAGCACCATGCCTAGTCAATAGCAGATGACCAGGAATTACTTTTTTAATGAACAACATATATTTAAGTCATAATCAACTATAGTGGCTTATGCTTTTTTTTTTTTTTAAAGTCTCTGTCCCTCGTGGCCATAGTTGATTGGTTCAGTTGTGGTCATCTGACTAGAACTTGGAAATCTTGTCTCCTTCTCTGAGTCATAAGGCCTGTAACTTGAGAGCTGTGGCTCAGATTGCTAACCACTTATCAATCTCCATTTTCTCTTTCCTTTGTAAGACAACTCCAATTTTAGCTGAGCATATGGCCTCATTGAATGAAGACTACATATCCCTGCTGTCCTTGCAGCCAGAGTAGCCCCGTGACCAAGTTCTGGCCAATGACATGACAAGGCAAGTGTTACAATGAACTTCTGACACAACATCCAAAAAGGGGAGGGTCATATCCTTCTGCCTTTCCATTTCTCCACCTCCTTCCAGGCTGGCACTTCAGCAGCAATCTTGAACCACCAGGTGATCCTGAGAATGAAAATCCTACTCTAAATGATATAGTAGACAGGTAGAAAAGGCCTGTGCCCCTAGTGACCATGACGCAGCCACCCCAGCTTCACCCCACAGCCATCCCACCACCCCCATCAAGGGAGTAGCCAAGTGTTATTAAGCTAATTCACATTGGCTTTCCTCACTTGCAAACAAGAGTCTTGGCTAATACATTGAGACTAGTCTGCAAGTGCAAACACAGAAAGACCTTCAAGATCTATTATTAATTTAAAATGTAATCAAACAGCTCATGTTTATTGAGCACTTACAATGTATCGCGCATTTTCCTAAAGACTTTACCTACATCATCTCTTTTGTTCTTTCAACAATCCTACTAATTAGGTACCATTATAATAGCCATTTTGCAGATTAGGAAACTGAGGCACAGACAGGCGACTGGCCCAAAGTCACACCCAGATAAGGTGTGGAACTATTGGGAGTGATCCACGATATTCCCCCTTTGCCGTAGCTTGGGTTCTCCAATAGCAATCTGAGAGTTGTGTGCAGGTAGTTTACGTGGGAGGTGGTCCCAGGAAGCAGGAGCGCCGAGGCAAGGAAAATGAGACTGTGTTAGTGAGGTCACTGCTGCAGCAATGGGGCAGGGTACTGCTGGACTCTGAAAAGGGTCTGGACAGGTCTGTACGGTCTGGAATGCCTGCCTCTCACAACTGTCCACCTGTGACAATGGAAAAGTGGCTTTTACTCATCAGCTCCTGTCTCCCTCGGTGAACACCCCAACACCTCTGGGATATGCCTCTGTAGGGGCAAAGGTACTGCAGGGATGGAAAATGCGGAAGCTTCGGGAGTTTGGGCTGGGAAGCTGGCAATTCTAGGTGAGTTCTGGCTTTCATAGAACTTCCCACCACAATTCCGGCTGAAATCAAAGGCTGGCCAAGAAGGAGTGACATTGACACCCAGGCCTTTGCTCCACCCTTTCCTTATCAACAAATCTCCCATTTATTCAGACATCCACCTATTGCTTAACCCATCTAGGTGTCTCAGAAGAGACTGACTCTTGGGTTGTGGCTGATTGGTCCTTGAAAGTTGTTATATAGTAATGTGATGTTTGCAGCTACAGCAGCTATCTTGGAACCATGAGGGGCAAGCCCGAGGACACAGACGGGAACACAGAGGTTCTTTCCAAAGAGGGAAAGAACTGGGTCTTGGGTAATATTGTTCAACTACCTCTTTACCAACCATGCATACACTTACCTCCAAACATCTTTGGAGGTAAACAAATCTTCTTAATGTTTAAGCCATTTTGAGTTGAACCATAGGTATCTTAACATACAGGACTTGACACCAGAAGTGTGGGGGGGGGCCTCACTGGGCATACCATGATGAGAGATTCAGGTCAAATCTTCATTTTTCTATCCCAGAAGCTGTTCTCTTGCCTCTTCTTACTTCCTGGAATGAGGAAGTGGTTCTATCAAGAGGGGACACACATTCCCTCTTGATAAAATGCTCTAATTCTCAGTAATTCTGGGGTTGAGGAGCGGGTATCAGTTTCACTTTCAGAAACAAAGTATGACTTGGATGCTCATAGGGGTTATATTTTGAAACCGCAGAAAGGGAAAGGTTTAAGTGAAATTCATAGTGCCTCAGCATTCTAAGGTTTGCAAAAGCCTAAGGTCCCAACTTGAATGACCTTCAACAGCAAAAGGCGTGTTACACAATTCACAGAGCACTTATTTATGTGCATCCTCTCAACTCACACTCATAACAACTTTAAATGATGGACAGCATTGCCCATTTGGCAGAGGGTTCAGAAAGTGTCAATAACTGACCCATGTAGCACTCCCCTCCTCCGGGGTTACCATGTCTAGTTTTCTCCAGCTGAGGGTGATTATGCATTCCCCATGCAAGTGACAACTAGGGTAAGAAGGAGGACAACCAAACCAGACATGCCTGTCTTCAGCCAGGTCTGAGACTGTCTCACCTCCCTGCTTTTGCTCAAGCTGCTTCTGTGGATGCAATGCCATTTACATATACCTTTTTATTCAGCACTTCCTCATGCCCGGTACCTTTCTAAACACATGTGTTATTCTCATTTATTCTCCCTGACAATCCAGAGAAAAAACTTATCTGGCACAGAGAAGTTGGGTAACCCCTCCCCTGCTCCCAGGTTACACAGCTGGTAGGTGGAATCAAGATTTGAACCCATACCATTCAAATGATTCCAGAGCCTACACCCTAAACCATCACCCACTTCTTCCCTCTCCCTCTCCAGGGCCAAGCCACTTTCCAGTTTGAATGTCCCTTCTCCAGAGAGCCTTTCCTGATGGATGCTCTCAGTCAAACATGGCCTCTCCTTCAGCACCCTGGGTATTCATGATAAAACCAGCCACTTACCTACTTTGGTTACCACTATGTAAACACTAATGTACACCCCATCCAGCCCACCATCAACCATTATCTCTGAGTGTCCCTCCAAGCTTCCCACAACCATTTTACAGAAGAGAAGGCTGAGGCTCAAAAACGTTATACAACTTGCCTGAGACCACACAGCTAGGGAGTGGCCAGATGGGACCTGAACCCAGACCAATCTGTGCCAAAGCCCTAATGCTGACAAAGATGCTGATAAACACGTGGAGCCTTGGCCTACCTCCGGGGGCTACAGAGGACACTGGGTGTTGAACATGGGCCCAAGGGGACAGAGGGCTTTCAACGGAAGAAAGTGGGGCTGGCAGTCAGTGTGTCTGGACTTAAGTCATCACTACCAACCACTGTAGCCTCGGTGTCCACATCTGTAAGCAGGTGTTCGTGGTTAAGTGGCCCAGAGCTCTGGCCTCAGGTGACCTGATTTTCATTTTCAGCTGCTGTATCTTGGACAAACGGTTCCAAAACTACATCTACTTCCCAGTGGTGCTGTCAGGATGCTATCGGACAGTGTGGAACTTTAGGGCAGTGCCCACACAGTGTCAACACGATTCCAGAAGGCTCCTTATGACAGTTACTTTTGCTGAACGGAAACTGCCAGCGATGGGGTAGCGAGTGCACCCTGGAGCCGGCCTACCTGCTTCAGCCACCTCCTAGCTCCAGGACCTTGGGCAAACAAATCACTGTACCTCAGTTTCCTCATCTGCTAAAAACAAAATAATAATAATAAACTTTTTAATAAAAAGGGGAACAATAATCATACCTATCTTGCAGGATTGTTTTGATGTGCCTGCAAAAGTGTTTAGAGCAGTGTCTGACACCGCACCAGGTTCGTAGTTTTACTGTTGGCATTATCATGTCCAGGGCTATTATCGCTAAGGGCTCCGACAGCCGGACCCACAAGCACTGTGGATTTTGCCGACTCATCCTCGCTCGGCAGGTCCCGCGCCCTCCCGCCCCACGGCCAGCAGACTCACCCTGAGTCAGCGGGTCCGGGCGTGTCCACTCCCGGGAAGCCGCAAGGCGGAGGGGAGGCGGCGAGGCGCCCCCCGGCGGAGCGCAGGAGCCCCGCGCGGGTCTGGCCCCGCTCAACGGGCCGAGCGGACGCGGGTGGGGGGGGGCGCGGGGTGGGCCGTCTCACCGCCGGGCCGAGGGAGAACGGCGGCCGGGCCCGGGCCCCCCCGCCCGCCCGCGCGGGATGGTACGGCCCGGCCGGGTTAAAGCCCCGGGGAGGAGGCGCGGCTGGCGGCGGCGGCGACGCGATGGGACTGCGAGCGGGAGGAGCGCTAGGAAGGGCCGGAGCTAGCCGGGGGGCTCCCGAAGGACCCGGGCCGAGCGGCGGCGCTCTAGGCGGCAGCATCCACTCGGGCTGCATCGCCGCCGTGCATAACGTGCCCCTGAGCGTGCTCATCCGGCCGCTGCCGTCTGTGCTGGACCCGGCCAAGGTGCAGAGCCTCGTGGACACGATCCGGGTAAGGCCCCGGAGGGGCCGGCTAGGGGGACGACTCGGAGGAGGGAGGTCGCGCTGGACGTGAGAGGGGACTGGTCCCAGGCTCCGCCGGAAGTCAGCCTGTGCTGTGTGACCTTGAGCAAGTGGCTGAGCCTCTCTGGGCTTGTTTCCTCACTGGAGCAATGTGGATTGGACGAGATGATTAAAATGACGATCGAGGGCCGGCCGAGTGGCGCGGTGGTTAAGCGCTGGCTTGGGAAGCCAGCGGCCCCGGTTCGGGTCCCACATATGAGGGCCAGGGACACTGCCCTCGAGAGGAAAAATGATAAAATAATAATAATAATAATAATAACGATCTATAACTCTTATAAAGAGAGCACTTGTCGTGCCGCAGGAGCTGTTTTAGTTTCTTCATGCCAACCCTATGAGGTAGATCCTACTATTCCTCTTTTACAGATGAGGAAACTGAAAAGGATTTAAGCAACTTGTTCAAGGTCAGGCACTTACAAAGTGGTATAGCCTGACCCCAGTGCCCAGCAGCATGGCCACCACGCTATCTGGAGATAAGCTGTGCTGTCACTTATGGCTGTGACAGTCAGTGGCAGGGGGACTGGGCATGTCATGTCTGCTGGGAGGGCCTTGTTTGAGTTGGAACAGGGAGGAGACTGATTTATTCCATCACTGAAAAGTAGGGTGGTTAAAGAATCCTGGCAGGACTTTGGAGAAGGGAAGGGACATATGTGTCAGGTTAGGTCTGCATGGCTTCTTGTCCCCTTCCCCCAGACCCTTCAGGTGACCATCTGAGACCCAAGTTCCCACCAAACATCTCTACAGCTCCCCCAAATGTCTTTCAATCTTAGAGTCAGCACTGCTGTCCCCACTGCCTGGAACTGCTTCCCCAGATAACCACAGGGCCTGCTCCCTCATCTGTTTCAGGTGTCTGCCTCCAGTCCTTCCTGGTGAATGGTGCCCTGGCCTCTCTAGCTGCCCCCTTAACCTGAGCTATTTCTCCATGGAGCACTTACTCCACCTGAGATTACATTATACCTTTATTTGTTCATGTTTCATTGTCTGTCTGCCTCCACCTCGTGTGAACTCCACAAGAGCAGGAATTTTGTCCTATCTTGGCTGTTTCCTTAGCACTAGCACAGTACCTGGCTGTTTTTGGAGGATCTAGCCATATAGGATGTCTCCCACCCCAGGGCCTTTGCACAGGCTTTTTCCCCTGCGAGGGAAGCTCTTCTATCTTTTATTTCTAACACCTCAGTCTTTCTGTCTCAGTGTAAGTGTCTTCCCTGGTGGCCCCTGCTAGGTTAGGGGCTTCCTGTGGGCCCCAAGCCACCTGCATGCCCACCACCATAGTTCTGACCCTGCTGTGTTTTAATGGGCTGTTTAGACATCTGTCTTCTACCCTAGAACCATATGCTCTGTGAGAGGAAGAGCCAGACCTGTCTTTGCTTACCATGAGTATTAGTTTTCTATAGCTACTGTAACAAATTACCAGACACTTCGCTGCTTACAACAGTACAGGTTTATTGTTTTATAGTTCTATAGTCAGAAGTCCAAAGTGCGTCTCACTGGCCTAGAATCAAGATGTCAGCAGGGCTCTACTCCTTTCTGGATTCCTTTCTGGAGACTCTAGGGGAGAGTCCATTTCCTTGCATTTACCACCTTTTAGAGGCCACCATGTTCTTTGACTCATGGCATCTTTCCTCTATCTTCAAAGTCAGCAACATCAAACCTCCTCTTACCCTAGAATAATTTTCCATCTCAAGATCCTTAGCTTAATTGCATCTGTCAAGTCCCTTAATGCCATGTAAGGTAACATATTCACAGGCTCCAGGGATTAGGATGTGGCCATCTTTGGGAGCTTTTATTCTGCCCACCCTCTATCATGTCACCAGCATCCAGCACACTGGCCCTCATTAGTGCTCCACTGCCAAGCAGGCTGTTCTCCATGCATCAACTTCTTGACTTTTCAGCAGCAGCTCTATAGAGTGTCTTACACCCATTTTACAGATGAGGAACGATGCTTAGAGAGACAAGGCCACTTGCTTGGGGTCCCCCAGCTGCTCTGTGGAGTTGCTGAGATTCAAATTCAGGTTTGCCTGGTTCCAGAGCCCCAGCTCATAACTGCTTATAACTTACTGCTTAATAAACATTTCTGGAATAAATGGATAAATGAATCCATCAAAGCAGCATAATAAGAGAGAACCCGTGGGCCAGTGGCCGGAGGCCTTCTAGGCAGCTTGCACTTCATATGGTCTCCCCAGCATCCTCTACCCCCCACTTGGCCCTGCCCCAGGCTTTCCCTAGTTAGAGGACCACCCACTCTCCACCTGGCAGGAAATCAAATTAGATTCTCCTTTTCTCACATTCGCCCCTTCTGCCAGACCCCTCGGATCTGCCCCCTAAACATGTCCCAAACCTGTCTACCTCTCCCTGTCCCCTCCATGCCCTCATCCAGGCCAGCTTCTTTTGCTGAATACCTGCTGAGGTCTCGCCTCTATCCTCCCTTTTTTTTTTTTTTTTTTTGAGGGCAGTGTCACTGGCCCTCATATATGGGATCTGAACCGGGGCCACTGGCATCCCAAGCCAGCACTTAACCACCGCGCCACTCGGCCGGCCCTATCCTCCCAATTTTTGCCTTTGTCCTCCCCACCAAAGCTCATCTCCCATGACAACTTAACAGAAGATTCATTAGATCATGTCACCCCCACCACCACCCTGTTTGAAATGCTCCAGGGCCTACCCACTGTTCTGAGAAACAAACCTGCACCGCATGGCTCCTGCTGACCTTTCTGACTTCCCCTATTCCTCAACCCCCCCTTGAGTCCACTCTGATTACACTGGCCTTCTTGCTATGCTTCCAATACAATGAACTTGTTCTGGCCTCAGGCCTTTTGCATTTGCTGTTCCCTCTGCCTGGAACGCTCTTCCCTCAGGTAATTCACAGCATTTATTATTGAGTACTTTCCATGGGCCAAACAGTCGAAGTGCTTTACATATATTAACTCACTTAACCCAACAGCTCTCTGAGATGGGTATGTTTCCTTCATTCCCATTTGATAGATGGGGAACTGAGGCACAAAGAGATTAATTGCCCAAGGAAGGTCACATACCAGTTAAGTAGCAGAGCTGAGACTTGAACCTGGCAGTCAGGCTCTTACTCTAAACTCTTCTGCCTCTCTCTCTTCCCAAGTGGACTTCTCTATGCTCAGGTCTCTGCTCCACTGTCACCTCAGAGAGACCTTGTGGAGCCCCATCCCTGTCATGTCAACCTGTGTTAATTATCTGTTTGGCATTTAGCATTCCAACACTCACTTCTTCCTTCCATCTGCCCCACGAGACTAAAGCCCATGAAGGCAGGGGCTCTGTCTCATTCCAGCTGTACCGTATTCTCATATGTAGTGTGTGTGTGTATATGCAGATATATATGCATATGGTATGTTGATAAATGTTTAACAATCTGGTGTCTAGAGGGGGAAAAGCCCTGATTTGTAGCATCTTCTCATTTCCCCAGTGTAACTACTCTCGACAGGGCTGCTAAGGTGATGTCAACCAACTCATAAAAATCCTGAATATTTAACAGTGTCTCTCCCAAGCTAGTGTGAGTCAGTGTGCACACCCGGTAGGAGTTCAACACAGGCTAACCAAGTGTGCTTTGCAAACTGTCAAGCATTATTCCATGCTCACTCACCCTATGCCTTCTTCTCTCCAGGAGGACCCAGACAGTGTACCCCCCATTGACGTTCTCTGGATCAAAGGAGCCCAGGGCGGCAACTACTTCTACTCATTTGGGGGCTGCCACCGCTATGCAGCCTACCAGCAGCTACATCGAGAGACCATCCCTGCCAAGCTTGTCCAGTCCACCCTCTCGGACCTAAAGGTGTACCTGGGTGCTTCCACGCCAGACTTGCAATAGCAGACACCTTGGCACCTGCCACCACTTCCAAGCACCCAAAAAACACACCTGGCCTCCAGAGGGCTGGGCCATGCAGAAGGTGTAGCAGGGGTATATTCTCTTTACACCTGAAGGGAGGGTCTGACTCTAAATGCCCTCTTCGCTAGCTGCAAGACCTTGGACTCACTACTGCACGGTATAGGAGGCCCAGATCCCATTGCTATGAAAATGGGTCATGTTTTTGCTCTCAATGGATTGTTGAGAGGATGAAATGAGAAAAGAGATGGGTTTGAAGAGCCATGTGCTGCTGACTCCAGATTCCCAAGAACAAGGATCCTTTTGCTTTTTTGTCTTTGTATATCCTATTGTGCGGAATACATTTAGCTCGAAGTAGAGGAAAACCTAGGTTACAGTGGTTTAAACAAAGAGAAGTTTGTTTTTCCACATAGCATCAATTCTGGAGACAGGTGGCTAATGGTATTAGTTTAGCAATTCAGCAAAGATAGGGCACACTTCTCTGTGATCCTTTTAGCCTTTCTCTCTTTGCTTGTTACTTCTTGGTCACAGGATGGTTGCTGTACCACCATGAATCATGTCTGTGTATAAGGAAGCAAGAAGTGGGGGAGGAGGAAGGGTCAGCCAGCTGGACCAGTCAAGGTCTATCATAAAGTCAAACCTTTTTCAGAGGCATGTTTCCTGCTCTCTCTCCCTGCATATTTCCATTTAGGTCTCCTTGGCCCAAACCAACTACTATTGCCAATACTGGCTGCAAAGAAAGCTAAGACAGCAAGGAACAAAATTGTCACAAGTGAGTAGACCAGTCATAGCCCATCTCCTAGGACTAGCCTCTTGAGATAAAGTGGAATCCCATGACCAAAAGAAAAATGAAAAATAAGGAATTGTGTATAGTTAGCCTTTGCTGTATAACAAATCATCCCCAAACTTAGCAGCTAAAAACAAGTCATTTATTTGCCCACAATTCTGTGGGTTGGCAGTTCGGGCTGGGCTCACCGGGACAGTTCTATTGATGTTGCCCAGGGTCACTCCTGGCACTGCATGCAATCAGCTGTCACCTCAGATGGTGTTGTATGGTCTAGGATGGTCTAACTCACTTGTCTGGCAGTTGGTGGGCTGGGTGACTTGGTTCTCTTCCATGTAGCCTCTATAGCAGGTTAATCACACAAGGGACTCGGGATTCCAAGAATGAGAAGCTACAAGGCTTCTTGAGTTCTAGGCCCAGAATTGGTACAATATCTAAGTTCTTTTTGTCAGAGCAAATCATAAGGCTGGCCCAATTCAAGGGATGGGGAAACAGACTATTCCTCTTAGAGAAACTGAAAATAATTTGTGGCATTTTTTTCATCTATCACAAATGATTTGCATAGGCAAATAATAGCCTCTTTCTCTTTCTCTCTCTCACCCACACACACATGGCCTCACTCTGCCCAGGCTAAAGTCACTAAGACATTGTCTTGGCCCTCAAATTTAGGGAAAGAAGTGATATGGCTAGGGATAGATCTCTCCCAGGGCTGGTCACACTCTAGTAGGGGCATCCTATTGTCTACACTTGTGGGTTGGGGTAGGCCAGGTGGGATATTCCAAAGAAAACCCAAGAGTCCTGGGGGGAAGGGAAGAAAAGGTAGAAAGGTGCAGAGTGAGGCAGGCCTTACTCCCCCTGCCCTGCTAAGGGATCTTGGTCAGTTGGTGATTTCAAGCCTCAGTTTCCCCAGGCCAGTAATGATGACAACAGCTCTCCCACCCATTCTCTGTCACCGGGAAGAATGACTGAGGTAACCAATAGAATTTAAAAGGAATGTAGTCCTGAATGCAATGTGATATCCTGGAGTGGATCTTGGAAGAAAAAAAGGACATCAGTGGAAAAACTGGAAGTCTGACTAAGGTCTGGTTTTTAGTTAATAACAGCAACATCAGTCTCTTAGTTTTGACAAATGTACCATGTAAGATGTTGACGTTGGGATAGTCTGGGTGCCAAGTGTGTGGGCTTTCTGTACTATCTTGGCAACTTTTCTATGAATAGAAAATCATTCCCAAATAAAAGTTTATTTAGTAAAAATAAAAGGGGGGGGGGGATGTAATTGCTTTAGACCAGTGGCTCAGGTTCTCCAACTGGTTTGCTAAAACACAGATGGCTGGGCCCCCCCCCACTCCCCCCCCCCCGAGTTTCTTATTCAGTAGGTCTGAGGTGGGGCCTGAGAATTTGTTTTTCTAACACATTCCGGTGCTATTGCTGCTGTTCGGGGACCACAGCTGAGAAGCACTGATCTAGACCATGTCGAGACCGTGGTGACACCCCGTTCACGCCCATTGCGCTGGCTCCCAGATTTGTTTTAGGGCCAGCTTGTACACTCATTCCACTGTGACATTGGACAAGCCCTACCCTGGGGACTTTTTCCAAGCTGTCAAATGAACTGTCTATTCCTAAGGTTTGTACCAAGGTTCAGGAAGCTCAGGCCATGATTTGTTTGTGCTGCCATGAGGCGCCACTGTCTCACACAAGTAATCGTCTCCTGCACCCAATGGCTAGAGTGACTGAATGGTTGCTCCTTCCTGAAAGGGCTAATTATTCTTGCAGATAAGACTCAAGCAGGCAATGCCAGGGGTCCTGCGAGGCACTGGGTTGGGAGAGCAGAACAGACTAAGAGTGGGAGGGATTGGTCATTCTTAAAGAAGAGCTGAGTTTTGAAGGCTGAAACCTGATGGCTCAGTGGAAGCTGAGAGCTGCGTTTCCCTCTTGTGCCAGCAGGTGGCGCTGCTTTCAGGCCTGCTGGAGCAGGGCTGGACCTCTCACCCACCGAGCTAGGGAAAGGAGGTAGATGGAGGGCCCTGGATTTTGAGCTAGGCCCATCAGTTGCCCACAGAAGCAGGAGGTCCAGGTATGAAAAGGAGACCTAGCTGGGAGTTTGGAGTTTCAGGTTCTACTTATTCTGACTTCTCTCGCTCTCTGGCCTTGTACATATCACAGGCCTGTCCCCTAGTCTACACTGGGAGCACTGGGCCAGAAGGTATCTGGCTCAGCAAAGGTGGCACCTCCAAGCTTCCTGATCGTCCAGGAAGCCACATGTCTTTTCTGGACCCCCCTAATCTAATTGTGACTCCCCTCCACTATCCCCAGGAACTTGGGTCCAATGGAAGGCAGTATTGTAGGGACCCCTTATGACCCTCGTCACCATGGTAGATTTAAATGATTGTTTCAATTTCACAAGTTATATGTGAAATTCACCTTTAAAACATTAAGATATTAAAATGCTAAGTAATTGAATATTTTAAAATTGAAACATTAGAGGCAAGCTAAAGCCCACCATGAGCCTCTGTCCTGTTTGTCCCTTTGTCTTCCCTAATTGGGCCAATTACCTTTATGAGTCTGGCATATACCCTTCCAGGACTTTTTTCAGCTGTGCAGTCTGTATATGTGTGTAAGTACAGAATGCTTTTCTTTTTTACATTATTTTGCAGATTGCATTTATTCCCTAGCAATGTGCCCTCGTCATCTACCTCGTTAGCGCCTGCTCCTCTCCCAGAGTCTCCCTCATTCTAGTCACTTCCTCAGAGGGCTCTTCCCTGTCCATACTATCTAAAACATCTCCCTCTCCCATCATTCTATCACCTTGCTCAGTTTTAATTTCTTCATGGTATTTCTCACACTCCCTGAAATTATCTTCTGTGCCTGTTTATGACTGTTTCACCCACTAGAATATAAGTTCTTGAGAGACAGGACTTGATCTGTCTTGTTTATCACTGCAGGCCCAGTGCCAAAAACAGTGTGTGGTACATAGTAAGTGTTCAATAAATACCTGCTGAATGAGTAAGTTCCATATAGGTCGACTTTATTCTTGTCCTTGCTGCATGGTGGTCCGGGGTCTGACTATAACCATCTATTAGTCATTCTGTTAACAGACATTTGGGGGTTTACAATTGAGTATTTTGCTGCTGTGTACACCTTCACCTATCACCCTCTGTGCTACACCTTCACCTATCATCCTCTGTGCTTTCTCAACTGTACACCTAGGAGTGGACCACCTGGCCAATATATAGCTCAGTTTCCAACTTCTAAGGCGCTGGCACCTTGCTTTCTAGAGCGGCTGTTCCAAGTGCCCCTCCAGCAGAGTTTGGGAGCTGCTTTCCTTCCTTACACTCCAACCAGTGCTTCTTCCTGACCTTTTTCTGGGTCATGAACATGGTTGAGAATCCTAAGAAAGCCATGATCCTTTTCTCCAGAAACACACAAATAGAATGGGCAATTTCTGGGGCTGCCTGGACTTGATGCCCAGAGGACCCTGCACTGAGAGTTTAGAAGCCTAACCGCCTCGCGTTGTGAATGGGAATGCTGAGGCACACACTGAGGAGGGTGTGAATGATTGCATACATAGGATCTAGTTTTATAGGGGTAGATGAAAGTGTTCAGACCCTGATCTGTCTGCAGTCAGAAAAAAAACCTAGCTGGAGGGCCAGGGGAGGGGATTCCCCTGAGGATAGTCTCCAAGAGGTCCCTAACTCAGGTCTGGACAGCTCCACCAGTCAGCCCTGGCAAAATGCAAATTAAGGCTGCCATCCAGGGTCAAAGCAGGGAACCAGGAAGAGTTTCCAACTCCCCTGGGCCAGAAGGAGGCTGCAAGGCATCCCGTGCCTGCCTTCCATACACATGCACCGTGTTTGGTCTCTTGGTCAGACCCAACCTCTGGGGTTTGAATCCTGGCTGTGGCACTAACATACAGCAGGAAGGTAGAGTGCTCTTTACAGAAAAGCTGTCATTATCGCTATCATCATCATCACCACCACCACCATCGCTTCCATCCTTGGCACAGTAGTCCGGAGAGATGGACAGAGCAGAAATAATCTTCCCTATTGGGCAGATGGGTAAACTGAGGCCCCTAGCATACCAGTGACCTGCCGTAGAGCGCCTGGCAAGAAGAGCAGCCTGGTTAATGGGCCCGCACACACCGACCCCGAGGGCCCATCCGCCCCCGCCCTGGCCGCCCCTTCCCTGGGCCTGACCCCCGGCGCTGCCTGACAGATGACCTCAGCTGCCGCCAATCCATTGGTTCCAGCTCCCGGGGGGAGTGCAGAACAAAGCGCGCTTTGTGGCGGGCCGTCCCCTCACCCGGCGCGTCAGCCGCCCGGACCCCCTCCGGAACTCCGAGCGACGCCCCCCGGCCGACAGCCGTGTAATGTCTTCCAGGCCGTGCAGCTCCTTCCAGAGCCCGGAGCCAGGCTCGCTTCCCCCCGGAGTGGGGGGGCTCCCCGGGCCTCCCAGGGTCCCACGCTTGGCTCCCCAGGCCGCAGAATTGGGGGATGCCCCCAGCAGGAGGTTGTGCTGGCCGCCAACGTGTTCCTGCGGAGGAAGCGAGAGGGCAGGAGGCATCTGTGCCCATAGTCCTGGCCGTGGGCACAGGGCAGGTGCTACCATCTGATAGCCTTATGCTAATCCTGAGTGCTACCATATGGAGCAGAAAATACTATTATTGTTGGTGGTGTTGTTACTGTTACTGTTGTCGTTGTTACTGCCACAACTATTGTTTTTATTATTTTATGGAAGTGAGGGGGAGTCACTTTAGATTAAGACAGACCTGGGTTTATTTAAATCTTGACTTTGCCACCTACTGGCTGCCGGACCTCGGTAAACAAGTTCACCTTTCATTGCAGAACAGTAATAGTAACCAACCTTTATTTCCTGAGCACCTACTAGGAGTCAGGCACTCCTAAGTGCTTAAAGGCTTTATTTAACTAATTTAGTCCTTACAATAACCTTAGGGGGTTGTACTGTCCTCATTTTACAGAGGAGGAAACTGGCTCCAGCTGCTCCAGAGACAAATCCACCTCTCTGAGCCTGTTTCCTTGTCTGTAAAATAGAGACAAGCATAGTGACTCCCCAAGGGCTGGTCTCATTAGTCTCACCTCTTTCCAGATGAGGACACGGGCTGGGAGCAGGTCCCTGGCTTGCCCAGGGATACCTAATATGAGTCTACACCCTAGTGTGGTGGGGCAGCCTGGATGGGACAAGGCTTACAGGTCAGGTGATGAAGCAGGAGAGATGAGCACCTTCAGCTTGGGAGGGGCTTCATAGGTGCTGAGGACTTGGGCTTTTTCTCCAAGTGACTTTGGAGCCATGTGAGGCTGCTGGATGGAGAGGGAGGGGGAGGGGTGAAGGGGGGAGAATGCTGCTGTCACCAGGGCCCCAGGTGATGGTTGATGGATGGGACCAGGGTGGAGAGAAGTGATGAGAATCTAGATGTAATTTGAAGATGGAGCCCCAGAATTTTACAGTGGATGGAACTGGATCTGAGGGATAAAGAGAGGGAGGACCCCAATGACCCCAAGATTTGGGAATCCACCAGCCCTTTCCAGAACCTTCATAGTAGGGCCCCAGTTCCCCAAGAGCACAATGAGGAAGTGAGCTTAGAAAAAAGTTTCTTAAAATCCCATCACAAGACGCCTTCACAATTTGGGCCACTTGGGACGGGAAGACTTGATATGACCTTAGGGGACCATAGTTTTTGAATTGTTAAATCTATCTGCTTTTGTTCTACTTAAATTAAAAAAAAATGTAAGGAAACTTGACATAGCCAGCCTAAATGGAAAACCAGTATCATGTGACATAAATAAATGTAACTGTCAATATAAACAATGTAAACAACACTGTTCCTAACTTCCTGCAGATCTGGCGGAGGGGCTCTTTCTCTGAAGCACGTGTTTGAGAAAACCATCCCCTCCAACCCAGGGCTCTCTCCTTGCAGCAGTCAGGATCATGTTCCGTGTCCTCACCCACTTTCATTTTATTTAACACACAGGAAGTACTTATGATCGTATTTAAATGCTTTCCAAATACAAAGTTATTTGATCCTCACAACCACCCCATGAAGTTATGACCCCCATTTTGCAGATGAGAAAACTGAGGCACAGTGAGCTAAAGTCCCTTCCCACAGTCACACAGCAGGGATGAAGCAGAGCCAAGATTCAAACCCAGTCAGGCATATCATTGAAGGTATCTCGGTTTTATTTTGAAGTGTCAAACTATTGGAATGCGAAGGGCCCTCGGTTCATTTGAATTTGGTAAGTATTTACTTACTGAGTGTCCGCTAAAATTTAAGTCATATCATATCACCCCTTGTGTAAAAGTGTTTGAGGATCAAATTTAGCAAACAATTCCAGGCTCCTCACCATCAGTGCCCCGAATGACCTGCTCTTCCCCAGCTCATCCCACTCTAGCCAGGCTGGCTGCCTTACAGTTCCCAAATGTTTTCTGACCTCAGGGCCTTTGCACTTGCTCTTGTCTCTGCCTGGAATGCCCTTTCTCTGATTCTTTTGGCTCCTTCACCTCCTTCAGGACTCAGCTTAATATTAACTCCTTAGGCTTCTGCTTCCTCATCCCTCCCATGGTCACCCTGTGTTTTTCCTTCATCCCTTGTAATCATTCTATTTATTTGCCTGTATATTTGTTCTTTGTCCTGCCCCACCATGATGTAAGCACTATGCAAGCAGACCCTGATGGGCAGAGCAGATAAACACCAGGGATGAAGAGCCCACAGAAGAGCAAAATGGGAGAAGTGGCATTTGTGTTGTCCCCAGGTAGGGAAGCAGATGTGTCTGTGGAGCTACAGAGGGCAGGGAGTCACCAGGAAGATCAACTGAATACGAGGAAAGGTCTTTCACACAGTCCTAGTGATCAGACAATGGAGAAGGCTATGTTATGAGGTAGGGAGCACCCCATCACAAGAGTTATGCAAGCTGAGATACGACAACCCTAGTCGGGACCACTTGATGGGTTGAGGCCATGTAAAATGGACTCGTTACCATAGATGGGGTAGATATTCATTCACTTGGTCATTTACTCCATTCATTCATTCATTCATTCATTCATTCATTCTATCTATCCAATTATTCATTGATTCTGCGTTTCCTAAAATTTACTGTGTGGCGGGCAATCTCATGACTTTGGCCACACCCACGCAGCATCTGTACTTAATATCTTAAGTACATATACCTTATGTATATAACATCTTAAGTCAGCCTTAGGGGCTGACTTAAATTTAAATGCATGTGTTTTTATATCAATTTTATTGAGGTACAATTTACATACAATAAAATACATCCATTTAAAGTGTACAGTGCAATACATTTTGACAAATACGCACATCATGTATCCACCACCTCAACCAAGACACAACATTTCCATCAAGCCACAAGTTTCCTTGTGCCCCTTTGCAGTCAGGTCCCCATCGCCACCCTGGTCCCAGACAATCACTTTCTCAGAAAGTGTCAAGCGCATCTCCAGAGTTTCTCTGGGACCAATTTACACTCCCATCAGCAATATCCAAACATACAGGAAGTCAGAATCCCTTACCACAAATAAAAAGTAACTGACCAAAATGGATAAAATGGAAACAAAATAATATTCTCATATTCTAACTGGATACTGTTGTCTGTAGAAGTTCTGAAGCTTAAGACCCGTTTTCTTCAGGTTAAAAATAAAAGAGAAAGAGAGAGAGAAACCCACAGATATTAAAAAGGTGTTACTGGTATCCTTGGAGACTTTCTCCTGGGCCTATTGGAAGTACTGGGAGATACTGAAAAAAGAATGACTTTCTCACTGTGGGTTTGTCGTTATTTAATACAGTCATCCCTCAGTATCCACACAGGATTGGTTCCAGGACCCTCAAGGATATGGATATCCTCAGATGCTTAAGTCCCTTATATAAAATGTCATAGTATTTGCAATCCTCCCATATACTTTAAATCATCTCTAGATTATTTATAACACCGAATACAATGTAAGTGCTATGTAAATAGTAGTTATAGCATATTGTTTGGAGATCAACTTTCTGGAATTCTTTAAAATCTGCATTTGGTTGAATCTGTGGATGCGGAACCCATGGACATGGAGGGCTGACTGTTCTTTGTTGCTTTTCACCCCATCACCTTTTGTCCACTTCCACCCTCACCCCAGTGCTGCAGGTTCCACATGGCAGCACCTCATCTGCTCTTTCATCCACCCATGCAATCATTCATTCACATGACAAGTGTTTATTAATAGCTACTCTGGGGCAGCTGCTAAAGTTACAGAGAAAAAACATGTTCTGGTCACTCTGTCAGCCTTGAGGGTGGCATAGTGCCAGGCACATAATAGACTCTGGACAAATATGTGTTGAATGGGCTGTTGTAAAATGAAAGACACAAATGTCCATATCCTCCGTGATACTCTCAGCTGTTGCTCTAACAAAGTCTGTCTGGAGCTATCAAGGAAGGCTTCCCTGAGGAGGTAACCCTTGAGCAGAAACTTGACCACCTCCTTCCACTCATTCTTTTCCCTCTCATTTGACAGATGGAGAAATGGAGATACACAGAGGTAAAGTGACTAGCCCAAGGCTACACAGGAAGAAGAGAGGGAAATAAAAAATGGGCAGAACCTAGGACTCAGGGCCCCAGCCCACTGGACTTCTCCAAGGGCAGGGCCAGATCCCAGACCAGCAGATAGGAGAGCGGGCCTGGGGAGGAGGCTGCTAGGCCCTGAGTCTGGAATCCATTTGCTCCAGCCAGCAATGTTTTCCCAGGGAGAAGTGGGAGGCCCTGGCCCTGCCCCTCCCTGTCCCAACCCAACGACCACCACCATCTGCTCCCTGTTTATTTATTTATACTTAAGTCTCACCTCCCAACCCTGCCGGGGGGCACCAAACATACCGGCATCCCTGCAGAGAGGGGAATGGGGGGGTGGAGAGAGGGGGCACTGTCAGCCCCTGTGGCCAGGGGAAGCCCAGGTCTGAGAGCTCCTTAGCCCTACTACCTCAGCAAGGGGCCAGCCAGGGTGACTGGGTTCACATCCCAGCTGTGGGACTTCCTGGCTGTTAACCTCTCTGTGCCTCTGTCTCCTCATCTGTAAAATGGGGTTAATAATAGTCGTCACCTCCTGGGGTTGGTAGTGAGGATTTAGTAAAGTGCTTTGGACAGCATCTGGCACAGACACACTCAACAAGTGTTTCTGTTTTCCTGTGTGACGTTGAGCAACATACTACTCCTCTCCAGCCTATTCCGTCATCTCTGCAACGAGTGGCTCGCCACCTGATCCAAGGAGCTCCAAGCCTAATGTCCTAGGGTT
Organism: Aselliscus stoliczkanus; assembly: GCA_033961575.1. NCBI lineage: Eukaryota > Metazoa > Chordata > Mammalia > Chiroptera > Hipposideridae > Aselliscus > Aselliscus stoliczkanus. Next base: position 24,580,795 of record CM066738.1, on the reverse strand, counting down.
TATCAGGGCTACAATCCCTGTCCCCTCCCTGGCATGCTCCCCCCCTGGCCCTGGCCTAGGGCGGATAATTAATGCCTACCCCCTGCCTCCAGTCAAGATTGCCCTCCAGCAATCTCCTAATCTGCAGGGAAGGTAAAACTACACCTTCTCCAGCCCCACACGAGGCCAAGGGAGCCCTCACCTCTGCTCCCTAAATTGCCATCCCCTGGAAGGCTAGCGCCTGCTGCCATCCACAGAGGTGCTGATGTGCTGATTGTTGCTGCCAATGCAAATCCTGGGAAACTGGGCCCAGCTGCTCATTAATGATCATAATTAGCTCAGGGTCTGTCAGCTGGGAAGAAGCTGCAGGGCCCAGGCTGCTCCCTGGGGCTTTGTCCTGGTGCCACTTCCACAGGCACAGCCTTCCTCCTCCCTGGGCTAGAGTGGACAGTGTGCACCCATTGATCCCCAAATTGACCCTCCCCTCTGTCCCATCCCCCCATCTGAGCCTTCATCCCCCTAGTCTGAGTCTGCAACCTCCCTATCTGAAACGCTCTGTTCTGCTAGCACCCTCTGCCCCCAGCCTCTCTGAGACCCTGTGACCCTCACAAAGTCCATGTCTAGCTCACTGAATCCTTGTGCCCTCCCAGTGCTCATGTCTCTTTTGAGTCTCCTCTTCCCTCACTGAGCCCCAATGCTCTACCCGCATCTCTCTCCCTGAGCCGATTTCCACCCCAGCCTTTTTCCCCTTCTGAGCTTATGCACTCCCCCACTCCCCTACCCCCTTGCACACCACACAGTGCTCAGGTACCCACTTGAGATGCACATGCCATCTAAAGGTCTTGGGGGGGCCTGGCATATAGGAAGACCCCTCCATTTTGGGGACCACGCTACCCTGCAGAAGCCACAGGGAACAGGTTTCTGGAAGGGAAAGGGAGAACTTCCTAACAGGTAGAGCTGAGGGCCATCTAGAGAGGGAGCAAGCACCCATCACCTGAGGCCCAGGGGCAACACCGGGACTCCTGCCAACACATGACTCAGCAGCCCCAGGTGCCTGTTCCAGGAAACCTCTTGAGTCAACAGGCCCAACTCCAATTGCTTCTGCGGGGAGGATGAGTTGGGAAAAACAGCCGGGGGCTTCCATAACCAGAGAGGAACCGAGCAGGAGTTTTTTTCATTTGTTTTTTTTTTTTTTTTTCAAGAGGGCAGTGTCGCTGGCCCTCAGGTGGGATCCGAACCGGGGCCACTGGCATCCCAAGCCAGCTCTTAACCACTGCGCCACTCGGCCGGCCCTAAGAGGCCCATGAAGGGCTGTGGAGACATTTCCAGGGCACGCCTCACTGTCTGCTGGGCCTGTGTGAAGCATGTTCCCTCCTCATTGTCCCCAGGAAACTGAGGCTCAGAGGGAGCTATTGTCTGCCTGACCCTTGCAGGAGGGCTGCGCTCAAACTAAGAAGGGCTTACTCCTTATTTCAGCTTCTCTTCACTATACCCCTGAGGCCTCCCAGGCAATGGAGAGAGGACAGGGGTGAGCCCCACCCCTGTGTGAGAGGAGGCTGAGGGAGCAGAAACCCCAAGGAGGGCGGAACGGTGGGGGAGGGACACAGGAGGCAGGTGTCTGTGGGATCCTCTATCCTCACCCTCCCCAGCCCTCTATCCCCCACCCAAGTGGGCCCCTCACCCCCCCATCCCATCATCATCTGGCCTCCATGTGCTTGGCCTGCACCTGAATACACACTCCCTGACAATCTGTCTTGGACTGTCAGAGGATCAATGGGGCTCCCAAGGCCTGGCTCAGCAGGATGCTGCAGGGAAATCCCTAAGAAGGGGACCCGGAGGTTGGGGAGCAGCAGGGAAAAGACAGGCTGGGAATAGGGCCGTGAGCCTGAGTCTGGCATCTTTTTGGTGCAGGTCCCAGGAAGGCCTGGCTCCCCGACAGTGAGAACTGTCAACTCCTTCATGCAGGGTCCCTGACTAGTTTCTGGTCTGCTTTGCCTTCTAAGCTTGAGGACCTGTCCCTTCCCCACTCTGGGTCTCAGTTTTTCTTATTTGTGAATGTGGAGGGTTTGGATCTCAGGTAGACATAACGTTATAAAGTCAGCAAAATATCTCACTTCGTGTGCAAATAGAAAATGGTCTCCAAAATGTTAAGTGCAAGTTGAAGGTCTTCTCCTCTATAGCTTATGGAGGCCACAGAGGCGCTTTTCAGAAGCTGAATCTAAAGTCCCCCAAAATCGATCTAAAGGTTTATCATGCAGATGGGAAAAATGAGGCCCAAAGTGAGGAAGCTATTTTCAGCCACTCCTAATATAATTGTTGTTGAGGGCCTACTGTGTTCCCAGTCCCCTGCTAGGTTTGTGTTGGGAGAGGGGAAAGGCTGGGGAGAAAACCCCCTACTATGCCTGCCCTCATGAAACTTACTCCCCAGTTCAAAGAACGGATCAGATGACTGAATATTGACCAAGCTTAGTAGGTGCTGGAAGGAAAAATAGAGGGAGCACCAATAGAGACCATCTCTTGGGGGAGGCACTGGGGACAGAGAGCCTGTTAGCTAGGAGGGGTGGTCAGTGAGGTGACATTACAGCTGAGACTTCCAAGTCGCCATGTGAAGAAGAGCAGGCGGTGACTGAATGTTACTGCCAATGTTGTTTATAATAGCAAAACCCAGAAGTAACATACATGTTCATTGACATGGAGTTCCAGATACTACAATATATTGTGGTATATAGTGGAATACTACACAGCAATGAAAAAAGACCAGCAGCTGCCTGCCTCAACACAGAGGGATCTTTAGTGCATACTGAGGAAGGAAAAAAACAAGTGAAATAGGATGCATATTATAAATACAAACATATGTATTATGTCATGGAAATTTCTATACATTTTTAAGGATGAAATACAGTCCTATATATTGTATAAGGGTTTATACATGTGTAGTAAAAGTCAAAGCATTCATGGCAATAATAAATATCAGGATAGTGGTTTCTTTTTCTTTTTTCTTTTTTTTTAAAGGTTTTATTGGGGAATTGGGGGAGGAGAACAGCATTGGGGAATCGGGGAAGGGGAACAGACAAGTTGCTGTCTTTTTGTTCTTCAGTCTAGTTGCGGAGGACGTTGCTTCACTGGCTCATGTCGGTATTGTCATTGCGCTCTTCGCAGATGAGGCAAATCGGTCGCCGGCCTCTGGATGTTGCTCACCGCGGCTATTGGCAGTTCATGCTGGCTGCCAGCCGCTCACGCTGGCTGCGGGCCACTCACTGTAGCCTATGGCAGCCCACTGCAGCAGGGGCTGCAGCCTACACCGTCATCGGGGCTTGCACAGCCCAGCTCCAGGTGGAGCTTGTTAGCTGTAGAGGGCAGTGTCCCTGGCCCTCATATGTGGGATCCAAACCGGGCCCGCTGGCATCCCAAAACCAGCTCTTAACCAATGCGCCACTCAGCCGGCCTAGGATAGTGGTTTCTTAGGTGTGGAAGAGGGAACTATTATTATGAGGGCTACCGGGGACTATCTGTATTAGCTATCTCGCCTACATAACAACCCCACAACATAGTATTTAAAAGCAACAACAATATGTCAACTGTAATTGAAAAATAAAAAAAATATATATATATATTTAAAATAAAAATAAAAGCAATAACAGTCATTTATTATAACTCACAGTTTTTGAGGGTCAGGAATTTGGGAGTGGTTTAGCTGGATGGTTCCGGTCTTCAGGAGGTTGCATCCAGATATCAGCTGGGACTGCAGCCATCTGAAGGCCTGACCAGGGCTGGAGGCAGGGAAAGGGGAGAGACTTAGTTCCTCTTCACGTGGGCCTCTCCCTGTGACCTGGATCCCATCAGGACAAGGTGACGGGATTCCAGAAGTGACAGACAGGCATCTGTGCAGAAGCTGTATTCTTTTCATGACCTAGCCTCAAACATCATCTCTACCACAACCTCTTCAACAGAAGAAGTCAATACGCCCAACCCACACTCAAAGGTGGAGGGAAATAGATGCCACCTTTGGAAGAAAGGAGCGTGAAAGCATTTGTGGACATATTTTAAAACCACTAGACCCTCAACTGTTTTTGAAAAGTTTTCTTTCTTTCTTTCTTTCTTTTTTTTTTTTTGAGGGCAGTGTCACCGGCCCTCATATGTGGGACCGAACCGGGGCCACTGGCTTCTGAAGCCAGAGCTTAAAAAGTTTTCTTTCTTAAACTGTCTGGTGAGAATATAGAGTTTTATTATATATTATGCTCTATATTTCTTTGGGTGTGTAAAAGCACAGCGGGAGATGGATGAGTGTGGGTGAAGGTAAGGGAGGCAGCCAATGAGGGCAGAGGGACGGGCAGTGCCCAAATCACACAGGGTCTTCTCAGCCAAGGTCACATCATGCGTGGGGCAACATCAGAACCCTGAGCACGGCAGGGTGGGCTGTGCTTCCCCTCTGAGTCCCAGTACCTGGCACGGGCCAGGCCCGGAGGAGGTCCCAATGTTGGTGGCCATTCCTTTTCTGAACATAGTTCTTAGGTACCTGGTCTTCTGAAGTCTCTCATCCACTTCTGTCCCCTGACACCTGGCTCATTTCCCCAGAAGTCTCCACTTATACTAGTTTCTGGGATAGTCTTCTACAGAGATACCACTTGTCTAGGGACATATATGTAAATATATACACTTTTTTTTTTTTGAGGGCAGTGTCACTGGCCTTTATATATGGGATACAAACCGGGGCCGCTGGCTTCCCAATACAGCACTTAACCACCACGCCACTCGGCCAGCCCCTAAATACATACACTTTTATTTCCTCCCCAAAGGAAGCCTGTTATACATGTCTTTCTACATCATTTTCCCACTTATTAATACACTTTGGAAATTCTTGCATATTAGGACATGCAAGCCTAATTGCAAGTTTCTCTGTTCATTTTCATGGCTTCATAGTACTCCATCATGTGGATATGCTATAATTGATTCAACCAACCCCCTATTTAAACACATTTATTTTATTTGACTCTTTTGAAATTAGTTTTTAAACTTCAAATGTAGAAAGTCAAGTTTAAAAAACAAAACAAAAACTCCTCAGTTCCTGGCAGATGATTATTGTTAACCCCTGTACACTTTTGTTTTACTTTTCTCCTTCTACTTCTTCTTATCTCATTTCCTCTTCCCATTGTATGCGCCTCCATAGACCCATTCTGATGGGTTCCCTGTGTGTCCTTTGATGTGCAAGCCTTCTTGGAGAACACAATATCATTGTATACATATTGTTGCTATCTGTGTAGGCATTTTAAGTTTATTTTGGCTCTAGTACTCATTCCCTGTTTAATATGGATCAGGGTTATGGCTTGACCTGTGGCTAATTACTGACTAGGACTCCTTGGTTTGCACCCACCATGTTTTCCTCTCTGCCCTCTAACCCTCTGCCACCATAATCAGCACTGCCATGTCCTTGTCTGGGCTGTATGAGAATTTTGTCTGTACAAAAAAAATAGGAATGCAATTTCTGGGTCATAGGCTACATTCTGGTTATCTTTTGCACCACAATAAATTACCCTCCATTTAGAGGCTTGAAACAACTTTCTGATTTTGTGGGTGAGGAATTCAGGAAGGGCTCAGCTGGGTGGCTCATCTCTGACCCATGTGATATCAGCTAACATAACTGGGGCAGCAGTTTCCCTTCCAAGATGGCTGGCATCTTCATTCATGTCTACAGCCTTTATGCACCTGGGCCTCCCCACCCTCCCCACTCCGCACACACAGCATCTCATCCTAGAGAACATCTCCCCATGGCTAACTGGACTTCCTCACAGCATAGCAGTCTCAGGGTGGTCGGACTTCTTTCATGGCAGCTGACTTGCCTGACAAACAATCATTCCAAGAAAGAGGAAGTAGGAGCTGCTTTAAGACAGACACAGCATCACTTCTGCTATAATCATTGGTCAAAGCAGTCACGGGCCAGTCCAGGTTCAGAGAGCAGGTACAGACTCACCTCTCAGTGGGAGGAATGCCAAAGAATCGGTGGCCCTATTTTATACGCTCTGATATATATATTTTATTTATTTAACTTGACAGCTTGCTCTCCAGATGGCAGCTCCAGTCCTCGCTCCCCCGGCACGCTCTCCACATCCCAGCCACCCTTGGCTCTACCCAGCCTGTTCAGCTCTCCCTGCACACAGCAATAAACATTCGTATATGTGGGTCATTGCATCCATGTGCAAGTATAAATGTAGGCTGAGTCCCAGATGCAGACAGGTTAGGTCAAAGGGTATGCGCACTTGCAATTTTGACAGAGATTGTCAGCCCTCAATAACCCCTGAGTTCCATCTCTTCATAACAGATCCAGAACCTGAGCCCTTCTTACCACCTTTACCTACACCCTCCTGGTACAAGCCACCCTCGGCCCTGGGCCCCCAGCTTCTGCCCTGGCCTCTATGGTCCATTTTCCACACACAGTCAGAGGCATCCCCTTAAAACCTAAATCAGATCCTGTCTCTTCTCTGCTCAGAAGCCCATCATGATCTCCCATATTACTCAGAGTAACACACTCTTACGGTGGTTTTGAAGCCCAACATGTCTGACACCATGACCTCTCTCACCTCGTGCCTTCTGCCCTCCCCTTCTCTCTCCTACCCTGGGCTCCTGGCGGGAGTTTAAACCCACTGGACATAGTCCCATCTCAGGGCCTTTGCACTTAACTTTCCATCTACATGAAATGCCCCCTCTTGGCATGGCTCTGTGCTTCGTCAAATCAAACGCCACCCCTTCCCACTCAGGCTCTACTGCTTACCCTGCGTTGGTTTCTTTATAACATTTCATCTCCCACTATGCAGAGCATCAACTTGTACATTCGTTTATTGTCTGTCTCCTCTACAGATCATAAGAGCTGAACAGAGGGACCGGGCTGGATTTGTTTGCTGCAAATTTTCAGCACCTCCATAGCACCTGGCATTTAGAAGGGGCTGTACAAATATATCTTCAATATTTGTGGCATTCAATCACCCTCTATAGAAACTGTGCCAATTTGCACCCCACTAGCACCTCAGTATCTTTTTAAAAATATTTTATTAGGGGGCCGGCCAAGTGGCGCATTGGTTAAGCGCTGGTTTTGGGATGCCAGCGGCCCCGGTTCGGATCCCACATGAGGGCCAGTGACACTGCCCTCTACAGCTAACAACAGCTCCACCTGGAGCTGGGCTGTGCGAGCCCCGGTGATGGTGTGGGCTGCAGCCCCTGCTGCAGTGGGCTGCCATAGGCTACAGTGAGTGGCCCCCAGCCAGCGTGAGCGGCTGGCAGCCAAGCGTGAGCTGCCAATAGCCGCAGTGAGTGACATCCAGAGGCCAGCGACCGATCTGCCTCATCCGGGAAGAGCGCAATGACGATACCAACAGTGAAGCAACATCCTCCGCAACTAAAAAAACTGAAGAACAAAAAGACAGCAACTTGTCTGTTCCCCTTCCCCGATTCCCCAACGCTGTTCCCCTCCACCAATTCCCCAATAAAATCTTTAAAAAACAAACAAACAAAAAAAACCTTTTATTAGGGAATTGGGGGAGGGCAACAGCGTAGGGGAATTGGGGTATCATCACTGCGCTCTTCCTGGGTGAGGCAGTCGCTTACCAGCCATGGCGTGGCTCTTGGCAGCTCATGGCTCTTAACAACTCACGCTGGCTGCCGGCCACTCACTGTAGCCTATGGCAGCCCACTGCAGCAGAGGCTGCAGCCCACACCGTTGCCGGTCATCTTAGCTGTTAGGCAACCAGGTGGAGCTGTTGTTCACCACGTTAGCTGTGAACAACAGCTAAGAGTGTCACTGGCCCTCATATGTGGGATCCAAACCGGGGCCACTGGCGTCCCAAGCCAGCTCCCAACCAACGCACCACTCAGTAGGCCCAGCACTTCAGTATCTTGAATTAACCCATACACACTGCCGGATTCATATTCTTTAAGTTCAGGCTTCCCCTGCTCAAGGACCTTCAAGGACTTTCTACTACCTTGCTTGGTAGATCTCAAGCTGGAATCCAAGACCTTTTAATACCAGGGCCAAATGTTTCCTTAGCTCTCTGGGAAAAAAGTTCATAGAGGACATCTTCTCAATGTTATGATTTTCTCTTACCCATTTTTCTTAGGTTGTTGCTATGGACTCCCACTTAACTAAAAAAAATCACAAAGGGGTAAAAGGGGATTCTCACAAACAATGAGTTCACTGGTTGGGGCTTCTAATAGTGTAATGAAATTAACCCCAACTCAGGGCTGAGAAATATCACAATTGCCAATTAGACCCAGTTAATTCTCCTGGCCGAGCCTCAGTTTAGCCATCAATGGAATGAAGATAATAACACTGTCCAATATCATATGTTCTCTACTTGCCAGGCACAGGACACATTTTCATGTTTAATTCTTATGGTGACTGTAAGAGGCAGTTACTATTATTATACTTCTTTCACAGATGAGAAAAATGGAGGCATAGAGCAATTAAGTAACATGTCTAAGTTTCCACAGCTGAGGACTGGTGGGGCCTGGATTCAACTCTCTAAACCCCCAATCCCAGGGTGGCTTCAAGGCTAGATATTAATATTTACTCCAGCAGCACAGTTTAGGAAAGCAGTGTGCTCACAGGCATGGCTTTGCCGGAAACAGTGGGAGGAGGTGGCCTTGTGCTTGGGGGGTGATCTCCATGACCAAACTGAAATGTACACAAAGGGTAAAGTTGTGCTGTGTCAAGTTCACGGTCCCCTCTGAGGTGTGAACCTAGGCTTCTGTGCTCCCAGAGGCTTTCTTTTCTTTTCTTTTCTTTTTTAATATTTTACTAGGGAATTGGGGGAGGGGAACAGCGTTGGGGAATTGGGGCGGGGGAACAGGACAAGTTGCTGTCCTTTTGTTCTTCAGTCTAGTTGTGGAGGATGTTGCTTCACTGGCCCATGTTGATATTGTCATTGCGCTCTTCTCGAGTGAGGCAGATCAGTCGCCGGCCTCTGGACGGCCACTCATAGCGGCTCTTGGCAGCTCACACCAGCTGCCGGCCGCTCACGCTGGCTGCCTGCCACTCACCGTAGCCTATGGCAGCCCACTGCAACAGGGGCTGCAGCAATGCCATCTTGGGGACTCACAGCAGCAGAGCTCTAGGTGGAGCTGTTGTTCACTATCTTAGCTGTAGAGGGCAGTGTCACTGGCCCTCATATGTGGGATCTGAACCGGGGCTGCTGGTTTCCCAAGCCAGCTCTTAACCAATGTGCCACTTGGCCGGCCCCAGACGACTTTTCAATAACATTTTATTCTCTACTGTTATTAGAATAATTACCGTCAATAACAGCTATCAACTATTGCAGGTTTCCTGGATGCTAAGAATGTCCTTTGCATTTTGAATCTCTCAACAACCCTAGGAAGTGGGTGACTCACATTAACCCCATTTTACAGGCAAAGAGACTGAGCTCAGTGGCAGAATTGGGATTTGGTCCCTGTGCTTCTACCCGCTGATGGGTGCCTGGAGCACCTCCGTTAGCCAAAGACTTTCATACCATTCATTCATTTGACGTCACAGTCATGCCCTGAGGTCCCTACTCTATCGTTCCCATTTTGCTGACAAGAAAATTGAGGTACAGTGCCCAGCTCAAGGCCACACACAGCTCTTTGTAACAAATCTGCCATGCCTCACCTCCCCCAGCGGTGTCCAGGATGTTACAGCTTGAAGGAACCCGATTTATAGGGCAGGAAGGACCACGTCAAGGCCTCTGGGGCGCTGGGCAGGGTTTTCAGGCAGTTGCCCAGAGATCCTGTTTACTGGCAGGGCCGGAGGCACAGACCAGGAAGGAGGGAGGCCCTCAACCCACATTTGCATCTTCAAAGCCTTGCCTTGTGCTCTCCCATCCTCAGGGCTTCCCAGAAGGGTAGCAAGCTGTCACTTCCATGGAATGTTCTCCAGCTCTGGCCACCTTAGCTCAGCCTGGCCTCTCCACTCCTGCTCTTTCCTGACTCCCATCTGTTTCCTCATCCAGACAGTCCTATGTCTGGGCTCCTGCAGCTCATTCATTCATTCAGCAAATTACCATTGAGAGGCAGGTACTGTTTTAGGCACTGGAGATACATTTAAGAATAAACAGTGACCCTTGCCTTGTAGTGGTAATATTCTAGGGCACAGAGAAGTCAATAGAAAACGTACTGGGCCAGTGGAGTGGCTCAGTTAGTTAAGAGTTGGCTTGGGAGCACAGGGTCTGAGCAGTAGGGCCGCCGGTTCAATTCCCACATGGGCCAGTGGCGCTGCACCTCAGCTGAACTGTCACTGAGCTGCTAACAGGTGGCAGGATGGCTCAGCTGGTGTAACAACAAGATTGCCTGTTTGATGGTGGGCTACGCCCACCTGCAACTAAGACTGAACTGGGCACCTTGAACTGAACTGCTGCCCGGGTGGCTCAGAGGATAGAGCGTGTGCTCTTAACAACAAGGCTGCTGGTTCGACTCCCGCATGGGATGGTGGCTACGCCCACCCACAACTAAGACTGAAGATAGCACCTTGAGCTTAGAGGACACTAGCTGCCAAAGGGCAGCCAGATGGTGACTGGCGCCCTCCACAATGAAATTGAAGAACAACAACTTGGCTGGTCCCCTTCCCCAATTCCCCAACACTGTTTCCCTCCCCTAATTCCCCAATAAAAATCTTTTAAAAAACCCACACTGAGGGCCGGCCGAGTGGCGCGTTGGTTAAGCGCTGGTTTTGGGATGCCAGCGGCCCCGGTTCGGATCCCACATGAGGGCCAGTGACACTGCCCTCTACAGCTAACAACAGCTCCACCTGGAGCTGGGCTGTGCGAGCCCCGGTGATGGTGCGGGCTGCAGTCCCTGCTGCAGTGGGCTGCCATAGGCTACAGTGAGTGGCCCGCAGCCAGCGTGAGCGGCTGGCAGCCAAGAGTGAGCTGCCAATAGCCTCGGTGAGCGACATCCAGAGGCCAGCGACCGATCTGCCTCATCTGGGAAGAGCGCAATGACGATACCAACAGTGAAGCAACATCCTCCGCAACTAAACTGAAGAACAAAAAGACAGCAACTTGTCTGTTCCCCTTCCCCGATTCCCCAACGCTGTTCCCCTCCACCAATTCCCCAATAAAATCTTTTAAAAAAAACAAAAACCCACACTGAATAAAATGTATAGTGGTATAGTGTGTTAGGCAGTTATAAGGGCCATGGCAAAACATAATGAAGAACAAGTCAAGTGGTTTGGGAGTGGGAGGGAAGGGTCTCGGTGTTAAGAGGGCAGACAGAGCAGGCCTCACTGAGAAGGTGGCATCTGAGCAGACACACAAACAAGATCAGGGAGTGAACCAGGCAATACCTGGAGGAAGAGTGTTTCAGGCAGTGGAGCACTGGCCACAGCAAGCACAAGGATCTGGAGGCGGAGTGCCTGGTGTACGAGGAGTTGCAAGGAGGCCAGTGGCTGGAGGAGAGTCTAGAGTGAGGGGAGAGGCTAGGAGATAGGACAGAGGGGAAATAAGGTGGGAAAGGAGCCAGGTCACATAGGGCCCCGGGGTCAATGCAAGGATTTGGCTTTTGCTCTTAATGAGCTGGGAACCAAGGGAGGGTTTTGAGCAGAGGAGGCACATGGTCTGATTAGTGCATTATTAGATTTCTCTAACTGCTGTGTCAAGAGCACACTGCAGAGGGGAAAGGGAGGAAAAAGAGAGCCCTGTGAGGAGACCGTTGCAAAAATCCTGGCAAAGAAATGAAGGTGACTTGCCCAGGATGATAGCACTGTACTGTTTCAGTTACTATTGCTATGTAACAAACTACCCCCAAACTCAGAGGTTTAAAGCAACACCTATTTTATCATGCTCATGAATTCAGACCTGGCGTGGTGGGGCTGGCTTGTCTCTGCTGCCTGGTGTCTTCTCCTCTGGGAAGACTCTAGGCAGATATGAATCAACAGCTAAGGGCTGAAAGCCCCTGGGAAACCAGCAGGAGCACACCTACACATGACCTCTCCGCGTGGCCTGGGCTTCCTCATAGCATGGCCATCTCAGAGTACTTGGACTTCTTACATGGCGGCTCAGCGCGCCAGGAACTGGTGTTCCAGCCAACCAGGTGGAAGCTGCATTACCTTTTATTTATTTTTTTTTTTTTGAGGGCAGTGTCACTGGCCCTCATATGCGGGACCCGAACCGGGACCGCTGGCTTCCCAAGCCAGCTCTTAACCACCGCGCCACTCGACTGGCCCTGCATTACCTTTTAAGACCCAACCTTGGAAATCCCATCTGCCATACTCTGTGTGTTAAAGCAGTCACAACCCTACCCAGGCTCAAGTGGAAGGAACATGGACCACATCTCTCCATGGGGCCATGGTCTAAAACAGCCACAGCACTTAGCATCTTCAAGGCAAATTGGAAGTTTCCTGTGTTGGCTGATGCAGGAGGCCCAGGGAGAAATCAGAAGAGGCTCTGCTCACCTAGGCTCACAGGCCAGTGACCAAAACAGTTACCTCCCAGGGGTGGGAGCAGCCAGGGAAGAGCCCCAGGCCAGCTTGGCTAGTCGGGGCAGGCTTCCTGGAGGAGGTGATGCATAAGTTCAGTCATAAAGAGTAAGAGATCGGTCAAGAGGAATGGAAGAGAACCACCAAGGACAAGAATTAGGAATGCTCACGTTGGGAGTCAGGAGAGAGAATACTTATAAAGTGGATTCTGGCCCAGACTGTCTGGGTTTGAATCCTGTCCTGCCCCTCCTAATGGGGGACACTGGCAGGCCACCTCACCTCTCTGAGCTTTGGTTTATTGTGAAAGTGATAATAGTTGTACTGCCTTTATGGGAGGAAAAGCATGCAAGGTGCCTGCTAGATAAAAAGAGCCTCCAACTGTCAAGCCTGACTAGGAAATTATAGATGGTGGTCATCTCACTCAGGGTGCAGACGAAGAAACGGGCAGAGAGCTGCCCGATGCCACTCAGCATGGAAGGGGAAGGCCTCAATCACACTCCATTCACCTGCGGCAGCTTGACCCCTTCCTGTCCGCTTTCACTCCTTGCCCCCCAAGTTCATTTGGGGGAGGGGGTGTCACTTCTTCTTGTACATGCACCCATCCAAACAATCCCAGGGGTGGGGCCTTGAAGATGGGGGTGGTCTCCGCCACCTGCCTTCTCCATGTCCCTGTTCAGCAGGAGTTTCTCAGTTCAGCATGGAGTTCCGGTGGATTTTATGGGCCAGTCACAGCAGACAAATGGAGAAGAAAAACATCCCTCTGGAGCCCTGCTCAGCTCTCAGAATATGATTTCCTCTCAGTTCCTCAGCTGGAAGGAGGCTGAGCTGTTTTAACCCTCTATGGGAGGGACCACGGGGTCTGATTCTAGATCTTCCTAGCTCCCTGCCCTGCATTCCCATCACACAGGTTCCCTTCTTTGCCCAATATCTCCTTCTCTGGCCTGCACCCCACCCCAGGTTTCAGCTTCCCCCCTCCCTTTGCAGAACTGCCTCAAAGTCCCCAGATCCCAGTTTAGGATCATCAGCAAAGCATCCACTTACTGCAAGTATACTATGGGCCAGGCATCTTGTAATCAAGATGGGCAAGACTATGGGCATGGGACTCAGGCAGAAATTGGCCTGAGATCCAGCTTTGCCTGTTCTAGTTTGTAAGGTCTTGGGCAAAGTCCCTCAACTTGGCTGGATCTGAGTTTCTTTGTGTGTAAAATGGGCTTAATAATTGGCTCTATCTCAGGATTATTGTGGAGTTGATGAGCTCAGATATGTAGAGTGTTTAGCATGTAGCCCTCGATAAATAATAGTTATTGTTACTATAGTAGTGCCCCCTTATCTGCGGAGGATATGTTCCAAGACTTTCAATGGATGCCTGAAACCTAGGATAGTACTGAACCCTATAACTGGGGGTGCCAAAAAAATTTATACAAGTGAACATTTTGGTCAACATTGCTCAAGCAGTAGATTGCCATAATCAGAACTGTCTGGATGCTGATGGCAACAACTCTGAGCACCTCTTGTAATTGCAGAAGTCAAATGTGATTTGTATTCATCTTTTGTTACCGACATATACTGAGTATTACAATTTTTTTTTTTTTTTGAGGGCAGTGTCACTGGCTCTCATATGTGGGAACTGAACCGGGGCCGCTGGCTTCCCAAACCAGAGCTTAACCACCGCGCCACTCGGCCGGCCCATCAAGTATTACAATTTTAATACAGTTTTTTTCCTTTCTTTTTTTTTGTTTGTTTGTTTTTATTGGGGAACAGCCATGGTCATTGGTTACACATTGCTTTCATGCTACAATGGCATAATTGACTCTTCTAAAGAGGGTGCAGCTCATAGTGGCCCATGCAGGAATCGAATAGGCAACGTTGGTGTTATCAGCACCACACTCTAACCAACTGAGCTAACCAGTCATCCCCATTTTTTTCCTTTCTTAAAATGTGTATACTTTTTTTGGCACCCTCTGTATATACTGTTTTTTCCTATACATACATACCTTTCATTTAAAGGAAGCACTTTACAGCTCTTCTTTGGCATATCTGAATTGCCACCATCACAACTCTTGTGCTTTGGGGTCATTATTAAGTAAAATAAGGGTGACTTGAACGCAAGCACGTGATACTGCGACAGTCAATCTGATCACTAAGACAGCTACTAAGTGACTGATGGGCAGGAAGCATACACAGTTTGGAGATGCCGGACAAAGGGATGATTCATGTCCTGGACAGGACAAAGGACATCGTGAGATTTCATCACACTACTCAGAACAGTGTGCAATTTAAAACTTATGAATTGTTTAGTTCTGGAATTTCCCCTTTGATATTTTCAGACTACAGTTGATCACAGGTAACTGAAACTGTAGAAGACAAAACTTCAGATAAGGGGGAACTACTGTACTCCTTTCCTCCACAAACTGAACAGGGTAGTTGTCATCACTCACATTTTACACATGAGAAAAGTGAGGCTCTTGCAAGACATCTTTTCCGGCTTTATGCCTCCCTTTCTCCAATTAGTCATCAGGACTGCAAGCCCTGAACTTATTAAATAATACAGTCAATTCTTATTATTCGCAGATTCCATACTTGTGAATTTGCCTACTCGCTAAAACTTATTGGTAAACCCAGAATGCATACTTGCCAGTGCTTTCAGAGTCATTCACAAACTTGTGCAGGGTGATGAAAAATTTGAGTCACTGGACGTGTGTATGTTACCAGCCGAGGTTGATCAAACTGATGGTCTGCCTTCTTGTTTCTGCTCTCATATTGTAAACAAATGTTCTTTTTGTGGTCTATTTGGTGTCACACTTCACAAATTCTTAAGCTTTTCCTTGGTGATTTCTCTGTTGGAAATGGTCCCCAAGCATAGTGCTGAACTGCCGTCTGGTGTTCCTAATCTAGAGAAGCCTGTGATATGCCTCACAGAGAAAATATGTGTCAGAAAAGCGCCATTCAGGTGTGAGTTATAGAGCTGTCGGTCATGCGCTTAATGTTAATGAATCAACAAACTGTATTAAATAAAGTGTCCTTAAACACAAACACCCATAAAGCAAGGTTATGTATTGATCACTTGATGAAAATGTTGTGACCAGAAGCTCACAGGAAACTAATTCTGTATTTTCCCCGGGAGCAGTGTTTCCATATTTGTTAATTCGATGTTTGCAGTGACTTGACAGAATGTAATTACAGTGAATAATAATAATTCTTTTTAAATCAATTAAATTTTCAGAGTTTTGGTACTTTCAGGTGTGAAGATAATGTTTGGGAGGCATCGCAGTGAGCTACTTTTATATTTAGTATTGCTGTGGGACAAATTACCCCACAAGTTGGTGTCTTAAAACAACCATTTTTTTTTTTTTTTTTTTTTTTTTTTTAAAGATTTTATTGGGGAATTGGTGGAGGAGAACAGCGTTGGGGAATCGGGGAAGGGGAACAGACAAGTTGCCGTCTTCTTGTTCTTCAGTTTAGTTGCGGAGGATGTTGCTTCACTGTTGGTATCATCATTGCACTCTTCCCGGATGAGGCAGATCGGTCGCTGGCCCCCGGATGTCGCTCACTGTGGCCATTGGCAGCTCACGCTTGGCTGCCAGCCGCTCACGCTGGCTGCGGGCCACTCACTGTAGCCTATGGCAGCCCACTGCAGCAGGGGCTGCAGCCCACACCATCACCGGGGCTCGCACAGCCCAGCTCCAGGTGGAGCTGTTGTTAGCTGTAGAGGGCAGTGTCACTGGCCCTCATGTGGGATCCGAACCGGGGCCGCTGGCATCCCAAAACCAGCGCTTAACCAATGCGCCACTCGGCCGGCCCAAAACAACCATTTTCTTATGCTCACAAATTCTGTACTTCAGGATTCATAATCAAAGTCACAGTATGAAAGGCTTCTTGCTGCTTCGTGATGTCTGAGGCTTTTACTGGGAAGACTCAAAGGTGGGAGTGACTCAACAGCTGGGATTGGAATGATATAAAAGTATCTTCACTCACATATCTGTCCCCTGGCCTGGAGGGCGGGAAGAATAGTACAATTGAGCTGAAACACCTTCAGGTGGCCTGAGCTTCCTCAGAGCATGGCAATCTCGGGGCATTTGAACTTGTTACATGACAACTCTGAGCTCCAAGCAGAACGATTCCAGAGAACAGGACAGAAGCTGCATCACCTTTTATGACCTAGCTTCAGAAGTCTCAGGGGGTCACTTCTGCCAATTCAGGGGACTAAACCCGCCACAAGCCTGCCCAGACTCAAGGGGAGGGGACATAGACCCCAGCTCTTGATGGGAAGAATGGGGTCATGTTTTTAAACCACTATAGCTATTAACTTAAGAAAATTGGAGACCCAGTTCCAAATCTTTTTTTTTAATTAAAGATTTTATGGGGAATTGGGGGAGGGGAGCAGCACTGCGGAATTGGAGAAGGGGAACAGACAAGTTGCTGTCCTTTTGTTCTTCAGTCTAGTTGTGGAGGACGTCACTTCACTGGCCCATGTTGGTATCATCATTGCGCTCTTCCTGGGTGAGGCAGTCACTCGCCGGCCATTAGACTGCCGTTCACGGTGGCTCACAGGAGCTCACAAAAGCTCACGCCTGCTGCTGGCCAGCCTCACTGCAGCCTACACTGTCGCCAGCGACTCACAGCAGCCCAGCTCCAGGTCGAGCTGTTGTTCACCATCTTAACTGTAGAGGGCGCAGTGTCACTGGCCTCCATGTGGGGTCCGAACTGGGGCCCCGCTGCTCAGAGCTGGCATCCCAAGCCAACTCCTAACCAACGCGCCACTCGGCCGGCCCCCATGTCCAAATCTTGACTCTGCCCCTCTCCTACCTTAACTCCTCAGAGTCCTAACTTCCTTTTCTGTAACATGATGGTAATTCTAGGAAGGCGAGGATGAAATGAGACAATGGGTGTGAAGCAGTTAGTTCCGTGCCTGGCACACAGGGCAATGTAGATGGTAATGGTATGAACATTATTTATGATGAGACTTGGATATATTGATAACTGCTTGCCTTTGTCTGCATATAATAGAAACCTATACAGTGACTTTACCAAATAAAAGGTTTTTTGTTTTGGGATTTTTTTCCCCCAAGAGATTAGGGACTAGTGTGACTGCTCAAAGAGAATATCAGGGACCCAGCTACTCTGGCTTTCCACTCTGCCCTCCTCAGCATGTGATTTTTGTCCTTATGGCACAAAGATGGCTGCCACACCTCTAGGAATTGTATCTCCATCCCAGGTAGGAAGAAGGTGAAGGTAAAAGTCAAAGACTGTCATTTCATTTGAGGAAGTGGGATCTCCCTAGGACCTTCTATCTTCAAAGGATGAAGTGTGCCTTTTCTCCTTCTGCCTCTTTCTCCTTTTTGCCAGTTAGAATGCAGACAGAATGGTGCCAGCAGCCATAATGGTCCATGAGACAACCTAGGGAATGGAAGCCACATATGGTAGAGCAAAAAGAGAGAGAGAGCCTGGGTCCCTGATGCCATCTGCTTTAGTTATCTAATGTTGTATAATGAAATACCCTAAACTTAGGGGCTTACAACACCAAAAATGATTTATTATCTTTATCTTTCTTTGTTTCTTATTTTTCACAGTTCCTGTGGGCCAGGAACTCAGGGTCAACATCCAAGGAGGCTTATGCGCATGACTGGTAAGTTGGTGCTGGTTGTAGGCTTGGGACCTCAGTTCCTATTTCCATGGGACTCTCCATAAGACAACTTGAATGTCCTCATGGCAGCATGGCTACCATCCCCCAGAGTGAGTGATTCAAGAGAACAAGGCAGACGCTCAATGCCTTTATCAGCTAGATTCAGAAGTCACACACTGTGACTTCTGCCATATTCTTTTAGTCACACAAGTCAGATCTAGTTCAATGGGGGAGGAGTCTACACAAGGAGGTGCATACCAGCAGTCAAGGATCATTGAGGGCTAACTTGGAGGCTGGCTACCACATCATGGAATGCCAGACCTGTCCCATCTCCAAACACCTCGAATGTGAGAAATACATTTTTATCTTGCCTAACTTAAGGTTGTGATTAATTTATCTATGAGTTCTTGATACAAAGTAGGCCCTCAATAAATTCTATCATAAGTCTTTTTCTTCAAATAAATTGAGGTGTAGGACTTGGTGTGTCCCCTTGTCTACACACAAACATACATACATGTACCACCACTATCTAGGTCAAGGTTTGGTACAAAGTAGGTGGAGGAGGCTATGTATCAGCCTTTTCATTCATTCATTCATTCATACATTCGACATGTACTTATTATTATCCACAGTGTGCCAGGATCTGGCCAAAGATTCTGGGATATATTCCCTACCCTGCAGAATGCACAGTCTAATGGAGGAGGCAACACAATGGGATAGAAAACAATACATTTCTCCGTCATTTGAGAAATTCAGATTAAAACAGGAAATCAGGTCATTCCAACTGCCAGGGACGATGTGGGGCAAAGGATCCTTCATGCCCTGTTCGTGGGCATGTGGGCTGTAGCAGCCATGCTAGGGCGCAGCTAGACAGTGCTTAGGCTAAGTGTGTATGTTCTCCCTGCCCCAGGAATCCTGCCCTTGGGTGTATATCCCAGAAACACACACAGGAGTCCATGAGAGTCATGCACCAGAAGTTCATCATAGCTTTGCTTGGGGAAGTGGGAATTGGAAGTAGCCACAGTGTCCATCACTAAAGGAATGGAAAAACAAGGCCATGGGGAACTCATGCACACCATGCATACTAAGCAGCAGTTAGGAGCAACGGATTCGAGTTAGACTGAGCTCATTGAGCACAGTATCGGGTAAACTAAACAACCTAAGAGACGGATATATAGAAGTTGCCACTTGTATAAATTAATAACCTACTCAAACAAATCAGCACCATATATTTTATAGGGACACACACCTATTCAAAGAAGTGTATCAAAAATATTAGAGTGGACCCAGAATATCAAATGAGAAGAACACTGACATTACCTGACTTCAAGATTTACTGTAAAAGCTACAGTAATGAACATTGTGGAGTATTAGTGAAAAGATAGACAAATAAATCAATGGACCAGAATAGAAAGCCCAGGAATAGACCCCCATCGATATAGTCAACTGATCTTTGACAAAGGAGCAAAGGAAATACAATGAACCCTTCAACAAATGGTGCTGGAACTGGGGCCAACCAAATGGTTAAAAATGCAAGCCCTGAGCAACAGGGTCACCGGTTCGACTCCCGCATGAGATGGTGGGCTACGCTCACCTGCAACTAAGATTGAACACAGCACGTTAAGATGAGTGGCCTTGAGCTGAGTGGCCGCAAGCTGCTGAAGGGAGGCCGGATGGTGACTAGACTTGGAGCTGAGCTAGCTGCGCCCTCCACAACTAAGACTAAAGAACAACAGCTTGTCTGTTCCTCTTCCCTGATTCCCCAACACTCTTCCCCTTCCCCAATTCCCCAATAAAATCTTTAAAAAAAAAAAATGATGCTGGAACAACTGAACATCCACGTGCAGAAACATAAATCTAGACACAGACCTTACACCCTTCATGAAAATTAACTCAAAATGGTTCATAGACCTCTAGGTAAAACACAAAACTATAAAAGTCCTGAAAGATAACATAGGAGAGAACCTATGGTTTTGACTTTTTAGATACAATACCAAAGACATGACCCAGAGAGAAATAATTGATAAGCTGGATGTCATTAAAATTTAAAATTTCTGTTCTGCAAAAGACAATATAAAGAGAATTAGATGACAAGCCACAGACTGGGAGGACATACTTGCAAAAGATACATCTGAGAAAGGACTATTATCCAAAATATGCAAAGAACTCTTAAAATTCAACAATAAGAAAACAAACAACCCGCAGCCAGTGTGAGCTGCCAATAGCCACGGTGAGCGACCATCCAGAGGCCGGCGACCGATCTGCCTCATCCGGGAAGAGCGCAATGACGATACCAACATGGGCCAGTGAAGCAACGTCCTCCGCAACTTGACTGAAGAACAAAAAGACAGCAACTTGTCTGTTCCCCTTCCCCGATTTCCCGACGCTGTTCTCCTCTCCCAACTCCCCAATAAAATCTTTAAAAAAAAAGAAAACAAACAACCCAATTTAAAAATGGGCCAGAGACCTTAACAGACACCTCACCAAAGAAGATATACAGACAGCAAATAAACATATGAAAAGATGCTCCACATCATACATCATCAGGGAAAGGCAAATTAAAATGAGATACTGTACTACACACCTCTTAGAATGGCCAAAATCCGAAACAATGACGACAGCAAATGCTGGTGAGAAGGTGGAACAACAGGAACTGTCACCTACTGCTGGTGGGGATGCAAAATAGTGCAGCCACTTTGGAAGACAGTTTGGCAGTTTCTTATAAAACTAAGTATGCTCTTATCGTACAATCCAGCAAATTACATTTCTTGGTATTTACCCAAAGGAGTTGAAAAGTTATGTCCACACAAAAATCTGCACGCATATGTTTACTGCAGCCTTATCATAATTGCTAAAACTTGGAAGCAACCAACAAGTCCTTCAGTAGTTGAATGGGTAAATAAATTGTAGTACATCCAGGTGGTGGAATATTATTCAGTGCTGAAAAAAATTGAGCTATCAAGCTATGAAAACACAGTAGAGGAACCTTAAATACATATTACTAAGTGAAAGAAGTCAACTTGAAAAGACTACACATTGTATGATTTTAACTGTAGGACATTCTGGAAAAGGCAAAACTATGGAGACAATAAAAAGATCAGTGGTTGCAGAGATTGGGGCATTAGATGAACAGGCAGAGCAGAGAGGATTTTTAGGGCAGTGAAAATACTCTGCATGATACTATATGATGGCTGTATGTCATTATACATTTGTCCAAACCCATAGAATGTACAACATTGAGAGTGAACCTAATGTCAACTATAGACTCTGGGTGATAATGTGTCAGGGTAGGTTTATCAATTGTAATAAATGTCCCACTGCAGTGGGAGATGTTGATTATTCATGTGTGGGGGCACGGGGTATATGGGACATCTCTGTACCTTCTCAATTTTTGTTGTAAAGCAAAACAGCTCTAAAAATAATTAAGTGTTAATATAAATATTAGAGTGGATGCGCTGTGGGGGAAAGGAAATAGAAGTAGGGAATCGGGTGACGGGAGAGAAGCCAAATATGGTGTGATCAACACAAGATTTTGCACCAATATTGGCAGAGAGGCAAAGCAGGCCTCACTGAGGAGCTACACTGAACTTTGGCTGAGGAGTAGGGTCCTCTGATCAGACCTGGGCGAAGGGCACTGTCAGCAGGAAGGACGACAGGAGCGAAGTCTCAGAGATGAGCAAAGCCAGGGCCTCAGAGAAACTCCAAATGTTTCAGTGGGACTGAAGCCCAGGGTGCCCTGGTCAGGAAGGCAGGGGTAATCTGCCCTTCTCTCAATCTGTAAGACCCTCCTCATCTTACCTAGCAAACCCCTACTCAGCCCTCACATACCCCCGCGCTGCCTGAGAGGCCGTGTGATTGGTGAAGGAGACCAAAGGACCTGAGCTCCTCCACTGGTCCATTGTGTGACCTCCAGCAAATCACCTTCCTGTCTCAAAACCTCAGTTTCTTTATCTGTAAAATAGGTATAACAACAACCTACCTACTCAGAAGGTGGTGATGGGGAGGGAGTGAGATGAGCAGAATACAAAGTGAAGCTTATATTCTAGTGGAGAGAGACAACAGATAGACAAAAAAAATAATGTATTGGGTTCACTTCCATATTCCCAGAACCGAGAACTGTGCTGGGCACATAGTAGGTGCTCAATAAACAGTTGTGGATAAATGAATGCGTGAAAGCAGTGATAAATTCTATGGAAAGAAGTAAAGCGGGGTAAAGGGGAGAGGGAGAGCTGACGGGGTGCTGGAGGGCAGGAGGGGCAGTCACTGTGAGGGAAGGCCTCCCTTAGGATATGAGATTAGAGGGACGATTGGAAGGAAGTGAAGGAGTAAGCTTCACTTATTAAGGGGATATCCCGGGATAGGGCGTGCCAGGCATAGGTAGGCTCCAGGGACAGTGAGGAGGCCAGTGTGACTGGAGCAGAGTTTGGGACAGAGGATGGGAGGACATGAAGCCCCTTGTGCAGCAAATTGAGAATATGGCGGGAACCTCTTCCCCACTCCGACGGACAAGGCCTAGAACAGAGTCAAAGCTGCTCCTCTGCCTGGGACCTACCCCTCCTAACACAAGTACAAACTCCTTTTAGGTGGTGAGCACTAGCTGTATGTCAGGCCCTAGCTTTATTGGCATAAATTCAGGGAGCCATCACCAGCCCTACAAATGGGTACTATTATTATCTCCAGTTTTCAGAGCAGGAAACTGAGACTTCAAGAGGCTGCTACCCTTGGGCCGGAACCAGGTCTCTCTGATGCCAGACCCTGGCTTGCTCCTATCACATTGTCCTGGAATTCTTTGTTTACAACTCGCCTTCCCTTCTGGGCTACAGAAAGCCCAGCTCAGTCTCATTCATGGTTTTATTTTACTCTGAGGGTTTCATGAGTGAAAACCTGCCTAAGGAGAGAATGAATGAATGGGCCTACCAAGTCCACCCTCTACCGCATTCTGGACCCAGTTCATACCCTGTTTGGCTTCTCCAGGTTGAGCTGGAATGGGGAGGGGGCTGGACAGAGGAATTTCAAGCCACCAGAGGGTGGAGAGCTGAAGAGAGGGGGAGAAGGGGGAGAAAGTGAAAGTGAACGGAGCCCGGAGCCTCTGTGAGGAGGCGCAGACAGGGAAGGAAATCTCCCGGTAATAATTCATTGGCTCAGGAAGCAGCAGCCTGGCCTGGGTCTGCGGGTGGGACTGACCCTGCGAGGAGGGGGCCACAGGATCTCCTTCTCCTCCTCCGCAAAGCCCAGCCTGGCCAAGGTCATGGTCAAATGAAGGGATGGGGGGAGCATGCAAGGTGTGGGAACAGGCTTTTCCACAGACTCTGGGGCCTGAAGACTTCAGGGGCTGCTCTCTCAGCTGCCAAGGGAAACCCTCCAGCCACCACTCCCCCCCCACACCTCTCCCTCTTAATTCTGACTTCTGGCTTGGGCCAAGGAAGTCAGAAAAGCACAGCATGGCAGAGCCGTGGAGCATCTTCAAGAAAGGAAGGAAGACAGAGCCAGACGCACCTAGAAGCCTTTCAACTCCATTCCCTGTGCCCTCTCTGTCACAGGAGCTACCATTTGGACCGAAGAGAAAGTTATTCTTCAGGCCAAATGGATACAGGCTTGGCCAGTCCCCAGGACGGAGCTGTGAATGGGGCATGAGCAACAGGGGACCCCGGCAGCCATCATCAGCCCTGAAATTCTTCCCAGGGCCTCTGAGGAAGACATATCAGGCTGCAATCTAAGATTTCCTGAAGGAACAAAGGCAATGAGGGAAGATAATCTCCGTGTGTGTGTGTGTGTGTGTGTGTGTGTGTGTGTGTGTGTGTGTGTGTGTTGGAGGTGGCATTCCAAGCAGAGGTAACAGCCTGGGGTGATGATGGGGGTGATGGGGGTTGTGGATGGGAGCCAGGGAGGCAGCAGCTGCCCAAGATGAGACTGTAAGGAGTGAGGGAGAGAAACCTGCATTTGACTCTGGAGGTAGGGTGAGGGATGGGGGTGATAGTGAAACCAAACAGGCTGTGTGGCTAGTGCCCCCACTCACCACTTGTAAGACTGAAGGTCAGAACTCTTATCTGGAAATGGAGGGGTACTGCCCCCATGACATCAGTGGGAAGATCTAAAAGTCAGTAAAGTGTCTGGTGTCTGGCACACAGTAGGACCTTAACCAAAATATCCACTCTGTGAAAGCAAAGTTTGTTTTGTTCATGTCTGTATCCTCAGGCCCAAAATCATATGTAACATATAGTAGGAACCCAACAAATATTTGCTGAATGAATAAATGAATGAATGGAGCTACTGGTGTTTGTGTTTTGCTTTTGTTTTGCTTTGATTTTTTAAAGTCTGTAGTCAGGGATATGACACCGTCAAATCTTTATTTGTAAAGATTATAGTGCTTCTCCAAGTGTTCTCCACGGACGCCACCATCACGTACATATTGCAGATTCTTGGGCCCCATTCCAAACCTGCTGGATCAGAATAGAGGGAATTAGGGAATCGGGAATGTCAAAGCCCCCCTTCCACAACTCTTACAGACATGAAAGTTGCAGAACCACAGGATTAGAATTTCCTAGCTGGTTTCTCTCAATCCTCTTTCCGAACAAGGACCTGAAGCCCAGAGAGGAAAAGTGATCTCCCCGCAGTCTCTCTGTGGGTCTAGGCTGAGGGTAAAGAGTCGGGATTTGCGCACACCCCACCCCACCCACGCAGACTCCCGGCCTTAGCCCGGCTCCCCGGCGGGGACTAGGAGCCTTCAGGGAGGGCCACCAGCTCCCGGGCCTCTTTCAACCTGGGGGTCGGAGGCAGCAGCAGAGTTGCCATTGGCCTGGGCGCGGCAGGCGCGTCCTCATTGGCCAGGACGGAGCCCCCCGCCCCGACCGGGGCGGCCGAGTGCTTGGCCCCTCCCTCGGCTATAAGGCGGCGGCCGGCTGGACCGTGGGAGCGCGCGGGAGCGCACTGTGGGGCGCGGCCGAGGCTGGGGCGCAACTCTCGGAGGGACGCGGCGGGGCACCCATGGCGTTTGCGCTGCTGCGCCCCGTCGGCGCGCACGTGCTGTACCCGGACGTGAGGCTGCTGAGCGAGGACGAGGAAAACCGCAGCGAGAGCGACGCCTCCGACCAGTCATTCGGCTGCTGCGAGGGCCTGGAGGCGGCGCGGCGCGGCCCGGGCCCCGGGGGCGGGCGGCGGGCGAGCAGCGGCCCGGGCCCGGTGGTGGTGGTCCGACAGCGGCAGGCGGCCAACGCGAGGGAGCGGGACCGCACGCAGAGCGTGAACACGGCCTTCACGGCTCTGCGCACGCTTATCCCCACCGAGCCGGTGGACCGTAAGCTGTCCAAGATCGAGACGCTGCGCCTGGCGTCCAGCTACATCGCGCACCTGGCCAACGTGCTGCTGCTGGGCGACGCGGCGGACGACGGGCAACCGTGCTTCCGAGCGGCCAGCGGTGCCAAGAACGCGGTCACCGCAGCCCCCGACGGCGGCCGCCAGCCGCGCTCCATCTGCACCTTCTGCCTCAGCAACCAGCGCAAGGGGGTGAGTGTGGGGCGCTTTGGCGCTGCGGCCGCGGGGTCAGCGGTTGGCGGGGAACCCGGCCTCTCTGGGAGTGAGAGAGGGGGACGCGACGTGGAGTTCGTCAGGATGCAGTGAAGCTCAGGGTTTGGTGTGGAACAGAACCACTCATTTAATATCCCCCAATCAGAAAGGGTGCAGGAAAGCCCCAGAGCTCACACATGATTTAGAAGAATCAGGTTGCTCGTAGAGGGACACCCCGTTACCCCCCCCCCGCCAACCAAAGGTGTGCTGGGAAGAGGGCATGAAGAAATAATAACAAAGGCCATCATTTATTCAACTCTTCCTCTGTGCGAGGCGCGTTCCTCGTCCTCTTTTTTTTTTTTTTTTTTAAACCTTCACAAGAACTCCATCAGGCAGGTAGTGATTCTGCCCTGGTTCTCACTGATGAGGCTCTGAGGCTCAGAGAGATGTAGTCACCTGCCCGCATTTACTCAGCTGGGGAGCCAGAAAGCAGGCTCAGGGCTTGCTTGGTATGTGTTGCCACTGAGCTACCCCAACCTTGAAACCATTGCCCTCTATCCAAAGATCTGATCCAAGGGCAGGAGACCGGGAAGAAAAGGGGATGCACACCCCCAACCAAGAGCCTGCGGTGTCCAGCTGATGAGCAATAGGAGTAAAGAAGGGGGTCCCTTGAGGGCACCCAACCCCAAAAGGGAGGCAGTGTTGGTGGGGGGAAGTGTTGAGTCTACTGGGCAGAGCTGGAGTTAAGCTCCTGTGGTCTGTCCTGGGTGAGAATGAGAAGCCGCCGGGTAGGGGGTGTATGAGGCTGGGTAGCAGCGAGGTTGCCAGGAGGCTCTGCTGGCTAAAAGCTGGTTCTCATCCTGTCCAGGCCCTAAAGAGCCTTCTTCATCCCCAGGCTCTCCCTGTTCTGGCCTGGGCTTTTCCTACACTGAGGAAGCTGGTCTGGGTGATAACTTTGAATTCCAGCAGCTACCATTTACAGCTGAGGAAACTGAGGCTGAGACTGGCCCACAGCCTTTTGGAAGGTGAAAGGGCATGGGGGCTTGGAGTCAGGCTCTGAGTCAGTCCCCCAGTCTTGGGTTGTCATGGCTGACCTAGGTCCCCTGCTTCACTTTGTTCCTGGAAGCCTCTGTGTCCTGGCCTCAGACCACCCTTTTTTTTGGCTCATCAGATGCACAGCCTGGCTTCTCACCTCCATGGCTGCCTCAGTTTCTCTGAGTCAGACTTCTTAGGCTTCGACTTGTGCTTTCTCGAGGGTCCTTGCTGCTTCAGCCATGGGTTCCAGTCAAGTGCTCCAGGCTGGGCTGGAAAGCTGGGGTGAACTTTCAGGCATCCAGTAGAGGGTACAAAGAGTTGAGTGGACCCTCAGTGATAACGCCCTGACTGCCTTTCACCCATTCATTCAGTTCAACAAACCTTAACTACCCAACAGCTGCCTTTTATCAGCTCTGAGGACATTCTCAGAGAAGCAGGTTGTGGGTCCCCACCCACCACAATCAGGAACGCCCAGTGTGATATCAGGACCAAGGGCTAGGAGACGAGAACCTGGATGCTGCAGTCTGATGGTGGGGAGGGGGTGCACAAAGGGACTGTCAGAGCCCGAAGGAAGCCCCCAACGCAGGGACCAAATTCCTGGTGGCTCCTTTGGAATGGAGACAGGCAGATGAGCGGGTAGAGCCAGGTGTTCTAGGAGAAGGGCATAGCAGGAGTGGGGTCAGAAAACATGGCCTAGAGAAGGAAAAGGAAAGATGATGAAGGAAGCAAGAGCACACAAAGCACAGAGGAGAGGCAGAGACTGGCCAGTGACAGCAATCACAGTGGTCTTAGTGATCACTGAGTTCCTGTACTAAGCACACATTGTTAAAACCCCTCAGCAACCAGGGAAGGAGGTGCTCTATTTACCCCCCACTTGCTTAGACATGCTGTCACTGGGTCAAAGACAGCCCATGATGGAGCCAGGATTCTAACTCAGGCCTGCCTGATGGAGAGGTGGGAAAGGTTAGTGTGGGGGGGCCCTGTCACTGCAGGGCTGGGGAGAAGGTGTGTCTTATCACAAGCATATCCCCGCAGCAGGTAAGCTGGGGCCCGGCTTCTCTGCTGGTCTCAGATGTGTCCCGTAGGTCACTGGGCCTCCCCTAGATCTGGCTGCTTCCCTGGGATCTGTCTACAGGACCAAGAACCCAGCCAAATTTGGCTGCAGAAGCTATGCTCTCAACCCCACAGGCTCCTCTGGGAATAGGTGAACGGGGTGATCCTGGCCAGCTCTGGCCCCTTGAAGACTCGACTGGAAGAAAATTGGCTATCTTGGGGAGCCCCTGGGAGCCCTTCGGAGCTTTGGGGGCCAGAGTTGCTCCTAGGCTCTGGACCCTATTTCTTCACTCTGAGCCACCACCTCCCTCCCACCTGGCTGGTCTGGGGTTGGGGTCTCCATGGAAACAGCTGCCTGGAGGATCTTCCTGTATAAGAAGGGGTCAAGTGTGGTCCTCTGTGGTAGAAAGAACAAGTGGGAGATGGAAAGGGGGTTCTTGTTTCTGCCCTGTTTTCCCTTTTGTCATCGGGGTGTGGGAGTGCGATAGGACTGTCTTACAAAGCCCTCCCCAGTTGGTGTACCCAGCTCGGAAACAGAGGGCAGTGAGGCGAGGAGGCACCATTACCAGGTGATGCTGATAATAATACTCAGGAACATTTATTGAACACTTAGTATATTCCTGACACTGTGATAAGGGCTTTACCTATGTTAACGTGTGTAATCCTCACAGTAACTCCACTTTACACATGGGGAAATCCAGGCTCGGTGGGGTGAAGTCACCTGGCTGAGGTCCAACAGATAGTCCAAGACAGCCAGGATTGAAGTCCAGGTGTGTCTCACCGGAGCCCAACTCTCCATGGTGCTTCCCAGAGTGCTTGGCGCTGAGTTCCTAAGGGACAAAGAAGCTCGGCCTAGTCAGGGCCTCTCCTAAGTGCTTTTGGCAGTTTACAAGCTTCTTTCACAGCTGCATGTGCATTTTACTGTGCCCTGGGGTGGCCAGGAGAATTATTTTGTTCCCATTTCATAGAGGAAGAAACTGACGTTCAGGGAGGTGTTCAGTCCCAGCATCGAGGTCTCTTGATGACGCTAGACTTGGGGTGAAGGTGGCTCTCCCTGTCCCTGAGGACATCGAGTGAAAGGGTGGGGGGCTGGTTTTCTATCCCCCATCCTCAACACCCCCCCCATTCCCCCACCTCCATTCCCCCTTCTCAGACACTCCAGCCAGAGTTTGTCTGAGAAGCCCAGGCCCCAGGCTCTGCTGGGACTATGGCCTCAGCCCTCAAAATAGCCCGGTCTGTGAATGAACATGCTGTCCCTGAGCCCGGAGAGCCTCGAGGGAGGCTGGGCTCACATCTGGATGGATCTGCCCCAACCTGGGCCCAGTGAAGGAGGGGAGCGGAGGGCACAGCTCCCAGATGGTCAGCTATCTCTCTAGCTGGCTGAGAAAGATGCCTGTCCCATCCCCTCCTTGCCGGGCTCAGGGGCTGAGCATTTACAGTGGGATTTCAGAGACTATCGTGTCCTAGAAACAGAACAGAGTGTTGGAGTACATGGATTTGCAGTCCGGCCCCTGTACCAACTGGCTGCATGCCTCCGGGCCAGTCATTCGACAGTGGGAGGCCTCCAAAGTGTGTGCTTTACTGTCTGTGATCTTGCTGGCTTACAGTGAGGATGAAACCCACCATCAGATCTCAGAATATTGGGTAGAGACTGCCCCTGCAGAGTGAAGGACAGGTGGCTTCAGGGGCTGACACCATTAGCTTCTGTTCCAGTGGGCAGCACTGATTCAAGCAGCTTCCGTTGGCCCCTGCTTCCTTCTAGGCCCGAGGCTGGAACTGGGGTCACAAAGTGAAGACCTTTCCCTGAGTTCCCATCCTGATGGGGGCCAAAGAAAAACCCAGTCTTCCCCATCTGAGTTATCCTGATAGAATGTCCCTGGAAAGGCAGGAAGAGTTAAGCAATTGCAGGAATAGAGAGACCCTTCACAGGGAGATGGGACCAGAGAGCGTATTTCCTTGTAAAGGGAACACCCTGAATGAAGAGAGGGAGGCCAGAAATCCACAGTCTACTGTTGAGGTCAATGAGTAAGCCATTGGCCGTATAGCTGGGCAGTGATGAGAACCATTGTGGGGTTTGTTTTGCTCTTCAGTATAAAACATGATTTAAAATGTATTGGCTTTTTTAAAAGCAATAAATCATATGGGGAAAAAATGAAAAAGGTAAAAAAAACATATAGAGTAAAAAAGCCTCTCTCTCATCCTGTCTCCCCATCAAATTCCTCTCCTCTGAGGAAACTCATTAGCAATTTCTTGTGTGTCCTTCTCTCTCAACATCTCAGCACACAGGAACATTCACTCAGTTCTTGCCCTTAAGTGATGTTATGTCAACATCATTCCCTATTGGTCCATAAAGAGGTTTTGTTTTTGTTTTGTTTTGAGGGCCCTGTCACTGGCCCTCGTATGTGGGACCTGAACCGGGGCTGCTGGCGTCCCAAGCCAGTGCTTAACCACCGTTCCACTCGGCCGGCCCCATAAAGAGTTTTTTCTGGGCCGGCCGAGTGGCGCGGTGGTTAAGCGCTGGCTTGGGACACCAGCGGCCCCGGTTCAGGTCCCACATACGAGGGCCAGTAACACTGCCCTCAAAAAAAAAAAGAGTTTTTTCTGCCTTGTGCTGCAGAGAACTTTATTGTGTGAACTAATTGTGATTTCTTTATCAAGTCCCCAATTGTTGGACACAGAGGTTAGTTCCAGTGGTGATCTGACCGAACCTCCTAATACCTCTTTCTCCCCTCCTGTAGGGTGGCCGTCGTGATCTAGGGGGCAGCTGCTTGAAGGTGAGGGGAGTGGCCCCTCTTCGAGTGCCAAGGAGATGAGCCTGGACCCCTGTGGCATTTGCTCCAAGCAGGACCCTGGAGAAGGAGGCCAGAGGCCAGCCACTGGTTGAAGAGGGGAGAAGACCCCAGGAGCCGATCCTACCCCTCCTTTGTGTAGGGACCAGAGAACAAAGGCTTGGGCCCATGACCCTCTGGGCAGGCCCCCTGGGACACCTCTACCCCCTGGAGAGCTGTGAAGACCCATCCAGCTGACCCCAGTCCTGGCTGGTCAGAGACAAGGCAGAACTTTTGGAAAAACAAAACAAAGACTGTTGGTGACAGAGGGTGTGTGCATGTCTGTGGGTGAGTGTGTGTGAGAGAGAGAGAGAGAGAGAGAGAGAGAGAGAGAGAGAGAGAATTGGTTTTAAAATAAAAGATATTTTTAAATAAAAGATGTTCCCCACTGAGGAAGGGAGGGACCTGGGGACATCAGAGGTCAGAGGTGACCCCTCTCCTGGACCTTGGCAGAGGCACAGATGTCACAGGTGCTGCCCTGGACCCTGGAAGGGAAGAGTCAGCTGAGGAAAGGCAGGAAGACCCTTCTCCAGAATGAACGTTCCCTCACAGTCATCTTGAACACCTGTTAGGTGTCTGGTGTGGTTGGTAAAGAAACCTTAAATTAATCTGTTTTAGAATAAGGAACATATTCATTCCCATGGTTCAAAATTCAAAAGGTACAAGAGGTTATAGGGTGACAACAAAGACTGTTGGTGACAGAGAGTGTCACCAACAATTAACCTCCTATCCTCCAACCAGTTCTCCCTGCAGGCAGCCTCAGCCACCAGTTGTTGTTGGGGTTTTTTTTTTCATCCCCATTCCCTATGAATAACCAAGAAAATACAAGAGAAAAAAATTTTGTTTCTTCCACGCTTTACATAAACAGCACATCACACATGGCCTTCTGCTCCTTGCTGTTTTGTTTTTTTCTGGCTTGGCTGTCATCCTAAATCAGAACAGAGGTACGGGGCCACCTCACCCTTATAGTAGCTGCTCATCCACTTTGTGAATGTACCATACAGGCACACCTCAGAGATACTGTGGGTTCGATTCCAGACCACCGCAGTAAAGCAAGTATCGTCGTAAAGCAAGTCGTAATCTTTTTTGAAGGGCCTTGCTTTCAAAAAAACGTAGCATCTGTGAAGTGCTGTAAAGTGAGGTATGCCTGTACTTTGACCCATCTCATTTCCCTGTCTTCATAAGTAGGTCTGCGTAGGCACACAGTTTTCCACATGTGCAAATGAGCGTGTGCTAAAGGGGATATTCTTACCCCAGTGTTAGCTGAGATGGTTTGGAGGAATGATGGCATCTAAAGGTGCGTGGCCAGCACGTGGCAGGGTGACGCGAGATCTGTCTACCTTTAAAGCCTAAAGCGAGTTCCTTCGCCTCCCCTGGAGATGCCGCAGATGGAGTTTCAGCCCCTGTGACCCCGATTATTCTAGCAGCCCGGGGAGCTGGGGCCTGATGTTTCCCCATGTCACAGATGCAGCCAAGATGGCGATGGGGACAGCTGGTCAGTGGAGCTGGGAGTCCTTGGCTCTCCAGCTGGGGCTCTGTCCCTGTGCCTCCAGGATCAGATAAGCTCAGGAGGCTAGAGGAGGGGAAGGCAGCGAAAGGGCTAGGCAGCTGCCCTGTCCTCAAGGCATGCTCATATTTCTAAATTTATTTAACAAACTTATTTAGTGTTTATCAACTGAAGCCTGGCTCCAGAGTCCATGCCTGTACCCACTCTGCTACCCCCTGCATTTGACCCTCTGACTGAGCCTGACGTGGGGCTGCCCATAGTGCAGATCAACAAACAGATTCCCAAGCATCGTCACTGTGCCGGACTCCACAGGGGTAGGTCAGACCCACCCCGAAGCAGACAAACAACAATGTTCCAGGAGAACAAGAGGTCACCGGAATTGCCAGCCCAGATGAGAGACCGACCACATTTAATCCCTTTGGTATGAAAAGTGAAAGAAGGCCTAAGGGGCCCAGAGAGCTTTACAAGTGCCAACTAGAACGCTTCTCCAGTGTTCCAAGGACATTGGTGTTCTATCCTATGTCCCAGTGCAGTCGCGCTTCCCCCCTCGGGAGCTAATTAGGAAAGCACATTGCACTCCCTGCGCCTACCCAGGTCCAGGTCCACGCAGCCCCTGGCAAAGCCACAGGAAAAGGACTGTGACCTTATCAATGGCAGGAAACCTGGGAGTGGGGGCAGAGCAGACACTTGGGTGCTCTGGGCTGCAGGTCCACTTTTGCCACCAGATTTGCTGGGTGACCTCTGAGAAGTTGCTTGACCCCTCTGGGCCTCCTTGGCCTGATCTCTAAGCAGCAAGAACAGCTGGGGCAGAGTGATAAGTATTTGTTTTGCCTCCTTAAATCATTTCAATGACCATTTATGCACTGGGTAAATAATTCAAATTGTATTCCAATAGTATGCAGTGAGAAGTACAAACTTCCCGCAGGCTCTTCCCCAAAGGCAACTGCTGTTAGCAATTTCCTGTGTGTCCTTCCGGAAATGCTCTATACTGATGATTGTTTCTGAAAAAGTATTTATAGGTTTCTCTGCTTATGTTTTCATTGTAAAAAAAAAAAAAAAAATTAAATGCTACAAGACCCTAGAAATATCACCCATCCCAAAGATAATCATGGTTAACACCGTAATCCTGCAGAGTTTTTGTGAGACATACACTTAACACATACACTTAAACAAGCATTTAGAGCATACTAAGTTACAATGTATTATCAAAGTATAGCATCCGTGCAGGAAGATGCACATGCCGCGAAGTGTGCAGCACAATGAGTTTTCACAGGCTGAGCACACCTGTGTACCTAGCATGCAGGTCAAGAAATGCAATTAGGAACATCCCAGGAACCCTCTTGCACTTGCATTCAGATTGGGCTCTTTCAATTGTGTTTCCTTTGAAATAGATAACACACTTTCACAGTTCAAAAGACACAAACGAGAATAAACCGACAATTAAGTCTCCTTCCCTCGCAGCCACTCATTCCAGCTCTCAGAGGCAATTACTGTTAACTAGGGCCTTGGCATTTCTGCTGAGATAGTCTGCAGATATAGGCAAGTCACATATATATTGTTTTTCCATACATAGCACTTTACACACCGTGCTGCACTTGGACATTTTTTCCTAATTCAACTTGGAGACTCCAGTATTTAAGAGCTGTTTCATACCTTTTCACAGCTGCATAGTGTTCCATTCTGCACATTTTGCAGCTTGCTATCTTCCTTGAGTTTCTGCATAATTGACAGTTAATGTCTATTAGCTTTGGTGAGCTGCAAGGCCAGCCCAACACACATGACTTGGGAGAATACCTCTGCGGCTCATTTATCTAGCACCTCTGTCCCCAACACACACTTTCTGACCAGGATGGGCCAGCCCAGCCAGGCTTCTCCGGTCTCCCTGAGTGACAGTGACTTGGAGCCAGAGGAGAATAGAAGCTCAGAGAGAAGAAACTCAGGGTTGAGGGAGTGGATGACCAACTTTAGCCAGGCCACCTGAGACGCTGAAGGGAAGGTTTAAATTCCAGGTTACACCCTCCACCCAAACCTTAAACACAAGAAGCATCAGCATGAGCAAGAATGATCAAGAGTCCATCATTTCATAATGAGGAGACTGAGCCAATACAGATAAAGCAACCCACCTGAAGTCACCCAGCAAGTCCCTGGTCCTGCTGGGCCTCCAGGTACCCAGGCCTCCCTCCTTGCCACACAGGGCTCCCTTCCCTTAATTCCACAATTCCAAGTGGGAAGGCCTCAGAGGTTGCCTGAGGCAGTGGGAAAACTGAAACCCAGAGAGGGACAGCAATGGACCACAGTCACACAGCATTTGGAGCTGAGCAGGGCCGTTTCCTCCAGCCCAGAGCTCCTTCGCTTCATAAAGTTCCCCTCAATGGCCCAAGCCATTTCCATTTTATGAGGCTCCTGTTAGACTGAAAAATAAAAATACCACAAAACGAAATTCTGAAAGCCATGGCAGATTTGGCAAATTAACTCTTAATCACCCATACACAGTCACAAGTACAATGCATTATCGTGAGCACATTAAATAGAGGATTTACAAAAACATCAGGACATCCACGTAAAGTTAAACATTTTCGTTCAACCCTGTCTACATTTCTTGCTACTGCGGGTTTTACTTCATGTGCACGTGACATCAAGATGTCTGGACTGGGCCGGCCGAGTGGCGCATTGGTTAAGAGCTGGTTTTGGGATGCCAGCAGTCCCGGTTCGGATCCCACATATGAGGGCCAGTGACACTGCCCTCTACAGCTAACAACAGCTCCACCTGGAGCTGGGCTGTGCGAACCCCGGCGACGGTGTAGGCTGCAGCCCCTGCTGCAGTGGGCTGCCATAGGCTACAGTAAGTGGCCGGCAGCCAGCGTGAACGACTGGCAGCCAGTGTGAGCTGCCAATAGCTGTGGTGAGCGACCATCCAGAGGCCAGCGACCGAGCTGCCTCATCCGGGAGGAGCGCAATGACGATACCAACATGGGCCAGTGAAACAATGTCCTCCGCAACTAGACTGAAGAACAAAAAAAAAAGACAGCAACTTGTCTGTTCCCCTCCCCCAATTCCCCAATAAAATCTTTAGGGAAAAAAAAAAAAAAGATGTCTAGACCTGACAGCAAAATACAACACATAACCCTGGACTAGGTCCTGTACTGCAGGGGGCAAATGCTATGGAGAACATTGGGCAGTTGACAAAATTGGAATAAGAATAATAAATAGAAATATTGTGTCAATGTTACATTTTCTGAATCTGCTAATGGTATGGTTATGTAAGGGCCTCAGTTTCCTCATCTATACAATGGGCAATAATTGTGCAGACTTGTTGCGTAGACTATGTTAATTAGCCTATTAGGAAAAGTACAGAGCCGGCTGAGTGGCACGGTGGTTAAGCACTGGCTTGGGAAGCCAGCGGCTCCGGTTCGGATCCCACATCTGAGGGCCAGTGACACTGCTCTCAAAAAAAAAAGGTAAAGTACACAGACCAAGGAATGATACATAGTAGCCCCCAAAAAATGTCAAGCCTTTTTCCAACCTTAGAGAATCTGGACATTCTGAAAAAGAAGAAAAAAACTCTTAGATTTTGATGAGCCTTCCCTTCTGCAAGGCCAGTCTGTCCCGGTTTACAAAGCCCTTCTGGTCCACCATGAGCAGGCTGTGCCGCGATGAGGAAAACCAAGGCCCAGAGAGGGGCTGACACCCACAGGAGCAGGCTAGGTCTCCTGCCTTGCAGCCAGTTCACCCTCAGCACCTCCCCGGTTTCCAAGCCCTGCTGGCCTGCCCTCTGACCCCGGCCCCCTGGGAGCCTGATCCCAGGCCCGTATGGTCTGTAAGTCTGGTCTGGATTAGACACGCTGAGAAGCAAAAGCTGCACTCCCCACCCCAGCAGGCTGCCTGGCGGGACCCAGGCTACAGCTGCTGAGGCTCAAAGGGACATAAATCATGGTGGCAGGAGGCTTGGGGGCTGGGACCACCTCAGCCTCCCGAAGGGCACAGGGGCCTGAGAGTCATGGGCAGGGACGCCTGGGTCCACTGGGGGTATTTTCCATTTTCTGTTGGAGCAGCTGAAGCAAGGATGGGTCAAAGGGGGCCACGAGACCATCTGGCAGGCCTCACATCCTAATGGGCCAAACTTGACTTTAGCTTTTCATTCTGCAATCATTTACAAAACATACAGAGAAGTAACAAAAGTCACTCAGAGAACTCCCAGTACCATTTACCTGGATCCACTAAGGTTTAACAGTTTGTCACATTTGTTTTATCCTTTTTCGCTCACATATTATTCTTTTTTTCTGAATC
Source organism: Aselliscus stoliczkanus (assembly GCA_033961575.1). Classification (NCBI taxonomy): domain Eukaryota; kingdom Metazoa; phylum Chordata; class Mammalia; order Chiroptera; family Hipposideridae; genus Aselliscus; species Aselliscus stoliczkanus. The sequence goes on along the minus strand of CM066738.1, from coordinate 24,544,547 downwards.
ATTTGAGGATTTGTCACCTCCATCACATTCCTCTACCCCTTCGTACTACATCACCATGCATTCCTTAAGCACAGGGGGGAATGCCCTTTACTGTCTTGTTCTGCAAGCCCAGGTTTGATTGGGCCCTTACAGGACTAAGTACATACCTGTGACGCACTGAGGGTGAACTGGCTGGAAGGCAGGAGATCTAGCCTGGTCTAGCTTGGCCCCTGCTCCTGTGTGACCTGGGGTGGGTGTCTGCCCCTCTCTGGGCCTTGGTTTTCCTCATCTCGGCACAGCCTACACATGGTATTCCAGAAGGGCTTTGTAAACTGGGACAGACCAGCCTTGTAGGAGAGATGGCTGATAACATTTAGGAGTTTTTTTCTTCTTCTGAATGCCCAGATCCTCTAAGGTTGGGAAAAGGCCTGACTTTTTTGCGGGGCTACTGTGTTATCATTCCTTGGTCTGTGTGCTTTAATTAAGTTAATTAACACAGCCTACTCAACAGCCTGCACAATTATTGCCCTATTGTATAGATGAGGAAACTGAGGCCCAGGGAGCTTAAAAAACTTGCCCAGGGTCACATGGTGGCTGATAAGTGAGTGAATTTGAACCAGGTATTCTGGCTGTAGCGTCCCCCTGGGCTTTCAAGCACTGCTCCACACAGCCTCTCCAGGTATGTACCTAGTCCTGTAAGGGCCCAATCGAATCTAGGTTTCCAGAACAAGATGGGAAAGGACATCCCCCTGCCTGACCCTTCACCCTTGCCCCTGTGTGCCCAGAGGAATCCAAAGCCCACCTACACTGAAGGAATGAGAGTTTGGGGGTGAATCTCCCTGGGCTCCCCAGCATTGCCGATGCTCCCAGAACTGGGTAGGCTCAAACACAGACTCGGAGGGTCGAAATAGAAGGGCCTTTGCAGCTTATCTCAAGACCTTCAGTCACCAATGGGGATACTGAAGCCCAGAGCAGGCAAGATGCATCCCCAACATCACACAGCGAGTCAGAGATGCGCCAGGCCCAGATTCCATGTGTCTGTTTCCATTGCCTGGTGACACCTGCTAGAGCAGCGATAAGCAGAAGAGTAGGTGATGTCGACACAGCTCACTAGTTGGCCGCACCGCTCAGGGTGACTTACAGTAATGGCCTCACTGAATCTTGCAACAACCTGCATAGGTAGGTGCTATTGACATCCTCATTTCACAGACTAGGAAACCAAGCCCGAGGTCACCCAGCCAGGCAATGGCACAGCCATGATTTGAAACCAAGGGTTCTGACTCCAGATGCCATGGCCTGAGCCATAGCAAGGAGGTATAGGATAGAGTTTAACATCACAGAACAACTTAAGACAGTGGATCAGCCTGTCAGGCAGGCAGGCAGTCGGTTAGTCACTCAACAAATGTGTATGGAACTGCTCTGTGGACCACCCAAGGCTCTAAAGATGATCAGAGAATAAGAGAGATATGCCTGCCCTCGTGGCACTACTCTATTTGAAAACCAGGCTTGAACAAATAATAAAAATGTGATGGGTACTGCCAAGGCTTGTGGGGATGCGTGACTGGGAAAGAGGAAACATAGAAATGATGCATCTGAGGCAAGAGAAGTCTTTGCCAAGTGTGGTAAGTTCTGCAAAGTTATCCAGCCCACCCCTGCATCATGAATGTGGGGCACCTACGGGTCTTCAGGTCACCCCTAAATGTAACTTGATAATCCCTGACACCTCCCCTTGAGCAACTCTGAGAAGCAGTCAAAGCAAGGCAAGCCTCGGTGGACAGAGGAGAGTAATAACAGCTAAGGCTGGCTGAGCACTGCCTCTGTGCTGGGCACTGTTGGAGCCCTGTCGCTTAGTTACTTCTCCCCAACCCAGTGAGGCAGAGGTTATTATCCTCATGGCTCCCCAAAGTCACACAGCCCCTGAATGACAGGCTCAGATTTAGACCCAGCCATGCAGGGTCCAGAGCCCACTCTCTTCACCTCCCTCCTCTGCTGCCCATGTGCTAAATGCTGAGGTTCCAAGGCAGACCATCTGGCAGGCCACAGAGCCCGGTCAGAGCCCTTAGCCACCCTACCTTCTGGCTGCAGTCATGCTGCAGCAGCCCCAGTGCCTCACATGCTGTCAGCACACAGTAGGTGCTTTGCAGATACTTGCTGAAGGACTAAGAGGCACCGTGCTCTCTCTCACTCAGTCTGCACACCACCCTGCAAAATTGATTTGACCCATTTCACAGATAAGGCTCAAAAAGGAACAGTGGCCGGCTTAAGGTCACATAGCTAGGAGTGCAGTTAGATCCTGAACCCATGTCTGTGGTTTGTGTGTTTGCAGAAAACCCATGCCGTCTGGAAGCACAGAAGAAAGACACTGGCAGCAGGCCGTTAACCATAGAGGAGAGAGGGGTGGGCCCAGAGCTTAGGGAGGAGAAAAGGCCCTGACCAGCTGGGAACTTCGTGGGAATGTCTCTCACCCCCATCCCCACCCCACCCCAGTTTGTCCCCCAGGCAGCAGCCAGGGCAGGGCGAGGAAGAGGTCAGGGAGGCAGGCCTTGGATTCCCAAGGAGGATATCCCCTCCCGCCCTTTGTGGAATGATTCAGGAGCCACCCCAGAGCTGAGCCTGCCTTGCTCTCTCTATCCTCACTCTTCTCCTGGAAACAGCCTCCTCTCCCCTCCTACCTCTCACCCGTCTCCCCCTGCCTCTCTCCCCTCTCAGCCCAGGCCTACCTTCTCCCCCGCCCTGGCTCTCAGAAAGCCCTGGAAAGGCTGCTTTCTTTGAGACAGGAAGGTGTCCTCAAGTCTCAGGAAGGAAAAACAGTCAAGCTGAACCCACCAAGACTGTCTCCAAGGGGCCAGGGCTGGCGCCTGGCCAGGACTGACATCACCTGGGAACTGCCGCAGACACAGCTGCAACACGCCTCCTGGGGGGACGTGCTAGTGCTATTTAAAATAATGATAATAATAATAATAAAAAATAAAAAAAACATTTCCAGTCTGGTGTTTTTAAATGTGCTTTTTATAGTGGATCCTGGGGTGTGGGTGTTGTGGTGTCCCCCCTCTCCTTTTTCCTCACGCCCTGATTTCCACACCACAAAATGTAGCCTTTTACCAATTTCTGCTAATTCCTGGGAATTCTGGGTGGCACCTCGTTCCAGTCTCTGACCCCCCTCAGATGATCTCTTCTCCATCTAGATACATTTAATTTTAACTTCAAAAAAATATCAAAAATATTTGCCCATGATACCAAATTCAAAAGGCACCTAAGAGCATGGGGGTGAAAAAGTGACTGTCGCTCAGTCGCCTTTTCTGTCCCCTGAGGCAAGCCTGCTTTTCTTTAATCCAACAACACCTCCTCTAGTGCTTACTAGGTGCCAGGCACTCTTCTAAGCAACTATCTCATATTAACTCACTTAATCTTCATAAAAACAAAATGAGAAAGGGTTTCCATTGGCTATTTTTCTGTGAATATTGCCAAAGATATTCTATGTATATAAAAGCAAATCTAGACCTATGATCTTATCGTCTCTCTTTTTAAAATGACAGATAGATGCTTTGTATATACCCTGGTCTGCACTTTACTTCATTTACTTAAAAATATTGGAATGATTCCATATTTGGTGCATAGAGAGTCCTCATTCATCTTTCTGGCTGCATGGTATTCCCTTTTATGGGAACAGATATCTTAACATAATTAATGTGTCCACTCTTGGTGGACATGGGAGATGTTTCTAATTTTTCCTCTTAGGAATAATAATGCTGCAATGAATAGCCAAAGTGACCTTTCTAAAAACATAGCTTGGACCTCATCAATCCAATATTCAAAAACATTCCATCTTTCTCCCTTGTAGGCAAGGGCATCTGAAATAGAGGAATTATCAATGCTCCCTCTGAAACTGATGAAAGCAATGCACCCGCTCTCCCCCACCCACCAAAGAAAAGCTCATGGACAACAGAGCTTGGTGTGAGGCTCAGGGACTCCTGAAAACCCCAACCATGGAAGCAGTAATGACAAGACAGCTCCCCCGGCTGTGTGGTATGCCCATGGCTTTGCACTGGGCACTTGGCACTGACAGCTCGGCTGCTTCTGAGTTACAGGGCCCTGGGAAAATTGCTTAAGCTCGCCAAGCCGCCATTCCCTCATCTCTAAAATGGGGGCTAATTACAGTGGCTTCCTCCTGAGATTGTGGAAAATAAATTTGATCTACATTCTGAAGTGTGTAGCCTGGCACATGACAAGTCTTTTTTTTTTAAATTTATATATATATATATATATATATATATATATATATATCTATATATATATATATATTTTTTGTTTTTTTTTTATGGCAGTTTCACTGGACCTCATATGTGGGACCGAACCGGGGCCACTGGCTTCCCAGGCCAGCTCTTTTTTTTTTTTTTTTTTTTTTAAAGATTTTATTGGGGAATTGGCGGAGGGGAACAGCGTTGGGGAATCGGGGAAGGGGAACAGACAAGTTGCTGTCTTTTTGTTCTTCAGTCTAGTTGCGGAGGATGTTGCTTCACTGTTGGTATCATCATTGCGCTCTTCCCGGATGAGGCAGATCGGTCGCCGGCCTCTGGATGTCGCTCACCGCGGCTATTGGCAGCTCACGCTTGGCTGCCAGCCGCTCACGCTGGCTGGGGGCCACTCACTGTAGCCTATGGCAGCCCACTGCAGCAGGGGCTGCAGCCCACACCATCACCGGGGCTCGCACAGCCCAGCTCCAGGTGGAGCTGTTGTTAGCTGTAGAGGGCAGTGTCACTGGCCCTCATGTGGGATCCGAACGGGGGCCGCTGGCATCCCAAAACCAGCGCTTAACCAATGTGCCACTCGGCCGGCCCCCCAGGCCAGCTCTTAACCGCTGTGCCACTTGGCTGGCCCTGTATATTTTTTTAATTAGCTTCAGGTGTACAACAAAGTGCAATAGTTATACTTTTACCCCTCAAAGTGACAACCCCCCTCCCCCAATTCTCCCCCCCACTCTTCCCCCCATATCATACTATTACAATTCCTTTGACTCCCTTCCACCATATAGTCCACATCCCGTGACTATCTATATATTCAATTACAGTTGGCATACAATATTATACAACATCAATTTCAGGTATACAGTGCAGTGATCAAGCCTCTACTCCATCCATGAAGTGGTCTCCCTAACAAAACATGTGACCATCTGATACCCCACAAAATGTTAACAACATTATATTCCCCGAACTATCTTTCATATCCCTGTGACAATACTGTAGTTACCTATTTATGCTGTCTAATCCTTTCCCCTTCTCCCTCATCTGCAACCCCCTCCCAACTAGCAACCCTGTTTTTCCTCTATATCTATGAGACTGTTTCTGTTTCTTTTGCTCATTCATTTAGTTTTTCAAATTCCACATATAAGTGAGATCATATGGTATTTGTCTTTCTCTGACTGACTTCTTTCACTCAACATAATAGTCTCTAGGTCCATCCATATTGTTGCAAATGGTACAATTTCATTCTTCTTTATAGCAGAGTAATACTCCATTGTATAAATGTACCATAGTTTCTTAATCCAGTCATCTACCAATGGGCATTTCGGTTGTATCCAAGTCTTGGCTATTGTAAATAGTGCTGCAATAAACATAGGGGTGCATATATTTTTTCGAATTAGCATCTTGGATTCCTCTGGGTAGATACCCAAAAGTGGAATTGCTGGGTCATACGGCAGTTCCATTTCCAGTGTTTTGAGATACCTCCATACTAATTTCCATAATGGCTGCACCAATTTGCAGTCCCACCAACAGTGCACCAGGGTTCCCTTTTTCTCCACACCCTTGCCAGCCCTTGTTGTTTGTTGATTTGTTGATGATAGACATTCTGACTGGAGTGAGGTGGTATCTCGTTGTGGTTTTTATTTGCATTTCTCTGATGATTAGTGAGGTTGAACATTTTTTCATATGCCTGTTGGCCATCTGTATGTCCTCTTTAGAGAAATGCCTCCTCATATCCTCTGCCCATTTTTTAATTGGGTTGTTTGTTTTTTTGGTGTTGAATTGCATGAGTGTTTTATAAATTTTGGATATCAACCCCTTATCAGATATATCATTGGCAAATATCTTCTCCCATTCAGTAGGCTGTCTTTTTGTTTTATTGATGATTTCCTTTGCTGTGAAACAACTTTTAAGTTTGATGTAATCCCATATGCTCATTTTTTCTTTTATTTCCCTTGCCCGAGGGGATATATCAGTAAAAATATTACTCAGGGTAATGTCTGCAAACTTACTCCCTATATTTTCTTCTAGAAGTTTTATAGTTTCAGGTCTTACATTTAACTCTTTAATTCATTTTCAGTTTGTTCTCGTATATGGTGTAAGTAGGTAGTCCATTTTCATTTTTTTGCACGTGTCAGTCCAATTTTCCCAGCACCATTTATTAAATAAACTATCTTTACTCCAGTGTAAATTCTTGCTTCCATTGTCATAGATTAAATGACCATATATAGATGGGTTTATTCCTGGTCTCTCTATTCTATTCCATTGGTTTATGTGTCTGTTTTTATGCCAGTACCATACTGCTTTGATTACTGTAGCCTTGTAGTATGTTTTGATGTCAGGTAGTGTGATGCCTCCCACTTTGTTCTTATTTCTCAACATTGCTGTAGCTATTCAGGATCTTTTGTGACTCCATATAAATTTTAGGATTCTATGTTCTATTTCTGAGAAAAATGTCCTTGGTAGTTTGATTGGAATTGCATTGAATCTATATATTGCTTTAGGTAGTATTGACATTTTAACTATATTAATTCTTCCTATCCATGAGCATGGTATGTATTTCCATTTATTTGTATCTTCTTTGATTTCTCTCTTCAGTGTCTCATAATTTTCTGAGTACAGGTCTTTTACTTCTTTAGTTAAATTGATTCCTAGCTATTTTATTGTTTTTGAAGCAATTGTAAAAGGGATTGATTTCCTGATTTCTTCTTCTGATAGTTTATTATTGGTGTAACACATAACAAGTCTTGAACCCAGGTTGGCTCTTGGTGGTGATGGTGGTGGTGATATTATTTCTGCAAGATAAATTCCAAACTCATCCATTTATTCAACAACTATTTACTGAGAACAAAATATGGGCAGGGATCTGGGCGATTCAGAGAGGTGAGAAGAGAGAGAGGCTTTTAAAATATCAAACAAACCAAGCAGCCCTGCATGAGAGTGTGCTCAGGGCTCCCAAGGTAGAAGAGGTGGGATGGAGGGAGCACAGAAGAGGAGGGAGCTAAGGCAGCCTGGGGCGGGGATGGTCAAGGAAAGCTTCCTAAAGAAGTGAAGCTGAGGTGACTCTTGAAAGATTAGGGGGAGAGTCTATATAGAAGAGTGTGTACATACACCAGCCTCTAAGAGATAGAGAGCTGGAGGCGGCAGGGGACCTCATGGGAGGCTCAGAGTGGTTGAGCTGTGGCTGCTGAGGGTGAGGAGAGCTGCACAAGACTGGATGGGAAAGTGGGGACCCATGGCTCTCACTGACTACTCGGAGGTGCAGGTAACAAGAGCCCCTGGGGACCATGGTGAGGACATGGTTGGCAGGAAGGCACGTAGGCCAGTTGGAGGCCACTCAGGTCAACCATGTGACAATGGTGCTCTCAACTAGGTAGTGGCCATGAAGGCAGGCAGAAGAGGGCAGCAGCCAGGAGAGAGAGTCAGGAAGCAGAAGTGAGATAACTGCCCTGATTAAGAGACGAACTGAGTGTTGGAGAGACGCAAGAGCTGCTTAGAAAGGTCCAGCTCATGTTCCTCCCCTGCCTAACCCTGCAAGGGCTTCCCATCACTCTTAGAACCAAATGCCAAGTTCTCACTCAGTGGATAGCTCCTGTAGCCTCATCTTCCCTCTCCCGACTTGCTCTCTGGGATCTATGCACACCAGCCTCCTCGTGATTCTTAAAACCCACCAGGCACACTCAGATCTCATGGCCTGCCACTTCCCTTCATTCAGATCTCTGCTCAAATGCCACCTCCTCAAGGAGGCCTGCCCTGACTGCCCTAGCTAAAATAACACCCACCCCTCCACCAATCTTTTTTATTATTATGGCAAAATATGTGTAACATAAAATTCACCATTTTAGCCATTTTAAGTGTACAATCCAGTGGCTTTAAATACATTTGCAATGTGCAACCATCACCACCATCCATTGTCATCATCCCAAACAGCTCTCCACCAATCTTTATCCCCTTTTCTTGTCTTCGTTTTTCTTCATAAGTTATACTTTTTTTTTTTTAAAGATTTTTTATTGGGGAATTGGGAGAGGGGAACACCGTTGGGGAATTGGGGAAGGGGAACAGACAAGTTGCTGTCTTTTTTTTGTTCTTCAGTCTAGTTGCAGAGGATGTTGCTTCACTGGCCCATGTTGGTATTGTCATTGCGCTCTTCCCAGATAAGGCAGATCAGTTGCCAGCCTCTGGATGGTCACTCACCGCAGATATTGGCATCTCACGCTGGTGACGGCTACTCACTGTAGCCTATGGCAGCCCACTGCAGCAGGGGCTGCAGCCTACACCGTTGCCAGGGCTCGTGCAGCCCAGCTCCAGGTGGAGCTGTTGTTAGCTGTAGAGGGCAGTGTTACTGGCCCTTATATGTGGTATCCGAACTGGGGCCACTTGCGTTCCGAGCCAGCTCTTAACCAATGCGCCAGTCGGCTGGCCCCATAAGTTATACTATTAATACCTGACTGTGATCCTTATTTATCTGTTTATCATGTTTACTGCCTGTCTCCTTTGACTAGAATGGAAACTACAAGAGAGCAGAGACTTTGCCTATAATGTCCACTGCTTTCTCACCAGCCCTTCAAGAGTGCCAGGCACATAGTAGGTGCTCCATAAATGGCTGTGGATAAATTAACTGATGAAGCACACTCTTCCAGAGAAGGAGGATGCAAGCAAAAAAGTGGAATGATTTTCCGCCCAATTCAGGCACATCTCTCCCTGCCAGTCCCCCTCACACCAGGTCTCTACTCACCTCCCCGCTTCTCTCCAGCCACAATAATGGTGCCATTCCCAGCACTGCCAAGCCTTTGCCTGAGCTACTCCTCTCACTGGAAATGTTGTTTCTTCTTGCATCAAAATCTCCCTCATTTTTCAAAACACTTCTCAAATCCCACCCTCATAAGAAAGGATTTCCAGACAAATCTCCATCATCCCAGTTGGTCTCCTTTTCCAACTTTCCCATGTGTTTCTGCCTGGAATCTGGAATTGGCCAGGGCCCTTTTGGTTGTGAGTGACAGAAATCCAGCTCAACGTGGCTAATGGATTTAAAAAAAAAAAAAAAAAAAAAAAGATCAGTTATTGGTTTCCAGAACTGACGTTAGGGCACTAATTTTATGGCTAAATCCAGGTGATCTTATGATATCATTAGAACTCTTTCTATGTCTCATCCTGCTTTCCTCGATGCCAGCCTCATTTTCAGGGAGCCTCTCCTCTTTTGCTGGCATAGATGACTGCCAGCAACTCTGGATCACGACTTATCCTTTTAGAAAGTCGTTTGGAGTGAACCTTTTCCTTGCAGTTCCAGTAAAAGTCCTGGAGAAAGCCACCATTGTCCTGCCTTGGGCCACATGTCCAACTTTATGCCAACGCCTGTGGCCAGAGGGATGAAGCATTCTAATTGGCCGGATCTTTGAAGTGGGTGTGGGTTTTCCCTGGCCTGAGCTACAAGAAGCAAGAGTAGGGGAGGGATGGTTTCCCAAAAGAAAATGGGGAAATGACCATTCTGCAGGCAAAAGCCCCAGATGTCACTAGTGATGCCTCTGTTGGAACACTGCCTCCAGGAACTTGAGTTATTTTTGTAGGATATGTCTTTCCCCTTAACCCCTGAGTTCCCTTGGGGCAAAGTCCAGCATTTAGCGCAGGGCCTAGCACATGGTCAGTCCTCGGTGAACTCCAGCGTGTTTCACTCCTCTATGTCAGTGCCTGGGTGTGTTTTGCATTCAGCCTGTGACTTGACCATTTTGGAGGACTCTGACCCTGGCCAGTGTAGGGGGCAAGCCCATAGGAGTACACTCAATCTCTGACCCCTGCCCTACCCCTCTGGCACAGGATGTCCCCCATCACAGGGGGATCAGGTGGTCCAGTCCCCATGTCATTATTGTGACCTTGAGAATGTCCCTTCCCCTCGCTAAGTATCCCTGGGCCCTTCTCTTAGGGGCTGGGAGAGGCATTTGACCTGAGAGGCATTTTTGTTCTTTTCAGCCCCTCACATTCCTCTTTACAGTTTTTTTCCATGTCTGGGTACCACCTGTGCTACCAGTTACATAATTTTTTTTCTTTAAATGGATCCTCCTTCAAAAACACAAAAATATTCATTTCAAAAAGGAACTTAAGATTCCTCCATAAATGGAAAACCAGTATCTCATGCCATAAATAGAAGGTAACCATAAAAATAAGTACAATGAAAACAAAACAATGTCATTAAATTCTTGCCAGATCCGGCTGCCTGCCCAAAGCCTGGAGGTGGAGGGCCTGCTCTCTGTTAAAAGGGGAAGTAAGTGTTAAGAGAGGTGTTAAAAACACACCAGCATTCAACAGAGACTTTCTCCTTAATAATAAGTTGAAGGAAAAATAAGAAGGGAGGAAAGTTCTCGCTCTGGGCTTTGTTGCTGTTTAGTCAGGTGTGGCTTCACCTAGCAACAGCTCAGGTGCAACCTGTTGCACCCAGCCCACTTATAGGGAGTGGCGGACTTGGCTGTCCCTTCCTGTGGAGGGGGTTGCGCCTCCCCTGCATGCAGGCCAGGTGGGGAGGTCAGAGTTTTCCAGCCAGGATGGGGCTCTGATTCATGTCTCAGGGTCAGTGAGGGAAGGACAGAGGAGCCCTGTCCTACACAGTCTCAAACTACCCTCACCAAGCCTCTGGGAATACCAATAGACATTTTTATTTGCATAAATTTGCATTAAGGAACTGGGAAGATCAGAAACTGACAAGAGTGGTGAGAACCAGACAGATGGGAAATGGAGTGAGAATGAGACTATTCACAACACCCCTTTCTGTATTTTTTGAGCCATGTGAATATATTACTCAATTTTTAAATAATAAAAACAAATATTTATTAGCACCTGTTACGTAAGCAGACTTGATGTTAGTTAGGCACTGTGAGTTCATTCATTCATTCATCTCATTTATTCGCTCTCTAATAAGCTAATCGATTCAATGAGCATCAGCACAAACCATAAATGAGGCCTTCTGCTAGGATTTGTTTGTTCAGTCGGTTATTGTTTATCAGGACTCTGTGACATTGTTCACTCTTGTGGGGATGGATCAGCGGCAACTCCTGCCCTAAAGGAGCTCACAGTCTAGGAAGCAGGTAGCCTGACAGACACGTCAGCCACCAGGAGTCAGTGAACACAACCTGTGCAAGGGCGGGAGACAAGTGATTGCTGGGACTCTGCTCTAGAAACTTGCACATTCTCCTGGGAGGTGGATGGGGGTGTGAAGCAAAAGGCAGGTCATGGGGGCCACATCAGGAAGGCCTGGTCACCAGGGAGAGAAGTTCAGGCATTATGCAGCAGGAAATGGGAGGAAGGGGTTGCCTTTGATGCTCAATGAATCCCACATGGTCCCTGCCCACCCCTACAAAACGCCTCTCCAGTCCAACCATTCTTTCTATTTCCAATGCCATCTTTCATGTCTGCTGTCATCTCTCCCAAATGACTACTATGTTAGATGAGACTCCGTGTTAGTCTCACCTCTCTATTTTGTCCCCCTCCAATTCATAGCAGCCCAAGTTATCTTTTTAAACTTAAAAATCTGATAAAGTCACCCCACAGCTTAAACCCTATAATAGCTTGTTGATGCTTCTAGAATAAAATCCAAACTCCTTACTGTGGCCCACAAGGTATTGTATGACCCAGCCCCTGCCGACCTCACTGACCTCATCTTCTCCCAGGCTCTCCCTCAGTCACTGTACTTCTGCCACTAACCCCTCTACTGTTCCTCAGATACACTGAACTCTTTTCTTCCTCAGGGCCTTTGTACATCCTGTCCTCTCTGCTTGGAATGCCAGCTTCTCATTCTTCAGGCTTTATTTTAATTAAATATTATCTGCTCAGGAAAGCCTTGCATGACCTCATTATTTAAAGCAGGGATCAACAAACAACGGCCCCTATTCCAAACCTGGCCCTCACCTGTTTTTGTAAATAAAGTTTTATTGGAACACAGTCATGCCCATTCATTTACATATTGTCTATGGTTACTTTCCCACAACAATTACAGAGTTGAGAGTTGTGACAGAGACTGGAAGTCCCTCAAAGTCTAAAATATTTACTGTCTGGTCCCTTGCAGAAAAAATTTGCTGACACCTGATCTAAAGCCTTCCTTCTCTCTTCCCAAGTTCACCTCTGTTGATTTCACTGCACTTACAACAATCTGTATCTTAGCTAGGGTGTATGTGTGTGTGTGTGTGTGTGTGTGTGTGTGTGTGTGTGTGTGTGTTCTCAAAGAAAATTCAGAGACAAAATCATTTAGAAATGAAACAAAAATCTACCTGAAAAGAAGTTTTACAAGAGAGTCCAGGTTTTAGAACCATAAATCACCAAATTAAAAAATACAACAGATATTTCAAAAAAAATTTTTTTCAAGGGTTAGTCTGTCCAAGGTAGAAAAACAGCGATCTTCTCACCTGATTATTATATCTGCAAAGGTAATCACATGTGTTCAGATGTGGTTTTGCAGAAGTAAGAAATAAAGTAGTTTTTGTTCAGGAGTCAGTAACTCACAGGAAAGGCCCAAGACTGCATTTACTTGGGGATTTAGAACTAGACAGAAGAGCCCTGGTTTTTCTCAGGATACAAAGTGCTTTTATAATCTGATTTTAGACAAAAATGGCAAAGATTCAGTTTGGCTTTCAAAATTTATCTGTTCCCCAGCCCTCCACCCCACTGCTAGAACATAAGGGAACATTATAACTTTTCCCCTTAGGGAGATACCGTGTCTGTATGGTTTACCTCTGTGTTCCCAGTACCTAGCACAGGTCTGACACATATCAGGGAAAAATATAAAAGACTTCGAAATAGGAAAATAAAAACAAAAACAAAACACAAATATCCCTCGATGTCCTATGGAATACTATGCATTGTCTTCACCTCATTTCAGCTTACCTAATTCTATGGTGGGTAATGCCTTTTCTTATCCTTTGAGCTATCAAACATCTCTGTAAGTTGGAACAAGGTTAATAGTAATACAAATAATTCTTGTTAAGAGAGATGCAAATAAATTTTATCTGCTTGAGATACAATTGATCCCTCCCATCAGTCCTCTTGGAAAAAAAATAGTTTTGCACCTTTAGCAAATTAACTTCAGCATTCTTCATTTTGTGTGTGTGTGTGTGTGTGTGCGCGCGCGCGCGCATCTTCTCTTTGGATTTTCAAAGGAGAATTTGAAAAGGAGAATTTGAAAAGGAGTTTTTAACTCCTATTGGTTCCCTCATAAGTTAATGGTTTAAATAAAAACTTTGACATATGTTCATTTTACATTTGAATGAGAGGCATGATTTCATTATTTTGAAAAAATCATCTTCTAACACGTATAATCTCTCTTGTTAAATATTTGTATAATGAATACTAGAATGAATAGTGAATATGTTCTCAGAGCATTCTGTGCTTCTTTGTATGGCTGATTTAATAATTTCAGGATTATAGCTATTTGCACATTTATTTGTGTATTATCTGTCTCTCTTGACCACAAACTCCATGAGGGCAGGGACCTTGTCTGACTGGCTCACCACTGTGTTTCCCAGAGACTAGCACAATAGTACCTCCTGACATATAGTAGGTGATTGATTATACACACATATGTATGTATGCAGGTTGTATATATGTAGATATATATGTGTGTGTGTGTGAGTATATATATATATATATATATATATATATAGAGAGAGAGAGAGAGAGAGAGAGAGAGAGAGAGAGAGAGAGAGAGAGAGAGAGAGAGAGAGAGAGAGAGAAAGGAAGGAAGGAAGGAAGGAAGGAAGGAAGGAAGGAAGGAAGGAAAGAAGGAAGGAAGAAGAAAACCAGTGATGGTTCTCTCTGACATGAAGAGGCCAGTGGTATTCAATACTCACCCCCTCCCACCCCCCAACCCAACTATCCTCACCAAGGAGACAACAGAGACCAAGATGTTATGGGCTGTTGAGCATCTATTGAGGGAAGAGCTGTGATTACCAAGCCCTCCTCCCCCACCTCCATGCTGCCTCTTCCTTTCCAGACTCTTCTCTGCTCCTTCACCCAGTCCAGCCCTTTTGCAAATCACCTTCCTGTGTCTCTCCAGTTGCTGGCCACCTCCCAGACACCCAGCCTGATCTTTAGTCCTCTCCAATTTGATCATCACCGGGCAGAAGCCCTATAACACACTTGTTCTGATTCCATCAAATCATTAAATCCCTGTCCAAGATCTGAGAGGTCCTCCCCTGTAAGTCTGAGCTGGAAGCTTCCAGGGTCATCAGGATGATTAAAATAGTCCCTTGTTGGGCTGGCTGAGTGGCGCAGTGGTTAAGCGCTGGCCTGGGAAGCCAGCGGCCCCGGTTCGGGTCCCATATCTGAGAGCCAGTGACACTGCCCTCCAAAAAAAATAAATAAATAGCCCCTTGCTGAGGCAGCCGGTTAGCTCAGGTGGTTGGAGCGCAGGCTCATAACACCAAGGTTGTTGGTTCGACTCCCACATAGGCTAGGGAGCTGCGCCCTCCACAACTAGATTGAGAGTGGCTGCTTGACTTGGAACTGATGGGTCCTAGAAAAACGCACTCCACAGCTAGATTGAAACAACTACTTGACGTGGAGCTGATGGGTCCTGGAAGGGCACACTGTTCCCCAATAAAGTTTCTTTAAAAAAAAATATATTCCCCCTGCCCTCAGGGAGCTCACTGTCTAGTAAGAGAGAGGATATCTGTCCCTATGGAGTCTTCACAGTATTCTTATCTGTGGCTGAGACTACTAGTTGCCCCTTGCATCCATTCTCCCCTTCTCCTATAAAAATAAGTCTTCTGACTTTTAGCTGGACATTTAGGCACACAGAATAAAGACGACAGATTCCAGCCTCCCCCTTGCTTCTAGTTATAGCCATTTGACTAATTTTTGACCAATAGTAGGCAAACCAAAGTGATGTAAGCATCTTCTAATTCGTGGCTGCCCTTGGCCTTTTCCCCTGCTGCCCACCAGCTGTGGTGCAGATATGGGGGAGCTATCTGACACCACAGGGACCACCCTAGGGATGGCACAACTACAAAAAAGAAGAAGACTGGAACCCCAACTCTGTCAAGCTAGTCCTGAATCATTTATACGAAGACTTGAGAGAAATAAAATTCTATCTTCTTTATGCTATTGTTACTTTGGATTTGTGTTAGAACAGATGAACCTATATATTCTATATTCTAATTGGTCATCCATGTTCTTTACAATAGAATTCAAGCAAGAGCAAAAAATTTTTTCGGGGCCTACTCTGTGCCAGACGCTTTTTAAGAATCTACAGAGAGAATCTTCATAGTATACATTTTACTAAATGAATAATTGTATCTAAGTCACATATGATTCTCCTCTTTCTACTGTCTTTCCTCCTTCCCTACTCATCTTTCACCTTCAGTGACTAGCATAACCATATACCATGCCCCAAAAATAATGAGAGAAAGGCAGCAAAGAGTAGTGGAAAAGACATGGAGTTTGTTGCCACATAGAGTATATTTAAATCCTAGGTTAACCTCACAGAGACTCAGTTTCCTCATCTGTAAAATGAGGATAAAAGTAATAACTACTGAGAGTTTCTGTGAGTGGGAACAAAATGAGATAATGCATGGAAGACTTACAGCACAGTGTTTAACATATAATCTACAAGGTATGATAAAAATACAGTGAATATCTAAATAAAAATATGTATTACAGTAAAAGACACATTGCCATTAATCCCCCTCTCACTTAGAACACACTGATCTCATCATTCTGAAGCAGAAATGACTGGTGAATGGTGAATAGATGACTGATGGGTGAACGATAAATAGATAGACAGGTGGAATAATGATGGCTAGGTGGGTGGCTAGTTGAATAGATATATGGATGATAAATAGATTGAGAGATGGACATAGAATAGATGGATAGTGGTTTGGTGGTGAATGCATGATGATGGATAAGAAAGAGATGAATGATTGAAAGATGAATGGATGTTCGTTAGATGGATGGTGAATGAATGATGAATGAATTGTTGGTGCTTGAATGTATAAAAAAAAATGGATAAATGATGGCTGGATATATTGATGGATGCTGTGTGAACAGTTCATGAATAGATGTGTGTTACCACGGATATTCTTCGAGGATCTTTCTAGCCCTGATATTTTGTGAATCCCCTCTCTAGGGAAAAGAATGAAACTGATATTTGGTAAGCTTCTGTGGTCCAGGCATCTTCATGGGCCCTTGACTTATGTTATCTCAAGTAATCATTGCAACAACGCTACAAAGCAGGTATTGTTATGCCCACTTTCCAAATCAGGAAGATGAGGCTCAGGGGAGGAAGTGATTTCAACAAGCCTGACTTCACTCATCTCTTTGTCTGTTTTCTCCTTCTTCCTCTAGTGATACCTCATTCTCTCTGCTAACCATTTTATACATCCCTGCACCATTCAGGGCTTATGTCATCCAAGAATCTCTCCACACCCTGGTCCTCAGGCACCTCTCTGCTTCATATGTGAGACCTCCTAGCCCTGCCCTTCTCTCCCTTTCACTTGGTTCCTCCCATGATTCACAATCCTCATCAAAACAACCCTTTATTTAGTGCTCACCATGTACATTGAGCTTGGTGCTCTACATATATTGCCTCGTTTTATTTCCATGAGAGCCCTAAAGATAGGTATTATTATTCTCAAGTTATGTGAGGAAGCCAAGACTCAGGATGTACAGTGACTTGCCCAAGGTCACCAGCTAGTTAGTGATGAAGATGGGGGTGTAACTTCTGGTCCATTCAGTCCCAAAGGCTGCATCTTAAATGTGAATGCTACATTTCCTCTCAGATACTGGGATGTCTGGTTATCCACGTTTGCTTGCTTAAGTGTGTGTATATGTGTATGCCCATGTATTTGTATTTTGTCTCTTCACGGATTGGAACAGAGACATTTTATCATGCTTTTACTGAATTCCCTTCAGTGTCAGACATAGAGAAGAACCACAGACATCAGTGTAGAAAGAGCCACTGTGGGCACCCTGAAATTCAACCCCTTTATGCTCCCAGTGAGAACACCAGTTCTCAGAGAAGTGATATGCCATGCTCAAAGCAAGGTGGTGGCTGGGCTGGGATCTGAACCTGAGCCTTAGTGCTCAGCAAAAATGTATTTATTAATGAAACGCAGCCTCCTGGAACTACTGGGTACTACTACTACTTTTACTATTATTCTTATTATTATTTTCAAATGTGAAGCAGGTATAACTTTTAGCCCACACCCAAAATAAGTAGTCTCCATTCCACTGGGTAGTAGAAACTTAATCCTAGTCAATTTGGGGTGTCTTCTTTCACTTTTTTCTCCTCTTTCACCTACTCTCCCTGTGTGCAGAAAGGGTCCCGGTCCAGGGGGCCTGCATATCCACTTAGATGTCTAGATTCGTGGCTTCCTCAGGTTCGACCCAGGAGTAAGGCCCTGGGTCTTGCTCTTCAATGCCTCCATATTATCTAAGGTTCCTGTTGTCTTTCTTCAGGGTCTCACACCAGTCTCTACATACTCCATAGTTTCCTAGATGCAACCCTCTGTTCTACTCAGGATGCTAATTCAGCTGTTGTAACACAGGTCAAACTAACTATGTTCTAAATAAGATAAAGTCGATATCTCTCTCATTAACCAGTAGAGGGTAAGCAGTCCAGGCTGATATGGAGTCCCATGGTGTCAGGTACCCTTCCGATGCAAAATCCTTCCATTTTGGATGCTCTGACATCCTTCACACGTGGCCTCCAACTTGTGGACTAAGATGGTTGCTTGAGTGCCTACCACCACATCAAATTCTAGCTGGCAGAAATGTGAAGAGAGGCATGGTAATAGAATGCCCCTTTTTCCTTTAAATTTCACACATCCTTTATTAGAACCTGGTTATGCGGCCACACCTAACTACAAGGGAGTCTGGGAAATGTAGTCATCAGCAGTGTGGCCATCTGCAGCTGTAAAAGAGGGAGTAGTCGGACCATGGCATGACAGCTAAATCTCCCTGCTACACTTCCCTTGTCCTCCTCTCCCAGATGATCTTCACCCTCATTTCCTAAACAGGAAAACTAATTTGACTCATCTATTCTTCTCGCTCTATTAGTTATGGCATAAATTGTATACCCTCAAATTACTCAGAGCTTTGATTAAATTTCCATGATTCTTACAAACCAAAAGCCTTGGCCTCTGAGACTCAGAAAAGAATTTCTTCTATTTCTCCCTCATTAACCCCTCTCTAACGTGTTATTCTATAATGAATAAACGAAAGGTAGAGTGTACCAAGAGACGCAGGAGATGCTCTCAACGTTACCAAATGTTTTATAGCCACAGACACAACTCAGACACCTCCTTTTCCTGATATGTCTTTTGGGTGGCTTCCCCTGACCTTAGACTCTCGGTCTTGGCTTAAATGAAGATGCTCAAAGAGACATTCCCTGCCACCCTATTTGTTTCCTTCATAATAGACATCACAATATATAAGTTATAAATATACCCACTTTATTTGATTTGTGAACAACATGAGGGAAGGGACCCTATCTGTCTTTTCGTCTTTGTATCCCCAATGCCTAGCACAACACCCAACACACAACAGATGCTCAGCAAATATATTTGATTGAATGATGAATTCTGAGGGCCCTGTGAGGTACAAAAAAACATTCAGCTCTTTTCCCAGATGACTGAAAACGGAGTTGTTGTGACTCTACTTAAAGGTAGTGACCCAGGAGGAACTATGCTTCTTTGACCATAGGGGTCAAAGTATCAATGTAGGTGGGGCTTTTCCCAGTGGATGCCAAAAGAGGGAGGCTGGAGGGCCAGAGGAGTGCTACAGCTTGAGAAACACCAGTCAAAGAACTCCCCTCTTCCCTAAACCGGTATTAAGATGCTCCCACCCATCCAGTACTTAAATCAACCCAGGAAAAAGGCAAGGAAGGAGAAAGCTTGACTTACTCATGTTCAAATCTGAAATGACTGTTAGTTTGTTTTTCTAGATTTGATTGAAGTTTGCATTTTTCTGACATCAGGAAAAACAGGAGCACAAGAGAAGCAAAAACTGAGTTATAGGAAATGGAGTGTTACATTTCTTACGTATCTGAATACATGACTGATAGGTGTGTTTTAGCCATGTCATTCTGGAATCACAGATGTGCTTTATTTATGAAAACTTAAAATCACAGAGTTAATACATTCATAGAACCACATATGGTTAGAATCATAAACTGTATTCAGCAAGAACATTAGAGATTGTCTTAGTTTAGGTTCCCCAGAAAGCAGAACCTGAGACAAGGATTTGGGTACCAGTAGCCCAGGAAACCAGAGGAACCTGGGAGAGTGAGACATGAAAGGGAGGAAAGGCAATAAAGGTGAATTACTGAGCCCATTTCCAATATGGGCAACTGACGCCTTATCTCACTCAGACCTTCTGAGCCACCAACCAAAGGGAATCGACTCCAGTAAATAAAAAACTGAGAATTTATCCAACTCCCATCCCCCAGTGATTCAGGGTTTCCCCAGGGTACATCAGATCCTGGTTGACAGGGTTCCCAAGGCTTCAGAGAAACCAAAAGACTGACAGGCATTCGAAATGAGATGCTGTCAGTGTGCTGGGAAGTGCCCACCGTAGCTACAGCTAATGACAGTGGTAGGCTAAAGGGACAAGGTAGGAAACACCCATAACAAATAATGATCCAATTTCACCCCAGAACAAGAATGCCCTTCTAAGTGTCTACACTTGGAGCCTACAGACTGCTATCAGCCTGGCAATTCATTTTGTTTCATCAGCATCTTATGAAAATGAAATTGGAATCTAAAGGCCTTTCAAGAGGCTCTTGCAATCTTCATTTTGCCATAGGCTCCGCCACTCCCTATTGCTCCCAGGCATTCTGATTTCTGTTGCCTGCCTAGCCCCTAGAGGTGTTTGACTTTGAGGCCCCTCCCTGAGCAGCGCCTCTCATCAGTTACAGGGTCCTCAAGAAGATCGTCGTCTCACATCTGTGTCTTCAGCTCCCTGACACACAGTCTGGCCTATGATGGGGCCTAATAAATGTTTCCAAGTGAATCCAGCCTCTGTTTGCATTTTTCCCTGCCCAGGAGCTCACTCCTTTCAAAGCTGCCTGTTGTATTGTCTGCTACCTGCCCCCACTCCTCCTGCCTGGCCCCCAGGCATTCCCAGTGGGGACTGGGGGGTGAAACTCCCTGCTTGGGGTGAGCAGCAGGTTAATTTCCTCCTGGAGCTTCCCTCAGCAAACAATGAGACAATGGCCAGCCGGAGGTGGCCTGCGTAAGACAGTGGCGGAGGGGAAGTTGTAATCTGTGCGTGAAGCCAGCGAGCAGGCTAAGGGGCGAGAAAAGCAGCCCTAGCCAGACCGGGCCCTCCACCCAGCCGGCCCCTGGGACCACTGTAGGCCCCAACCTGAAGGTCACCTGAATCGCCCTTAAAGAAAACAGCAACAAACCACCCTCTGTGAGGAGAAAACACGGATAGGTGGGGCTCGCCCCCACACCCCCTGCCTGACCAAATGGTCCTAGTTTCTCTCTGCATCCATCTGTCCACCTTCTGGGCCTTGGTGGCAGGGAGACATCCCCAGACAGACACTGTCTGATTCTGGCTGTGTGACCTTTGGGTGTGTTACTAAACCTCCCTGTGCTTTATCTGTAAACAGGGAATGATACCACCTCCTTCCTCTGATTGTCAAGAGGATTCCAACCCTCCATTTATTCAACAGGCATTAATTGAGCATCTGCTGTGTGCAGACACTGTGTTGGGTGTTGGAAATACAGCTGTGAGCAAACAGCATCCCTGCCGTCGTGAAATACACAGTCTTACAATGGAGAGAACCAATAACCAGGCAATTGCACCAATATATGAAATTACACCAGTGACAGGTGTTATCAGGAGAGCAGGCAGCATCATTAAGACCATGCAACACTGGACCCAACAATCTAGTCTGCAGGTCAGGGTGGGCTTTCTCTAGGAAGAGGCAGCTAAACTAAGCTGAACAGGGAGTGGAAGCTGACTAGGCCAAGGGGAAAGAGTGCAGGGAGCAATGCAAAGCCCGGATGCTGGAACAAAGTCAGCATTAATTAGGAAGAACGAGGAGGCCTATGCACCTGGGACAGGAGTTTGGTCTTTATCTGGAAAGCAAGGGGAACCACTGAAGGTTCCAGTGGACTGACATGATCCCGTCAGCTTTCAGCTAAGGCAGGGAAGCACCTAGCCCAGTGCCAGGGCAGGTAGGTGGGGCCCTGTCCAAGCACCTCATGCACGACAAACCACTGACCTTCCCATCACCTCCAGCCAGTGTTGGGACTTCCTGGGATCATCTCACAGATGAGGAAACAGACTCAGGGTAGGGGACAGAAGGAGGTGAATGAGCACAGCAGATGGGTCCCAGTTTCCCCTGGGGAAGGGTCAGTGCTTGGCAGGGCACCCTGAGACCACAGAGAAACTCAGGAAGACCCCTGGCCTCACACACACACACACACACACACACACACACACACACACACATCCTCAGGGTGGCTTCTTGCCCCTCTTTCCTTGCCCCAGAGGCTCCCCTAAATCCAGCTCTGTACCCAGAAAGGGAAAAGGGCCACAGCTGACTCAGGGGTATCTCCATCACAGCCCATGATCCTACATGTCCCCTAGAGCTGAGCAGCCTTGCTCAAAGCCACAACCACAGCTAGGCTCAAAGCTAGCCTTTGGCTCTGCCACCAGAGCCTGTCCCCCAAGAGAGTGTTGGCACTCCACGGAGACTCAGAAAGAGCAGCTGTCACTAGGGAGAGTTGTAGCTGTGCCATCATGTCCTTCCTCTTAGCCATCCAATTGCTGTGAGCCCCTGAGGAGGGAACTAAGGCTTGAGGAGGAGAAGCCTCCTGCCCACGAACTCAGAGCCAGCAAGGAGCTGATGGGCCTCAAAGTTAGAGTGCCACATATGCATCCCCTGCAGGGCCCCCCAGGTAGCTCATTTTACAGACCTTGTCACTGCAGGCTCAGAGCCCTTAGTGGCTTCCCATGAACGTAGAGAAGTCCTTGCCTTGGTCTACAAGCCCCAGGCCTTTCTCTGCTCAGCTCCCCACTCTGCAAGGCCTTTCTTGTCTGCATTCACTGGCTCCCACGTCAGAGCTTTCAGCACCCACTGCTCCCTCTGCTTTATTCACCCCTCTGCTCACATGTCACCCCAGCAGAAGCCGTCCCCAAACCCTCACACTCTGCTCTATTTTTGCCCACAGTACTCATCTCCAGCTCACCACATAGGAGGCATTTATCTGTCTGCTCATTAGCTGTGAGCCCAAGAGGGCAGGGCGGACTCGGTCACTTATTCACAGCTGATCCCCAATGCTTGCACTACAGTAAGTTCTCAATGGGTATTTGCCACTTGAACAAATCAAGGAAAAATGAAACGTCTCCAGTCCCACCCTTGCCCCAATTGCATTTCCAAACCTGCGTCCCCAGCTTCCCCGAAACACCTCATTTGCCGGTGCTGGCCCTTTTGGGTTCAAGAAGGGCCCAAGCACAGCCAGCGCCTCGCTGGACTGGCCACCAGCTTTGTCAGGTCCCGATCACAGGCCCCACTCTAAGGACAGAGTAAACCAGAGAGCTCAGGGAGAACATGTGACTTATCCAAGGTCAGAGCCGCAAAGGTCACAGAGCTGCGATTCCCTAGGAAGGTGTCTCATTGCTCCATCACTACAGTGGGAGGACCCAGTGAAATGGGAATAGGGACACTCCAGCTCACTGCCTTTACCCAGAGGACCCAGCTATTGGGGTGTGGCGGGGGGGGGTGCTGCTCACTGCTACCAGCTCCCCTCCTCCCAGGGCTGGGACTCCAGCTCCGCGTGTTCCAGGAAACCCAGAGAGCATTTCCCTCTAGGAGCCACCGCCCAAAGGGACCCTCTGGGGAGAGACAGAGCATTTTTGAGGAAAAAGGGGGGTGAAGGTGGGGGTGTGGGAGAGTCACCAAAAAAAAAAAAAAAAAAAAAATGTGACTGGGCCAGGAATGTGCCTGGGTGAATCAGAGCCAAGCCTCCTGTCACATCCACAGCTGTGCAGGCTAGGGCGGGGTGCAAGGCCCAAGGAGGGGCCAGGTCACTCTCAGGACAGGACACCAGCTGCCAACCTGCTCCTGGCGGGCAGGCCAGCTCCCTGCCATCAGCCTGGTTGGGGAGGAGCTAGGCAAGTGCCTCAGCCAGGAGTCAGGACACGGGGCTCTTCCATCTCACTCCATTCACCACCCCACTCCATTTCCCCGTGTGTGCAATGACAAGGTTTGGAGAAATGCTGAAACAGGGTGACTTTTTAATGAGACCTGTTGAACAAAGTGAGAGACAACCACACTTTTTAGCAGGGTTGAACCTGGTGCCCCAAACTCAAGGACTTGATGAACTTGGATAGGAAAAATAATAACTTTATATGCACTAACTCGAACCAAAATGCAACATTTCCTTCAAGTAAGCATGTGAGCCATGAGCCACAGCAGGGTTAGTGGCGACCCTGTCACAATAGAAGTCCAAGACATTTTGGTCTGATACTGCAGTGGCTGCAGACACCTCCACAAATTGTGCTCCTCTAGACTTGAGCGAGATCTGTATCCACACCTTTAATTTAAGGTGCTATTAAACTCATCTATTACTGCATCACAAACCTGTGTTACTATTGCAGTAACAGCATTTCAGTATAGTGGGTTTCCTAAAGTGTAATCCTATGTACTTTATTTTATGTTTTAAAAAAACATGATTACGAGAAGTGGTCCATCCCATCACCAGCTGCCAAAGGGGTCCATGATACAAAAAAAGCTAAAAACCTCTGCTTTATATGCAGCCATTTTAATTTTTTTAAACAGGGAAGTACTCTATATTCTGACTTGGAACAATGTCAAAACACAGTGCTAAGCACAATCCCGAAAGCAGGATACACCAGTGTCTGTGTAAGAACCAGGCCAGGTGCCTGAGTTGGCTTGATACAGGGAGCCCCAAACTGTAACAGTGGTCATCCCCAGTGTCTGAGGGGCATGTGACACTCAATACCTTTTTCGTAGACATATACATTCAGAAAGAGTCAAGACTCTGGGAAGATGACTGTGAGAAACACAGTTTTTGAATCTTCCCAAATCACCACCTTGAAACAGGCAAATCGACTAGGTAGGAAACCAAAACCCTGTGAACACAATTTACAACTAAACTCCATGACAAAGTGTCCTCACAAATCATTCCCAAATACAAGTGGGTGGAGACAAAGCTGCACAGTATCAGGTCTGTGTGAAAGAACACTCCCACCATGAGTATCTATTTGTTTTAGAGGATACATGGAATAATAATAACATCTCAGCCTCTGCCCCAGGGCCCAGGATGAGTGGGGGACACAGATAATCACAGAAACACATAAAATTACAACTGTGACAAGGGAAATTCTAAGAGTTTGAGACTCTGCAAATATATAAAGGAATCCATTTATAAAATATTTAATGTTTAAAACAACAAAACAAAGAACAAGGAAAAAAGAGGCCAGTAGACAGACAGACATGCATGCCAGTAACCTCTCCTTTGCAGGCCCAGATCAGTGGCCACCAGTGGCCTCTCAGGCGAGCTACCCAGCCCCCAGCTAAGGTCTCAACGTCCACTGACCATCATCTTCCTTTCAAATGAATCACATGTTTGTGGACTAAAAGGCAGGGTTATCCCAGCCAGGAAGTCCATAGAGTCATCAGCATGGAGGCAACCCCTTAAAACGGAAAAAACACAGCCCTCAGAGGTTGAAGACACAGGTTCAAGTCCCTGGCTGGCCACAGAACTCACAGTGTGATCACACTGATCTCGGAGGTGCGGAGAGAAAGCGCCTGCCTGGGTTTTCTCCTAGTAAATCTGCAAGACGGTTCTGGACTCCCAGGTGGACTCCTCTGTACGGGGACAATCGGAAGCCCCTGACAGCCACTAAAGGTAGGGGTGAGAATGAAGGCATGATATTGTACCATCTCTCCCCAGGTTGCCCAGATACGGAGGCATCGCCACTCTCCAAGCAGGACAAGAACAGAGCGCATGGGACCCAGCCATACTTCTGTGTATTCTCAAGAGCAACCCCAGGAGGCAGGTATCCTGATCCCCATTTGACAGGTGAGGAAACTGAGGTTCAGAGAGGAGAAGAAGGCCACCTGAGGTCACATAGCCCTAATGCCTTTGATTCAGGCTTATCGTAGGGGGTGCAGCCTCACCCCCTGGGGCAGGTCTGTTCTGGCAACCCCGACCTCCCACCAAGCCTGGCGGCCCACTCAGGGGTGCGGCTGTCTCCCTGTGAACAGGACTATTTTTAGTGTCAGCAGCAGGGGCTAAGGGCCAAAGCCAGGAGTGACAATGGGGGGAAGGAGGTGGGGCTGCTGGCGGCCGCCCCCGCACCCAACAGCCGCCCCATTTCCTCGAGGAACCAGGCCGTGCACAATACAAGGAAAGCCGAGTGGGGAGCGGCTGGGGGCTCCCGTGATGGTGATGGGGGGGGACTGACCTGGCCCATCAGGGCAGCTGGGGGCCAGGAGGAGGCCTCGGGACCAGGGGGAAATGGACCATTAGTGCAGCTGCCTGGCCCAGGCTGAAGTGATCTTTCATGCGCTACACTCACACACCCTTTCATTCTCTCTCACACACTCATAGTCATTCTCTCATACTGTAATCACACTCACTTTCACACACTCATTCACTGACATTCTTACACACACATTCACACTCATTCTCTCACACAATACTCATTCGCTGAGTCATTATCTCACATATAGTCACACGCATTCTCTCTCTCTCTCTCTCACACACACACACACACACACACACACACACACACACGGGTCTTTTATTAACTCCTCAGCCAGGTCATGACCTACCCCAGCCTCAGAGGCAGAGAACTGAGCCTTGGGGACTCAGTGAGGTAAGAATTCCCCAGATGCCAAGCAGGAATTGATTTGGGGGGCTAGGTGAGGGATGCTGTCAAGAGCACCCCAGTCACTTCTCCTGGCCTCCTGGAAAGGGGTGACCCTGCTGGGTAGGGGTCTGGGGCTCCAGTCAAGGGAGGTTATGTGACAGGAACAGGAGGGTGGCTCCCCACAGCCTGGCAGCAAGGCTCCTTCCTCGCCCCTCTACAAAAGGGATTCCAGTTTTGCCTGGGAAAGGGCCCTGAGCTGAACTTGATGTCTGAGGCCTCCTGTGTTCTCCTGTGGCTTAGGGTGGGAGATGGCTTCTCTCCCTTCCCCTCCCTGCACTGTCAGCAGCCACCACAGACTGCACTCTGGCTGATGCTTCCTCTCCACCCCACCCCACACCCTTGTGTGGCCATGCCCTCTGCCAGGGACGCCCTCCTCTGTCTCCAGTTCTCCTTCCACCATGAAAGCTCTGAGAGCAAGGATAGTGACATTTTTGTTTGCTGTCATGAGAACAAAGTGCAGTGCCAGGCATGTAGTAGATGTTCAATAAACACCTGTGGCATGAAATCTTTGCCTCTACCTGGAAGCCTTTCTTTTTCCCCTCACCAAGTTATCTCACTGGACCTTCTTTTTTTCTTCTTTAAAGGTACACACATTTTTTTTTTTTAAGTCAGTACATTTTTTTTTTTTTTTTTAGGGCAGTGTCACTGGCCCTCATATTTGGGACCCAAACTGGGGCCGCTGGCTTCCCAAGCCAGCACTTAACCACTGCGCCACTCAGCTGGCCCTGTTGGGAGCCAACAGCACCCCAGTGTCTGACAAGGTCACATTGAAGTAAGATCCACGCTCAGTGCTGGATTTTGAGGGTGCTGCCTTATGGTTGGTCATGTAATATCTCCTGCCTCTATGAACCCATGTGCCTTTCCTCTACATCAGATCCTATAGGAGACAGTACTTTCACTGCATTTATGGCAAGTCCCTGTGGTACCCCAATGAGAGATGGCTATGCAAGTCAATGACGGGCATGATCTCCTAAAGAGGAGACAACCCAAGCCAGGCGGTAGCCCAATGGGGACCCCAGGGCTGAGAAAAATGGGACTCAAGCCTCTTGGAAACAGAAGCTCAGAACCCTGGCCATGTAGGCCAACAGCCTGCCTGTGAGAAACTGATGATAACATCAGTCTGTTGAGCTCACTTGCCTATGGCTACTGCTGTGAGAGGTCTCCTTGAAGACTAAAGCCCCCAGGCCATGAGAGTTCCCATAAGAGGCAACTTACCGACCAGGGGGTATGTTAATCTACAGCCTTATTTGAATTCTTTGCCTTGTACCTAGTTGCAGCAACAGATACTGAAGCTTTGACTGAGAAACTAATGCTACCTCCACAGGATAGGAGAGGTGTGAGACCCCCTTTAGTTACTAAGTATTGTATTTACATAGGAATAGACTTTAGATACTTTTACTCTAAACACAGCCACTGCTAGTCTCTTAGTAATGGCTCAAGTATACACCCTGTGAGTCTCATGATTGTGTTTAGCTGCTAGAATTTAGGATAATTATTAGATAGTCAAGATAGTCATGATAAGCATTCTTTAGGTGATATGCAGAAACTAAGTCTGGGTCTCATAGAGATTATCATAGTAAGAGACAAGATAATCCTTAAACAGAAGAGTAAATCACAGTGCTCCCTGGAGAGAGCACTTACAGGGAAGGAGAGACTGTAGGAGTCCTGAGAAAGAAAAAACAGCACTTGTGATTGAGGTAATGGTCAAGAGTCCCTTTAAATGGGGACATGCTAGGGCCGGTGGCACAGTGGTTAAGCGCTGGCTTGGGAACCCAGCGGTCCCGGTTCGGGTCCCACAAATGAGGGCCAGTGACACTACCCTCAAAAAAAAAAAGGGGGGGGACATGCTGTAACAATAAAGTGTGACACTTCTCTGAAACTCTTCCCGGTGTCTCCATCCCTTCTTTCGCCTTGCCAACTCCATCTCCACCTGAGGGAACCCCTGGACTTGTGCGAGCTGATCTCCTGCACGGCCCACATTTTTAAATTTTATTGGGAACAGTGGGTTTTTCAAAGAATCCGTCAGTTCCAAGTCAAGTAGTTGTCTTCAATCTAGTTGTGGAGGCCGCAGCTCCTTGGCCCATGTGGGAATCGAACCGGCAACCTTGGTGTTATAAGCCTGCGCTCTAATCACCTGAGCCAACCGACCGCTCCCCTCACTGGACCTTTTTGACTGCACAGTGAGGCAGACACATTCATTCCTACTTTAGGGATCAGAAAACTGAGACTAGAGAGGAGATGCGGCTTGCTGAGGATCCCACAAGGTATTGCAACATAGGCAGGACTCATGTCTAGACCTGGGGTTCCCAGCTATGTCCTCACAAGTCCACCTGCCCCTGGCCATCAGCTCTCGAGTCTGAAACTGACGGCTGGTTGGGGTTCCTGCCATAGCAGGTCAACTGTATGATGAAGGTGACAGTGGGGTTGAGGAGATGGGATGAGATTTTAAGTGGATGTTAGAGATGGCACCAATAGGACCAGCTGATGGACAAGAAGCAGGGGGTGATGAAGGAGGAGACGGAAAGTCCCTAGGTGTTGGGTGGCCCCTTTACTCACTCAGGGAGAAACGCAGGAGGAGCCATTTGGGGCACATCAATGGGAGACTGGATATCAGTGTCTAGAGCTCAGGGGAGAGGCTGGATCTGCGTGTTAGATCTATTACTACATGTAAGGGTCATCAGGGTATGGGTGGGCTGAAGTCACAGGGCTAGGTGACATCGCTTGGGAGTAAATCCACAGAAAAGAAAAGATGGCAGAGTTTTACTAACAGAGTAATCAATGCTGGCAACAGTGAGTTTTGTTTGCTTTGGGGAGGTTCACCCCAAGAATGAGGGCTTCTCCCACCATCCCATGGCCTACCCAGAGCTGGGTTCTACTTCATATGGGATGGAGCTGCACCCAAAGCAGAGGATTTTGGGACATGTACTGGGGGCAGGCTCTGCACAGATTGAAAAATGACCCACTGGAGATGTTTAAGAAATATGTGACAGAATACTACTCATTTA
Source organism: Aselliscus stoliczkanus (assembly GCA_033961575.1). Lineage (NCBI taxonomy): Eukaryota > Metazoa > Chordata > Mammalia > Chiroptera > Hipposideridae > Aselliscus > Aselliscus stoliczkanus. The sequence continues at coordinate 24,515,431 of CM066738.1, read as the reverse complement.
TGAAAAGAAGCAGCCTGCTGATACTTGCAGCAATAAGGATGAATCTCGGAAACATTAATATAAGTGAAAGAAGCTAGCCTCAAATCAGTACATGCTGTCTGATTCCACTCATATGAAATTTTAGAAAAAGTAAAACCAAGCAACCATGACAGAAATCAGATTAGTGTGGCCTGAGCTCAGGAGGTGGGGTTCACCGGTGAGGGGCACAAGGGAGCTTTGAGTGTGACGGACATGATCTGCCTCCTGATTGGGTGGCGGTTGCACAGGGCATACGTTTATCAAAATGCATGGAAAGATACACTTAAGATGGATAACCTTGGGTACCTTTGATTTTATGTAATTATATCCTTATGTAGTTGATTTACAAGATTGGCACCATCCTCTCAACCTTGAGAATTTATGATTGTGTATGAGTTGGACGAAATTCTTTCTGGTAATGGAGGGTGCCTCCTCCCAGACAGTTCACAAGTCCCAACACTGAGGTTGCAATTAGGCATCTGCCAAAATTATTTGCAGTCGTGGGGAGTGCTGCAAACTGAACACACTGCTGTTTACTGAGTACGTACTATTCATGGGTAACTCTACCCCCAGCACCCAATGAAGTGGGTGCTCTCATTGTCCCCACTTCACAGAAAAGGACAAAGGTCGAGGGAAAGGGGCTTTGCCCAAGATCACATAGTTGGCAGGTGGGAGAAGGGGGTTTGAACTCAGCCTGGCTCCAGAGCCCCTGTTCCTTGCCATGTGGGAAAGGATGCTGGGGCCACTGTTCAACCTTCCCAATGGTCCCCTCTTTTCTGGCCTTAACTGCTCCCCACCCCTTCCATAAAACAGAAGCCCTGCGGGGGCACAGGCATACTGTCGTTAGAAGGCAGTTTGGTGCTGGTACCTGGGAGTGTCCAAAGGGGCTTGAGCTCATCTGAGGGAACTTGTCCGTGTTCCTCCCAACACCGGCGTCCAGCTCACCCCATTTCCTCCTAGCTCTGTGACGTGGAGCAACAACCTCCACCTGACCATGTTCATCTATAAAATGAGGATAAAAACACTACTTCCCCACCGTGGGTACAGGGTTTTCTTTTGGTGATGAAAACGTTTTGGAACTAGACAGAGGTGGTGGTTGTGCAACACTGTGAGTGTCCTAAATGCCACCGCATTGTCCGTTTTAAAAGGTTAATTTTGTGTTGTGTAAATTCTGCCTCAACAAAAAAGACAAAGAGGAAAAAAAGAGATCATCTATGTAATAGATACACTGGACATATACATTTAGAAAAAAACTACCTACCTAAAAGTTGTAGTGAGGACTGAAAGAACAATAAATATCAAGCACTTAGAATACTACCTGACCTGTAGTAAGCACGCAATACATTTTTGTTTCCCTTGATATTTAGTGATATTTAGATCATTGGCCAAGCTGCCATCTTTGCTGACCAGCCAGCAGCACAAGCCTCGCTGGGCTCCCTGCTTCAGCCCTCGCTGCCTGTCTGCCCTCATCTCCCATCACTCCCTTCGCTCACTTGCCTTTCACATTTCCCCTTATGCCAGGCATGCTCCTGCCACAGGGCCTTTGCACTAGCTATTCCCTCTGCCAGCAATGCTCTTTCCCCAGATTGACATAGCTGCTGCCCCACTTCCCTCAGATCTTTGCTTAAATGTCACCTCTTCAAAGAGGTCCTCCCTCACCACCCTTAGAAAACTGCTCTGCCCCAATCACTTGTCATCTCCTCACCGGCTTTACAGCCTGATGTGATATTGTACTCTGATTTGTTTTCTGTATTTTGTTCATCTCCCCATGAGATTGGTGGCTCCTTGAAGAAAAACTTAATTTTTCTTCAGAGGGACTGTTTTTTGCTGGAAGCCCAACTTGGTATGTGGTGAACCCTTCATAAGTATTTGTTGGATGGATGGATGGATGGATGGATGGATGGATGGATGGATGGATAAATGCATGCCCTGGACAGTGTTCATCTGGTCATTCAGCTGGACTCAGAGTATGTGAGTCAGTGAGTCACCAAGGGCAGGAACACTGGGCTTGCCTCAGTGGCCCCAGTGTCACCTAGCACAGGGGTGATGGGGGTATCTGTTGAGGGAAAAGCTCTGCCTGATTCAGTGTCCTGCCACCTGTCTGGAGTGGCAGAGGTCTGGGTCCAGAACCCTGGTCCGCAGGCCTAGCCTGCCCCCAGGCCACCCCTAGCTCTCTTCCCGGGATTCCAGACTCTGCGTCCTCCCCTTGCAGCTGTTCCTTCCACCTCCCAGCATCTTCCTTTCCTCCTCACCAGGCCCTAGCTTCGTCTCCTCAGGCTTTTATCTTTCCCGTCAGCTGTTCTGGGGGGAGGGAGGTACCTTCCTCCATCCTCTCCTTCCCCATCCTCCTGGCTTGGGTCCTAAAGCGCCCCCCCCATGCTCAGCACCACACTCCAGTCTCTCCCCTCACCTCCAGCCACTTCCAGGGGGGCATATATGTGGATCAGGAACCAGACTAGTGTGGCTAGGGGAGCCTTAGTTCCCTCCACAGACCTCTCAGCTTCCTATTTGCTGTGTGACCCATCTCTCCACTCAGAGGTCAGCTGGGGAACTAGGCTATCTGTGTTCCAGTCCCAGCTCTGCCACTGCTAACTGTGTAGCCTCAGGCAAATCACTTAACCTCTCTGTGCTTCCGAATTTATCTTAGCACAAAGATGCAATGCAATACTGTGGAAGGGCTTTGTAAATGGCAAAGCCCTAAACCACGCTTGGCTGTGTATTTGTGCCATGTTTCTGATCCAATGAATGTAGAACTCTGAGGGAGAATCTACTAAGCTGTCTCAGATGTTATCTACCACCATTATCATTACATGATGGATAACATCCTCAGGTTTCACAAAGGTCCACAGTCAAGGCTCCATTTCCTTTGAGACAGGGGTAAAGTCCCAGAGAACACTCTAGCACAGCTCCAGCTAAGCTCACTGTTCCTCAGGGACCTCAAAATAACCCAAAACAGGGAAGCATCATTATTATTCCATTTTACAGATTTGAAAGCTTCAGGCTGCCTGACCCCAAAACCCAAGCTCTATTGCTGTCTCTGGCTGACAGGCTGGAGTCCCTGTCCAGCCCTCTGTACCTGCAACCCGCTGAACCCCCTGAACCTCCTGAGGGCTCCTTTGAGTTTCCCACACTCCATCTCAGCAACTCCTCTCCCCAGTTTTTTCCAAGCACTTGCCTATCCTTCCAGAATCCTTCTGATCCAGCCAACCTGACAATGGCAATACGTCACTTTCCCTCCTTATTCCAGTCACTGATCACCTCAAAGGACCCAGGCCTAGAATTGTTTGTAAATATTGCCAACAGCTACCACATGGGATGGGCTCTTATTCCCATCTTAAAAGGAGGCTCAGTGAAATTAGATGAGCAACTTGCCCTAGGTCACATGACTAGGGAGAAATGCAAGCCAAAACTCAGGTCTGTCTGACTCCAAAATACTTGACGTCAGCCTTGGAAGAGTTCGTTGACTTTGGGTGACTTCATTCCCATCTCTTATCCTCAGATTCTTCATCTCTAAGATGGAAAGAGTAACACTTCATGGGATTTGCTGAACCGTGGGAATCCAATTGGATGCGTTTATGAAGTGCCTAGGACAGCACCGGGCACCTGGATGTGACATTCCTGAAGGACTGGAGACTCTGAGGTCAGGCCGACCAAAGGCCACGGCCCAGCCTCACCACTTTTGCTCTCGCGGACATTTATTCTACCTCTCTGAGCCTCACTAGACCCATGTGGACAACAGGGACCATCAGCTCCTTGTACAAAGACAGTGCTGGTTCCAGGAGCTTAACTTTCTGGAAGTTAAAAACATGGCTCTCATACAAATAAAAAGCGAGCATAGGGCCGGCTGAGTGGCGCGGTGGTTAGGCGCTGGCTTCGGAAGCCAGCGGCCCCAGTTCGGGTCCCACATATGAGGGCCAGTGACACTGCCCTCAAAAAAAAAAAAAAAATGTGAGCATGTGCCATATAATCAGGTGTAATTCATTAGCCCTAACTTCTCAGCAGGAAAGGTTTATGGCCAATGAAAGACCAAATGCAGAAATAAGACAGTGAAATAAAACTGATTAATGTCCTAGAGGACAAAGCAAGTGTGCCATTTGAGGGGATCTTTTCTACTGGAGAAAAATGATATGCAACTTAAATCTACAAGTGAGCCCATAGCTTCCCCCAGTTTAAACCCTAATAAATAAGGAAATGACCAGTCAAACAAAGATGTGTTCCCCTAGAGAGTTAGTTAAACCTTGGGTGGGCCTGGGGACAATACTCCAGCATATTATTCTTTTTTTTTTTTTTTTTTGAGGGCAGTGGCACTGGCCCTCATATGTGGGACCGAACCGGGGCCGCTGGCTTCCCAAGCCAGCGCTTAACCTCCGCGCCACTCGGCTGGCCCTCCAGCATATTGTTTTAAAAAAATTGTGGTCCTTTTGTTTTATTTCCAAGTTTTGGATACATTTTTGTTTCCTTTTTTATTGGGGAACAGTGTCAGCTCCAAGTCAAGTAGTGCCTTCAATCTAGTTATGGAGGCCACAGCTCAGTGGCCCATGTGGGGATCAAACCGGCAACCTTGGTTTTATAAGCACTGCACTCTAACCAACTGAGCTAACCAGCCACCCCCGGATACATTTTTTTAAAACCTGAGGATGCAATGTAATAACGGAAGTAAAAGGGCTTTATAAATTTTAAAGTGCTGAACACCTCTTGCCTTGTTATTTGTGTAGTGTCTCTGCCCGCCAAACCCAGAGCTCCGAGCGGCAGCCACTATGCTCACCAAAGGAGGTGGACAGTGAGCTAGGAATACTCACAAGACTGGAAACGATTTGCAGACATGGTCTTAGTCATCTTTATTGCCTTCCAAAGCACTCTGACCATCAGGCCTGGGACTAGAGTGAAGTGATGCTGCATATCACACAATCCGTAAGTATCCTTTCCGTGGAATCCCTGATCACCCACCAACCCTCTGGAAGAGCCTGAAAAACTCTTTAGTTGTACTTAAACGATTATTTCCTGGGGGCCTACTTGCTGCCTAGCACTATCCTAGGCATGTGAAGTAAAGAAGAAAATGAGACAGACCCAGCCTTGCCCTTTGAGGGCATCAAATCCAGACAGGAGACAGATGATTGGCTAATTGAGATGGAGGCTCAGTGAGCACAAATCACCACAAGTACAGGAATGAACATTAGCAGAGTCACCAGCTTTAGAGGAGTAGAGGAAGCCTCCTTGAAAAGGTGACATTCAAGCCGAGGCATGAAGAATAAGAGGATGCCAGCCAATGCAAAAGCTGGGGAAACGCATCTCAGGTAGGAGGTATGGCACGTGCAAAGGCCCTGGTGCAGGATCAGGCTTCAGAGGGACATTGTGACCATTGTTTAGCAAGCAGCAGGAGATGAGGTGAGGGAAGAAAGCAGGACCTGAATTCTAGAGGAGGTGGATGAGGGGGGAGGGGTATTAGGCAAGTGACCTAAGTTTAATTCTAAATATGATTGGAAGACATGGGGTGTTTTCGTCATACACCTCCAGTACCCCACCGTGTTTCTACTTCAGGGTTTCAAACAGGGGTTTTCACAGTGGGATTCCTGAGCCAGCAGCATCAGCATCACCAGGAACTTGTTAGAAGTGCAGATTTGGGACCTACAGATCGGACACTGAGCAATCTAACAAGTCCTCCAGATGACCTGATGACGTTTGGGAACCACCGTTCTGGAATCGAGAACCTGTAAGTTAGAAATGTAACCCAGAGTTGCCATCTGGTGGTGCTTTGTGGAAACTACATCTTGGCCGCCACTTTCACCACCAGCCCTTTTTGACAGGAGGGAGAAGGACACTTTCCACTTAAAAGACCCAGACCAAGTTTATAGACAGGAGGGTGGATTTAGAGTGTGCCCGCCCACTTTTTTCCACATACAAGGATACACAACATAAGAGGCTTCCCCAGTGAATCACTTCAAGTTTTCCCCCTGGTATGATTGGAATAAAACCCAAATTCCTCACACAGTCTCTCTGTCCTCTTTTCCTCTCTCCTCTCACACTCCCTGCTAGCCATACTGGCTTCCTGGCTGTTTCTCAAACACAGCAAGCATGTTCTCACCTCAAGGCTTTGGTATTTGCTGTTCCCTCTGCCTGGAATGCTCCCCCTCCCCCTTACTTGCCAAGCGTGCTCCTTTACTCATTCGGATCTCTGTTCAAACACCACCTCTTCTGGGAAGGCTTCCATGACTACACTCACTAAGGAGCTCTCACCCTACTCTTTCCGTCCATAGCCTTGTTTTCTTTTTCTTCATCCTTGACATTATTTTATATATTTATTTGATTTTTGTCTATCCTCCTTATGAGACCTTGAGTTCCAATAAGGCAGGGATGTTTGTCTATTTTGTTCACTGTTGTATTCCCAGTACAAACAGTAGGTGTTCCATAGATATTTACTGAATGAATATACCCAGTGAGGCAGGTATTGCCACGAATGCGGAAACTGAGGCTCAACGAAGCAATCTGTCTCACTCAGGCTCACACAAGGAGTACGCAGCTGGGGTCTGGATTTGAAGTAGGAGTTCTGGAAGCAGAAGAATGAGCTGTGTCCACAGTGGCACCTTGAGGTTCCCGAGGCTGGGGAGGTTTTTCAGTCAGGCAATTATGTCGCCATCACCCAAGATCCGCAAGCAGGCAGCTGTGAGTTCTAAAGGGTGTTCTTCTCAGTAAAGGGACAGAAGGCAAGGGTCCAGTGCCAAGACCCTAAGTGGGGCAGCACTGTCAGGAGCCTTGGGCTGTTCCCAGAGGCTGGGGGTACCCCCAACACACACAGGAGGGAAGCAGGGTGCAGGCATCCCACAACAGGTCTCAAGTCCTACATACTATTCATATCTCCCTTTAGTGATCGGTGTAGGTGAACACCCTGTTTTTAATTATCTGAACTCCAAATTCTATTTCACATGCAAACACAGTGTTTTGTTTTGTTAGTGTCTAGTAATTTTTACAAGACTTTATTTTTTTAGAGCAGTTTTAGGTTTACCGAAAAATGGTGCAGAAATGACACAAAGTACCCTTATACTCCCTCTCCCTAACACACACAGCTTCTCCTGTTATTAACACCTTGCATTAGTGTGATTCATTTGTTACAACTGAAGAACCGATATGGATGCATTGTTACTAACTGAAGTCCACAGTTAACGTTAAGGTTCACTCTTTGTGTTGTATAGTTCTACAGATTTTGACAAATGCATAGTATCTTACCTTCATCTTTACAAAATCACACAGAAGGCTTTCACTGCCCTAAAAATGCCCTGTGCTCCATCTACTCATTCCTCTTCTTCTCCCCACAAATCCTCGGCAACCACTGATTTTTTTTACTGTCTCTATAATTTTGCCTTTTCCAGCAGAGTGTATTTGCTTGGTTTTAATATACAGTGGCCCTGCCAGGAAAGCGCCCTCCACCTAAGTAGGGAACTAACCAGGTTTGTTTGATTCAGAACTTTACCTAGAACTGCTGGCATTTGGACGATCACAGCCGTGACGCGGCCGTGATGCTTGAGTTACCAGAGCTCCTGATTCAGCCCTCCGATTCTCCGTGAATCCACCCACAGCCATGACCCCCCGACTGCTTTATGGTGTTTTCTCTGTGTTGTGCCCTAATACATATATGTTAATTTATTCTAAATCACTTTTATTTTGTTTTATTTCATGTCATAATTAGGATATTATTTATGTTGAAAAGTATGTGTCAATAGGTTCTGTTATCCCGGAACTTCATTTTAGAAAAGAAAAGAAGCATTACAACTGTTGTTAAAAGGAACATTGGGTCCCCTAAGGTTTCAACCCACGGTTATACTGCGTGACAATCACACTGGCAGCAAGCACTGCGCTAGGTCAGCGACTTACGGGTAAAAATCATTACATTCTCACAGTCCCCCACCAGGTGCTACATGGTGTGTAGTGTTACCCCATTTTCCAGGAGAGGAAACTGCATTTCAAACAAAATGAAGTCCCTGAGTGGGGCTGGAAAGTGAATCTAAGCCCACACTCCTAACAACCCAGCATTCAGCCCTGGATTTCCCGGGCCTACTGGAAAGACCATGTTGGGTGAGTTGAATATCTCCACACCTAAAAAGCCCCCAGGAGAGGGTGGAGAAGCACGTGGGGGAACAGAGAGGTCAAGAGCACAGGGTCTGGCCTGGCTTCCAATCTTGGCCTTGCCACTTACCCATTCCCCTCTGAGGCTCAGTTTTCTCACCTGTAAAATGGGGATGATGTCACCAAAGTGTGGTAGGTACTGTCCCTTTCCATAGATGTGGAAACTATGGTTCATAGAGGAGAAGTGGCCTGCCCGGTGTTAAATGGGGGGTGATGGGATTGACCTCTAAGGACAGGCTCTGTTTGCCCAGTAAGGTCCCCGTAGCTCCTTTAAAGCCCAATTAGAGACTCGCAGGTCACCAGACAAAGGTCAGGCGCCACCTTCTCTGGCCACCCATTCCATTTCACAGGGCAGAAGTATCTGAAAGCCCCAGTGAGCTGGGAGAGCTGGGGGCACATTCTGTCCCTGAAAGCCCTGGGCCTTAGTTTCCCTGTGGTGGGTTCCAGCTCCAAAACAGGTCCTGAATTGATCCATTCTGCTCCATTTTCACCACTCCCGTCCCATGCGACCATCACCTCTCATGTGGACTCCTGTTTCCCTCCTCCTCTCTCCCCACCCAGGAGAGGAGATCTTTTATAAATGTAAAATCATAATAAGTCGCTCCCTTGCTTAAACCTTCCATGGCTCCCTATTGTTCTTAAGCCAAACTCCTCTACCTGGTGTACAGGACCCCGCCCATCCCTCCCACCTCATTTCCCACGATGCTCCTCCCACTCCCTCCCTCCCTCCCTTCCTCCCCATGTCTGTTTAGGCCACGTTGGGCTCCAGGCCTGCTCCCACTTTAGGACCTGTGCCCATGCTCGTCCTTCTTCAGCGCCTACGCGGTTCCCTCCTTCCCTTCCCTGGGCAAACCCCTCCTCTCTGCCTCCACGACATCGGCTTTTCCTGTTATGCCCTCTTACGCCCCGCCCGCTCGTCTCTTCCTAGCAATTCCAGTTTGCAAAGACAGATTTGTCTGATAGCTTCTCCCCACTTGGCTGAGCTCCACTGGGACACTGATTTATGATATTTCCCTCTGGTTACTGAGAACCTAAAGTGTCTGCCCTGAAGTAAGTACTCAGGAGAACCTGCTGACTGGTAGACTGAATGGCCACTCAAAAGAGAGGAACTGCCCATCTCCTCCACCATGTGCACTAAGGTATCCAAGACAACTTGAATGGAAGGAGGAAACTGGGGAGAAATGGAAGGCAGAGGAAACCCGAGGCATAGTTTAATTCTCTATCCAGCATGAGCCCGCACGTGCCAGATGTCATACCATGCGATGAGCCCACACTATGCCAGGCTAGAGAAAAAGTAAGCTCTGAGCCACGCTGCCTAGGCTCAAAGCCCAAATCACTACTCACTAGCTGTGCATGTTTGGGTAAGTCACTAAACCTCTCTGAACCTTGGTTTCCCAACTACAAATGGGAGAAGTGAAGAAGTAACATCATTAGAAGAAACCCATGCCTTAGCGCATTAGAACTTAATGTGCCCTTGAAACCCCAGTGGAACCAGCAGTTCTGTCTGGTTACTATTGCTGGATCACAAATCACTCCAATATTTAGTGTCTTCAAACAACCATTTGTTCTTCTCACTGTTACATGAGTCAGGAACATTGGAAAGGATCAGCTGAGCAGTTCTTTGTTGCAGTCAGATGTTGGCTGGGCCTGTGATTATCAGAAGGTTCAGTGGCTGGCTATTGGCTGGGGGCACCAACATGTGGCCTTTCCGCCATCGCAATCCAGGGCAGTTGACCTGTCATGCTCATTACCTGCACCCGCTCCATTATCTCCGTTTCAAGCAGCCAGCTCAATGACAATCGCCCCCTATCTTTCCAGGTCACTCTCTCCAGCATCCCAACTCTGAAAATCCTTCAAGCCCCACTAATCCATTGAGCCCCCCACCTTTTCCCTCATGGCCTCATCTCTTTTCTCACTGTTTAAAGCCCAGGGAGTACCATTATGCCCCAACATGCCTGCACTGCACACTTCTGAGATCCTCCTACCCCGCTCTGGCTAATCAGGCACTGATTGACGCCAACTCTCTGTTTCTCTGTGCTTGCTCCCCTGCAGTGGGATGTGGCTGGAGAACAACACACCACCATGTGGACTGGTCTCACTTGACCCACCTGGTGGCTAGCCTCAGTAAGGTCTTCAGCACTGCCTGACAATTACACCACAGTTCCCTGGGTCCATTCACTCTCCCCAGGCAATTCCGTCCTATCTTCTCCTCAAGACTCCATCACTTTCTCCCCCATTCTCACTCTTAGCTACGGACCTTGCTTCCTATAGAGGAAATTGTAGCAATGCGACAACACTCCCGCAAGCTTTCACTACACAGCTACCCAACTACTCTCATTGGTATCCATTTATAAATATTCTGCCTTCTCCTCTGTGACCACGGACCAATGATCTGTGCCCCAAGCCATGGTCAAACTCTCCTCCACTTATTTACAGATCTCATTTTTCTTTCTCTTCTCCTTCAAGTATCGTCATTTCCAATTTACGGAATCATTCACATCAACATAAAAATATGCTAATATTTCCGAATTTAAGGAACTTCTCTTGACCCCACTTTGCTCTCCACCTACAACCCCATCTTCAGTCCTACAGCAAAAGCCCTCAGAAAGTTGCTGGTACTCACTGCCTCAGTGTAGTAGCGCCTACTTGCTCTCTTTCCATTACAAAAAGGTACAAAAATAGTACAAAGAATACCCAAATACCAATCATGAAGATTTTACCATGTTTGCTCTATCATCCTCTCTCTCTCTTCCCTCCTCCTGAACTCTTGTACAGTAATTTGCATACATGAGTTGCAAAGTTACTATTTTACCCTTTGTAATTCATAAGTGCCTTGTTGTGGGCCAGGCAAGTGGTGCGGTGGTTGGGAGCTGGCTAGGGAAGCCAGCGGCCCCAGTTCGGATCCCACATGTGAGGGCCAGTGACATTGCCCTCTAAAAAAAAAAAAAAAGTATCTTGTGTGTTTTTTTTTTTTTTTTTTTTGAGGGCAGTGTCACTGGCCCTCGTATGTGGGACCCAAACCGGGGCCGCTGGCCTCCCAAGCCAGTGCTTAACCACTGCGCCACTCGGCCGGCCCTAATGAGTCTCTTATGAGGAGGTATTCTAAGACTATGCAAATATCCTGTTTCTCCTCCAATTTTAATCCATTAACTATGGATTGCAGGACCCATTAATGAATCTCTTCTGAAACAATTATTACTATGGTAGTGCCAAAGGGTGGTTCTTCTCATTCTTGCTCTTCTAGATTAGTTGACTTTCTCCACTTAAAAAGAGCTTTCCTTACCCTTTCTGTCTTTCTGTCTTCCTGTGTTTGTGTATTTAGTTCTTCTCCTACTCTCTCTTACTTCCATGCCAATCAGGCTTTTGCTCCCACCAGTCTACCTAAGCTCTTTCCTGCCAAAGCAACAATGTTCTCTGCTTTGCTAAATCAGCTCTGGGTTCTCATCTTCTTGATCTCTCAGCAGCATTTGACACAGATTATCTGACACTCTCCCCTCCTTGAAATGTTCTCCTTACTTGGTTTCCAGGACACACCTCACTGGCTGCTCCTCCTCAGGCTCCTTTGCTCATTCCTTGTCTCTTTATGTTGGAGGCTTAGTCCTTGGTCCTCTCCCCTTCTCCATCGATGCTCACTCCCTTGGAGATCTCACCCAGTCTCATGGCTTTAAAAAAAACATTTCTACAATGAGGACTCCTGTATTAGTCTATTCGGGCGGCCAGGACAAGGCACCACAGATTGGGTGGCTTAAAAACAGATATTTATTTTTTATTTCTCACAGTTCTGGAAGCTGCAAGTCCAAGATCAAGGTGCCAGCAGGGTTGTTTTCTGGTGAGAACTCTCTTCCTGGCTTGCTGCATTCTCCTTGTGTCCTTACACGGCCTTTCCTCTGTATACACTCAGAGAGAGAGAGAGAGAGAGAGAGAGAGAGAGAGAGAGAGAGAGAGAGAGAGAGAGAGAGAGAGAGAGAACACTCTGGTGTCTCTTTCTCTTTTTTTTTTTTGAGGACAGTGTCACTGGCCCTCATATGTGGGATCCGAACCAGGGCTGCTGGCGTCCCAAGCCAGCGCTTAACCACCACGCCACTCTGCAGGCACTGTCTCTTCCTCTTACAAAGACACCAGTCCTATCAGATTAAGGCCCCACCCTTATGATCACATTTAACCTAATTCTCCCCTAAAGGCTCTATCCCCCAATACAGTCACATTGGGGGTTAGGGCTTCAACATAAGAATTTTGGGGAGGGCCAGCCGAGTGGCATTGGTTAAGAGCTGGCTTGGGACACCAGCTTTGAGCATCAGGGCCCCGGTTCAGATCCCACATATGAGGGCCAATGACACTGCTGTCTACAGGTAAGATGGTGAACAACAGCTCCACCTGGAGCTGGGCTGCTGTGAGTCACCGGCAACGATGTAGGCTGCAGTGGGGCTACAGTGAGCTGCAGTAAGCTACCATGAGTGGCTTGGCAGCCAGAGTGAGCTGCCAAGAGCCGCCGTGAGCAGCTGTCCAGAGGCCGACCACCTATCTGCCTCAGGGACTTTGTTGCTCACAGCTGCACCTCCAATAATAATCACTCACATTGCTTGTACCCTTGCTATATGTCACCATATTTTTAAGGGCTTTACTGTATCATTCATTTAATCCTGACAAGATCCCTATGAGTGGTATATCAGTTAGATATTGCTAGAATAATGTTGCCTAGCAAACCATCCCCAAAGTCTGTGGCTTATAACAGCAAACATCGATTTCTCCCTCTCTCATCTGCGTCATTTGGGTTTGGCTGATCTTGGCTGGGTTCTGCTGGGCTTGGCTCCAGGTCAGGGTGGCTACATGTGTCTTTCATTTTTCTGGACCAGTCTGTTTTATGCTGGGAGCTACTGCTTTCATGAATTGACATAGAACATTCTCTTCCTACCCGTTTAGGTTCCAGTCATTCAAAAGAGATAGAGTTCATGAAAAAATTTAATTTTTAATGCAAAATTTAAAATTTAATGCAAACTAACACCAAAATACAAAACTATTCTTAGCCCAGACTTTCCTACAGCCATTTTGATTGGGACTCTGTCTCAAAAGATGCAATGCACCAATGAGAGCCCCACCCTTATGGCAAAGGTGGAAATTCCAAGGGTAACAATTGAAAACATGAGAGACCTTGGCTGGCCAAGTGGTACATTGGTTAAGAGCTGGTTTTGGGATGCCAGCTGCCCTGGTTCGGATCCCACATATGAGAGCCAGTGACACTGCCCTCTACAGCTAACACCAGCTCCACCTGGAGCTGGGCTGCGAGCCCCAGCAACGGTGTAGGCTGCAGCCCCTGCTGCAGTGGGCTGCCATAGGCTACAGTGAGTGGCTGGCAGCCAGCATGAGCTGCCAATAGCCGCGAAGAGTGACATCCAGAGGCCAGCAACCGATCTGCCTCACCCGAGAAGAGCGCAATGACGATACCAACATGGGCCAGTGAAGCAATGTTCTCCACAACTAGACTGAAGAACAAAAGGACAGCAACTTGTCTGTTCCCCTTCCCTGATTCCCCAACGCTGTTCCCCTCCCCCAATTCCCCAATAAAATCTTAAAAAAAAGAAAACAGAAAACATGAGAGACCTCTTAAGGCCTAGGCTTGTACTTGCACATTGTCACTTTCCTCTATATTCCATTGGCCAAAACAAATCACATGGAACTGCCCCTAGTTGGGGGAGAGAGCCAGTCACTAAATAATAATCTAATTTACTGCAAGATAAGTCATTCTATATACCCCCTCTCCCTCCTCCTCCCTCTCTGTCAACCAAACCACCTCATTCTCCTATTTTCCTTCCTTCCTTCCTTCCTTCCTTCCTTCCTTCCTTCCTTCCTTCCTTCCTTCTTTCCTTCCTTCTTTCCTTCCTTCCTTCCTTCCTTCCTTTGTTCTTTCCTTCCTTCCATCCTTCCTTTTTCTTTCTTTCTTTCAACAGATGAGGAAACTAAGTTTCAGAGACATCAAATAACTTTTCTGTCCAAGGTTACACTGACAGAAAATGATAGAGCTGGAATCCAACCGAGTTGGAGTCAAATTACAAATGTCATGTACGCCAGGCCAAAGGGTTTGGACTACCCCTGAAGGCGATGCAATGTCATAGAAAACTCTTGAGCAAGAAAACAATATGGTGGTTAATAAACTTTCCTCCAGTGGCAGTTTGCAGCAAAGGATGCATGGGAGAGGGAGGGAGGAGGGGCCCCTAAGGCAGCCACAAAACTTCAGGCCAGAATTGATAAGGGCCTGGGCCAGGGCAGTGTCAAAAAAAAGGAAAAAACAACAACAATAAATGTAAAAATCAAATAGAAAAAAACAGAGGTGAGAAACAAGTTGAAAAACATTTTTAAAAAACTTTTTTCTTTATAGCGTGTTTACATAAAATTTCATGTTTATTGTACAAATGTTCAAACTGAAAAATGTGCATAATGCAGACAGCAGTGTTTAAAGTGAAAGTTCCCTCTTCCTCTCTTCAGAGATCAGCTCCATTAATAGTATGTAGTAAATCCTTCCTGCCTTTACGCAAAACTGTAGAACACATATACATCTACTCATTTTTAATGTTTCTTAAATGGGTTCTGACCAAATTTTTGTTTTGTCTCTTGCTTTGTATCACATAACAGCATGATAGGGCCAGCTTTACATGTCAGGATATTAAATTGTCCTCATTCTTTTTAATGGCTTTGCCACTTTACCAGCTGTGTGACCTTGCACACGTTGTTTAACCTCTCTGAGACTTGGTGTGCTTACTCTGTAAATGCGGATTAAAATGTACCTGCCACACAGGTCTGTTGTGAGAATTAAATGAGTTAATATACATATGTATGGCATGTTGTAGAGTTTTTGACACATACTAAGTGTTCAAAAGATTAATTCTTACTTAAGGGCTCCATAGCTCCATATATAGCTATACTATAATTTAATCAGTTCCATACATATGTTTGCAAAGTGATCACAACAACTCTGCCCATCTGCACACATGACTGTTTACAATATGACTTGATAGTTTTCCCATCAAAAATGGAGTCTATTTCCTCTCTCTTCAAATCTGAGCTCACCATATGATGGGCTTTGATCAATGAAATGCAGTGAACATGATTTTATAGCACTTCTGAGCTTAGGCCTCAAGAGACCTTGCTGCTTTTGTTCTCTTCCTTTTGGAGGCCATCATGTAAGGAAGCCTGAGCTGGCTTGCTGAAGAAGCCATAAGGAGAATCAAGGCACTCAGGCCGCAGGCCCAGTGCATGGTCAGACCTGTGAATGAGGCCATATAAAACCATCCAGCTTGCCAACTTGCTAACTGGCTGCAAATGGGGCAGTAAGTCCAGGCAAGACCAGGTAGACCAGAAAAGAGCTGTCCCAGATGAGATATGTTCAATCAGCCAACCCACACAAACATAAGCAAGTAAGTGATTGTTGGTTTAAGCCACTCTGTTCTGGGGTGATTTGTTAAGCAGCAATAGAAAGCTGATACATTTAGATTCTTAGTGTTGTGAGGATGGCCCAGGTTGAAATGCAAGTTCCATCTCTGGTACATGAACTTGGGCATGTCCTGTAATCTCTTTGAACTTCAGTTTCCTCATCTGTACAATGGGATGCTTTCAGTTCCTACCTGATGTGAGGATTAAATGAGATGCTGCGCGTTCAGTGTGTGGCACTGTCAACATCTTAACTGTGGTGATTGCTGTTGTTGGAAGGCAGTCTGACTTGAGAGTTGTGATGTAGGGAGTCAGGAAGAGTAAGTGTGAAAGACAACTGAGCTGGTCTTTGGAAGCTCCAAACTAATGGACATTGAAGACTGGGAGCTTCTTGGGACCAGAGACCTATACCAGTTTGGCCTGGGCGATGGCAGGGGTTGGGTCTCAACTGGGTCCTGCATAATACAAAGGGGTATAAGTGTGTGCCTGGGTGCCTTGGTGAGCCCTCTGAATGAGTTCATGGATGGAGGATGGAATTGAGTGGAAGAATGAAGAATGAAGAATAACACTAAAGGAGGGGCTGAGATCATAGGAAAGGTATAGGGCTAAGCCTTGGGAAATACCCCCACTGTTTTCAGATGAAATCCCAGACCCCTTACCATGACCTGCATGCCCTGCCCACCTCTCCCATTATTTTTCCTACTTTCTTCCCCTCATTCACCATGCGTCAGCTATCCTTGGCCTCCTTCTTCAAACTTACCAAGTTCTTTCCTGCCTCAGGACCTTTATACTTACTATTTCCTTCTCAGAGCAACCCTCTGAACCACTCAGGCTAAAGTTCTCCCCCCTTTTATTCTTTCCCACAGCTACTTATCTTTTCCTTCATAGCACTTATGGCAACCTGAAATTACTCTGTTTATTCATTTGTTTACTTGTACATTACTTGTTTCTCACTTTAGACGTGAGCTCCATAGGGAACTGGTATCTGTCTTGTTCATACCATATCCCTAGCACCTAGCACTGTGTCTGGTTCATAGCAAGTGATTAATAGCTATAAACTGAATAAATGTGGACAAAGGTAGGGGGGAAAGGAGCTATGAGAGACAAAAAGACATGGAGAGCTAAGTGGAAGGCCAGTCATTTCCTGAAAGAGGGCTTCACAGAAACCTTGGGATGTCTCATCTAACCTCCTCAATCCATAGCAGGGAAACAAAGGGCCAGGGAGGAGGAAGGACCAGCCTGAGGATATCCAGAGAACCATTACTGTGGATTCCCAGCCTATTGGGATCAAATGGCCATATACCTGTCTGATAGATAAGGCCCAGAAGAAGTCAAGGCCACCTCCCTGAGGCTATCACTGTATGCCTGCAGCTGCCACTACTCTCCATCCCAGGGCGGATGGGGAAGAAATGTCTCTTTGGGAGCAGAGGTGCCAGCCAGCTGACAAACTGCCAGAGGAGGGCTGGAGAGGGTGAGGAGGCTCATCCCTGGCCAGGCAGCTACTCCCAGGCAGCTCGGGGATAATAGCTGGTACAAAAATAACCCAGCCTCCTCACCCTTGGTCCAACCCTCACACCTCTGCCCCATCAGAGGTTAGGCTAATACTTGAATTCCTCTCAGTAGCACTTAACAACACCAGCTTTCAGCAGGGCCTGCAGGGGACAGGGTGATCATCAGACCCAGCCCTGCCCACTTGGGGCTCACAGTCTGAAGAAGGAGGCAGGCGAGGGACCAGTCAGGCTGCTGAGTGATGGTGCCTAGGTCTGGGGGAGCTCAAGGGGAGGAAGATCCCCAGAGGAAAGGACGCCTGAATTATTGCAATGGATATACAGAAGTTAGCCAGTCCAGGAGGTAATGGTAACAGAAAGAACCGCCAGCGCGAAGGCAGGGAGGCAACACGGGTAAATTTCAGGAATAATTTGCAGATTTTAGTGGATGGGAGCAGCAGGAATTTGAGCCGAGAAGGGCAGAATGGGAGGTAAAAAGTGGGTTGTCCAAATTATGTAGGAAGTTGGATGTCAAGAGGAGAGCTTGAGCTATCGTTGATGCGTGCACAAAGGAGAGCTTTGGGAGATTTTTAACCAAGGAGACGTTATGATCAGGTTTGCACGGTAGAAAGTGCCCTGTGGCTGCTTCGGGCACGTTGCCCTGGCAAGGACTGGGCGGGGGCAGACAGAAGGGAGAAAACACTATTCTGGATGGGCAGCTCCAGACAGGGCTTCTGCAAGAGGCAGGAATTGGGTCTCAGTTTCTAGAGAGCGGGTATTGGCGCCTCCTCGACTCTTGTGCCACGCCACTCCCGGCGTCCAACTTTCGTTCACTTGCTCCGAACTCGAAGTTTGAGCAGAAAAAAAAGTGTGCTGCTGGAACCCTTAACCCTAGACTAGGGGCCCGAGCAGGAGACTTCAACTCCCAAAATGCTTCGCTTTCCAGCTCTGCAGGTCGCGCATGCTTCTTTCCAAGAAAGGCGGGCCCGCTTGGAGACGGATGGGACTCGTCCGCTGGGTGAAGTGCGGGAAACCTAGGGACCGCCATCTTAGCTTGGATCCAACCAATTGTCCACCTAGCGATAGGTTCGTGTTCTCTCTCTCTCACCAGTGTGTCCATGTACTGAAATACAACGCGCTTAATTATTCCAGGTCTCTTGATTATGCTTTAGGTCGAGAAGTGATGCCACTTTGCGCCCTAATTTGGAATGAACCCCCAGGGCTACCATAGGCCATCCCAGCATGGCCGCACGCAGCGCGTACCGCTAGGGGGCGGAGCCTGAATCGGTCCCACCCCGCCCCCTGGCAGGAGCGGGTTTCCGCTTCCGGCAGCGGAGGCTGCAGCCTCGCTCTGGTCCCTGCGGCGGGCGGCCGAGCTGTGTGTCTCCTCCTCCGCCGCCGCCATATTGTCTGTGTGAGGAGAGGGGAGCGCGGCCGCTGCCGCTGCTGCTGCCACCACAGGTACCTTGGGAGCCTCCAGGCGAGGTCGTTGGGGGTTGGAGGTTGGCCCAGGATAAGGGAGCCGGCCGCGGCCGCTCCTGATGCTTCCAGCAGAGTCGGAGCTGCCCGTCGCCTTCCCCTGCCCCCCCCCCACACCAGCTGAGGCCCCTGCAGCCCATCGGGGAGGCCTGGGGCCACCCCAGCCACCCGGGGCAGGGAGCGGAGCTTGGGGGGCGGAAGCTGATGAGAGGGTGGGAAGGGGCTCGAGAGTCTATCTCGTTAGGCCAGATAAGAGGGCTGCACTGGGGCGGGGACTAGGGGGGCAACTTGGAAGAGGGGGTCGTCGGGGGGGGAGGGGAGTTTGAGGGGTGGGGTCGCAGGGGGTCGGCGCCTAGGGGCGTAGTGCCTGCTGGGTAGGGTGGGGGGGAGCTCGCCCGCGGAGCGGAGCCGCGGGAGCGGGGGGCGAGGCTGGGCTTCCCACCTGCAGCCTGGGGGTCACGGTGCCGGGCGCCGCGGGCGAGGTCGCGGAGGAGAAAGGCGGCGGGGCCCACGACGCAGGGCAGAGCGTGTTGGAGTTCAGGGCTAGTTGGGAGCCTGTGTGGCAGGGGAGCGATCTGGAGCATTAAAGGTTGGCTCAGCGGATACATGTTAGTTGGTGACCTTTTGAAAGAGTAGGACTTTTTTTTTTTTTTCGGTTATTTTTTTTTCATTTTTTTTTTTTTTTTTTGGCAGCGTTGGACCATTGCTAGCCTCGGCAGGTGATGGGTGGAGCGTGTGTCGTTTTTGGGGAGCATAGGCAGGGTCAGAAGTTGCTTCTTGGCTATTGCTACGGTGGGAAGGAAGGAGTTGTGAGCAGGAGGTGGCACATTAATTGGAGAAGACTTGATTACCTTCCAACGGCTGAATTCTATGAGAAGGGTGTGAGGGGGGAATGAAAGGAAAGGAAAGGAAAGCCAGAAAGGGAAGATTTTTTTTCTAAGAGTTGGGAGACCTTACTCCATTTCAGGGATGGCCCAGTGGTAAAGAACCAGACTGCCCGGGTTCTCCAATATCAGTTCCACTTTTACATAATTGTGTTCCCTAATCTCTCTAAACCTCAGTCTGCCTGTCTGTAAAATGGGGGTGATCACAGTTGTATTCCCTAACCTCTCTAAACCTCAGTCTGCCTCTCTGTCAAATGGGGGTGATCATGTTCTGCAGAGCATACGTTTTTGTTGAGTGGATGAGATCATGTGTGTCTGGTGCTACCACAGTGCCTGGCAGGTAGGTAGTAAGTGCTCAATAAATCGTACCTGTCACTATAATTAAAAGGGACTCGCTGGTATATTTGAGGTTCCTTCGTTCCTCATGTCAAGAATCTGTAGTAGGCAAGGCTTCAGAATATTATCTTTGTAGTCGTTGCAGTGTTTTTGTTTTGTCGTACATCATTTGGCGTAACTTAGGCTTGGTGGACCCTGGGTTGAAAGATCGGGGCCCTATCGTTTTTTAAAAGTTCACCTGCAGTTTTATCTTGGGTATAGATTTGTTCTTCTGTGACTTTGAGAGGGTGGGAACTGGCTTATTTCTTTTTAAATGAGTGTATGACTCGAAGAAACAACAGCATTGGAAGTTTGCTTAGGTTGATTTATTAGCTGATTACAAAGTTAGGTCACTCTGGAGCAATTTTTGTTTAAAAAAAAATAAATCCCCGATTACATGTCTTTTTGTGCTGAATGTGGTAGAGGAGAGAAGCACACCTTTCAGGGGGAAGCAATGGGTGACTTAATGCATAATGGGTTAATTGCCATGCTGTTTGGGGATGAAACAATTGGCAGCTTCTTTTCCACAGTGTATTTTTAAGCTCACCTGTCGCCGAGGTGCATCCTTGGTTTTACTGTTGTCTCTTTTCTCTGAATATATACCTTTACTTCACATATTCTTTTAGATAAAGAAATTTTCTTCAGAAACCGAATTTAAAGCCTTATATTGACTTTAGGTTTGTAGTAGGTAGAGTGACCTCCCCCTCAAGCACTAAAAAAAATAAATAAATAAATAACATTTCTGTACTCTAATCTCCAGAATCTTTCAATATGTTACATGGTAAAAAAGGACTTTGCAGATATAATTACGGTTAAGAATCTTAAAATAGGAAGATTGTCCTGTATTTTGTGGGTAGGCCCCATCGAATCACATGAGCCCACAGAAGCAGAGAACTTTCTCCAGCTGGGGGTTGAGAGACAGGGCAGAAGCGAAAATCAGAGATTCTAATCATGAGAAGACTTCATTTGCTGTTGTTAGAGGAGCCACATGGGAAGCATGAAGAAGGAATGTGGGTGTCCTCTAGTGGCTGACAGCCAGCAAGGAAATGGGGACCTCAGTCCTACAACCAGGAGGAATTGAATTTGGCCAGCTGCCTGAATGAGCTGCTTCCCCAGTGTCCAGCAAGGAATACACCTTGGTTTTGGCTTTGTGAGACCCTAAGCAGGAGACATAGCCAAGCCCACCCAACTCCTGACCTACAGAAACTGAGATAATAAATTTGTTGTTTTAAGCCACGATGTTTGTGGTAATTTGTTATGGCAGCAATAGAAGACTACTGCAGATTTTGGTACTAGGAGTCAGGTACTGTTATCTAAAAATGTGAAAGTGGCAGTGGATGCCAGAAAAATTTTTAGGAGGATGATAGAAAAGGACTAGAACCGATGGTTAGAAATACGGATATTGGGCCGGCCAGGTGTTGTGGTGGTTACGTGCTGGCTTGGGAAGCCAGCGGCCCCGGTTCGGATCCCACATATGAGGGCCAGTGACACTGCCCTACAAAAAAAAAAAAAGAAATACGGGTGTTAATGACTCTGTTAGTGAGGGCTCAGGTGGGAGTGAGGTATGCATTGAAAACTGGAGGAAAGATCCTTGTTACACAGTGACAAATAAGCTTAGAATTGGTCCCTGTGGTTATGTGGAAAAGACAGCTTATAAGTGATAAACTTGGATATGTGACTGAGATTTCCAAGCAAAGTCTTGAAGGTGCGCCTGATTTGTGGATGTGAGTCTAACTAATGGAGTGAACCCTTGTGAAATTCATGTAAAGCCTACTAGGTTCTTGAGGATTTTATACTAGCAGAAACAATGCTAGCTTGGATTGAAAGAGAAAATTGGAAGTTAAAGAGTGCTAAAATCTACTGGCAGGAAGCAGACTGGTAAAACTACTCAGGTGTAAATGTTCTGCTTTTTGTAAAATTTTTAAAAATTAATTAATTAATTAAAAGAAGAAGGGTGACTTAAAAGGTGGAACCAAGAGAGGTGGAGCTGAAAGCCACAGGATTTTTCCCTGACTTTGAAATGGAATGGAGTGGCCATAGATTTTGAAACTGCTTTGGAACCATAGATCTGTTTTCCCTTACATTTTCCCTGTTTGGGCTGAAATGTCTATAACTGTTGCCCTGTGCCTATTTTTTATTTTTATTTATTTATTTTTTTTTTAGGGATTGTAGCCTCATCCATACCTGATTTAGATGATGAGATTTGGGACTTTTGATGAGCTTTAGATGAGATTTTTGGACTTTGAGTTGGGAGGCCAGAGGTTGGGCTATGGAAAATAGAATGACATCTCCTTCCCCAAAGATGTCCGTGCCCTGATCCCTGGAATCTGAATTATATTAACGTTACGTGGCAAAGTGACTTTGCGGATAGGAAATTAGCCTGTTGCAAATTATCCTGGATTTTTCTGGGTGGATCCAATCTAATCCTGTGAAAGCAGATAATTTTCTCCAGCCTGAATCAGAGATTTAAAGCATGAGAGGGATTCAACCTACCATTACTGGAAGAGTCCACATAAAAAGCATGAGAAGGAATGTGGGCATCCCCAGCTGACAGCCAGCAAGGAATTGGGGACCTCAGTCCTACAACATACCAAAGGAACTAAATTCAGTCAACAATCTGAATGAGCTTGGAAGCAGATTTCTCCCAGTTTCCAACAAGGAACACTGTGGACACCTTGATTTTTGGCCTTGCCGAGATCCTAAGTAGAGAACCAACCCACCTAAACTCACCTGACTTCTGACCTATAGAAACGGAGACAATAAATTTGTGTTGTTTTATGTTTGTGTTAATTTGTTACAGCAACAATAGAAAACTAATAGAAAGGTTTTGCTGTTTTTATTTAAGAATCTTTGGGGGATTATTTTCTAGAAAACAAAGTCAGCAAAGATTCTGTAAAGGGATTTGGTCCTAGAAGACTTTGCAGAACAATGGTGTTGAGTAGAACCTATGCCGCTTCCTTGATGTTTAAATACTGTGTTACTATCCTCATATGAAATTTGAAGAGGTTAGATGACCAGCTTGGTAAAATGTGTATTTTGGACCTATGGGCTATTTTAGAGGATTTCTATAAATTGATGATTCTTCCATGCCTATAATAAATGCCTTAGGTAAATGACATAATTTCTTGATTAATTTTTATTGGCTGAATAAATTGGTGAGTTTATGTGACAACCTTTTAAAGACTTATTTCCAATTTTGTGAGGAGATAGAAATGTGATGTGTTTTTATGAATTGATAACGGTATATATATTATATATATGTAATATAACCATGTATATATATTATATATATGTAATATGTTATATATATATATATAAAACACACACAGTGGTGTTCTTTCACACCTCCCATCCCAACCCAAAGGTATTGTAAGGTCATTTCTCCCTGTTGTCATTATTTGAGGTTAAGAGTCAGATTTGGGAATCATAATTGCAGAATGGAGTTCTAGCTTTTAAGAAAAGCTATCTTTGTTCTTCAACAGTATCCTATTGATTAGATTCATAAAATATGAACTCGCAACTTTAGTGAGGGAGCTTTCAGAGGATGGAGGAAATGAGACTTTCTTTTTGAGTTAGTTACCTGATTAGAGAGATAACCATCTTTAACAAAATTGGACCATTTCAGGGTACGAACAACTTTTGAGATTATCTGTTTGACGTTTGCATTTAGAATAAAGGAAATTGGGCCATATGAAGGTTAAGTGGTTCTAAGTATTTCAGCCTTAGACCTGGCCTAGAATCCTGGTCCAGGCAATGGAGATTAATGGCTGTTGAATGGCAAGTCCTCAGTAAAATCCTTTCTTTAGAAGGTTGATGAGATGCCATAGGAATTCAACTCCTTTATATCAATTAGCCCATGGTAAACTTGGTTTCCTTATGTGTTGTTTCACTTAAACTTGCAGAACCTATAGATGACTTTAAGTGAAGACTTACTGTATATTCCCTGTGCACCCCTTCCTTGCCCTTTTTCTAGATTTTATCTTGGACAGGTTATCTTTCCATGCCTCAATTTCCTCATGTGGGCCATTGTTGAGTATTGAGATAATGGGTGTAACAGGTTTAACACAGTATCTAACATAGTGCCCAAAAGATGTTAACTGTTATAACATTTATGATAATTGTTTTGACAACTATATGACAACTGATGCATAAATATTACAGTATAACGAACAAGTCGTACAAGTTCAGAAATTGAGAACTTTGGCATTAGATTAGGTCTTAGCTTAAAGGATTTAGCATGTTAGGGAAATGATAATTGTGATACTTGATTTAAAATGAGAAACTGGATTTGATCCTTGGTCTATCAACAATTCATTGGGTGACCTGGGCCAAGTTTGTTTCATACGAGTATTAGTGTGTTCATACACCTAAATTTCTTTGAACTCCTAAGATGGATAATTTCAAATGTAGCGTATCATTTAATTGTTTCTTAATAGAAATCTAGGCCAGCTAGCTTTTCAAATGAAGAAATTTCTCTAGAATTATTAAAGAAAAGAAACTGCTGTCATTTTAACAAAGGATATATTTACATTGGATTATAGACATTGGCAGTTTTTCTTAAATATTTAGTATGCTCCAGGGTAGGTAGATATGAGCAGACTTGGTTGTTGACCAAACATTTTTTTTCACATTATAGAAATCAAGGATTGAGTCTTTTTAAAAGTTTAAGGTGAATGAATTCATAGTATCGTGCTAGGAGTGGCATTTTACTTCTTTCTACATATTCTGTGCCTTAGACATAAGAAACCTACTTAGCAACAGTTGCTGTGGTGGGCAAACTTTTTTACATTAGTCATGATAGTATTTTCTTGTATTAAAATATTGTATTATCTAAAGTGAGGGTTTTATGGGCTGGCCGAGTGGCACGGTGGTTAAGCGCTGTCTTGGGAAGCCAGTGGCACCGGTTCTGTTCCCACATATGAGGGCCAGTGACACTGCCCTCAAAAAAAAACAAAAACAAAATAAAATAAAGTGAAGGTTTTAGGGTTAATTACCAGGGTATACTTAGAATACTATCTTTTATAATTTTATATGTGTCACATCTTAAATACCTTTATGTTGGCCGCTTTTTTCTTTTTACGCTTTCTGGTCTTATGGATATTTCCGACTGGTTTTTATTAGCTGAAACTTTTTTTTTTTTTTAGGATTTTATTGGGGAATCGGGGAAGGGAAACAAGTAGCTGCCCTTTTGTTCTTCAGTCTAATTGTGGAGGACATTGCTTCACTGGCCCATGTTGGTATTGTGATCATTGCGCTCTTCCCGGGTGAGGCAGTTGCTCGCCGGCCATTGGATGGCTGCTCATGGCGGTTCACGCCAGATGCTGGCTGCCAGCCTCTCAAAGTGGCCCATGGCCTGCAGAAAGGACTGCAGCCTACACTGTCGCCAGTGACTCACGGCAGCCCAGCTCCAAGTCGAGCTGTTGTTCACAATCTTACCTGTAGAGGGCACAGCATCACTGGCCCATGTGGGATCCGAACCTGGGACCCTTTTGCTCAGAGCGCACGGTCTCAAGCCAACTCTTAACCAACGAGCCACTCAGCCGGCCCTTAGCTGAAACATTTTAATCTGCTTGGAAAAGTAAACATTTGAAATTTATCTGAAATTATGGCTAATGCATTACTGGGCATTTCTCAGTTTAGTCGTATCATTAACATTCTACAAAATTTAAGAAAGCAGCCCTGTTAAAAATAAATGGGTAAATTATTATCCTAAAAAATTGAATCATGTCGGGCCGGCCGAGTGGCGCGGTGGGTGAGAGCTGGCTTGGGATGCCGGCAGCCCCAGTTCGGATCCCACATGTGGGGGCCAGTGACACTGCCCTCAAGAAAAAAAAAAAAATTGAATCATGTCATATTGGAAGGTACAAAATAGCCATTTAGGGCTATTGTATTTATAACCAGTCAAAAGATGTTACTCATTCAACAGACCCTGAATGCTTACTACATTTCAGGTAAATGTTTTCATATGAAATCCTCTATTGGCCTTGTAGCTCAGGTATAGTTTCTGAAACAGCTATAGAAAATTCCATTTTAATGGAATTCTTTAACTGACATTGCTGTCTGGGCAACAGGATAGTTGGAAAGAATTCCAACCTTGGAGTCAGACAGACCAAGTTATGAGGACAGTTAACCTTTCTCAAGCCTAGGTTTTGTCATCTCACCAATTGAGATAGCAGCTACCTTGGACAACTTATTTGTGAATCTCCATTTCTTCATCTGTAAAATGGGAATTTGTTGTACTTACCTCAAAGTGTTCTTTTGAGGATTAATAACTAAATTATTAATTTAGTTATTAAAGTTATCTCAGAGTTACCGTGAGGTTTAAAGGAGATAATTTATGAAATGCTGGGTACCTGACTAATATGAGTTTTTTTCCCTTGCCTGTCAGTGAAGACAGTGTTCATTATCAGTGGTGCTACTCTTTATTCTTTATTTTCGTTTTCTGCTGCCAGGAGTTCTTATTAGTGAAGCCTGGTGACCCGTACTTCCTGTTTCTTGTATGGCTGCTGGGTGGGTGAGGTACTGAATTGCCGCTCTTCAGGGATGGGTCAGCATGTAACTCCAGCCTAGTGTTGATCGCCTCAGTTACTCACTCACGCACAGTGCACATTGCCAGAGTGGCTATCTCATCTTGGTGAATATACGGTTGTCTTGCTTCTAGGTAGAGAAGTAAATCTTCCCAAGGTGTGCTGACCTACAGAGTTGGGAGTCTAGATCAAAGGTCTTATTTCCCAATTGTCCTTTGATCACAGTTTAGGAATTACTTGTGTATTGTGTATTAGGGCTTTGTTTAAAGAATAACTTTTTCCTGTATTAACATCTTGATGTTCTTTTCTTAGATAATGCACTAAATTGCTTTCTTGTTTGCTCTGTATTCTTAAATCATGGAACACTCCATAGGTAAAGCAGGAACCTGTCTTTATCAATGCTTTAACGTAGTTAAAGTGTTCTGGGTATTTATGACTCTGTATAGATAGAATGAATAGAAATAGCCATCTGCCTTGGAGTTTTTCTTACACCTTTTAAAATCTGAATTTTCTACCATTGTGGCCTGGTGGTCAGCCCATTCAAATAAGAAAATAGTGAAGACTCCTGATGGTTGAAACTCACATCCCCCACCCCTCACCTTGCCTACAAATTTAAAGCAATCCATTTCATTGTATTAATTATGATAGACTGTTATTGGATCAGTGTGCAGAATTAGGAAAATAGGGTTAAATTAGTGGAAATAACCTATTTAGATCTTGAGTCCTGAACAGACTTGGGTTTAGATATGGCTTCTGCCACTTAGTAATCCTGTGCTTTGGGCAGGTCATTTAACCTCTCATCTGTTTATTTTTTAACTGGGAGTGTATATCTCATACCATGCCTGGTATTCAAATGATAGCAATAATTATTACATACATAAATGCTGGATTATACTTTAAATTACTCTAGGTTTCAAATGAAGTTTTTTATCTTTTGGTTCCAGAGGATTGTGGCCAGTGGAAGAAATTTTCAGATTGTGACTTTATTTTGCTTGTGTTGCCTGGTAAAAAGATATAGAGGATTATGTCTTTGCCCATCACTTATTCTGTATTATTGGAGATAATACTGGACTTCAAACTTTTGTCAGGCGTTTGAGGTAGAACTATGTTAATTCAAATCAAATGGCTTGGTTTTTCTTATAATACTTCCTTTCATTGGAAGAGCTCCCACTGTTGGAGTGTTATTTATGTAACAGTGACACTTTGATTCCTTTTCTAGTTTAAAGGTGGAAAATTAAAATTCACACAGAGGGCCCAAATGCTAATGTTTTTTGTTATTCCATACTAGCTGGTTTCATGAAAATGCTTGAGTGTATTGCCATTTAAAATAAGAATATTGTAAATTTTGTAGTTGGGAATAAAAACAGAATGCCTAGTATGTTATAATGTCTTAAATAATCCGATAAGTTTACCTAAGCAGTAATTTAATGAGTTATCAAGTCTTGTGAATGTTCATATACCAAATTCAGCCCTTAAACAGGAACAGAAAAAACTGATACTGTTGGCTTTGAACAGTTTTCTTGCTTACTCTGTGTAGACGTGGAGTCTTGAGATTTGAAGGTCGGAATGGGTTAGGAGAACTGTCAAGGAGCTAATTGTTAACCATTTTAACCTGTATCATTTTCCCCAATTAAGAAAAAAACACTATTTATATGGCATTAGTGTGATAGATGAGAGAGAATATTATTGGCTGTGGTTACCACCTTAAGTTGAAACAGGAAAGGAGAGGAAAAATATAACTTCATTTAATCTTACTTTTTTTTTTTTTTTTTTTTTTTTTTTGAGGGAAGTGTCACTGGCCCTCATATGTGGGACCCGAACTTGGGCTGCTGGCTTCCCAAGCCAGCGCTTAACTACCGCGCCACTCGGCCGGCCCTTACATTCATTTTTATCACTAACTTTTACTTTTCTTTCAGCTTATTCTTCCAAGCTACCGTTAGGAGGTTTAGTTTATGCTTATTGTTTTTGGTTTTTTTTTGTGCCAGTCACCTTCAAATAGATGATCTCCCAGAAGAAATGGTTGCTCATTAGTGATATATCTGGACTAGAAAGCTGCAAAGATAATTGCATAGCTCTCAAAATAAGGGGAGTTATGAAATAGTTTTCTTAACCTATTGCATGGATTTTGTTTAGCTATAGATGTATTCAGCTTGTGATCTCTATAGGTTATTTACACCCAAAATTTTCAACCAGTGTACCCCCATATCAGGAGGAGTTGCCGATGTACGGAGATACTGGTCCCCTCAGCCCTCTGGTCATTGTGGAGGGTACAGGGCATCCAAGCCAGTGACCTTAGGTCCGAAAGTCTTTATCTTATGCTTGTGTTTTGACTTTTTAAAAGGCTGTAAGCACTAATTTAGAAAGTTCAGTAATGATATCCTAACAGTTTTAAGACTCAGGAGGCCACCAGTCTTAAAAATAATCTTGGCTTTAAGTTTAGAAAAGACAAGTATCTCGCTAACCCTCAAGTGATTCAAGGGATATACTTAAAAATGTAAGACTCTAAACGATATAAGCTTTTGGGCAGTTGTGAAGAAATTTAATTTCTTAGTTTTTAAGCAGTAATGTGAAACAAAAATAAAGTTCCCTTGTGTAAAACCGTTGTCTTTGCCTGACTGACTCTGAATGCCATTGAGAAACTTAATTGTTTAATATGTATGTAAATTATCAAGTTAACCTTTTGAAATGGATATTTTACAGTGTCAAAAATGTATGTTTCTTGGGCTGGCTGAGTGGCACGGTGGTTAAGCGCTGGTTTGGGATGCCAGCGGCCCTGGTTCTGGTCCCACATATGAGGGCCAGTGACACTGCCCTCAAAAAAAAAAAAAAGGTGTTAAAAAAATGTATGTTTCCTTTAGTCTAACTAAGCTATTCTTAATTCTGGAATTTATAGATTCCTCTAAGCCTGTAATAAAATGTACAGACCTTTTCTTAAAAAAAACAAAACAAATAACGACAAATGCCATTTCATATATACTTTCAGGGAGTTCATGGACCTCTGATCTCATTGATGAACTCCCAATTTCAACGTCGTAATTTGTGTCGTCCAAATAATAGTATTTTTAAATACTATAATGCTTGCCTGATTGGTTATAGTATTATTCTTTCAACAAGTATTTCTGGATCACCTTCTATGTCAGCTTCTGTGGTAGACTCCTGAGGATACCTTGTGCTCTGCCCTTGGAGCTTTGTTTAGCTAGAGATGGATGTGTAAACAGTACAGTGGCCCTGTGCTGGAAGAGGCGAGCCCAAAGTGCTGCTGGAGTACAGAGAAAGGGGTCTGGACCATTAGGATTTTTCTGTAAATCCTTGGTCAGTTCCGTATTTCTTAATTGGCAAAAGACATATTGTAGACAAGGTAAGGTTGTTTGTTTTGTTTTTAAGTTCTGATTGAACTAATAATGGAAACTAAATCAAGGAACAAAAAGTCTTAAATCGAGAACTTAAATGTGCTTGCTATTGCATGTGATAATGCTGAACATTTTCTTTGCCCATATTTTTTCCCAGCTAGACTTTTTAAATATGTAGTTTTAATTAATTATTTTGCAAATTTACATATAGAGAGCAGGGATTGCTTAACTCAGATACCCACAGGGTAAGTGAATAGAGTTGTCCAGGTTTTCCTGTGTCATCTCCAGTAGGTGGGTTTTATTTATTTATTTATTTATTTATTTATTTATTTATTTTTTTGAGGGCAGTGTCACTGACCCTCATATGTGGGACCCAAACCAGGGCCGCTGGCTTCCCAAGCCAGCGCTTAACCACCGCGCCACTCGGCTGGCCCCAACAATGGGTGGGTTTTAGAGCCCATTATTGGATAATTACACCTCAGTCGATTGCAGTGATTTTTGTCAGTGCAGGAATACCAGACAGACCTACCTACCTTCTCTCCTTCTTTCTTTTGAGAAACTGAAGGTTAATTTTTATTTTATTTTTTTAGTGTTGGCAACAGAGTCACACTTCAAAATAATTATTACAAAAAACTTAACACATAATTCAATGTAATACCTGATTTACTTTCTGAAAACACTTGTGTAAAAACTTGTACAAGAATGTTCACAGGAGCCTTATTCGTAATGGCCAAAAAGTGGAAAAATCCCAGATGTCCGTCAGCTGATCAACAAAATGTGGTCTATCCTTACAGTGGATTTAGCCATAAAAAAGAAGGCATTAATTACACTGTGGATAAAACTGCAACATGGATAAACCTCGAAACCATGCTAAATGACAAAGGCCAGACACACAAGGTCACATATTATATGATTTCATTTATATGAAATGCCTACGGTAGGCAAATCCAGAGACAGAACGCAGATTGCTGGTGGTTGGGAGGAGGGGCCGGGAGTATTAGGAATGCCTGCTGTGGGGTATTGGGTTACTTGTTTGGGTGACGAAAGTGTTCTGGAATCAGACAGTGGTGATGATTGCACATTGTGAATATAACTAAAAGCTACTTAATTGTACACTTTAAAACGGTGGATTTTTGGATTGTACCTCAATTTTTTAAATGGGGGAGCATACTGTGTGAGGCATATAGGACATACACAGAGGGTGACAAAAATATATATGCACATTTTAAGAAAGGAAAAACTATTAAAATTGTAATGCAGTGAATGACGCTAGCATTCATTCGATTAACGCCATCTTTTGAGCGAACGTCATACTACACATTGCTACTGTAATTCAACTTCAAAAAGTAATATATAGATAACATCTCTTAAAATGTGTAGATTTTGGTTAAGCGCTGGCTTGGGAAGCCAGCGGCCCCGGTTCGGTTCCACATATGAGGGCCAGTGACACTGCCCTCAAAATAAATAAATAAATAAATATAAAATAAAATAAATGTACATTTTTTTGCCCTCCTCCCTATATGTTAGCTATAGAGCAGAACGAATAGGCTGTGGATCTAAACAGAATACTTTTAAATCACCGTCTACAATCATGACATTGTAGAGATTACTCAGATTTGTCTTCTGTGAAATGGGAAAGATATTACTGCAGTCTTGGACTTGTTAGGTTTAAAAGCGATCACTGTAAATCCCAAGAAGCAGTGACTGACCCACCATAGGCATTCACATACCTTTGTAATTGGAAGCCAGCCAATATTTGCAGCCTTTGGTTCCAGCCTATGTTTTATTGTTGGTAAGTTTAGGACAACCCGCCCTATTAGTTATTGCCTATCCATCACCTCTAGAAAGTATGGTTGTCTTCTGTGTAATCTACCTCCATGACAGTAAAGGAGTAGTGGGAAAGGGTATTAATCCATATATTCTGCAGTTGCCTCACTAATCAGGTAGGTTAAGTGACAGACCCAAGGTCATATTTGTTCTTAGTGGTTCCAAGGTTCATGTCTTTCAGCAATAGAACTGCTTCTGTAGCTCTAGCAAGGGTTGTTGGGCCTTGTGTTCATTACATGGGTAAATCACACAACTAATAAAAGCTTGTGGCCTCAAAGAAACCTATGGCTTCACATCTCGTTGGGAAGTAATAATAGTATGACCATTTTCCCTCTGCTGTTCGTGATGGGTGTGATACATTTATATGTAAGACCGAAGTGCATCTGTAAATCAGCTGCAGATCAGATGTCCATCATACAGCTTAACTGCTTTTCTTTTTTTCTTTTTTTTTTCTTTTTTTGAGGGCAGTGTCACTGGCCCTCATGTGGGACCCGAACCAGGGCCTCTGGCATCCCAAGCCAGCACTTAACCAATGCGCCACTTGGCTGACCCACCAAACTGATTTTCTTAGTTTTAAACAGGAGAAGGTCTCTATGGAAGCAAGGTTAATTTTGGCCAAAATATTGTCTGCTATTACTATCTTGATACTAGGTTCTTTGAACATTTATGGAGCACCATGCTAGGCACTGTGATAAATGCAGGGCATATACCAAGAGAAATCAGGGTCCAGGTCCTTGAATTCATAATCTACTGAGAGAGTATATAAACAACACTTGTGATAGTATAACGATATGTGGAGGTGTGTTGGCTCCACAGAGGAAGTACTTGACTCACTTTGGAGAGGTGTGGATGTAAAACTTAACTGATTCTTGAAGGGTGAGTAGGAGTTCCCCCAGCAAGCAGTATTGGAGAGCAGTGTAAATGCTTTAAGGGGTGGGGAGAGTATGTTCAACACTCATTTGCTTAACATTTTAAAAGTTTGTTGCTTTTTAAGTGTTTTGGAAGTGTACAGCTGTGCAGTAGAAACATTAGAATAGAACACAGGTTGTAAAGTGTACCCCGATACTGATTGAACTTGTGATGGGACTAGTCAGCGTTTTCATTTCTGGTGTCAGTTTTGGTCAGTCTTTTTCCTCTAGGAATTTCAAATTTACTGGCATATAGTTGTTTATGTTATCCTATGTTTAGTTATCCTGTGTGATGGGACACCCCATATGATAGGATTTCCCCTTTTTTAAATTGTATTTTTACAGTTGATGTACAGTAAAATTAATTCCTCTTTCTGGGTACAGGTCTTTTTTTTTTTTTTTTTTTTTTTTTTTTGAGGACAGTGTCACTGGCCCTCACATGTGGGACCCGAACCGGGGCCACTGGCTTCCCAAGCCAGCGCTTAACCACCGCTCCACTTGGCAGGCCCAAATACATAATATTTTGAAACTAGCGTTCACTCGGCTTACTGCTTTTGAGATTCATCAAAGTTATATCAATGGTTAGTTCCTTTTTATCGCTGAGTAGTATTTCATTGTATGGATGGACCACAGGTTGTTTACCCATTTAGTTAACATTCTTTGATTATGAATAGAGCTTCTATAAATGTACATGTATAGAGAAAGAACTAGGGTAAATAGCTATGCATGGATTTCTGGGTCATGTGAAAAATGTTATTTTACTTTATAAGAAGCCTGCCAGACTGATTTTTGGAATAGCCACACCATTTTGCATCCCCTCCAGCAATGTGTGAGAATATTGTTGCACGTCCTCTCTAGCACCTCGTAGTGTCAGTATTTAACTTGTAATTTTGAAATAATTTTAGATGTACAGAAGAGTTGTAAAGATGGACTCCTCATATATCCTTCACTCAGCTTCCCCAAATGTTAACATTCCCCATAACCATGTCACTTTATTAAAACTAACAAGTTAACATGTTTGATAACAATACTATTAACTGTGAACTTTTTTTGGATTTTACCAGTTATGTCCTTTTTCTGTTCCAGGATCCAGTCCAGGATACCACATTACATTTAGTGATCATGTCTCCTCTAGTCTGGGACAGTTTCTCAGCCTTTCCTTGATTTTTCAAGATTTTGACACTTTTAGGGAAGACTGGTGAGATTTGTAGAATGTCCTTCAATTTAGGTTTGACTGGTGTTGTCTCATGATTAGATTGTGGTTATGGATATTTGAATACCAAGAAGTGTGACTGCCCTTCTTATCACATGATATCAAAGGTATATGATGTCAACGTAACTATGAAGATTAGTGACATTTAGGTAGTGTCTGCCAGGTTTCTCCACTGTAAAGTGACCCCATCTTCCTTTCCATGCTTAACTCATTACAAGGCTTTCCTCAGTCCAAACCTCCTTCAAGGGGAGGAACACTAAGCTCCACCCCCTCGAGGGAGGCATAGCAGATAATTTTTGGATACACGTTAAAACCACTGTAGTCTTAATGAATATCCCAGAGGAGATTCTTAGAGGCTATGCAGATATCCTGTTTCTCCTAAAAGTTTTACTCAAAAATTATAGCATCCGTCAGTAGATCTTTTCTACAGCAGTTACTCTGCTGGTCTACTGGTGATTTTCTATTTTCTTTCATTCTACATGTATAAATTGGAATTCTTATTAAGGAAGATTGAAAAGTTTTATTCAGCCATCTATTTATATAGTGTGGACTCGTGGATATTTATTTTATTCTCGCGGGTTACTATCTAATACTATCATGATTCTGTTACTCTAAATTGCTCAAGCTTTGGCAGTAGGAGCTCTTTGCATGTTGGCTCCCATGTCCCTTCTACTGCAGGATTTGCCAGGCTATCTTGTATTTTTCCTGCCTCATCTTAGAAGCAGCCATTTCTCCAGAGAGTCCTTGTTCCTTTTATTGGAGAAAGGAATTGAGAAGCCAAGATTTGGGCGGTAGTTATTCTCATTGCTCCTTACTGATGCTGCTTCTAGGTGCTCTCAGTGGACAGGCGAGGGATTTGCATCCAGAAATGTCCCCTTCGTGGGGTACAGTTCTGTGGGTTTTAACAATGCTTAGAATAATAAATTTACCTCTACAGTATTACACAGAACAGTTTTATTGTCATGGGGCAGTCACCCATCTTTTTTCTGGTTTTGCCTTTTCCAGAATGTCATATATGGTAAAAATTCAATATGTAGATTTTGGGATCTGGCTTTTTCATTCAAGGTATATTTAAGATTCATCTATGTTGTACAAATCAATAGGTTGTTTTCCATTGTGTGATTATTCCACTTTTTATCTATTCCCCTGTTGGAGATCTTGGTTGTTTACATTTTCTTGCAATTATGAATAAAGCTGTGATCAAAATTCTAATGCTGGTTTTTGTGTGAACATAGGTTTACATTAACTTGAGTAAATACCTAGTGGGTATGCTGGATTGGATGTTTAAGTATATGTTCAGCTTAAAAGAAACTGCCAAACTGTTTTCTAAGGTGGCTATATAAGGTATGATAAAAAAAAAAAAAACGGTGAATGTTTAAATTTAAAAAAAAATTATTACAGTAAAAGATACATTGCTATTAATCTCCCTCAAAATACGCCCCCTCGCTTCGAACACATATATGTCATTATTCCTGCCACTTTCTGAAGCAGTTTTGGAAGTCCTCTTTCATTAGTGTCTTTAGTTGAGCTGTCCTGGCTGCCTCAATGGCCTGAATCAATTCAGAATGTTTACCTTTCATAGTCATTTTGATTTTGGGGAACAGCCAGAAGTCACCTGGTGCCAGATCCGGTGAGTAACGTGGATGAGGACACACCGTAATGTTTTTATTTGACAAAAATTGCTGTACCAGAAGCTATGTGTGACACGGAGTCTTGTCATGATGGAGGATGAAACCGTTTGCCCATTTCATGTTAATACGTTGTTCATTATCCATGATATACGGCACACTTTAAAACACACCTTCTCTCAAGTGTAGCTCACACCCAACTGAACAAGCTGAAACTTGTCACACACGGTGACAAAGGTTCGACACACCGCTTCTGGTATTGAACATTCATTCCTGCCTTTCCAGTTGGATGGCACTCAGCAGCAGCATTCCCCGTATTTATTTTTATCACACCTCATGTGTATATATATATATCTACTGTGAAATGCCATCAGATCTTTTGCCCATTGTTTAATTGGTTTTTTGGTGTTGAATTCTTTATATATTATAGGTTCAAGTCCTTTTTTATATTAAATGTGAGATTTAAGTTGAAGTTCATGATTTTGCATATGGATGCCCAAGTTTTCCAAAACCATTTAAAGGAAAGATTATCCTTTCCTCATTAAACCGCCTTTGTACCTTTATCAAAAATTAATTGGCTTTATTTG
Source organism: Aselliscus stoliczkanus (assembly GCA_033961575.1). NCBI lineage: Eukaryota > Metazoa > Chordata > Mammalia > Chiroptera > Hipposideridae > Aselliscus > Aselliscus stoliczkanus. The sequence goes on along the minus strand of CM066738.1, from coordinate 24,479,608 downwards.
TGTGGGTCTATTTCTATACTTCCTGTTCTGTTTCATTGATCTGTTATCCCTTTGCCAGTACCACACTATTTTAATAACTGTAGCTTTGTAATAAATCTTAAGTTTAGATAGTGTGATTCCTCCTGCTTTTTTTTTTTTTTTCCAAAATTGTTATTCTGGCTCAGTTGGATTTCTTTTTTATTCCAGTCTGACAGTCTTTGTCTTTTACCTGGATTAATAATGTATTTCATTTATATTTAATATAAGTAGCCATATTTCTGTTTACTTTCTCTGTCTTATGTTCTGGAGTTTTTTCTTATCTTTTCCTACCATTTTTTTTGGATTCTTTTTATCATTCCATTTCTCTCCTCCCACCCCCATCCTTTGTGGTTTAGAAATACATGGTAATTTCTGTACGTAAATACCATCATAGATGTTATAACTTGGAGCCAAAACATATCAAAGTATATTATTAATCAGTAGTCAATGTTTATTTGAAGTTTTCCATAAATTTTTCTCTTTTTTGCTCCTTATTTTCTCATTCAAACCTGCCCAGTGGGATTATTGTTCCTTCTCTTCTTTCTTTAGAGATATTTACTGGATACAGAATTTTACTTTGTCAGCACACTGCAGATATTAAACTGTCTTGGCATCATTGTTGCTTTTGGAAAATCAGCTGCTCTCGTGTTTCTTTGAATGTAATCTGACTTCTCTGCTCGTTTTTCATATTTCTTTTTTTCTTTGGTTTTTCTGCTATTTTGTTATTATGTGCTTTGTTGTGGATTTCTTTTATTGATCTTGTTTGTTATTTTTTGGCTCCTGAAATGTGATTGTGTCTGATTGCTTCTGGGAAATTCTCAACTGTTATAACTAATGTTGCCTTTGCCCTGTCCTGTTTTCTCCTTCGCTTCTACCAATTAAAAGTACATCAAACCTTTCACAGTATTATTCTCTTATTTTTCCTTAGATTTGACTTTGCTGCTACATTGTGGATAATTTCTAGCCTATTTTCCAGTTTCTTAGTTTTCTCTTCAGCTTTGTTGAGTCTACTTTAAATCAGTCCAGTTCAAGTTTTTTGTTTGTAAAAGTTCTATTCTTTAACTTTTTGAAATCTTTTACTTTTAAAAGGATCTTGTTCCCTGTCAATATTCTGAAACTTATTCTTATAAGCATACTTGTTTCATAGTTTGAATCTGATCAGAAGTTTCTGTGGGTCTTTCCTGTTGTCTGTTTTCTGCCAGTTTTTAATCTTGGAATTCTTTTCCTTCAGTGCATCATTATCTTTGATCACAAGCTGGGTATTGTATTTCAAAAATTATTTGTAGGAATTGTTTGAGGCCCATACATACATAGCAGGGTACTTTCCTCCACAGAGAGCTTACTTACACATGTCAGGTATCTGTGGACATTACTGGTCTAGGGACCACTTTAAAACAAGCTCGAGATCTGATATTCCCTCCGAAGGGCTGTACTTCTTCCCCGGATCTTCCGCTCCCCATTCACTCTCACCCCAGGGTTGTTACCCTCTAAAATCTCACAGTATTATGTAGAAGTTCTCCTTTTAGACTCTTCACCTTGTGAGGGCCCTGGGCTTTGGTTTCTGTTAGAACAAAATTCTTATTTTCAGGGATCAGCAAAGACCCTTTGGGGCTTCCTTCCTTGTTTGCTTGCTTCTCTGGGTTTTTACTTTCTCTTCACGTTTGGCTATAATTACTTATCTATTTTATTTAAGAATGAGAGACAGAAAAAGGGGAGAAGAGGTGTGTGTGTGTAATCCATTCTTTTTAGTTGTTCGTAGTTGGAGGGTTTACCCAAATAACTTAGCCCACTGTTACTGAAAACAAAAATTATTTGCAAAAATCTTGCTTTTTACTTTGAAAACTGAAAAGCTCTAATCACACTTTCAAGAATCATGTACATTCCCAAGTTACTTGACCTTGGTAGGCATTTTGCTCTGTGACCTCTGCAATAAAACTGATTTGTATGAGGAGTGGAGAAAGGAAGAGAATGAGATCTGATTTGCAGTGTTTGTGAATTAATTTTTTTTGCAGCCGAGTAGGTGTACTAGTTAGTATTCTCCAGATCGGATATAAAAAGGTTGCTGATCTAATGTGTTTCTTATAGGGGATAACAAGGTGTGTCAGCCTTCGGTAATTTTAGAGTCAAAATTATAGGTCTTCAAAAAAAATTTTTTTTTTAAGTTTATTGGGGAACCGCATGTTTTTCCCAGGACCCATCAGCTCTAAGTCAAGTTGTCCTTCAATCTTAGTTGTGGAGGGCACAGCTCAGCTCCAAGTCCAGTTGCATTTTTTGTTTTTGTTTTTTAATCTAGTTGGCGGGGGAATGGGGGGACGGGGTGGGGGCAGCCCACCATCCCATGCGGAAGTCGAACCAGCAACCTTGTTGTTAAGAGCGTGCGCTCTAACCAACTGAGCCATCCGGCCGCCCTAAAATTCTTAACTTGCTTCAAGTATTATGCTTTACAATTTCTTGTTTTAGTGTTCTTCATCTGAGTAATTCCTGTACATCCTTCAAAAAACTAAGCTTAGCTGTTACTTTTTCTCTGACAGCTTTTCCCCAAATATTGTGGTACTCCATAAATATTTGTTGAATGAATGATAATGGGTTGATGGGTAACCTAAATTCTCATGATTTCTGCAGAGCACCCTGACTTAATTCTTTCAAATACTGATCACTTGAGATTGTAATGGCCTGTTTTCTTTGTCGGAGGGCAGAGATATTTACTCTGTATTCTCCGTGCCTAGATAAAGAATCCCTTGTTGACAACGCACACATGTCCTGGTACATAGTAAATGTTCAGTAAATGCTTACCGAGTGAACACTTTGCTCTTGAGTTAAAAGGAGGAGAGAATAATCATTATGTTGTCTTGTACTCCTGAAACTAATTTTTAAAAAAAATATTGGATATTAAGGGCAACTATGGACATTTGAAACACGTTTTAGAGAGTATTAACTACCTTTTTGTGTTCTCATGGCCTTCTAAGTAGTGCCATGTTTGAAAGGGGAACAGGCAACTTTTTATGACTCAATATTTGTCTGCTTCTGCAGCGAGGCAGGAACATATACACAGCTATGTTCCCTCTAAGTTTGTTCCACAAACCCAGTTCTGCTCTCCCTTACCAGTTTATGCTGCCTGATTGCTAGGAAGAAGAATTCGTTCCTGCAACAATGTTTAAAAATGTCCCCATACAGGGGCCGGCCGAGTGGCGCATTGGTTAAGTGCTGGTTTTGGGATGCCAGCGGCCCCAGTTCGGATCCCACATGAGGGCCAGTGACACTGCCCTCTACAGCTAACAACAGCTCCACCTGGAGCTGGGCTGTGCGAGCCCCAGTGATGGTGTAGGCTGCAGCCCCTGCTGCAGTGGGCTGCCATGGGCTACAGTGAGTGGCCCGCAGCCAGCGTGAGCGGCTGGCAGCCAAGCGTGAGCTGCCAATAGCCGCGGTGAGCGACATCCAGAGGCCAGCGACCGATCTGCCTCACCCGGGAAGAGCACAATGACGATACCAACAGTGAAGCAACATCTTCCACAACTAAACTGAAGAACAAAAAAGACAGCAACTTGTCTGTGCCCCTTCCCCGATTCCCCAACGCTGTTCCCCTCCGCCAATTCCCCAATAAAATCTTTAAAAAAAAAAAAATGTCCCCATACAACTGCTTTTCCTCTCTCAACAGGCAGTCCTCAGTTATGCAGAGTGTAGTATAAGTACATTCCTCATTCTTTGCTACAGAAATTTTTGTCCTGTCTAGATGGTTATGAGATCCTTTTCATTCATTATGGTTGATCTAGGGTTGGCAGGAGGGTGTTTTTGTTTTGTTTTTTTTTTTTTTTTTTTTTTTTTTTTTTTTAAGATTTTATTGGGGAATTGGTGGAGGGGAACAGCATTGGGGAATCGGGGAAGGGGAACAGACAAGTTGCCGTCTTCTTGTTCTTCAGTTTTAGTTGCGGAGGATGTTGCTTCACTGTTGGTATCGTCATTGCTCTTCCCGGATGAGGCAGATTGGTCGCTGGCCTCTGGATGTCGCTCATCGCGGCTATTGGCAGCTCACGCTGGCTGCCAGCCGCTCACGCTGGCTGTGGGCCACTCACTGCAGCCTATGGCAGCCCACTGCAGCAGGGGCTGCAGCCCACACCATCACCGGGGCTCGCACAGCCCAGCTCCAGGTGGAGCTGTTGTTAGCTGTAGAGGGCAGTGTCACTGGCCCTCATGTGGGATCCGAACCGGGGCCGCTGGCATCCCAAAACCAGCGCTTAACCAATGCGCCACTCGGCCGGCCCCTTGTTTTGTTTTTTAAGGTAAAGACCCTAATAAACATTAGGGTTATAAGAACTAATAAAGCTGTATTAGAGTTTGAAAATGGACTCAGCTTTTTAAACTTCCGAAATAATCTTTTACAGTTCTAATACTAGAAAATTCATCTCTAAAAATACATTAGCACAAATGACTAATCAGACTTGTGCAGTTTTCTGGTGTTAGACCATTTCCTAAGCCTCTAATTTTCTTTTTAGTTGCCAGATTGAAAAACAGAAATCACATGGAATAAAAGAGATTAAAGGGAGAGACTGGCTGAAGAGGGCAAAAGGAGTTTTTTTTGAAATTAATTAGTTCTGTAAAGTTTCATTTTATGTCAGTAAACTCTGATTATGGCAGTGTATATTTTAGCCTTACTGTTTAATGGAGTTTTCATTTCCTTGCGTTTTATGAGGAGCAAGTCAAGCCGAGCCATATAAATTGGCTTTGGTTCTAGGTGTGGTCTGACTTTAGTAGGGAAAATTTTGTTGACAAGATAATTTTTCATAGTTGATTGGCTTCCGTTGGTTAAACATTGAACAAACAAAATGGAGCCATGTCTTCAGAGTCCATCTGATGGCTTTTTAGATAGAAGTAGTGATCTGAAATTGTTAGCCACTAAAGTTACACCTCCTTTTATGCAGTTACAGGGGAACAGTAAGGATTAAGTAAATGGAAATTATTAGGAAAGGTAATACTTTTTCTGTAAGTCAGATTTTCTTATGATAAACTTGTATGATGAACAGGTGAATAGAAGAATTGATCTTTCAGGATATTCAGGACTTAGGCACTTATACAAACTTTCAAATAAGCTGTTGCAAAAATTGCTCAAGTAAAGTTTCTCTAGTAGTCACTTAAGTTTAATTGTTGTGGGGAGACTAGTCTTAACTGTGGCCCTGTTATTTAACAGAAGAAGCTGTAATAATGAGAAGGAGGGAGAGCGAAGGGAACAATTACTCAAGAACCCTTGACTTGGTCTTCCAGTCCCCCGGCTGTGTACCAGATGACCAGAAGTGTTCAGGGTACCCTGTCTTTTGGGAGCAGCTTCATTTTCATTTCATATTTTAAAAAAATAAACCACCATTGATTTGATCAACAAGTAAAATTTACTGTGCATCCTATAAAATGCAAAGCCTTGAGCTCGGTACTGTAAAGTTAAAAAGATAAATCAGACATGATCTTGACTTGGGGAACTAAGAGTCTAATAGGGAAATTAAGGTTTGAAGACTACTGTATATGAGGTATAGAAAGTGTTCAGTTCTATAGGAATGAAAAGACTTGAACCTTGGAGTTCAGCCTACTTGACTTTGAATCCCAACTCCATTTCCACTAGAGATTCTTGGTCAAGCCACCAAGCTTTACTTAGACTGCTTTCTTATCCGTAGATTAGGGAAAGAAATGCCTGCCTCATTGAGTTGCTGGGAGGGTTAGATATTTAAAGCTGAGAAGCTCTTTCAGCTCGACTTTGATATCTAATTGCCTGTTTGGTATCCTTTTTAATGCCTAAAAGCTATTTTAACCTCAAGTCCAAAACCTGACTTATGAGCTGTCTTCCAGAATGTTTTCTATTTCCATGAACAGCATCAACAGTCTATCTAGCCAGAAAATTAAACTTAACCTTCCACTCCTTACCCCATTATCTAATCCACCCGGAGCTGTTTATTTTACACCATAAATTTTGTTCCACATAATAGTCCACTTACCTCCGTTGTGACCACGATAGGGCCGGCTTTCATTATCTCTCTCACACAATAGGCTCCTGTCTGTCCTTAACTCTATTCTCTCTACCTGTCACATACCCAGCCAGAGCAGACATCTTGAAAATGTACACATGGGTCACTTTTCTGCTTAAAACTTCTATGATTTTCACTATCCTTAGTCTGCAGATAAAACCTTTTTTTTTTTTTTTTTTTGAGGGCAGTGTCACTGGCCCTCATGTGGGACCGAACCAGGGCCGCTGGCTTCCAAAGCCAGCGCTTAACCACCGTGCCACTTGGCCGGCCCTGCAGATAAAATCTTCAAGGCATATTTGTCTCACCTGTGTTCTGCCTTGCTTGTTACTGTAGTCCCAAGGCCTAGAATAGTACCTTTTCATACTCTAGGCTCATATATTTAAGGAATGAACAAAGGAAAGATTATGTATGAAAGCACCAAACCAATAATTGAGAAATTTAGGCTGCCCTTGTATTTCCTTCCTGTTGGGCTGCATGTGAGTATACACGCACATTTTCAGAGGTGCAAGTGAAATACTGTTTCTGAATAAAATGTTTATCTTTGATGACTTCTCTTTCCTGTCTTCACGCCCCCTTTTTATCCCCATTGCCCTCCCCCATTCCTCTTTGCACCCTTTTACTTATCTGAAGTTGCTGAGCTACAGTTCAACAACCCGTTTTCTTCTCCATTTTATGAAGAAGGCCAACCATCTCAAATTTGTGTAATTGGCTCTCTCACTATAAGCTGATTATTTGGCATGCATGAGAGTTAAGTGAAGCACTCTTTTGGGGTACTGCAAAATAGTCCTCCCAGTGGAGAATCAGATCCACCAGTTCATAAATTAGGTTCCAGCTGATGAGACACAAGGTTGCAAGGGTCAAACAAGTACTAGAGTTTCACTGGTGAATAGGCTTGCTCTGCTCTTCACAGAGAATGCCAGTGCCCTTAGAGAGCAGAGGAAGACTGGATGGTAGAGTGTGATAGATACATGGGCTAGTAAATGGGAGTTGGGAAATATTTTCCATGTGAGTCAGGTGGTTTCCAGGGAGAAATGAGGTCTCATTTTGTGATGTCATGTCTACCCTATGAGTTGCCCTCAGAGGCTGTCAGGTATTTTAAAGAAAACTAAGAAGAAAGACTATATAGCCTTTTATTTTATTTATTTTGTTTTTGTTTTTGTTTTTTTTTTTTTTGAGGGCAGTGTCACTGGCCCCCATATGTGGGATCTGAACTGGGGCCGCCGGCTTCCCAAGCCAGCGCCCAACCACCGCGCCACCCGGCTGGCCCAGGAAGACTATATAGCCTTTTAAAGATAGGTTTCTGCTTCTCAGTTTTCATTAAGGAACTCTGGCATAGTAATAATTTAATAATAATTTACATGTGTTTGGTGTTTTTGAGCCTTTCTGGAAGATCTTACTTGATCTCTTCAGTCTGCAAGTACAGTCAGGCAGGTTTCATAAGTGAGCTGCAGCTGGAAGAAGCCCAGTGGAGAGGCCCTGTAGCCAGTTAGGGATTTGAAACCAGGGCTCCACCGCTTGTTTCATCACCCTATTGCATCTGACCCCAGTTACTAAATCTGTGTTGATTTTACAAACTTCTTAAGATGATAGGGGACAGACTTTGAGATCCTAAGATAAAGGTTGTCTTCTAATAAGTTTTAAAATAGCAACAAAAAGAATAAAGTGCCCATAAAGGAATACAGAGACCGAAGAGAAAGATACTGTTTTCATCAGATAAGAAGATAAGAATTTAAAAGTTTAGTATCATTAAAAGTCATAAATACCTAGGGACAATATTTCTGCTGGTTTCATCTGTTGTCATACTGTTTTGGCTGGTGGTTTCAGTGGGGACATTATAGCCCCCATAAAGGGTAAGCAGTCCTACAGCATAAATGACCTTGTTTCTTTGGGAAGAACAAAAGTTACCATAAGTGTCTGCTTTCTGTTTTTTTGCTTGTTGGTATGTATTTTACGTTGAACTGATATTAGGTAAGGATAAATCAGGTTACTATCACCCTGGTGGTTTTATAAAACCAAAAAAAATGAATATTTGGAGATTATTTTAAAGACTGTTTCGGTTCACTTTTAGTAAGTATTTCAACAGTTTTATTGTTTTCGGGCTATTTAAATTTATACTTGTGGGACCCCAGAGTTAAACAGAGTCAAGTTACAAGGGTTTTATGAGTGAGAGATTTCATGAGTAGATACTACGAGGTATGCTCAAACAACATGGTGAATGTTTAAATTAAAAAGAATTATTACAGTAAAAGACACATTGCCATTAATCCCCCTCACTTCGAACACACTTACCCCATAGTTTTTGCCACTTTCTGAAGCTGTTCTGGAAGTCCTCTTTCGTGAGTGTCTTTAGTTGCACTTTCGTGGCTGCTTCGATATCTTGAATCATTTTGACTTTGGGGAAGAGTCAGAAGTCGCATGGTGTCAGATACGGTGAATAAAGTGGATGAGGACACACCATAATGTTTTTATTCGACAGAAATTGCCATATCCCAGAAGTGATACGTGACACGGAGTGTTGTCATGATGGAGGATTTACGGCACACCTTCTCAACCGTAGCTCACACCTGATTGACTGCACAGAACAAGCTAAAACTTGTCACACACTGTTGCTAAGGTTCACACGCCACTTCTATCTTGAACATCCCTGCCTTTCCGTTGGATGGCACTCGGCAGCAACATTCACCATATTTTGTGATCACAATGGAAAGGCTCCATGTCACACATCGCTTCTGGTACAGCAATGTCTGTCAAATGAAAACATTATGGTGTGTCCTCATCCACGTTAACACCGAATCTGACACCGTAAGACTTCTGGCTCTTCCTCAAAGTCAAAATGACCATGAAAGGGAAACATTCCGAACTGATTCAGGACAGTGAGGCAGCCATGACAGCACAACTAAGGACACAAAAGAGGACTTCCAGAACTGCTTCAGAAAGTGGCAAAAACGATGGGATAAGTGTGTTCGAAGCAAGGGGGCGTATTTTGAGGGGGATTAATGGCAATGTCTTTTACTGGAATAGATTTTTAAAAATTTGAACATTCACCATATTTTTTGATTATACCTCATAATTGATCTCATATTGTGGAGTATCACTGATTGTGTTGGTCATACTTCCAAGGACAACATTTATTTTATTTTTATTTATTTATTTTTTTGAGGGCAGTGTCACTGACCCTCATGTGGGATCCAAACCGGGGCCGCTGGCATCCCAAGCTAGTGCTTAACCACCGCGTCACTCGGCCGGCCCGACCAAGGACATTAACCCCCGTCCCAGCCTCTCTCACTCTCTCCTCTGAAAGTTTCAAGCCACTGAAAAGCATGGGCATGAGGAGACAAACTCCATCTTCAATTCAACACTGGAGAAACATGGAGTTGTTGTGAACCCGTCTCTTAGAGCTCTCACATAGGCACAGTTGTAAACAGTTTACATTCATTAACTAATTGAATCCTCATCTCAAAGCTATGAGGTAAATACAGTTATCCCTATTTTATAATCTGGTTGAATGTCAGCTCCTCTACCTGTGTATCCTTTGGCAAGTTACTTAACCTTTCTTTCCTCCAGTTTCCTCATCTGTAAAATGGGGATAATAACTTTTCTCACAACTTGCGTGCTGAGGATGAAATGAAATCCATTTAAAGCACAGAGTGAATGTGCATATCTGGCTGGCACAGTGATCACTTGTAGATGTTAGCTGTTCTCTAACTAGTTTATGGTTGCATGGCAAAAGAAGTCACTCTCACAGCAATCAGTGTGGAGTAGCTATGTGATTGTGGGTCAATTTTCCGGTTTTCTTATACCCATTTTTAAAAATCCTTTTATTTGGAAGTAACTTCAAATATACATGAGACAAGGGCCGGCCAAGTGGCATGGTGGTTTAGCACTGGCTTGGGAAGCCAGCGGCCCGGGTTCGGTCCCACATGTGAGGGCCAGTGACACTGCCCTCAAAAATAAATATATATATATATATATATATATATATGAGACAAAAATAAAAATAGTAGAGATAAAGACACTAAAAGCACAAACAAAAGACAAAATAAATTGGACTTCCGTCAAAATTAAGTTTTGTGCATCAAAGGACACCAACAAAAATGAAAAGGCAGCCTACCCAATGGGAGGATATATTTGCAAATCATATATCAAGGGATTAATAACCAGACTATATAAAGAACTACAATTCGACAACCAAAAAAAAAAAAATTGAAAAATAGGCAAGGACTGGCCGAGTGGCGCATTGGTTAAGAGCTGGTTTTGGGATGCCAGCGGCCCTGGTTCAGATCCCACATATGACGGCCAGTGGCACTGCCTTCTATAGCTAACAAGAGCTCCACTTGAAGCTGGACTGTGCGAGCCCCGCAACGGTGTAGGCTGCAGCCCCTGCTGAAGTGGGCTGCCATAGGCTGCAGTGAGTGGCCGGCAGCCAGCGTGAGCTGCCAATAGCCGCGGTGAGTGACCATCCAGAGGCCGGTGAGTGATCTGCCTGATCTGGGAAGAGAGCAATGACGATACCGACATGGGCCAGTGAAGCAATGTCCTCCACAACTAGACTGAAGAACAAAAAGACAGCAACTTGTCTGTTCCCTTTCCCCGATTCCCCAACACTGTTCCCCTCCCCCAGTTCCCCAATTTAAAAAAAATCTAAAAAGAAAAATAGGCAAAAACCTTGAATCTCTCCAAAGAAAGTATGTAAATGACAAATAAGCACATGAAAAAAATGCTCAGCATCACTAATAATTAGGAAAATGAAAATCAAAACCACAGTGAGATACCGTTTTACATCTATTAGGATGGCTACTATAAAAAAAACATGCTGGGCCCGCCATGTGGCGCGTTGGTTAAAATTGGCTTGGGAGCTCGAGCTCTGAGCAGCAGGGCCCGGGGTTTGGATCCCACATGGGCCAATGACGCTGCACCCTCTACAGCTAAGATGGTGAACAATGGCTCAACCTGAAGCTAGGTTACCAAGAGTCACTGGCGATGGTGTGTGTTGCAGTGGACTGCCCTGAGCTACCCTGAGCAGCTGGCAGCTGGCAGCTGGCATGAGCTGCTGTGAGTCACCATGAGCGGCTGTCTAGTGGCCGGTGACCAATTGCCTCACCTGGGAAGAGCGCAATGATAATGCCAACATGGGTCAGTGAAGCGAGGTCCCCCACAACTAGACTGAGGATCAAAAGGACAACAACTTGTCTGTTGTTCCCCTTCCCTGATTCCCCAATAAAGTCTTTAAAAAAAAAAATGCTGGCAGGTGTGGAGAAATTGGAAACCTTGTGCATGGCTGATAGGAATATAAAATGATACAGCCACTGTGGAAAAGAGTATATGGTAGTTCCTCAAAAAATTAAACATAGAATTACTATATGATCAGGTAGTTCCATTTCGGGTACATACCTAAATGAATTGAAAGCAGGAACTCCAAAAGATATTTGTACACCAGGGTTCATAGCAGCACTGTTCACAATAGCCTAAAGGTGAAAAGAACCCAAGTATGTATTGAGGAATGAATGAATGTGGTCTGAACATACAATGGAAATATTCAACCTTAAAAAGGGAGGAAATTATGGCATATGCTACAGTACGGATGAACCTTGAACACATGCTAAATGAAATACGAAACCTAAGTGGACAAATATCCTATGATTCCACTTAAATGAAGTACCTAGGACAGTCACACTCCTAGAGACAAAAAAATAGGGTGGTGGTTATAAGGAGCTGCAGGGAGGAGGGGGTTGGTTTTTAATAGGTATAGTGCTTTAGTTTGGGATGATGAATAATCCTAGAAATAGAGGGTATGTTGATGGTTGCACAGAAGTGAATGTACTTAATGCAACTGAGCTGTACACTTAAACATGGTTAAGTTGGTGAGTTTTATGTATATTTCACAACAATTTTTAAAAATAAATATTTCAACAAAAATTAAAAATACATAGTACAAAAAAATCTGTATCCTCTTTACCCAGATTTACCTGTTGCAACATTTTATTTACTCCCCTTTGCTTTATAGTGTGTGAGTGTACTCTTGAGTATACCTAATCTGTCATCTAAATTCCAGTTTTATCATTTGATCTTGAGAGTATTGTTTTTTAATAACATTTCCCCCCTCCAGTACAGGATACAGTCTAGAATAGGACATAGTGTTTAATTGTCATGTCTTTTTAGCTTTTCTTTGTCTTTTATAGTATTGACAGTTTTTTGTTTGTTTGTTTGTTTGTTTTTTGAGGGCCGTGTCACTGGCCCTCACATGTGGGACCGAACCGGGGCCGCTGGCTTTCGAGGCCAGCGCTTAACCACCGCGCCACTCGGCCGGCCCCTTGACAGTTTTGAAGAGCAACAGAATCTTCCTCATTTTCTCTTTGTCCAGCGTTCCTTGTAATTAGATTGAGGTTACTCAGTCTTGTCCAGAAAACTGCATAGGTGATGATGTGTTCTCCAGTTATACATCTGGATACTTGATACACTTTTAATTAAATGCAAAGTAACAGGAATCAACAAATGCTATAAGAAAAGGAAACTTTTCCAATATGGTAGAAAACATATTTCTAAAATTTCACCAGTTTTCTCTCAAATTTTACATTAGTTCAGCCAATATATATTGTTTTCTGCCAGTTTTTATTAAGCTTGCTACTGTATTAAATCAAGAGAAAGTTACTGATTTCTATTTTTTAATTTAGCGAAATCAAGTGTGTCTTTCAAATGGTGACCAAAGGTCTGCTGATTATTACATAAGGTTCCCCAAATGATTTGGATCAGTATAAAATGACATTGAGGGCCAGCTGAGTGGCGCAGTTGGTTAAGAATTGGCTTGGGAGCATGAGCTGTGAGCAGCAGGACCACTGGTTCAGTTCCCACATGGGCCAGTGATGCTGCTCCCTCTACAGCTAAGATGGTGAACAACAGCTCAACCTGGAGCTGGGCTGCTGTGAGGCACCGGCGACCGTGTAGGCTGCAGTGGGCTGCCATGAGCTACTGTGAGTGGCCGGCAGCTGGTGTGAGCCGCCATGAGCTGCCGTCCAATGGCCGGCGACCGATCTGCCTCAGCTGGGAAGAGTGCAATGATCATAATACCAACATGGGCCAGTGAAGCAACGTCCTCCACAACTAAACTGAAGAACAAAAGTACAGCAACTTTTCTGTTCCCCTTCCCCAATTCCCCAATGCTGTGCCTCTCTCCCAATTCCCCAATAAAAATCTTAAAAACATAACATTTGATATATGAAAATGAGTCTTATTCCCCCTTCCTGGTTTTATGAAATATTAGTCAGACTGGCTGTTTGTATTCTCCGCTTTGCCACCATTCCAGAGTCTTTTAGCACCCCTACTTGAGCTGTAGTAAGCTGCTGAAAGGAAAATCCTTTTCTTGCCAATATTTTTTGTAGAATGTGTAAGTACTAGGAATGCTAATGGGTCTATCCTCAATACCATTTTTCCCTTCCAGGCTATCCTATAAAGAACATCCAAACAAGCTACTTAGTAGAATAGGAGTAGGGCTAATATAGATTTGAGTTTCTTGTGTTTTGTTTTTGTGGGGTTTTTTTCTTTTTTCATGTTAAAACACTGGTTGGCACAGGTGGAGTGCATTCATTGATTTAACGGGTAGGAGAGCCAGAAGTATATTTGAGGCTGTTATTGTAAGATGATTTTACTTTCTTCCCATATGCTTTTACAAAATAATTCCTTGGTCTTTGTGCATTTTGTTTCTGCAGTTTGAAGAACACAGGTGTGAAACAAGGTCTTCCCTGCCAGCTGCCTCTGAACACAGTGACTGCCAGATCTCCAAAACACCACGTCCAGTTTTGTCGCCAACCTGTCTGACATGTCGGGACCCGTGCCAAGCAGGGCCAGAGTTTACACAGATGTTAACACGCACAGACCCCGAGAGTACTGGGATTACGAGTCACATGTGGTGGAATGGGGGTAACTGTTTCCTTTTACTTCATTATACTCCCCCAAAGGGCTGGCTCTAAGGGATTTGTTGGGTAATTTATGTCAGGAAACCTCCCTGACTGCATTTATAAACCTCAGGATCCAAGTCTGATTTGTGTTCTGCATTGAAGAACCAAGGTACTGCTTTGGCAAATTCACAGTTTTGATGGGCTTATCATTTAAGAATCGTTTCCGTCTCTTCTTATTCTTCTGATTTATATATTCTGTACAAAGCGAGTAATAAGGAGTTACCTATCCGCTCGCCTCAGCTAAGGCTTTACAGTTAGGTGAGAATTGTATTTGAGAGACTTTGAAAACACCAAACTCTAACATGAAGTATTTTTGAAGTCAGAGAATATTGTCCCACAATGATGCTGAAGGATGAAGCAGTTCTCCAGCAAGGTGTCCTCTTTCTATTGAGAAGCAAATTAAACCGTTACTATGAGATTAGGCCTGTGTAACATGTAATTCAGCCCAAATTCTGTCTAGAACACTTGCAGTCTACCTGAACAGCTGCATTGGCCCTCCTAATTCTCTGTGAAGTCTCTTTTGGATGTTTGTATTTCTTGTCCCAACATGGTATATATTTATCAGGTCATACTTTTCGTCATAAAAGCATTTTGACACTCAAATGTAAAAGAAAGCAATTAGAAAACTAAAAGCTACATTTTATATGTGATGTCCTAGCTTATAAGTGAATAAATACAGCCTCCCAAAATCCTTGTGGGTGTAGTTTAATCGTGCTTGGGCCATGATTTTTAACAGTAAGTACCTTGCCTCTGCACAAGGAGGCACAGTGTACTTCAAAGATACCATCAGAACCAGTGGCACAATACCAATAAATGTTATCGTTAGTGATAATCTAACAGTTCCCTTAATGTCACAGGCTTTGGACTCGAGGAATACCTATTTTGCTACAGAAATTTCAACCACTCTATTCAAATTGAGTGCTTTGCACTTAGTTCTGCTTAGATGTTGCCAAACAGCCCTTTTGAGATTTTTGGCGTGGTGCTATTTGGTTACTTGCCTTTGTTTTCTGTGCCCTCCCACAGGAGGAGACTCAGCCAGAACTAAGAGCTTCCTTCCTCAAGACCTGCCATGATGATTACATTGGGTTTTTTTTGTCCTTAGTACCTTTTGCCTTCCTCTTCATTCACTTTTCTTTTTAGCTGTTTGTGGAGAATGAATGGCTTATTTGTTACATGTTGGATTCTCAGTGTCTCCAGCAGGAGTAAATAGAATGTAGGCCTTACTAAAAGGACCATGTTTGTCATTTAGAGCAAAGTCCTGTTAATTTGTAAGCAGAGGCAGAGAGAAAATGTTGGCATTTCCTTTATTTTTATCTCCAGTGTTGCTTCGTGGTCCTGAAATATGGGTAAAAGTAGAGGAAGTGATGCCTAACTGTGGGTCATGATCTGGACCAATGGTGTGGTTTGCAAACTCTATTACATGGACTGTCTTCAGAGCTTGCATTGGAGGGCAAGTGGGAGGTCAAGCCTGTATGTTTTGAAAGCCACGCATCTGCAAAGAAGCCCATTAAAAACCAGCTGCTCCCCAAGTGTGGTTGAATTGAAAAATTTTTTTTTTTTTTTGAGGGCAGTGTCACTGGCCCTCATATGTGGGACCCGAACCGGGGCCGCTGGCTTCCCCAAGCCAGCGCTTAACCACCACGCCACCCGGCTGGCCCTGAAATATTTTCATAACAGGTATTCACTCACTGCTAGGTACCACCACTGGGCTATGCACTAGGGGACAGGAATATATAAAAATTGTTCTCCAAGGGAAAGCTGTTTGTTGTTGGAGACAAGCATATATAACAAACCCTAATGCAAACTAGCTATGTATGGCATGCCAATAGAGATATAAACAATTTAGGATTTGAAAGACTAATTGTGAAAGGCTTAAATTTTTCTACTTCTAGGATTTGGAACAGACACACATTCTTAATTGCCCCAATTAAAAAGAAACCAAATTGGAATTATTTAATAACTTATTTTTTAATCATTCTGACTTTGATTCTTTTTGTTCACAGAAATCAAGATGACTACCAGCTGGTTCGAAAATTAGGCCGGGGTAAATACAGTGAAGTATTTGAAGCCATCAACATCACAAATAATGAAAAAGTTGTTGTTAAAATTCTCAAGGTGAGTACAAGAATAGAGAGATGATCATTTCAGAGGGTTTTGGAATTTAGATTTGTTTTAAGTAATAGTGATGCCATCTTTAAAGTAGCATTTGGAAAGGGTTTTTTTGTTGGGCTTTAACACCTTTATTTTATTATTTCCTCTGAAATCAGTAGAGGTCTTCATTTGACAGATCAGAAAACTGAAGCAAGAGAAGGGATTGGACTCAAGTCATACAACTAGATTGCTGCAGAGAAAGGGAGTAAAGGTCCAATCTTCTCTCTCCTAGGTCTAACACTGATTTGATTGCCTAATGATGATTTTCTCCATTTCTAGTTCTATTCCATGCTTTTATTTTCAATAAGCTGTTACCTCCACTGTGTAAGGATGAGCAGTCACAAATGCAGGCCTCTACAGGGCAGGCAGATGGCATGCAGCTCGTCTGGTGTGAGTGTTGAGTGGGTACTATGGCATGTGCTCCCGCTCCAGCTCGTTACTGCCCTGCAGTAGTGCAAGGCAAGTGTTGCTGGATACTTTTTTGCAAAAACAAACCGGAAATTTATATTTGTATATCAGTTGCCCTGATTTCTAAATGTTGGTTCAAGAGTTTTTTGTGTTTCTTTTTTTGTTTTGTTTTTGAGGGCAGTGTCACTGGCCCTCACATGTGGGACCGAACCGGGGCCGCTGGCTTCCCAAGCCAACGCTTAACCACAGCGCCACTCGGCCGGCCCGGTTCAAGAGTTTTTTAAACGCTGTACAGATCCTGACTCAGTGGATCTAGGTGAGTCCTGAGAGTGTATGTCTTATGAAAAAACAAAACCCTGGACCAGCCGAGTGGTGTGGTGGTTAAGAGCTGGTTTGGGATGCCAGCGGCCCCGGTTCGGGTCCCACGTATGAGGGCCAGTGACACTGCCCTCTTAAAAAAGAAAAACAAAAACAAAACAAAAAACGTATACACATTTAAAGAAAACATCTCTTCAAATGTGCATACATGGAAAAAAAAAAAAAACCAGGTTAAAATCCATATTGTTGATCATCAAATTTTAGTAACCCCCAATCTTTTTAATGAAGAGATGCTATTTATTTAAAACAATTTCTGAGAATTGCATACTGTGTGTTAGTAGTGTGAGGTGACTGACACCCTAGGAAAGACCTGCGTGGTTCCAGTACAGCAGGTTTGGGTCACATGTGGCTATTGAGCATTTGAAATGTGGCTGGTCCAAATTGAAATACACTATAAGGATAAAATATACTAGATTTCAAAGAATTAGTACTAAAAAAAGTATATAACATTGCTCATTAGTAATTCTTCATATTGATTTACATATTAATAAATAAGATTTTGAATATATTTTGTTAAATGTGTTAAATATTTTTTTAATGTGGGTACTAGAACATATATATGTGGCTTGCACTGTATTTCTTTTTTAAAGATTTTATTGGGAAATTGGGGGAGGGGAACAGCATTGGACAACCAGGGAAGGGGAACAGACAAGTTGCTGTCCTTTTGTTCTTCAGTCTAGTTGTGGAGGATGTCGCTTCACTGGCCCATGTTGGTATTATCATTGCTCTTCCTGGATGAGGTAATCGGTTGCTGGCCTCTGGACAGCCTCTCACCGCGGCTATAGGCAGCTCACGCTGGCTGCCAGTCGCTCACTGTAGCCTATGGCAGCCCATTGCAGCAGGGGCTGCAGCTATGCCATCCCGGGGACTCACAGCAGCCCAGCTCCAGGTGGAGCTGTTGTTCACCATCTTAGATGTCGAGGGCAGTGTCACTGGCCCTCATATGTGGGATCCGAACCTGGTCCGCTGGCATCCCAAGCCAGTTCTTAACCAGTGCGCCACTCGGCCGGCCCTGCACTGTATTTCTTTTGGACCAGCACTGCTGTTATAGGCTCTATAGAAGGGAGGCTTTGTGGAGAGGGTCCAGTTGGACCAAAGCCCTCAGGAAAGTGAAAAGGGTTCTGTACAACAGATGTGGAAATGATGAATGAGGACGAAGGAATATGAAAGATATACTCAGGTGGCTCAGCAAAGTGGTCTTTCTACAGTGGAGGGAAGGGTTCGTTTATAGGAATATTGGTCATAAGCCTAGACAGATAGTATGTGTTACGTCCCAGCTATATTGTAAGAAGTTTCCATGTGTTTCATTTGATTCTTATAACAACCTTATGAGATTGATACTCTTTTTTCTTGTTGTTGTTTTTTTTTTTTTTTGAGAGCATTGTTATTGGCCCTCATATGTGGGACCCGAACCAGGGCCGCTGGCTTCCCGAGCCAGCACTTAACCATCGCACCACTTGGCCGGCCCGAGATTGATACTCTTGTTGATCATTTTACCTGTAGTGAAAGGCTTAGAGAGGTATGTCACTTTCTCATAGGCACACAGCTGGCAGGTAATGAAAGGAGGATTTGTGCTAGGCAATCCTGACTCCAGTCCCACACTTAGCCCGCAGGGTTATGCTGCATAAAGATGGCTTGGTCATCCTTCCTGTCGATCCTCCTTCCCTCACCCTTATTGGGTGTTTATAGACTTAGAGGAAGGAATAGAAAGAGTCTGTGTTTGATCCCAACTGATAGAAAGATTTTTCAGGATATACCTTAGTATTACTAACCACTGCTTTTCGTAGTTTGTGTCGTTGTAAAAAGCTAACATATTTAGACTGATGATTGGAATGATTCTGCAGAGTCCTGGTCTTTGGAATGGAAACCTTTTTTCTTTCAAGTCAACATTTGCTAAGTACCTGCAGGGTGCTTGGCACAGGGCTAGGAGAAGGGGTTGCAGAGATGAGTCTGACACATTTCCTTCCTTCAGGGAGCTCTTAAGTAAGCCATTTATGTATTACATTACCTGTTGAAATACCCTGAAATACTTTATTTCACTGTGTACTTTTACCCTTTCAGCCAGTAAAGAAGAAGAAAATCAAGCGTGAAATAAAGATTTTGGAGAATTTGCGAGGCGGTCCCAACATTATCACACTTGCAGACATTGTAAAAGACCCTGTGGTGAGTATAATAGGTGCTAGCAAGGCCCACTAGGGCTGAAGTGTTTGCCCGGAGCACACAGCTGGCCTCTCTGTTCCCCCCACTGTACTGTTAAGTCCTGCTTTTAAAAGTGCTTAATCAGTTATACCATTTAACTAGCTTGGGTCTTTCTTTCAAAGAGACCTCCACCCACAGACTATTTCTTATTCTTCTAGGCTAAGAGACTGATAGCACTGGAAACTGAAATGTGTTAATCCATTTTGCAAACTCAGGTCCGATGCCGATGGGCGATGGGTGCATTGTCGGGCTGCCTAGAGCCTGGTGAGACTTCAGCTCCATGTCTTCTGTTTGAAATCCATCCCCAAAATGACCTAAGTGTGGTGATGATCAGAAGGGGGAGGGCTTGTAGCAATAGAGGGTTTTCTACTACTGAGGCGAGGACTGCCAAATTCACCACGTAGCATCTGCAAACATTGTGCCCACTAAAGCTGCCAGGGCTATTGCTAATGTGTGTTTTCTTTTTCTTTTCCCCTAGTCACGAACCCCTGCCTTGGTTTTTGAACACGTAAACAACACAGACTTCAAGGTATAACATAACTGACCACTTCAAGCTATCGAGTTTTTAGACCACAGAGAAAGGCTTTTAGGGATGTTACTGTTAAAAGAGCTTCCCTCTAGTTTGCTTAAAAGGAGCTTTTCATCTTCACAGTGTTAAATTTTAAGATAGAAATGCTCCTGTAGAAATTGTCCACTTTCGACATGTTGGTATTTTGCCGTTTTATTTCTTTTGTGCTCTCTTTAATAAGTAATACGTTTACTACTCACCACCTTTACCATTCATTTGACAGTTTGTGCTGATGTCAAACCTAATGAAAGCAATAACACATGTTCAGTCAGGATGTGGCCCAGGGCATTTCGCTCTAAAATCACAGTGTTCAAGAAGGAATGTACTGCGTATGTCAAAGCAAGGTCTACTTACACCTTAGGATTCCTCAGAAACTATTGGCTTTAGATCTTAAAAAGGGCCGGGGGCCGGGGGGAAGGGTGTCGTAAATTCTGCTGCAACACAAACCTCTACAACAGATATCTGACTTCAGCCCATCCAGCAAGCCCACTCACTTCCAATATTTCTCAATCACAGTACAACAGAAGAATCCACATTCTTGGGTTTCAAGTTGTAAAGGTATTTGACTTATCCTTGAGCCAGTCCAGTCTCAAGAATGATCGGTATCAATAAGTGGGTCAGTTCCTTTGCTGAAAGAAGGAAAAAAAGGAAGAATGTGTTTTAGAATCAGAATGATAATTATCAAAGAAGTCAGAGGATATCACTAACCATTTCATGATATATATATATATGTGCATGTTTTTTAAAGACTGCAACTCTTTAGAAACTCAAAAGGATACATAACAGTTCAGCGTTTACTTTCAAGTTGGGACAGGAATAGCTCTGTTAAATTGGCTTGACAGATTTGTATAGCTTCAGCAATACGATTTTAAGTAATCCTTCACTTTTACATGTAGAGTTGAAGTATCTGTTTCAAGTGAATGTTCTGTTGGAAAAGTAGAGACTGGTGTAGGGACAGCTCTTGGAATGATGGCAAATGAGCCAAGTCTTGGTTTGATTTACTACAAATGAGGATGAGAAATTGCCTTCCATCAGTAGTATTTCATGGCTCAAATGTTGCATTTGTCTTTAACAGCAATTGTACCAGACGTTAACAGACTATGATATTCGATTTTACATGTATGAGATTCTGAAGGTAAGGGAACCTTGGTTACTAAATATCTTTAGATTGATCTTCCCTTTTTAAATAACCCAAATGGCTGTAGAAAAGCCAGTGAAAGTTACTAGCATCAGAAGTCTTCTGCTAATGCAAGGGTTATAGGATAAGGTTTAGTAAGTATAATTTAGAATGCTTTGGAAAAGGTATTTAGAAGACAGTTGAGACCCCTTAAATATTTGTAATCTCCATCTTACTCCTACAAAAGTTAACAATTAAGTTGTCCAAACTTGTAAAAATAGCTCCTGATGTGTTGGCTTCTGGTATACTCTGTTTCACTTAAAATTGAACACATAAAACTGTAAACTCAGCTGTCAAAGGGTCGTTGTCCTAAGGATTATGTAAATCTCTGCTTAGAGATTGCTAGTTTAGCCTAGACTTTGATTTCTAAAGTGGAATCACCAAGTATCTTGCTCCTGGGAGTCACAAGATGAACTTTATAGATGAGAAAATTGCTAAGAGTTGGCTGAAGTTTCTTAATGAGGGTTGAATTAAAGCCTGCATTTGAACATGCAGGCCTGTACCCTGAAGAGACGATGCCAGCAGAGATATTTGATCTTTCCATTGGCTCATGCAGTCTTGTGGCAAGCCAGGACCTCACAAACTTAAAGATATGCTTGCCTGGCCCTGGGCGAACACAAGTTGACCTTCGGAAAGGACAAGAATTTGGCCAATGACATCAGCTGACTTAAAGGCCGAGATGACCTAACCCCAAAGGTCATGCCACTTAGTTCACCTGAGTTTGAGATTGAACATGGTTTTTAAATTGGATTTGATGTCATAAATCAGAAGTTGGCAAAACTGTAAAATTTCTGGCTTTGTGGGTAGTAGGGTCTTTCTCACACTTCTCAGCTCTGCTGTTGTAATGTGAAAGCAGCCACAACATGCAGACAAATAGGCGTGGCTGTGCTCTAATAAAATACTCACAAAAGCAGGCAGCAGGCCATATTTTCTTCTTTTGAGGGGCCTTTTTGTGAAAATAATCTAGGCTTTGGGTAAGGAGAAATTGGAAGTGATGCAGTTGGTGTACACGTTGGGTCTTTTTGAACAGAAAGGGTATTAAAACAACTGCCAGAACAGAAATTGAAGTTCGGAGGCCATGGGTTAGACTGGGATCTTGAACAACTCTCTGAAGAGTGGCTGTGGCAGTGATTTTTCCTAACATTGACTCCCAGGGTGTTGTGAGGCTAGAAGGAAAACTATGGAGGGAAAAATAAAGGACTTTAGAAAATCACTCTTATGCAAGCTTACTCTTTCCTTTCTTACCTGTTCCTTTCACAGGCCCTGGATTATTGTCACAGCATGGGAATTATGCACAGAGATGTGAAGCCCCATAATGTCATGATTGATCATGAGCACAGAAAGGTAAAGTGAAAAACGGACAAGTCTTTATCAGCATGATAGAGTGAACAGCCCAGCATCTGTCACAGTTCCTGGTACCTATCAGGCACTTGACAAATAATTTGGTGAATGAATAAATGAACATCAGAGTGTTTAAACCATTATTCACTCATATTCCTAAGAATACTATCAAGCATAAAACAGACTAGTGTGCTGGGCAAACATTAGTTTTGGGCAGGTAACCTAGCTGCTTGTTTTATTTATTGAATAACTAATATCTTAGGAAACTCCTTTCTCATTTGCCTCCTCTTTTCTTAACTGTACAACAGGTATAATATTTGCCCTGCATGCCACTAGGTTATTGTGATAATCAAGTGTGCACAGCTGTGAAATGGATGAAATAGTCAGAAAATGCTGTTGCTTATTAGCAAGAGTCATGAGGCCCCTGAGCTCTACAAGTTTTTTTTTGTGTTTTTTTTTTTAAGATTTTATTGGGGAATTGGGGAAGGGAAACAGCCAAATTGTTGTTCTTCGATCTTAGTTGTGGCGGGCTCAGCTAGCTCAGCTCCAAGTCCACTCGCTCCGCCAAGCTCAAGGTGCTGTGTTCAATTAGTTGCAGGTGGGTGTAGCCACCATCCAGCAAGCAATCTTGTTAGGAGCACGTGCTCTCATCAACTGAGCCATCCTGCTACCTGTTGGCAGCTTGGCGGCAGCTCACTGGCCCATATGGAAATCGAACTGGCAACCCTGTTGCTCAGAGCTCACGTTCTTGAGCAAGCTGTTAACCAACTGAGCCACTTGGCCGGCCCCTGCAAGTGCTTTTAATGAGAGCTGCACTGACCCTGTGCTTTTTTTTTTGAGGGCAGTGTCACTGGCCATCATATGTGGGACCCGAACCGGGGCCGCTGGCTTCCCAAGCCAGCGCCTAACCACCACGCCACTCGGACAGCCTGACCCCGTGCTTTTTAACATGTCAGTTTTGTAAGGTTGTTACGCCCACCTTTTGTGGGCGGTGATGGCTCTTTGTTGTAGGCTTGCGGATATAGGTGATTTGTTCATTCAACCAATTTTTTTTTTAGACACTATGTAATAGGCATTGTTCTAGAGACTGGGAATATATATGTAAGACAAATAGAAAAAAATTCTTGTCCATAAGGAGCTTGCATTTGGGGGAGGCTGGTGGGCTAGAAAGTTAGAAGTGATGTGGAAGAAAAATAAGCCAGGAATAGGAAACAGTGGAGGGTGTTGCAGTTTTAAACAAGGGGGTGAAGGGGAAATTTCATTGGGAAGGTGACTTTTGGAGAACACTTGAAGAGAGCCATCCCTGCAACCTGTGTCCCAGGCAGAGGATATAACAGATGCAACAGCCCTAAGTCATGAATGTGCCTGGCATGTTGGAACAGCGACAAGGTTAGAGCTGGGATAGAATGAACGGTGGGGGTTGGGAGTGTGGGGAGAAAGGAAATGGGATCGGAGAGGTAAAGAGAACCAAATCATGTAAAACCTTAAATACCGTTGTCAGGGCCGGTTGAGTGGCGCGGTGGTTAAGCGCTGGCTTGGGACGCCAGCGGCCCCGGTTTGGGTCCCACACATGAGGGCCAGTGACACTGCCCTCAAAAAAAAGGAAAGAACCATTGTCAGGCCTTTTCTGTGAAGATGCAGAGCTTTTGCAGTTTTTGAGGAGAGGGTTGGCAAGTTCTCACTTACATTTTGGAAAGTTTACCACCCATCCATTAGAACAGCTAATATTAAAAATAGTGATAGTACCAAAAGCTGGCAAGGATGCAGAGAAACTCAATCTCATACATTGCTGGTGGGAATGTAAAGTGGTACAGCTATTTTGGGAAAATGCCAAACTGTTATTTTATAGTTTTTTGGCTTCTTTAAAAGCTATACAAACATAGGCTTACCAGACAATCCAGCAGTGGCATTTATCCCAGAGACACAAAAACTTAGGTCCACTTAAAAACCTATATATGGGGCCAGCTGAATGGTGCAGTGATTAAGCGCTGGCTTGGGAAGCCAGCGGCCCCGGTTCGGGTCCCACATATGAGGGCCAGTGACACTGCCCTCAGAAAAATAAAATAATAAAAAAATATATAATATTTTATATATATATATATATATATATATATATATTAATTTAAAAAAAAAAAAAAGGGCCGGCCGAGTGGCACATTGGTTAAGCGCTGGTTTTGGGATGCCAGCAGCCCCAGTTCGGATCCCACGTGAGGGCCAGTGACACTGCCCTCTACAGCTAACAACAGCTCCACCTGGAGCTGGGCTGTGCGAGCCCCAGTGATGGTGTAGGCTGCAGCCCCTGCTGCAGTGGGCTGCCATAGGCTACAGTGAGTGGCCCGCAGCCAGCGTGAGCGGCTGGCAGCCAAGCGTGAGCTGCCAATAGCCGCAGTGAGCGACATCCAGAGGCCAGCGACCGATCTGCCTCATCCGGGAAGAGCGCAATGACGATACCGACAGTGAAGCAACATCCTCCGCAACTAAACTGAAGAACAAAAAAAGACAGCAACTTGTCTGTTCCCCTTCCCCGATTCCCCGACGCTGTTCCCCTCCGCCAATTCCCCAATAAAATCTTTAAAAACAAACAAACAAAAAAAAAACCTATATATGACTGCAGCTTTATTTGTAATAGCTCAAAATTGGGAGAAAACAAAACTAAAAAATGTCCTTCAATGCATGAATCAAACTGTAGTATATTTATCCCATGTAGTTTATTACTCAGTAATATTGTATGACTCAGCAATAAAAATTTAAAAACTATTGATGCAACAACTTGCATGGATCTCATGCTGAGTGAAAAAAGCAATCTCAAAAAAGTTCTGCTTATGATTCCATTTATAATATAACATTCTCAAAATAATAGAGTTAGAGAACAGAATGGTTGCAGGGGTTAGAAAGTGAGGGAAGGGAATGGTAAAAAGGGACATCTGTGGTGATGGAACAGTTCCATGAATCTATATGTGATAAAAATTACATAGAACTACACATACATGAAAAATAAGGTCTGTCTGTGAATTGTGCCAATGTCAATTTCCTGGTTTTGGTATTGTACTATAGTTATATAAGATGTTACCATTGGGTGAAACTGGGTGACAGGTACACAGAACATCTCCAACTTCCTGTGAATTTATAATAATTTTTAAATCGAAATCTTTTTCAAAGAATCATTCCAGTTGCTGTGTAGAGAATAGAGGATTAGAGTGAATGCAGGGAGACCAGTTAGGAGAAGGGACTATGGCAATAAATCAGACACAAGATGGTAGTGTCATGGACCAGGGCTGTAGGAGGGGAGGTGATGATAATGGTCAAAATATGGGAGGGCTGGCTGAGTGGCTCAGTTGATTAAGAGCTCGCTCAAGACTGGGAGCTGAGCTCTGAGCAACAGCAGTTCGATGCCCATCCTGAGCTGAGCTGCCATTAAGCTGCCAACAGGTGGCAGGATGGCTCAGCTAAAAAACAAAACAAAACAAAAAAAAACTACCTTTGGGCCGGCCGAGTGGCGCGGTGGTTAAGTGCTGGTTTAGAAAGCCAGAGGCCCCGGTTTGGGTCCCACATATGAGAGCCAGTGACACTGCCCTCAAAAAAAAAAAAAAAAAAGATTAAAAAAAAAATATATATATATATATATATATATATGGGAGAGCCAACAGGACTTGTTGATAGATTAGATGTGGGTTATACAGGAAACAACTGCAGAGTGAAAAATGTTGGACGTGAACGACAGGATGAATGGAATTAACCTTTAACTGAGAAGGGGAGGCTGTGGGAGAAACAGGTTTTGGGGGAATAACCTTTAAGATGTCTGTTAGATGATCACAGAGGGAGAGATGGCTGGTAGGGAGGCATGGGCTGGAGAGTATAGGTGAGAAACACTGATGCTGTGTGTGAAGTCACAGACCCAGAAATAGTCATCTGGGAATATTTAGTGATAAAGGAAGCTCATGAGCGCTTAATATTAAGAGGTTGAAGAGAAAGGCTATAAAAAATTAAAAAGTTACACTTTCTTTCATACCTTTTGTTATATTTCCCTTTGTTTACTCAAAGAAGACACTGTACCTATAACAGTCAACTTATGGAGACAGTAACAGAGTAGTTAGGCATTAATCAGGCCCTATGCTCACACCTCAGTGGTTAGGCTTTGCATAGTGGGCACATACGGTGGCCTCTTGTCCTTGCTAGTACTTTTACACTTCAGGATACACTTTGGTAAGAACCATCTTTTGTGGCTTTTCTCTTCATTCACCCAGCAAATATTTCTCATTGCCTTCCTGTGTGCTGGTCACCATGTTGAATTCGAAAAATTACAAACAAATAAAACAGCTCCTTGCCTTTAAGGAGCTTACTGTCCATATTGAAAAAGAAAGATACAATAAAGAGTTGTACATTCTATTAAAGAAGTATATCTGAGCTTCAGGGAGTGCTAAAGGCAATAGTTGGTTTTACTTGGATAATTAGAAGAGACGTCTGTGAAAGGGCTTAACTTAAATATCTCAAAAGATGAGATATTCACCAGTAGGAGTCTAGGATACTGGAGACTCAGATGAGCAGTTTTAAGAAATTTGCGGAAGCACAAAATGAGATTGTGTCTTTCAGAAAGTCTCACTGGAACACAGGAATTAGATCATGGAGAACGCTGTATGTGAAGCTAAGTTTAATAGGTAGTCACTGAAGGGGTTTCATGGCTGATATTTTGAAAAGAGTACTCTAATGGCTGTATGTGGGCGTAGCTTGAAAGATAGAATTGATGCTCATGGTTTACTCTTTTTCCTTTCGTTCTTTCAGCTACGGCTAATAGACTGGGGTTTGGCTGAGTTTTACCATCCTGGCCAAGAATATAATGTCCGAGTTGCTTCCCGATACTTCAAAGGTCCTGAGCTACTTGTAGACTATCAGGTGAGAAGAGAAAGACAAAACAAAATTTCAGTCCTGTGCTTATTTTGTACATAATTTGCAAAAAAATGTTACTTGTGTTTTTGAGTAGGTCATTTATACACATCTGTGGCTGTCCCTTTTATATGAATGAATGTAAAGTATAAATCACCTCAGTTTATGTACTGTAACTTAACTTTTTATTGCCATAATGTAAATGTGAGTAGAATACAAATAGATCTGCATTTGATCTTAACTGAAGAGAAAAAGTACACCAGAGATACTTTTTCTAATCAGAAACTCTCAAGTTGGTTTGAGAATTGTAAGCTAGGTTTAACCAACTTAAGGAGTACACTGAAAAATGTTCTCTGACGATTTTCCTAAATTGTATTCTAGCTATAAAGACCTTCCCCTTACCAAAAAAGAAAAACGCCCTCTTCTCACAGAAACAAAATCCTTGGGAGTATTTTGTCCTCCTAGTTGTTACTATCAGATACCTTAAAAAGTTCAGACTCTGTCCTAGAAATTCCTTTGCTGGGATTTTGAGGATATAAAACCCTGAGCTCAAACATTTTACGCATAAAAATATTCTTTACAACGTTATTTATAATAGCGAAAAACAAAACATTATCCTATTATAGAGAATTAAAGATTAAATTCTGAAACATTTATGCAATAAAATAATGCTACACATTCAAAAGTTTCCATAAACTAATCGTTTGGGGTGTTCTTATGTAAATGAAAAAAGAAATTCAAAATAGTATACACAGATTGTTTTAAAACTGGTGGAAATGCATAAAAGAAAAGTACATGAAGATATTATGGGGGTTTGGACTTTTCAGTGGAGAGGGATTTTTTTAGTGTTTAAGAGCAAATTTTTATTTTGAAAACAGTGACATTTTCTTTGCTTTCATGCAGATGTACGATTATAGTTTGGATATGTGGAGCTTGGGTTGTATGCTGGCAAGTATGATTTTCCGGAAGGAGCCATTTTTCCATGGACACGACAATTATGATCAGGTGATATATTTTGTTCCCATTTAGGAACTTGCTGGTCTAACCTAGTGATGGCCAAATCTGGCTACTCATTAGAAACTGCAGTGGATCTTGCTAAAATACAGGTGCCCGCCCCCACCTAAGACCTGTTAATTCAGAATCTCTCAGAGTGGGGCCCTAGAATAATTTTCAATTCATGGCTTCTTCAGCCAACCCAATATTGAGCCTCAACTTGGTGTTCTGGGAGCTACCAGTTTAGCCTTTTGAAACTGCAGTTTTTCCCCTAGTCTCTTTGATTTGTGTTGTTTGTTTTACTGTAAAATAGGACAGACATTACCTTAGAATTTCCTAACGTGAACTTTCATTAGAGTTGGGAATGTTGTCTCCATCATGTTGGTTTATATGTGGTATTTCTGTGATCCTATTGTCTCTTTATGGATTTAGTTGATGTTTGTCAGTAGAAATAGAGGTGGTGTTTTTCATACAGCTCCACTTCCCCTTGAAGATCAGTTAAAATCAGCAACTCTATATCAGGTGCCATACACGGCTCGGGAATACAGACAAAAAGGAAAGACTAGTCCCTCCTCTCAGATAGTTCATTGTTTAGTAAGGGAATCAAACATAGGAGGAAATGAGTTACAGTTATAAATGTCAGTAGAAGTGAAGACAAGATACAGAAGGCAGTTGTGGGGGCCAGCCAAGTGGCGCGGTGATTAAGTGCTGGCTTCGGAAGCCAGCAGCCCCGGTTCGGGTCCCACATATGAGGGCCAGTGACACTGCCCTCAAAAAACAAAAAAACACCACATACAGGTGGACTCTCAAATCTAACAATGTGACTATAAAGAATAAAGTGATTCTTTAAAAAAAAAAAAAAAAAAGAAGGCAGTTTTGGGAGTGAGTGGTCTGAATATACAAAGGAAGCTTCCAAAAAAAGTGACATCTTCAGGTTTTGAGGGGGTAAAACAGGACTTCATGAGGGTGACATTTCAAGGGGAGGGAACCAGGTTATAGAGTGGTTCGTTTTTTCTTTTTGACACCTTCACATTGAGTAATAATTTAGGGAATTTTATGTAGAAATCCATTACTGCCATGCACAGACATTTGAAATGAACTGAAATGTGTAATATTCATACCTGTAGCCATGAAGATCCCTTCCTGTTAATTCAGTCATGGTTAATTGCTGATCAGTCGTGTAATGGGCTTGTCATGTGGGTTTTTGTCTTTTTTCAATCCTAGTTGGTGAGGATAGCCAAGGTTCTGGGGACAGAAGATTTATATGACTATATTGACAAATACAACATTGAATTAGATCCACGTTTCAATGATATCTTGGGCAGGTAAGTCATAAAACAAAATCTATGCTCCCTACCTTAAGCACTTTGGGTATAAAACTGACGCTTTGGATCCTCAAAATAGTTACGTTCTGTTTGCCAGCACTGCTGAGGTGTCGGTGATCCAGTGCTATAGGACACTGCATGGGCAGGCCTGTGATCAAAGCACTGGATCCAATGGTCATTTTTCCAGATTCACCATCGGGAGTCTGCATGTGGAGACGATAGTTAGAGGATTCCTGTAAAATGTAGATTCTAGTAGAAGGGTTACTGTTGAGTCAGATATCAAAGTCTCTAGATTTAGCTTGTTTCTCCAAAGACAAAACCCTCTCTAAGAGAAAGAAAGAGTAATGGAAAATGCATGCTTCAAGACTGATGTGCAGATGTTGGACTCTGAAAATAGTGACCAGACACAGTACTAATTCATTCACCACTTAGCAGGAGGTGAACTTTCCTGATGCAAAGGCTTTTGCTGGCCGAGTGGCAGACATCCCAGGAATGTGTGTGGTGTGGAAGGGAAAGAGGTCTGGTTAGCGCAGCCACCTGACCCTACCTGCTGTGCAGAAGCAGTCAGTGCTGTAAAATAACCTGAATTGTGTCATAAAATTGTCAGGACCTGGATTTCCCTTTGCTGCAACTCTGCTGTTTCCAGCCTCTCCAGTTAGCTTTTTTGTCTCCCCAGTGGCAGAGTGGTATAAGACTACTCTCTTGAGTTTTGATCTCTCTTTGCCACTGGCGGGGCTTCCCTGCCTCTTGGTTCATTTCTCATTATACCTTTTGGTTCTGCAGACACTCCCGTAAGCGATGGGAACGCTTTGTCCATAGTGAAAACCAGCACCTTGTCAGCCCTGAGGCCTTGGATTTCCTGGACAAGCTGCTGCGGTATGACCACCAGTCACGGCTCACTGCAAGAGAGGCCATGGAGCACCCCTACTTCTGTGAGTCCAACTGTCCAGTCCACAGAGCCTGTGCAGGCCTGCCCAGCAGACTGTACAGAGCAGGGGTAATTGAATATATGCTGGGAAGAAAGTGCTGGGCCTACGTTCCTACAGAGCAGAGTTGGAATCCCAGCTCCACTTAGCTTGCAGCAGAGTTACTTCACCTCTGATGAGTCTTGGTTTCTTCAAATGGGGACAGTATGGCAACTGTCTTGCAGAATTGTTGGAAGGATTCTTGTCTAACAGTACCTTACACGTCATCACTGGAAAATAAACTGCTTTTCTAACTGTTTGGGTGACATTTCTTAGTTGCTAGCCTGTAATGGTTGGATTATAACAAACAGCCATATAGCTGTCCTGTCTTTGTCTCTGATAATCATTTACTGGAGAGAGCCAAGGAGGCCTGAAAATATTACTGTGTGAACACCTTGACCTAGGTTTGTGAGTACAGCTAACTGTGCTGTCCTGTGTGAAAATGTCACTTAAACCCATCCCACCCTCACTGTGATGTTAGGTTCTACATTGGATTGTTCTGGAGTGAATCGATGATACTCTTGCCCAGTCTTCTGTTCCTGAGGCAGACTGACAGGTTGATTGAGATGGAGAGTGAAGTCTGTGGTCATAGCACTAATTTGCACAAACCTATAGTTTTGGCCTCTTTGGCACCGTGCTTGAGTAGCTGAATTGTGGGCTGCATTAAGACCAGTTCACTCTGATAATATATCACTGTCCAGGCCAAGTTAAATTGTATTGTCTCATGAAGCCCTAATGGGATCAGTTTTGTTTTAAATTCGCCCTACATGGATAATTAGCTCATCTTCCTACTGTTTAGTTTAAGATGCTACAGTTTGACAGGAAAGATAATTCTAAAGATAACTCGTCTAATTCATGGTGAAGGCTGTTGCCACCTTAAGTTCTTCAGGGAATAATAGGAAGTATAAATAAAATGCAAAGAATGAGGGTGACTGCTTTAAGCCCATTAGTGTAATCATTAGGCGTAACAGAAGCTAACCTTTTTGTCTCTTTCTAGACACTGTTGTGAAGGACCAGGCTCGAATGGGCTCATCTAGCATGCCAGGGGGCAGTACGCCTGTCAGCAGCGCCAATATGATGTCAGGTCAGTTCACTGGTACATTCCTTTTTAAAAAAAAAAAAAAAAAGGTAGAAGTCACTTACTCTTCCTAGTTTTGGTCTCTCTTTGAGGCCTGATTTCTTGTGGACTTCCTCTTCTCTGTAATGATTACCTTATTGACATACTGACTTGTGTGGCTCTTTCCACCAGGTTTCAGGATGCTTTGGCACCTGGTATACTTTAGTGACGCCGCCTTGAGTAGGGTGTCAACAGGCTGTTCTAGGCCAGTATCCCAAACATTCCTCAGAGGGACTTGAAAGTCCCCACAAGCCATGAAGAATAAAAAGAGATCCATTCATCTCTCAGTTTAGGGTGATAATAGTTGACATGGTCCTCAGAAACAGGATTAAGAAATTGGGGAGAGTAGAGGTGGGGTTTGTCCATGGATATATACATATGGTTCTTTGATTTCCACCCGTCCCCAGAGCAACTACAATGTGCCTAGTAAATTGTAAAGGTGTATATGAAATTATTTTTTTAGAGAACTAGCTGCCTTCCAGAATTTATCCTCTGGGTATCTTGCCTATGTGCAGAATGCTGTATATTCATGGTTACTTTGTAGCCTTATTTGTAATAGCATAACATTGGAATCGGCTCTCAGTAGGGAACTGGTTAAATGACTTATGGGACATTCATTCAGTAGAATGAATACAACCAGAGAAATGAATGAGTAAATGTTTCATGTTCTTTCAACTCCAAGATCATGTGAAATAAGCAAGATGCGGAAGCATGTTGAAGACTAGGAGTTGGTAAAAGTATATAATCACAGGGCTGGCCGAGTGGCGCCGCGGTTAAGCGCTGGCTTGGGAAGACAGCGGCCCTGGTTCGGGTCCCACTTACGAGGGCCAGTGACACAGCCCTACAAAAAAAAGAAAAAAGAAAAAAAAAGTATATAATCACATTCTTACATATGATTCTTTATGAATATTTTTGTAAAATGTTACTCATGTAGGTGCATAAAACATTTCTGGAAGAATATGCCCCAGAAATGGTGCCATAATTTGGCCAACCAACGAGGCAAGCAAGGTTTTCTTCATTGTATACTCTTGAACCTTTTGTATCTTGAACAATGTAAATATATTGCCTGTTCAAAATACATATAGAACATTTTGAAAATTGAATAACTGGCTGATTGAGGGCAATTATCAGGTAATTCTGGTCATTAGATGGGTGGGAGAAACCAACTGGAAATAAATTCTAAAACACTATTTTAGCTTAGAGTTGGGAAGTGCTGCTTTCTCCACTGAAAATGACCTTTAGTGGATTTGACATTTTAACTAGCAGTAGTGTGAGATTTGGCGTCAGCCACCTGCTTTGCTGGTCGGTATGGTAGTTACTAGCCACAGGTGGTTATTTAAATTAATTAAAATCTAATAAAATTTAAAAATCAGTTTCTTAGTTTCACTCTCCAGTGGATGCCATGTTAGCACAGATTACAGGGCACAAAGTTTGGTTGGACAGTGCTGCCCTAGACAGGCTTGGGCTGGAATCCAGCCATAGTTGCTACTTACTAGCTGTGTACCTGGGACAAACTGCTAAACTCTGCAAGCATAATTTCTTTTTACCTGTCTCCTAAATTTATTAGAACTTGTCATTTTAATTTGTGAGTACTTAATTTGAAATTAGTTTAATTTATAAAAATCTGGCTAAGGAGATGCTGTCAATTAAAAGAATTACTGTGTCACTTTTGAGGTAGGGCTATGAAAAACTGGTGACTAAGATGTCCTTGGTTGGTGTGTCTGGCTCACTGTCAGCTGTTTTCTTTCAGGGATTTCTTCAGTGCCAACCCCTTCACCCCTTGGACCTCTGGCAGGCTCACCGGTGATTGCTGCTGCCAACCCCCTCGGGATGCCTGTGCCGGCTGCCGCTGGCGCTCAGCAGTAATGTTCCCTTCTGTCTCCTGATGCCTGAGCAGAGGTGGGGGAGTCGACTCTCTCCCTGATGCAGCTTGCGCCTGGCGGGGAGGGTGAAATACTTAAGAAGCACCGTGTCTGAACCGTTGCTTGTGGATTTATAGTAGTTCAGTCATAAAAAAAAATTATAATAGGCTGATTTCTTTTTCTTCTTTTTTTCTTTTCTTTCTTTCTTTTTTTTTAAAAAAAACTCAAACTTTTCATAACTCAGGGGATTCCCTGAAAAATTACCTGCAGGTGGAATATTTCACGGACAATTTTTTTTCTCCCCTTCCAAATTCAGTTTTTCATCCCTAAAGAACAAAGATAAACCAGCCTCAATCCCAGCTGCTGCATTTGGGTGGAGTCTCTTCCCACGCCCACCATCGCTCCCTCACCAGTCCACACTGTGGGGATTTGTATCTCATGCTGTTCTCCAGAGATTACAAAAATGTAGTTCTCGAAGGGAGGTGGGAAGGGAGGACCCAATCTATAATAGCAGTGTCATGCTAGTCACTCACATCACTACTCCAAAAGTGCTTCAGTGGGGTTGTCCTGGTGAATCTAGTGGAAATATGTCTTGGTTACATGGAGATGCTGAAAATCTACCCGAAGTGCAGACAGGTCCTGAAAACTTCTGTTCAGTACGAATCATGTCTTATTGACCTAACCCTAAATCCAGCTCACCTAGAAGTTTAGTTTCCATTTAGTTTAAAATTTTAATAACCTTCCCTCCCAGGCTGCTTACCTTGGTCCTCTCCTTTCATCTCCCAGCGTGGCCTATACTTGGTAGGAGGGGGAAGGCAAAACCTTTTTCAGTTTTCTTTGACTTGGCCATTTTGAATTTAGTTAGTTACTGGGTATAACTTATTGCTTTTTACAAAAGAAGAAAGCATTGTATAGGTTTTATGCTAGCAACTCTTTAAGAGCTAATGGGAGATGTGGCCACAGTGTTTCATTTTAAGCTTTTACCTTCTTTTCCTCCTACCTTCCGTTTCCCTCACATGTCGTCATCCTGTGAGAAGGACCTGCCCGTCGGGCTTGTAAAGGTGTCTGAGAGGTAGGAGCAGAGCCACTGTCTCCAGTGAAACTGAAATGGTAGACCTGTAATTGTGGGAAAACTATCAAGTCTCTTGTTACAGCCCTGCCACCCCTTGCTGTGTGTATATATATAATACTTTGTCCTTCATATGTGAAAGATCCAGTGTTGGAATTTTTTGGTGTAAATAAACGTTTGGTTTTATTTATCAAGGTTAGATTTAAGTTCCCTGTGTAAAGGTCTCGCTGGGTGGGTGTCTCACGTTCACATCTGAGGGGCCTGCAGCCCTGTGCCATGGAGGCTTCCTAAGGCCCCATTTTTATACACCCCTCATTCGACCCATGGTACTGGGCAGGGCAGAGAGGCCTTAAAAAAGCACCACAAGCCAAAGCGTCTCTGGGGATTAAGGATCCTTTGCCATAAAACTCATTTTGTCTCAGCAGTGCAGGGATTGGGGATGGAAAAAGTCGCCAGTTTTTGTGTGTTTGTGTATGTGTAAAGTGGATTTTCCACTGTAATCCAACCACCTAAGTTTATCAGGTGCTTCACTGAGGAAGCCTAGTTTTTTAAGCACAATAGCAACACCATCAGCTCTGTATTTTCTCCTGTTACTTCATTACAGTAGCTGCTTGTGGGGACTAGGAAAAATTCTTCCAACATAATTTAAGGCCTGAAGTCTTAGATCCCCATTCTCCTACCTTTATAGATTCATAAGCCTTTCTCACCTGGGCATCATAGATAAACGTAATTATTTGAGGAGTTGAATTTAACTAACTAACTTTGTAACCAGTCTTGGCTCTAGTAACTTTATCAAGGTGATGGCTTTAGTGACTCTAATGGTGAACTTTAGAGGAAGATAAAGCCTCCTTTTATGCTTCTCAACCATAGAGAAAACGTTCTGACTGTGTGGCAGGGTGATATTCTTCCTTGAGGCCACTCGCAGTGGATATTTATTGTTCTTGACCCTTTTATGCCCTAGAATGCTGTGGCGGGTTACCATGTTGACTTTGTGCAGAAGCTAAAAGCACCTGATGCAATTTGTGATTACGTTTGCACTGGATTGTGATTTGAACAGGACACTTATGACTAATAAATTCTTTCTTTTGAGGTGGGGAGGAGGGTTGTAAATCAAGACTTCACAGCCTGCCCTTGTAGCTCAGAGAATCTAGGTGTAGCAGAGGCTGATGTGGGGAGCTGCAGACAGCTGGACCTCCTAACACGCATCAGCCCTTGCAAGACACTGAAGGTGAATGCAGAGGACTCTGAAAAGCCACCCAAGAGCCTTTAAAAGAAATAGAAGTTTTTTAAATGCTACTTAAGGAGTCACTGCAGAAGCATGGGAAAAAAAAAGACCCAACTGGGTGGGTGGGGGGCAAGGGTTTACAGAGTAACAACTTCTGTGTTGTTGTAAATTACCTCATCTGTATACCTGTATTGGGACACTATTTCTCAGCACTACCTGTGTCTGCATTGATCAGATGGCAGGACATGGAATGCCAATATAAGACAGTTGTGTTGGCAATTACTCTGAAAGGTTTTTAAAGTATTTTTTAACTTTGTTTGAATTGGACCCCCCCCCCCTTTTTTTTAAGTTTGAAGTCAGAAGTTCCCCCTCCCCTCCTTGATTTATTGGTTGTAATTGTATTGTAATTGATAATAACTAAAACATAACTGTGCTGGGAAGAAGTTGTGCCATGAAGGTCTTTAATTTTTTTTTTTTTTTAATAAAAACATTTAAACAAATGAAATGTCCCTGCAGCTTGAGCAGTATGCTTCTCCAACCGACACCGTGTGATAGATGGCTTAGTTCTCACCTGCTTTGAATTTAATACTGGGCGGACAGAGATGTGAAGTGGGGTGGCTAAGACTGGTCAAGGAACACTGACGTCTGGGAGTTGTTGACATCAAGATCCAGTGAAGAGAGCATGATGTTACTAAACAGGACTGGTTTCATTCCTGCCCTTGTCACATACTTGGCTACTTGGCAAGTTACTTAATTTCTGAATGGTTTCATCATCTATGAAAAGGAGCCACTGCTTCCTTGGGATTGAATGAGAGTAAATGTCGAGTGTGTGGCACCTGTTAATGCCCTTGGTAAACCGAATTCCCTGAGCCCCCTGGACCTGACTTGGCTGGTAATTCATTGTACGACCTCTTGGGGCCTCTATGTTCAGTCAGGGGGAGACCAGGTGCGTTGTCTTCTGAGTTCCTTTTCAGCTCCGACATTGATTTTAGAAAGTTTGAGTGGTGATTAAATGGAAAAGTCCGTGAAGGCAGCTTATTCACAGCAGGAAAGATCAGTGTTGGGAGAAGGACAATAAGCCCTGTGGAAAGGCAGCCTTGAGATACCCCGGGCCCTGGAGGCAACTTGGCAAAGGTGGTGCCAGGAATGAAGGTAGGCTGGTGAGCTTGAGGGGCAAATTGGGCAGCTTCCATAGAAATGATCAAGAAGGCTGGTAAAAGGAAACTGAGTTTGCTTATCAAGGCCACATGAGTAAATTCTACGGAAGTACGTACTTGGAATTGCCACTTATCCTTTCTCATTTAATTACAGTTTTTTAAAGATTTTTGTTTTTTGTAAATTGGGGAATTGGGGGAGGGGAACAGCGTTGGGGAACCAGGGAAGGGGAACAAACAAATTGCTGTCTTTTTGTTCTTCAGTCTAGTTGCGGAGGACTTTGCTTCACTGGCCCATGTTGGCATCGTCACCGCGCTCTTCCCGGATGAGGCAGCTCGGTCGCCGGGGCTCGCACAGCCCAGCTCCAGATGGAGCTGCTGTTAGCTGTAGAGGGCAGTGTCACTGTTCCTCATATGTGGGATCCGAACCGGGGCCACTGACATCCCAAAACCAGCTCTTAACTAATGCGCCACTCAGCCGGCCCTAATTACAGTTTTTTAAAAATTAATATCCGGAAATGATGTTATCCCAAATTTCTAGTTTGCTTTAAATTTTAACTGCATACTATCTTAAGGCATCTACATGTTTTAGTATTGGGAGTTGAGAAGTTTAGATAAAAGGAACCATTGTGTAATATCTTGTATCTGAAATGCGTGTCTAATTTACATAAACTTTAATTTCTAACATTCCCACTTTATACATGAGAAGGATAAGAAGATTAAATTGTTAGAGTGGGCCTCTTAGAGACAGGAATATATTTTGTAAAATTAGATCTTCAGGGTATGGCTAATTACTGTAGCCCTGAAGTAGAGAAAATTGGACATTGGTCGACATACCTGGGAATTTTACTTTCCTCTCAGTCTTTAAATTTCATCTTGTTTCACCTGTTGTCAAATGTGCTTTATAATTAAAACCAACAGTTTGAGCATCTCTTGAAAAATCGAGTTTTGTCACCA
Organism: Aselliscus stoliczkanus; assembly: GCA_033961575.1. Lineage (NCBI taxonomy): Eukaryota > Metazoa > Chordata > Mammalia > Chiroptera > Hipposideridae > Aselliscus > Aselliscus stoliczkanus. The sequence continues at coordinate 24,441,863 of CM066738.1, read as the reverse complement.
CTGCCTACAGATTTCCACCAGCAGAGTCTCTCCCAGGATTAGAATAGGGTTTGAGTAGTTGTTTAATCGTTAGTCTTTGCCTGCCTCCCTGCGGATAATTCCTCCTCCCTTTAGGGACTGTGGCTGATAGTCAGTGACATGCACCCTAGAGAGGCTGTCTTCCCAAGGCCTTGTCCTGCTTGAGGGAAAAACCAAAAGGCTTTGAAGTAAAGTTCCCAGTTCCCTCCTCAAAAGCCTTAATCTTAGCTGATGCTCCACCCTATCTAAAGTCACCTCTCCTTGCACCCCCACTGCCATCACTAACTACCCTCTTGCCCTTTTTTTAGCCTTCTTGCCACCTGGCAGCAGCTCAGCTCAGGCTGGGCATCGAACTGCTGTTGCTCAGAGCTCAGCTCGTACTCTTGAGTGAGCTCTTAACCAACTGAGCCACTGGGCCGGCCCTTGCCCTTTTTTTTAACACCTGAACTTTTGTTGTGTTATTTTATTGATTTGTTGTCTCTCCTCCCACCTGTGTGTAAACTCCCTGATGAGCTTATATATCTATTAATCTGTGCATTCTTACAAAAACCTTTTAAGTGGGCCAGTATCCCCTCAGGGTTGACGATTGAACGGAGTAGCACAGGGACAATGGTTAGCACCACACCAGACTCATAGATGCTTAATAAATGGTCATTTTATCCTTCACTCCCACTTCCACTTTCCCTCTCCCCACCACTCAATAAATTAATGAAAATATTGTTGCATAGAGAGTATCTCAAGATCAGAAGAACCTTGCCCTTACGTTTGCAGCTGTAATTATAAGCCACAAGCCCCCAGACAGAATTAACATGATAAGAAAAAGTTTGTTTAATGAGCCTTTGGTGAAATTAAAAGTGAAGACTAAGCAATGATCCTGACCAATTTAGTAGACCAAGACGCAAAAATACCTCTGCTTTCCACCGCTTGTATATGATAAGAAATTCAGACTCTTCTCCAAGTAGAACAGACAGATAGAGGGTGTCACAAGAGAGTCTGTTCCTGGAGTCAGTCCTAATATAGACAAGTACTTTCTAGACTTTATAACCTTAACATGATTCTGTGCTAACTTTCACCATTTCGGAGAAGCCACCTGGTGGAGCTGCAATGTCCTGGTTCTAATCAGCTCTGTCTGGCAGCGTGGCTTTGGATCAGTTACTTAACCTCTGAGTCTTCACAAGTGGCTTAAATTATTATTGTAAAACATTTTAGTCATGTACCAAGTTATAACGAACTTGTAATACACCCATTAACCTACTGCCCAAGTTAAACCTACCAATACAGATGAAGCTCCTTGGTCCTTTCTTGATCATATCTTTTCCATCCTGCCTCAGAGGTCCTCACATTTCATCTGTAAAATTGGGGAGTGTAAATACCTGTTCCGAAGGATGGTTGTTCAGATTGGATGATAAATGTTTGGAAAGTACCCAGCAAAGTGTGTGGACATATAGTAGAGTTGGACTAAATATTCATTTCCACTCTGAATTGTGTAGTTGTGCAGATTATGTGCAGAAACATGTCACATCTACATCTTTTGTACATTCTTACAATTTTACAGTAGATGACAGCCAAGTGTCTTATTGTAGTTGTAGAAGAAAAAATTCCATGCATTAAATATGACAGGTTTTCAACAGATGCAAGTCAAGTTTCTAATTTACATTGCCCTCTTTCCCTCTAAGATCCTATCACTGTCTCCTCTGAATTTTTAATTTCTCTACTGAAAGCCAACAACTTTTGCACTGTAGCAAATGACAATCTGGATTTGCTCCCTGTAGCCATAATCACCGGGGATTCATAGTGGCCTTGGTGTAACAAGCTCTCCCCCAGGTGCTGCCAGATGGGAGTTTATAGGATTGCTAATCCGTTTCTTGGGGCAATTACTGAGGGGATTGGGTATTTCTTAGTCAGCTTCATTCTTGCATCACCTGCTTTGGCAGCGTTTTCTTGGCTCTAATGAGAAAGAAAAAACAACAGCATTTGGTAAGTGGTTTCCAGATCCCACCCTGTGAATCAGAGTCAAAAACATTTGTAGATTTCATTTGAAAAGGCAGGACCTTGCTTCTGTGTGTTGAGCGTTTCTGGGAAGTCCACAGTGAACTTCCTGTGAAGAGGCCCAGATATTCACAGCTCTCCACACTCTGATGTATACCTCTCATTCTGTTCCGCACTCAGCTTCATCCTCTAGACCTGGCTTCTTTATGCACTCACCTTCCTGAATGGTCTTTTCAGAGTTCATTTGTTTATATAAGATGCCCTTCAACAAACTGTTGTCCATGAGCCTGGTCCTGTGCTAAAAACACTGGAGATGGAGCGAGATGAGACACAAGCCCATGGGGAAATGTGTGCTTTTCAGATAGAAAAGCAGGAAACAAAACTGTATGGGATCTTTTCAACTGTGTAAAAAATCAAGTTCCTCAGGGAAAACGCAAGGTTGCCAAGTCAACATGGTAGACGGATCTAACTCATGTCGCTATGTATCTCCTCCATTTATGTGAGGATGCTAAGATAACATAACTTACTTTCAAATAGCCAATTTCAAAGAAAAAAAAAATGGAAATTCCCAGGTGGCAGAAAGGAAGACAAGTCATCCTGAAGGTAAGTGAATATTGGAGTCACAGTGGCCCCCCAAGACACGAGGTGTGGATATAGATGGGCCTTAGGGACAGGGTGTGAAGGTTCTTGGGGAGATAGGAGACAACCTCAGGACCTTGGCTGTGGTCTCTGGAAGTTGGTTGGGTTAAGGTAGATGTCACAGGAAACTGAATAGGAAGAAAGGAGGCTTGAACTCTTGGGGCAGGGAAAATGGTCAGGGAAGCCTTCCCAGAGCGGGTGCTGGTAGAGCTGGCTGGGAAGACGCCCACCCTTAGCAAGTCCAAGCTGCCTTGGCCAGCACCTGGGGTCAGAACCCACATCTGGCTCCGTTCCGCTTCCTGGACTGTCTTTGTATAGCTGTGCTGCCAGGAATCTGTTCAGGTTTCTAGCCAGTCGTTATGGTTCAAGTTTTTCTTTCTCTTGCTTTTGTTCTCTGGTCCTTGCAACGAAAATAATTATCTTCACACAGATTTCTAGGTCACCTGTAGTTCAACTGACCTAAACTGGGTTCAGCCAAGCAGCTGTACTCCAGGTTGAGGATTGGTTGGGCTAGTCTGGGCTGGGACACTGTGTTGATTGGACTTAGGTTTGCTCCTTGTGGCTCCTCTGGGTCCCATGCTGAAGTCGTAACAGGTACCCAGGGCATGTCTCATGGTGGATTGCTGGAGTATAAGACCAAATGAAGTCATACAAGCAAAGAAATATCTGAAGAAATAAAGGTTGTGAATTTTCCAAAATTGAAAACACCCCATGCCACAGATCCAAGAAGCTCAAAGAACACCAAGAAGAATAAATTTATACATACAGCTAGGCATATCATATTCAAAAGGCTGAAAGAAAAAAAATCTTACAGGTAGCCCAGACAATAAAGTGACACATTACAGAGGAAGCTAAGAATTTCCAGAAATCATGCTAGCTAGAAGACAATGGAGTGACTAGTGCCGACAGAAAAAAGAAACCTGTCAATCCAGAATGCTGTACCTAGTGAAAATCTTTCTCAGACAGAAAAACCGAGGAACTACATTGCCAGAAGACTCACAGAAATGTTAAAGGAAGTTCTTCAGGCAGAAGGAATATGGTACCAAACAGAAACTTGGATCTATACAACAAAATTAAGAATACTGGGAAAGGAATAAATGAAAAAAAGAATTTTTAATTACCTTAAAAAAATAACATCTCAAATAGGTCAGCAAACTTTCTGTGAAGGAGCATATAAATATTTCAGGTTTTTGGGGGTTTTTTTGGTTTCTTTTTGAGGGCCATGTCACTGGCCCTCATATGTGGGGCCCAAACCGGGGCCACTGGCTTCCCAAGCCAGCTCTTAACCAAAGCACCAGTCGGCCGGCCCTTTTTTTTTTTTTAAATATTTTATTGGGGAATTGGGGGAGGGGACCAGCCAAGTTGTTCTTCAATCTTTGTGGGCGCCAGTTGCCATCTGGCTTCCCATAGGCAACTGGTGGCCTCTAAGTTTAAGGTGCTGTGTTCAATCTTAGTTGCGGGTGGGCGTAGCCACCATCCCATGCAGGAGTCAAACCAACAGCCTCATTAAGAGCGCATGCTCTATCCCTCTGAGCCATCCGGGCAGCAGCTCATCTCAAGGTACCCAGAGTTCAGTCTTAGTTGCAGGTGGGCATAGCCCACCATTGAACAGGCAATCTTGTTGTTACCAGCTGAGCCATCCTACCACCTGTTGGCAGCTCAGCAGCAGCTCAGCTTGGGCGCAGCATTCACTGGCCCATGTGGGAATCAAACCGGTGGCCCTGTTGCTCAGAGCATGCGCTCTAAGTCAACTCTTAACCAACTAAGCCTCTCGGCTGGCCCTTAAATATTTCAGATTTTGTGGGTCATGATCTTCCTTTATTGCAACCACTCAACTCTACGGTTGTAGAATGAAAGCAGTCTTAGACAATAGGTAAATGAGCATGGCAGTGTTTCAATAAAACTTTATGGTGTGAAATTGGAATTTCATATAATTTCTATGTGCCACTAATCTACTTTTGATTTTTCCCCCCATTTAAAATCATAAAAGCCATGCTTAGCTGATGGGCCTCACAAAATCAGGCATTGGGCTGGTTTTGGCTTGTGAATGGGCCACCGTTCGCTAACCCCTGGTCTAAAGCAAAAATATTAGCAGTGAATTGTGTATTTATAGCATATGGATAAATGAATTTTATAACCATACAATGAAATGTGAGCAATAAACAGAAACTTGATGCATGTAACAACATGGATTAATCTTAGACTTGTACTGACTGAAAGCTAGACCAGAAAAACTACATACTGTATGATTCCATCCATATAAAGTTCCAGAAAGTGCAAACTAGTGATAAAATGTAGTCATATGGTTGTCTGCAAGTGTGGGGTGGGGCAAGCAGTGGGAGAAGGGGGAAGTGGGAGAAGGAATTTAATAACGTGTATGACAGTAGCATGAAGAACAGACGGAAGGAAATGGGAAACCTTTTGTAAGGTCTTTATAAACCTACTATACATGAAGCAGGATATTGTTTGAAGGTAAACTGGTAAATTTTATTTATTTATTTATTTAGAGGGCAGTGTCCTTTTTTTCTTTTTTCTTTTGAGGGCAGTGTCACTGGCCCTCATATGTGGGACCCGAACCTGGGCCACTGGCTTCCCAAGCCAGCGCTTAACCACTGCGCCACTCTGCCGGCCCTCTAAACTGGTTAATTATAGATGCGTGTTGTAAATTTGAGGTTACTAAAATTAACCTCTCCTACCTCTTTCCCAGTCAGCACGTGGTGGCATCTGACTGGTTCAGGCTTAGGCAGGTGACAGAGTCAGCCAGTGAGACATGTAAAGACTTTTCTTGGAAATGCTGGGGAAGCACAGACTATTCAGCTGTATTTCACAGGGTCAGATGTAGAAAGTGTGGTGAGACCTGGAGCTATCAGGATCATGTTATAACTCCAAGGCCTGTGGGAGAATTCAGTCAACGTGAAGAGGTGGGCCACTGAGAGATGGAGCAAGGGGATGAAGACGGGCAAGAACTTTTCAGTTATGCGAGCCAGTAAATCTTTGGAGTGAGATTTCCAGTCACTTGCTGTGTAACAAAATGACACAAATTTAATTGTCTCAATTTCTGCAGTTCAGGTATCCCAAGTATGGGTTAGCCAGGTCCTTTGCTCAGGGTGTCACCAGGCTAAAATCAAGTTGTCAGCCAAAGCTGTGATCTCAATTGGACTTCCATGTCCTCGTCCAAGCTTACCGTTGGCCAAGTCCAGTTCCTTTTGATGTAGGACTGATGTCCACTCTTAGAGGCTGCCCTCCACTCCCTGCCACATGGCCTTCTCTACAACATGCAAGTTCACTTCTTAGAGGCCAACAGGAGAGTATCTCTGCTGCTGTGAATTTCTCCCTCAGGGAAGGCCTACACCTTTTTTTTTTTTTTTAAGATTTTATTGGGGAATTGGCGGAGGGGAACAGCGTTGGGGAATCTGGGAAGGGGAACAGACAAGTTGCTGTCTTTTTGTTCTTCAGTTTAGTTGCGGAGGATGTTGCTTCACTGTTGGTATCGTCACTGCGCTCTTCCCGGATGAGGCAGATCAGTCGCTGGCCTCTGGATGGTCGCTCACCGCGGCTATTGGCAGCTCGCGCTGGCTGCCAGCCGCTCACGCTGGCTGCGGGCCACTCACTGTAGCCTGTGGCAGCCCACTGCAGCAGGGGCTGCAGCCCACACCATCACCGGGGCTCGCACAGCCCAGCTCCAGGTGGAGCTGTTGTTAGCTGTAGAGGGCAGTGTCACTGGCCCTCATGTGGGATCCGAACCGGGGCCGCTGGCATCCCAAAACCAGCGCTTAACCAATGCGCCACTCGGCCGGCCCAGGCCTACACCTTTTAAAGGACTCTCCTGATTAGGTCTACCTTGGCAAATCTCCCTTTTGACTGCTTCACAGTCAACAGATTAGGGACCTTCATTACATCTGCAGAATCCCTTCATCTTTGCCTTATCACCTAATCACAAGAATGAAACCCCATCATATTCACAAGTGCTGCCCACACTCAAGGGGCAGAGATTTAGCAGGCATGTACCCCATGGAGTGGGAAGATGGAGGACCATCTTAGAGTTCCACCTACCACAGACCTAACATGCCCCTGTTTCCTAAATGCAGTTATAAAGCTCTTGGGTTCTGGGATTTTCCATGTTCCCCCAGACTTACAGGTTGTCCTGTCTCACCTCTATTCACTTGGCTTTACTTGTCTCCTCCATTAGAAACTTAACTATTCAATATTTGTCACTACATCCCAGCAGCTCACGCCTGGCACGGGTTTTGTGCTTCATAAACCTCTGTTGTATGGATAAGTGGAGGTGATTTTTATATTGGATGTGTGGATTAATGTACATGACACCAAAGACCACATTCAATGCTGAACTTGAATTCCACCCTGCTGACTCCATCCAGTCCAAACTCGAGTGTGGTTTAAGAGGTCTTGTCTGTCCTGTCTCTGCACACTTCTCTGCCCTCACTAGTGTCAAAGTACACTTTCTCTTTCTGACTGTGCTGTAAGAACATTAACGCACTTCCAGTTTCTAGACTGATTTGCTTTTGCTTAGCTTCACAACAGTGCCTGTGCTATTTCCTCAACCTAGAATGTTTTTCCCTTTATCAACTGACTCACTGCTACCCCACTCTCTATATAAGTTTAAAAATCACTACCCCAGGAAATTTTCCTTCATCATCCTCTCCTGCCCCTATGGGTGGTTGGTACCCCTCTTGGGGCTTCTACAAACCTCTAAGCGTCTTCCCCCTGTCCTAGTACTCATCACCTTTTGTAAGTTGAAGAGACCATTTCCTCTCCCAACCTGAACTGACCTGGAGAGTAGAGAATAAATAAAGCATTATGTTGGGTCTCAGCACAGGCATGGTCTGTGTAAGGACCATGAATGTTTGTTGCGCAAACAAATGGCTTCAGTAATCTCCATGTTTGTGATTGGGGGTTTTACAAGGTATTTATACTTTCTGGTGTTCTGGGCCCCATGGTAGCCCAGCCCAACAGGCTCTAACTCACCTACAGGCTCCAAACCCAGGCCACAGGGCAGTGAACATGACCTTGTCAATGCTCAAATCATACATAGGCTTATTTCTATTGACCCAGGAAGACTTCCTTAAAACTCTCATCTGCCACCTAGAGCTCCTTTCAAATACTGTGGGCATGAGGAATGAAGAGACAAAATGATTGGCATTCCTGATCACGCTGACATTTAGAGCTGATGAATTGCAATTAGGCAACATGCTGCACAGAAGATGGGGTATCAGCCTGGGACAGGAACTGATTATCTTCATTGGACACCTTGTTCATTTTGCTGAGCACTTGGCAGTAGCTTGAGCTTCCCTTTTCCCTGAGAGCCAGCTACTTCCTTGTTTTAGGGAGGATGAGAGCTGGCCCAAGCCTTACAATGACCACTCACTGTTTAGTCCTAAAGTTGTGATGGTGGGGAGGTAAGCAGGTCACTGTCCCATCACTACCGCAGGCAAGAATCTAGCTGGCACACCGGCCAGCACAGTAACAGAAGGGAAGAGATATCTCAAATTGCTTGAGTATACTACTCCTAAATCAGGATGACCTTTTTTCAGGGCAATAAGAATCCTTTAACTTCAACTACGATTTAAATTAAAGACTAGAAATGTTTTAAACTTCCAGTGCTATTATTTTTGCAATAAGCGATCTATGAGGTGTGATCACAAAATATGATAAATGTATTAAAATTAGAGTAAAAGAGACATTGCTGTTAATCCCCCTCAAAATACTTCCCGCACTTCAAACACAATTATCCCATCGTTCTTGCCACTTTCTGAAGCAGTTCTGCAAGTCCTCTATCCTGAGTGTATTTAGTTGTGCTTCGTGGCTGCCTTGATGTTCTGAATTGATTCAAAACGTTTACCTTTCATGGTCATTTTGACTTAGGGGAAACGCCAGAAGTCACATGGTGCCAGATCTGATGAACAAGGTGGATGAGGACACACCATAATATTTTTATTTGACAGAAATTGCCATACCAGAAGTGATGTGTGATATGGAGCCTTTCCATTGTGATCACAAAATACAGTGAATACTGCGACTGAGTGCAGAAAGACAACAGAACGATAAGGATCTTCAGTATGGGAAGCAGCGCGTCAAACCTTAGCAGCAGTGTGTGTGACAAGTTTCAACTTGTGTAGTGGTCGGGTGTGAGCTACGGTTGAGTGAAGGTGTATTTTAAAGCGTGCAGTAAATCATCTTCCATCATGACAGTGCTCCATGTCACACATGCTTCTGGTATATGACAATTTATGTCAAATAAAAACATTACAGGGCCGGCCGAGTGGCGCATTGGTTAAGAGCTGGTTTGGGGAAGCCAGCGGCCCCGGTTTGGATCCCACATATGAGGGCCAGTGACACTGCCCTCTACAGCTAACAACAGCTCCACCTGGAGCTGGGCTGTGCGAGCCCCGGCGACGGTGTAGACTGCAGCCCCTGCTGCAGTGGGTTGCCATAGGCTACAGTGAGTGGCCCGCAGCCAGCGTGAGTGGCTGGCAGCTGGTGTGAGCTGCCAATAGCAGCGGTGAGCGACCATCCAGAGGCTGGCGACCGATCTACCTCATCCGGGAAGAGCGCAATGATGATACCAACATGGGCCAGTGAAGCAACATCCTCCGCAACTAGACTGAAGAACAAAAGACAGCAACCTGTCTGTTCCCCTTCCCCGATTCACCAACGCTGTTCCCCCCCCCCATTCCCCAATAAAAATCTTAAAAAAAAAAAATTACAGTGTGTCCTCATCCACTTTATTCACCGATCTGGCACCATGTGACTTTTGCCTCTTCCCAAAGTCAAAATGATTCAGGACATCGCAGCCACAACAGCGCAACTAAAGATACGAAAGAGGACTTCCAGAACTGCTTCAGAAAGTGGCAAGAAGGATGGGATAAGTGTGTTTGATGCAACTGGGAGTATTTTGAGGGGGATTAATGGCAATGTGGCTCTTACTGTAATAATTTTTTTTATGTAAACATTCACTATTTTGTCACCTCATATGTAAATGTGATCCTTTAAATTCTTATAATATTTAAGAGAATTCTAACAGATTCTTGCGGTACTAACTACAAATGTATATTTGAATGATAGGTTTAAACTTGTAATTTTAAGTTGAAGTCTTACTAAATTTTTATTGATGTTTAAAAATTCATGGGCCGGCCGAGTGGTGCAGTGGTTGAGAGCTGGCTTAGGACGCCGGCGGCCCCGGTTCGGATCCCACATGTGGGGGCCAGTGACACTGCCCTCTAAAAACAAAACAAAACAAAATAAATAAATAAAAATGCTAACTTTAAAAAAAAAATTTCATGACTCAACGTTATTTATAAGTTTAATTTATTCCATTTACAAGAATTATATAAGAGCTCGAAAGGCTTCGTTAGAAAATTGTGACGCTTAAAAAAGGAAAGTGAATTATTAAATTTATAAATGCAGTTCCGAATCTTCAAAAGAATTTAATTGACCAACTGTATTAATGGGACCAAAGAAGTGACTATTAAAATTTACTAGATTTATGAACGGAATTGTAAAACTTGTCCGTTGAAAAGAAAGAACTCAACTTTGGGATTTCTAATTTTAACAAATTGAATATTAGTTATAAAAATAAAATTAACTTCAGAGTAATCTTTTCTGCTCATGAAAGATACCCAGAGGACCTTTTTAAGAAGGGGTGACTTACAATGTAATGCTAGACCATGGAACCTGGATTGAACGGGACGGGCATGAGACCAGGGGGAGCCAGTGGTGACGGGTGGTGTGGACTGCAGATCTCGGAGAATAAAGAACTGTTATGGTAGCACCCAGAATCGTGGGTACTTGGAGTTGGGGAGGTAATTGCATTGGAGATTTGTAAGGTGGGATCGTTTCTGGTAACCGCAATAGGAGTGTGTCCGAGGGAATGGGTGGCCAATGGGAGGGAAAGAGCTGTCACTGGAAATGAGACGGTGGTCCAAGACCGGCCAAGACAGAGTCTCCTTTTGGATGAGTGGCCAGTTCTGCGCAACTCAAAGCGAGGCACTGCTCACGTAACCGCCTGTGTATGAACGGCGCCTCCTGGCGTTGGGCTGTGCACAGCCTGCGGAGCCGTATAGCGTGGTCCTGAGAAAGCCCTGAAGTGGCCAAGTGCGATCGGAGCACGTGTGGGAAGGTGAGACAGGAGGTCAAAGCCCCGGGAAGCAACAATCATAGCTCATAATTGTGGCGTGGTTACTATAGGCTTGCTAGTCCTCTACGCACTTTCCCAGTAACGCTGAGGTCAGTGCTTTTGCGACCATCGGCATCGTTTTACAAATAAGAAAAGCAAAAGGAATGACAGCTGATGCTGAACACAGGCTCCTCCGTCGCTCCGGCCGGCCTCGCGGTGGCGCGCTCCCCGCGCTCCTCCCCAGCTTAGGGCGCCGCTCGCCCCGCCGTCGCCCGCGGTCACGTGCCGGCGTGCAGCCTGCGCGCCTGCGCACCGCGGGCGACCGAGCGGCGCCTGCTCCGCGGAGCGGGCGGTGGGTCCGGCGGCCGCAGCTGCGTCTCCTCTAAGGCTCCGCCACCAGCCGGGGCTCGGGCCCGGGTCCGGGCCCCCGGGACATGGCCTGTCGGATTGCACAGGGCGACGGCCTCCCTTCCAGCCGCTGGGACGGCCGGACGGAGAAGGCAGGTACGGAAGGCGGCCGGGGCGCGGAGGAGGGGCTTGCGAGGGGCAAGGGCGGCCCGAGGGGCCGGGGACAGCGGTCGGAGGACGGGGTCCCTGCTCCAGCGGCCCCCCGAGGCACAGCCGGCTAGGGGGCCGCCCGCGGCGGCCATGGCGCAGGGTGAGCCCGGGGCCGCAGGCGGGGTCGGGACGGCGAAAGCGGAACAGGCTGGAGGAGAGGAGAGCCTGGAAGCGGGGGGTCAGCGGGTGATGAGAGCCGAAGAAACTGGGGGGCAGAGCCGCGGCCCCGTGGGAAGGGGCGCGGGGCGGAGGAGGGCTCTGCTCGCGGCCTCCTGTGGTCGAGAAGGAGCCTTTGGGTCTCCCTGGGCCTGAAGCTGTCCGGCCCCGTCCGCAGACTCCCGGGGGCGCCCCCCTCAGTGGTGAGGCAGGGTTCCCCAAACTTCATTCATCCGTCGCCGGGGCTGTTTACGCGCGACCACCGAGTTCTTTGCATTACCGCAACCTCCACCCTGTTCAAGTGCACGGTTCAGTGGCTCTGAGCACTTGCACAAGGTTGTGGGACCTTCGCCGCTGCCTAATTCCACACTCATAATTCGGGAAGAAAAAAACACACAAAAAAAGGCGATCACTTCCCGTTCCCCAGTCGCCCCCGCCCCTGACCGCCACTAATTTACTTTCTGTATCAATCCTGTCCCACTTATTGGAATGTTATTTGATGGTGTAAAAAGCGATTTTTCTATTTGGTATGCTGTTTCATCGAAGCAGTAGTGTCTCGGAAATCGTGGTTTTGTTGCGCGCGATGTTTCCAATAGATTTTACATATAGTTAAGACATGACCGTTCAAGTTGTTGACTCTGTACCAAGTAAACCAATCTTTTTTTTTTCCTCTGGAGAAGACTAATGGAGCTTGCCCGCTTTTCCACCCTCTCATGGGTGGTGCCCATAATAGAACCAACAACAGATTCAACCCGTCCATGTGGATGCAGCACCCAGTCCGTATCCACATCTTGTTTCTCTGGTCTCATTTCCATTTATCCCCTTTTTCTCCTATTCTAGCCCTGGATGGAAATGGAGCTCACTCATATTCCTTCTCTGAGCCCTTTGGCCTTGTAGCCCTTTGCTTGTGTTTGTATAACATCTGTCCTCATGGCATAATAGCCAGTGTCCCAGGTGGTATGGGCCCTTTGACCTGTTGTAGTGCAACTGTGCCTGGGTTAAGAGACTTAACCCCTCTTTCCCACCCCCAGTTTCCTTGCGTTTGCTTCTCTGAATGGGTTTAGAAAACAGAGGGGTTTTTGTTGTTGTTTTGTTTTTCCTATTTGTTTTCGTTGTGTTTTTAATCATATTGGAAAACTGGCAGTTACTAAGACTAGCAGCTCTCCTTTGTAGAGTTCATGATCAGATTGATTTACTCTTCAAAATATTTTTATCCATTTTGGGGATAAAGCAGTCTTTTTGTTTGTTTGTTTGTTTGTTTGTGAGGGCAGTGTCACTGGCCCTTATATGTGGGACCCGAACCGGGACCGCTGGCTTCCCAAGCCAGTGCTTAACCACCACGCCACTCAGCCGGCCCTTTTTTTTTTGAGGGCAGTGTTACTGGCCCTCACATGTGGGACCCGAACCGGGGCCGCTGGCTTCCCAAGCCAGTGCTTAACCACCGCGCCACTCGGCCAGCCCGAAAGCAGTCTTTCTTAATACATACTTGTCTATATGTTTCCAGTAGTTAATGAATCTGCTAGTTCCAGTACTGTTTGTTGAAACCAAATAGGACCTCCAAAAACAGAGGCTACTTTGTTTTATTTTGTTTTTAATAGGAGCCTTACTTAGAAAAAGGTAAGGTTTTTTTCCTCTCCCATTGTCTTTCCAGGACAGATACGAAGTTCAAGCGTAAAATTTTAAGTTAATTTCCATTGTCAACATCAGGAGTTCAAGGGGTGCGGTAGGGAGGTGTCTATCTGTCTGAGGGGAGCTGTCTCTCTTTCTCTCTCTCTCTCTTTCTCTCTTTTTCCCTCTCTCTCCCTCCCTCTCTGATTGGCTCTTCCATTGTTTTGATTAAGGCTAGCATTGCTTAGTTTGAGTTTAATGTCTATTTAAAGACTGCAAAGCTTTCTTGATATGCAAGCTGAAACCAAATAATTGGTATGGAATTTTGTATTCTCACATAAGATTCCATTATTAAGTATATAGACCTTTTAGCTGATGTAAGTCACTAAAATGTATTTTGGAAAAATACATATAGAAAAACTTTTAGAAGAAGCATAGCTAGTGTTGACCTTTAGTCACAGTCCTTTCCCTGTTTGTTTAGTTCCCCAAGCCAGGTGCTGTCAGACACACCTGTTGCTCCAATGAGGCAGAAATCTTTACCTTGGTTCTGTAGCCAAAATTGGGGAAAGTCTGAGACAATAATGGGCTGAACCATCATTATCTGAACCATTCAAGAACTACTGCTTCAGTGCCCCATATTAAAATGACCATTTTAATGGAGGGCTGGCCTATATCATTTCTTTTTCCTTTCTTTGTTGAATGAATTGCTTTTTCAGGTTTCAGGGATTTACTTATAGCAGTGTCTTCTATTTTGCAGCCAACTGTAGGATAGTCATTTCATTCTGTCATGGTTGTGATAGCTAAGTTCTCTTATTGTAAAGGAATTTGGAAGATATCAACTTTGGAATATGTAATACCTGTCTTATAAGTGGGGCAAAAAGAAATTGGAGAAGAAAGGATTTGGGAATTTGGATTACCTATATGCTACCTCCAGACGAAATGTGGGCTTTTATCCCAAGCCCAAACATATTGTAGCATTCTCAAGCCCAGAAATGTGCATCCCACCCCAAAATCCATATATAAAATTTATCTTAAGATAGATATTAGGCATTAATTTTAATATTTTCCTGAGCATCCCAAGAATAGCAATGTGATTTTTCTCTTTTTGAGATGAAGGGGATATGTGTAAATTAGTTGTTCAGTTGAGACCCTGCTAACCTTTTCTCCCTCATTGTGTAGTCTAGAAGTTGACCTTATCACTCCATAATTTATACATCTGTAGCTCGAGTTTTCTGTTTTCTCCTCCCTTTTCACATCACAATGAGAGCCCATGTATTAGGTGTAATAAATATTTGTGGGGGAGAGGATAGCACACTTAGGAGTCCCTTCCTGAGCTACACATCATCACTAGAATGTGGAATTGAGGAACATGCTATTGGAGCCTGAACAGACTGTAGCTAAAATCCACATTTGAGAAGCATCCTATTGTGGGAAGTACCAGTAGGTTTAGAAAAAGGACGGAGTCTACCAATCTATGGTCATGTGCCACACATAATGATGTTTTAGTCAATGATGGGCCACATATACAAAGCTAGTATACTATATAGCCTAGGTTTGTAGTAGGATATGCCGTGTAGGTTGGTGTAAATGTACTCTGTGATGCTGGCACCATGATGAAACCTCTAACGACACATTTCTCAGAACGTATCCCTGTTAAGCGGTGTATGACTGTATTTAGAGATATGCAGTGGGCATATTCTTAACTAGTATAGAGAAATAGGCATTTACTCCAGGCCAGTTTTCCCAGAGGACCTATAGCTAACCTAAATTATTTTTTCTATTTAACATGTATTTATTGAGTTCCTACAGAGCACCGAAACTCAGAAAATCGTCGTAAATTTTGAAATGCAAAGTTAAAAATAGAATCAGAACCGAGTGTTAAGAAGACTAAGTACTGGAACTGTGGTTTGGGTTCAGAATTTGTAAAAATTCTGGCAGATTATTTGCCAAAACCTAACAGAAATCCAACTGATTGCAAACAGTGTTATTTTTCCCAAGACAGAAGCAACGGTTTTCCTTTCCCCCAGATTGCTACCAAGCTTACTTGGAAAGGGGGCAGGGTGGATATATATCTAAACAAACTGAAGAAATTTTTCCACACTCATAGAAAGCAGGTTAACAAGATTTCTACATGTCAGCTTACCTCCAGCCATACTCATATTGCCGTTTAAGTGTTCTTAATTTGTGAAGTGTAGAAAGTACAAGGAAACTTATAAGTAATAATAATAATAATAATAGGGCCGGCCGAGTGGCGCGGTGGTTAAGCGCTGGCTTGGGAAGCCAGCGGCCCCGGTTCGGGTCCCACATATGAGGGCCAGTGACACTGCCCTCAAAAAAAAAAAAATAATAATAATAATAATGTAGGCTATCTGGTACGTTTTTTTCTTCATTGGAAATTAATTCAATTCCTGCTTATATTTTGTCTCAGCCTGTGTTATATAAAAAGCCTCCTCTGTTTCCTGTATGTCTGCGATCCCTCCTTGGAAGCATATGATCTTCTCTTACAAAGGATGGCCCTTCAACCCAAAGTGAAATCCCTCCCTGTCTTCCCACAATGCCCAGACTCTTCCATTAGCCACTGTACTGCAGTCCTTCCAGTCTCTGTTTTCTCCTTGCACCTAACGCTTCAGCTGCACAGAATTTTCACCGTGTTTTCTGGACATGGTGTTTCTTTCATGTGACAAGGTCTTTGCATATGGTCTTTCCTCTGCCTGGAATACTCTCCCATCAACCACTCTTCCATGTACAAAGTTTTCTTTAAGAACATACCAGAACATATTCTTGGTAAAGCCTTTCCCAATTGCCTAAGAAGCAGTCATTCTTTTCCCTGGATTTTCATAATTCTTCATGATTCTGTTATGTCTAATAATTGTGTCCCTCAAGGGCTGGGAGGGAGTCCATCTTTTTAAGCCCAGTACAGTGCTTACTACAAGTAGATGTTCATTAAATGACAGACTAATAAATGACTGGATAGACTAATGGACAAGTGGAAGGATCGATGGACGGATGGATGAAGGGATGGATGGACACACGCAAGCCAGGAGCTTCAAGCACCTTGTAAACAAACATTTGACTCGGTTGGTGCTGTGCAGGCAAAGGGAATTGGGATTTTATTTTTCATGATTTCTAGATTAACTATTTCATTTAGCATACAAACTGGGACTTTTTTTCTTTTTTTTTTTGAGGGCAGTGTCACTGGCCCTCATATGTGGGACCCGAACCGGGGCCGCTGGCTTCCCAAGCCAGCGCTTAACCACTGCGCCACTCGGCCAGCCCATGGGACATTTTTGAGAGTGCAAATAGCAGGAAGGGTTTACTATGAACGGTTATGCCAGGATTATAGGTATGAACCAGGAATCTCAGACAAACGGAAAGAGGTAGATGGTCACCCTCCTAGGTTACCAGGAAAAATAATAGCTGAGCCAGGAGAACAGGTTAACCGAGGTGAAAAGTCACCCGTGCTATTTTCCTGTCCCTTCTAAAACCTAATCTGCCTACCAATGTTAGTCCCTTCTAAAGTCTAACCTACTTCCAGTGATTGTCTTCTCTAAAGCCTAACCTACCGTCTAGTATAATCTTCCACCTTTCCTAACTTTAGTGCCTTACACCTAGTATATTCTACATAAATGTTTTTTTGTTTTGTTTTGTTTAAAGGATTTTTTTTTTTAATTCGGAAACTGTGTGCTTTTCCAGGACCCATCAGCTACAAGTCAAGTAGTTTTTTCAATCTAGTTGTGGAGGGTGCAACTCAGGGGCCCGTGTGGGGACCGAACCAGCAACCTTGGTGTTATGAGCACTGCGCTCTAACGACAGCTAACCGGCCGCCCCACATAAATGTTTTTTAATGGGTCTGTTCACAGTTCAATGAAAGGGCTTTGTGTTTCCTGCCTGAAGCCTTTCTTCTCTCTACCTCTACTCCCAGCCTCTTGAAATCCTCCTTTTCCTTTTTAAGCTACGCTCTTCAGTAATGCCTTCTCAGATTAGCCTGACCCACAGCAGTCTCTGAGCTCTTGGTGTCTACACATACCTTTTTTGGGCAATTATAGTGCACTGCATTGTGATACCTCTTTTGTGGTGTCTTGTTTAACTTTCCTTGTGTTTGCCGTTCCTAAAGTTAGACATTCTGTATGAAAACTCTGAGACCCTGTCACTCCATTATTTTAAATAGGACAATTATAATGTGATAAACATGAACCACAAACTCTCAACCAATTTCCTAAAAAGTAATTTCGACACCGTAAAATGCCAATGTATAAATAACAAACTATCACATGAGTATGTAAGATGCTTAAAACATTACTTCCTGATCACAGTAATTAATATGGTTGTTAAGAAACATTTGCTTTTATGCAGTATCATGCCTCTTACAACCAGGCACCACTGGAGACCTGAATATACCCTTTGATATTCTGATTTTGAAAATATTTCTATGTGATTCTGATCAAGTATTTCTATGTGATCCGTATAGCAAGACTTTTGTGGTTTTGTTTAAAAGTGTAGTATTGAATTTTGGTGGCCTACATATACATTTTTCCTCTATAAACAACAGGAAACAATTATTACATTAAGAGCGATATAGGGCCGACTGAGTGGCGCTGTGGTTAAGTAAGCCAGCGGCCCCGGTTCAGATCCCACATATGAGGGCCAGTGACAACACTGCCCTTAAAAAAAAAAAAAAAAGAGAGAGAGAAAGAGATATGCTCTGAATCTTGGTATTAAGAAAGAACAGGCATTCTATTAGGAAATCATTAACAGAAATTGTTAGATATGCCTGAATTTACTGAGCATTTAAAATAACTGTAATTCCTTACTTGTCACTTATATAGTATATCTCCTTAATGATAGGCACATTATGTGCTAATTAAATATCTGTGGGATGGCTTTAAATATAGCAACCTATACCTCAGACCAAATGAGATTGAGCCCTGAACAGAAAATATACATGTGCTGAGTATGTGCTCAATGCCTCCCCCACCTGTTTTTTTTTCAGAGTTTAACGCCAAAAGGAAAAAGAAAGTGGCAGAGATACACCAGGCTCTGAACAGTGATCCCATTGATGTGGCTGCCCTGAGACGCATGGCTATCAGCGAAGGAGGGCTCCTGACCGATGAGATCAGGCGACAAGTGTGGCCCAAGCTCCTCGATGTTGATGCCAATGACCTACCTCCCATGTCAGGTGAGGGAGGGGCTGGTCCTGTGCGGGGAACTTGGCTAGGAGGCCAGAAAAAAAGAATTCCAGCGGGGCCGGCTGAGTGGCGTGACAGTTAAGCGCTGGATTGGGAAGCCAGCGGCCCCGTTCAGGTCCCACATATGAGGGCCAGTAACACTGCCCTCAAAAAAAAAAAAAAAATGTCCATTAAAAGAATTCCAGGGTATTTCATTTTGATGCTCATGTCAAACCAAGAGTAGATGAGTAAATCTAAAGCATTTTAGGATACACTTGGGCCCCGTCTGAAAAGAAAGCCAAATGGATAAGTAGAATTTTATTCAAAAATGGAATGAGCTTTTATTATTAGGTAGGTATGTAGATAGCTTTTATTGGCTAGGTAGGGGAGTTTATTAAAAATGCATATTCCGGGCTGGCGAGTGGCACGGTGGTTAAGCGCTGGCTTGGGAGGCCAGCGGCCCCGGTTCGGGTCCCACATGTGAGGGCCAGTGACGCTGCCTTCAAAAAAAAATGCATATTCCAGGGCCAGCCGGTTGGCTCAGGTAAGGTTAGAGCACAGGGTGCAGTGCTCATAACACCAAGGTTGCCAGTTCAATTCCCACATGGGCCAGTGAGCTGCGCCCTCCACAACTAGATTGAAACAACTACTTGACTTGGAGCTGATGGGTCCTGGAGAAACACTGTATCCCAATTTAAAAAAAAAGAAAGAAAAGGGAGTGCTATATCCTCGGCTCCTGTTTTAAAAAAAAAAAAAGAGGGCCGGCCGAGTGGCGCAGTGGTTAAGCGCTGGCCTCGGAAGCCAGCGGCCCCGGTTCGGTCCCACATGTGAGGGCCAGTGACACTGCCCTCAAAAAAACAAAAACAAAAAAAGAAAAATGCACATTCCAGTCTTGAATATCTTAGAAATGGGTTGTAGGAGTCTCTATTTTACTTTATTTTTTTCGAGGGCAGTGTCACTGGCCCTCATATGTGGGAACTGAACCGGGGCCGCTGGCGTCCCAAACCAGTGCTTAACCACTGCGCCACTCGGCCGGCCCGGAATCTGTATTTTAATAAGCACCCCATCTAATTCTGATGCAGATGGACTACATTTTGGGAAAAATTGGCTATGGGGAGAGCTAATACCTTTATGGTCTTTAAAAAAAATCCTGAAACTTTGTATTGGGACATACTGAGATCCTTTTGAATTCTATAATTCTGTGAGAAGCTGTTAAGTAATTTGCAAGGAAGGTCCTTGTAGTAAAATGAGCTCCTTGGAATATAGTGCAGAGCAGTTCATTCACTCAACAAACATTCATTGCTTTCCTGGTACGTACAGCCAAAATCCAGGTGCCCGGGATTCTTTCACTCATTTGGCAGCTATTCACTGTGCTCCTGCTGTGTGCCAGGTACTGGAGATGATTAAAATAGCTTCTGTCAATAAAAGTCCACAGTGTCAGAGTGCAGCTGAGTAGGTCTTAAGTTGCCACTTGTTATTATCTTTGAAACTGGCTGCCTCAGAGCAGTCAGTTTTTTGTTGGAAGGAAAAGGCACTGCCATATTCACACTCTGAATCCTGAGATGATGTTCTTTTATCACGTTCCAAATTTCCCAAATCTTTATAAGGAAGTCTGGGGTGGGGAATGGGGGAAGCATTGATTGCACAGGGTCGTCTGGTAGCTTTTGATTTTGGTTTATGAAGGAAATGTAGACTTGTTATACATAATGGCTAGCCACTGCCGCTTTACTTTCACACTGCAGTGGGCTTATCACCTGAGCACAAGTGCTTTCTCCTATTTGCAGTGTCTTAGTTTTAGGATTTCTGGGTCAAGAGAGGTTATCTTGTATGAGGTTATCTTAGTAATCCTGCCTGGACAGCTCAGTGTTCCCTAGACTTTATAGATGTTAGAATTTTTCCAGTGGTCTGGCTTCCACATTCATGATCTTATTTGATTCTTACACTAGCCTGAGAGGTACATAATGGAAGGGAATATCGCCATTTTACAGATGTGACTTTGCAATTCAGAGCAGTTCCCCAGTGGCAGCCACACTAGGCCCCTGGCCTGCTGACCTCTCCTCTGCTGCTCTTTCCACCTCGTTCAGTTGCCTCCTGAGCAGTGCATTCGCCCTTCCTGTGGTCATCAGGACTTGCATGAAACAGCATGTTTGGAACTAAACCAAGGATTCCTCTCCAAATGTTGTATCTTGAGTTATGTCCTTTTCAGGAAAAAGCCGAAGCATGTCCTCCAGGCTGTTGCTGTCATTCATGTTTTACTCCTGATCTGGCTTCCCAGACGGTCCTACAATAACATGTCCCTTTTCCTCCCACAGAGAAGAACCTACGACAGAGCAAGGACTACCAACAAGTGCTGCTGGATGTCAGGCGGTCCCTACGGCGGTTCCCTCCTGGTGAGAAGCTCTCTCGTTCTTGCTATGCAGGCTTCCTGTCCCAGTTGCACTTATTTCCTGTATGGGTGCTTGCCAGCCCTGGGGAGTTTCCATCCCAGCACACAGTGTGACCTAACTTGCAGGACCCTGCCTCCTCAGGGACCATTTGCACTCTCAGTCTGCTGAGTCATCCTTTCATTTACCAGGTCACACTCAGACACCCGCCTGTGAAGGCATGAGCCAAAAATAATTTCTCTTGGCCTAGAAGTGAGAGAAGAGGTTTTTTCCCCTTTCAGTGCCACAGAAGAGACTTCGTAGGGATTGCTAGAGCTATCAGCCTGGCTTTAAAAAGTAGATTGGGGGCTGGCCGAGTGGCGCGGTGGTTAAGCGCTGGCTTGGAAAGCCAGCGGCCCCGGTTCGGTCCCACATGTGAGGGCCAGTGACACTGCCCTCAAAAAAAAAAAAAAAAAGAAAAAAAAGATAGATTGATTTAGAAGTGGGTATTAACAAGAACTATTAATACCTTCATTTGATTAGATTTATAAATAGTGATATCTTGCATATACATATGTTGAGTTCCTTGGGCTGGAAAGGGGGCCATTCCCTGCATGTTTAAAGAGTCAGTTCCTAAAATTGCCTCCCCATTCCAGGAAGAATGAGAAAAATGACCATTGTCTGCATTTTTACAGTGAAGGAAACTGGGCGACAAATCTCATATTTGTGATCTGTTTCTCTTCGTTTGGCAACTCCATCCTTACGTCCAGGAAGAAAGGGGAATTGCTAAAGGAAACAGAACCTCTAAACCCATTGCTTCAGTCTTCTGAACCCAGGCTCTGGCTTGGATTTTGTCTGTTTAAGGTCCTTGTTTCCTGCTTGCATCCTTCCTCCCTGGAGAGGTTCTTGGGATTCTCATGTAGCCTGCCATCTTATATTTTTAATTTTTATTTATTTATTTTTATTATGGTATAATTGACAGACAACATTATATTAGTTTCAAGAGTACAACATGATTTTACATTTGTTTGGATCCAACTTGGTTTTGATGAAAACATATGCCCATGGTCCAGTCCCTTTTTCCTGTCGTGCTTTGGGTGAGACCATACAGGATGGATACCTCCCATTTTTCTCCCTAGGTAATCGTTTTCCCTCTGCACCCTTTAGTCCTCTTCCATTTATGTAACATCAGTCTATGATATACTTTCTATAAGCTGAATTCTCCCTGTGGTTTCATACTGTTTGCAATCATGTTTTTCTGAGCTTAGCTGACCACTCTTATACTGAAAATTCAAACAGCGTTTAATTTTTTCTTTCACTACTTTTATGACTTTACCTATCCATAATACTTAGTTTACTTCATTTTCTTTTTTTTTTTTTTTTAAAGATTTTATTGGGGAACTGGGGAAGGGGAACAGACAAGTTGCTGTCCTTTTATTCTTCAGTCTAGTTGCGGAGGATGTTACTTCACCTGGCCCATGTTGGTATCGTCATTGCGCTCTTCTTGGGCAGATCGGTCGCCAGCCTCTGGATGGTCGCTCATGGCGGCTATTAGCAGCTCACACCGGCTGCTGGCCTCTCACGCTGGCTGCTGGCCACTCACTGTAGCCTATGGCAGCCCACTGCAGCAGGGGCTGCAGCTATGCCGTCCCAGGACTCACAGCAGCCCAGCTCCAGGTGGAGCTGTTAGCTGTCGAGGGCAGTGTCACTGGCCCTCATATGTGGGATCTGAACCCGTGCTGCTGGCGTCCCAAGCCAGCTCTTAACCAATGCGCCGACTCAGCTGGCCCTACTTCATTTTCTTTTTAATTTTATCTTTTAGAGTACGCCCTTTTGAGAAGGGGTAGGGTGAATATGGCAAGAGATGAGCTTCGCTCTCGCCTTAAACCCTTTGTTCTGTTTAGTCTGGGCCTTTACATTAGTTGTTTTAACTAATGATGTAGGGAAGCTGTGCTATGTGCCTTTCTTCCAAAGCAGTTCACAAGGCCAAGGCGTGGCGTCTTTATATTCAAAGCCAAATGAGCTGAGGAGCCACACTGCCAGAACTGGCCGCATCTTCAGGCTCCCCTGCTTCCAGCTGCATCTTTGGATCAGTACTTCCTGTGATAATTTGGTTTGGTTCAGAGTGAAACATGCAATTAAATTTTTTTAAAATATGATTTATACCTACAGAAAAGTAGCAAAAATAGGACAAAGAATTCCCCAGATAGCTTTTACCAGATTTTCTTACATGTTAACATCTTATTATATTTGCTTTCTCTCCTTTTCCATATGCAGACACACATTTTTTTCTGAACTATTTAAAAATAAATTACAGACATGGTGCTCCTTTGTCCCTAAATATTTCAGGGTGTATTTCCTAAAACCAAGGCTCTTACCCAATCGCAATGCACTTGTCAAAATCAGTAAAACATTGAAAAATACTGCCATCTGATTACAGATTTTATTAAGAGTTCACCATTTATCTCAATAATGTCCTTTATAGGAAAAGGAAATACAGTTCATGCATTTCCCATTTAGGCATCATGTATATCTCTTCAGTCTCCTTTAATCTGGACTAGTTCCTTTGTATTTTATAACAGGCCAGTTATTTCATAAAATTTCCCTCCATTTGGATTTGTCTGGTTATTTCCTCATTATTAGATCTAGGTTCATACACCCTTGACAGGAATTGCACAGAAGTGCTGCTGAGTTCTTTCCAGTGCATCAGAAGGCACATGCTGTGGAGTAGTCACACTGCTGGCAATGTGAACTGTGGTGACTTAGTCAAGATGGAATCTGCGTGTTCCTGCACTGTGAGGTTGCTGGTCTGTGGCTCTTTCCTGTATGTGTGCGGATCTTGATATGTGTCACCAAGATACAACTTTAATTTTATTAAACACTTTTCTGAAGATCCGTTACCAGCTGCCTTCCCAACCTCCATTTACTCGGTGGCTTGCCATGTTCAAGTGCATCTCCGTTCCCCTCCCCCTCCACAGGCATGCCAGAAGAGCAGAGGGCAGGGCTCCAGGAAGAGCTGATTGACATCATCCTCCTCATCTTGGAGCGCAACCCTCAGCTTCACTACTACCAGGGCTACCATGACATCGTGGTCACATTCCTGCTGGTGGTGGGCAAGAGGCTGGCAACATCCCTGGTGGAGAAACTGTCTACCCACCACCTCAGGTACCAGCGAGAGGAACATCAGAGCCTCCCCAGGATAGCCCCTCAGCCCATTTTCTAGGCAGTGTTTTCAGTGGTTTGAGCCCCATTCCATCCCCACCCCTGAGCTTTGTATTTGGTCTGACCAAGCTCATGAGTTGTCCCCCTCTAGGGATTTCATGGATCCAACAATGGACAACACCAAGCACATATTAAACTACCTGATGCCCATCGTCGACCAGGTGAACCCAGAGCTCCATGACTTCATGCAGAGGTATTTATGCGACGCGCGCACACACGCACACGCGCACCCTCATCTTTCTGTAACCTGTGTTTCTTCCTCACAGTCTAGCTCATTATCATCTTACGTTGATTAGTGTTACGTTCTTCCGGGGCGTCCTTTTCAGTTACCAGCTACTTGGATAATTCAGTTCTGTACACAGTCTTGGAGCACTTTTTGGGTACTGTGCCCCTTTGGGATGCAAGTGATGTCACAGCCCGTGCTCCTGAGGAGTTTACATGTAGCGGGAGAGGTGGGCAAGGCTAGTATGCCAGGGTAGTCCTGTTGGATCCAAAGGTGAGAAAGATAGGGCCACCTATGGGAGGTTTTATTCACCAAGTACCAAGAAGAAATATTTCTTTGTAAATCTCATATGATTTTTTTTTTCCTTCTCTTGAGTTAGAAATGTGTCCTTGGCCAGTACCTCACTTTTTTTTTTTTTTTAATAATGGCTATGTCTTAAGATCTTTCAGTCATCTCATGTTAACTGAAAAATTAATACAGTTTTGTTTTCAAACCTGAATATGTGCCTGTGCCCCGCAAAAGGGTATGACTTTCTCAGAAGGAAAATCATGTTATAGTTTTCTGAAAACAGATACTTCTTGTTCCTGTAATAGACATTTGTTGGCCATGAGGAGAGCACCCAGTAAAATAAGGCAACCAGGACCCTGTAGTATTAATAATGTTATGGGCGGGCCAACTGGTGCGATGGTTAAGCGCTGGCCTGGGAAGCCAGTGGCCCCTGTTCGGGTCCCACATATGAGGGCCAGGGACACTGTCCTCAAAAAATAAATAAACAAAAATAATAATGTTGTGATGGTAGGCACATTTTAAGGACTTTGTATTTTGTGAGGAGAAAAGGCAGAATTCCTAGGTGGCTGAATTTTCCAGAAAGCATATTTCCCAAATGCTCCCTTCTCATAGCACTGAGGACAAAGAAGGCCCAGAGAAAGGAAAGGGATGACTCGGCAGGCAACCTAACATCTGGATTTCCTTGCTCCTAGAGCCGAGGTGGGGACCATCTTTGCCCTAAGCTGGCTTATCACCTGGTTTGGGCACGTCCTGTCTGACTTCAGGCACGTCGTGCGGTTATACGACTTCTTCTTGGCTTGCCACCCGCTGATGCCCATTTACTTCGCAGCTGTGGTAGGTGCAGGCTGTGAGCCTGTGGCTAGGTTTACTATCACACGTTCTAGCTTGATCATTTCCCCTAAGGGAGACCTGGTGATTTTGGAAAGATGCAAAAGAGAGCATTTCCCAAACTGGTGTGCTGCACACCATTCTGTGCAACAGTAATGGGAGTGTCATGGAAAAATATGTTCTGTGTAAAAATAAGTTTGGAAAATGCTGGTTAAACAAAGTTAAACAGATTGGTTTATTGCGTGATTCTTCTGACCTTTAAAATGCTCACCTGTGTTGTGACATCTCCTAGATTTAGTACAAACTGCCAGCTCTGGGTTTAAGAAAAGCAGAGATGTGGCATTATGATAGAAAATTGAGATGGTTCCAGGGGGCTGGGGTGCAGTTATTAAGGGCCTGAATCATTGGGGGGTGGGGGAGGGGGCAGGGACTCATGGGCGCTCTTCATTGCTCTAAAGAGAACAAGGCCATTCTTTCTACTGTTTTGAACCATTTTTTTCCTGTGCTAGACCCTCAGGAATCTTCCAGTAATCCCTCTCCTCTTCTCCCCCCTAAAAGAATCTCCTGACCAATTTAACTGGTCAGTCTTCCATATCATGGGGTAGAGTTTGCCTCTAATAGGAAGGGCCAGTCCAGTAGGAAAAGCACTCAGATGTGTACAGTATTATTCCCTTGATGGCTACAAGAGTTTGCCAGACATTTGGGGTCTGTTATCTATTTAAATTCATCCCTAAGGAGAATGGAATGCACATGGCCAAGGCTTTGTCTGTTCTGGTGTCTGATGCAAGGCCTTGCTCTTCACAGATCGTGTTGTATCGAGAGCAGGAAGTCCAGGATTGTGACTGTGACATGGCTTCGGTCCACCACCTGTTGTCCCAGATCCCTCAGGACCTGCCCTATGAGACGCTGATCAGCAGAGCCGGGGACCTGTTTGTTCAGTTTCCTTCATCCAAACTTGCTGAGAAGGCAGCTGCCCATCAGCAAACTGTGAAGTGAGTGAGACTGAGGCACTGCTTGGGATTTGGCGGGGAGCAGAATGATGCAAGATTGTGTCAGGTGGGGACAGGGCTGGGGGTCTGTTTCCAGTGCTCTAAGCTGATGCCAGTGGAATCCCCACTTTAGTCATCCTGGGTCTTTATAAAGAAGAGTTTCCTGAGCAATGAATGGCTCCCCGCTCAGCCCGTTTCTTTCCTTCTCTTTTCCTTTCATACTATTTCCGTCTTTCTGTCTCCTTCTCAGCAGAACGGCAGCCTCTACTTTCAAAGACTTCGAGCTGGCATCCGCTCAGCAGAGGCCTGACATGGTACTGCGGCAACGGTTTCGGGGACTTCCGCCTGAGGAGCGAACAAAAGACGTCCTGACCAAACCAAGGACCAACCGCTTTGTGAAACTGGCAGTGATGGGGTTGACAGTGGCACTTGGGGCGGCCGCTCTGGCCGTGGTAAAAAGTGCTCTGGAGTGGGCCCCTAAGTTTCAACTGCAACTGTTCCCCTAAATGCCAGAGAAGACACTTCCTCTGACATTACATTAAGGTCTCGCCCTTCCATGGAAGGATGGGGAGGGGTGGGCTGTCCTTTATTAAAAGGGTTTCTGTCAAGGGTTTTCTATTCCTGCCACCCTTCCCTGCCTGCCCTCGGTTTGCCTTTGCTCCAGAGGCCAATAGCAGAGCCTGCCTGACACTGGGCACTGGGGGCCTGGGCTTAGAACTCCTTCTTCATGGGGGCTTCTGAATGGACTCTCCGCTACCTCCTCTTGTGCTGGAGGAAATGGAGTTTTTTAGCTCCCAGACGCCTTTGGAACCCACTGGGCCTGGTTGTTGGGGACCCTCCTGGCTGCCCAGTAGCAAGTATGCTGGACCACTGAATGCCCGCCTCACAGCGTTTCCAGTCCTGTCTGCTTCAACCGGACAAAGAAGGAAGGAGCTTCTGCTAAGGAAGCCGGAATGAAGGCTCGCCGGGAACAAGACTGGTCCCTCTAAGAGCAGCCTCATTAGCTGGTCAGAAATCGAGGAGGTAGATGTGGACGAGGTGACAGGAAATCCTGCCAGTTTTCAGCCGAGATATCACTGGGGCATTTCCAGTCAAACGGGAAGGAATGTTAAGTTTTAGGGCCCAGGCACAGACTGATTTTACCTGCCTTCCCCCCCCCCCCATTTGAGCCTATAAGCCACACAAAGTTGCTTATAAAAGACTGTTTTATTACTGTTTTTAGAATTACGTAACACCCAACATGTGCAGTACCTTCACTTTAAAAACAATAGTTCCTTCATGGAAAAGAATAGCTCTCATCGGGAGGATGAGCTTCCAAGGCCCGGAAGTTGCCTTTTAACTCAATTATTTAACATTCTATTGTATCCAGAGTTGCTATTTGTAAATGGCCCCACGCTTCCAAAGTGCCCATTTCATGTCCAGCTTTCCTTCCTGTTTTCCTCAGATCACCCATCTACTTCCAAATAGGCACCCACTCACTACTTTGGGTTTGTGTTTTGGGTTTGATTTATCTCAACTGCTGGTCTCTCCTTCCCAGTTGGAAATGAAATGTCATTGGAAACTTGTCAGCTCCCAGAAAGGGACAAACGCAGCCTGAAGAGTGTGGTGGGAGCCTGGACCACCAGCTCCCTGCCCCAAGCTGCCTGAGGACTCGCCAGCCTTAGGGAACCAGACAGAGCATCTCAGTCCTTCTGGGACAACTTTTCCTGTAAGCAAAGCCAGGTGTGTTTTAGATTAATCCTGGCTTGAAATAAAAGTGCCTTTTGCTGCTTTAAAGAATTGGGGTATATAGTATGAAGCGGCCGTGTACTTTAATTTTCCTGGTCCCTCTCTGGCACTGTTCTTTCTTGACAGGTGTTTTCTTAAAGGGCACAAGTCCCTTACCCTACCCACACATCCACATCCTTCCCGCATGCCCACTGTGTGCAGAATGGAGGGCAGTTAGCATGCCTGGCAGCCGGCGATCCTGGAGAGGTTAGGAAAGGCGTCAACATTTGAGTTGCACTTTAAAACCAAAAAAAGTGATGGGTCATTCTTTATAGCAGAGTCCCACCTGGGATGAGTTTAATGTGCATGGATTCATCTAGAACGGGTCGGCAAACTGCAACTCACGAGCCACATGCGGCCCTTTGGGTACGTGCATGTGTGAATTTTTCTTATTTTAATAAAGATATAATTAATACTATTGTTATAATATTAAATTTTCCTTATTTGTAAAAATATATTTATGGATCTCGAATAATTTTTAAATTGTTGTGAGGGACAGGATTGGCTCTTCCATCTCAAAAGTTTGCCGACCCCTGATATAGAAAGTGGTGGATATATCGAGACAAAGGGAATTCTTCCAGGATCCATAGGTGATGATGTGACAGATATTCCCAGTCTTCTCCCATAGCAAGTTTGTCCTCTTGTCACCTTTACAAAAGGACAGCAGCATCGGCTGCTGCTGCTCTTGCTACAGGCACTCAAGCCTCTCGGGAAATACGTAGGGAATTAATAGGGAAGAGGATCAGGGTCCCAGCACCACCGCTTTTTGAATCCCAGGAAACAAGTGGCATTTGCTTCTGTTGTGGCCTAAGGGGAAGAAAGTTCGTTGGTTTTATAGCTTTGCTGACATCAGGCTTCTCCCCACCAATGAGAAGAAGGCATTATCTTTTTACCTTTAGGTGGGTTACTATTCTGTAAAGAATATGTGTAAATATTTTGTATAGAGCCCTGTATGAAATAAACAGCCATATATGGTTACTAATCTGTCATTCTGCCTGTCACCACTTGCGGGCAGTGGACCCTGGTTTTCTGGCCTTGATGCTCCCTCCCCGCCTCCCACCCCTGGCCTGGGACTGTGTGTGGTCTGTGAACTCCAGATTGACGTTGACAGGCCTGGACTCCTGCAGTCCTTTTTCTATATTTCACCTGCAGTAAGTATGACCTACACCTTCCAGATGCTGCCTGCTCACAGGTGGTGCTGCTTAATCTGGGGTGATCTTGACTATTGTTCACACTTTGTTCTGGGGGTGCCTTTGTCTCTGAAGGCTGACATTCGCTATTGGAACCTAACCAGAGCCTGATGTGGGATGCAACTGTGTCTCCACATATAATTTCCACCCACAAAGGAGCTGTGAGAACTGTTCTCGACAAGGCTTGCAACATCTTAACCCTCCCCGCCTGTCACCTCCACCCTGAAGATGGGCCAATCACAGAGACAAGAATGCATGTCGTCTGGGATGTTTATTAATGTTTCTCTGGCCCAGAGGGAAGAGGTGGCATCACAGCACCCTGGTAATGTCCCACCACCGTTGGCCAGCCGCCCATGCTGCCCTTTTGATCTGCCTCTGAGTACACAGGCCAGGACACTGCGCTGCCTCTAGGAGCTCACACCAGAGTTGCACTGAAGGAGTCATTTAAGTGGCACTTCCATAGGAGTTGATGTTTGAATGTAAAAAGGAGAATTTTGGAAACTGGAACATGGAAGAAAAGGTGTAGGTGGTATAATAAATACTTGGTTTTTGTCCCCAGTTCCCCTAAAATTCTTAGAAATTCCCAAGTGATTGGACTTTTGTTGTTAGTGATTCCCTTTTGATCACTCCCACCTGAATTTATACTCATGAGATGACTCAAGGTGGGCCCCCGAAATAGCCTCAGAATGGGGCAGGTCACCAGAAAGGACAAGTGATTAGAAAGTGGGAACTTGCAGCTTCACCCACTGACCTCTTGGAGGAGATGGTGGGGCTGGAGATTCAACTCTACACAAACTTGATTTAGAGATTCAGAGCTTTGGGTGATGACACACCAAGATGCTAGGAGAGCAATGCTCCAGGGGGCTTTTGAGCTCTGCACCCTTCCCCCATACCTTGCTCTATTCATCTCTTCCATTGGGCTGTTTCGAATTGTATCTTTTATAATAAGTCAGTAAACGTAAGTGTTTTCCTGAGTTCTGAGAGCCCTTCTAGCAAATATTGAACCTGAGGGGGAGTGGTGGGAACCCCTGAATTTGAAGTTGGCCAGGCAGAGGTGTGGGTAGCCTGGATGCTCCATTTGCAGCTGGCATCTGAAAGGCGCTGAGCCCTTTAACTTGTGGGATCTGATATTAACTCCAGGTAGTGTCAGAATTGAATTGAACTGTTGGGAACCGAGTGGTCGGGGAGAAATGGTATCAGAAAATAGTACACAACCTGCAAAGCTGAGGGGACAGTAGTCTGAAAACAACAGCTGAAGAAAAAGTGTGCGTGTTTTGTAGACAGCAAAGCCCAGGAGGACCGGAGTTTGGAGTCTGTGGAGAGATGGAGTGGCAATGTCAGTGGACAGGTGCTTAGGACTCAGACCAGGGACAGCTTTGAGCACTGACTGTGGAAGGGAGTTGGGACTGTAGGTGACTTGGGGTGGAGTGGGGGGTGAGGTTGGGCCATGACCCAAACTGGGTTTACAAAGAGAATTATTGGTATCATGATAGTAAGGGTGTTACTTCCTGGCAGTGTGAATTTCTGCAAGTCACAACTGAGACTGATTGTCAGTAACAGTAAAATAAGGATAGTCCCATAGAGCATGGAGTGTTTAATGAAATGATGTTTGAGAAAATGCTTTACGAACTATGAGGTCATGCAAGTGTTTTGATTCCATTTCAGTGGATATTTATTAATCAGTAAATGTCTTTAACCAGCCGGGCAACTGGGTTCCGCGCTCATCCAGGGATTAAGTGGTAACTAAAAAGAATAGGACAGAGGCTTTTGCCAAACCCAACGAAGAGATGATGGGGCCCCCGAGGCTCAGCCTGGCTTTCTTTTCTTTCCCTGCCCAGTTGTCTCCATGTTTTCTGCTGGTGGCTCCTGCTGACATTTTTCCTGTCCTTACAAAGGCCCTCTACTTGCTGGTAATCTTTGCCCCAGATTTACATATGGTTGGAATTCGCCCAGAAGCCTTTGTGAGCTGGCAAGGCTGTGGGCTTGAGTGGCTTTCATGCTAGGCCCAGACACTGGAGGAAGACATGTGTTGGCGCTGGCACAGGGCCCATCCTCCACTTCCTGCCCACACCTGCAGCAGCTGCTTGTATCTGAGCAGTGGGCTTCCACTCGCCTTCTGCTCCGGGAGACAAAGGTCGTGTCACACGAGTACATTTGGGCCTCCTGCTGTTTCCTCCGGCAGCTGGTTTGAGTCAAAGCCCTTGGGGTTTGGCTTCAAGTCTGCTCTAGACAGTTGGCAGGAGCTCCTGAGGTCTGGGGCCAAGGCCTGGGGTGACCACTTGGGAAACGGAGCACCTCCACTTGACCCTGCAGTAGGGAGCACTTGTAAGTCTGCCCATCTTTGGTCCTTTACCCACTGGCGCATCGAGTATGGCACTCGAGGCTAGAACCCTGGAGCAGCCCTGTCCCCCTCCATTTTGGCTGCAGCAGGCTCAAACTCCCTACCCATGTTGGCATGGATGGGGTGGGCCAAGTGAAGAGATGCAGCCAACGAAGCCCCATCTGTCTGTCTGATTCTCACTTTTGATACAGCCATAGGTAAAGAAATACTTCATTAATACTTTGAGAAAAAGAATGATGCAGGGGAACTGAAAAGGCCTCAGCGTGAGTACTGGGGGTGATGGCCACAGTGAACTGGAGGATTAGTGTACCCTTGTGATGAGAGCCACTATGACTCTGGGCCACTCCTGCCACCTGGAAATGAGGACCCAAGGTTACCAAGCTTCAGCTCTTCCAAGAGAGGTTGGGCATCTAGATTTTAATATAGTACAGTAATGCCTTGGTTTGTGAGCATAATTCATTCCAGAAACAAACTACTTGTATTGCAAGACATCACTCTTTAACCAAGTTAAAACGTATTAGAAATGTTTGCTCGTCTTATGGAACACTCGCAAACCAAGCTACTTGCAATCCAAGGTTTTACTGTATCTCTCAATTTAAATATGGCAACCAATTCCCCTTTCTAAAACAATATTGGTGGACTGGGTACAGCTGTAGCTTACCAATTTGCATCCTCTGCACCAAGAGAATGGTCCCTCTCTTTCCTCTTGTGCTCAGGCCCCTGAGGGATGCCAAGATGGGCCCTGGCAGGAGAGGAGGGAGCTGGTAAGAGAAAGTGTCTGCCCCAACCTGGGCCCCATCTCACTCTCCTGCAGCCCAGCTCTCGGCTGCTTCTGCGTCCTCCAAGTCAGTGGCTCGGCCTGACCAGTTCTCACTCCCAGGGCGGGAGGCTGCCCCAACGTGCCCTTCAGCTATGACAACTGCCATGAGCCAACACCAGCAGAGCAGGCAGAGCAGAAAGGCACCTTCTCAGATCTCTGCGCAGTGCCTGGGGTCAACTCTTTCAAGTCTTGGCACCCAAGGACAGGGTGGCAATGCATTTCCAGAGGCTTTGTGGTGGCCATCCAATACCACATCTCACTGGGTGGGTGGGTGGGTGGGTGGGTGGGTGTGTGTGTGTGTGTGTGTGTGTGTGTGTGTGTGTGTGTGTGTCATAAAATGCAGTCAAAACTTACAGAATGGACCGTTTTATTCATCTCTGTCCAGCAGAGGGAGGACTAAGAAATATTGCTGGACCAATACTATGCCATCTTGCCTGAGATGTTAAAATGAGAATGGACAAGCTCACCCTCAATTGCAGCAGTTTCGCTTGATCCTGAAATGTCTGTTCCCCGATCCTGGTCACCTCCTGAGAGGCCAGAGGGAGCAGCAAGCCTATCCTGCCAGCCTGTAGCTGCTGCCTCACCCCCTTCCTGCCCCTCCAGCCCACACGGATCTGCACACCCTGCTTTGTGGACTCCCCACACACTGCAGACTCTATCTGGGTGAATACTGACCCAAGAACATCCTTCCCCTCAAGCCGGGCACAGGGGTGTCAAGCGGCTCATAGATCCACTTCCTCGAGAGCTTGGGATCCTGCAGAGTCCCAGCCCAAGCCCCTCGAACAGATACCACACTCATCCCTTCCTGGAAAACCATTTTAATCAGCTTACACCAGCAGCAAAGAGGAAGATGCAAAAGCTGGACCTGATGGGCTGTGCTTTACAAACTGCCAGGTCTCCCTCTCGGCTCTGAACAGAATTAGCAGCAATTCTAAGAGGCCCCAGGCCTCCCAACAACAATGCCAGAGCACAGTCACCCCCAGAAAGAGGATGGGGAAACGGCAGGCTGTGAGAATTCAGCGTTCAGCAGACAAGGATGGTGCACGGTGGGTGAGGACTCACAGAGCTCTCGGAGGCTCTGTCCAGCAAGGCCTCTGGCCAGGGCTGTGGTTAAGGCTGGGTCAGGCAGAGGTGGGAGCTGCAAAGAAGAGATGAGAGGTCTGGCCAGCAAGCCCCAGGGGGAGGGCAAAGGCACTGGGGCAGAGGCGGCTGTACACAACAGCCACCCCGGGAAGGGGGGTGAGGGGGGGCTTGCAACACCCCTAGCAAACAAGGCCATTCCCATCCATGCAGCTCAGGGGCCTTGGCATCTTCCAGGCTGGAATCAGAGCCAAAGCACCTGCCGTGTCCCACAGCAACTTGTGAACGGCGGCTGGGTCAGCGTGGGGACCAGGCCATCTTCAGCTCAGTGGCAATTCTGACAGCTGGGGTGGCAAGGAATCCCATTCACCCGGCAGCGGCAGCCCGCACTGGTGTCTCCTGGGCCCTAGAGGATGGATAGGGATGGGTGGGTGGAGAGAAGACCGGGCAGGGAAGACAGTGCCCCGCACGGTATTCCATCACCGCCAACGCAGTGCTCAACCTGGGCAGGCGCCCTGCTCCTCAGCTCGCCCTTTTAGCTTTAGCTACCTGATGGAGGCCATCATGAGGCCTTTCTGGGCTCCCGCAGCACCCCCATTAGGTGGCCTCACTGCCCACCTCTAGACCCAGAATACGGAAAGGAGTTGATGGCTTTTGCATATTCTGGGTCAGCAAGTTGGCAGCATGGGAAAAGGTGGCTTCCTCTGCCTCCATCTATCTCGATGCCAATCTGTAGATAATGAGTGCCCAGTTCTAGGAACACATCCCTAACCATGACAGCTACCCTATGCGGAATGCTGGCCATGTGACAGGCACCCTGCTAAGGGAGTCTCTTGCCTTTTTTTTTGTTTGTTTTTACAGTGATTTTATATTTAGAATTAGCCAGCTGGACTCGGTTTAGATGATCCCAATTTTGTTGGCAACATCCAAAGCATCATAGTCAGGAGCCAATTGAACATATGTCTTCTTCCCTCCATCAGGCCTGATCAGGGTGCTGACCTTGGCCATGTCAATGTCATAGAGCCTCTTCCCAGCCTGTTTGATCTGGTGCCTGTTGGCCTTGACATCCACAATGAACACACTTGTACTATTGTCTATTTTCCTCCTGGCTGACTCGGTAGTTAGGAGGGCTGGATGATGGTGCGGTGGTCAAGCTTGTCTCTCCTGGGGGCGCTCTTCCCAGGACTACTTGGGTTGTCTTCCGAGTTCAGAAGGTGGGTGATGTGCAGATCTTTTTTTGTGGCTATGGGCGCCTTTTCAGCTCTGTTTTCTTTGCCTTCAAAACCTTTGCTTTGGCTTCAGCTTTGGAAGGGGCAGAGGCTTCCTTCTTCGCTTTCAGCGCCATCTTTGTGACAAGCCTCTTACATTTTTTTCCTTTGATTCTGACAGGCCTGATATAGGCCCTGCTATCACCTCCATTTCACAATTGAAACAACTGAGGCTCAGAGAAGGCAGTAAGTTCCTTGCACACAAAAGCAGCCACAGACAGTTGGTAAGTGAATGGGCTGTGTGCTTCCCTAACTTAATTTTTGGCTAAAATTTGGATTTCATATAATTTTCACAAGTCACAAAATATTTTTTTTTCCACCAGTTTTTAAAAATGTAAAAAACGTTCTTACTTCACAAGCTGCACAAACACAGGTGGTGGGTTGGACTGGGCCCATGCACTGCAGTTTCCCAATCCCCCCTCTAGGGTAAGGTCCCCTCCCCACACCTCTCCTGAGTCCTCTACCCCCACAAGGACTCACCCCTGGGCCCCAGCGCGGGCCCTTGGTGACCCAGCAGATCTCGGTGTGGCAGACGGTGCAGCGGATCCAGTCGCAGCCATCCTTCTTCTGCACCACAATCTGGCACTGTGGGCAGTGCATGGCCTCGCCCTGTTGCAGCATGGACTGGGGAGGACAGGAGTGACCATGGGGCCAGGCGGGGGCAGCGGCCCGGTCTCACCCCCTCCCTACTGCAGAGAGAAACTGGCAACACTGCGGGAGCTGTGGAATCGCTGGGGTCTCCTCCGTCGACCCAGACACACATCCTGTTGCTCCCACCTCACCACTTGACCCAAGTCCCAGCTCCAAATGGGAGCGACACCAGCAAGCAGGGAGGTCAAAGCCTCCAAGACCATGTGAATCTCAGCCATTTCTGAGAAGTTCCAACCCCCAGCTAGCTCACAGATCCCCAGGCCTTCAGCCCTGTCGCAGCCTCACCCTCAGCATTTCCGTCGTCTGCCGGGCGGCTACATCGTTCTGAGCCCGCAAAGCCAGGTCGTCCTGGTACTCCTTACAGTTCATCTGCTCATGAATGGCCTGCAGCGGGGTGAAGGGCTCCAGGTAAGAAGGTTCCCCAGGGGGTTAGGAAGCTGGGAGAGCCAAGGGAGGCAGAGCAGGCATCCACACGAGCGCTAATGATGCCTCTGGATGTTGCCACTGACATGCCCTCACTTTGTCAGCTATACACCCATTTTACAGAAGAGGACACTGACACCAGAGAGGTGAGACCAGGGTGAACACCTAGGATAACAACATATACCTATTTTAAGTCCCAAGGGGCACAGGAACCCTTAAACAACCTCCCCCCAGGCTGCAGCCCCTAGTGCCGGGCTAGGTTCTGCCCTGCTTCAGGCCCAATGCTCCAAGACTGGGCCTGCTTAGGCTGCAACCAGGCTCAGTCCTGTCTACTCTTCACCAGTCTAATGGTCAGCTGCTGATGGTGGAGGCAGGGATCGGCCTGGGGTGAGAGTTCAGTCCAGGGTCAGGGCTTTGTCCAAGGCTTAGGCTCAGTTTGGGGCCCAGGCCAGGCCCTGTCACTGACACGCAGCTCTAAGCCATGACAGCCAGGCCAGTAGCACAGCTCCCTCCCCAGGAGAAGCAGCACTGAGCTGCAGTGAACACTGAGCAGGGCTAGGGTGACAACGCAATGTGGGTCCTCATCCGCACCTTGCAAAGCAGACAGTTGACGTGGAAACACACGGGGCAGGTGAACTCATTGACATCATCCTCAAAGAAGCACCATCCCTTGCAGTCTGGTGTCTTGCAGTGATAGCTGAAGGCACTTCGATTCTCGGCGATGGAGACGCCTAGATCCAGAAACCGCTGGTAATCCTCAGGGGTCAGCAGCTGCCAACACACCACAGCCTTGGTCTCTGGGGTTTAGAACACCTGATATGTGACCCTCCTTGCCACCAAATATCTTCCTGGAAACTCCCAATCCATAAAGTCCAACCCAGCCCAGGCTCTTTGCTTCACATTACTCTCGGTATTAAAAAAAAAAAAGTTCATTCAAAAAGTGGATTAAGGGTCTGGCCGAGTGGCACGTTGGTTAGGAGCTGGCTTGGGACACCAGCTCTGAGCAGCGGGGCCCCAAGGGCACAGGAACCCACATATGAGGGCCAGTGACACTGCCCTCTACAGCTAAGGTGGTGAACAACAGCTCCACCTGGAGCTGGGCTGCCCTGAGTCGCTGGCGAAGGTGTAGGCTGTGGGCTGCCATAGGTTACAGTGAGTGGCCGGCCGGCAGCCGGCGTGAGCAGCCGTTCAGAGGCCAGCAACCAATCTGCCTCAGCCGGGAAGAGTGCAAAGATAATACCAACATGGGCCAGTGAAGCAATGTCCTCCACAACTAGACTGAAGAACAAAAGGACAGCAACTTGCCTGTTCCCCTCCCCCAATTCCCCAATAAAATCTTTGGGGAAAAAAAAAAGTGGGAGGGCCAGCGGAGTGGCTCAGTTAGTTAAGAGCTAGCTCTAGAATGTGAGCTGAGCTCTGAGCAAAAGCAGTTTGATGCCCAGCCTGTGCTGAGCTGCCAACAAGTGGCAGGATGGCTCAGCTTAAAAAAAAAAAAAAAAAAAAAAAAAAGTGGATTAAAAGTTTTTAAGATGGATGATAGTGAAAGTTGCACAAAGTGAATATATGTAATGCCACAAAACTGTACACTTAAAAATGATTAAAATGGTAAATTTTGTTATATTTTACCACAATTTAAAATATGGACAAAAATAATAACAAGCAATGCTCAAGACAATGTGGTTAAACTAGTGTCTTGGTACATTTCACTCTGAGAAAGCAATATGGCAATAATGTTTCAACTGTCTTAAACTTTTCTGACCCTTTAGGACTCACTCAACTTCTATAAGTTTATCCTAAGAAAATATGTAAGGAAGAGACACCATGAAAAATGTTCGTTGAAGCATTACTTACAAATTGAGATACTGGAATTATTAAGAGGTATAAACAGGATATATGCCATAGGGATTTAAATAATCTAGAAAGATTTTATAGCAAAATAGCCAACACTGTTGTATCTATGCCAGTTACAATGAAGTAAAAATGATGCCTATGTTCTAATCTTGATTGGTGGTAGCTACTTATGAGATATTGGGTTGTCAGAAAGTCATGACGTATTTTTTGTTTTTCATTGCAAAAATGTGTCATGACTTTTCTGACAACCCAATACACTTATCAAAACTCATCTAACTGCAGACTTACAATGAGTGCATTTTATTGTGTGCAAAGTATATCTTAAAGTTGATTTAAAAAGGAAAAAATGGGGCCGGCTGAGTGGCGTGGTGGTTAAGCGCTGGCCTTGGAAGCCAGCGGCCCCGGTTCGGTCCCACATATGAGGGCCAATGACACTGCCCTCAAAAAAAAAAAAGGAAAAAATGATGTTGGCCCAGAGACACCCAAGTTAACAAGAGAAACATGCAGTCAGGATTTCCTAGGATGGCAGGGTTGTGGGTGGTTTTTCTCTTGCATTTCTTCTGTTCTGTGGTTTAGGCATGGTTTTTGGTTTGGTTTCGTTTTTGGTAAAAACAGCCTCCACTGCATTACTCTGCTAATCCCGATCCCTTTCTGTCTCTGGCACACTTGACCATTCTGAGGTCATTCTGAGGCATGTGTCAACTCTCAGGGGCTCCAGGGAAGCCTGGGCCCTGTAGCCCTTTGGCATGAACTCTGGCACCATCACAATGCCCCTGGCAGGGGTGGCTGCACAGGGAAGCCCGCTGGGCAATGGCTATGGTACCAGGCCACATGGAATGACTCTCCAGGCCAGAGCAAGGCCTCAACAAACTCCCTGAACTGCCCCTCTCTGATGACAGATAAAGCGGGCTGCTCTGGGGGTGAGGGGTGGGAATTCCCAAGTCCTACCCCTCTGCCTGCCCTTTTTCCTTTGAGGCAGAACTCCTTGAGCTCCAGGAAACACTTGGTGAAGTTGGGAGGGTCTCAGAAGCAGGATCATAGGAGTGAAGGGGAGGAACAGGCGTCTTGTGCATGTGCCTGTGGGGGGCTCTCATTCAGATCTCAGTGACCTTTGGCCCCGCCTCCGTGTTTTGTCCTGAGAACCCCAAGATGCCCAGTTCTGGGAAGGCCATTCCCTAGTTGTTGAAATCAAACCCAAAAGTCCACTTTACTGATGGGAAAATGGAGGCCCAGGGAAGGGAGAGTTGCTGCTCAAGCCCACCATGAGTCAGGGAGAGAACTTGATGATACCATTAATAATAGTATCAATAGCAAACACACACATGCCATGCACGCACGCACGCACACAACCCTGTGATAGGGCAGCCTGTTGGTAGATGGAAGACCAAAGTGGAAAGAGGCCCTGTCATCCCAGCCATGGCAGATAACACCATCATAAACCACTCCAGGGCAGCTGACCCACCAGCTAAGCCCAGATGAGATCAGTCAGGCCCAGGCTGGACCAGAATCATCCAGCTAAGCCCAACCCAAATTATTAACTTGCACAAGGATGAGCTAAATAAATGGTTGTTTTAAGCCACAAAGTCTGGAGTGACTTGTTGCAGAGCAAAAGCTAACTGACAAGGGGCTTACCATGTCAGCACTACTCTCAATTCTTTACAAGTATCACCTACTATAATCTTTACAACCTTTGAAATAGAAACTAACTCTAACTTTGACCCTAACCCAGATGGGAAGACTGAGGCACAGAGAGGCTGAGAAGTTGACGGGAGGTCGCCCAGGCCCACTCTAACTGCCCGGCTCTTTCCCTCATCTGGGTGATTTCTTTACTAGCTACCTCCCCGATTCCTGTCCTGTTCACTGCTTGGGCCCCCAGCATCCCACATGGAGAAGACTCTTGATAAATGTCTGCTGCCTGAGACTGGCACGCAAGCCAGTTCCCACCCGCCAGCTCAGGGCCCAGCTCCCTGGGACTGGGTGTGCTCCTCCCTCCCCAGGCCTTACCGCCCGGATCTCCCTCTCCAGCAGTTTGCCAGAGCACGAGTAGGTGTTGTCAATGAAGGGGCAGGCAACCTCGGCCTCCTGGCTGTTTCGGATGGTGCCCTGCAGGCACTCCCTGGGAAAGGGGTAGGGCGGAGGTGAGGGTCATCTGAACCCCATCCACCGGGACTCTACCCCTGGTGAGCCTGATCTCAGCTGGCCTTCTCCTCAATATCTCCTTTCCTTCCTGTCCCTCCCATCAACCCATCACCATGGTGCCCACTTCTGCCCATCCAACTGCCACCCCTTCTGCTCCGACCCAGGTCCCCATCACCCCTTGCCTGGAGGACTGCAGTAGCCTCCTCCTAGGCTCCCTGTGTCCACCACGTCCCTCCCCAATAGCCCCCTTCCCATCCCACCCAGAACAAGCCCAAGCCCCTCGCTGCACTCAGAAGAAACTCTATGGGGCCGGCTGAGTGGCGCGGTGGTTAAACGCTGGCTTGGGAGGCTGGCGGCCCCGGTTCAGGTCCCCATTGCGAGGGCCAGTGACACTGCCCTTAAAAAAAAAAAAAAAAAAAAAAAAGAGGAGCCCCTATGGCTGGCCCTCCCTAACACTTCTGCGTCCATCCCTCTGCTCTGGCCACATGGACTACTTTGCTCCCGCCCACACCCATGCCAGACCCTCTGGTCTGTGCTCAAGTGCTGTCTCCTAGGGGCTTCTCCCAACCCCTCCTGGAGCAGGGCCACTGTTCTTCCATCATAATCCACTGGTACTTGACATGTGACAAAATGTCCTCCCCACTGGAATGTCAACTCCAGGAGGCAGAAACTGAGTGTTTTTGATCCCTCCTGGATCCCCAGGCCTAGCATAGTCCTTGGCACCCAGGGGCCACTTGCCAAATGTCTGCTGTGGTGAAGAAGGGTGAGTTCTCCACAGCCCAGGACAGACTGGCCAGGAAAAGAGCCTCAGAGGGGGCACACTGCCCACCAGCCAGCCAGGCAGCCAGGGCCTCAATGCCCCTGCATGGGCCTGAGTCAGGAGTGGGCAGGCGCACAGGCTCTGGAGCTAGAATGCCTGAACTATGTGCCCTTGAGTAAGTTGTTGGCCTCTCTGTACCTCCCCTGCAAAATGGGGAGATAGCACCTACCTCACAGGTTTTTGTGGGCATCCAATGAGATGTGAGAAAACAGGCCCCACCCCATTTCTGCCCTGGGTGATTGGTGGCTGAAATCAACTCTTCTTTAATGGAGGTTTGAGGGGACACACCTGCAGAAGGCATGAAGACACTCTCGCAGCACCACGGCCTCGCCAGGTGCCAGCACCGAGTAGCACACGGGGCATTCGGTGGGCTCGGTGTTCAGCACCAGGCTCCTCTGATCCAGCTGGATGTGCTGTAGGTAGTTCCCCTCCTGCTGCTGCTGCTTCCGCTGAGCACATGGGGTGGGGCCAGCGGGCGGGTCAAGGTCTCAGGAGGGGGTCAGACCAGGAAGGGGGCAGGACCAGGGGATATGGTCAAAGCTGGGAGGGAGTCAGGATTCCCGGGTAGGGGTGGGAGTGGCCAGGCAGTGGGCATGAGCAAGAGATACTGGGCAGGGGGTGCGGGGAGCAGGGCCTGGCAGGGAAGCCAGGGGCCGGAGGATAGGGGAAGCCAGGAGCAACAGGGGCAGGTTGGGATGACAACCAGGGGTCAAGCCAGATGTGGGAGAGATGATGGTAGAGGAAGAAATGGGCCAGGGTCTGAGGAGGCAGTCATGGGTAACAGCTCACAACTCTGCCAAGCAAGGTGGGGCTGGGGCCAGGAGATGGAGATGGAGCCGGGTCAAGGCCACAGAGTAGGTCAGGGGTATGGGAAGGGGGAATGAGAAAGCTAGGGAGCAGAGCAAGGCAGGAGAAAGGACAGGTCGGGCCAAGGTTGTAGATGGGACCAGGAAGGAGTGAGGTCATGGCTGGGCTGGGTAAGGGCGGCACTGGGTTCAAGGGGAACGCAGGTGGAGGATGGGGGGCATTTGATCAGAATGGGGCAGTACTCAAGGTCAGATACCCGGGTAATCAGTGCATGTATCACAATTGTGGGGGGCACTCTGAGAGGGGCAGGCCAGAAGGCGGGGTTAACCTCCCCGGAAGCA
This sequence comes from Aselliscus stoliczkanus, assembly GCA_033961575.1. Lineage (NCBI taxonomy): Eukaryota > Metazoa > Chordata > Mammalia > Chiroptera > Hipposideridae > Aselliscus > Aselliscus stoliczkanus. The sequence goes on along the minus strand of CM066738.1, from coordinate 24,400,185 downwards.
GTGACGGGCCAGAGCCAAGGTCAAAGGAAGTCAGGGGTGGGCCACAGCCAGAGGCAGGGCAGGCAACAGTAGGATACAAGATGAGGTCATGGCTGAGTGAAGCAGGCAGGGCTGTCACAGGCGGAGGAGGGCGTGGCAGAGGGGTCTTGGTCAGGGTCCCAGCCAGGGTGTCAGCATCTCAGCCAGGCACACTTGTGTGCACAAGTGGTGTGTATGTCAACGCGAGGGACGGAGTCACAGCCCACATGTGGGCGGGGCACGTGGGCTTAGACGGGGGTCACAGGCAGGGAGCAGGCTCTCAGTCATAGGATGACCTCCAGGAGAGGGAGGGTCACAGTCAAGTGCGGAGGCAAGGCAGCAATGTGGAAGGGCCTCCCTTTCGGGACTCCACCTCCCTGTCCAGTCTGTAGATGTCTGTCAGGGGTCATCCCCACCCACCTGCTGGTACTGACGCAGCGCCTCCTCCTCGCTGGCCAGGCGTGCTAGCTCCTCTGCGTCGGGCTGGTACGTGGCTGGAATTTGGTAGGCCTCGGGCCGTGCCCGGCAGCACATTTCACAGCCCGGCCGTGTGGGCTTGTTGATGAAGGTGCAGCCTGGGCACTGCCAGCCCACCTGAGGGTGGCGGGGCAGTGAGCTCAGCACACAGAGCGTCGAGGGCAGGGTGGGTCAGGGGCGCTGGGGAGGCTTACCGGCGGAGGCTCGGGCATAGTATCAGGTTGCCCCCGCCCTGGCTCCGGGGAGGCCCCAGGCTTTGGGAGCGCCGGCTCCAGTGGGCCCCGGGGTTGCAGCATGAGGTCCTTGAAGCCCAGATCTGGGGAGGAGGGTTAGGGGGCTAGCAGATCCATGCAGCCCACTTTGTCCACACCCCCAGCCAGCCGGGAACCCCGAACCCCGTGCTGAGTCCCCTCCTATCCTCTCCCTCTTCCTGGAGGAGTCTCCAGCTTGGTCCTGCCAGGTGGGCCTAGACCTGACTGAGCATCCCCCTCCCAGAGGGTCCGAGTCCCTCCTCCAACAGTGCGACAACTGCTGATATTTGAGTAAGATCTGTAAATTATATAATAGTATAGTATTTCAAGGTAAATTTCCTAAATATGATAGCTGTATATGGTCATATGAGAAAATAACTTTTTTTTTTTGAGGTCAGTGTCACTGGCCCTCATATGTGGGACCCGAACCAGGGCCACTGGCTTCCCAAGCCAGCGCTTAACCACCGCACCACTCGGCCGGCCCAAAAAATGATATTTTTTAAGGAATTACACTCTGAAGTATTTATGGGAGAGGGACACGATGTCTGCAACTTACTCTCAAAGCAGTTCAGAAAAAGTTATTTATATGCATATATAAATGCATATTATAAATAATTGTATGTATTAATAGAGAGAATGATAAAGCAGGGCATATATGGTAAAATGTTCATATTTGGGGACTCCACACAAAAGGTCCATGGGAATTGGTTATACAATTCTTTGTACAATTTTGTAACTTCTCTGTAAGTCTGACGTATTTCAAAATAAGAAGTAAAAAAAATGTAGAGGGCTGGACGCGGTGTTTAAGAGCTGGCTTGGGACACCAGCGGCCCCAGTTCGGGTCCCACATATGAGGACCAGTGACACTGCCCTCAAAAAAAAAAAAATGTAGAATAAACACTAGCTATTATTATCAATGTCTACCCTAAGGATTTAGGAAAGCTGAGGACCCGGGACAGGATGGGCCGTGCCCAAGACGACACAACTGAAAAATGCCAGAGCCAGGATTAAACTCAGCCCCTTTTCCCTAGGCCGCTGTTCTCAAGTAGTTCCCAAAACGGCTCCCTCCTGGGGTGTCCTCTGCCCTCTCTTCCCACTGTGGGTAAGATCCTCCAGGGTGAGTCCCTGACAGAAAGCCTGACAAAAGGCTCTGCTCCCTCTCGCCCCAGGACCTCCGGGGCACCCCTGGCTCAGAGCGGGGGGCGCCTCACCTTCCAGCATCCGTAACTGGCGCTCCCGCTGCAGCTCCTGAGGGTTGAGTGAGGTGTTGCAGGCTGACAGCAGGTAGAGGTAAGCACTGTCACCGCTGCGCCGCACCCCATGGGAGTGCAGGGTCTCCTGGTCCCGGGCCAGCCGCTGCCCAATCACCCACTGCTGCAGGGCAGGCGGGAACCCATAGTCCAGGAACACCTGGTGGGGAGGATGGAGAGAGAGAGAGCCGGGAGGAGGAAGGGAGGACCCATGTAGAGAGGGGCAGAAAAAAATGGGAGCCTCTGCCCTGAGGTCCCCCTTCAGCCCCTCCCCACACACACACACTCACCATGTCCTTGAGAGAAGCCACTGTCATGTCAGGGCGCACCATGAGCCAGATGGTGACAGTGTGCATCTGGGCATCTTCCACACTGACACACAACCTGCAGAGGAGAATGGGGGTAGGGGCAAGGAATCTGGCCGCAGGTCCAACCTCAGCCACCAGCTAGAAGCATGGACATGTTTGCACGCCTGCGCATGCACGTGAATACACACATACATAAACCCACACACACAACCCCCCAGTGTGGGTTAGGGTCCTCTCCTGGAAGCCTGCTCCCCTGTGCTTCCTCCTTTATCAGAACCCACTGCTTAAACCCCTCCAATGGCTCCACACACTCCTAGAATAAAATCCACGCTCACTGTGCATGCGAAGGCCTCCGTGATCGACCCCTCCCCACCTCTCCAGGCTCTTCTATCATTCTCTCCTTTCCTTCTTAGTCAAGCCAACCCACAGTTATTATTTACCATATGCCAAGACTCTGCAAAGCACTCAATACATATTAATTCATTTAATCCTCTCAACAAATCCATGAGGCAGGTACTGTTGCTATCCCTATTTTACAGATAAAAACATGAGACACAGACAGGTTACAGTGACGCTGTCCAGTAAGCAATAACTGTTAGAGGCAGGATTTCAAGCCAAACAGTATTATTCCAGAGAAAGTGGTCTTAAACATCAATCTTCCCCGAGGATCCTCAAACATTTTGGAAGACCAAAAGCATGAAAAGGGAAGGCTAAGATGAAAAACCAGAACTGATCCTGGAGAAAACAGATAAATTAGGGTACAAAACAATAACAGTCAAGTCTGCTTAGTACCTTCAGAGAGATTTGGGAGAACACTGCATCCATAAAACAAAAAGCAATCAGAACATGAGGAAGGATTCCTGGAAATTTACCAAGTGACTCTTAAGGACCTAACCTTTAGATCCAACTACAAGTTCACAAGGAAAATGGGAGATATTAAAGGACACCCTGAGGAGGCAATTAATAACTCCAGAATGTAGGAAAATTCTAGAGGGCAAAGACCAGGTTTCTTTAAAAAATTGATAGCATAAAAATAGAAGAGAATAAAAAAGGCTTAGACAATAATAAGAAATGCTATGTGTAGATCTCAGTTGGCTCCTGATTGGAACAAACTATTAAAAAAAAGCAGTAATAGGGCCGGCAGAGTGGCTCAGTTGGTTAAGAGCTCGCTCAAGAGTGCGAACTGAGCAACAGCAGTTTGATGCCCAGCCCGAGCTGAGCAGCCGCTGAGCTGCCAACAGGTAGCAGGATGGCTCAGCTAAAAAATAATTAATTAATTAATTTAAAAAAAAAAAAAGCAGTAATGAGACAATCTGGGAAATTTGAATATAAACGGAGTATTAAGGGATTTAAGGGAATTATTGTTAATTTTTTAGGTGTGATAATGGTATTGAGGTTAATTTTAAGTCTTTATTTTTTAAAGACATATCAAATTATTTATGAATGAAATAATATCTGAGATTTGCTTTAAAATACTCCGGAAAATACTCTCAACATTCCACAGGATAGATTTTTCAACACCCAGCCAACTATCAATGAAGTGAGGGGGCAAAATACAGAAAATTTTAAACATGTAAGACTCCAAAGTGTACCATTCACTTTCCAATATGAGAAGTCTTTGAAATACAAGAAACAAGAATAGGTGAGTCTGATGCACGGGGATGCATCAAAACTCCGACTGCTTGAAGAAGAATGCTTTGAAGGTTAAGATCTAGTCCTTTTAATTTCCTTTTAGTTTTCTTCTAAATGCTATTTTAGTGGGTTTACATTTTTAGAGTCAATGTAGAGGTAAAGGGTAGAATAGAAGCCTTAATTATAGTTAGAAAACAAAATCTAAAAGCTATAACCTTAGCACCAATAAATAACAAAAAAAATACCATTGGAGCCCTATATCCATGTCATCAGGGTCAGGGGTGATGAGTTAATCAGAAAATTCGTTAAAGCAGAGAATCACAGAAATAGCTGCAGACAAACCTGAAACACTTAATTTTCCCTTACAAGTCATAAATACACATTCATTGCCCGATCTCTAGGTGAAGGGGAACTGGCTTCTCTTTGTGCGTGAATCTGCTACTGCAGTTTCCCGTGACTTTTTGTATGAACCACATCCAGAATACATGGTCTATCACCTGCAGTATCAGTTTCTTTAAAGTGGAGCAAAAACTTGAAGACATTCTCAAAGCATCTGAGTACAGACCCTTCCGGATTTTTACCATATTTTTTTTTTTTTTTAGAGGGCACACAGTGTCACTGGCTCTCACATATAGGATCCGAACCAGGGCCGCTGGCATCCCAAGCCAGCTCTTAACCACCGTGCCCCTCGGCCGGCCCTACCATATTTTTTTTAACAACTGTCTCACCCAAAAGTGGTTAAGTTTTTTGCGTGACTTGTCTTTCTAAAGCAATCAACTTTGTTTTCATATATATCAAATCACGTTGTACATCTAAAATGGTTCTCAGACTCAATTTACAATGTGTGGGGGAGACGCTTCCCAGACACCAAGCAATTCTTAGACACCAGCAGGGCATCCTACACCAGCTCAGTTCTGACACTATCTATTGGGTTGTTGGAAAAGTCATGACATATTTTTTCTGTTTCTCATTGCAAAACTGCGTCATGACTTTTCCGACAACCCAATACCTGGAGACAGCATCAGCTTCCACAGGTTAAGGGGTCAGTTCTACAAGATGGTCCCCCTCACCCCCAATCAGATGCCAATCCCAAGCTCAGGTTATTACCTGGGTTTCAGACCAATGGGATTTAGATTGGGGGTTCCAACCACCCACTCCTTGGACTTCAGTTGCCAGTTGCAAGTAAGTCCAGGTTGTTACGTGTACTTCTGACAGCTGACTATAAATCAGAGATTTATGTGTCCATATCAAAGCTTGGGCACAAATGTTCATAGCAACTTTATTCATTTAACCAAGAAGTGGAAACCATCCAATGTCCATCAATTGATTAATAAAGAAAATATGATATATCCATACAATGGATTATTTGGCAATAAAAAGGAATGAAGTTCTGAAAGTCATGTTACAACATGGATGAATCTACAAAACGTGATGCTAAGTGAAAGAAGCCAAACACAAAAGGCCACATTTGTATGATTCCATTTATATGAAATTTCCAGAATAGGCAAATTCCTAGAGATAGAAAGTAGGTTAATGGTTGCCTAAGGTTGGGGGGTTGGGGAAAGGTAGGGAGACAAGGGGTGAATGCCAATGAGTACAGGGTTTTTTTATGGGATGATGAAGATGTTCTATTTATGGTAAGAGTTTGCACAGCTCTCGATATACAAAGAGCCTATACACACTTTAAATTGTTGAATTGCATGGTATGTCAATTATACCTCAATAAAATCATTAAAAAAATCAAATGGGGACCAGCCGAGTGGCGCGGTGGTTAAGCGCTGGCTTGGGAAGGCAGTGGCCCTGGTTCGGGTCCCACGTAAGAGGGCCAGTGACACTGCCCTCAAAAAAAAAAAAAAAAAAAATCAAATGGGATCTACCAGGATCACTGAAACCTAGAAACTGTAAACTATTGTCTTCCTACGCAGTGGTAAAAAAAGCAAAAACAAAAAGGTAAATACCAATGTTTAATTGAGTGATTAACGTGTGCCAGGTACTGTGCTAAGTGTTTCGGCATCAAGTTTAAGCCTCCTGGGGCAAAGACTAAGCAAAGTACCCATTCTCCTTTGCTTCTCTTGCTAAGAGACCCCGCGAATTCTTGTTGGATACCTGGCTATATTTCATAGCCTCCCTTCAAGCTGAATATGGCTCTAAGTTCTGGTCCACAGGAATTAAGAAGTGGGTACAACTTTCTGAGCTGTGCTCTTAAAAGTATGGGAGGGGGTGCCTTTCTTCCCTTCCTTCTCCCTGCTGACAAGAAAGTTGATGTGATGGCTAGAGCTGGAACAGCCATTGTGGACCATGAAGAGAACCTCAGACTCAAGGCCATGAATGACAGAACAACAAGACAGAAGTAGCATGAGTCTCTGAGGACTACAGGGAGCAAAGCCTCCACATCTGGACAGCCTGCCATCAAACTTGTTTATGCCATTGTTATTATGTTATTATATGAGTCCTAACATCCTAATACAACTCCTAAGAATCCAATGAGATAGCTACTATTATTGCCCCATTTTTTAAATGAAAAACAACCTAAACTCTGAGAGGTAAAGTGATCTGCCCTAGACCTCATATTTGAATAGTGGCAGAGCTGGGGTTTGAAGCTAGGTCTCCTGATACCAGAACCTTGTAGTATTACGAAGAACTGTTCTGATGACAATACATTGTGGCCCACTGGGGTTCAGAAAGCCCCATGTCCCTGGCCAGCCACACACTCCTCACCTGATATCTTGTGTTGGGGAGACCTCAGGCTTCAGTTGCACACTCAGGGGCACCCGTTGCTCTGCCAGCCAGATTGCACACTGCACAGCCACCTGTTCATCCCCGCCTGCCACTGCTCGGGTGAGTCTCAAGGCCATCTCCTCAGCTAAAACCCAGCACAGCAGAAGCAAGTTAGCATAGGGTTTATTTTTCAGGAGCTGGGGGTGAGGGGGTGAGAGGTGATCCTTTGTACATGCTGCTTCCTCTGTCTTCCTGGTGAACTTCTATATATCCTTCAAAACCCAGCTTAAAAGTCCCTTTCTCTGAGAGGCCTTCTCTGATACTCCCCACTCCCCTTTGGTGCTCATTTGGTTCTATTTTTCCTTCCTACTCCCAGGTGCCCCACACTTCCTTTCATTATTTGACAAGCAAACTGTCCCAGAACTGGGATTTAGCAAGTGAAGAAGATAAACAGGGTCCTTTCTCTATATGGACTTCCCGCTCTAGGAAAACAATGAACAATTTTGACAAGAAAAAAATTCAGACTGTGATCCACACTGGCAAGGAAACCAACAGGGTAAGGAGATCAGGGAAGGCCTCTAGGAGGAGGTGACATTGAAGCTAAGACCTAAAGGAGGAGAAACTGGGTATGTCAAAGCCCCGCTGGGAAAGAGTGTTCCAGGTAGAGAGAGCAGTAAGGGCAAAGGCCTTGAGCAAGAAATGGTTGGATTAGAACAGAAGGAAGCCAGTGGGGCTCCAGCAGAATGAGCAAGGGGGAGAAGGGCGGAATCCTGTGAGGTCAGCCAAGTCAGCAGAGCTTGTGGGCTACCCAATGGCTCTGGGCTTTGTTCTAAGGACACAGAGGAGCAGGGTGGTGACATGACCTGACTTATGTTCTACAACACTGAGTGGGAGGGGGCAAGACAGGAGGCAAGGTCATCTGCTGCTCAGGTCGGTGAGGTCTGACTCCCCTACCCGCCTGGCGGGTATCCTGTGTCCTCTGGGAGCTCCCATCTCCGCTCAGAGATGGCCCACAGAGGCCACAGGGGCATCACATAAATGAATGACAAGGTGCCTCTGGAAGCAACGCACCCCCAAGGGAGGAAAGTGAAGGGCAGGTGGGCAGAGGGAGGCCAAGGTTAAAGACCCCTCTCCGAGGCCCTTCTTTGCGGGGGAGGCCAGGTGCTGGAAGGGCCCCCTCCTCCCAAACGAAGGTTCCCCGTCGCCTCCAGGCTGTGCCCACCTTTCTTGGTCTTCTCGTCCATCTGGCGCGATTGCGCCCATCCCCCCGAGCGGGGGCAGCAGCTCCGGGGAAATGTACCTCCGGGTCACCAAGGGGAGGGCAGGCGACCAGGAGCAACTCAGCCCCGGCCGGCGGCCTCTGGCATGGCCCCAGCCCTCTGTGCGCCACGGCGTTCCTGACAGCAGCCCGGAGGCATCACACTGCCCGCGGAGCGGGGGCTGCGCTCGGGCACAAGCCGGGACCCCGGGTGGGAGGTGATGGGGCACCGAGTCCAGCCTGCAATGGGCGACAGGAAAAAAACGGGACAGGCCTGGGGTGTGCAAGGGCGACACCGCCCAGCCGGGACGCCGGGAGGCTCCGGATGGGGCCCCCACTTCTTCCAGCCAGGGGCGCCCCCGGCGCCCCGAATTCCAGCGCCCCTCCCTCCACTCCAGCCCCGGTCAGTCGGGAGCAGGAGGGGAGCAGTTTCGGCGGAAGAGAAAGTGAAAGTGGCGTCCCCGGAAGCGGGGAGGGAGACTGTCGCGGGATCCGGGGCACCAGGTCCCCGCCCGGCCCACTGCAGGCGGTCCCAGGCGGACGCCACCCCGCCCCAGGTCAAGGAGGGCCCAGGCGCTCAAGGCCTCTGCCCCGGGAGCCTCCACCCCACCCCGCGAAGGACTCCGCACTCCCAGACCTCACTCACCCGCGGGGCCACGCCGGCGGCGCGGCAGGAGTGGGGGAGGGGCAAGGGCGGGGCCGGGCGGGGGCGGGGCGGCAGTCAGGGGGCGGGGACTGGGCGGGGCGGCCGGCGGGGCGGGGACTGGGCGGGGACTGGGCGGGTCCAGCCCAGCGCGGCCAAGCCGCTAGAGCTGCAGTGGGCAGACCCGGCCTTTAGCTCGGTTTGCAGAAAAGGAAACAGGGACTGAGCGTTTGACCTGCCGGAGTCGAATTTGAATCCAAGCCTGGTGGGCTGAGGAACTCACCCTTACGCTGCCCCTTGGCGATCACTCTCCACCTTTTTTTTTTTTTTTTTTTTTGAGGGCAGTGTCACTGGCCCTCATATGTGGGACCGAACCGGGACCCAAGCCAGCCCTTAACCACCGCGCCACTCGGCCGGCCCCACTATCCACCTTTTTATGGGGCCGCAACGGAAGTTTGCATTCGCCCGGGACAGGCTGGAAGCTCTTGGCATCCTCCAGCCAGCCTCCTCGTCCCTTAAGTTTCTTCCCATCCCTCATCTCATAGATCTGCAGATCCTGTGGGATCCACCTGCAGAATAGATCCAAAATCTGTCATCTCTCACCTCCTTCAAGCCCAACCCACTGTTCCTCCATTATATCTCCTCTGCTGTCCCGCACCAACCTCCTCACTGGGCTCCTTGATTCTCCTTTTGACCCCTACATTCCATTTTCCACCCAGCGCTACCAAAGGGTCCTGTTAGAATGTAAATCAAACTATGTAGGTCCCCAAAACACTCCCAAGAGTTCCCATCTCACTCAAAGTAAAAACCTGTAAACTGCCTCCTCTCCTTTGACTACTCTCCCTGGCTCACTCCACTCAAGCCCCACTGGCCTCCTGGGTCCTGGAACAAGGCAGACACACTCCCACCTCAGGGCCTTTGCACTTGCCATACTCAAATATCTTCATAGCTTGCTCTCTCCCTTTATTTTGTTTTTTACTCAAAAGTTTTCCCAGTCCACTCTATCTGAAATGTCACATACACACCTACACCCAGCATTTCATATCCTCCTTTCTGGATTCATTTTCTCCCCCAAGGTATGTATTAGTATCTAACAGCATATTTTACTTTATCTTGTTGTTTGTTTGTTTGTTTTTGTCCGTTTGCTTCTGGAGAGCAGGGACTTTTGTCCATTTTGCTCACTGCTGTGTTCCTGGTATCTAGAACAGATCCTAACATGTAATAGGTGCTTAAGGGCTGTATGTTAAGTGAGTGAATGAATCTCAGACTTTCATTTGGGATCTCTTTTCTTTTGCCTGAAATACATCCTTAAGACAGAGGTTCTCAACCTGGGCTGTACATTTGAGTCACCTGGGGAGCTTTTAAAAATCCTGAAGCCCAGGCCATCACATCTCAGATCAGTTGATGCAGAACCACTAGGGATGGGCCCAGGCAACAGTTTTTAACGCTGTGTGGTGTTTGCAATGAGAAGCTAAGTTTGAGAACTGCTGTTTTAGACTTCCCAGTAGGAAGAATCCTCTGGTGACAAACTGTCTTTGTCCATTTTTTTGTTTTGTTTTTGTTTTTTGAGGGCAGTGTCACTGGCCCTCATATGTGGGACCCGAACCGGGGTCACTGGCATCCCAAGCCAGCGCTTAACCACCGCACCACTCGGACGGCCCTGGTAACAAACTTTCTTGGGTTTTGTTTGAAAATCTTTATTTAGATCTCTTTTTTTTTTTTTTTTTTTTTTTTTGAGGGCAGTGTCACTGGCCGGCCCTAGATCTCATTCTTGATATACATTTTCACTAGGTATAGAATTCTAGCTGGCATTTAGCACTTTGAAGATAAAATTTTATTGTCTTCCAGCTTCCATGGTTGCTGTTGAGACATCATCACCTATCAGTTCCTTTTTTGTTTTTAAGATTTTATTGGGGAATTGGGGAAGGGAACAGTGTTGGGGAATTGGGGAAGGGGAATGTTGTGTTTTTCCAGGACCCATCAGCTCCAAGTCAAGTTGTTTTCCTTCAATCTTAGTTGTGGAGGACGCAAATTCAGCTCCAATTCCACTCGCCACTTTCAATCTAGTTGCAGGGGGCGCAGCCCACCATCCCATGCAGGAGTAGAACAGGCAACCTTGTTAAGAGCACGCATTCTCACCAGCCGAGCCTGTTGGCAGCTCAGTGGCAACTCAGCTTGGGCGCAGCTTACTGCCCCATGTGGGAATTGAACAAGCAATCCTGTTGCTCAGAGCTCATGCTCTTAACCAACTGTGCCACCCGGCCAGCCCGTCAGTTTCTTTTTTAAACAGCTTTATTGAGATATAATTTATATGCCATAAGACCCACCCATTTGACCTGTACAGTTTAATGGTTTTTAGTACATGTACAGAGCTGTACAACCCTCACCACAATCTAATTTTATTTTATTCTATGTTTATTTTCTATTTTTTATTTTTTTTGAGGGGAGTGTCACTGGCCCTCATATGTGGGACCCGAACCGGGGCTGCCAGCTTCCCAAGCCAGCGCTTAACCACCGCGCCACTCGGCCGGTCCACCACAATCTAATTTTAGAACATTTTTATCACTCCTAGAAAACCATGTACCCCATTATCAAATGCTCCCCATCTTCTACCCTCCAACCCCCAGCATGAACCTACTTTTTGTCTCTATAGATTTTCCTATCCTGGACATCTTATATTAATTAAATCTTACACTATGGGTTTCTTTGTGAAGGCTTATTTCGCTTAGCATGTTTTTGAGGTTCATCCATGTTGTACTGCTGTTCCTTTGAAAATAATCTATTTTTTTTCTCTCTGAGTGCTTTTAAAATTTTTTTATCTTTGTCTTTGTTTTTTTTCCATTGTCACTATGAGGTATTTATGTGTGAAAATTTATGGAGTCTGTTGAATCTGTGATTGATGTCTGATTTCTATCTCACTAATTTCCCCCTTTTAGCCATATCTAAACTGCCATTTAACCCATATTTGAATTTCTTATTTTAGTTATTATATTTTTTTTTCTTTTTTTCTTTTAAAGATTTTATTGGGAAATTGGGGGAGGGGTACAGCATTGGGGAATCGGGGAAGGGCAAGTTGCTGTCTTTTTGTTCTTCAGTCTAGTTGCGGAGGATGTTGCTTCACTGGACCGTGTTGGTATCGTCATTGCACTCTTCCGGGATGAGGCAGATTGGTCGCCGGCCTTGATGTCGCTCACTGCGGCTATTGGCAGCTCACGCTGGCTGCCGGCCACTCACTGTAGCTTATGGCAGCCCACTGCAGCAGGGGCTGCAGCCTACACAGTCACCGAAGCTCTCACAGCCCAGCTCCAGGTGGAGCTGTTGTTCACCATCTTAGCTGTAGAGGGCAGTGTCACTGGCCCTCATATGTGGAATCTGAACCGGGGCCACTGGTATCTCAAGCCAGTTTTTAACCAATGTGCCTCTCGGCCAGCCTGAGTTATTGTATTTTTTTATTGTGGAAGTTATGCTAGGTTTTCAAATCTGTTATATCACTTGATATAATTTCCAATACTTTGGCCATAATTTCAAGCTTGTTGTTTATTTAAGCCCAGTAAACATTTTTGTTTTATAATCTGTGTCTGACAATATTGCTATCTGAACTCTGAATATCTGTTTCTGCTGGTTTTCACGCCTATTACCTTGTCTTCTCCTGCTGCCCCTGCCAGTTTACGATGGCACGTTCCCTTCAGCCCTGAGGTCATCTGTACAAATTTGTACTGGGGACAGATGGATTCTTTCAGGAGTTCTAGTCTTGGCCTTGGCCCTTCAACAGCAGAGCTGGCATTCACTTTGGACATCCTTTATCCCAGTGGGTAGACTGTAGTCATTCAAACCTGGGTTCACGTTGTCTGTGTGACCCTGGATAAGAGATTCCCCTTCTCTGGGCCTCATTTTTCCTCTCTGTATAATGGTGATCAGATGGTCCCTCCCTCATCTGGTTACTGTGAGGATCTGTATTAGTTATTGGTTATTGATACATAGTAAACTACCCCCAAAACTTAGTGGCTTAAAACAATTTCTATGGGTTAAGAATTTGGGAACAGCTTCTTGGGTCATTTGGCTCGAGGTCTCTTATAAGGTTGTAGTCAAGATTTTGGTTGGGGCTCCAGTCATCTGAAGGCTTGATGGGGCTTGACTGACTTTCAAGAAAGGTCACTCATATGCCTGGTTGGTGTTCATTATCTGCCTATGTTCCACCCCTCTCCATAGGGCTACTTGAGTGTCCTAGCCACATGGCAGCTGGCTTTCCCCAGAGCAGATGACCCAGGGGAGCAAGGTAGAAGCCACATGTTTTATGGCCTAGCCTTAAAAATCATACTCCATCATTTTCACACTCTCCTATTAGTTACACTAGTCAGCCTAGCTCAGCGTGAGAGGGACCTATACAAGGGCATGGATATCAGGTGTCACTTAAAATCAAAGCACTTAAAAACATGCTTGGTGGGCCGGCCGAGTGGCGCGGTGGTTAAGCGCTGGCTTTGGAAGCCAGCAGCCCCGGTTCGGTCCCACATATGAGGGCCAGTGACACTGCCCTCAAAAAAAAAAAAAAAACAAACATGCTTGGCATGTGGTATGTGCTCAGTAAACATTAACCATCCCTAATAAGTGTTCTGCCTTTGCTCTAGGTATGTAAGATCTGCATTAGCAACCACTGTCATTCAGCCAACAAATATTTATTGGGCAGTTCTGTGTGCCAGGCACTGTTCTAGGAGCTGGGGCAACAGTTATAAACAAAATATAGTCTCTGGCCTTACAAAACTAAAACAGACAGATTTAGAATGTTCTGCCAATTGACGCTAAGTGCAATGAAGAACCACAAAGCCAGGTAAGGGGAGAGAGTATGATGAGGGGATGAGGCACTACATGTCTTTCCCCATGAAGCTGGTACAATGTAGTGGTGGATCAGGTTTTGACCTCTGATAAAGCCCTCCCACACCTGTGAGCCCATCCTAGCCTCACAGGCAGGTAGAATTTATGTCCATTTTACACCTGGGCTGGAATCCAACACAGAGAGGAGCTGAAATGAGTTTCCAGGGAGTCAGGGTGTCTCCCAATGCAGTGGTTCTCCAACTTAGGCTCCAGCAACGTCACCAGGAGGCTCATTAGAAGTCCGAGCTCCAGGGGGCGTTCTGCCTCACTAAGTCTGGATCTGCACTTTAAACAAGCACCCCAGAGGACTGCCCAACCACAGCTAAAGAACCCTGTTGTGCCGAGTTCAGCGGGGCTCTGACAAGTATCAGAAGTGGCTCCAGGTCCAGCCTCAAGGGATGGGCAGGGCTTAGCCACACAGAGGAGGGGAACAGGCTGAGGCCCAGAGACACCCAGCAGCCTGACTCCAGGGTACTGAGTTCTCAAATATTACAAGGCCACCCTCTTTCTTCCTCAGGTCATGGATCTCTCTAACGTGACGCCAGGGACAACAGAACAAAGAGATGGAATGAGCTTGGGGAGCCTGGTTCTTGCTAACAGCTCTGAAAGCTGATTCAACCAGCCCTGAAGCCCACCCCACCTGCTCACTTCTTGCTTTGTGTGAAATACATTTCCTTCTTTCTTGAGCCACATTGATTCAGGGATTCAGTTACTGGCAGCCAAAAATTTACTCGAGCTGAGACACCATTGCCTCCAGAAGGAAACCATTTTCCCCAGAGAGTGCAGAAGGCCTGCGGGACTGCTGGAAATCTGTTCTTATAAACAACTCCAGTGGGGTTGACACAAGCCCTCTGGCCTTTCACCATGGGACTGGTTTTGGAAGCAGGGAAAACTGATGAGAGGATAGAAGAAATGTCCAGGAGAAATAAAAGTATTTCATAACTCCTTTATTAGGCACAAGGTTTAAAGATATATACTCATGGCATCCGAAACCTATAGTGATTATGTGGGGTCCTGAAGCCCAGGTGTCCCCAGAACTGGGCTTAGGACTTTTCCAGGAGGCCAGGGGGCAGACCCTGCCTAATCCTGTCCCCCAACTCTGGTTCTCAGGTCAAGGGCCACTGAGGTGGATAGGTCTGGGCCCTCATTCCAAATGACTCGTCAGGTGAGGACTTGCCTCACAGTTTGCTCTCTTGGTCTTCCAGCCCAAATCTTTGGCTCAGGCCTGACCAAGGGGACAGAGCTGCTGGAGCAGAATTCCTGGCACAGCCTGGGCTCTGGAGTCTTAAGTTACAGGGGAGAGGCTGGAGCCTTTGGCACAGGATGCTTCCTTTTCTCTGAAAGGTGCAAGATACAAAGGCAGCTGGGTTATTTGTCAAAGGGACTGTCCCATGACAGAGGCACTGGGGCGCCAGCACGAGTGGACAGCAGCACCTGCACTAAGAGTGCCCTGTCCAGCGCAGACACTGGGTGTGGAAAAGTACTGTCGGCTTTGTGAGCAAGAGTTTTGTCTTTTGTTCACAACTGTATTCCCAGCACCAAGAACAGGGTGTGGCATACAGGCAGCTCCAAAGAAGGACTTGCCTCCTAGAAGGCACTTAAGGTTTGTCTCGGTTCAAAGAGGCAGGAGAGAGCTTGGAGAATGCCCCAAACTCCAACTGCTGTTTGCAGCTGAGTCTGGTAGGGTAGCCCTAGCCATATAGACCCACTTCCCTTCCTCCCTCCTCTTCCTCGGCCTCCTCTAGTCCTGGTCCTTCAGGGACCACTTGGTCAGCCTCCCAGAGGTGGGATTGGGATGGGGCTGGGGGGATTGGGCTCTCCCGCAGCCAGGGGTGCAGCAGGATGCCCGAGGCTGTGAGCCGCTCAGCCGGCTCCCGTCGAAGGAGACAGCGGACCAGGCAGCGGGCAGGGGCTGAGAGGCCCTGAGGCAGGGCGAAGGCCCCACGGCGGATCTTGCCAAAGAGCAGGGCAGGCTCTGAGTCCTGGAAGGGGTAGCGGCCGGCCAGCATGGTGAAGAGTGCCACGCCCAGGCTCCAGACATCTGCCGCCTTGCCTGAGTAGGATGCCCGCGAGCTGAGGATCTCAGGTCCCACGTAGGCAGGGCACGCATGCTTGTCCCACAGGGAGTCATCTGGCCCAGTCAGCACGTAGGCGTCCTCCAGGTTCTCCAGCATCAGCTTTGTCCTGTGGCAAGGGAGAGTTAGAGGGGTCAGCTCCTAATAAGACACCCAAGCCACCACCCCATGCTGTCACCCCGAATGACACCCACTTCCCAAGTGCCTGCTGGCATTCGGCAAACATGAGCCAGACTTGTGAGGCGAGATGATTGAGCACATTTTACAGATGAGGGAGCCCAGGCTCAGGAAGGTTAAGTCATTGCACAAGGTCACAGAACAATTAAATTTGAAAGAGGATTCTGGGAGGAACACATTTCCCACAGTCCTTCATGGGGGGGGGGCGCTGAGGGGACTGAGGGCATTAAGCCTCTTGTTAACCAGATGCAAACTTAGGGTCTAGGCAGGTAAAAAAAAAAAGAGAGAGAGAGAGAGAGAGAGAGAGAGAGAGAGAGAGAGAGAGAGAGAGGAATAGGAAGACGAGACTGTGCTAAACATCTCAGCACAAACCCTGCCTTAAAAAGGCATCATAAGGGCTGGCCAAGTGGTACAGTGGTTAAGAGCTGGCTTGGGACGCCAGCGGCCCCGGTTCGGATCCCACATATGAGGGCGAGTGACACTGCTCTCTTTTTAAAAAAAAAAAAGGCACCATTAATAAAATTACAGTTTATGGATTGTCCACAGTGTACCTGGCCCCTGAGCTAAGCTTGGTACCTGGTGTATCTCATTTCATCCTCATATAACCTGTGAGGAAGACACAATTTTATAGCCACAAGGCATGGGGTTGGGATGTGAACCCCAGCTCTCACCCACCAGAGCCAGCGCTATGAACCATTCACGTAGTTCCCAAGAGGGCCTCAGTTCCCATTTTTCCCCCAAGAGAAGCCAGAAATCATATTCTAACGTTAACATCCCAGTTTTTGAAACGTTGGCAACCGATTTCAATAGAAAACAAATGAACATGTATGTGGGGTGGGGGGAATGTGTGTGTAGCCGGCCATTTGCAACTTCTGCTTTAAACAACTCCCATGGAGCACTCTATTCCCACTGCTATTCATCTTATTCCTATGGCATCTCTTCTTAGGTACCTGCCAGCATTTCACAAACACTGACCAACTGGGTGAATCATAGCACAGGTGTGTGTATGTGTGTGTGTATACACACGTGTGCAGGCGTGCATTATCAGCCCATTTTACAGATGCGGAAATCAAGGCTCAGGCAGGTGAAGCCATTGCTCAAGGTCAAAGAGCAGGTAAAAAGGAGAATCAGGATTTGAACCCAGTTCTGACTGACTCCACCATCCCTCTGCTACCAACAGTGCTTCTCAAATTATTGCCTTGCAAAGAGAAGGAAGCACTTTCTCACTTTTGCAAGATCTGGGAGCGTTGTATCCACCCTAAGCTCAAAATGATTTGAAGTTGTGCATTAGCCTAAAAATCATTATAAATTTTACATTCCACTTCTTACTGAAGGCATGTGTATTTTAATATAAAATGTAGAAAAAAAGAAATAGAAAATCACCCTAAGACAAACATCACAGTAAGAACTGCTACAGGGAAGATGGATGGCTGCTAAAATTCGTGGGCGAAAGTTTGAGGAGAAACAGTATTTACATGCATAGCCTCAAAGTGCTTCAAGATACTTATTAATAAAATGAGGTATGACCCAAGGTATTTATTAATTACAAAGGATAATTACTTTGGGAACCTTAGTGTAGATGCTTGGCAGGCAGCACCCTATCCAATGATTGAGGTTTTTAACATCACAGTAATACATATCACCCTCAGGTATCTCCTGATATGATGTGCTAAGAAGGGCCTATCACTTCTGTGATATTCTTGCCCAAGATGCATAACCTCAGCCTAAACGTGAGGAAAACATTTCTCAAATCCAAACTGAGGGGCATTCTACAAACAACTGATTTGTCCTCCATAAACGTATCAAGGTCAAGAAAGACAAGGGAAGACTGAGGACGAGTGTCAGACTGGAGGAGACAAGGGGGATGACTACCAGTTGCAATGGGGGACCTGGATCAGATTCCACAAAAAGGACATAGGGGAAAACCAGCGAAATCTGAACCAATCTGTGGTTTAGTTAACAGTACGAGACCAAGGTCAACGCCTTGGCTTTGATAGTTGTACTGTGTTCATTTAAGATGTTAACCTTAGGGAAAACTGGGTGAAGGAAATCTGGAAACTGTTTGGACTAGTTTTTGCAACTTTTCTGAAAGTCTAAAAGTATTTCAAAATAAAAAAGTTAAAAAAAAAGTTCAATGCGGGCCGGCCGAGTGGCGCAGTGGTTAAGCGCTGGCTTGGGACGCCAGCGGCCCCGGTTCGGGTCCCACATATGAGGGCCAGTGACACTGCCCTCAAAAAAAATAAAAAAGTTCAATGGGGTCACCCTCCTCCCCTTACAAAAAAATTCTTGAAATGAAATCGATGCTCTCAGTGGATATTCATGTGGACCTACCTGCTGGCTTGGTGAACTCGGACACATCCTTCATACACTCCCAGGAGTCTGGGGGAGGGGACAGGATGCTGGGTCCCTTTCTGTCCCCCACTCCAAAAATCACTGATTTTCAGTTTCCCAGGAAAGGTTCCTGTGTGGGGAATTCAGGACCCATTTTGACTATTGTCTGTAGCCTTGAAATCCTGGAAACATCTTGACAATCCAGTTCTTTCCCAGACCAGTGGGGAAACTGAGGTCCAGAAACACTGGGTTACCCAGTGAACAAGTGAGCCTAGCCAGGCCTTCCACCTCTCAAGCTCAGAGGGAATTTGGACCCTGGCTCTGACGTCACATCTGAGTTCAAATCCCAGCTCCACTATTTATTTAGCTGTGGGGCACCCGCCGAGTGGCGCGGTGGTTAAGCGCTGGCTTGGGAAGCCGGTGACCCGGGTTCGGGTCCCACATGTGAGGGCCAGTAACAAGGGCCCTCAAAAAAAAAAAGGGAAGAAAAAATTAACTTATTTAGCTGTGAGATCTTAGGTATTACTGACCTCTCGGGGGCTCTGTTTCCTTTCCCACCATATAGGTACAATAATAGTGTCTACCTCTTATTTGTATTTTTTTTTTTTTTTGAGGGCAGTGTCACTGGCCTTCATATGTGGGACCCGAACCGGGGCCCCTGGCTTCCCAAGCCAGCGCTTAACCATCGCGCCACTCGCCCGGCCCTACCTCTTATTTGTAAAGATCCAGGCCAAGTCGGACAGTGCGGCTATGCTCTTCATCACTGTCAGCTGTTATCAGAGGGCAGTGCTCCACCCCAAGGGGCCTCCAACAGGACCGAGTCAATGTTTTCCCGAGGACCAGGCAAGGGCGCTAGTCTGGGCTTCTCCTCTTTTTACGTAGGTTTCTTTGCCTTTCTGGGCTTCCGTTTCTGCACTGTGGCCCACCTCTTGGATGTGTCTGTGGGTGGGTTCTCCGTGGCCACACTCACCTCTCGCAGTTGGTGAAGACAAAGCGACGCAGCTTGAGATCTCGCAGGACTACACCGTGTTGGTGACAGTGCGCCACAGCGGCGGCCATCTGGCGGAACAGCGCGGTGGCCTCGGGCTCAGGGAGGCGGTGCCGGCTGCGCACCAAGCTGTGCATGTCCCCATGGGGCCGCGGGAAAAAGGTGTAAAGGTGGTGTGTGCCCTCCAGGACCTCCGCAGGCCGTGCCACGTGCCTGTGGGGGGGCAGCCGCGAGTAGGGCTCCAGCACTGCCAGGGCGTCGCAGACGGGGTACACCTGTAGGCGGACCATGGCAGTGAGCACAGGTGGGGACCACGTGGAGCCTGAGCTGACCTTGGCAAGTCACAGCCAACCCTTTAGACACTACCGGGTGCCAGGAACTATGCCAAGCACTTCGGCAGCAAGCCACTCAACCCTGACAAAGCCGAAAGGCCACACAGCCAGTAATCTTAAGTGCTACCTTATATGGCCTTACATTTCAGATAATTGAAAAAGAACAGATAACCCTAACAAAAATAAACCCGGAAGCAGGGAAACCCAGGAGAGAAGATGACACAAAAGTAACTTAAACCCATCGTCATCGTGGTCCGCCCCCTCCTCCTCCTCTAGAATTTACTGCCAGTCTACCCTTCATTCATTCCTACCTGTGCCAGCCACTGGGGATCTAACTTTTTTTTTTTTTAAAAGATTTTATTGGGGAATTGGCGGAGGGGAACAGCGTTGGGGAATCGGGGAAGGGGAACAGACAAGTTGCTGTCTTTTTGTTCTTCAGTTTAGTTGCGGAGGATGTTGCTTCACTGTTGGTATTGTCATTGCACTCTTCCCAGATGAGGCAGATCGGTCGCCGGCCTCTGGATGTCGCTCACCGCGGCTATTGGCAGCTCACGCTGGCTGCCAGCCGCTCACGCTGGCTGCGGGCCACTCACTGTAGCCCATGGCAGCCCACTGCAGCAGGGGCTGCAGCCTACACCATCACCGGGGCTCGCACAGCCCAGCTCCTGGTGGAGCTGTTGTTAGCTGTAGAGGGCAGTGTCACTGACCCTCATGTGGGATCCGAACCGGGGCCGCTGGCATCCCAAAACCAGCGCTTAACCAATGCGCCACTCGGCCGGCCCTGGGGATCTAACTTGACTGATCCCTGGTCCCTGCTCTCCTGGTGCCCACGGTCCAATACCGGGGACAGTTAATATGCCAAAAAGCTAAATATGTACAATTCTGACAACTGTTGCAAAGGAACCAAGGAAGGATGCTGGGATACAGGGTAGTTTGGAAGAGGGCACCTGTTTTAGAAAGTGTGGTTCAGAAAGGACTCTGGGGAAGTGGCTTGAACGATTCAGAAATGCCCATGGAATAAACTTTTCAGGTGTGGGGCACAGACAGTGCAAAAGCCTTGAGGCAAGAAAGAGCTTCATCAGCTCTAGAAACCCAACCAAAGATCATCATGGCTGGAACGGGATGGGGGAGATAAGGGGACACGTGGTGTGAGTGGCTGAGGGAGTCAGGAAATGCCCTAGGGGCTTTAGATGGAAGCCTCACCACAGCCCTGAAAGGATGTTCAGAGAAGGAAGGTGACTTGCTGGAAGCCACACAGCTAATCAGCGGCCATACTGGTGTACTCACTTCGGTTCACCTGACTTTAAACTCTTTGCAAGTCATTTTAGCTATGTCACACAGAAAATAAGAATAAGTAAATAAAGCATATACGTATTTAAATCATTGGGGGGGAAAAGGTAAGCACATGTATGTCTTTAAAAAGCTGATGGCTGGGCCGGCCGAGTGGCGCGGTGGTTAAGTGCTGGCTTGGGAAGCCAGCGGACCCGGTTCGAGTCCCACATATGAGGGCCAGTGACACTGCTCTCAAAAAAAACCAAACAAAACAAAACAAAAAAGAGCTGATGGCTCGACCATGTGTTCCTGTCTATGCCCCTGTCCACTGCACCCCCATCTGCAGGAGCTGGAGCCAGCTGCTGCTGCTCTTAGCTGGAGGCTTAAGTCCTTCTGCCTGTGCATTCCCAAAGGGACCCAGACCACCTTATGCCCTCTCCCTGGTGTACCTGGGTCTCTCCTATCTTCCTTACCCATGCTTACCAAGACAAACCTGCCCTGCTTTTATCTGAACCACTTGTCCCAGCATGGGGCACATGGCTCTGGGCTCAGCCTGCCTGGGCCCAATCTCAGCTCTGACACATCCTGGTTCTGTGATGTGGCAAAAAACCACATGTCTCTGAGCCTCACTATCCTGTCTATAAAACGGGCCCAATAATACTAACTACCTCATAGATCGTGTGAGGATTAGAAGGGATTATGCACACTAAGCAATTAACATAGTACCTGGTGCACAGTAAATACCTGTTGTTATACTTTCTCATCTCTGTCCTTTTGGGTTGTTACCTGCCAATATCCTAGACCTTGCTCTAGGAAGCCAGGCCCAATGCTATGTGGCTTCATGCACAGTGCTTCTTTTGACCTCAGTTTTCCTATCTGTAAAATGGGCCACAGGGTAGGCCCAATGACCTCCGGGCTCCCAGGAGTTCTGATGCTTACCATATCTCATCCTTCTCTTGTGCAAACATCTTCAATGGCTCCCCATAGCCTTGTGGGAGCTCCTTCCTAATGCTTTCACACCCAGTGGCTGCCAGCTCTCATTTCTGGCCCCTGACTGACTGCATACCCCCTCCACTCGCCCACAGTGAAGTCCTGTTCTCTGAAGCACCATGCTCTCACTCCTCTGCACAGGTTTTCCTTACCTGGACCTCCCTTCTCCCGCTTCTCCCTGGCTAACTTCTACTCAGCCTTTTCTGATGCCTCCCCCCACCCCAGTACATTAGAGGCTTCTCCTCCCTGCTCCCATAGCCCCTAAGCTCCACCCCTGCAATGTGCATCACACTATGGGGGGATAAAGCTATAAGTTCCCTGTGGCTAGGACCATCTGGTCTACCTCCCTGGTCTCAGCCCATCCCAGGGCATGGCAGAAAGATGGGGGTTCACTGCTGTTTCCCCAATAAACACAGGACTAAATGAATATAAGGATCCTTTAGCCCTGGCCATTCTCTGGAGCCCAGGCCCTTTCCAGGCCCCTGTGATGCTGGGGAGAGCGGCCCCCGGGGCACGTACCTTGCAGGTATACTCGGTGCCTGTGGGGCAGTGCAGGGCCCGGTAAGCCTGGCCGCCCTCCTCAGGCTCCAGGAGGACATAGGGTCCAAGCCGGGAGAAAGCAGTCACAGCAGGGGCATGGACTGGAGCAGAGGGTGGGCTCAGGGGGAGGGGGCAGGGGGGAAGCCTGGGCTGGGATTCACTTCGAGCTCGTTTCCGGGTGGGATACTCAGTGTCCAGGTCATCACCCAATTTCAACTGCTTCTTCCTGGAAGAGGCACCTGTAGGAGCAGCCAGAGGGGTGGCTCGCATCTAGAAAGAAAGGGAGACAGGCGCGTAAGTTAGGCTGTTTGGTGGCCCCTCTCAACCCCTACTCATAGAAGGGTACATTGGCACAGCCTTTACCAGGGGTGATTTGGCAGTGTGCATTAAACTGACAGCTGTACATACCCTTGACTGGGTGTCCCACTTCTAGGAATTTATTCTCCAATTAAAACGCTCACCAAAAAATTAAATATGTGAAAAGCTGTTCATCAGAGCCCGGTGTCTAATAACAAAAGGCAAGAAACACCCTCCATGTCCAGAAATAGGAGGCTGGTTAGAACATTATGGTATAGCCATACAGTAGAATACTATACATTTCTGAAAAAGGACCAGGAAGCTCTCTACACACTGATGTAATGATACAAGTACAAGGTTATTCTTGCAGCCCATGTGATAGAAACAATTGAACATCCATCATTAGGGGTCTGGTTACATAAATTATATTTCATCCATACATGAAATTGTAGCCATTTAAAAGATTGAGGGGCCGGCCGAGTGGATCGGTGATTAAGAGCTGGCTTGGGACGCCAGTGGTCCTGGTTCGGATCTCACATATGAGGGCCAGTGACATTGCCCTGTAAATAAATAAATAAATAAATAAAAGATTGAGGAAGCTTTATATGCTAATTGAAAAGATCTCCAGGGCCGGCTTAGTGGTGCGTTGGTTAAGAGCTGGCTTGGGACGCCAGCAGCCCCAGTTCGGATCCCAGATATGAGGGCCAGTGACACTGCCCTGTACAGCTAAGGTGGTAAACAACAGCTCCACCTGGAGCTGGACTGCTGTGAGTCCCCAGGACGGCATAGCTGCAGCCTCTGCTGCAGTGGGCTGCCATAGGCTACAGTGAGTGGCCAGCAGCCCGCATGAGTGGCTGGCAGCCGGTGTGAGCTGCCAAGAGCTGCTGTGAGCGGCCATCCAGAGGCCAGGGACCGATCTGCCTCACCCAAGAAGAGCACAATGATGACACCAACATGGGCCAGTGAAGCAACGTCCTCCACAACTAGACTGAAGAACAAAAGGATAGCAACTTGTCTGTTCCCCTTCCTTGATTCTCCAACGCTGTTCCCCTCCCCCAGTTCCCCAATAAAATCTTAAAAAAGAAAGAAAAGATCTCCAGAATGAACTATTAAATGGGAAAAAAAGTAAAATGGAGAGACAGACTTGGTGGTTTGTGAGAGGAAGGAAGATTTTGCACTATATCTGTTGAGTGTTATAGGATAGGCAGCTAGTACCTAAGAAAGGGAGGGAAGGATGGAAGGAGGGGGAAGGAGAGAGGAAGGATGATGAAGGATGATGAATGAATGAGGTGTGTACATATGAATGTATATTCTGGAATTGATATATTGTCAAGTGAACAAAGAGGTTGAGCAATAGACCCAAGATGATCTTGTTTATGTAAAAAACCCCAGCAGCATATAATATGGTGTGTGTGTGTGTGTGTGTGTGTGTGTGTGTGTGTGTGTGTTTAAATGCACAGAAAAAGGTCTGGAAGGACCCAAACTAAACTGGCCACAATGGTTCCTGTCTCTCCTGGAGAGAGGAAGGAATTTAGTTGGGAGGCAAGGGCATTTTTTTATTTCAATATTTTAAAATAAAGGGGGCCGGCTGAGTGGCGCGGTGGTTAAGCACTGACTTGGGAAACCAGCGGCCCCAGTTCGGGTCCTACATATGAGGGCCAGTGACACTGCCCTCAAAAAAATAAAATAAAATAAAATAAAATAAAATAAAATAAAATAAAATAAAGGTTCTACATTCATTTATTGCTTCAGTATTTCAAAACAGATAAAGTGCACAATTGAAAAAAAAGAAATCCACTCCATCTACAATTGCCTGATGGCCCAAGATCTACGGGAATCACAGGATCCACATGCAGTCAGTCCACCAGCCAGCTGTTTCACCACCAGGTGAGAAGTGAGGCAGGGAGGGGAGGTCTCTCAAAGGTCTCACGATTCATTCACACAATGGTGGAGGAAGCTACCACCTATGCAGCTGTGTCACTGTGTGTGTCTGTGTGTGTGGTGGGTAGGGAAGAGGGCAATGGCATGTCAGGGCAGAAAGGTGCTCTTCAAGACCTATCTGCCCACCCATTCAGACTCCAGATGAGGGACAAGGAGGCCCAGGTGTGAGGTGTTAAAGAGAGATGGACTTCAGTCCAGTTAAAGAACTTCTCAACAGTCTGAGGCTGGATTAATGGAGAAACATCACTCAGAGTTAGACTGCTGCCCATCTCACCAGTCATGCTGCTCCTAAAAGCCTGGGCCCCCGCCCCAAGTGAAAGGCCATAATCCTATCTTGGTAAGAATGCAATAGGGGGTGGTTGTGGTCACATATTCCCAGGATCTAATCCTGGCTCAGACCCTGCCTGGCTGGGGAGCCCAGGGCAAGGTCTTCAACCTTCCTGAGCCTCAGTTCCCTCATAGGGTGCAAAGTCCATAGGATTTAAAAAAAAAAAATTTTTTTTTCAATTACAGTTGACATTCAATATAGTATTAGTTTCAGGTGTATACCATAGTGGTTAGTGATCCATAGTATACCATAGTTACAAAGTGATCCCCACCTGGCACCATAGTTATTACAATGTTATTGACTATATTCCCTATGCTGTACTTTACGTCTCTGTGGGTACTGTGTAACTGCCAATTTGTACTTCTTAATCCCTTCATCTTTTTCACCCAGCCTCCAACACCCCTCCCATCTGTTAACCATCAGTGTGGTCTCTGTATCGAGGAGTTGGTTTCTCTTTTGCATGTCTGTTATTTTGTTTTTAAATTCCATATAAAAGTGAAATTGTATAATATTTGTCCTTCTCTGTCTGACTTATTTCACTTCGCATAATACCCTCTAGGACCATCCATGTTATTGCAAATGGTAAAATTCCATTCTTTTTTATAGCTCAGTTAATATTCTTCTTCTTTTTTTTTTTTTTTTTTTGAGGGCAGTGTCACTGGCCCTCTTATGTGGGACCCGAACCGGGGCCGCTGGCTTCCCAAGCCAGCGCTTAACCACCACGCCACTTGGCCGGCCCATGAGTAATATTCTATTGTACAAGTACATATGTACCACATCTTCTTCATCCAGTCATCTATTGATGGACACTAAGGTTGCTTCCATATCTTGGTTATTGTAAATAACGCTGCACTGAAACATAGGGGTGCATATATATCTTTTTGAATTAGTGTTTTGGATTTCTTCAGATAGATACCCAGAAGTTGAATTGCTGGGTTATAAGGAAGTTCTGTTTTTTATTTTTGAGGAACCTCCATATTGTTTTCCCTAATGGCTGCACCGGGTTGCAGTCCCACCAACAGTGCATGACGGTTCCCTTTCCTCCATATCCTCTCCAATACCTGTTTTTGTTGATTTATTGATGATGGCCATTCTGACACATGTGAGGTGGTATCTCATTGTGGTTTTAATTTGCATTTCTCTGATGACTAGTGACATTAAGCATCTTTTCTTTCATTGAATAAAGTTTCATTTTTCAAAACGTACAGTTGATGGGACCTTTTGTTCCTGCATCTTCACCAGCAGTTGGGGCATCCCCACCCTTGGTATTTCTGGTGTAAATTGCTTGAGCTCTATGCTTTGAAACTAATTTAATAAGTCCTTTACTAAGGAGCTCCTGAAAGGGCTGCCCTGGCCAAGGAACCACGGATTTTCAGTCTCTCCAAGACAACAGCTGGGGTTATAAGCTTATAGTTGGGAACTTCCTTACAAAGTTTGTCATATGTCGCTTTGTCAAGCAAGACTAGGTTATTGAGCTTGTCCTGAGCTTTGCCTTTGGACCACTTCTTTTTGGCCTTGCCTCCAGATTTGTTCACTGGGTCTTTGTCTTTCTTGGCCAACTTTCCAGCATCTTTCTTCGTCTTTGGGCATGACAAAGCGTGGTCAGCAGTGGCTACAACTGCAGCCTTGCCAAGATGTCGGACAAAAAGCGAGCATCTTTTCATATGTCTATTAAAACCCACAGGATTTCTTGTGTGGTGAAGAAATTAAAACAGAAATAAAGTAGCATGGGCCTGTTAGGAGTCAGGAAACGGTCACTACTGCTGGTTTATTTATTTATTATTAATTATTATTATTAGATGATGATGATAATGATGATGTTTTGTTTTGTTTTTGTTTTTGGTTTTTTTTTGAGGGCAGTGTCACTGGCCCTCAAAAGTGGGACTGAACCAGGCCACTGGCTTCCCAAGCCAGCGCTTAACCACCGTGCCATTCGGCTGGCCCTTTGCTGATGATGTTTAAGTGCTACAATTGAGAGGCTCAGAAATCTCCCCAGGGATGAGTCTAGGATGACCTCACTGGCTGTTCTGAATCAAGCAAGATGATCCCTGGCAGTATAGATGCTTTGTGCCCTGCGGAGCAGATTCCCAGGAGTGGCTCTCCCATGGTTGTGCAGCACTCCAGGCTGCTTTGGTCCTATCTGTACCTCAGAGTCAGGTGGGGCCTGGGATACGGCATACCACTGGACAAAGGTATCTGAGTCTATAGATGAACATGGGACTTCACAGGTCACACTGTAGGATCTCCACTGGAGGATGCAGGCAGCCCCTAATAGCTACCTCTTGCTGGTCCCTGACATCCCCAGTGGGAAAAGGGCAGGTCGTACCAAGTACACACTCACACAACAGGGCAGACAGATGTACACACACCCCTCAAAAACACAACTTTGTCAAGCCAGCCAGCAGAGACGCACATCCAGGGTGGAGAGAGGCACACACATCAAGTGACACACACCTCTCCCTCCACGGGCAAGCGTGCACGCACACACACACACACACACAGCTCTTCCAACTGTCACACTCACGACTGCAGGACTGATAGCAACAGGACTACACGCACAGTCTGACTCGTCCCCACCCCGGTACACACACACTCACTGGACCTAAGGCAGTCGGCGGCCTCGCCCGGCCTCCCGCAGCCAGGCTCCTCCCTTGGGAGCGGAAGCAGCAGCAGCGGGTGTCCCGGGGCAGCGGGTTCAGCGGAAACCGAGGCGCGGTGGGGAACCAGGCGGGGGTGAGACAAAGGGAAGGAGGCTGAGCCCCAGGGCCGGGGCAGGGGCGAGGCTGGGCCCTCCCCTCCCGTCCGCATCCCCAGTCTGCAGGTACAACACACACAGTCTTCGGGAACGAAACACTCGCGCACACAGTGCAACGTGCAAACCGGTAGGGACACACCTGCGGCCCAAGACAGGCGCGCACCAAGGTCCCGCATCCGCGCTCCCACTTGCCCTGCACCCGTCCCCCGCCTCCAAAGAACCCCTGCCCTACCCCGCTCGTACCCCCCACACAGCCAACACCTGCCGCCCGGTGCTCTGCCCTCCCCGCAACCCTTACCGTCCACGGAGACACAGAGCCCCGAAACACATCGCCACCCAGACCCCACTGGCTCCCGCGGACCCCGCGGACACACACTGTACAAGCAGTCCTCCAGTGCCACCCAGAGATCCTCACACACAGACCTCCCTGCACCGAAACCACACGACTCCCCCAACACGCAGACAACCGCACACCTCTCTCCAGGCCGACACCCGGACACCTCGGTCCTCGGCTCCCTCCGCCCCCGGGACACAGCTAACACGCCCGGGGTGTGCACCCTCGCCGGAGTCGACCTCACGTGGGGGACCCCAAGGCCTGAGGGGTTGCGTCACCTGAGACCCTGCAGGCATTCGGCCCAGATCGGACGGCCGGGTCTGTTAAAAGGGGTGTGTGTGCGTGTATGTAACACGCGGCAGCCCGGAGCCGCCCCCACGCTCGCGGGCCACCCTCCACCGGTCGCCCCTCCAACCTTCCCGCCCCTGGCTCCGAGCTGGGTACCTTGCCCTGGTGCGGCGGTGTTCTGCGGACGCCCAAATTCAGAGTCGCCTGGGAACCCCTGGTGGACTGGGGCCTGCTCCGCTGCCGCTAAGCTTGGGATCCGGTGGAGCTCTGGCCTCGACCCCCCCCGCAGCCCGAAGCGTGCGGGGCCACCGCGGCTTCCGCGGCGAGTGTCTCTAGGACGCCAGGCGCCAGGCTACAGTTCTGGCCCCGGTGATGTAAACCTGAGCTAATCAGCCGCCGCCTGATGCGCTCCGGCCGGGGATTGCACCATCCTCTGCGCTCCGCCCCCCAGGGGTCAAGCCCAAGGGCGCCCCGCCCAGTCCCTCCTGTGGGGTTCCCGTGCGGGGCCGGAGCACCGCTCGCCTCTCTGGCTCTCTAGGGGTGTCTCGTCTCCACCCTGTTCCCCTCCTGCCCGGCACCTGGAGTTTGAGTGTAGACACCAGTCACTGGTTCTCCCTACCATCTTGGAAAAAGCATTTTGCTTTTCTGAGTCTCGGTTTCCTCATCTGTGAAATGGGAAAAAAAGTCCTTCCTTCTTAGGGTGGTGCTGAGGAGGTTAAAAAAAAAAAAAGGCACACCATTACTGCCCTCTGGCTACTTCCCATTTATAAAGCACTTTTGCACCATTGCTTTTTAAACCTTTAGAGAACCTTTGGCAGGCAGGAAGCTCTAGTCTCCCCATTCTACTAAGGGATTGCCTGAGGCCCAGCTATGGGAAAGCAGCCCAGTAGCTTTACAAAAACCAGAGACTTATAAGAGCTGACTCCTGGCTCAAAAGAACCAGTGTGGTGCCCTGGGGAAGCCTCAGGTAAGGTGAGCTTTGCAGCATTTGTTTCATAAGGGCAGTGCAGCCATTAGTGGTTAAGGGCAAGCACCCTAGAACCAGCCTAAGAGTACACCCCACATTTGCCCAGGCCCGCTGTGCTACCTCAGGAATGCTACTTAAAATCCTGTTTCATGGGCCGCTGGAGTGGCTTATTGGTTAAGAGCTGGCTTGAAACGCCAGCCGCCCAGGTTAGGATCCCACATGAGGGCCAGTGACACTGCCCTCTATAGCTAAGATGGTGAACAACAGCTCCACCTGGAGCTGGGCTGCTGTGATTCCCCGGGGACGGCATAGCTGCAGCCCCTGCTGCAGTGGGCTGCCACAGGCTACAGTGAGTGGCCGGCAACCAGCGTGAGCAGCTGGCAGCTGGTGTGAGCTGCCAAGAGCCACTGTGAGCCGCCATCCAGAGGCCGGCGACCAATCTGCCTCACCCGAGAAGAGCGCAATGATGATACCAAAATGGGCCAGTGAAACAATGTCCTCCACAACTAGACTGAAGAACAAAAGGATAGCAACTTGTTTGTTCCCCTCCCCCGATTCCCCCAATAAAATCTTTAAAAAAAACAAAAAACAAAAACAAACAAACAAACAAACAAAAACCCGGTTTAAGTTTCCTGCACTATAAAATGGGATTATAATAGCACAGCATTCACTTCATAGAGTTATTGTTTGGATTAAAGAAGTAAGTAAAATGCTTAGAACAGTGTGTTGCAACATCATAGGTGCTCAATAAAAAGAGTGAACACAATGGAGGCTCAGAGAGGGGAGGGTGCCTATCACAGGACTGGCACCCCAGGCCTCGCAGGCCCTGGTGGCACTTGCTATTTGGTAAAGCATCCCTGTGCAGTCCTGGTGGTCCAACACCTTACAGGTGGAAATCCTATTTAGGTCTTGATGTCTGGGAAAGAAATGATGTCAAAAAAATAACTGCTCGGGCCAGCCGAGGGGCGCGGTGGCTAAGCGCTGGCTTGGGAAGCCAGCAGCCCCGGTTCGGTCCCACATATGAGGGCCAGTGACACTGCCCTCAAAAAACAAACAAACAAACAAACAAACAAACAAAAAAAGCTGCTCAGGCAGAGTTTGGATGGGAGGCAGCTGGAGTCACCTTTGTTTCCCTAGTTCCAGACCCACAGGGACCAGCCAGCTCACTGTGTCTCAGAGCCTTCAGGGCACACTAGGGGATTCTGGGATCTCATTTAACCCTGGAGACTCCCTTGCCTAGGAAGGAAAAATGAATTCATTTTCTACACCAGAATACCTAGACTCAAGTCAGAAGTTCCCACAGCTGTAAGAGGCCAAGAAAGGTAGGGATGGTTCTCTTCTGAGCACCTTTATGAAGTTGGCATTGCGCTGGGTTTGCTCACACATTCCCATCTTTATTTCACACTGTGTCAGGCCCATGTCTGTCACAAGTCATCAACGACAAGACTGACCCGTCCTTGTCTTCATGAATTGTATAAATCAATGGGGAGACAGACCATTATCAACAAAATAAAATCAATAAGGGCCAGCCGAGTGGCTCCGTTGGTTAAGAGCTTGCTCAAGAGTGCAAGCTGGGGGCCGGCTGAGTGGCACGATGGTTAAGCGCTGGCTTGGGAAGCCAGCCGCCCTGGTTTGGGTCCCACATATGAGGGCCAGTGACACTGCCCTGAAAACAAACAAACAAACAAACAAACAAACAAAAACAGTGCAAGCTGAGCTCTGAGCAACAGCAGTTCGATGCCCAGCCCGAGCTGAGCTGCCAACAGGTAGCAGGATGGCTCAGCTACAAAAATAAAATAAAATCAATAAAACAAGGTCATTTAAAATGGATTATAAATGTCATTTATTTTCTTGAATAAAATAGGCTAGATTTATTCTCTATCAGATATGACTGAAGGGTGGCTGTTTTTGGTAAGGCTCCTCAGGAAGATGATGCTTAAAGTAGAATCTTAAGGAAGAAAAGGGGTGACTAGTGCAAAGATGTGAGGGGGAGACAGAGGAAAAAGTAAGTGCAAAGGTTCTGAGGCACTTAAGGAACTGTGAGATGGGCACTCATTCTGTAGATGAGTCAAGGTGAGGGGCTTACCCAAAGCCACCCAGCTCATTATATGAGGTAGATTTGGATTTTAACCTAGGGCCGCGGAACCCAGTGCCTACAATGGTCAGGGACATTTCACAATCTTTGCAAACCAGCAGCCTCCACCAGCACTTGTGGGTATGTTCTCTGGAACCACACCCTGGGCCCCAAGTTGGAGGCCCTTGTCACACTTGGGAGTGTCAAAGCCCGATTCTAGACCAGCACTTTCTTTTTTTTTTTTTTTTTTTTTTAAAGATTTTATTGGAGAATTGGTGGAGGGGAACAGTGTTGGGCAATCGGGGAGGGGGAACAGACAAGTTGCTGTCTTTTTGTTCTTCAGTTTAGTTGCGGAGGATGTTGCTTCACTGTTGGTATCGTCATTGCGCTCTTCCCGGATGAGGCAGATCGGTCGCTGGCCTCTGGATGTCGCTCACCGCGGCTATTGGCAGCTCACGCTTGGCTGCCAGCCGCTCACGCTGGCTGCGGGCCACTCACTGTAGCCTCTGGCAGCCCACTGCAGCAGGGGCTGCAGCCCACACCATTACCGGGGCTCGCACAGCCCAGCTCCAGGTGGAGCTGTTGTTAGCTGTAGAGGGCAGTATCACTGGCCCTCATGTGGGATCCGAACCGGGGCCGCTGGCATCCCAAAACCAGCGCTTAACCAATGCGCCACTCGGCCGGCCCAGACCAGCACTTTCAAAACAGAACATAACATCAGTCACATATGTAGTTTCAAATGTTGTAGTCATGCATTAAAGTAGGATAAAAGAAACAGGTGGAATTAATTTTGATAATATATTCTATTTAATCCAATGTATCTAGCATATTATCATTTCAACAGCAGATAATAAAAATTATTGATGAGTTCATCTAAAACATTTCATATGAATGTCTTCAAAATCTGGTGTATATTTTACACATAGTTTGGGCACAAGTCAGCATGGAAGCTAAATTGCCAATGGTTAAAGTAAAATGTTGTCCTACCAAAAAAAATTAAGGTGGATTTAATGGAAAAAATGTTACCTATTTTAAAATTAAAATTCAATAAAATGAAAAAGTCAGTTCCTTGGTCACACTAACCACTGTTTAAATGCTCAGTAGCCGCATCTGGCCATATTGAGTAGCACAACCACGAATTCCTGACATATGGTCCAGGGAGTTCAGCGAAGAAATGAAGAGTCTGTCGGGTCTACAACATAGATGCCAAATAGCATTACGCCTCAATTTCTGCATCTATAAAATGGGATTAATCATACTTTCCTTTCATTGCAGTCTTAAGGGTTAAACGCACTAAGGCAGCCTAGTGTCATAGTCAAACTACATTTCCTGGGTTCAATTCTTACCAATTCCAAGTGGTGAAATTTTGGGTAAATTACTTAATTAAGCTTTTTGTGCCTCAGTTTCCTCATCTATAAAATGGGGATAATAATAATATCTATTTCATTGGTTTGTTGTGAGGATTAAATGACAATACTTGTGAAGTGCCTGGAATATAAATACTATATAAACATTTGTTAAAAAGTGAGAAAATAAATGGTGACCAGCCCCCCAAAATTAAATGCAAAAATGTGCACTTTCCTGGAGAGAAAGTTCCACGTTTATGAATTCTCTTCTCTCCGGGCTCGTAACATCCTCTACCCAGGTGTCTGCACCAAGCAGGCTGCTTTACTATTTGCTGTAGTTCTAATGAGTCCAGTCTCTGACCCTCAGTGCTGAGGGGAGGAAGTCGGAGGGCTTTGCTCCCAGGGACGAGAGGAGGTGAGGGTCTGTGAGCTGCTGTGATAGGAGCCACACCTGCCTCCTGTCATTCCACCCATGTGTCACTAGTGATTGCTACATGCCTGAAATTCTACCATTGGTGCCCTTAAAACTTTCATCTGTAGGGGCCAGCCGGGTGGCTCAGTTGGTTACAGCTCGTGCTCTTAACAACAAAGTTGCCAGTTCAACTCCCACATGGGACAGTGGGCTGTGCCCCGCCCCCTCCCCTCAACTAGATTGAAAGCAGCGACTGGACTTGGAGCTGAGCTGTGCCCTCCACAACTAAGACTGAAGGATAATAGCTTGACTTGGAGCTGATGGGTCCTAGAAAACACAATGTTCCCCTTCCCCAATTCCCCAACACTGTTCCCTTCCCTAATTCTCCAATAAAATCTTTAAAAATAAATAAATAAATAAGTTTCATCTGTATATGTATATGTTCTCCCCACGAAAGTGAAACAACGCCTTGGAAAGATTCTAGTTAGAGTCTAGGTCTGGCTGAAGCCACTGACCTTGTGAGATTGTGGTCAAGTCACCTCCTCTTTGGGAGCCTTAGTTTTCTTACCTGTAAAATAGGAAGAGAGATTTGGATTAGCTCAGTATTTTCTAAAATATGATAGATGCAGCAATGGTAGGTGCCAGATGGTTTTAGGGTATCCAGACTCTCTTACATAACATTGAATCATATCATGATACATGTATTTCTGTTTTGATTTTCTTCCTGTTCCTCCAACTACTAGGGAAGATCTCATTTAACAGCTCCTGTATCTTTAACACTGCACTTGTTAAGAAAGACAGAGCAGGCCGGTGGAGTGGCTCACTTGGTTAAGTAAGGGCTTGCTTAGGAGTGAGCCCTGAGCAATAGGGTCACCAGTTCAATTCCCGCCTGAGCTGAGCTGCTAACAGGTGGCATGATGCTCAGCTAAGAAAAAAAAAAGAGAGAGCTCAGCTCAAGAGTCTCCAGCAAAAAACAGGATTTAACTAGAATTCAAGAACCTTGTTTTTGCTTTCCTAGTATTTAATGTTACAGTGTTCCTTTTATGGCAAATAATAGTGACTTTCCAGTCGAGGTCAGTGATTTAAATTTTCCATTTTAAATAAATTTGCTTAAGTTTTGTTTTTTTTAAATGAGTTAACTGAAAGAAAAACATTATGGAACTACAAATACAGTTGAATAAATGGATTTGGGCCAATCGATTTGGGAAAGACAGTGGGTGATTCAAGAGTTACAGCTCTCACCTGTGCTTCTCTTGGGGGAGCCCTTAATAGGAGTCTGGGCACCTTCCCCTTCTATGGGGTCTTCCAGGGGCTTTGCAGAAATCCTCCCTCATCTAAATCTGGCTCAGGCTGGGCACCAGAAAAGTAGGGAGGCCAGTGCCTGGGCAGCATCAGCCAAGCAGTGGCCCAGGGGCAGCCACAGCCCTACTGGGTGAGGTGGCTCTGCCCTGTGAGCCTGGGTTTTCTTCCCAAAGAATGTGACTCTTATGGCCGTGAATAGAGCGTGGCCCCTGTGTGGCTGCTTCCCTTACATCATCTCACTGCATCCTCCATCCTCCCCACCAAGTTGCTATTTTTATCCCTAGAGACAGCTGAGGAAACTGGGGCTCAGAGAGATGGCATCACTAGTCTAAGGAATGAAGGGGCAGTGGGATTAGAAGCAGGTGGTCTGGCTCAGAGCCTGGGTGGTCTTGGTCCACTGCTTTATGCCACCTCCTTGGCCTGTACTAGTTGTATGACACTGAGCAAGTCATGTAGCTACTCCAAGACCCAGAACCCTCATCTATAAAATGGAATTGATAACAGTACCCTCCTGATAGGGTTATTGAACTGCTTATTACTATTGGGAGCTATTATTGGATTAAATGGAGGTTACATGAGTTAATACAGGTAGTGTTTAAGAGTTCCTGGCACGTGGTAAGCACTTGATGATAAGTGGTTAATATTTTTCCATGGAGCCCAGACTGCCACCCAAACACACACTGCTTCAGAGCTGAGGGTGAAGGGATCCCCCATGTGGCAGGTATGGGCAGTAGCCTTCATCTGCTTTCTCATGTAAGCCTAACCACAAGCCTTAACCTGTGAGCTAAGGATGAATTTATGCCCCTATTTTTTTTATTTTTTTTTTGAGGGCAGTGTCACTGGCCCTCATATGTGGGACCCGAACCGGGGCCGCCGTCTTCCCAAGGCAGCGCTTAACCACCGCGCCATTCGGCAGGCCCTTATGCCCCTTTTACAAGTGAGAAAACCAGGTGTCAGAGAGCAAAAGTAACCTGCCCAGGATCACACAGCAAGCCAGAGTGGGTATGAACCCATGTCTGTCCACTATTGCAGGAACCCCCACTTGATTGATTCAAAGGTCCTGGGGAGGCCCCGTGCCCTCCTCAAGGGAGAGGGAGGGGTCCTCTCCCCAACCTGTGGTGGGAAGAAGACAGACCACAGGAGGAAAGCTGGTTCCTGCTTCTGACCTTGCCTCTGACAGTTGGGTGACCTTGGACAGTCGCCAGTCCCTCTCTGGCCTCAGCTACATAGTTACTGCTATGGGTGTCAGGGGTGGGGCTCTCTGAATTTCCAGGAGTCCTGATTGTCTCCATTACCTTCCAGCTGGGAGAAGGAGGGGGCCCCAGATCCACCCCTTCCTAATACTGGAGTTAGTGCTGAATTGCTGTCATCGGATCCCTGCGTGCCTTCCTGCCTGCTTGCCTGCCTCCTGCAGGTCCTGAAGCCATCTGGGCCAGGAAAGAAAGGGATTCTGTGTGTTTCACTCAGACCACTGCTCAGCCCTTCCTTTTCTGAGAAAAACTTGAGAGTGAGGTGGCAACTAGGAGGGGGGTGCCGAGGTTTTCAGCCAGCAGCCAGTTACATCAGAAGACTTGCGCAAGGCGCCCTCCTGGGTCAGGCACAGAGCCCTGCCCCATAGCACCTACCCCAGCCCTGCTCCCCTGCGGTGTCAGAGGGCTGTTAGGTCTTGAGGACACACACCCAGGCCTGGCCCACAGGACATGGCCTGGGGCAGGACTGGGGGCAGTGTATGGAAGGGAGGGAATTTTAGGCTGCCTGGGGGAGGGAACTTTAGGCTGGAAGGTGTTGCTCAAGGAATCCAGAGCCAATCCACCCACTCAGCCTTTCCCTGGAGAATGGAGAGATGAGGCCCCTGCCCTGGAGAGTGACTGAGCCCTGATCCCTGACTCTGGTCATAGACTGAGCCCTAATCTCTGACTTCGGACTCCAACTGAACTCTGACCTGAAACTTCGGACATAGCCTGATCAAGGCCTGGTAACTGGCCCGAGCCATGGCTAAACCCTGATCTTGGCCTGAAACTGAGCACTGTCTTGGTCACTGACTGGGCACCCTCCCTTTCCCTATGCTGACCCCCGACCTAAAGTCCAGCTTCTGACTGAGTTACAATCCTGCAGACAGATTTAGCTCTAATCTATTACCCTTGACCCCAGTCCCCAGATAAACCCTAGCCTCAGGCCGGGTCAGAAATACTGTCTCAAGAATCAGGAGTGCTGGGCACCTGCTAGTCTCCCTTCTGGTTGTTTTACCCCCACCCAGATTGAGGATGGCTAAGGGGGCCCCATGGAGCTGTCTTCTAACCAGCTCGACACTGTGACTCAACAAGATGAGGGCTGGATGTGAAGTCAGGCAGGGCCACTGGGGGTGGGCCAAGGCAGTGCTGAATCAGGGTGGAGAGAGACAGAGAGAGAGGACAGTTTCCCTGAGGTTAGAGCTGCAGGTGTGGGGAGGTCATTTGCAAATAAATGCAAATAGATGCTGCCTGTGACCAGCCAGGACCATTAAGCTGAAGCAGCCCAGACCAAGTCCCTATCCACCTCCATCTACCCACCTATTACCCGTTTTCCATCATTCATCTATGCTCTCTCTCAGAGCATCCAGTCCTTTCCCTTCAAAATGCATATTATTATGCATTATTATATATGCATAATTATATATGTATTTAATTATATGTGATTATTATATTAATAATATATAATTACATATATTATGAATACTGGGGGTGCCAAAAAATGTCTACAAGTGGACACCTTGGTCAACGTTGTTCAAGCAGTAGTTTGCCATAATCAGAAGTGCCTGGACGCTGATGGTAACCACTTTGAGCACCTCTTGTAATTGCAGAAGTCAAGTGTGACTTGTATTCATCTTTGGTTATCGGTATACATTGAGTAATACTGTTTTTTCCTTTTTTTAAATGTGTATACACTTTTTTTTCTTTTTTTATTGGGGAATCGGGGAAGGGGAACAGACAAGTTGCTGTCTTTTTGTTCTTCAGTCTAATTGCAGAGGACGTTGTTTCACTGGCCCAGGTTGGTATCGTCATTGTGCTCTTCCCGGATGAGGCAGATCGGTCGCCGGCCTCTGGATGTCGCTCACCGCGGCTATTGGCAGCTCGCGCTGGCTGCCGGCCACTCACTGTAGCCTATGGCAGCCCACTGCAGCAGGGGCGGCAGCCTACACCTTCACCGGGGCTCGCACAGCCCAGCTCCAGGTGGAGCTGTTGTTAGCTGTAGAGGGCAGTGTCACTGGCCCTCATATGTGGGATCCGAATAGAGGTCGCTGGCATCCCAAACCAGCTCTTAACCAATGTGCCACTCTGCCGGCCCTGTATACACATTTTTGTCACC
Source organism: Aselliscus stoliczkanus (assembly GCA_033961575.1). Taxonomy (NCBI): domain Eukaryota; kingdom Metazoa; phylum Chordata; class Mammalia; order Chiroptera; family Hipposideridae; genus Aselliscus; species Aselliscus stoliczkanus. The sequence goes on along the minus strand of CM066738.1, from coordinate 24,362,667 downwards.
CTCTGTATATATGTCTTTCTCCCCCACTAAACTGTAAGCTTCCTCAAGGCAGGCATCTGCCGGTTTGGCTCACCGCTGTCTCCTGGTATAGTACCGGGCACTGCGTAAGTGCAGTAAATAGTGCCTGAATGGATTAAATCCCTCCGCCTATTAATTCATCCCTCATCCATCCATTTACCACTATTCCCCAAAACCTATTCCCCACCATCTATCCACTCAACTTTCTCCTACCAGCTCTCCACTCTTTATCTACCCTCCATTCAACCAATATCCATCCACCACCTATATATCTTTCCAGCATCAGTTGAACCATTTATATTTAATTCATTCATTCATTCATTCATTCATTCATTCATTCAACAAATGTTTATTGGGAACCTACTACTTGCCAGGCACTGTTCTAAAGGCTCAGGATATTGCAGTGAAAATAACAGACAACAGGGCCGGCTGAGTGGCGCGGTGGTTAAGCGCTGGCTTAGGAAGCCAGCGGCCCCGGTTCGGGTCCCACATATGAAGGCCAGTGACACTGCCCTCAAAGAAAAAAAAAAAAAAAAGAAAATAACAGACAAAAACAGTGCTTACATCCCAGTACAAAGAAAATATACAGGAAATAACATAAGATATATTTAAATTATAGAGCATGTTAGAGAGTGATAAGTGCTAGGGGGGGAAGTAAAAAAAGTAGAAGGGTGGGTAAAGAGGATGGGGTGGGTGTGGGGGTGGGAAGGGAAGGCAGGCAGTGGCCATAGTGAGTAGGGCGTCCCAGGGCATACCATGAGACTCTCTGGAGGGCAAAATGTTCACGCAGGGGAAATGGACCATGCAAAGGCCAAGGGGACACTTGACTTGTGTGCCGGCCAAGGAGGTCAGAGTGGCTAGAGTAGAGCGAGTGAGGGGAGGTGGGGGTAGATGAGGACAATGAGGTAAGGGCTGTCTCACCATCTGGACCTTTGGAGACCTTTGAAAGGACTCTGGGAAGAAGAGAGAAGATGTTGCAATAATTCTGTTGAGAAATTCTAAAGGCTCAGAGCAAGGCAGTGGTTGTGCAGGTGGTGAGATACGTTTGGATTCTGGGTATAGTTAAAAGGTGGAAAGAGCAAGATTACTGATGTTTTGGATGCAGGGTGTGAGGGAATGGGAGGTGTCAAGGTTGCCTCCAAGGTGTTTTGGCCTGAACAATTCCAAGTATAAAGCTGCCATCAAATGAGATGAGCAGAGTATTTGGGAGAAGACCAGTGGTTCAGCTTTGGTGGTGTTGAATTTGAGGTGTTGGGTAGGCATTTGTGGGTATATGCTAGAGTTCAGGGGAGAGATCTGGGCTGCAGATATTGAACTGGAGTCATGGGCATGAGACTGATGAGAGCCCCAGTCATTGAGTCCTGGACCACTCCAACAGATAAGGTTGGGAGAAGCAAAGGAGTGGCCATGAGATAGGATGCGGGGGTCCAGCCTCCATGGAGTCCAGGGATTTCCTCGGATGGGACAGAGTCGGTGAGGACAAAAAAGGAGAGAAAAAGAAAGAAAGAAAAGAAGAAAGAAAGAAAGAGAGAGAGAGAGAGAGAGAGAGAGAGAGAGAGAGAGAGAGAGAGAGAGAGAGAGAAAGAAAGAAAAAGAAAGAAAAAGAGCGGAGACACCCGAAAGAGTTTCGCAGGAGTGTCACACTTCAAAGTAATAACGTGTCCGTTTTATAGGGACTCTTGTACATGAGTCTGGTGGTTTCTAGTTCCCAGGATTTTCACAGTCTTTTCTCCCCTGCAAATGCTCTCTCCAGGGTGTACTGGGACTTACTCTTCTGTTAAAGGATTATATTGTCTTTTATTATGATAATTACTATGAAACCCAGACTTAGTTTCTGTATATCACCTAAAGAATGTTTATCATGACTATCTTATGTTAAGGATTGACATATTTTTTACATGTTGCCTAAAGAATGTTTACTATAGGGCCGGCCGAGTGGCGCATTGGTTAAGCGCTGGTTTTGGGATGCCAGCGGCCCCGGTTCGGATCCCACATGAGGGCCAGTGACACTGCCCTCTACAGCTAACAACAGCTCCACCTGGAGCTGGGCTGTGCGAGCCCCTGTGGTGGTGTAGGCTGCAGCCCCTGCTGCAGTGGGCTGCCATAGGCTACAGTGAGTGGCCCGCAGCCAGCGTGAGCGGCTGGCAGCCAAGCGTGAGCTGCCAATAGCCGCGATGAGCGACATCCAGAGGCCAGCAACCGATCTGCCTCATCCGGGAAGAGCGCAGTGACGATACCAACAGTGAAGCAACATCCTCCGCAACTAAACTGAAGAACAAGAAGACGGCAACTTGTCTGTTCCCCTTCCCCGATTCCCCAACGCTGTTCCCCTCCACCAATTCCCCAATAAAATCTTTAAAAAAAAAAAAAAAAGAATGTTTACTATAGCTATCTTGACTATTTAGAAATCATCCTAAATCCTAGCAGCTAAACACAATCATAAAACTCACAGGGAGTGTACTTGAGCTATACTAAAAGACTAGGAGTAGCTGTGTTTAGGGTAAAAGCATCTAAAATCTATTCCTATGTAAATACAATACCTAGCAATCAAAAGGGGCCCTCACACCTCTCCTATCCTATGGAAGGCTGCATCTGTTTCTCAATCAAAGCTTCAGTATCTGTTGCTGCAACAAGGCACTAGGCAAAGGAATTCACACAAGGCTGTTGATTAACATACCCCATGGTCAGTAGGTCGCCTCTTACTGGAACTCTCATGGCCTTAAGACTTTTAATCTTCAAGGAGACTATTCACAGCAGGGCCCTTAGGCAAGTGCACCAGCTTCTCACAGGCAGACTTTTTTTTTTTTTTTTTGGCCTGAGTTTGTCAGAGGTCTGTGCCTCAGTTTCCAAGGGGCTTCAGTCCCCAATATCTCAGTTCAGGGGTCCCCTTTGGTTGTAGCCTGTTTTAGGGAGTTTCCTTTTCTTTAGGAAATCTTGCCCCATCGTTGGCTTACACAGCCAGCTATCATCAGGGTACCATAGGAACTTATCACAAATGCAGTGAATGTATTGTCTCCTATAGGAGGAAAGGCACATGGGTTCATAGAGGCAGGAGATATTACATGACCAACCATAAGGCAGCACCCCTAATATCCAGTGCTGAGCAGGGCAATGTGACCTTGTCAGACACTGAGAGGCTGTCGGCTTCCCACAATGGGAGCAGAGCCAGTGGGGTATGGAGGCCTGGAGGCCAAGTGAAGAGGGAAGGTGTAGTAAGGAGCAGGGAGTGGCCAACGGTGTCAACGCGGTTGATCAGTCCAGAAGATGAAGACTGAGAATTGAGCATTGGCCTTAGAAACATGGTGACTTTGACAAGAGCAGTTTCCATGGGGTTATAGAATTGTGATTGGAATGGATTTAAGAGAGAAGAATAATTAAAGGTAGTGAGTCCAGACATTTTTTTTTTAAAGATTTCATTGGGGAATTGGGGAAGGGGAACAGTGTTGGGAAATTGGGGAAGGGGAACAGCCAAGTTGTTGTCCTTCAGTCTTAGTTGTGGAGGGCGCAGCTAACTCAGCTCCAAGTCTAGTTGCCATCCGGCCACCCATTGGCAGCTCGTGGCTGCTCAGGTCAAGGTGCTGTGTTCAATCTTAGTTGCTGGTAGGCTTAGCTCACCATCCCATGTGGGAGTCGAACTGGCAACCTTGTTGGTAAGAACAGGTGCTCTAACCAGCTGAGCCATCCTGCCACCTGTTGGCAGCTCAGCTCAGGCACAGCTCACTGGCCCATGTAGGAATCAAACCGGTGACCATGTTGCTCAGAGCTCGAGCTCCTAACCAACTGAGCCACTTGGTTGGCCTACAGACAATTTTTTTCAAAGATCTTTGCTGCAAAGGGGAGCAAAATAAATGGGTGGTAGCTGTGGGGAGGGCTGTAGGATCAAATGAAGGCTGTTATCTTAAGAGCCATATCTACCATTCATCCATGAATTCATTCAACCACCATGTACCTGTCCATCCACCATCACCATTCATCTACCTGAATATCCAATCCCCATCTGTAACCTAAGAAATCTGCCCTGAACTCCTACAGCTTACCAATTCCCATGCCAGGTACTGGGATGGAGGGTGGAGAACAAGAAATGGAGAACCAAGAATCTGGCATATAGTGGATATTCAATTTTATTTATTTATTTATTTATTTATTTATTTATTTATTTATTTATTTTAGGGCAGTGTCACTGGCCCTCACATGTGGGACCCGAACCCGGGCCGCTGGCTTCCCAAGCCAGCGCCTAACCACCGCACCACTCGGCCGGCCCTAGATATTCAATTTAAGTGGGTTGAATGAATAAAAGAACAAGAACACACAGTGTCTACCCTCCAGATGCCTGGTCTAGCAGGAGGACACAGAATACCAGATCTAAGGGCATTGCCTGGGTGTCATCTAGTAGTAACCATTGAAGGGAAGTGTCTTGACTGAGGCCACACAATGGGTTAGCAGTAGAGCCAGGAATCATACCTGGGCCTCCTGTCTTGGTAGACAGGCTTTTTTTCTTCCAGGACGTTCTGTCCAAGGGGACAGAATTTAACTGGGAACAGGGAATGCATAGGAATATGGTTCTTTTAAGAGGATGGATTTTATTTTTTTAATTTTTAATTTTATTTTAATTTTTTATTTATTTATCTTTTTTTTAAAAAAATGTGGAACGCTTCACGAATTTGTGTGTCATCCTTGTGCAGAGGCCATGCTAATCTTCTCTGTATCGTTCCAATTTTAGTATATGTGCTGCCGAAGCGAGCACTTTATTTTTTTATTAGTAGTTTCAGGTGTACAAAACAATGCACTGGTCATCCTTTTCACCCCTGACAAAGTGACAACCCCCACCTCCTCCCATCCAGTGCCCCTCTTCCCCTGACAGATATCATGCATATCTATTACAATTCCATTGACTCCATTCCCACACTATACTCCACCTCCCATGACGACTATATATGTGTTAAATTATAGTTGATTATTCAATGGCAGCTTCAGGTGTACAGTGCAGAGTTTCATGAGGTGGTCTCCCTAACAAGAAATGAGTCCATCTGGTCCCCTAAAAAATATTTATAACATTATTGATTATATTCCTCTATCTTTTCTATCCCTGCGGCAATATTGTAGTTACCAATTTATGTAGTTTCGTCCCTTCCCCTCTTCCCTCATCCCCGCCCCCTCCCATCTAGCAATCATCAGTTTTTCTTCTGTGTCTCTGAGACTATTTCTGTTTACATTGCTTGTTTATTCAGTTAAGAGGATGGATTTTAAAACGATTTTTCTTTTTTTTCTTTTCTTTTTTTTTTTCTTTTTGAGGGCAGTGTCACTGGTCCTCATATGTGGGACCTGAACCGGGGCCGCTGGCTTCCCAAGCCAGCGTTTAACCACCGCGTCACTCGGCCGGCCCCTAAAACTATTTTTATTTGTTTATATTTTGGCTTAAAATTCAAAAGGTACAGGGATGAAACTTGAAAAATCTCCCTCCCAAACCTGTCTTCAGCCCCTGAGTTCCTCTTTCTAGGGGCAACCAATTTTCTTGTGTTTTCTTTAAGACATAAGTTGTAACTATTTATTTTCCCCTTTTCACACATAGAAAAAAATCCTTCAGGTTTTTCTTTCCCCTCCTTATTTAACAATTTGTCTTGGGGATTATTTCATATCAGTTCAGAAAGACCTTCCTGGGGCTGGCTGAGTGGTCCTGAGGCCCAGGACAGGTGGTCGGGCAGGAAGAGGGAGGAAGGAAAACAGGATATCCACTGGGGTGTGCACCTGGGAAGGGTCCACATACGGGATTTGGCAGGGGAAGTGCTGCCCAGACTTGGCATCTAATGGGCACTCAGCAGGTGCCTGCTGTGTGAGGGAGGGAGGGGGTAGGATCGCCAGCCCCTCCTGACCCTGGAGGCCCTGAGTCGGTTGAATGAAAGAAAGGGTAATAAATTAATGATGAAACGAGGAAGGGTGTGAATTTATCTTCTCCACAGATTCTAAGTGCCCACTCTAGGGTGCCGCGCGCACACACACGCACCCCAAAGGACCTGATTGTCCCCATGAGCACAAGTGTTGTCGGAGCGTGGGCCTTTCTCAGCGCAAAGTCCAGGTCCTTGGCAACTAGAGCAAAGACTTGAACGAGATACCAGAGTAAAGCCGTGAAGTAAGTGGTTTATTAGAAGAGATAGTACATTTAGAAGTAAAAGTAGACCTGAGTGGGCCAGCCGAGTGGCGCGGTGGTTAAGCGCTGGCTTAGGAAGCCAGCGGCCCCGGTTCAGGTCCCACATATGAAAGCCAGTGACACTGCCCTCAGAAAAAAAAAAAAAACCTTCCTGGTTGTTTTTTTTTTAAGATTTTTTTTTTTTTATTGGGGAATTGGGGAAGGGGAACAGACAAGTTGCTGTCTTTTTGTTCTTCAGTCTAGTTGCGGAGGACGTTGCTTCACTGGCCCATGTTGGTATCGTCATTGCGCTCTTCCCGGATGAGGCAGATTAGTTGCCGGCCTCTGGATGGTTGCTCACTACAGCTATTGGCAGCTCACGCTGGCTGCCGGCCACTCACTGTAGCCTATGGCAGCCCACTGTAGCAGGGGCTGTAGCCTACACCGTCGCCAGGGCTCGCACAGCCCAGCTCCAGGTGGAGCTGTTGTTAGCTGTAGAGGGCAGTGTCACTGACCCTCATATGTGGGATCCCAACCGGGGCCGCTGCCATCCCCAAACCAGCTCTTAACCAATGTGTCACTCGGCCAGCCGTGTTTTTTTGTTTTTTACAGCTTTGTAGTACTCCATTGTAAGGATGTACTGGTTTATTGAAACCATCCCTTGTCCAGGAGCGTTTCATTATTTCCAGTCTTTTGCTGTGACAAACAAGGCTGCAGTGTTTACACATGGGAGTGGAGAGAAACTCTGAGCTCATTTCCTAGAAGCAGAATTACTAAGTCAAAAGTTTGTGCATTTGCACTTTCAATGGAAATTTCTGGATGATCCTCCATTCATATTGTGCCCATCTACCTCCTGCTAGGAGAGTATATGAGTGCCACAACTTCGACAGCAAAGTGCATTATCAAGGTTTTTGATCTTCACCGATCTGATTCAGAAAAAAATGAGAGTGTCTTCATGCAGCTTTTATGTTTTTTGTGTTCAGATGGATGAACCTTTTCATATTTTACAGCCACAAAGGCAGATATCAGGAAGAGAAACTTCTCAAGGTCAGCACCGCCCAGGCTGCCTTGGTGGGCAGTGATTGTCCCATCTTGCGAGGTGACTCAGTGGAGGTAAGAGGAGGCCAGGTGGTTGGCCTGGCAGGGGCTACACTTCTGAAAACAGTCTCAACACCCTCTGCTTCATCTGTTCTAGGCTCCCCCTTCCTCCCAGATATGCCCAGGGGCTGTCATCTCTCTCCATTTTTGCACCACCACGGGCTACCCCAGAGTTCCCACCACTGTCTTTCAATTTCCCTCTTTCTGTCATTTAAACTTCCCTTGGCCTAGAGCTTCAGGAAGGCTGGGCTAAGGAGAGACATCCTGCTCTCCTATTTGGCCTCTCAAGACACCAGGGAAAATGTTTGAATCTTAGGCTGTTTCCGCTAGTCGGGCGCTTAGTGATCGTCAAGCCACACCCCGTCATTTGGGTCGACATGCTGTGTGTGTGTGCCTACGTGCATATACTGGCGGTACGCTCTCGCTGGGATGTGTGTCTCTGTGGCAGTTTGGAGTAAAGGAAAAAATGCCTGGTTCTGGAGCCAGGAAACACCTGGGCTTGAATCCCTGCTTAGCCTCTCATCAACGGTGTGATGTTGGGCCAGTCACGCACCCTCTGTGAGCATCAGTTTGTTGTCTATAAAGTTGGAATGATAATCAAAGAGCTGAGTCATCTCCTTCCACGCCCACCTTGCTCCCTCCATTCTGGCCATGCTCCCTTTTTTCTTTTTTTTCTTTTTTTTTTGAGGGCAGTGTCACTGGCCCTCATATGTAGGACCGAACCAAGGCCGCTGGCTTCCCAAGCCAGCGCTTAACCACCGTGCCACTCGGCCGGCCCTATGCTCCCTTTTTTCTAGTCCTTGGCCCTTACTGTTCCATCTGCCTGGAACTTTTCCCTCACTTTCTCAAACTCTTTCTCCTCCTTCAGGTCTCAAGACAAATGTCACCTCCTCCTAGAGGCCCCCCTGAAGAGCTATGCCCTCACCCTAGTCCCTGCACCACTCCCTGCAGTCTATCTCTAATCCATAACTCTGTCTTATTTTTTTCACAGCTCTTGTCAATGTTTGAAATGATCTCGTTTATGTGCTAAATTGCTTATTGTCTGTCCCTCCTGCCCACACTAGAAAGCAAGAACCCTGAGGGCACATTGCTGCATCCCTACAACTAGGATGGAGCCCAGCACCCACTAGGTGTTCAACTAATTGTTGAATGAATGAATGGAAAGTGCTCAGCTCAATGCCTGACATGTACTAAAGCTCAAAATTACTGGTTGTTGTTGTTGTTGTTGTTGTTGTTGTTGTTATTATTATTATTATTATTTAAATGCTAGTGGCTAGAGTTGTTTATGAGGAATGGACAACTTCGCCTCAGCAATTCTTACAGCAAATATTTGAGTCCTGTGTGATGAAGTGTCATGGGAGAAACAGGACTATGAGACAGGACTAGTGGATGCTGTTGAGATATAGACAATCTAGCTGGGAAGACAAGGACCATTGGAAAATAATCTTGATATATTGAGATCATGATGTATTGAGTTATTCTCACAGCAAGACTTAAAGTGGGTATTATTGCCCCATTTTTTTAGATTAGAAACTGGGGCTCAGAGAGGCTGACACGCCTAAGGTCACCCAGCTGGTCAGTGTGGCTCCAAAGCACTCAGCACAGGGCCTGTGCTCAGAGTGGGAACTTAGTGGCCAAAGTGTCATTTGCATGTCTATCTGGACTTCCTTGGGGCACTTTGGGTGCTTGGAATGCAAGGTGTGTGCCTGGATACACCCCACACACTTGGGCACTAGGGACATGGTTTTGGGCTGCAGGCATTCCTCACAAGTCTGGGGATCCCGGTGAAGAGGTTTATGCCAAGGGGCACCAGGGCTCTCTCTGCTGGAAGGTTTTTACCCCTGAGAGTAAAACCTCCATACCTCTCTGAACCTTTGCTGGAGTCCAGGCCTGGGCTGGGGGGGCCTTTGTCCTGTGATTGGAAGAAGCAGCTTTGCCATACAGCAGTCCTGGGACAGAAAGAAGAAGGTGGCTGTACTTGTGTTACCGGCCAACTGAGCAGCACCAACCCCCACCACTGAAAAACTTTTAAGTTTCCTTTCCTATAGAAATGTTAAGTATAAAAATGTTATGTCTCCTCCCTAGTTCTTTAGTTTCTTAGCTCTTGGGCTTTGATTGCTCGATTGCTCTTCTAACCAGTTTGTGAATCTTGGACGGAAGATCCCCCTTGCTTCTTAATTGCTTTGTAAATCAGTTTCAGAATCCTAAACAATAGAAGTCTCCTACCCCTACTTCAGATAACTATTTGAGAGCCTGTGACTTCCTAATATCCCCCAGGCCAGGAAGCTAAATGTCACACCCATTCTGTGTCCAGACAACTGACGCCACCTGAGTGATGGACTGACTAGCCACAAGTTTCATAAGAACTAACAGGTTTATTAATTAAAATCTATTTTTCCTCATTCAGGGGCCTTGGGGATACAGGGGACACCCTAGCAAGATTGCCAGTCACAACCAAAGAAGCCATCATGGTCTTCCAGGCGGAGCTCGAGACCTCTTCCTCTCTTCTGAGATCAGCCGTGAACCCCCAATAGGCAAGGACAGCTCTACGCCCCTGCCCAGCAGGAAGCAGATACAGAAGAAGAGACCTCCTGTCCCTCAGCTTCCCATAGAGATTTTATGGGGATCACGTCTCTCAAGGGGAAAAGTAGGCAGGCAGTTAGAGGCAGGCATTGGGTCTCTGCATTCCGACATGTCCCACAGAGTGCGACCGCCTGGGGGAAATCCCCTCTCCACCCAAAACTCCCCTTTGTATTGTAATTACCTACCCCTGTGGGGGAAAAACAAATGGGCACAAAATATCCAACTAGATCAGACCAGCCACTCGCACCTGCGCAGTACCTCTTGTCAATCACAGGTGCCAATCAAGTGGTCCCACGCTCAGAGGAGAACAGCCCATTCTAGACAAAAAGGGATAAAAACTCCAAGTCCTGGGAAGTACTGCTGCTGCTGCTGCTGCTGCTTTTTCCCTGCTCATTTTGGCCTCTTCTTCCCTTTGAGCCTCGCCTTTGTGAGTGGCCCACTCCACACTCTTTGGAATGTAATTTCTAGTAATGGGCCCTTGAGCCATCCTCTAGTGCTCAGGTCTACTTCTATTTCTAAATGTACTATCTTCTCTAATAAACTACTTATGCTACTGCTTTACTCTGGTATCTCATTCCGCAAGTTGCCAAGGACCTGGACTTTGCACCGAGAAAGACCCACGCTCTGACAATACTTGTGCTCATGGAGACAATCAAGTCCTTTGGGGTGCTTGTGTGTGCGCGCGCGTGTGTGTGTCTGCGCGGCACCCTAGAGCGGGCACTTAGAATCTGTGGAGAAGATAAATTCACACCCTTTCTCACTTCATCATTAATTTATTACCCTTTCTTTCATTCAACCGACTCAGGGCCTCCAGGGTCAGGAGGGGCTGGCGATCCTACCCCCTCCCTCCCTCACACAGCAGGCACCTGCTGAGTGCCCATTAGATGCCAAGTCTGGGCAGCACTTCCCCTGCCAAATCCCGTATGTGGACCCTTCCCAGGTGACACCCCAGTGGATATCCTGTTTTCCTCCCTCCCTCTTCCTGCCCTGACCACGTGTCCTGGGCCAGATGCTTATGAAATCCTATGAGTTCTTCCATCACCAGGCTGCTGATTGCCTGGTGCCGAGGGCGTGGCTTTGAGTCATGTGTGCTCTGGGGCTTGGTGAGGCTGAGACAGGAAACTCACAGCCCTCAGTGGCGCCAACCCCGGCTGACTTGGAGTGGAGCCAGTCACTGGTCCCATCATCACACATGCACGGAGCACACCTGTGAACACACCTGTGAGGGTGTGGTCTGGAACAGGATGTGATGTGTCCAAGGTCGCAGGGAATGTCAATGTGGGGATCCAACCATGGCATATCTGTTCACTCATGACCACAACTGCACAGCAGTGGGGACAGACCCCACTTCCTAATACCACAGGACTGACATTTGAAGCCCAGCTATTTACTAGCTGTGTGACCTCGGAAAAGCCACTTCACTTATCTTTACTTACTTACACCTAGTAGATGCTCAATAGATGCAGCTTCTAAAAAAAATCAGAATCAGGGCCGGCCGAATGGCGCGGTGGTTAGGAGCTGGCTTGGGACGCCAGCAGCCCCGGTTCGGATCCCACATGTGAGGGCCAGTGACACTGCCCTCTTAAAAAAAAAAAAAAAAAGAAAAAAGGCCAACTCTGGGCCGGCCGAGTGGCGCAGTGGTTAAGCGCTGGCTTGGGAAGCCAGCAGCCCCTGGTTCAGGTCCCACATATGAGGGCCAGTGACACTGCCCTCAAAAAAAAAAAAAAAAGTATAAAAAAAATCAGAATCAGAGTAAGTACAAATATTAATACACACTGAATGAGTCAGTGTGTCTACAGATATACATCATCATAATAATTCACATGCCTGTTGGTGTGCACATGGATGTATATTGGTGCATACCCACACACAGGACACACTTATTCAAGGACTTGCATATGGGCCCATGAATTAATATGGATGCATGTGTCTGCAAGGTCATTTGGGCTGATTATTTTTCCGATAATGCATGCATTTTTAGGATGGTTTTCCAGAGGATTTTCTGAGCACTTGTCTTGGGCAGGATTGGTGTTTCTCTGGGCAGACATGCCTATGCTTGCCTGTGTCTGTGTGGGCCTGTGGGAGGGGTTATTAATACTATCCCAGTCTTTATCAGGTTGGTTAGTTGGTAGAATCTGGGAGATTGGGGCCACTTCTGCAGCTATGGATGCCAGAGGTATAGGGCATTCTTGTCCTGGACTGTTTAGGTTCAAATCTCACCTGCACAGCCTTGAGCAGGATGCTTAAACATGCTGTGCTCAATTTCCTTTTTTATCAATTGGAGAGACTGGTAACCATCTTATGGTGGTATAAGGATTACTTTATGTAAAGTACTGAGTACAGGGCCCGGCACAGACAAGTGCTATATGTGTCACTCTCTGAATCTCCCTGTGTCTGTCCTCTGTGATATGACATTACCTTGTCCTGTTACAGCACTCACTCTATCATATCACCATTGTCTATCTACAAGACTGTCCCTTCCACTAGACTGTGAGCCCCCCCAGGGCCAGGACCACGTCTGAGTCATTCTTAATTATAACCTGCCCATTGCCTGCTAATTCTGATTTCTCCTCCTTCCTAACAATAGCTAGCATTTATTGGGCACACTTCTATGTGCCAGGCCCTGTGTTAATCTCATTAGATCTTCAAACAATCACAAAAGATTGGTATCCTCATTGGTCCTATTTTAGAGACAAAGAAACTGAGACTCAGAGAGGTTAAGAAATTGCCCAGGTTCACGCACTGACAGACTGCTTCACTCTCAGCCTGCTCTCAACATAAGATTTGGGACAAAGATCTCTGTCTCTTGGACTCCCCACAGCTGGTTTTCTTTCCAGCTCCCATTAACACCTACCCCATCTGTATGAATATCCCTTAGTTTCTCTTCTCACCCTGGGACATCTCAGCTCCCTTCCCTGGCACAGCACCGTCAGAGGCTGGGTAGTGTCCCCAGATCACCCCTTCATTGGCCCAGATGGGGTGAGGTGGAGGAGCTCCTCTAAGGCTGGGTTTGAGAAATAACCTAGGCCCCTGGGTCAGCAGGGATGAGGGAGGATATTGGAGACACAGCAGGAGGGAGGGGCAGCCTCTGGGTATTGTAGGGTAGGGTGCTTAGGCTCTGGGATAAAAAGGTGTGGCCAGAAGGTGGAATCCCACCCCCCATCAGCCTCCCTCCCTCTCCCAGGTCTCCCCACCTCGGAGAGGAGAGGAAATGCAGGTGGGAGATAAAACAGCTTCCCCTCTGAGGTAGGGGTAAGCTGTCAAACCGCTGAGCTGCCACTACTTTGGAGGACCACTAGAGGGCGCCCTGAGGTAGCTATGGGTTCTGTGTCTAGTGCCCCCATGTGCCCTTTGGGTCTCCAGGAGCTACCAAGGCCCAACCAAGGTGGTGTGTATTCTGCTGTTGTTGGATGGAGCACCCTATACATGTCAATTAGGTCCAATTGGGTGGTAGTGTTGTTCAACTCTTCCCTACCGTTACTGATTTTCTGTCTACTTGTTTCATCATTTTTTGAGAAAAAGTATTGAAGCCTATGCCATGGCCTGGAAACAGGGAATTCAGCTGCGGCAATTGTAGGGTTCTTCCCATTCACTTATTTCCTGATCCTTTCTTTGGTTCTTTTAGATAGAATAAACCTGATTCCTGTTACTCCAGGGAAAATGTACTATTATTATTATTATTATTATTATTATTATTATTATTATTACTAGTTTGGAAATAATTTTAGATTTATAGAAGAGTTGCAAAGATAGTACAGAGTGCCTATATTCCATTTAGTTTTGTCTCTTTACTCTTCTTTAATCAGTGACAGTTTCTGGGCCTTTTCTTATCTTTCATGACCTTGACACTTCTAAAGAGTGGTGGTCACATATTTTGTAGCATGGGTCTTCCCATGGTTAGGCTGAAGTTATGGATTTGGTGTTGTCGGGCATACCATGCAGGTGAAGTGTGCTTCTCATCACATCGTTTCAGGGGTCCACAATATCAACCATACTAGTTACTGGTGATGCTAACCTTGATCATTGGTTAAGGTAGTGCCTGGCAGATTTCTCCACTGTGGAGTCTCTATTTATCCCTTGCTACGCTCTTTTTGTTGGGAGCAAGTTGCTAAGGCTAGTTCACATTCAAGGAAACATGACTGAGCCTCGCCTCCTGGAGGGCGGAACATCAAAGAACTTGTGGACGCATGTTAAGGCCACCAGATAAATTAATAAATATTTGGAGGGGAAATAGTTTGAGATTATGCAAATACTCTCTTTCACCTGAAGGCTTCCCCAATCATTTTAGTGTTTACAGGTGGATTTTGCCTGCAGCAATTATTATTATAGTGTGCTAAGGGCAATTTTTCTATTTCTCTCAGTCCATCTGTATTTATTAACTGAAATTCCTCTGTAAGGAAGATCTGTCCCTTCTCCCCCATTTATTAAATGTATTCAATCAATTGTATTTTTTAAAAATTTAAAATGAATTATATTTTAAAATAGAATACATTTACATCGTTCAAAATTCAAAATGGATGAAAGAACATGTGGTACAAGTCTCCTCCAACCCCTGTCCCCAGTCACCCTCCCCAAAGCAACCAAAGGCAATAGAGATTTTAGGCACGTACAAGCAAGGTGCAGAAATCTTCTTTTCATACAAATGGTTTCAAAGTATGCCTAGTGTTCTTTCTGCACCTGCACTTTTGCACCTAACAATGTAACTTGGAGATCGGTCTAGATCAGTCCATAAAGAGCTTTCTTATTTATTTACAGTGTTCCACTGTGTAACTGTACCATGCATGATTTCTTAACTAATAGTCCCCTATCAAAGAACGTTTAGGTTGTTCCCAAATGTTTTCTCTTACAAACAATGCTGCTGTGTTCCAACATGTAGAATTGAACCTACAGATATACCCACACAAGAGGGAGGGATCAAAGGGCATGTGTATTTTCCATTTTGATATTGCCACATTACCTCTCTTGTAGATGGCACCGATTTACAGCCTGTTTCCTGAGGCTGCTGTACAAAGCACCCTGAATGACGTGGCTTCAAAGAACAAAAATGTCTTCTCTCACAGTTCGGGAGGCTAGAAGTCTGGAGGATTTGGGTTTTTACTCTGAGTGAGGTGGGCCTCATGGGAGGGGTTCTGAGCTGAAGAGGGACGTGACCTAGCATGTTATAGCCAGATCTATCTGACTGCTCTGTAAAGATCAGACGGGAGTGGGGGGGAGGGGGAGGGGGTGTAGAAAAGCGGAAAGCAGGAAGACCAAGGAGAAGCTGGTGCAATAATCCAGATGAGGTGACGGTGGCTCAGGCCTGGTAGCTAGCTGTGAGGTTGGCAGAAAGTCGTTGGGCACAGGATGTATTTCCAGGGTTTTGACAGGACTTACTGATGGATTGGATTCAGGCTGTGAGGGAAGAGAGGAGTCAAGGGTAACTCCAAGGTTTTTGGCTAGAGCAGCCAGGAGGCTGGAGCTGCCATTCTCTAAGGTGTGGACAGCCCATGGGGTCTATACAGCACTGAGAACAGGCCCCGGGCCCTGGTAAGTACCAACAGGGATTAGCTGTTCTTATTGTCCTGGAAAAGATCCCACCTTTGGTTCCAGCTCCCTCCGCAAACCACATCCATCTTCCTTCTCAGGGATGAGTGCAGTAGATTGTCAAGATGGCTGAGAAATTTCCTTCCCATCAGGCTAGCATTTAAATTTACCCCCCAGAAAGCCTAGGCAAGTGGCTTCACTTCTATGATCATTAGTTATCTCATCTGTAAAATGAAAATAACCTCCTTTCTTGTGAGGAGCATACGAAACATAATGGATTGAAGTGCCCAGCACACAGTAGGTACTCACAGCAGTCTCTTTCCTCCCTCCTCATGCCCCAGTGGACAGGAAGAAAAGAAGCAAACCCAGTGTCCACCCCAGCAGTTTATTGAAAGGGAAGAGGGGATGGAAGGGGTGCAGGATGGGGAAGTGGCCTGGGGCACAAAGGCAGTAGGGTTTGGGGAGAACTGAGGCCTGCCCCCCAGAAGGCCCCTCAACGCTGGTGGTGACCCTGAATAGGGAAAGTGGGGGCTGGTGGCTTTAAGCTTCTCTCTCCAGCTGTCTTGGAGCTCCCCCTAGCGGCAGAGAACGGAGATGATGCGTTACCTGTGGGCAATGGTTTCTAGGTGGGGGACTTGGAGGGACCAAGACATCCCAGTTCTCCTGCCCCCTGGCTCTTAGAGACCATTTAAATGCATGTCCAAAGTATTTTCTGAGTCATCCAGGACCATTAGGCCTCCAGCTAATCTCTCTGGACCCACCCTGTCCCCTGGAAATCCCCTGGAAGCCAGGAAGGTGCAGGGACCCTGCTCCAGCTATAGGATGTGGGTCAGAGTTCCTGCAGACTGTCAGCCTCCCTCAGCCACCTCATCTGTATCCTAGGGCTAGTAATACCCGGGATGGGGTGGACGGAAGGACTCTGATGCCAAAACATACTTTAGAGGGTAAATGTTTCCATACCATCCTGGACAGGAAGTCCAGTGAGTATCTTTGACCCATCCTGATGTATCCTGGTGCAGCTGATAGAGGGAGAAGTCAGTGGATAAGAATGACTCTACTACCTCACTGCCTTCATCTTTGCTTATAGAGTGTAATACATGCTAGGGAGAATCGAAAAGTCATGGAACTTGAGAATCTGGCCCAAACCTCTTATAGTACAGAGGCAGAAACTGGTGGTCTGAAAGTGTAAGGAGCTTGGCCACGGTCACACAGAGGAAAGAGTGGGGATGGGTTAAGGGAGATGGTTTCTGTCCCTGAAGGGTCTGGGGAAGGAGGGGTGGGTAAGAAGTGCTGGGTGGACTTGGGGAAGGTTGGCATCTTGGATGAGTTGAGGCCCTACCACTGGGAATGAGCACGTGGATGTGAGCTTCAGACTTTCTGACCTGGAGTTGAGCCTTCTGGGGCTTAGACAGAAGGGTCCCTGTTGAAAGGGAGAAGCTAAGGAGACAATGAGAGGGTGGGGTGTGGTAGGGAGGAGGAAGTGTCCAGATTCCTCCAGGTCTGGGGCCTCCTCTGGCTATGTGGACAGCTCAAAAGTCCCTCTTGGGCTGGATGGTCTGCACAGAAGATTGCCCAAAGGGGCTGGCGGGCGGTGAGAACCAAGACTGGCCACTGACATCACGGAAGATGGGGGACAGCTGCTGCTCTGACTCATCCCCGAAGACCTCCATGGGACCGTCAGCTTCGGTGTCCAAGGGCTCTGCCTTGGTGTCCTGACTCAGCCAGCCAGTCATGGCCCAGAACAGGCAGATGGCCAGCAAGACCCCGGCTGCCACGCAGAGTGCTGTGCCTGCCAGGCGGCAGGTGCCCAGGGCCTGGTTGTAGTCGGCTGCCCGCTGATCCAACACCAGGAACTCGCCCTCTCCAATGCCCTCCAGCTTGGGGGGCACTGCATAGCCAGTGGTCAGGGCTGCCACGCCCAGCAGCAGAAGCAGGGTCCCTGAAGACAAGCTGATCTGGAGAGGGGCAGACAGATTCGGAGGGAGTCAGGGTCAGCCGGGGTCCCAAGCCAAGGGATCACCTTGGATCAAAACTGGACTTAAAGGTAATCATAGAACACATCTGCTAGGCTCTAATTGACAAGGGGCACACACTGTCGTGTTCTGTTTGGAATCTTGAGACCTCTAATTTCCTTCCCAGCTCCCACCTAATAGTTTCTCCTGCCCACTTTCATCATTATTTGGGTCCCATCTTATCCCCCGTGCCATCTCCCCTCTATCTCTCTGTTGAGTTAACTTCTATACATCTCTCCGATCTCATCTCAGACCTCATCTCCTCCAGGAAGCCTTCTAGAATGTCCCCGAACATGTTCATATCCCCTGTTCTACACTCATACAAATGCTGTGCCCATTCATTCAGTGCACTTGCCTTGGAGCACACTGGGACATGTACTTTGGGTACTATGTAAGTGATGTCTGCCTGCTCCACCAGACTGAGAGCCGAGAAAGCCACGAGAACAGAGACCCTGTTTTGGTTCACTAGCTGTCTGCTGTGCCTAGCATGGTGCTGGTACAGTGTCGTAGCTGAGTGAATGTTTGCAGAATGACTAAATGAACCACAGCTAGAAGCCCCTCGAGAACAGGGACCATGTGTTCTTCAACTCTGTGTCCCCAAGAGCCTAGTACTCTGCCTAGCAATAAGAAGATGCTTAAAAATTTTAAATACATACTGACTTTCTCCTGGAAGTCACCCTAGGCACTGAAAGCATGTCTTTTCCCAGCTTTCTCTACACACCTGGCCTGACGTACATTAATTCTGCACAGATTGGCACCTCTCCTCCCCATCAGAGTCAAGCCCTTTGAAAGCAGAAGGGAGGGACTCTTTGCCTCAGTCTTCCCACAGTGTTTATGAAAGAGCTATGCCCATTGTAGGGACTCAGCTCACTGCCACCTCCATTCCTTTACCCACACAGTGCGCCCTAACTGACCACTCTCCCTGGCTGGTATGAACATCAGCTGTCTGCCTCACGTCTTCCACAGCCCTGGCAATAGTACCCCAACCTATCATTGCGAAGCACCATAAGATTTAAATGGGATGAACACTCCCTTTCCTGCCAGTCAGCGTATACCACCCTTTTGGCTACAATGATTAGTTCAGGGCTGGACAAGTGGCCCAATCAGAGCCTATGCAATACTTTCTAAGATTTCTGGAAAGAAAAAGCATTGTTTCTTTTATGAAGGAAATGCTAGAGGAAATTCTGGTTGCCCTTGGATGGTGTAGAGTGAAAGACTGAGAGTCAGCATAGTAACAGCCATTTGGGGAACATGTGGTGAGAGCCTGAAGCTAACAGAAGCTGCAAGGGTTGGGGTACCACAGGGAGCCTGAAGACCAAGAGAAATCTTGCGTCCTCAGTGTGATGGTTTGGACTGCTGGATTGAACTTGGCCTGAAGGCACACGTCTGGTTTCTTCCATAAAATGAGCAATATTTTCCCCTTATTGTTTGAGCCCCTCTGAGTTGGGTTTTCTGTTGCTTGAATGTGCAAGACTCCTAATGGCAACACCATCCCTTTTCTTTCTATCCACTGATTCCTTCTCCTCCCTGAAGCCACAGGAAATCACCTGAGTTGTTCCTCCTCTGGCCTTACCTTCCAGCATAGTGAGGGCCAGGGCCGGCGGGGGCACAGGATCGGAGGCCCCTCAGGGTCATCGCTGAGGGTGGTATTTGCACAGTCCTCATAGAAGAGGTGCAGATAAGAGCGGACCCCATACCACTTGCCGTCTTCTACGTTGGGGCCACGGCTACAACCACAGGAATGGTCATAGCTTGGCATCGTGGATCCCTGTGGGGTAGGCAAGGTGCAATGGACAGAGGGAGCAGTCAGTCAGAGCTGTCCATGGTGACCTTCCCAGACCCCTGAATCTTTGTGCCCCATCCTCTTCTCTTCCAGTTTAAGATACCTCACAGTCTAGCCTTCTGGAATCCTGGCCTGGTTTTCCTGAGTACATTGTGAATGTCAAAGCACTGAAGTGCTTAGCCCAGTACCTGGCAATTGTAGGTGTCAATAAATGTGTGTGTTTACTCTGGAGGCCACCCGGTGGCAGGGACTGTGAACCTCAATATCTGGACTGGAATTCAGAGCCACCACTTTCTGACTGTGTCATCTTTCTAAGCCTCAGTTTCATTCCGTGTAACACAGGGGTAAGGGCTCTAACTGCTTCGTACAGCTATTGTGTCTGGTGCCAAGAAATGGAAGCTGTTATGATTATTATTACTGTAATTTTTTCATTATTATTTTCATCCTGAACTTTTCAAGCCCCAAGTCTGGAGTGAAAGGTCCTCATCCCCATCTTCTCTCAAAAATCTACCCCCTTTCAGGGTATTTTTAGGGATAACTGTCCTGGCTGACCCTTGTCCAATCAGGCAGAGCTCCCCAAGCTGCAAGACCCATAAAAGATTCCTCCCTAGGGCTGCCCCTCAGGAGGCAACAACTTCCAAGTCCCAAGGAATCTTGACTCCATAGGAGGTGACAGTCGGGGGGTCCTTGGAATTAGGGGCTCTTAGGGGCAAAGACTATTAGATTTCTAGAGAAACCTATCTAAGAACCCTTCTCTTCACAAATGGAGACACAGACCTTGCGAATGGACGGTATTTGTGTATCCACACACACGTAGGACTGGAAACAAAGTCAGCGGACAGCAGCAGTGCTGGGGAAGGACTGGGCTTCTGCCGCTCCCCCCCCCACCACAACCCCACGATGACCCTCAACCCCTCTGAGCAGCTCCAAACAAAATTTACACTGCAGGGTAATACAAATTTCCAGCCCCCTCTCATTTCCAATCAGATGTGGCCCTCAAATCCCTGTGGAGAGAAACTCACCAGCACGCGCGCGCGCGCACACGCATGCAGACACACCCACAGTCACAGTGTGTGTTGGGGGTGATTCTTGGAGCCCCCACGGACCCACACAAAACACCGGCTGTTTGTACATCGCAGCTCTCCATAGCCCTCACTCACAACTCAAGGGGAAAAAGAGGAAAAACAAAGAAAAGGAAAAATAATGGACAGAGAATGAGAAAAAGCAGAGATCAAAAGCGAAGGCAGAAAGAAGAGGGCAAGAAGCCTGGAGAGGAAGGGCAGGACGCGGCTCTGAGAAGTGGCCAGTACCCGAACTGCCCCAGGCTGAGGGGCTCAGGAGCCCTAGTGGGAGAATGAATGGAGCCCGTGAGGCTGTCTGAGTTAGTGCAGCGACCATTCATTAAAGACCCTGGGGAATGGGTAGAGCAGGTGTGCAGGGCTGGTTGGCCTGCGTTAGCTCCTCCCCTGCAACTCACTGTCCTCCTCCCCCAACCATACAGAATCATTCAATCCTGCAGGTCCTCGTGAAGGAAGGTGACCTTGAGGCTGCCTCCCCTTCGGCCTGGCCCCTCCCTCCCCCCCCCATCCTAGCGTTGCAGAGAGGCGGTCTGGAGGTCTGGCTGTCTGGAAGAGGGTGGGAGATGATGCTGAGGACCCGGAGCGGGTACCCGGGATGAGGGTTGCCATGGGAACCTCTGGGGAGGTGTCCCTAGGCGAGAGGAGGGAGGAGCTCGGTAGGAAGCAAGCAGGAAGAGGAGGGGGCTCCGGGGTCCCTGGGGGCAGACTGCGGCGGAGGAAGCGCACGGGAAGGTCACAGGCGCCAGGGCCTGAAATGGATGGAATCTCTCGCCTTTGAGCGGCCTCCGTTCTCCTTCTCAGACCCCGACCCGCCCACTCCAGTGTCCGACGCCGCCCAGGCCAGGAGAAGGGGCGCCGTTCTGGAGGGCGAGGACGGGAAAATCAGGCCAATTCCCCCGTCCCCGACCACACCACTATTTCTGACCGGACCACTGGTTCCGTCGTCGCGACTAACTACATCCTTTCCCCTAGAGGGAAACTGAGGCAGAGGGGGAGGAATGGGTTTTTAGCAGAGGTGGGTGGGGGTCTTGTCCTCTGAAACGTCCGCCCAGTCTATCACCCCTGAGGCGTCTTGGGGCGATGGGGCTGGTGCGATCTCTGCCCCTGGCTACTTCCCTGGGACCCCAACTCCCAAAACCCGAGGCACAGCAGGGCTTGGGCGCCGCGGGCTCACCTGAGGCGGGACACGGCCAGGACTGGGGGTGCAGGCAGGGATGGGGGCTCTCTGGAATCCCGGAAAGGGCGGGATGAGTGTCGGGCCGCGTATGGAGCCGGGCTGAGCTCACCTCTCTGCCTGCTGTCTCCGCCGAGCCGAAGCCGGAGCCGAGAGCGAGCAGAGCAAAAGCGGGTTGGGTCGCGCCTGCGCCGCAGTCGGGGGCGGGGGTGATACCGGGGTGGGAGGGGGGCCCCCCGCTTCAAGGGCTGGCTTTGCAGACTGCGGACCCCTGCAGGATCGCGGACCCCTGTCCCGTTCCAGAGTTCCTTTCTCTTTCTGAGACTCCAGGCCCCTCGCGGAGATCCCACCACCTCCCTGGACCCCACCCCCTCATGCCGTCCTTCATACTCCTCATCCGGGTTCTCCCATCACCCCCTCAATGTCCCACCTCTCTCATTGAAGATCTTGCCCTCCCTGAGCCCTCATTTCCTCACTGTATCCTCAGGCCCCTGTCAGGGTCTTCATTCCCCTCTTGTTAACCCCCGCCCCAATATACAAAGGCTCATCTCCTCGCTGAGCCCCAACCCTCTTCACAGACTCTCATCTCTCACATTCTCTCTGAGCCCCCACCTGTCGTGGAGCCTGGCCTTTCTCTCACTGGTCCCTACCAGGAAGTCCCTTCCTTATTATATCAGGGCCCCTTATCTCTCACTGAAGACTTCACCTTCTCACTGAGTCCCCCATTCTCTCTCCATTCTCTTTTCCTCTTTGATCCCTTACCCCCTTATCCAGAGAAGGGAGTTGGGGTTGGGGAGATGTTGGGAGAGACGCCTCCTCTTCCCTTGGAAGAAGCCAGTGAGACAGCCTCTCTTGCTCTCTCTCCCAACCTACCCCTACTTCTGCCTTGGGCCCATCTCCCTGGAGAGCCAGCCTTTGCCAGGCAGCTGAATCTGTTTCATTCCTTGTCATGTGCCCCACAGCCTTGGTTTCATTCCACATTTGCTGTGTGATATTGAGAAAGTTGCCACACCTCTCGGAGCTTCATCAGGCACCACTGCACAAACATGCATCCATTCTGTCTCTCCTTGTGCTAGGGTTTGGGACACAGGGATGAATGAACTCTGTGAGATGGGGCCACATCTTTTCCCTCCACTATTGTAACCCCGAGCCTCACATAGTACTTGACATTAGGTAGGCAGGCCAATAAATGTTTCCTGAGCACAGACTAACAATAATAGCAAATACAGAGGGGTCCAAAAAAACATATACACATTTTAAGAAAGGAAAAAAACTGAATTAAAATTGTAATACTCAATATATACCAATAACAAAAGATGAATGAATACAAGTCACGTATGACTCCTGGAATTACAAGAGGTGCTCAGAGCATTTAGCATCAGTGTAATTTTAATACAGTTCTGACCAATGAACTCTGAGTAGAATGATGCATGTCACTTCCGGGCCAAAGCATTTGTTCTGGTTGCTATTGCTGCATAACAAACCAACCCAAAACGTACAATCATTATTTTGCTGACAAGTCTGCAATTTGGGCAGGCCTCAGTGGGCAGGCTTGAGTTGGCTCCACTTAGCATCAGCTGGGGTAGGTTGACGATGGATTGGAAAGGTCAACTCCCAGGATGTCTTACATGGTTGGCAAGTTGGTAATGGCTGTTAGGTGGGAACTCAGCTGGGGCCGAAGGCCAGGGGCCTCACTTCTTCATGTGAGACTCCATAGTTTCTCAAGCTCCCTTACAGCCTAGTGGCTGAATTTCAAGAATAAGTGCCCCAGGAAAGAGGAGGTAAGAGCTGCAAGTTTCTTAAGGCCAGAGTCTAGAAACTGCACAGTGTCACTTCTACTCACTTCTGTTGGTCACAGAGGCCAGATTCAAGGGGAGGAGACATAATACCCAAATTCCAGTAGGAGAAATGTCGAATAATTTTGGGGCCATGTTTTAAAACTGCTAGAGCATTTAGGAGCTGGTACATGACCCTACAGTTATCCTTTCTCCTGCCACGGCAATTGTGGAGCTACGTGTTGACATGGTAGTGTCAGAAGATGGAAGTAGGCTGGATTGCTGAGTCGCTGAGGGGAGGACAGCTGCTTTGGAGAGTCAGAGTATCAGAATGTTTCAGTGAGAAATAAACCTTGTCAGTGTGCTGCTATTTCAGAGCTGTTTTGTTACTATGTCACAATCCAGCCTATCTTGACTGATAAGGAAATTGATACCAGTAGTAGGTTTTTTAGGTTACTTATGTAATCAAAACCAAAATATGTGGTGGTGCCTTAGTGGTTGGGACAGCAGGCAGGAAAGTTGGCAGTCCTTGTTGTGCAAAAGGAAAACATTTGGTAAAACTTTTATTGCAGTAACTTGAGAAGCAGACTGTACAGACACCTTTGGCTGCGTTTGTTCAAATATTCAAGAGAGAGATGAACTCAGGAAAGAACAGCGTGGTTTGCAAACGGAAATAAAAGGAAATAGAGTTCAGAAATTTAGGTCCTTGCAGAAGTGGAAAAGTCTAATGCCTCTAGATCCCAAATAGGAAGAAATTAGCTTTTTAAATGTGCTGAGCACTGTAAAATCTATTAATTCATTAAAATGTTCCAGGGCAAAGATTAGGTTAAGGGTATGGCCTTCACACCCATTTAAAAAACTTCTCTATTGATTAAAGTATCTCGGGCAAAAGTCTATTAAAGTAAGAGATTGAATTTTAAAAGGGTTTGGGTGAAAAATACTCTCAGATAAAATGATTCAGGGTCAAATCATATTAGGGGTGTGGCTTTACCACCTATTATTCCTAATAGCTGCCATTAAATTAAGAGAGCTCTTTGGGGTGAAAAGCAAAGAAATAAAGCAAACCTAAGTACTATGTGTTGAAATATATTGTGGGTGTGGTTTCAGTGCATGGAACTGCCTGGACTCAAATGGATAAGAAGCTTAAGGGTTTTTGTTTGTTTGTTTGTTTTTGAGGGCAGTGTCACTGGCGCTCACATGTGGGACCTGAACCGGGGCCGCTGGCTTCCCAAGCCAGTGCTTAACCACCGCACCACTTGGCCGGCCCGAAGCCTAACTTTTTAAGAGAAATGTTCTGCCAAAGAAATCACAAGCCTGGGATAAAAAGTCCATGACTGTTTGAATTTCAAAATGATTCTAGGATGATACCTACATCAATTACCATGGCTACTATTAAAAAAAAAAACACAAAAAGCAGAGCATAACAAATGTTGGTGAGAATGTGGAGAAATTGGAACCCTTGTCCAATGTTGGTAAGAATACAAAGGTAAGAATATCAAATGGTGCAGCTGCTGGCAATTCCTTGAAAAATTAAAAATAGAATTACCATATGATCCAGCAGTTCCACTTCTGGGCATATACTTAAAAGAACTGAAAGTAGGGTATCTTGAAGAGGTATTTGTACACTATGTTTATTGCAGCATTATTCACAATAGCTAATGTGGAAACTGCCCAAGTATCCATCGATGGATGAATGGATCAGCAAAATGTGGCAGACATACAATGGAATATTATTTAGCCTTAAAAAGGAAGGAAATTCTGACATATGCTACAACATGAATGGAACTTGAAGACATTATGTTAAGTGACATAAAACAAACAGACAAATGTTGTAAATTCCACTTATATGAGGTACCCAGAGAAGTCAAAATCCTAGAAACAGAAAGTAGCACGGTGTTTGCCAGGAGCCAGTGAGAGTGGGGAATGAGGCATTATTATTCAATGGGTACAGAGTTTCAGTTTTGCAAGATAAAAAGAGTTCTGGAGACGGGCAGTGGTGGTGGTGGTTATACCACAATAAGACTACTCAATGCTACTGAGCTGTACACCTAAAAATGGTTAAGATCGTAAATTTAATGTTATGTGTATTTACCACAATTTTTTTTAAAGTATCAATATGTTTAAAAAAAAAAAAATTGACCGAGAGTCCCCATCAGTTTATACGCAGGAAGTGGACCAAAAACACTGTGGGCCTGCCAAGGATCATGAGGTAGCTCTGGGCCTTTTTGCCTTCCAGTTCATTTCTTGCTGCTCTGCAGAGCAGACACCTGGAGGCTGCCATTTCCCAGCTTCCTGGTTAGCTGGCCTCCAGCTGAGCTCTGCAAAGCTGTGGTTTTTCTGCCCTTCCACCTCTGCTTCTCTAGCCTACCCTGGCTGATAAAACCACCTTATCTGAAATAGTGGCTGCTCTTCACACTTTATCCCCTTCACCACATGACATGATTATATATTTATATGTTTATTTGTTGTATGTATGTCTCCATCCACTAGAGTGTAAGCTCCATGAAGCCAGGGACTATGTCTGTTTTGCTCACTGAAGAATTCCCAATCCTTAAGACAGTGCCTGGCACAGAGTAGGCACTCTCAGTAAAGATGTGTTGAGGGCTGGCCGAGTGGCACGGTGGTTAAGAGCTTGGGACACCAGCGGCCCAGGTTCAGATCCTACATATGAGGGCCAGTGACACTGCCCTCTAAAAAAAAAAAAAAAAAAGGATTTGTTGAAAGAATGAACAAATTTAGTGGTCACATCAAACACACCCAAAAAGTAAAACCCTAAGGCGTGCCCGACAGGTTTTCATAATCTGTAATAAAAGCCAGAGAGGTCAGGCAACTTCTTTAAGTCACACAGCAAATCCTCCACTGGATGTCCTCAAATCCAGAACTCCTTCCATTCCGGGTTCATATCCAGGTCTCCAAAGAGATTCTTGGTCTAAGATGTGTTTGTTTTTTTTTTTGAAGGCAGTGTCACTGGACCTCATATGTGGGACCTGAACCGGGACCGCTGGTTTCCCAAGCCAGTGCTTAACCACTGCGCCACTCAGCCAGCTCTAAGATGTTTTGGAAGGAGAAAAAGCAGAACTCGACATTCATTTAGTTAACAGGAAATCCTGAAAACAACTGAGGGCGAAAAACTGGGTTGCTAAGAACCCCCTGAGGATTGGGAGAGGGTTGGCATCCATTGCCAGGCAACCTAGGAAAAGCTAGACAGGCAGGTTTTGGCTAGAAGCACCTTTCTCCCACCTGTTCACAGGCTCCTACAATACCAGGCTGGGTATGTTCTTCAAGACTCCTAGTCCAACCACCTAACTGTACAGATGGGGAAACTGAGGCCTCACAAGACAAGGTGATTAGCTCAAAATCCCTCCAATTTTTCAACAAGAGCAAAAACAAATGACATGGGAGGGCATTGTCATGGACAGCGGTCTGGCCTGGTTGCGGCAGAGTTTTAGGGTAGAGCTGGTAGCTGAAGAAGAGTCTATAAAATGGTAAAGAAGTCAACTGCAAAACGCCTTGAATGCCAGGCCAAGAACTTTAGACTTTATCCTGAAGGTAATGAGGAGCCACCAAAAGGTTTTCAGGGTGGTCAGATTTGTGACCCTTCAGGCTGCAGTGTGGAGACTTCAGAGAAAGTCCAAATGCCTTCAAGACTCATGCTTTTGCCAACCTATCTCCTCTCTCCCCACTACCCTCACCAGCCATAACCAACTTCTTTCCGTGCCAGCCTCTCTTGCGAAGTCTTCCTACTTGCTGTTACTTGTGTCTAGAAAGCTTGCCCTTCCCCTGAATCTGCCTCATCCTACTGTTTTAGTTACAATTGCAGGCCCCAAACTCAGTACTTTGAATAACTGCTATTTCATTATGCTTATAAATACTGTGGGTCAGCAATTCAGACAAGGCAAGAGGGGATAGCTTGTCTGCTCCATGATGGTGGGGCCTTAGCTGGAAAGACACTGCAACTCCTGGGAGTGACTTGAATGACAGGGGGCTGGAATCACTTGGAGGCTTCTTCGCCCATGTGTCTGGCCTCTGGTCCGGTGTCTGCATTCCTGCAGCACCTACACGTGGTCTTTCCGCGTATCTTGGGCTTCTTCACCACATGATTATCTTAGGGTTGTTGGGCTTCTTACATGGTGGTTCAGTGTACCTAGCCTTGGAAACCTACAGCATCGTTCTACTGTACCCTATTAGTTACAAGTGAATCATGAAGGCCAGCCAAGATTTAAGGGGAAGGACGTTTATGGAAGGAATGTCAAAGAGTTTACAGCTATGTTCTAAAACCACAACATCTTACTGAGGTCTCACAGCTTAAACATTTTACCTCCAGGAAGTGATCTGACCACACCCTGCCCTATGTCTGGATTAAGTGCCTCTTGTGTTCCCCTAGCCCCACTGTCCATCTCCATCAGTGCCTTTCTATCCCCATGTTTATATGTCTTTCTAGGATGAACCACACCTGTCTTGTTCACCTTTGTATGCCCAGAGTCTAACAAAAGCAGACCCTTAATAAATGTTTGTTGAATGGGTGAGTGAATGAGCGACTAACTGAACCAAGGCGTGGAGTACAATGTAGATGTCATTCCTTCTTCATGAAGCCTCCATATTGATTGGGGAGATAGACACAAAATTAAAACTGTAAGTGATAAATGCCAGATGGTGATAAATACTATTAAGAAAAACAAAGCAAAGTAAGGGGATAGCATTAGAGGGGTGGTGATCATTTATATGAATGTTTGGGAAAGACCTTTTTGAGGTAGTGACACTGGAGCTAAGACTTGAAGGAAATCATGTGACTATCTGGGAGAAGAGCAATTCAAGCAGCGTGAACAGAATATGCAAAGGGCTTGAGATGGGTGTGTGCTTGGCAGTGTTGAGGAACAGTATGGGGGAGGGGGTTTTTACTTTGGGGGGTAAAGAGTATAACTATTGCCTTGTGTTGTACACCTGAAACTAATAAAAAAAAAAAATGAAAAGGAACAGCAAGAAGCCAGTATGGCTGGAGTATGGTGAGAGAAGGAAAAGGTGGTAGGAGTCCCAAGGTGGGCCACAGACAGACCAGGTCACGTAGGGCTTTGGAGGATGTGCTGAAGACTTTGGCATTTATTCTGAATGAGATGGGGACCATTGGAGAGTTTTGAGCAGAGTCAAGACATGGTCTGATTTATAGTTTAACCAGATCCCTCTGGCGGCTGTATGGATAATAAGACTGTAAGCAGGGCAAAGGAGAAAGCAAGGAGTCCAGTGAGGAGGTTGGTACAAGCTCCCAGGCAAAAGCTGTTGAGGGCTGGGACCAGGAAGAAGGTGGTAATGGAAGAGGTGAGAAGTGACAGGACACAGGACACATTTGGAAAGGTAGAGCCAAAGAATATGAAGCTACGAGGAAAAGAGTCAATGGAGAGGTTTTTGGCCTTTTACTAACATGAGATGTGAAGACATGGTATTGGGGAGCAAGCTTGGAAGCGTTGTGGAAACCAGAATTCAGTTTTAGACATGCCAAGTTCGAGGTGCCAATTAGATATCCCAATGGAGATGACAAGAAGGCAGCTAGACACGGAAGTCTGGTAATGTTGGGATGGAGGTCTATACCTGAGAATCCACAGCTAAGATAAAACAGAATTCTAAGATGGTTCCCAAGATTCCCACTCCTTCGTGTGCATGCCTAAAGTAAGTCCCTTCCCCAGTGTGGGCATGACCAGTGAGTATGATGAGTGTCACTCTTGTGATTAGATTACATTACAGGGCACACTTGAAGGGATTTTGCAGATGTGACCTAGGTCCCAAATTAGATGATTTTTAATCAAGAGGGATTTTCTTGGGTGGGCATTATCAAATCATGCAAGTCCTTTAAAAAAAAAAAGCCAGTTCTGAGTCAAGGGACACAAAGCTGGGAAAGACTCGCTCACTGCCCTTGACAAAATAAGCTGCCATGCTGAGAGGGTCTGTGAAGAAAGAAACTGTGAGTGGCTCTCAGGAATCGAGAATGGCACTGGCTGACAGCCAGGAAGAAAACAGGGACCTCAGACCTTTAACCAGAAGGAACTGAATTCTGCTCACTACCTTGTGAATTTGGAAGAGGACACTGAGCTCCAGAAAGAACATGACCTGGCTAATGCCTTGATTGCAACCTTGTGAGATCCTGAGCAGAGAACCCACCTAAGGCATATCTGGACTCCTGACCCCACAGAGGCTATGAAGGAATAAATAATACACGTCGTTTTAAGTTGCTAAGTTTCTGGCAATTTGTTATGCAGCAATCCCCAACACATCAGTGTATACAGTAAGTGCTTTTAAAGTCTTGGAACCAAGATGGCTCAAAGAGCCCAAGCAAGGCTTCTGACGGATGAGTCAATGATTGCATGAATGGAGTTAGATTATTTAGAGTGGGACAAACCCTGCCCCCCAACCCCCACTGCTTTCTACTCCTTTTAACCACTAGGTGTCCCCAGAGTCCACATACACAGGTTTCCCCATCTTTCACAGGTCAGAATCCATTTCCCCCTGAAAAGGAAGGAACCAAAATAACAATAAAGGGTCTCTCTTCTAGTCCCATTTCCCCTCCCCCACTTTACATATAGGGAAACTAAGGCCTGCAAAACGGAAGAGCCTGGTCCAAGGTCCCACAGTGCTCTAGCACTGTCTCAGGCCAGGGATTTTGCCCTGCACCCTCCCAGGGCTTTCTGAAGGGCGAACAGACCGATAACCTCCCTCTCTTCAGCTTTGACCAGGGAAGGGCCTGCGAATGAGAACATCAGCAGAGGGCTCTGGAATGAATGGCGGACTGAGGCTGGAGATTCTATGTCATGCTGACTGGGAAGGATACAGCCCTGAGGCTGGTGGTGTTCGTTAGTGAAAAGCGGAAGTCTCCTGATACCCACTCCTGAAGGTGGGGACATCAGAGATGCCTGGCTGTGGTTGCTGTGCCAGTGACCCAGTGCCCTCTGTCCAACCCCTGGTACCCTCCATTGCAGGCTGGGTTCTCCAGAAACAGACACTGAGACTGAGTTGGGAGTGTAAGATATTTATTAGGGATGAACACCTGTGAAAAGAAGAGGGAGGGAGGATTGGGTACAGGAAGTCAAACTGCCCTGCAGGCCTGGCAATGCCCCCACCAACCTGGAGAGGCCCTGATGTGAGTATGGGGGGGAGGGGAGGCTGCCAGTACAAGTGCTGCCTGACAGTGTCTGTCTCACACTGAACTGAAATGACCAGGCAGTTAGTTATACCTGAACTCACTCAGACACCAGATATAGGCTGCACAGTGAAGTGGATCTCTGCAGCTGAAGCAGACCCTCAAGGAGCTGACCACACTTCCCACAGCCGGGGAGTCCTTCCTCAAAGGGAGTTCTGAGGGACATTTATCTGTCTTCCACACCTCAGCACTTTCTTATAATTTTTTTTTTCTTTTTGCCATCTTACTTCCAATTGGACAGGCTGAGAGAAAGCAGTCACTGTAATTCCTGAACTCCTCCACCCCCAGGCCACCTTTCTGTAAGTGCCCAGCCTTCCCAAACCTGCCATAGTCCCCCTTTAAAGCGTCTATGGGTATCCCCAAATACCTTCTCTGAATGAGGTCTGCACACGCAGCCTTGGTTCTTACTGGGGAACTACGCTTTGTCCAACCTTAGGAATTCACTGGGTGTGGTAGAGGAAGAATTAGGGGGAGGGGTGTTAGAGAGCAAAAGTTTTTTGAAAATCCGCTTTGGTCTGTTTCCAAAACACACTGGTAAGAATTTCAAGTTGAGGAACAGTGGCTTGTTCCTTTTCTTTACTCATTCAATAAATCTATAGTTTGGGCCAAGTATGTGCCAGGCACTGGGGACCAGCCCCACTACTCCAGGCTCTGAGCTGACAGCCTAACACCATCTGCAGATTCATTCAAACAGGGAGGGAAAGGCAGCAGCACCCTGATGTAACACTTCGCTAGGAGACAAAGCCAAGACTTGGAGCCCCATCTCTGACTTTGGCTGCTTGCAGGCCCTCCTGAAAGTTGCCTCACCACTCGGACCCTCGTAATACAATTTATGGAGCGCCATGTTAAATGGTTCTCACCTAACTTCTTTTCACCCTATGAAGCAGGTACTGTTATCATCTCCAAATTACACATAAAGTCAGGGTTAAGTGAGCTTGCTCAAGATCACACAGGTGCTCAGTGGTGGAGCTGGGCTTTGAGCCCAGGCAATGTGGCCCAACCCTGCTTCTTAATCCTCATTAAGATCAGGGTCAAATTGACCCCCTTGGGCCAGGTGTGCCTGCACCTGTTACATTTTGTCCATTAAGAATTTAAAAATATTTCAGTCAGCTTTCATTTTGAAATTGAGATTTTCATAGAAACATCCAGATTTCTACCTTCTCTTGAAAAATCTAGCCACCTGGCCAATGTGGGCTGCATTCCCCAGTTCACAACTGGCAGGAGGTGAGCAGTTGCCCGCCCCTTGAAAGTGGGTCATGAAGCCAGTGTCCACCCAGATGCTTTCATTCAAGTTACCTGTCTGGTCCCTGCAGGAATGAGTTTGGCATCCTTAATGAAGATCAGGGAGTCCTAAGATAGAGGGGGACAGAGGCGTGGAGGGGCCAGGTGCCTTGGCCTAGAACCCCTAGCTCTTCCTGCATGGTGCTGAATCAATAGACTTCAATCTGGCAAAATGGGGAGGGTTGAGGAAAGGCACAGACATGTAGAACCACAGGGCGAGGTCGGGGCAAATACACTTTATTCAGTCCTGGCATCAGACTGGCGGAAGTCCTGCGGTGGGTGCCAGTGCCCCAGATGGGAGGGATCCCTCCCCTCAGCTATGAGACTAGTTCTCCAAGAACACAGACAGTGACATCTCTTCACTCACATGACATTTTCTCGTTTTTTTCATTGTCTTTTTTTTTTTTGTAGTTGTTGTTTTTTCTTAAAAAAGAGAAAGACAGAAAGAAAGAGAGAGAGAAAGAAAGAGAGAACGCGCGATAAAGGCCCAGAGCCGGAGCACCAAGCTTAAAGGAGGCAGCTGGTGGCTTTGTCAGCGACGGGAACGCGTGGGGCAGAGACCTGCAGAGACCCTGGGCAGGGGTCCCGGAGGACTCTGGGACCGTTTGTTCCTGAGATTTGTGTGTGTGAATGAGAGTGTGTGCACACCTGGGAAGGTGAACACACGCCGGTGAGATACAGGTAGTGAGGGCAAGGGTGAGGGAGGCCGGAGGGGCGGGTTGGATTGGGGAGTTAGAGGAAGACGGGGGTAACATCAGGGGCAGGTTCCAGAAGGCACCCCGAACTGGACACAACTTCCTCCTACAGCAGCGCTATCCCTATTTTTCGCATGGAAAAACTGAGGTGCACAGGGCACATCTCCACTGCTCTGACCGTCCTTCAGTCTCACTGGTCCAGTCGATGGTCTCTCTCAAGCCAGCTGCTTAAAGGTGGGGCTCTTCTTGGCATTCATCTGCTATCAAGACTCAGTCTCAACCAGCTAGTAGCAACGTGCCTCAGTTTCTCCCATTGAATACTGTCACTGTGGGCACAGAGGGACTTGGGTGATAGGAAAAGGGTGTGGGCTTTGGGAGGAGCCCAGGTTGGGAGTGTGCCCTGAGATGACAGGGCACTTCCCCCGCCCGCCCCGGGATTGGGGGTTGGGGGACAAGCAGGGACCTTGTCTCCAAACAGACTGGTATCTGTCTTCTCTCTAAATTTTCTCGGACAGCCCCTTCCTCTCGTTGTGGATTTTCAGAGAAATACCCTATTCCCAATTCTCAGATAGGGGGAATGAAAGGTAGGTTTCTGAGGACCAAGATAGGCTGTAGGGGCATTCAAGCAGTCGGTGTGGGAGGTCCATGTGGATCTGGGCAACCCCGTAAGCGAAAGGGGGCTATGCCAACTGGGAAGAGTTCCAAGCTCCAAATCAACCCTTCCGGGCCAGCTAGTCCCTTTATCCCCCTTCCTAGTGCTCCTCCCATTAAGGCAGTGACGCCCCGTCGGGTTGAAAGGAAGCCGCGGCTCCCGGATCAAAAGATTTCTCAGGATCACTGTACACCCGCTCCGCTTCTCCCAGGAGCGGGCCACGGAGGCGAGCGGTTCGACAGGGACCAGCCCTCTCCTCCCAAGAAGCATTAAGCATGCGCGAGAAGGAGGCGGGTTCCAGCGCTCCCGGGGTGAAAGGAGCGCGCCCCTCCCCCGCCCTGGGAGAGGAGGGGCATGGAAGGAGTGCGCGGGGCTGCCGGCTGCAGCGCCCCCCTAAACAAGAAAGGAGGCGAGCTAGGCGAAGGCGGAGGGAATTGGGAGCAAAGGCAGGGGCGTGTCCTCCGGCCAAGAGGAGGGGCTTGTGCATAGTGGGGGAGGGGCGCACAGGTCTGTAGGAGGACGGAGGTGTTTCGGAGGGGGGCTGGCTGCTGGTGGCTGTGCAGGAGAGGGCAAGACGGGGAGGGGCTTGGATGTCAGGGAAAGGGTGGGGGTTGGGCTGCCTTTGGGGTGTGTCTGCGGGGGAGGGACATGACTGGATTCGAGGGGGATGGGCACGTCTGGGAGGGGGGAGGCTGCGCGGAATATGGGGTGCCAGCCTCGGCCTCCGAGGGGCCCCAATACCTGATTCCTGTATGTAAACAGCTGGTTTGGGGGCGTGCGCGCCCCGCTGACGGTGGGCTCAGTAGGTGAAAACCAGGTCGGCGATGCTAGACGGGCGCCAGTCCCCTGCGATCATCTCGGTAACCTCGGGGGTACAGTAGTCCGGGAACTCGAAGTGCGACGTGCCCGAGGGAGGCGGCAGGTCCGGGTCGCGGTCCAGGGCGCTGCAGTCCAGGCCGGCGGGGCCGGGGGGCAGTCTGGACAGAAAGCCCAGCGGCTCCTCCCCCGACGCCACCGTCTCTTCTTCGCCTTCCTCCGCCGCCGCCACCTCCTCCTCCTCTTCCTCTGGCTCCTCGTCCTCCGACGGAGTCGGGGACGCGGTGGTGACAGCTGCCCCCTCGCCCGACGGCCCCTGGGTGCGCTCCGCTGGTCCCCGGGCCGCCCGACCCGCCGGGACCATCCTCCACAGCTCCCGCCCGGGGGTCTCGACTAGGCGCACTTCCAGCAGCTCCTCGTCGTCGTCCTCCTCGTCGTCTTCGGGCGCCGCCGCGCCGCCCCCCAAAGGCCCTCCCGCCGCTCGGCGGCCACCGCGGCTAGGCAGCTGCGGCCCGGGCTTGAGCCTGCTGCCACCACCGCCGCCACCGCCGGGGGGGCGGGGCCGCGCCTTGGCGGGCGCCCCCTTGCTCTTTTTGCGCGGCCGGTACTTGTAGTCCGGGTAATCCGCCATGTGCTTGAGGCGCAGCCGCTCCGCCTCCCGCACGAACGGGATCTTCTCCGAGTCCTGCAGCAGCTGCCAGCGGCGGCCCAGGCGCTTGGAGATCTCGGCGTTGTGCATGTCGGGCCACTGGTCCATGATCTTCCGCCGTTCGTGCTGAGACCACACCATGAACGCGTTCATTGGCCTCTTGATGTGGCCGCTCGGGGTCTTGCACCAGCCGGGCTCACGCGCCCCTTCCTCGGCCGTCCCGGGCCCCGGGGGCGGTGGCCCGCCGTCCCGCTTGGCCCGCGCGCCCCGCTGCTGCACCATCGCGCCTGGGCCCGGGGCCGCTAGACGCCGCCGGGGGCCGTCCGCATCCTCCGCGGCTGGGGGTGGGGGAGGAGGCAGCAGCGACGGAGGGGCGGCCCCGCCCCGCAGCTCGGCCCGGCCCCCGCGAGCTGGGGAGCTAGGAGCTGGGCGC
Source organism: Aselliscus stoliczkanus (assembly GCA_033961575.1). Classification (NCBI taxonomy): domain Eukaryota; kingdom Metazoa; phylum Chordata; class Mammalia; order Chiroptera; family Hipposideridae; genus Aselliscus; species Aselliscus stoliczkanus. The sequence continues at coordinate 24,327,786 of CM066738.1, read as the reverse complement.
TCTCGCCCAACGGACGGCGGGGGGAGAAGGTCAGTGGCGCGGTCTCAGGCAGGCTCGGCGCGCCCCCGCCGCCTCCGGCAAGTTGCGCCCCGCTGCACGCCACACATTGTTTTGCGGGGGCGGAGGAATCGCACCCCCAGTGTTCCCGCGGGCTCTCCTTGCAGCCTCCTGCTCCGATGCGGCCCGCGCGCCGCTCCCCGCCCGGCCGCCTTCCAGTGTCTTTCCCCGCGCGGCCCCGCCGGCGCGCGCGCCACCCCTCCCCCTCGCCGTCTGCGGGCCGCTGCGGCGCGCGCGGGGCCGCCCCGTGTAAACACCGAGGTGCCCGCTTGGGCTGCGGCCGGGCCACGCCTCGCGTTCAGGAGACGCGTCACCCGTTGCTGGGCAGAGAACCTGGTATTTGCATCTCCCAATCGCTGGCTGCCGGGGTGGGGCGGGGCTTGGGCTGCGGGGCTGGGCGGTCTCGCGGCTGGGATTGGGGGTGTCGGATGAGGTCGGTTTCTTTTCTTAGGCTAGGTACTGGTGGGCGGGTGGGGGGACGCCGTACGTATTTCCCATCTGGCTCCGAAAGCTTGTCTCCGCCCTGTATTGCCTTTGAAATTTTAGCTTATGCTGTGACACCTGCCGCCAGGTAGGACTCCCCCCCCCATCCTGTTTCGGGGGCGTCATTTTGGACCGTCTCAGAACGTGGGGGGACCCAGGCTCAGGAGAACTCCTTAAGGGGTCAGAGTCATCGTGTCATAGATGTTGCCTCTGCCCAGTACACACGGTCCAAACACACAGGGGCTCAAGAAATGCTTTTGGATCCAATGAACCCTTTATATTTAGCTCATTCGAGGCGCCAGCTGAATCCTGAGAAAAAAGGGACTAGGATGCTCACTTTTCTGATAGGAAACACCAAGGGCATGCAAACTAGGGCTCGAATACTAGGCTCGCGGTCCCCGCTCTGTTCCCTGTTCAGCAAACGGAGCCTCGGGCGAGGGGTGCCCCAAGCCTAAGCCCTACCCCACACCGCGGCCAGCCCGGTGATGGACTAGCGCGCGACGCCCCTCCAGGCTCTCGCGACTTGTGCGCGGGCACGGGGGCGGGGCCACACCAAGGGGCGTGGTCACGACGCACGCTCTAGGCGCGTGGCGGGGAGGGGCTGCGCGCTACCCGCTCACCTCGTGTGAGCCGGCTTGGGCACCGCTGGGCGTGTGCTGCCCCCGGGGGAGGTCACCTTCACGGAGCCGTGGGCCTGGGCGATAGGAGGGGGCGCTGAGGCCTCGCCTCTAGTAATCAGGAGGTCGGAGGGGTCGGGAGTAGGGGCTCTAAAGTGGCATTCTGCTAGGGAGTAGTGGATACGTTTGGACCGGAGGGGTACGTGTGTCTGGCTGGACACAAACCCTCCTAATCCATCACTCGGCGGGAGAGAGCTGAGAGCCCGGCGGGAGGGTGAAAGGCGGGGAGGAAGGGTGGAGGTGCGGCTCCGCAGACGCGGGGGGCGGGGTGACGCTCTGGGTGCCCGGGAGAGAAATTGGAGCATCGCCGGCGGGAGTGGGCGACTCTTAAAGGCACAGGGCACTCGGAAGGAGAAGGCCCTGATCCTGACCAAATAGTTCGCTGAAATCTGGCGATACCCACGTTTGAACACTCACAACGGCAGCCTGGCCGGTTCAATGCTCGTTGGATTCAGAGTTACTGTATTCATATCCTGATACCTCCTTTGCTTATATTAAAATGGGGAAAAAACAGTTTCTCACTCATATGGTTGTTTTACAAATTAAATGGGATTTGGATGTAAACATCCTAACGCCTAGTGAATACTCAATAAATATTAGTTATGCATACTTAAGGCACCAACAACGTAGACACCCACATAAGAAAAAAATTCTTTTTTTCTTAATATTTCTTAATATTTTCTTAATTTTTCAAAAACGTATCAAAGTCGTGATCATAAGAAAAAAGCTTTTTTGAATTATTTTCTAACACTATTCCACTTTTCCCATTTAATATTCGTTTTATTTTAAATGACATGGGCACTGCCATATTTTCACTGCTGGGGCCTCTCAAAGGTCTTATTCTGGCCGGGTAACTGCTGCTGCTGCTGTTATTATTATTATTATTTATTGTTTACACACTGGCCTCCTGGATGTTCCTGAAACACAGAAGACTTGGTCCTACTTCAAAACCTTTGTACATGCTGTCTCCTCTGCCTGGAAAGCTCTTCACCACCATTCCCTGCTGGCCCATTTCATTCTAGCCTCAGTTCCAGTGGACTGTCCAGAGAAGCTTGCCCTAACCACTTTGCTATTATTGCTCACCCTCACCTGTCACCTTACAATCTCAGGTGCACAGAATTGCTTGTCTATGACACATTTTTGTCATTGTTCATGATTGGCTCATTTTATGTTTGAATATTTATAAGTAATATAATAAAAACCAGTGAAATCAGCAACCCAGCACAAGAACTGGAACATTGATAATAACTTTTCTTCCCCTATGAACTCCTTTTCCATCCCATCCCCTACCTTCCCTCACCTGTCCCCTGCCTGAAGTAATGTCTATTCTGAATCTTCCCTCACATTCAAAAAATATCTTAATAGCTTTATTGAGATATAATTCATATACCATACTATTCACTTATTTAAGGTGTACGATTCAATGGTTTATTCAGAGTTATGCAACCATCACCGAAATAGATTTTAGAATATTTTCATCATCCCCAAAAGACTGTACTGTACTCACTAACAGTCACTCCTCTATCTCCTCTACCTCTGCTCTAACCCCCAGCTCTAGGCAACCATTAATCAACTTTCTGTCCCAATGGATTTGCTGCATCATTTTACAGTCCTACCAGCAGTGTATGAAGGTTCCAATTTTTCCTATCTCTTACTTTTAAAAATGTATTTTCTTGCAAATGTATTCTCTTGCCTTTAGCTTTATCAAAAGGGTATCATGGTGTGTGTAATATTCTGTTATTTACTTCCTCACTCAATATTACAATGTCAAGATCCATCTAAATTATGGCACCTGTGTGAGGTATGTTCATTTTCCATTGTGGGAATACACCACAACTTACCTACCTATTCTCTTGTCTGCGGATATTTGGATTATTGCCAGATTTTAGCTCTTATGAAGAGTGTTACTATTAACAACCCTAGATGTGTCTCTGGTGCTCAAGTGCAGGAAGGTCCCCCCAGTATCTCATGGAAAGTGTGATGGCACCTCTGAGGACATGTGACTGCTAACTTTTACAAGGTAACGCCAAACTTTCAGGTTGTACCAATTTACTTGCCCTTTTTATCCACATCCTGTCCAAAGTTTGGTACTATCAGATATCTCAATTTTGGTTGCATTCTTCTCTTTTATCACCCTTTCTGTAATATTTTCTTCATAGCACCTTCCACAGCTGCAATTATTTTATTGGTTCACTTGTTTTCCTCCCATTTCCACTACACTAGAATGTCAGCTCCAAGAGGGCAGGGATTTTTATCTGTTTTGTTTACTGCTTTATCCCTAGGAGAGTGCCTGGCACACAGTAGGTGCTCAATAAGTATATTGAATGAATCAAAGTCCTTGCTCTATGATGAATGCACTCAAATTCCTATGGAAGCTCAGAGAAAGAAGTAAAATTTTGGAAAACAAAACCCAAAACTCCAGTCTATCAATGAGATGTGGTGGTTATAAGTGTACACAGACTATCTTGGGTCCTTTCAAATAGGTGGCCCAAGAGTCTAAACCTTGCAGACCACAGGAGTTCAAGGCTGGGCTCACCACTGAGCTATCCAATCCAGACTGCAGTAGGTAGGCAGTAAGGTTCTTGGAGAGATGCTGGCCACTAGCCCACCAGTCCAGGCCACCATCATCTCATCTGGACACTGGCCCAGTTTCCTTTCTGGTCCCTGCACCCACCAGGTCTCCTTTCATTCCATTTTCTTCCCTGAAGCCAGTGTGATGGGATTTTCCAGTCACAGATCTGACTGTGTCTCTTACCTTTTTTTTTTTTTTTTTTTTTAGCTGAGCCATCCTGCCACCTGTTGGCAGCTCAGTGGCAGCTCAGTGGCAGCTCAGTGGCAGCTCAGCTCAGGCTGGGCATCGAACTGCTGTTGCTCAGAGCTCAGCTCGCACTCTTGAGTGAGCTCTTAACCAACTGAGCCACTAGGCCAGTCCTATCTCTTATCTTCTTAAAACCCTTCAGTGGAAAAAAACAAAACAAAACAAACAAAAAAAACACCCTTCAATGGTTTCCCCATTATTCTTAAGATAAATAGCAGACTTTAACCTGGCCTAACAGGTCACGCTTGGTCTGACCCCTGCTCACCCATCTGACCTCCTCTCCCACTTTCTCTGTCATGAGCCAGCTTCCAGTGACACGGGCCTCTTTTCAAAATTTGTGGAATGAGCCCTGCTGCCTCCCTACACATTCCCTCACCCTTTCCAGCATTCCCACCACTATCTGCCTCCTAATGGTTCTCCTGCCTCCATGTTTTTTTCCTTCAGTGCACCAGCAGCCCGCCTAGCTCATTTGACACTTGAAACAGATCATTTTTTAAAAGATTTTATTGGGGAATTTGGGGGTGGGGGACAGCGTTGGGGAACAGGGGAAGGAGAACAGACAAGTTGCTGTCCCTTTGTTCTTCAGTCTAGTTGTGGAGGACATTGCCTCACTGGCCCATGTTGGTATCATCATTGCGCTCTTCCCGGATGAGGCAGATCGGTCGCCGGCCTCTGGACAGCCACTCACAGCGGCTCTTGGCAGCTCACACCAGCTGCCAGCCACTCACACTGGCTGCTGGCCACTCACTGTAACCTATGGCAGCCCACTGCAGCAGGGGCTGCAGTTATGCCATCCCGGGGACTCACAGCAGTCCAGCTCCAGGTGGAGCTCTTAGCTGTAGAGGGCAGTGTCACTGGCCCTCATATATGGGATCCGAACCTGGGGGGACTGCTGGCCTCCCAAGCCAGCTCTTAACCACCACGCCCCTCGGCTGGCACAGAACATAATTTTTTAACAGCAACCTCCTCTAAATGACATAATTTTCAGTAACAGTCATGAAATACAATGAATAATCTAATGATAATGGCCAGAAAAGGAGATGGTGAAAATATTCTTTTTGTTAGCTTTATGTATGTAATCATGTTAGTAAAAATAAATATTAAAATACAAGAAAGAAAAAGTATTAGATCAGCAATTTTCAATTACATTTATATATTTCTTTGAAAAACAAAATAAAAACAGTGGTCTGTTGCAATAACAATTACGTTAGATTACATTGATTATATTATAGTTCAAAAACAAACAAGAAAACACTTTAAAAATAAGAATTTCAATATGAAATATATTATTTAAATTCAGTAAAACAATTTTACTAAATAATAATAATAATGTAATAATACAATTTTGCTAAGTAATAAAATTTGCAGTTACCACACTGTAGTTCCCTCCTTGTTTCACTGTTTTAAATTTTAAATACAAAAGTTTTAAATGGTCCCATGGAATGACAAAACTGAAGCAACTCGAGTTCTGGTTCTTTGGCTTCATAATCACTGTGCTATCGTTGTTTATTTTGAATCTATTGTTTCAGCACAGACATATGTTGTACCAAAGGGACTGGAGACACAAGTGCTCAGGAAATGAACTTGAACATTTCCAGACTGTTATGGACTTATTCTCAAAATTAATGCATGTAGCTGTGTCTGATTTGGCATGTGTTAGGGGCAGACTGTATAACTGGAAGGACTCTGAATTAACTTCCTTGTAGAATATAATGTTTATTAGTGTATAAGTAATTAAAATATGTTGATTTGAAGCTTACCAATATATTATTAAGACTCAAACCAACAACTTGATCTTTGGGGAGGGGATTTTACCAGTGACATGGTTTAGAATTATGGGCACAAGGTGATAATAAAATGCAGACTGATTTTCAATCAGTTTTATTATTGTTTTTGAATTCATTGCAGACAATACACCCTCTCAATGCCAGCACAGCTCCACTTGGTCTGCTCTGTGAGATCTGAGGACCCACCTGATTGCCCCTGTCACCACTGTATCCCAGCACCCAGCAGAGCTTGGCACAACGTAGACTCAGAATATCTGTTCAATGAAGAGAGGAAGGACCCAACTTAGGTGTGGGCGTGGCTGTCCCAGACAGCAGCATGCAGCTCTACCCACCCCACCTGTGTCTAGCTCCAAAACATCAGTCTGCAAACTGACATAATCCTCAGAGACATCCACAATGACTAGAGACAATAAGAATAAGTAATTCGTTTTTTGATGCATCTAAATGTCTTCTTTAAAAAAAAAAATGCAGATTATGTGGCCAGCCGAGTGGCTCATTGGTTGAATTGGCTCAGGAATGTGAGCTCTGAGCAGCAGGGCCGCTGGTTCAGATCCCACATGGGCCAGTGACGCTGTGCCCTCTATAGCTAAGATGGTGAACAACAGCTCGACCTGGAGCTGGGCTGCCGTGAGTCACTGGAGATGGTGTAGGCTGCAGTGAAGCTGCAGTGGGCTGCCGTAAGCTACGTTGAGTGGCTCGCAGCTGGCGTGAGCTGCCAAGAGCGGCCATGAGCTGCCGTCCAGTGGCTGACGACTGATCTGCCTCACCAGGGAAGAGCGCAATGATAATACCAACATGGGCCAGTGAAGCGATGCCCTACACAACTAGATTGAAGAACAAAAAGACAGCAACTAGTCTGTACCCCTCCCCCAATTCCCCAATTAAAAAAACCCCACAAAACTCTATTGTGTGTCTTCTATTTTTTAAAAAAGCACAAAAAGGCAAAACTATGGAAGCAGTGAAAAGATCTATGGTTGGGCCGGCCAAGTGACTCAGTTGGTTAAGAGTTGGCTTAAGAATTCGAGTTCTGAGCAACAGGGCCGCCGGTTCGATTCCCACATGGGCCAGTGATGCTGCACCCGAGCTGAGCTGTCATTGAGCTGCCAACAAGTGGCAGGATGGCTCAGCTGGTGTAACAAGAAGAATGCCTGTTCCATGGTGAGCTACGCCCACCCGCCCACAACTAAGACTGAATTCGGCACCTTGAGCTGAGCTGCCACTGGGATGGCTCCCTGGATAGAGCATGCGCTTTAACAACAAGGCTGCTGGTTCGACTCTGGCATGGGATGGTAGCTACGCCTACCCACAACTAAAGACTGAACACAGCACCTTGAGCTTAGAGGCCACGAGCTGCTGACAGGCAGCCAGATGGCAACTGGTGTCCTCCACAACAAAAATTGAAGAACAACAACTTGGTTGGTCCTCTTCCCCCATTTCCCAACACTGTTCCCCTCCCCCAATTCCCCAATAAAATCTTTAAAAAAAAAAAAAAAGATCTATGGTTTTCGGGGTTGGTGGGTTGAATACATGAAGCATAGGACAGTTAAACGCTTCTGTATTATACTGTAATGGTGGATACAGGACTTTATGCATTTGTCAAAACCCACAGAACTGTACAACACGAAGAGTGAAACTTAATGCATGAAAAATTTTTACAAATTACTTAGAACATGTGAAGAATTCTAAAATGGACTGCATCATGTGACAAAACAATCAGCTGTATTACAAATGTGTGAAACAACCTCACCGAAGGTGGTGGAGAAAAGGGTGTTGATTTAAGTAACTTTAGAAATGAGTGGAGTCTGTAAATCTAAAAGCATAAGAAAATGTATAGAAGTATTGCACTCTAGTTGATAAAGTTTCCCATGGGGGTATGGGTTAGCAATGCTGGTAGTACCATACATGTATACTGAAACTGAACAGATAGTGAGTGGGTGGAGGGATGCAGGTTTCTCACTGTCAGAGTGAGAATTTACACCTAAGAGAAGAAGGCTAGGATGATTCATGTAGTAATGGATAAGAGTTGGAAATATAAATATGAACTCATGTTTAGCTTAATATAGATACAGATGGTTACATACAGAAATATTTATAGATATATGATAAACACAGGTTAGTATATACACATATATTTCTTTGTTCTGTTAGTTGAGAAGGCTTCAAAAAGAAAACCAAAAAACAACACCCCCAGGGGACTGGTTAGCAGAGTTGGTTAGAGCGTGGTGCTGATAACACCAAGGTTGCCAGTTTGATTTCCGCTTAGGCCACTGATCTGCGCCCTCCCTGAAAAACAGACATCAAAAAGATGACCATGGCTGTTCCCCAATACAATTAAAAAAAGCCCACCCCAACAATGAGCATACTAAGTGTCCAGATCTTGGTTTTTAATATTATTCTCCAATCCCATTTGATGGATACCAGGGCAGGAAATATATAAGATGAGACTGGAGCATCATATCTTACCAGAAAGTAAGGAAGTGCTTCAGAACAACAATGAAAAGACACACAAAAATGGAGACATGTCAAAGAGACACAGGAGCAGGTAAAAAGAATTCGCAAAGGCCAAAACTGGAACAAGGGGAGCAACACAGTTAGGTAGTATTGGATTAGAACCTAAAGTATGAAATAAATATCTATGAGTCCATAGTGATATAAATAAATGACTAAATAAATGGAGGAAAAGAGACAAATCTTCAGTGCAGAAAAATTCCAAATAACTTATGTAGGTACTCTACCCTCCAAGGGGTGGAACCTAACTCCCCACATTTTAAGTGTGGGCTAAGCATAGTCACTTCATTCCAAAGAGGACAGCATGAAAACGGACAAAAGAAAGGTGACTTTACAGGGTTTAGCTGACAAACACTGCCTCAGCCAGGGGAGCAAGGTCAACACCAACAGGAATGTCAGGTTGATATCTGAGAAACTGCCACAGCAAGGAGGAATCTAAGGAGACATGAGGTAAGTGCAGTGTGGCATCTGGGTGGAATCCCGGGACAGAAAAAGGACATTAGGTAAAAACTAAGGAAATCTGAATAAACTATGAACTTTAGTTGATAACAATGTATCAATAGTGGTTTACTAATGCTAACAAATGTGCCATATTAATGTAAGATGTTAATAACAAACGAAATAAGGGTGGATGGAAGATATAGAACTTTGTGTTTATCAGTGCAATGTTTCTGTAAATCTAAAAGTGTTCTAAAAAATAAAGGTTTTTTTTGTTTGTTTGTTTTTGAGGGCAGTGTCACTGGCTCTCATATGTGGGAGTCGAACCGGGGTCGCCGGTCTCCCAAGCCAGCGCCTAACCACCACGCCACTCCGCCGGCCCTAAAGTTGTTTTTAAAAATGGCACAAGGGGGCCGGCCGAGTGGCACATTGGTTAAGAGCTGGTTTGGGATGCCAGCGGCCCCGGTTCGGATCCCATGTATGAGGGCCAGTGACACTGCCCTACAGCTAACAACAGCTCCAACTGGAGCTGGGCTGTGCGAGAGCCCCGGTGGCGGCGTAGGCTGCAGCCCCTGCTGCAGTGGGCTGCCATAGGCTACAGTGAGCTGCCAATAGACGTGGTGAGCGACCATCCAGAGGCCAGCGACCTATCTTATCTGCCTCATCCAGGAAGAGCGCAATGACGATACTAACATGGGCCAGTGAAACAACGTCCTCCGCAACTAGACTGAAGAACAAAAAGACAGCAACTTGTCTGTTCCCCTTCCCCGATTCCCCAACGCTGTTCGTTCTCCTGCCCCAATTCCCCAATAAAATCTTTAAAAAAAAAAAAAAATGGCACAAGGGATTTTTGTTTTTGTTTTTAAATTTTAGTTTATTTAGACTTTGGAGTGTCAAATTTACATTACACAGACTGCCTTAAAAATTTCTTCAATTGATTAAGAGAAATATTAATTTATCTTATAGTTTTATTATGTTTTGAATCCAGGAGTTAAATGAATAAAAGTCGGCTATGAATTACTTACTTAGGCCAATGTCTCATGAACTCAGCATCAAAAACTCAGCGTTTTTAATTTGCATGTACAGTAAAACCTTGGATTGTGAGTAACGTGGTTTGCGAGTGTTCTGCAAGACAAGCAATTTCTAGTACATTTTAACATGGTCAACGAGCGATGTCTTGCAATACGTGTAGTTTGCTTCCGGAGTGAATTATGCTCACAAACCAAGGTATTACTGTATTTGAAATACAAACAAGGAAAGATGACTAGGCCCTTGATCTGTTGTTGTTGTTTTTTTTTGAGGGCAGTGTCACGTGGGACCTGAACCGAGGCCGTTGGCTTCCCAAGCCAGCGCTCAACCACTGCACCACTCAGCCGGCCCGGCCCTTGATCATTTTAAATTAACTGAAAATACCTACAATAAAAGAAATCCACATAGAGCAGATATCAACCCCATTGCCTAAAGTTTTATTGCCTGAAATTGTTTTAGTAGAGAATGACATATATTGTGTAATTGGGACAGTTTCGTTCTCCCTAAATAAATACCAGCCAAACATTATTCAGGCTCCAACTGACAGAGGCGTTACTGCTAGTTCCTTCTAATTTGGAGAATTCCTCTTTTTGAAAAATCAAGTCTGTTGCTACACTGAAGATAGAAAGAGAGCAGGGTCTTAGCTCATTGGTGGTGTCCTACGGCCGAGGGCAGGCTCTAAGCCAAGGGACCTGCCCATTGGTGGGCTTCCTGGCAGCCGTGGGGGTAAGGCGCCTGGGATGGAGCTCGGAGCCCATTGGTTGCGTCGTTGAAGGATGGTGTAATGGACCGCCAAGTCCTGTGCAGCCGGTTTCTACGGCAACGGAGGCTTGAAAGAGCCACTCAGATTTCGGTGTTCGCCCCCAACTCCCCCTTCCGGAGGGGGCAGGGTGGCCTGGATTTGAGGGCCGGTGCAGGAGGCGTGGGGGCTGGGAGTTAAGGGGACAGGGCCTTCTTCTGACCAACCAACCTAGAAAAGCAACATTTGAAATGGGTTCGAGGAACCTGCCCTGCGTGCTCACTGGAAAAAAGTCAGCCAAACAGAAAGGCAGAAGGAAGAAAGAGAAAAACGACGTATAATTCCATCCTCCCCTGACCTCCCCACTGGTAATATCGCATGTGAACGGACACAAAGCCTGGCACAGGGGTGTAGGAACTGAATACCTAATGGGAGGGAGAAAGAAAGGAAGAGAGGAAGGAAGACTAAGAGAGCGGGAGGAGGATCTAGGATGTGGGCAACGTGGCGCGAGGCAAAGTGCCGCCCTTTTGGGCGGAAAGCCCACAGACAGAACCCTAGCACTGGCCCAATATGACAGCCTTGGCTCTGGGGCCTTGAAGGAGAGAGGGGTGGCCTGGGGCCTGGAAGAAGGGAGGAAGTGGCAAATGGGATCTAGGTATTTGGGAGACCCGACTCTGCTGTAAGACTCCCTGGGTTCACGTTCCCACTGGCTCTGCCACTTACCAGCTGCTAGTGCTTCAACTTTCCAGATCATGGTGTCTTTGTGTTTGGGGAGTAAAAAACAGTACTTAACTTCATTGAGCTGGTGTCAGAACTGAGTTGAGATAATACATGTCAAGTTCTTAATACAATGCCTGAAACAGTAAACGTGCAATCACCAGCAGCTATTATCATAATTGAAGAAGGGGTAGGATATGACTAGGTGGAAAGAATAGGGAGGTTATCGTTATTGGTGTGGGTAAGAAGGAAGGAACAGTGTGGAAATCCTACAAAAGGGACCAGTTTGGAAGTCATATGGAAAAGCTTGGGAGATGAGAGCCAGATGATAGCCAAAGGGAAAAACAGAACGGTGGTAATTCCTGCTTACTGAGTGCCTGGCCCTCTGCCAAGCCCTTTACATGAATTGACTTCATTTCTTCACCAGCTCTGATGAGGCAGTTGCCATTAAACCCATTTTCCCGTTAGGAAACAGGCCTGGAGAGGTTATGTAGCTTGTCTGAGGTAAGTAAGAAGTGACACAACCAAAGAGAGGCACTTGTAGGGCCCAGGACAAGAGTACAACTGGAGGTCCATATACCATAGTCTCTAAATAGCTAGAAATTATACATCAAGCTACAGTAATGCATTAAATGAAATATATTCCGTTCTTCTCCTTGATGGACATACTGTCATAACTCCCTGCAAGGCCAAGTTTGAATTGGAATTCTAGGATCCTTGCTTGACCAGAATATGTGGGCCCAAGGAGAGCTACCCCCTGGATCCAGCACTTGTCCAGCTACCTTCCAGCTCATCAGGGAGGGACCTGGCATGCACAAGTGGACATCTCAGCACCCACATCCATGCTGTCTTGCAAACAGCTACTTTGAGACCCAAGCTTCAAGTTTATAAGGTGTGTCAGGCAGTGCAGTTTGCCCTCAGCGGAGATGGGCCCAGAGGCCTACAGAAGCTCTGTAAACAAGCTTAGAGATATTTTAGAAGGGAATTCTCGGGTCTCAGAGAAGGCTCCAGAAAGGGAGGGCACAGACTCTGGGTAGGCAGTTCCTCCTGTGCCTCTAGAATCCAAACCCTGCCACCTGAGGAGGGGTGGCGGGGCCCAGGAGGGGCTGCTCTTGCTACGGGTAAGGGAGTGTTGAAGCCAGGCATTTGGAATCCAAAAACGTGTGCTCTCCCCTGCGCCTCATTGTGCCAGGAGAAATGCAGGCTAAGTTTCAGTGTGACATGCCCTCAGAGAAGTAGGGGAACATGGGCCTGACCTCCCAGGCTGCAGGAAAGCTTTCCCAAAGGTGAGAAGACTGAAGGAGTGAATTCATTTTTAAAAGATGAGTGGGTAAGTCCTTTATTAGAGAGTCCATGATGGCTGTGCTAAGGGTATAAGTACAAAAGGACAAGTAGATACATGTCCTGATCCATAACATCAGCCAAGTAATTTCTAGGTCATTCGTACCACACATATTTATTGGGCTTTTACTATGTGCCAGGCACAGTGCTAAATGCTGGAACTACAATCAAGAGCAAAAAAGGACATGGTCTCTACCGTCTTGGAGCTCAAAATTGAAGAGACAGAGGCAGATATTAATCGAACCACAGCATAAATAAACATATCACTGTACCTGCAGTAAAACTGCTGGAAGCAGGGGAGACTAGAAGAGGGTCTGATCTAGAAGATTAGGGAAGGCTGCAGTTAGGAAGTGGCATGAGAGCCGAGCACCAGGGAAGGTAAGGGTTAACCACGTGTTGGGGAGGGTGAATTTCTGGAATGACTAGCAGGAACCCAGCCAGGGTTAGGGGGTGAGGCCCTGAGGAGGCAGGGCCTGGTGGGCCCCAGGGAGAACACAAAGTCTTTGAAGGTCTTTAACTGGGGAGTAATGTGATCAAATTTCATTTTGAGGATGATTCTTTCGGATTGAAGGAGACCAAGCTTACAAGCAGGGAGATCAGTGAGTTGCTTGCTATAGTCTTAACTTTCCCATTAAACTTGCTTAGTTTTAAACATAAAGGAAATGGACTCCTGTCTCTGCAGAGTCTACAGGAATTTCTTTGAAGTCTTGTATTGTACATTGATTTTTGTTACTATTTTTTTTTTTTTGCCAGAGATGTAAATGAAATAGTTAAAACAAAAATAAAAATAAAAAGCACCCTCCTCCCCCCAAGGGATATACCATGGAAAATAAGTTTTCCTTCCATCCCAAACCTCTTCTTAGAAGCTACAACTGTTACCAATTTCATTAATGTCCTCCCAGAGTTATTCTGTACATAAATAAGCATATGTATATATTTATTCCATCCTTTAAAAAATGTAGTATGTATATAAGTCACATTGAACACTTTACATATCTTACAATTTTGTCAATTATACTTCACTAAAGCTGAAAAAAATAAAATGTAAACCGTAGCATACCATATCTTCCTTTGTTGACTTTAAAATGTGTCTTAGAGATTGTTTCGTATTAGTACATATAGAACCGTTCTTTTAAACAGCTGCATGGTGTTCCACTACTTGGATGTGCCATACCCTATCTCACTAGTTCTCTACTGATAGACCATCAGATTGTTTCTAATCCTTGGTACCCTAAGTAATGCTTCAGTGAACATCCTGGTACATACATCTTCAAGTTTAGATATAGGTTCATTTCCTATACATGACTGCAGTGTTAATTAAAGATTAAGTGGATTTTACTTTTTTTTTTTTTTCCAGCTGAGCCATCCTGCCACCTGTTGGCAGCTCAGCGGCAGCTCAGCTCGGGCTGGGTATCGAGCTGCTGTTGCTTAGAGCTCAGCTCCCACTCTTGAGCGAGCTCTTAACTAACTGGCTCTTAACTACTTGGCCAGCCCTCATATTTTTTTTTTTTTTTTTTTTTTTAAGATTTTATTGGGGAATTGAGGGAGGAGAACAGTGTTGGGGAATCCGGGAAAGGGAACAGACAAGTTGCTCTTTTTGTTCTTCAGTCTAGTTGCGGAGGACGTTGCTTCACTGGCCCATGTTGGTATCGTCATTGCGCTCTTCCCGGATGAGGCAGATCGGTTGCCGGCCTCTGGATGTCACTCACCGCGGCCATCGGTAGCTCACGCTGGCTGCCAGCCACTCACGCTGGCTGCTGGCCACTCACTGTAGCATATGGCAGCCCACTGCAGCAGTGGCTGCAGCCCATACCATCGCCGGGGCTTGCACAGCCCAGCTCCAGGTGGAGCTGTTGTTAGCTGTAGAGGGCAGTGTCAGTGGCCCTCATATGTGGGATCCAAACCGGGGCCGCTGGCATCCCAAAACCAGCTCTTAACCAACGCGCCACTCGGCTGGCCCCAGCCCTCATATTTTATTTTAAAACTCTGCATGGGGCCGGCCGAGTGGCACGGTGGTTAAGCGCTGGCTTGGGAAACCAGTGGCCCCGGTTCGGGTCCCACATATGAGGGCCAGTGACACTGCCCTCAAAAAAAACCAAAAAAAACAAAAACTCTGCAAAATTTACTTTGTCTTTTATATCTGTGTGTATTTTCATGAAACCTGTCCTCCCCTAAATATTCTTAGTCACACTGACAAGCCAGTTAGTGGTGCTACATGGATCCCTTGGCTTTGCACGTGTCTGGTCCATTCTCGTGGAACTGCACTTTCAACTTGGTATGATCTGGCCCCTGCTCGCCCTTAGCTTCCTCTTGTACCACCCCACACTCCACCATACTGAACTCCTCTGGCTACTCTTTGTTGGCCATACCTGGGTGGGTATGAAGAGATGTAATGGGCACCCTCGCTGAGCATGAGGTCCCCAATGAACCCAGGAACTTCTGGTGAGAGGAGTTGGATGCTAGGCTGACTCCCTAGCACAACAGGGAGCCCCAGAGGGAGTAAAAGGGACAGAGTGTTAGGCTGGCATTTTAGGAAGATTATTTATTCCTTAGTCTGACTCCTGCCCCCATCTAAAAGGGCCTCACCACTGACATCCACCCGGTGGGTACTCTTCAATTCCGACCTGACTTGATATTTCTCAAAGTCAATTTTACTTGTCCTCTTGCAACACTCAATACAATTGTTAACTATCCTTCCCTGGTTTATATGTCTCTATACTTTTGTTTTCCTTCTCCCTTTTTGGCTGTCCCTTATTAGTTTGTCATGATATCCTTTTAAATCAGGGAAAACTCTCCTGTCAGAGGTGCTTAAGATATGATCTGAGTTGCTATAATCTTTCTCCCCTCTGCTTTCATTCATTACCCATTAGGAGATTGTAAAATCAATTTAATGCATCATATATGCATTTATAAAAGAATAAAGCAATAGAATAAAAAATATCAGGGCATACTACCCACAGGGTTAATATTGTTTCTTTATATATATAAACTTCTTTCTTTATATATACATAAGTCTGATGACTGCAATATAAAATGTATATGACATTGTTATAGGAATCCTATGTTAATTTTTCAAGCACAGAAGTCTCTTTAGACTTTAACACCTTAGTATATTGAATCATCTATTCACCTTCTCTTAGACATCCTCTATGGAGACCTCAAACTCAACACATCCAAAATCAAACTCAAGACCTTCATCCGAAACATGGATTTTCTCCTCTGTTCAACATCTCTGGGAATGGCTCCACTGTCTATCTAATTGCAGAAGTTGAAAACTTGGGAGTCATCCTTGGTACTTAACCTTCGCCAGCCCATGTCTAAGTCTTGTTGACTTAAATATCTAAATATATCTTTGCCTGCTTTTCTCTATCTTCATCCTTCAGGTCCAAGATACACTTATCTCTCACCTGGGTAAACTGGACTTCTTCCCACTTGGTCTCCCCTCTGACGCATTCTCTACAAAGTCTCCTGAATGGTCTTTTAAAAATACAACCCTGGGGCAGCTGGGTGGCTCAGTTGGTTAGAGTGCAAGCTCTGAGCAACAGGGTTGATGGTTCAATTCCCACATGGGCCAATGAGCTGTGCTCTCCACAAGAAAACAACTTGAGCTGAGCTGCCACTGAGCTGCCGATGGGCGGCTGGATGGCTCAGTTGGTTAGAGTGTGTGCTCTTAACAACAAGGTTGCCAGTTGCCACGGGATGGTGGGCTGCGTCCCCCACAACTAGATTGAAAACAGCAACTGGTTTAGGAGCTAAACTGCGCCCTCCACAACTAAGATTGAAGGACAACCACTTGACTTGGAGCTGATAGGTCCTGGGAAAAACACACTGTTCCCCAATAAAAAGTTAAGGGCCGGCCGAGTGGCGTGGTGGTTAAGCGCTGGTCTTGGGAAGCCAGCAGCCCCAGTTCGGGTCCCACATATGAGGGCCAGTGACACTGCTCTCAAAAAAAAAAAAAAAAAAAAAAAAAGTAAAAAAAGAAACACAACTCTGAGTTCTGGTCAAAATGGCAAAGTAGGAAATGCTGTGCTTATCTCCTCCCTTGACCACATTAAATTACAACTAAATTACAGAACAATCAACCTGGAAAATCACCTGAAAATTAGCTAAACAGAAGACCTATAACTAAGACTATAAACAAGAAGCCACTTTAAGACTGGTAGGAGAGGCCGAGACATGAAATGGGCCGGTCCCACACCACATGAGAATCAGGTGCAGAGGACCCTCTGAAGAGTGAGAGGTCCCAGCCCCACACCAGGATCCCCATCAGAGCACCAGAGCTGGGAGGAGGAGCCCCCACAACATCTGGCTGTGAAGATCAGTGGGGATTCCACCCATCAGGGTGAGACCGGAAGGCTGCAGGAAACCCAGGGGTTCCTCTTAAAAGGCCTGCATACAGACTCTCTCACTCCCAGGTACTCACCCCGGGCTTTGGAGGAGAGACAATGGCTTGGGAGGTACCAGAGACATATAGGGACAGACTGAGCAGCACGAGGGATAGAGGGATAGCTGCCATTATACTTGTGTTGAGTCCTCCTCCCATGTAGCTGGCATGTGGGTGCCATCTTTCCTGTGTTGGGCCCTCCCCTCACATAGCTAAATCTGAACCTGCGTTGGCCTGGTGAAATCTGCTGGCTCCACCCTCGTACCTCCCTGGGATTCAGCCCCGTCCAACTTGTGCTCCACTGGAGGTGTTTTTGGTGGTTGACAACAGGCAGGTAGTTGGCGTTGGCCTGTGCTGCAGACTTTCCTGAAAAACTCTCAGGACCACAGGCCCCAGGCAGGTAGTGGCTGGCCTCAGCATGCTCTGAGCCTTTTGAGTGGGCCTAGGATCAGCACTGACTCCAAATCTGAATCTGCACTAACCTGGTAAACAGCACTCATCTCACCCTGGTGACTCCCAGAGACCTTACCTCACCCAACTCGCTTACCGCCCAAGGCTCTTTCAGGGACTGAGCCATACGGGCAGCCACCAGGATAGCCAATACACGGCGGCATGCCTGAGTGCCCTGTGCCTTTTGCTGAGTGGTCCCAAACCCAATACTGGTGGCAGCCAGTTTTGGTTCACAGCGTGGCCTCTGCCATGCACCTCCAAGTACAGCACAGGCTGTGACCAAACTTAGATCACACTGTAGCTCCTACCAGGTAGCCTAGGGCTGGTCACAGGCAGCGGTTGACCTTGGCCTTCATGGGTGCCCTTCCCAAGAGGCCACCAAACCAACACACCTTGTGGCCTGCTTAAGACCACAACAGAGCACCACTCAATTAGCCCACAACCAGTATACACAAAAGGCAGTCTTGGCAGGTGCCAGAGTCCACTGGGGCAAATCCCACTCTGTGGGATCAGCCCCCACACAGCAGCATGTATGGTGGTCATGGCCAATTCTCACAGCTAGTAAACCTGAGGGTTAATCCCACCCACTGATGTGCCAGCAGCAAGCAAGATTCAGTTACAACAGAAGGGCACATACATACAACACAGACAAGGGACACTCTGGGATAATCTGGTTCAGATGACCAGGGAGACTGTGCCACTGGGCCCCACAGGACACCTACTACATAAGGCCACCCAGCCAAGACTGGGAGATATAGCAGATCTACCTAATACATAGAAACAAACACAAAGAAGCAGATAAAATGAAGAAACAAAGAAACATGTCCCAAATGAAAGAACGGGAGAAAACTCCAGAAAAAGAATTAAATGAAATGGAAGCAAAGCAACATACCAGATGCAGAGTTCAAAACAATGGTTATAAGGATGCTTAATGAACTTTGTGAGAACTCAACAAAGAGATAGTAAGCATAAAAATGGCGATAGAAACCATAAGAAAAAAACAGACAGAAATGGAGAACACAAGAACTGAAATAAAGAATACTCTTGAAGGAATCAAGAGCAGATTAGATGAAACAGAGGACTGAATCAGCAATTTAGAAGCCAAGGTAGACGAAAACACCCAATTGAAACAGCAAAAAGAGAAAAGAATTTTTAAAATGAGGATAGTTTAAGGGACCTCTGGAACAATATGAAGCATACCAACACATGCATCATAGGGTTACCAGAAGGAGAAGAGAGAGAGCAAGGGATTGAAAACCTATTTGAAGAAATAATGACTGAAAACTTCCCTAACCTGCAGAAGGAAATAGACATACAAGTCCAGGAAGTGCAGAGAGTGCTAAACAAGATGAACCCAAACAGGCCCACACAAGACACATCATAATTAAGATGCCAAAGGTTAAAGACAAAGAGGAGCATCTTAAAAGCAGCAAGAGAAAAGCAGTTAGTTACCTACAAGGGAGCTCCCATAAGACTGACAGCTGATTTTGCAAAAGAAACTTTGCAGGCCATAAGGGATTGGCACAAAATATTCAAAGTGATAAAAAGCAAGGGCCTACGACCAAGACTACTCTATCCAGCAAGACTATCATTTAAAATTGAAGGAGAGAGAAAGAGCTTCCTAGACAAGAAAAAGCAAAAGGAATTCATCACCACCATACCAGCGTTACAAGAAATGTTAAAGGGACTTCTTTAAGAAGAAGGGGGGAAGGGCCGGCTGAGTGGCACGGTGGTTGAGCGCTGGCTTGGGAGATTGGCGGCCCTGGTTCGGTTCCCACATATGAGGGCCAGTGACACTGCCCTCAAAAAATAAATAAATAAATAAATAATAAAATAAAATAAAATAATCAATTTAAAAAAAAAGAAGAAGGGGGAAGAAAAAATATAAATAGGAATAATAAAAATGGCAATAACTATGTACCAATCAATAATCACTTTAAATGTAAATGGATTAAATGCCCCAATCAAAAGACAGGATAGCTGACTGAATAAGAAAACAAGACCCATACCTATGCCGTCCACAAGAGACCCACTTCAGATCAAAACACACACACACAGAATGCAAATAAAGGGTTGGAAAAAGATATTTCATGCAAATGGAAATGCAAAAAGAGCTAGGATAGCAATACTTACATCAGAGAAAATAGACTTCAAAACAAGGCCTATATAATAAGAGACAAAGAAGGACATTTCATGTTTTTTTTTTAAAGATTTTATTGGGGAATTGGTGGAGGGGAACAGCTTTGGGGAATCGGGGTAGGAGAACAGACAAGTTGCTATCTTTTTGTTCTTCAGTCTAGTAGCGGAGGATGTTGCTTCACTGTTGGTATCGTCACTGCGCTCTTCCCGGATGAGGCAGATCGGTCGCTGGCTTCTGGATGTCGCTCACCGTGGCTATTGGCAGCTCACGCTTGGCTGCCAGCCGCTCACGCTGGCTGCGGGCCACTCACTGTAGCCTATGGCAGCCCACTGCAGCAGGGGCTGCAGCCCACACCATCACTGGGGCTCGCACAGCCCAGCTCCAGGTGGAGCTGTTGTTAGCTGTAGAGGGCAGTGTCACTGGCCCTCATGTGGGATCCGAACCGAGGCCACTGGCATCCCAAAACCAGCGCTTAACCAATGCGCCACTCGGCCAGCCCCACATTTCATGTTAATAAAGGGATCAATCAAACAAGAGAATATAACCCCTGTAAACATTTATGCACCTAACATAGGAGCCCTTAAATATGTAAAACAACCAACATAAAGGGAGAGAATGACAGTAATACAGTCATAGTGGGGGACTTTAACACCCCCTCTAACGGAGAGATCTTCCAGACAGAAAATCAAGAAGGAAACAGCATCTTTAAATGACACATTAGACCAGATGGATTTAATTGAAATTTTAAGAGCATTTCACCTCAAAGCAGCAGAATATATATTCTTTTCAGGTGCATATGGAACGTTTTTCAAGATAGACCACATGTTAGGCCACAAAACAAGTCTCAATACATTTAAGAAGATGGAAATAATATCAAGCATCTTTTTTGACCTGAATGGCATGAAACTAGAAATCAATTACAAGAGAAAAACTGAAAATCACACATGGAGCCTAAATAACATACTACTAAACAATGAATGGGTTAACAATGAGATCAAGGAAGAAATCAAAAGATACCTTGAGACAAATGAAAACGAAAACACAATGACCCAAAATCTATGGGATACAGTGAATGCAGTCCTATGAGGGAAATTCAGAGCAATATAGGCCTACCCTCAAGAAACAAGAAAAATCTCACATAAACAATCTAACCTTACACCTAAAGGAACTAGAAAAATAACAGCAAACAAAATCCAAAGTGAGTAGAAGGAAGGAAATAATAATGACCAGAGTGGAAGTAAATGAAATAGAGTCTTAAAAAAAAAACAAACAAAACCAAGAGTATCAGTGAAACCAAGAGTTGGTTCTTTGAAAACAAAATTGTTAAACCTTTAACCAGATTCATAAAGAAAAAAAGAGAGCAGACCCAAATAAATAAAATCAGAAATAAAAGAGGAGAAGTGACAACTAACACAACAGAAGCACAAAGGATTATAAGACAATACTATGAACAATATATGAACAAAAAATATGACAATCTGGAAGGAACAGATATATTCCTAGACACATACAATCTTTCAAGGCTGAATCAAGAAGAAACAGAAAATCTGAATAGACCAATTATTACTAATGAAATTGAATCAATAATAAAAAAAAAATCCCAACAAGCAAAAGTCCTTGATTAGATGGCTTGACAGATGAATTTTACCAAACATTCAAAGAATTAACACCTATTCTTCTAAAGCTATTCCAAAAAATTCAAGAGGTTGGAAAGCCCAATCTCATATTAAAAGGCCCCCTTACCCTGATTCCAAAGCCAGACATTACAAAATAAGAAAATTATATCCCTGATGAACAGATGCAAAAATCCTCAATAAAATACTAGCAAACTGAATTCAGCAATACATTAAAAAGATCATACATCAAGATCAAGTTGGATTTATTCCTGGGATGCAAGGTTGGTTAAATATCTGCAAGTCAATTAACATGATATACCACATAAACAAAATGAAGAATAAAAATCATATGATCATGTAAATAGATGCAGAAAAAACATTTGACAAAATCTACCATCCATTTATGATAAAAACTCTCAGCAAAGTGGGACTAGAGGGAACATACCTCATCATAATAAAGGCCTATATGACAAACCCACAGGTGACATCATACTCAATGGTGAAAAGCTACAACTGTTTTCCTTAAGATCAGGGACAAAACAGACATATTCATTTTTACCACTTTTATTCAACATAGTATGGGAAGTCCTAACCACAGCAATCAGATAAGAAAAAGAAACAAAAGCATTCAAATTGGAAAGGAAGAAGTAAAACTGTCATTATTTTATTTTATTTTATTTAAAAATTTTTTTTTTTATTGGGGAATTGGGGGAGGGGAACAGCATTGTGGAATCGGGGTAGGAGAACAGACAAGTTGCTGTCATTTTGTTCTTCAGTCTAGTTGTGGAGGACATTGCTTCACTGGCCCATAGTTGGCATTGTGATCATTGCGTTCTTCTCGGGTGAGGCAGATCGGTCACAGGCCTCTGGCTGGTCGCTCACCACGGCTATTGGCAGCTCACGCTGGCTGCTGGCCGCTCACGCTGGCTGCCGGCCACTCACTGTAGCCTATGGCAGCCCACTGCAGCAGGGGCTGCAGCCTACACCGTTGCCGGGGCTCGCACAGCCCAGCTCCAGGTGGAGCTGTTGTTAGCTGTAGAGGGCAGTGTCACTGGTCCTCATATGTGGGATCTGAACCGGGGCCGCTGGCATCCCAAGCCAGCTCTTAACCAATGCGCCACTCGGCCGGCCCTTAGTGGCCGGCCCCTATTTTATTTTTTTAAAGATTTTATTGGGGAATTGGGGAAGGGAACAGTGTTGGGGAATCTGGAAAGCGGAACAGACAAGTTGCTGTCTTTTTGTTCTTCAGTCTAGTAGCGGAGGATGTTGCTTCACTGGCCCATGTTGGTATCGTCATTGTGCTCTTCCCAGATGAGGCAGATCAGTCACCGGCCTCTGGATGTCGCTCACCGCGGCTATTGGCAGCTCACGCTGGCTGCCAGCTGCTCACGCTGGCTGCCGGCCACTCACTGTAGCCCATGGCAGCCCACTGCAGCAGGGGCTGCAGCCCACACGGTCGTCGGGGCTCGCACAGCCCAGCTCCAGGTGGAGCTGTTGTTAGCTGTAGAGGGCAGTGTCACTGGCCCTCATATGTGGGATCTGAACCGGGGCTGCTGGCATCCCAAAACCAGCTCTTAAACAATGCGCCACTCGGCCGGCCCCTGATTGTATTTTTATATACCAATAATGAAATATCAGAAAGAGAAATTAAGAAAACATTCCCATTTACAATTGCATCAAAAAAATAAAATACCTAGAAATAAGTTTATCCAAGGAGGTAAAAGACCTATACTCAGAATATTATAAGACATTGAATAAATTGAAGAAGATACAAATAAATGGAAGCATATACCATGCTTATGAATAAAAAGAATTAACACTGTTAAAATGTCCATACTACTATAAGCAATCAATAGATTCATTGCAGTCCCTATCAAAATACCAATGGCATTTTTCACAGGAGTAGAACAAATAATCCTAAAATTTTTATGGAACCACAAAAGATCATGAGTAGCCATAGCAATCTTGAGAAAAAAGAACAAAGTTGGAGGTATCACAATACTTGATATATCAAACTATACTACAAGGCTATAGTAATCAAAACAGCATAGTATTGGCATAAAAACAGACACATAGATCAATGGAACAGAAAAGAGTGTCCAGAAATAGGCAAGAATATATGATGGGGTAAAGACAGTCTACTCAACAAATGGTGTTGGGAAAACTGACAGATACATGCAAATAACACAGACAAAAAAACAAACCAAATTAAAAAAACAGACCACCTTCTTACACCATATATATAAGAATAAACTCAAAATGGATTAAAGATTTATTTATTTATTTATTTATTTATTTATTTATTTAGGGCAGTGTCACTGGCCCTCATATGTGGGACCCGAACCGAGGCCACTGGCTAAAGATTTAAATGTAAGACCTAAAACCATAAATTTCCTAGAAGAAAACATAGGCAGTAAACTCTCTGACATTACTCTTAATATTTTTTTCTGATCTCCTCAGGCAAAGGGGAAAAAGAAAAAAATAAACAAATGGGACTACATCAAACTAAAAAGCTTTTACACAGCAAAGGAAACCATAAAAAAAAGAGACAACCTACTGGGGGAGAAGATATTCACCAATCATATATCCAACACAGGGTTAATATCCACAATTTATAAAGAACTCACACAATTCAACACCAAACAAACAAACAAACAAACAAACAAAACCCCCCCTAACAATCCAATTAAAAAATGGACAGAGTCCCTGAATAGACATGTCTCCAAAGAGGACATACAGATGGCCAATAGATACATGAAACAATGCTCAATGTCACTAATTATCAGAGAAATGCAAATTAAAACCACAATGAGGTATCACTTCACACCTGTCAGAATGGCTATCATCAATAAATCAACAAACAAGTGTTGGTGAGGATGTGGAGAAAAGGGAACCCTCATGCACTGTTGGTGGAATTAGAATTGGTGCAGCCACTAAGGAAAACAGTAGGGGGATTCCTCAAAAAATTAAAATAGAACTACTTGGGGTCAGCCGAGTCGCTCATTGGTTAACAGTTGGCTTGGGAGCGCAAGCTCTGAGCAGCAGGGCCACCGGATCAGATCCCACATGGGCCAGTGACGCTGCACCCCTACAGCTAAGAGGGTGAACAACAGCTCGATCTGGAGCTGGGCTGGCATGAGTTGCCATTGTAGACTGCAGTGGGTTGCTGTGAGCTGCCATGAGGCGCCGTCCAATGGCGAGCGACCTATCTGCCTCAGCCGGGAAGAATACAATGATCATAATACCAACATGGGCCAGTGAAGCAACATCCTCCACAACTAGACTGAAGAATAAAAGGACAGCAACATGTCTGTTCCCCTTTCCCGATTCCCCAATAAAGTCTTAAAGAAAAAAAAAAATAGAACTACCTTATGACCTACCAAGTCCACTTCTGGGCATTTATCTAAAGAAATCCAAAACACGAATTCAAAAAGATATATGCACCCCTATGTTCATTGCAGAATTATTTATAATAGCCAAGAAATGGAAGCAACCTAAATGCCCATCAACAGACAACTGGATAAAGAAGATGTCACACACACACACACACACACACACACACACACACACACACACACACAGGAACATTACTCAGCCATAAAAAGAGTGAAATCTTACCATTTGTGACAACATGGATACATGTGGAAGGTTTGCTAAGTGACATAGGTGAAACAGAGAAACACAAATGCCACATCATCTCATTTATATATAGAATCTAAAGAACAAAATAAACAGACAAAACATAAACAGACTCATAGATACAGAGAACAAACTGATGATTGCTGGATAGGCAGAGACTTGGGGGGTTGGGTGAAAAAGGAGACGGGATCAAGAAGTACAAATTGGTAGTTATGAAACAGTCAAGGGTATGTGAAGTATAGCATAGGGAATATAGTCAATAATACTGTAATAATTATATATAGTACAGATGGGTACTATACTAATTGGGGGGAATCACTTTGTAAGTACATAAATGTCTAACCACTATGCTGTACACCTGAAACTACTGGGTTGTCAGGGAAAGTCATGACACATTTTTGCAATGAAAAACAGAAAAAATACGTCATGACTTTTCCAACAACCCAATAATATAAAAGAATACAAATGTCAACTGTAATTGAAAATTTAATAAGAAAAAAATACAACGCTGATCATGTCACTTCCTTGCTTAAAAGTCTTTCAGTGGGGGCGGCTGGTTAGCTTAGGTAGAGTGCAGTGCTCATAACACGATCCCCACATGGGCCACAGAGCTGCGCCCTCATCTAGATTGACGATAACTACTTGCAGCTGATTGGGTCCTGGAAAAACTCACTGTTCTCCAATAAAATTAAAAAAAAATCTTTCAGTGAATGGCTCCTCATCATTCTTAGACTGAATTTCTAAACATGGCTGACCAGACCTCCAGATCTCCAGCCTTATTTCATATCATCATCTCCCTCCCCTTCTCTGTTGTAGCTACACTGGCTGGACTGGATATGGTCGGTTGGCAGACAGTATCCATTCCCACTCTGTTTATGTATCTTCCTGTGCTACACATGCTGGAAATAGAAAACATATTCTGACCCCCTTGCAGCTAGGGCTCCAAGCAATTAGATGCACTTGACTGAGGTTTGGAAGGTGGAAGTAAGGCAGAGATCAAACAGTTTTGGCTATTTTTGCTATAAGATTATGGGATCACCAACGTATGGTCTCCTGCTTTAAGGACTTGACATTTCACTGTCCTGGCAGTGGTACTGGCAGTGGCTTTCTGCTCTCAGCATCCAGTCCTTGGGTGGCAGCTTTAGCAATATCTTCAAACTCAACCTTTCCACTGATGACCTGGCTCCTTTCTGCCTATGACAGAGGTAGTAAGGGCAGTTTTATGGTGTTCCAGGGGTCATTCCTAATATCCAGTTTAGGGCTTATTGCTTTTTTTTAACACCTAGTCTTTCTGTTTCTAATCCTGGAATGACACACTGGACTTCATTTGATTGATAGAATTGGTCAAAGATTCTCCCACTCTAGGGTTGTTATACTTGTTATCCGCTTTGTTTAGGCTAATATCCCTGCCACTCCTTCACCCCCACCCCCATTGCTCAATTAACTCCTTAAATATCCTTTCTAACTCAGTTCAAACATGTTCTCTGAGATGTTATCCATGATGCCTAAGACCAGATCAGTTTCATTAAACAAGGTATTGTATATTTCTTTTAATGCATGATCACACTTTGTAAATATGTACATATTTGTGTGATTCTAGATTTTGAGCCCAGGGACTTGACTATTTTGCTGCATTCCATTGCCTAGAAAGAGTTGGTGCTTAACATACATGTGAATGAATAAATGGAATGGAGGTGGCCAGACTGGAGGGTATTAGGACACAAATCAAGCCTCTTAAATAACACTGACAAGCTCTGTGTCACCTCCTCTTGGCCTTTGTCCGACTCCATCTTCCTTTGACTCTCCAGCCAGCCTGAACATGCTGTGTCCCAGGTCTCTGTACGCCTAGGCTGTTTTACTGCTTGGAGATTTCTTCCCTCTTCACCTGGTTCTTATTCATCTTGCAGGTTTCAGTCAAGACGTCATCTCTTCTAGACCTGTACTTCAGACAATTCTGCAGTTTTTTTCCCCCAGAGTTATTTAAAATATTATTTTAGAACTTGTTACTTATCTGTATTTCCCTCTGCAAGTGCACTGTCTTGTTCATGGGTACAAGCTGAGTGCCTAGCACAGGGCCTGGCCCTAATGGCACTATTTGTTGAAAGTTGAATGAATGATTTGTCAGCTAGTCCACCAGCCTCAGTGTGGGGATCTCAGCACACTTCCCAGGAGCCCATGAACAGTGAGGAATTGTAATTCGGGGGTTGCTAGGTCAGGAGAGGAAGCTGGGGGAGGTCTGTTAAGCTCCAACCCGTGGCTCCATCCCTGGACTGTCAGGCAGGAGGCCCTAAAGCGGATTCTGTGGGGGATGGGTAGGGGAACAGTTTCCTCCTCAGCTCCGTCCAGGAGAGTTGCGGGGGAGGGGCGGAGAGAGGGAAGATTCCTTCCTCGGAGGCTCCTAGGCACTGCGCCGACTAAGAGGAAGGGGGCGGGGAGTATGATGAATGCAGGCTTTCTCCCCGCCCTTGGCCTCCAGCCAGGCAAGGGAGGAAACCCAAGGCAGAGAAGGGAAAGAGAAGAGGGGGAGGGAGAGGGCAGGAGGGATGGAGGAGGGAAGGGTGTTTGCTTTGGGAGACAGGAAGAAGCTGAGCTGGCTCTGAAAGGCAGGGTTCCCAAGAGCTAACCAGGCCCCAACTATACCAGATCAGCTCTGGAAATAGCTTCAATCACTGACTTACAATACATTGGGAACTTGAAGAACAGATAATCTTAACATCTCAGAGCTGGAAAATCCTTCTGAGGGTTGTGTGTGTGTGGGGGAGGGGGGTGATTCTCCAGGGCTAGCTTGAAAGAGCCTTAGCTCCCTGGGAGGTTTCCTGGACTCATTCTCTCTTCCTCATAGTGGGAAGAGATGGCATTTAAAAAAAAAGCCCATGAACACTCGGCATCCAATTCCAGGCATTTACAATAACTGAAAGATGATGAAGCTGACATCTTCTCTTTCCCACTGATTAGTAACGAGGGCGGAGTCCCTCTCAACTCATCTTAGTGCCCTTCAGACATGGCTGCCCATCAGAATTGCTTGGGGATGCTTACTAAAAAAGTTTTCACACGCTCCAGTGATTTTGATTCCTTGGAGCTGAGTTAAGGACTTAAAACTTGAGTTTTAACGGTGCTAAGTGTTGTCTGCAGGAGCTGGAACTGTATTTGCAGGATAAACAAATGGTGTGCAGGAAGTATGGATTGAGCGAGGGTTTCTGTGCCTAAGCACCTAACACTTTGAAAGGAAATAGTGCAGCAGTGTTGGCAATACAAAAGATAAATATTTATTTAGAACAAAATTTTTAACAATGGGTTTTACATTCTAAGCCACAAGGAAATAGCAAAACATAATGCAAAGGGAAGACAAAAACGAAAAGTAGTGTATTCTCTTTTCTACTTGAACTTGTTAACACTTAGTTGATCCAATGTCCTCTCGCTTGGACTATTTCGCAAGTACATATTAGGAGTTAACAACTCACTTATAATTCTGCGTTAAAATCGTCTTCTGCGAGTTTGGAGGTTGCAGATGAGCGCCATTAGCTGCCTCTGGGGTTTCTGGCGATTGAGGCTCAGGTGCAAATGTAAGCCTTTGGCAGGTTTCCTTATACAGGAGCACCCCCATTTCTCACTGATAGCAATGAATGAGGAAGGGTTAAGGCCCCAAAGGACCAGGCACATCTTAATCCAGATAGAGTACTCCAGGGAGCAATGAATGCACCCTGGATTATGTTCCTTTGTCCCTTTCCCCATCTTGAAGAATTCAGAAGCCCCTGCTGTCTTCTCTTTCTGCTTCCTCCCCCCAGATGATTTCATAGCATTCCTCTGGGCTCATTTTTCTGGAGAGATCAGACTTGCTGGGCCCTCAAGCGTTGAGGAAATTGTTGTGAAGTATGAGAGGTAGTGGAATGAGCACCGGACTTGGGGTCAGGGAGCTCTGCCCTAGGCTAGCTCTGGCACCAGACAGCTATGTAATTTTGTCCCAGTCATTTAACCTCCCTGGGCCTGTTTCACTGTTGGAAAACCAGGGGATTGGTCGAAACCAATTTTGAAGTCCTTTCCAATAGGAAAATTCTAGATTCTATGAAAAATGGCTTCTGAGCCACTGAAAGCGCTATCACGAAGTCCATGTGTTTTAATGCCTAAGACAGGCCCTTGGCCACCATTCAGAGCTTATTGATTCAGATTACATACACTTCTAACAACACTGGTTTTACGAATTCTCAGACCACACAGATTGGAAGCAGCAAATTAAGAAAGCCACAGTCAACAACGTTCTCAAGTCAACGAAACACTGATGGAGTGCTTATCATGTGCTGGGCCCATGCCTAGTGCTGGGGCATAAAGATGAGCCAGGCAGCCCAAAAGGGTGAAAACCCCAGAAGACAAGGTGTGGGGAGTAACACACACACACACACACACACACACACACACACACACACACACACACACACATCCTCCTACACAGAAAACGAAATGTTTAAAAGGGAGGGGCGACACATCTACACACTACAGTCTCGGTCGTCGGTACTGATGACGAAGAGTCACCAATTCAGAAAAGGCTGAAACTCGGTTTAAGAAGGCAGAGAGAGAGAGAGAGAGAGAGAGAGAGAGAGAGAGAGAGAGAGAGAAACAGAGATGTCTCTTGTAAGTTTACAAAGATCTTCTTCAAACGCGATGTAAAACAAAGTATCAAAAAAAAGTTTTGGCACTTAAGAGGGGTAAGCTGGCTCTGTGTTCACGCTGGCAGGCAGGTGAGTGTTCAGTGCCCGGCCACGCCGGTTAGCTGAGCTGCCACGGAATTGTGAACTGCTTTGGGACACTGGGCAAAGGCGTGTCCTCGCTTGCCACAGAGGTTGCACACGATGCCTTTCCGGCAGTAAGGGCTCAGGTGGCCCTCCTCCCCGCACCTGAAGCACCTGTCCTGCGTGCAGCTGCCGCTCATGTGGGTCCGGGAACCACACTTAAAGCACGTCTTGGGTTGCCCCTTGTACCAGCTGTAGCCTCGCTCGGCCCCCAGAAAGAAGGCTCCGGGCAGGTGCCTGACCCCGCCCTCGCCCTGGCGCAGCTCGATCTCGCACTTGTACTCCCCGGTCCAGATGCCAAACCTGTCGGTCACTTTCACGGGCACGGCCAGCACATCGCAGTGGCGCTTGAGCCAGGTGACGATGTCCTCCACATCCACGGTCTCGTTCCGGAAGAGGATGAAGAGCGTCTTCAAGCTGGCCTTGCTCCGCCCCAGCACCACGAAGTTCTCCCAGCAGTCTTCCTGCTCGCGCTTCTCCTCGTACACGCGCAGGAACAGGGCCAGCTTCTCGGCCGAGCGGAAGCTCACGTCGAACTCGCGGCTGCCCGGGATCTGGATGACCGCGTAGATGTCGCCCGGGTCCATGCCGATGGAGCGCAAGATGAGCGCGCCCACCACGAAGTCCCGGGTCGGGCAGGCGCCCTCGTCTCCCTGGAAACAGATGCGCACGAGGAAGCGGCCCTTGCCCGGGCCCGCCGCTGGGCCCGCCGCCGCCGCCGCCGGCTCGTCCTGGGGGCCCCGCTCGGCTTCCTCTTCGGCCGCGCCGGGCCTGGCTGGGGTCGCTGGGGTCGCCATGGCCGCCGTCTCCGCCTTCTTCCGCTTGCCCACCTCCGCGGCACCCTTCTTCTTGCGGGGGTCCGCCGCCTCGCCAGCCGGGTCTCGCCGGCGGCCCTTGGGGTCCCCGCGGCCCGCCGGGGGGAAGTCATGGAGGCCCGGCGTCCCCAGGCTCGCGGGGGCGCCGACGCCGCTGCCGGCTCCGCTCTCCTCTTCGCGCCGCGGCGGCCGCGACTCGCGGAACTCGCCCTTTTTCTCGGCCAGGTTCTTCACCACCTGGGCCCAGCCCATCTTCTCGCGGCCGCCCTCGGCCTCCTCGCCCCGGGCTGCTGGGCGCGCGGCGGGCAGGAGCTGCGGCCGCCCCCGCTTCCTCTCCTCCTCGGCGCCGCCGCCGCCGCCGGTGGCCATTTTACCTCCTTCCCAGCATCCTCCACTCGCTCCCGCAGCCAAAGGGCGCCCATCGCGCGCGCCCGCCCGCCGGGGCGGTGGGGTCTGGGTGGGTTGTTTTTTTTTTTGAAATTTGACGCTTCTCTTCCCCCGCCCGGCCAAAAAATATTTACCCGCGGCGCGAGGCGGCCAGAGCCGGTCCGGAGCCCCCTGGTAACGGCTGAGCCGTGCTTCCGCCGGGCGCGCTGCAGCCCCACCTCCTCGGCCCCGACGCGGGATGGGGGAACTTGGAGCGCGTCCCTGTCCCTTGCAAGGCTTTGGCAGCCTCGGGCCTCGCTCTCGAGGATTTGGTATTTCGCAAGCTGTTCTCGATGATTTCATTGAAGCAGGGTTACTAAAGGCCCACAGCCCAAAAAGGCGGGACAGAGTTGAGACGATCTCGCTCAGTTTTCTTTCGATACCTTTTCGGGTAAACACAAAAACAAAACGTAGCTTGCTTGCTTCTCAAAGCGCAACACGATGCATTCTTTTTCCAGCGTTGGATTCTGAACATGTTCAAACATACAGAAAGTTGAAAGAATTTTATAGTTAACATTGTCCCTTTAATTTTTTTTTTTTTTTTACTATTTAAACTTTTTATTATTAAAATTTTACTATACTTTATCACACTATATATCAGTCATGACTTTTTGGGGATGCATTTTCAAATAGATCATTGCATTCTTTCTGGAAAAGATCTCCATCATACTCATGATGACAGTTATAATACATTGAGGGCTTAAGTGCCCGGTACTGTTCTAAGCACTCTGCAGGCTTTATCGCATGGAATCTTCCAAAACAATGCTGTAATTACACATGTTACAGGACGCAGGGGCTTGGAGATGGGTTTAAATCATTTGGCCAAGTGGCAGAGTTAATAGGTGGCCCCCCATATATAGGTGGCTTATATTTATTAAACCGCTTTGCTTCTGACATTGTTGATCAAGGACTGTTTGCATCAGACTCTCCAGGAAACCTCCTTAACACACAGATTCCTGGCTAACGTTAGCACTGGACAGAATCTCTCTTCCCCCTCATCTGTCTAAACGAATGCTTTGGAAGCAGTGATAAAATTTGGGTTTCTGAGGGGATGGGTTTAATATCACCTTTTGTCAGCTTTTTTTTTTCCTTTCAGCATATCTGTGCATTTCAGGTGCTTCAGTGACCTTTTCGACTTTATTGAATGAAAAGGTGGATTGTGGAGTCAGGGCAACCTTAGTTTGAATCTGCTTGAAATCTCAGCCTTGTTACTGACCTCAGTTTTCATAGCCTCAATTTGCTCATCCATAACAAAGGGATATTAATATCTACTCTCAGAGGACTAATGTGGCGGTTCAAAGAGATAACCTTTGTTCTAAGCACTAGAACAAAGAGGGTCAAAGAGCTTGCTCCACAGTGGGTTTTCTAGATAGGTTACAGAATTGGTTAATTTAATGGCTCAACAATGGTATCCAGGAACAGTTTCCCTCCACTTTCCCCACTTTCCCTCACAGTTCCACAATTCCGGGAATGCCATATAGATATGACAGTATCTAGCTGCAGATGAGGGAATGTTTTTCTGCAATGTCTTTTTTTTTTTGAGGGCAGTGTCACTGGCCCTCATATGTGGGACCCGAACCGGGGCCGCTGGCTTCCCAAGCCAATGCTTAACCACCACACCACTTGGTCCGCCCTGCAATGTCTTTTTTTTTTAAGTGTGATACAAATCTTTCCCAAAAGTCTCTGAATAGACTTCTTACCCTGTCTCCTTGGTCAGACTTTGATCACATGCCTATGACTAAATTTGTAACTGGCAAGGGAAATGGGCCCACCAAGCCTTCCTTGCTCAGACCAGTCATGACTACTGAAGCTGGAACTGGGACTGGGGCTGGGGCCTGCCTCCTCTAAAGCCAGAGCATACCTGAACAAGATCATGGGTGTTAGTTGGGTCGGGGGAGAAATGGCTGTTGGGTGGTAACCACCAAGATCTCCATATTACTACCTCCTACTTTTTACTGTTTTCTGGTATAGAGCTCCCCTGCTGGAGTGCTGTGGTACAGTGGGCTCTGCAAATGGGGGTGCCCAACATGGTGATTTTCTCAGCCTGGATGGCCAGAGTACCCAGGCTGATTGCTGTACCATAGCAGTCTCATCGGTTTACCATAATGTGTAGTACAATTTACAACGTTTTCCTATGATTTTTTTTTTGAAGATTTTATTGGGGAATTGGGGGAGGGGAACAGCGTTGGGGAATCTGGGAAGGGGAACAGACAAGTTGCTGTCTTTTTGTTCTTCAGTCTAGTTGCGAAGGATGTTGCTTCACTGGCCCATGTTGGTATCGTCATTGTGCTCTTCCCGGATGAGGCAGATTGGTTGCTGGCCTCTGGATGGTCGCTCATTGCGGCTATTGGCAGCTCATGCTGGCTGCCGGCCTCTCATGCTAGCTGCTGGCCACTCACTGTAGCCTATGGCAACCCACTGCAGCAGGGGCTGCAGCCTACACCGTTGCCGGGGCTCGCACAGCCCAGCTCCAGGTGGAGCTGTTGTTAGCTGTAGAGGGCAGTGTCACTGGCCCTCATATGTGGGATCCGAACTAGGGCCACTTGCGTCCCAAGCCAGCTCTTAACCAATGCGCCACTTGGCCGGCCCTTCCTATGATTTTTAAGAGGTGGAGAAGATTGGGAGCTCTGATTTAGTATTCTTTAGTAACATTCTCCTATTGAAGTTTAGATGATTTCAAATTATTTGCTCCCTTCAAATTGTTTTTTTAAAACTGGAATGCCCTTTTAAATTTATGCTTTAGCTAGCAAAATGGAGTGTGGAGAGAGAACTGGAGTGGGACAAGAGTGGAAGCCGATACTGTAATCCAGGCATGAGAGGAAAGTGGGGTATGTATATGTGTGGATGGTGATAGTAAGTGGTCTGATACCAGATATACTCTGAAGGTATTGCTGACAGATGTGAATATGGGATAAGAGATGAGTCAAAAAATGAATCAAGGATGACTTCAGGAAGAGAGTTGTCATTTTGAGTTGGGGAAAAATGTTTCTGGAGGAAGATTGCCCTTTAGTTGCCTATTGGGCACCCAAGTGGAGATGCCGAATAGGCAGTAGGATTTAGATGTCTGGAATTCAGGGGAGAGGCTCAGGATATGAGTCTGGGAAGCGTCTGGGTAGAGATGGCATCTGAAGTCACAAGACTGGAAGGGAGCACATGGAGCCAAAGCGGACAGAGAAAAAGAGAAGGCCAGATCTGAGCCCTGGGGCAATCTGATGATAAAAGGAGAAGAGGGTGAACCAGAAAAGGAGGTAGGAAGGTGGCTTCCTGGATGTCATGTTTATAAAGTGTGTCAAGAAGGGAGTGATCCATTGTGTCAAATATGTGCAGATGGGTCAAGTAAGATGAGGACTGAGAAATGACAGTGAGTGGTCCACTTTAGCTAAGTGGAGGTCACTGTGGCATTGACAAGGGCAGTTTCAGTGGAGAGTGAAGAGGCTGAAAGGAATGGGAAATACGAGTAGGGAAACCTCTCTAGGAGTGTTGCTGTGAAGTGAAACAGAAATGGGAGGGAAGCTGGATGGGAAGCGGTCCCTTTTTAAAAAATAGAAGAAATTAAAACATGTTGTTATGCTGATGGGAATAACAGAGGATGATGAAAAAAGGGGAGAATTGCTGGGGCAATATCTTAGAGAAGATGAGAGGAGGGGATTCAGTGCACAATTGTAGGACTTGGCCTCAGTAGGCAGTTTATACATAGTTACAGGAGGGAGGCAAGTAGGTGGGTAAATGAGGTGATGTGACCTTGAGTGTTTACTGACCCCTAGGACTTTCTTAGTGAAACAGGAAGCAAAGTCATCAGCCAAGAATAAAGATGGGGAAGGAAGTGATGGGGGTTTGATGAAAGGAGAAATATGACATAATTTTTTCGGATGCTGGGCAGGGCCAGCTGAGGGATATTTGAAACCAAGTTGAGAAGAATGTGGAGAGAACTACATTTTGCCCTGTGCGATTAGTCCCTCTGGGCGCTCGGTAGTCTGCGTCCGTTTCCTTGGAGACGGAGGCCCGAAGACGTGTCCGGTCTCAAGTTTGAGTGGCCGGGGTTACTGCGGGATCTACTCTGAGACAAGGAAGTTGGAGAAGCCGAATAAATAGGCATCCCAAGAGATCAGGGCTGCACGGACTCACGACTCTTCTTACATTTTCCCCAATGCCACGCGTATTTCCGAAGTAGGTAAAAGGGGGATGGTGGGGTGCGTATGCATGCCCCTCCAAACCTCGCTGGCGTGTCCTCCCGCGGTCTCTTGACCCTGCCCTCTCTCCGCCCACATCTCCCTAGCCCCGCCTCTCCCTCGCGCTCTCTGGGTTCTGGCTTGGATCGTGTTTCTAGTATAATGTGGTTTTGGGGTCTAGACCCCAGGCCTGTTTCATGTTTGCTGCCTGCAGCCCTAGGGGTTGAGAATGATGGAAGGTCTTTCCCTCCCTAACTCTTTCCAGACCCAGTCACTCTGGGAGTCGCTCCACAATCCACAAGTCCCAGATTACAGTGAGTACGGGGTGGGTGGGCGCGGCGGGGCTAGGACTGGGACAAGAGGCTCCCTAACCCTGGGCCTGCAGTCCATCTGCTCTCCACCCCCGCGGTGGTGACCCTCCCGGGTGAGAGGATCCAGAGACCTGAATTCCAGGCCTTGCGGTGTCACACAGTGCTGTGGGACCCGGGACATGCCTCTGAACCTCAGTTTTCAAACCACCTTATCAGAATGTCAGGGTATATTATGTTGCTCTCTTATTTATCTCTGATTGATACTCAGCTTCCCTATTGGGTCTTTTCCATGCTTTCTGTTTCTCGCAGTTCTTTGCACCTCTCACAGCCTGGATGTGCTTAGTAAATTCTGGCTGGCTGATAAAAAGGGTGATAGCCAACATTTATGGAGCACTTGCTACATGCTTTACAAATATCTCTTGGGATTCTTGCACCAACCTCTGGAGGTAGGTTTTATAATTAGATCCACCTTACTGATGAAAAAATTGAGGCTCAGAGAGGTAAAGTCACTTGCTGAAGGCCACAAATATCTGTAAGCTGGGATCTGAATCCACCAGACTGTGTGATTGATTGTGTCATGTTTGGTAGGATTATGTTCCATGGCAGCGGTCCAAGCAGAAAATCAAGCCATCTACTCTGCCTGCAGTCCTACAAACCAGTGATCATAAGAAAAACAAAATGAAAACTTTGACTACCATCCAGCCAAGTAGGTAGATGTACTTGGGGGCTGGTGTGGGGGTTGGGGACAGGATGGAATTGGTGACCCTTGGTGACATCATTTATATTAGGGTAGGCTAACTGCTGTAACGAACAATCCCTAGACTTCAAGTGTTAATACAGAAGCTTATGTCTCATTTATGTCACAGTAATGTATATGGGGGTGTGGGGGCAGGGTAGGAGTTAATCTTTTCTACATCATTATTCAGGGATCCAGGCTCTTTCATCCTTGTGGCTCAGACATTTTGTAAGGCATCCAGCTGGCAGAGAGGGAAGAGAGAGAGAGAGAGAGAGAGAGAGAGAGAGAGAGCGCGCAAGAATATGGATGATTTTGTGGGCAGTTTTTTTCAGGGCTCAAATCTGAAGTGACATATATCACTTCCACTTATAGTCCAGTGGCCATAACTCAGTCATATGACCACCCCTAACCACAAGGGCAGATGGGAAATGTAGCCCAGCTGTATGTCCCGGAGGAAAAGAAAATAGGGTCTGATGAACTCAGGATAATCTCTGCCACTTCATTGTCATGCCTTCCAGGGGAGTTCCGAGGCCTTGGCTCAGGCAGACATGTCTTCAAATCTTGGCTCTGCCATTTACTCTTTTGGGAATGTCATTCGTCTCTCTAAACTTTAATTTTTCTCATTTGTAAAATGAAGACACTAATACTTACCTGACAGGATTGTTGTGAGAATTAAATGAGAAGATCTCTGTTAACACATTGTTTACTGAATTTCATCAGACCCAGCTCCTCTTAATAACAAATATTTTGGAATATTCCTTCAGTATCCTGAAATAAATGTCATAGATAACATAACTTATCTACATATATAATAAAAGTTAATATAATGCCTTAACTGTAAAATAAAGGAAAAGTAAAAGGAAAGTTATGTATAGTTAAATAACATATGTTTCAGTATGTTAATACTCAGGATGGACTCCATCAGAAGACATGATAAAGAAGTCAGAAACTTACAGATGTAGAGTCCTGGTGAATGGAACTGTTGTTGCAAAAGCAGACTGACACGTGGTAGGATACTGGGACTCAAATGCCAAGGGGACTTTTTCATTACAGCCATGATTTCCGAAGTCGTACCCATCTCTTGGTAAAGTTCTAAACAAAATAAAGCACAATCTTTCTCTTGATTATAGCTGCTTTCTTGGAAAATTCAGCATTACAGTAACAACCTGCAAGATAGTCTTTATATTTATATTTCTTTGTTAGAGGACTCATTCATTCTTTCCTTTCTGTATTCATTCAGCAACAGCCTTTCTGAGCCCCCATGTGCCTGGCATTGGGCTGTTGTTGGCTCACAGTGAAGGAGACAGATTGGGTTGATATCCACATGGAGTTCATGGTCCCAACCTCAAACTTGTAACTACACAAAGCTTGAAGTACACTTGAGCTAGAAGGATGTCATTGTCTCATTCACTCCTTACAATGACGTGGGAGATGGTGTCATCACTGTTTTACAGATGAGAAAACTGAAGCTTAAGTTGGTAACATCGTGTACAAAGTCATGTCCTTGAGGGCAGCTTTTGTGTATTGAAAAAGATAAATCAGCTGATTCTACCAAGATGGAATAGCCCCATAACTTCCTAGTCTTCCCTTTTACAACTAAAAAACCCTGGATATAACGCAACAAACAGAAAGACTCTGAAAATTGGAAAGAAGAAGGTGGTGAGCATACACACTCATGTTGCCTTCATGCTACATCTCAACAGGGGACTGTCTGCTGAAAAAAAGATTAAACAGTATCCGGAGTAATATCTACAACATTCAGGTACAATACATATCACCTGTCATACCAAGAATAAGGAAAATCACAATGAGAAAAGACAGATACCAACACTGAGATGAATCAGATATAATTATTTGACTGTCCTTATATACAGATGACATGATGTTGAAATAGAAAATCTTAAGGAATCTACTAAATCTAAAAGAAACTAGAATTAATAAGGGAGTTCATACAAGCACAACACACAAAAATCAACCACATTCCTGTGTACTCACAATGAATATGTGGAAACCAAAGTTAAGAACACAAGCACTCCAAAGAAAATGGAGTATTTATTTATTTATTTATTTATTTTTTAAGATTTTTTTTTTATTGGGGAATTGGTGGAGGGGAACAGCGTTGGGGAATTGGGGAAGGGGAACAGACAAGTTGCTGTCTTTTTGTTCTTCAGTTTAGTTGCGGAGGATGTTGCTTCACTGTTGGTATCATCATTGCACTCTTCCCGGATGAGGCAGATCGGTCGCTGGCCTCTGGATGTCGCTCACCGCGGCTATTGGCAGCTCACGCTTGGCTGCCAGCCGCTCACGCTGGCTGCAGGCCACTCACTGTAGCCTATGGCAGCCCACTGCAGCAGGGGCTGCAGCCCACACCATCACCGGGGCTCGCACAGTCCAGCTCCAGGTGGAGCTGTTGTTAGCTGTAGAGGGCAGTGTCACTGGCCCTCATGTGGGATCCGAACCGGGGCCGCTGGCATCCCAAAACCAGCGCTTAACCAATGCGCCACTCGGCCGGCCCCTGGAGTATTTATTTATAAACTTGGCAAAACATGTACAAGATCTGTATGCTGAAAATTACACAGTGTTGGTGAAAGAAATCAAAGAGGACTTAGATTAATGTAGAGACATACTGTGTTCATGGAGCAGAAGACTCAACACGGTAAAGATGTCAGTTCTCCCTAAATTGATTTATATGTTTAATGCAATTCCTATCAGAATCCCAGCAATGTTTTGTAGACATAGACAGATTTATAATTTAAATTTTATATAGAAATTTATATAGAGAAGCACAGCCCTAGAATAGATAAGACAATTTTGCAAAAAAAGAAGAACATGGGAAGAAATCACTGTGATATTAAGGCGTACTATATAGCTATAATAATCAAGACAGCATAGTATTGGCAGAGAGATAGATACATAGACCAATGCAACAGAATAGAGAAACGAGAAATAGAGCCACACAAATATGCCCAACTGATTTTTTTTTTTTTAAAGATTTTATTGGGGAATTGGGGGAGGGGAACAGACAAGTTGCTGTCTTTTTGTTCTTCAGTCTAGTTGCGGAGGACTTTGTTTCACTGGCCCATGTTGGTATCATTGCTCTCTTCCCGGATGAGGCAGATCAGTTGCGGGCCTCTGGATGGTCGCTCATCACAGCTATTGGCAACTCACGCTGCCTGCCAGCTGCTCGCACTGGCTGCCGGCCACTCACTGTAGCCTGTGGCAGCCCACTGCAGCAGGGGCTGCAGCCTACACCATTACCGGGGCTCACAGCCCAGCTCCAGGTGGAGCTGTTGTTAGCTGTAGAGGGCAGTGTCACTGGCCCTCATATGTGGGATCCGAACCTGGGCCGCTGGTGTCCCAAGCCAGTTCTTAACCAATGTGCCACTCAGCCAGCCCTGCCCAACTGAATTTTAACAAAGTTGCAAAAGCATTTCAGGGAGGAAATTTGAAAGCCTTTTCCACAAATGGTGCTGAAGCAATTGTACATCCGTAGGCAAAAAAATGAACCTCGGTTTAAGTCTCACAACTTACACAAAAATTAGCTCAAAATGTCAATGTAAAATGAAGTAAAAATTAAATGCGAAATATAAAAGTGTAAAACTTGCAGAGAAAAACATAAGGGAGAAAAATATTTGGGACCAAGTGAAGAGCTCTTAAGCTTTACACTGACAGCTTGATCCATAAAAGAAAAATGAAGTAAATGGATAAGTTGGACTTCATCAACATTAAAAGCTTTTATTCTGTGAAAGACTGTTAAGAGGATGAAAAGAGAAGCTACAGATTTGGAGAAAATATTTGCAAGCTGTCTATCTGACAGTACTGCTATGTAAAATAGCAATCTATCAAGAAATCTCAAAATTCAACAGAAAAACAACTCAGTCAGAAAAGGGGCAAAAGACATGAAGAGACATTTCACCAAAGGGGACGTATAGATGGTAAATGAGCACATGAAAAGATATTCAACATCGTTATCGATTAGGGATATGCAAATTAAACTGCAATGAGATGTAGCTGCAGATCTATCGGAATGGCTAAAATGAAAAATAGTGATAAGACCAAATGCTGGCAGAGGAGAAAACTGGACCATGCATTCTTTGCTAGTGGGAATGAAAAATGGAGCAGCCCCTCTGGAAAAGAGTATGAGTTTCTAATGAAACTGAACATGCAGTTACCATAATGATCCCACAAGTGCATGCTTGGGCATTTATTCCATAGAAATGAAAACTTCAGGTCATACAAAAACCAGTGCATGAATGTTTCATAGCAGCCTTATTCATAATACCCACAAACTGGAAACAATCCAAATGTCCTTCAATGGGCAAATGGTTAAACGATCTATGGGGTACATCTATGGTAACATGGAACACTATTCAGCAATGAAAAGGAAAGAACTATTGATAGATTCAATAACTTGGATGAGTATCCAGAGAATTGCTGAGTGACAAAAGTCAATCCCAGAAGTTACACATGATATGATTCCCTTTCTAGGACATTCTGGGAATGACAAAATTATAGAAATGGAGAACAGAATAGCTATTGCTAGGAGTTAGGGACAGAGGTGGGGGAGGATGGTAAGGGGAAGGAAGTGGGTGTGGTTGTAAAAGGCAATGCGAGTGATCCTTGTGGTGATGGAACTGTTCTGTGATATTGTACTCTGTTTTGCAACATGCTACCATTGGGAGAAACTGAGTTAAAGGTACATAGAATTTCTCTGTATTCTTTTTTTCTTTTAGATTTTATTGGGGAATTGGGGGAGGGGAACAGTGTTGGGGGATCGGGGAAGGGGGACAGACAAGTTGCTGTCCTTTTGTTCTTCAGTCTAGTTGTGGAGGACATTGCTTCACTGGCCCATGTTGGTATCATCATTGCGCTCTTCTCGGGTGAGGCAGGTTGGTCGCCGGCCTCTGGATGGCCACTCACAGCAGCTCTTGGCAGCTCACACCGGCTGCTGGCCGCTCACACAGGCTGCTGGCCACTCACTGTAGCCTATGGCAGCCCATTGCATCAGGGGCTGCAGCTATGCCCTCCCTGGGACTCACAGCAGCCCAACTCCAGGTCACTGGCCTTCATATGTGGGATCCGAACCGGGGCTGCTGGCGTCCCAAGCCAACTCTTAACCAACGCGCCACTCTGCTGGCCCTCTGTATTATTTCTTAAAACCTGCGTGTAACCTGAACTTATCTCAAAAAAAAATTAATTAAAAAAAAGATAAATCCGGGCTACTATCATTAATGAGAAGATATACCCATTATTAAAGCTACAAATCTTACTAAGTACTTAAGTTTTAACTTACAAATCTTATTATTTTTATGAATATTTGTAAGGGGGATTTTGGAACTTAATTAAATTCCCCTAAACCTTTTAAGCCACATTTAAAAATTGTATATATTCATTTTCATTTTCAAATAGCTTACTTGTCTGATTACCAAAAACACTGGGTATTTAAATAATTCTAATACATGTAATAAATAAATTTCTAAATATGAGTAATCTTATGTTCTTTTAAAAGTTTTGGTAATTTATACACATTTAGTAAGTATTTTAAACCTTTCAACTTAAATCTAAGTCAAAATCTCATTTATACATTTTAAATTAGAACTATAAGTTTAATCTATTAATCATCCCATCTCTTAATGCAATTAAATATTAGATATATACAGTAGTCCTTCCTTATCTGTGGGGGGTAAGTTTCAAGACCCCCAGTGTATGCCTGAAACTGTGGCTAGTACCAAAACCCATATTAGGCTATGCTTTTCCTATACATACATACATATCTATGATAAAGTTTGATTTATAAATTAAGCACAGTAAGGGATGAACAACAATAATTAATAATAAAGTAGAACAATTATAACAATATACTGTTATAAGTTAGGTGAACGTGGTCTCTCGCTCTCACAATGACTTATACCGTACTCACCCTTTTTGAGATGATGGGAGATGATACAGTACCTACATGACGAGATGAAATGAGGTGAGTGAATTGGCATTGTGACATAGTATTAGGCTACTATTGACCTTCTGATGATATGTCAGAAGGAGGGTCATTGAGACATGACAATGTCATTTCTTCACCCCCAAATTTAATGCCTCTTCTGTCTTAACCAAGCACTTATCTCACAGCTGTAACTTGTAGTTTGAGGTGCGTCAGCAAAACGAGCACGAATTTCTTTTCCTTCCTTCACAGTTTCATGCATAGAAGATTCGTTCTTGTCATAGATCTCAGCAACCTCAGCATTTGATTTTTTTTTTCTTTCCTTGTTGAGAAGTTTCAACTTTTCACTTAAAGGAAGCACTTGACGGTTTCTCTTGGGTGTATCGGAATTGCCAGCATCAGTACTCTTGTGCTTTTGAGCCATTGTTACGTAAAATAAGGGTGACTTGAACACAAGTACTGCTGTACTGTGACAGTGGATCTGATAACCCAGACAGCTACTAAGTGACTAACAGGCAGGGAGTATACACAGTATGGAGACGCTGGACAAAGGGACAGAGTGGAGCGGCATGGTGCAGGATTTTATCACACTACTCAGAACAGTATGCAATTTAAAACTTATGAATTGCTTATTTCTGGAACTTTCCATTATATGTTTTCAGACTGCAGTTCACCATGGGTAACTGAATCCACAGAAAGCAAAACAGCGGTTTTGGGGGGACTACCGTACAAATAATTCATAACTTTCACACGAAATTATCTTTTTTATTTTTTAAGATTTTATTGGGGAACTGCGGGGAGGAGAACAGTGTTGGGGAATTAGGGAAGGGGACCAGCCAAATTGTTGTTGTTCAATCTTTGTTGTGGAGGGCGCCAGTTGCCATCTGGCTTCCCATCGGCTGCTTGTGGTCTCTAAGCTCAAGGTGCTGTGTTCAATCTTAGTTGCAGGTGGACGTAGCCACCATTCCATGCGGAAGTCGAACCAGCAGCCTTGTTGTTAAGAGCTCAGGCCCTATCCACTGAGCCATCTGGGCGGCAGCTCAGCTCAAGGTGCTGAGTTCAGTCTTAGTTTCGGGTGGGCGTAGCCCACCATTGAACAGGCAATCTTGTTACACCAGCTGAGCCATCCTGCCACCTTTTGGCAGCTCAGCGACAGCTCAGCTCGGGAGCAGTGTTCACTGGCCCATGTGGGAATTGAACTGGCGGCTCTGTTGCCCAGACCATGCGCTCTAAGCCAACTCATTTTTTTTTTCTCTTTAGAGGGCAGTGTCACTGGCCCTCCTATGTGGGATCTGAACCGGGGCCGCTGGTGTCCCAAGCCAGCTCCCAACCACCACGTCACTCGGCCGGCCCTCTAAGCCAACTCTTAACCAACTGAGCCACTCGTCCGGCCCTGAAATTATCTTACTCTACCTGGTCTCTTCAATACTTAATACTAAAACTTTCCAGGGTTCAGGATGTTGATCCATTAAAGAAATAATATTTCTCTGAAATGAACTGGATTGCATGTGGAGCAGGGATTTTGGTGGGGGCTGAGCGTACAGTGGCAGTGTTTGTGATGATTTGGGTGACTTGCTTCATGCTGGTGCATGACGTGCTGAGAGGAGGCAGGGATCCTAAAAACATGTCCTCCAAATGCCTTATTCTGATCTGAATTATTTTCCTATACCCCTTATCTGGCAGGACCACAGCCTTCATAGGTACTTCAGAGACAGCCAGTTGGAGTTTTGTATAGCTCCTGTGCCTTTGGTGGCGTGGTCCTGATCTCAATTCTCAGGTCATTAGTAAAAACAGGGACAACTAGTAGTGTATATTCAGCACTGAATATGTGTTAGGTATTATTCCAAACACTTTAAAGTATAGTTAACTTCTTATTTAATCTTCACGGCAACCCT
Source organism: Aselliscus stoliczkanus (assembly GCA_033961575.1). Taxonomy (NCBI): domain Eukaryota; kingdom Metazoa; phylum Chordata; class Mammalia; order Chiroptera; family Hipposideridae; genus Aselliscus; species Aselliscus stoliczkanus. Next base: position 24,283,892 of record CM066738.1, on the reverse strand, counting down.
ATGAGGTAGACATGATGATGATTCTTATTTTAACAGATGGGGCATCTGAGGGACAGAGTGGTCATGTGACCTGCCCAAGGTCACACAGCTGGTAGAAAGCAGAGCCTGGATTCAAACCCAGGCTGTCTGGCTCATTAGTGCATGCACTTAACCTCTGCCCTGTTTGAGCTCGCCACTGGCCAGGTTGGTGGGAGAGATTGGGGGCGCCTGGCTGTTTCCCGTTTCTATCCCTCCCCTCTCCTCTTTCCATACCCACAGTCACTGTGGTATGTGAAGTTCTCCTGGGCTTCTCCATTCCTTATATCAAGGCCCAGAGTGGAGCCCAGGAGCTTCTTGATGGATGTGAGTTTCGTCCTCTGTCTCATTGTCACACATTATAAGGCTGTGCATGGGTGGGGCTGTGGCCCGGGCCATCTCTCATGGATGGTGCATTCCCTGGGACCTGACCCCAGGACTGCCTGTACCCCCACTCTTTCTCATACCCTAGGGTATTCCAAGCCCACCATGTTGATGAGAAGCCAGCCGAGGAGTCCACGAGAACTGCACAGAAGGAATCTGGACTCTGAGAAGACACAGGCCAGAATCCAGCTAATGAGGGTATGAAGAGTATCCTCCCACAGTCACCGGGGTCCAGGGCAGGGGGCAAGGAGATGACGGCAGCACACATGCACCGAGCACTTTATGGGTGTCTGACTTGACTCATTCCCTCATACCAACCCTGTGAGCATGCTTATCGTCATCCCTATTCTTCAGATGGGGAAACAGGTACCGGGAGATAAATGCCTTGCATCAGGTCGTACCGCTAGAAAACGGCAGTACCAGGGATCAAAGTCACTTAAGCAAAGTGCCACTGTGTTTAAGAGTCAGGAAAACAATCAGAATCCCTTTTTATCTCACTGCATTAGGAATATAATCTAGTGGTTTGTTCATTTAAAAATTGCCAGTAAATTCCTTTCATGGAAAATGGTGTACCTTGAAACAAGGCTTAAGAGCTTACTGTTAAAATGTTCACATCAGCTTATACAATTTTGGACAATTAATTTTCTCACCATCCATTGTTTTTTATGGGTTCTGAACAATATTTCAGAGCATTTGAAATGACTAAATGAAGAGGGGGATTTCATATCTACAGCAGAAAGTAAAATACTAAGTACTGTAAGCACTACAAAATACTATAGGATAATTCTTAACTTCTCCAAAAAAAGTGTTTAATAGCTCAATGAGCAATGACTCCTATGTGAAGAAATAAGGAAAAAGGTATTTGCTTTGAAACCTTTTTTCCCCTTTAACCTTCAGTTTTGCGAAATGGCTTAGAGGCAGTCCAGCATTCCTAAAGGAGGAACTCATATTTCTGATGTGATTTTTGTCCTGACTTAGAAGGGTTCATGTGTTTTCATTTGATACAATACATGAACTTGGACAATTTGGCTCTGAAACCTGTGCTCCTATCCAGTTCCTAATACTATCTCTTGTAATCCTTTATTCATTTAGTCAACAAATATTTATTGAGCACCTGCTATTGTCAGGCCCTGTTCTAAGTGTGGGGGTTCACCTGTGACATTACGTAGCTCACATTCTACTGGGGGAGACAGACAATAAATAAGACAAACAAATGTGTGTGGTGTTGTTATGAGCTATAAAGGGACATAAAGATAAGGTTAGGGGGCTAGAGAGGCACAGAGGAAGGAGTGGCTGTGACTGTTTTAGACAGGGTGATCAGGGAAGGCTGCTAAGGTGGCTCCTGAGGGAGGAACGTTCCAGGCAGAGGACTCACAAATGCAAAGCCCCTGAGGTTGGTGTGAAGTTGGTGTGGCTGGAGCAGGTGATGAGGAGGAAAGATGGTGGGGTGTGGGGGATAAGGGGAAAAGCTTTTGTATGGCCTTGCAGTCCGAGATTAGGATTTGTGTTTTTATGGTGAGTGAGACAGAAAGATTCTGACTAGAAAAGGGATGTGGTTTGACTCAGGTTTTCTCAGGAGTCCTTGGGCTGCTACTGTGTGGAGAATGGACTTGTGGAGACACAGCGGGAAACACAGAAAGGGAGCAGAAACTACCCAGTTGGTTTGTGTTTGGAGATGGAGTAGGATCTTGACTCAGCCTCTCAGTCTCAGGATGATTATTTATTCAGTCTATATCTCTTGAGAGAGTGCCTACTATGTGCCAGGCACTATACTGGGTATTGGGGACACAGCCATGAATATGGCACTCAGAATTTGTGCTGTTATGGAGCTTACACATTAGGGGGAAGACACATAAATGAATTTTAAAAACCCAAATAACAGGTACTCACCAGCTTATTCAACCCATACTTTTGAGCTTTAGGTACTGTCCTCTGTGTTGGAGACAAAACAGCAAATGTCCCCTGCCTTCCTGGCTGTGACATTCTAGTGGGGGAGACAGACAGGAAACAAGATAATAAGAAAAATACCTGTTACATTGGGTGGTGATAAACCCTAGGAAAAAGATAAAGTGGGAAAGGGAGAGTGCAAAGAGTGTAATTACGTAATTGCAAATTGGGATAAGGGTCAGGAAGGAAGCAAAGAAGGGTTTCTACACTAGATCTAGTGACTGGGGAAGATATATTTCTAGAGCAGTGGTCATTAATCCTATAGTTTATCAGAATCACCAGGAGTAGGGTGTGTTAAGAGTGTAGATTCCTGGTGCTTGTCCCAGCAATGCTGACTCTGTGGGTCTGAGACTTGGAGACCTGCATTTTACATAAGATACTTCTGGTCCCTGTGGGCCATATTTGGAGATATTTTGGTCTGGAGATGTGGATGCAAGATAGTGGAGTGGCTAAGAGCTCAGACTTCCAAGGACAACAGTCCTGCTACGTGTGACCTTAGGTAAGTTACTGACTGACCCCCGGTTTCTGCTTCTCTGAAGTGGGGCTAATAAGAGTGTCAAGTGAGGTAGTACAGGTGATGTGCTTAGTACAGTTTCAGGCACATAATAAGCACTTCATAGGTTTGCCCTATTATTCTTATTATTAATGTGAGGAATATGGGAGTTTACGGCTAGTGGGGCCTGGGGTTCTAGCAAAGGTCAGAGATGAGGAAAAAGAAGAAATAAAGAAGAGAGTGCAGAGGTGTGGCAGAGGTGGAGGGGTAGAGCCTGTGGGAGAACTATCCGCTCCAGTTCACTGAGTGCACCCTGAGTGTGTGAGACGTTGCCACTAGGTGGCTTGATTGTGAATATGATCTCATTTATTTTTACAGCAGCTCTCTGAAGCAGGTAATAGCTTCCTCATCTTTAGAGTGAGTGTAGTGGGGCTCTGGGAGCCTGACTTGCCCAGTTTCCCTTAGGCCGTAAGCAGCAGAGCTGGGATTTGAACCAAGGTGTGTCTTGGCCTAACATCCAAATCTTAATCACTTTGAGGTACAGCCAGGCCTTACAGCTTTAAGCCTTCTCAGTTCCTTGTCTTAGTGTAGTGGAAAGACAGACACTGGGAGTCAGAAGTCAGCCTTTCCAGTTCCGGTGCCACCACTTCCTGGCTGTGTGACTTTGGGCAAGTCGCTTATCCTGTCTGAGCTTCCACCTATCAGTAAAATAGAGTTAGTAAGCATAGGGCTGTTGGAGGATGAACTGATACCGTTTACCATGTGCTGAGTAAGGCACCGAGCTCAAGACATAGAAGGCCCTCACCAATTGTCAATGTTATTGTTGTAGAGTTTGTGTAATTGCTGGGGGTGACCTCAGGCAAGTCACTTAATTGCTGAGACCCGCATTGTTTCCACAGAGGCGTTGTATGAGAGTACTCACGCAGTCCAGCTCCCTGTTGAGAAATGGTAGCGATTATTATCCACTCTGCCTCCCCAGACATGGCTTATCACCTCTGCCACCTTCTTACCTACCTGGGTCATTTTCTATTATAATGATTATTACTACCATATTTCATTGGTTCTAAGCAGCCATTGATAAGACACACGTTTATTTTATTTACCCACTAATATCTGTCAATTAGATTGCGACACGCACCAATTGTAAGATGCCCCCTCATGTCAGAGATGTAAAATGATGGGAAAAGGGGCATTTCAGAATGGATGCTCTGACCCGCAGACAATGGGGAGCCGCCTTCCAGCACGGGTCGCATTTACCAGTCGAGGCCACAAGGGGGCGAGTGTTGGTCGGGAGGGAAGTGGTCCCCAGGCTCCCCGAGGCTCCACCCGCCTAGCGCAGCTCCGTCTCCCATCCCGTTCTCTCTGCTCGCAGACGATGCTCAGGAACCGGCGGACCTCACTCCAGGAGTTCCGCGACCAGGAGTACTTCCTTACCAAGCTCAATCAGGAGCTGATGAAGACCATCCAGGACATGGAGGACAACTCGGCCCTGCAAGTCCGCGAGATGCTGCAGCAGCAGGACATCCTTGGGGTGAGGCCCCAGTGTCCCTCAGCCCCGCCTCTGCTCTCTGTGCCTCGGTCCTGCCCACTGCGCCCCCTTCCTGAACGCTCTGGCGCCCTCTCCTGGCCTCTCCCTGCCGGTTGCACAGCCGCTTCTTCCATGTAGAAGATAACACCTCTTACACTCTTCCCCCCACCCTCCTAGGCTTAGGAATCAGCCCGGGATGGGGGGCTTATCCCAATGCTAGCACTTATTAGCTGAAAGACTTTGAGTTAACCTCTGAGCTCTGTAAAATAGGGCTCAATGGCACTCAGCTCCAGGGGGGGGTGGTGTGTGTACTTGGCACACAGTAGGTGTGTAAGAGAAATTGGCTGCTATCACCCCCAGCAGCAGCAGCAGCAGCAGCAAATATTTGGTGTACTACTAAGTGCTTTGTATATACTCATATAATCTTTACAACAACCCTGTGGGGTGGGCATTATTATTGTCTTTATTTTACATATGAAGAAATGGAAACACTGAGAGGCTAGGTGACTTGCTGGAGATCACTCACAGTCACCCAGCTAGCAAGGGTCAGAGTTGGGATTTGAGCCCAGGTAGCCTGACCAGAATCTGTGTTCCTTACACCACACTGTGATTACCGTGCTCAGTTAGTAGTGTCACTTAGGGTCTGTGGGACTTTGCAGAGAGCCCAGGGAATGTCCTTGGCCTCTTTAGGAGAGGCTAAGTGAAGCTATGGTGAGAGACCGAAAGTTCACAGGGGACCCAGGAGTTTGGACTGGAGAAGAGTCAGAGAAAATCGTTTAATGCAGAGGTGATTCCCCTTTGACTGCAGTCTGCCCAGGGAGAAAAGGGACTGAGCTCACCAGAGTCCGAGATGAGAAAATTAAGTTTTTAGGAACTGAATTGGTCTGCTTGGGCTGCCATAACAGAATATCACAGACTAGGTGTGGCTTAAGCAGCTGAAATTTATTTTGTCATAGTTCTGGAGGCTGGAAGTCCAAAGTCAAGGTGCCAGGAAGGATGATGTCTGATGAGACCTCTCTCCTTGGGGTGCAGACAGCTGTCTTCTTGCTGTGTTTTCACATGGCCTTTCCTCTGATCTCACATGGAATGAGAGAGATCTCTGGTGTTTCTTCCTCTTATAAGGACACTAGTCCTATTGGATTAAGGCCCTACCCCTTTACCTCATTTATCGTTAATTATCTTCCTAAAAGGCCTTATCTCCAAATACAATCACATTAGGAGTTAGGGCTTCAATATATGAATTTTTTTATGGGGGTGGGGGAACGGCACAATTCAGCCTATAACAGAGACCAAGGGCATACAGAGTTATTCAGTCCAAGGAAACTTAATAGAATATTCTCCATACCTAGACAAAGTCACTGTCTGATTTTCTGTCATTGATCCATTCATACATTCTTTGTTCATCCTGAGTGCTTCCTGTGGGCACCTTGTCCACATCAAGCTCTCATTCTAGTGTGGTCACAGGCAGTTAACTAACATTGGGAGGGGGTCGGCCAGCAGGTGACTGCTTTCTGGCCTCTGGTCAGGTTCCTGGGCCTGGGCATGGGATTGGGTTTGGGGGACTCTGAGGAAGTGCTGAGTCCCCTGAGAGGACATGTTCTTGGTGAGGCAAGCTCACACCAGCACTTCTGCAGAAAACGGTCAATGTTTTGGAGTACTTGAACAGGAAGGAGATGCAACAGATGAAGTGTGAGCTGCAGGAATTGGAGGAGAAGCAGGAATCCAAGATGAGCTGTAAGAATCCCTGGGACAAACTCCTTGATCTTCACCGGGCTCTCTGGGGGAGGCCACCTGCAGGGCACTCACCTTGCAGCTACCATCATGGAACCATCAGGCCCATCATCTCCCTTCTTAGGCAGATGGAATTGCTAAGATCCAGAGCTAATGGATTGCTTGTGGAGCATTTAGCACTTCCAGGCCCGATGTGTCTTCATTTTTATGGATATACTTTCAGTCATCTTAACCATTGACTAGGCAGGGACTAGTCTCCCATTTTACAGATGAGGAAACTGAGGCTAAGGGAAGTGAAGTAGTCAGCCAAAGTTTACTTGTATATAGCTAAGAGCCAGAATCCAACCCCAGCCTGCCTTTTTTTCCTGCCGAGGTCCCTCTGGGAGTCGGTACTTGGCCAGGTCCCAGGTCTTCTGTCATCAGTCCTGTTGACCCTGTGGCTTCTTTCCCTTGAGCAGACTAGAAGCCTGAGCAGAGGGCCAGGGTGTCAGGCAGCCTCAGATACTAGGGATCCCCTCCAAGGAGGACAGCAGTATAGACTTTGTCTTAATCCTGCTGTGCTTGTTTCTTGGGAGCTAGTGTTGCCCCATCTCCATGGGCTTGTTGCCTTGGTGAGGGTCACACAGCAAGTCAGTGGTGGAGCTGGGACTAGTCTTGGGGTTTTGCGCCCGTTTAGTTTCTATTTCCTACCCAGTGTTGCCTCCACTACTTTGAGGGGGTAAAAGGCTTTCCAGGAGCTTAAGTTTTCACCATCTCCCAGCCTTGTGTGAGCTCACTTCAGCCCAGACCCCAAGTCATTGGCCAAGGAGAGTTTTTCCTCCTGGATCTCCTGGGAGGGGTCCTTGAAGAGGGATCCTGCCTCCTGTCCCTCCTGACCTCTCCAGATCTGGAGCAGCAGTTGCAGCAGCTGAATACCAAGATCAAGAAGACCCACGAGGAAGTGCACTTCCTGAGCACTTACATGGACCATGAGTATCCTGTCAAGTTGGTCCAGATTGACAACCTCATGCATCAGCTGCAGCAGGTGAAGGACAGCCAACAGGTAGGTGAGCCCCTGCCTTGCCCTGTTGGACCAGTGGGGAGGCAGGGCTAGCGGCCAACACCCTCCTGCTGGCCCCCAGGATGAGTTGGATGAGCTCCGTGAGATGTACAAAATGGTCCTGGAGTCTTTGTCTAATCAGATTCAGATGAAGAATCAAAAGCTTCTGAGCTCTGTGGTGGCGGTGAGTAGCCAGGTGCTTTGGTGGGTATCCAGGGCCGCCCTTAGCCCTGCTTTCTTCCCCATCCTCTGCCTCCAGACCCCCTGTGCCCCCACCAGCCTCTACCATGAACTGCTGCCCAGGAAGAGGCACGTGGGGGCCAGACTACTTCCTTCACAGAAAACCCTGCAACCCCATCGGGAGGCTCTTCTGCAGAAGACCCAGGAAAGCCAGGACTTGAGGAAATACAGGGACAAGTTCAAAGAAGTGAGTGGGCAAGGATGGTAATGGTCCCTCTGTGAGGGAGCAGAAAGGTGGGCAGTACCCGGGACCTTTGGGCGTCGGGCTTGTCCTGATCTGGTGCCCAGGAGGTCTCGGACTCTGGTGTTGGCCTTCCTCCTTGCTACTGCCTTTCCTGTCACTCATCATTCACCTGAGAAGGGGATTCATGGTGGCCTAGGCTTTGCCTCATAAGCCAGCGTCACTGGTCATGACCCATTAGCAACATCACCAAGAATGGCTCACTCAACCATCATTTTACTGTCACCAGCCATCCCCTATCTTCACCCCTTAGTTCTTGTCATTGACCATCACTCATTATGAGTGTTGATGAACTTCACGATCACCACCCTCTCATTAATTTTCTTGCACCTTCATTAGTTATCTTGCACCTTCATCAGTTATCCTTGTGAGTGGCATTCGCTGTCTCAGCCCTCATTCATCCTCATTATCTAATACTTTCTCCAACTTTGCAGCTTGTCTCCATTCTCCATGATCCCCTCACCTTTTTCAGGACCAGCAAACATTGTCACTAACTTTCTAGCCAGCCCTGCCCTGCCTGGAGAGGCCCTTCTCTGGAGTCCAGGAAGTCCTAGTGACAAAGCCCAGGCCGTTTACCCAGATGTCTTTCCTCCTCATCCATTTTGCCCCTTTTCTCCCTTTGGTTGGGTGAGATTTGGCTTCTCAGTTTCCCCTGCTGTGTCTCTCTCAGTTTATCGACCAGTTTGAGGAGGAAATACTCATATTAAGGGCCGAGATTAAAAAGCTCCACATCCAGACCCGGGAACCCCGAGAGATCGTGTTTGCGGATGTACTGCTTCGGAGACCCAAGTATGTAATCTTTCTGTAGCGGCCTCTTAAACTAGGTGGGAGCCCATTGCTCTGGCTGCTTGTATGGAAAGAAGAAATGCCTGTCGTTTACTGAGCACCTATTACACACCAGCATGATCTCATTTAATCCCACGAAGGACTGAGGTTGGAATGATGACCTCCCCCCCACCCCCTTGACAGATGAGAAAACTGAGGCCTGGGGTCTGTCACACAGTGAGTGCTTGTTGCATAGGCGCTAACTGGGGGAGTGAGGCTGTGAGAGAAGTAGGATGCTCAAGGTGACATGGAGCCAGGTGTCCAAAGCAGTCATCCTGACTCTAAAAGGAGTGCTCGTCCTGAGGGGTCCCAGCATTTTAGAGCTGAGTTCCTGCTTACTCTCAGCCTCAGACCTCTGTAGGGGTTCTGTTCAAACCCATTCCTTTTATGTTGTGTGCCTTTGTGCGCATGTGCTTACGCAGTTGGGCTGTGAGGTTGCAGATGTGTTTTGGGATGGAGCTCCCCAAGGAAGTCCCAGTGTTCTAGAAAGCAGGGCTCCCCTGAGGAGGTGCTCCCCCACTCTGCAACTCCAGTGCCCCTCTTTGGCCTCTCACACCCCTCTTTGCTCTTCCCTACCAGGTGCACCCCAGACATGGACGTCATCCTCAACATTCCCGTGGAAGAGCTGCTACCCTTCTAGATGACGGGGCCATGGCTGACCTTCCCTGCCCGCTCTCTTCCCCACACCCGGAGCCTTGAGTCATCCCCTTCCAAGGCCACATCTTCTGTCAGACCCTGGTCTGCAATGTCTGCCCTCCTTCCTTCCCTCCCTCCCAGTTGGTGCTGCTGCTGGGGTCAGATGGGAATTTCGAGTCAAGTCCACCATTCCTTTTCCCAATAAAACTGGATTTGCATTTGCGCTCTGCCAGTGCCCGGGGGTTCCCAGCAAGGCCTTGTAGGTGGGCTAGGTGAGCCGCTGGACTTGGTCTTAATGCAGGGGCAGCTGTGCTGACTGCCTCTGGGGCTCAAAACTGCTTGAGAAATGCCATCGTGACCTCCTGCCTGTCTCCCTGATTCTGTGGCTCTGGGCCACCCCCACCCTGGAGCAGTGGTCCTGGTTCCTGGGAGCACTGTGGGCGGTGGCCTTCAGCCGTCCGACCCTTCAGGGCTTGCCATGGCTGCCGAGAGCCAGCATTTTATGTTCCCACATGCAATGCACAAGGGGTCCAATTTCTCCACATCCTCACCTACACTTGTTATTTATTATTACTTCTTTAAATAATAACAGTCCTAATAGGCGTGAAGTAGTATCACTGGACTTTTCAGTTGCATTTCCCTGATGACTAATGATGGGCATCTTTTCATGGGCTTATTTCAAAGCCTTTTGTGTGGCTGAGTACTCTGATCTTTTGTTTTTTTCTGAGACATTTATCAGCAAAAGTTTGTACAGCCACACTCTTTGCATTTTTCTCTAGAGCATGTTTTCCTAATGGTGAGTCTCTTAATTAGCATCCCTTGCCCTTTGGTAGCTTGAGTATTTCCCAAACCATCAAGTCCTGGTTGCTTCTTGGGTTAACAGTTCTTCCCTCAGTTTATCTCTCTTCTCACATTTTACTATAAGCAGCAAGAAGAAACCAGCCTTCACCTTCCACACTTTTCTTAGAAATCTGCTCAGCTGCATATTCCGGTTCATCGCCTGTATGCTCTGCTTCCCACAGAGCAGGACACAATTCCCCTAAGCCACGAGATTACAGGATCCCCTTTCCTCCCGTGTCAGTAGCGTGTTTCTCATTTCCTCCCCAGTCCTCACCAGCAGCACCAATAACATCCACATTCCTCCTAATGGTCTGTAAACGAAAATGTCATGTTCTCTCAGGTGATCACGATTTCTTTGCTTCTTCCCTTTTCTACTTCTAAGGACATTTTTGGTTACATTGGGCTCACCTAGATTGTCCAGGATAATTTCCTTGTCTTAAAGTCAGATGATTAATAACCTCAATTTCATCTACAACCCCAACCCCCGTTTGCCGTGTAACAAGGTATTCACGGGTTCTAGGGATTAGGATGTGAGCCTCTTTGAGGGCATTATTCTGCTGATTACACCTCATTCCACTCCATACCTTCCGAGAAGTTTCCTCCACACCAGGGGACTCTTGTCCCCAAGGCCCTCCGAGCACTCAGGCAACCTCTGAGGACCTCAGGGCCTAAGCTTGCTTGAGCCCGAGATCTTGGACCATATCTGGGGTACCCTTCCTTCCTATCTTGGTCTGCAGCAACCCAACTTCCCAACACGGTAGACACAGAATTCACCCCAGAGAAACCATATTCAGACAGGCTTGTCAGATGGAGCTTGTTTTCCAGAAGTGTCACTTCCACAAATCCTCGTGGACAGAGAACCATCCTAGCATGCGTGGGAGGCATCCATCTACCTGGTAGAGGTGGTTCCAGAGGGTGGCTGGCCCAATAACACCTGATGGCAAAGAGGATTAGAGATGGCCCAGTGGCCTTGGGTTGGGAGTGTCCTATACCCATCCTAGGATCCAAATTACACCCCAGTAAAGCTAAACAGCAAAAAGACCATACAATGACATTTTCATGGTCTTGGCCATTGTGGCTGAGTCCCACCATTGTAGGTGTGTGAGAAGCGGGCAGGGGAACAAGGGAGTTGCCCATGGGTCAGCAGGAGTGTAAATCCAGGGTGACATCACTTTGTGGTTAGGGCCCAGGCCATATTATTTAAGGATATTTCTCGTGTGTCAGTTACAATTTACTCTGCCCACTGATCACTATCCACACCATATTGTCTACTGAGCCGGGTACCTCCACCTCCTGTGAAAATCATCAGTATTATTAGCTATGAGTGGCCCTTGAGTCCGTGGAATTTAGGCAAAGCTTCTGCCTTAGGCACATTTGGGTTATCAGGGTTGCAAATTAGCATACGAGGTGTGATAAAAAACACGGTGAATATTTAAATAAAAAATTTATTACAGTAAAAGACACATTGCCATTAATCCCCTTCAAAATACTCCCCCTTGCTTCAAACACTTATCCAGTCATTCTTGCCACTTTCTGAAGCAGTTCTGAAAGTCCTCTTTCATGAGTGTCTTCAGTTGTGCTGTTGCGGCTGCCTCCATGTCCTGAATCATTTTGACTTTGGGGAAGAGCCACAAGTCACATGGTACCAGATCCGGTGAATAAGGTGGATGAGGACACATCGTAAAGTTTTTATTTGACAAATTACCATATACCAGAAGCGGTGTGTGACATCATTGTCATGATGGAGGATGATTTACCACACACTTTAAAACACACCTCTCAACCGTAGCTCACACCCGACTGCACAGAACAAGTTGCAACTTGTCACACACTGTTAGTCAAGTTTGATGCTCTGCTTCCTGTATTGAAGATCCCTGCCTTTCCGTTGGATGGCAGCAGCATTCACCATACTTTTTGATCACACCTTGTATTTGGGGTTTGGAGGGGCAGGCACTTGATAATGAAAGGATCCCATCCTATTATCTGTCGTTAGTCCATTCACTATCCTTTATTGGAGCTTTGGAGGGTGGCAGGAGTGAAAAGAATAGATATATGGGGATGTAGAGGAGGAGGGGAAAATCAGCACTTGGTAGCACCTTTAATGGTAAGAACAGGTGTCTCCAGAACATTTTGCTAAGGTGTAGAATTTCCCCAAAGTGGAGAATTTAGCATAATAGGGATTGTGGGCAGGCATGACCCAGGCACTATTAGATGACCAAGCATTATTTGTAAATTTTAATAGAGGCCGTTTGAAAACCCTATTCTGGCATTCAGTCCAGCTAATTGAGTAAATGGAAGTTTTCTGTTCTAAGGCCCATCTCTGTGTATCTTGTGAAGTGCATTGTGAGCCTTGATCTAAATCTAACTTAGGACACCAGTAAGAATTTGGAGGACTTTGGTAAGGCATTTGGCAGTGGAGTCAGTCACACAGTGTCCGGCATAGGCCTGCATCAAGTCAACGTGGGCATACCGAGTGTCGCCCGCAGATGGCGGTAAAGGGCCAATAAAAGGAACCTGTCAATAAAGTCTAGCTCCCGCGGAATGGATTCCCAGCTTTGTAAATGGCCAATGGCGTGTTTTACTGTGGAATTCACAATTGGAGGCGATCATTTTGGCTGGTAGTGTGCGAGGGGAGGTCTTCGTTGTGTCCTTATTGCTATACCATGCTGCTCGCCTCCCTGAGCTGGCCTCCAGCCTCATCTCTCACCATCCTTTTGTCCCTATTTCTAGTCCCACTAGCCTGCCTTCCTCTTGCTAAATAAGCTCATTTCCTGCTCAGCCTTTGCACTGGCTGGTCCGCTGCTCTGAATACTGCTCTCCAGGTCTTCATGCAGCTGGGTCATCATGCGCTCCTTAGTTACAGTTATTATTATCATTATTATTTTTTCCTCAGAGAGGTATTGCCTGACCACCATTTCTAAGGTAGTTTTCCTTCCCCATCATTTTCCACCACATCACTGTATTTTATTTTGTTTATAGCAGCGATAGATATCTGATATTACACATTTATTTTGGCCACTTATGTTTGTTATCTGATTTCCCCAGCTGTAATGTAAGTTGAGTGAGAGTAAGCAATTTGTCATTGTTTACTGCTACTCCCTAGTGTGGGCAGTAGCTTCTGGCACACAGTTGGTGCTCAATAAATATTTATTAAATTGTTGAATGGGTGAACTGGCTCTATTTATCGTAAAGCTAGATTTCAGCAGTGACACTGCATTGCCATGGAAATGAAGCCCCACATAAGGAAAATGATCCAATGATGGGGCAAAATGGAGCATATGGCTAACACACTGCATTGTAAGACTTGCACCCGTCTGTGAGTCTGTGATGGCAGGCCATGGGTGCTGGGCCATGCCCTCCCATCCTGCTGAAGCAATAAACAGAACACATGACCCTGAGTTGTCTCTTATCTTCACAGAGGCATGTGCCTGTGTTAAACATTGCAGCATCTTTTTGTTCAGCTTTTTTCTTGGTTGAATTGAACTTGCAAATGGTCTTCTGAGAATGCAGAAGAAACTAGTGCTCCATCTCCTCCCCACTGCCCACCTGAGCTGGGTCCAATTACCTCCATTTCCTGTGGAAGTTCATCATTGTTATTAGCTATGAGTTGGCCCTAGTACCCCTGGAATTTAGGCAAAGGTTCTGCCTTAGGTAAATTTGCATAGGAGAGATAAAATAGGGGAGATAATACAAGATGAAAGGTCAAAAGATACAATCTCTCACTGCTTGAGATTGTGGTTTGGTTATTATTAGCCAACATCTTGGGGCTGTCCCTAGTCCATCATATTAAAATATAGATTAAAAAAAGTTTAAATAACTATATGAAAGTTTTATGTAGGGTTGCATAGTTATGGGCAGAGTCATTTTGAACAAGTCGTTGAGAACCCTGGTATAACATCCACTAAACAATTTTTTCTTTTTAAACGTTTACAGTAAAAACAATTCTAAATTAAAAACAAATCTGAACAAATAGTGTTCATAGGCTTGAATCATTCTTGGGAACTGTGGGGTGTATTCCATCATGGCGCATCTCAGTTTAACTCTAGACTCATGTCCCTAAGGCCAGCTCTCAGCTTTGATTTCAATTGTTCCATGAAAAAAATTTAAAAAAAGTGTTTTCAGACAGTCAATTGGACTTGTGGCCCAGAACACTGAAACACAGCCAGAAATTTCAGAATGGTTCATTTTTGTTTCTTTTTTTTTTTTTTTTAAAGATTTTATTGAAGAATTGGGGGAATGGAACAGTGTTGGGGAATCAGGGAAGGGGAACAGACAAGTTGCTGTCTTTTTGTCTTTTTGTTCTTCGGTCTATTTGCGGAGGACGTTGTTTCACTGACCCATGTTGATATCATCATTGCGCTCTTCCTGGATAAGGCAGATCGGTCGCTGGCCTCTGGATGGTTGTTCACCACGGCTATTGGCAGCTCACGCTGGCTGCCAGCCGCTCACTGTAGCCTATGGCAGCCCACTGCAGTAGGGGCTGCAGCTATGCTGTTCCAGGGACTCACAGCAGCCCAGCTCCAGGTGGAGCTGTTAGCTATAGAGGGCAGTGTCACTGGCCCTCATATGTGGGATCCGAACCAGGGTCGCTGGCATCCCCAAATCAGCTCTTAACCAATGCGCCACACAGCCGGCCCCAGAACTTGTGCTCTTAAGTTAACTCTTAACCAACTGAGCCACTCTGCTGGCCCATGCATCATTTTTACTTATCGAAATGCATGAATGAACTCAGGAAATGTAGTTTCATGGCTGTTTAATTTTCTGATCAATTCAACCAACATGGCATGCCTACTGTGTGACAGTGTTAGGTGTTCTAGCAAGGTCAGGCAGCTCAGCCATGGGAAATAAATGCAGTCCCTAAATATCTCCATTTGGTCAGTTGGCATTCCTACCTAACTCAATCAAATGTCAATACTGCCATGAAAAGATGAGCAATTTTCACCACTTCAACAGCTTTGAATTCAGGTTATCCTAAAGTTTTGTCCCATCAGTAAAAATAATTACCTTGTTAACCATGGGGAACAGGGCTGGCTTCATGGATGTGTGTGACCTGTGTAGTCACACAGGTTCCCATACTCAAAAGAGCTGGGTTTCACATTCTGTTGGGTTTAATATTCTACTGTAGCCATCTTGAAATTCTAAATAATTTTAGAACAAGGGACTGACATTTTTATTTAGTACTGGGCCCTGCAAATTAAGTATCTCGTACTGACTGGAATATAACAAGTTGACTCTCATACCCCGTAAGTCCCCCAATTTTTTGATTTGCAGAAGCAGCTTAATGCATTCTTCATCAGATTTATGACACCAGCTTGCATTTCTGCTATCTGATTCTATGAGAATGAATGAATTTCTGCATCTTGTGTCATAACCTCAGGACACACTGGATAATGATTAAGGGCACGAGCATGGAGCAATATCACATCTTTTATGTCTTTCATCATGTTTGACTGATAAATGGTGCTGTGGGAGAAGAGCTTGAATAACTGCTGGAACATTCTCTCCTGGTTTGCATTGCTCTAGTGAACTCAGTTTCTTCATGTTCATGCCAAATTTAAAAATCATTTACTGGCATGTCCATAGAGTTATGGGCACTAAAATTAGGCATAAAGTTTTTTTCCCCTAAAAATATCAAGAAAGGAACACTTTGTTCACAGGGAATTGGGTGAGGGGAACAGTGTTGGGGAATTGGAGAAGGGGACCGGCCAAGTTGTTGTTCTTAATCTTAGTTATGGAGGGTTCCAGTTGCCATCTGGCTTCCTGTCGGCAGCTCATGGCCTCTAAGTTCAAGGTGCTGTGTTAGTTTCGGGTAGGGGTAGCCACCATCCCATGCGGGAGTCATTGTTAAGAGCATACGTTCTATCCACTGGGCCATTTGGGCAGCAGCTCAACTCAAGGTGCCAAGTTCAGTCTTTAGTTGTGGGAGGGCATAGCCCACCATCGAACAGACAGTCTTGTTGTTAGGAACATGTGATCTCACCAGCTTCTTCGAGGAACTCTGTGACCTGTGACATGGTGGGCTTGTCAAATCATTCCCTTGACTGCTTTCTACAGAAGTCTTTTGTATAAGAGAGAAATAAACTTCTACATTGCTTAAACCCTTTTGATTTTGGATTTCTCTATTTATATGAAGCTGGATTTAAGCCTAACAAAGGAGCTTTCCCACATTTTATCTATATTTATCTTTTTGAGAGCCTCTATTTTTTTTTCAAACACAAATCTGTAACAAAGTCTGTATTTAAAAAAAATTTAAGGTTTAAAACATAATTTTTATTTTTTCCATAATGTCCAAGATTTTGGTGTAATTGTTGCTTCTGGGTACACAGAAGGTTTTTACTGCTTTGTCCCCTTGTGGTTGGATGGAACCATGTGACTAGTTCTGACCAATGAATTGTGAGAAGTGCATGTTTTCACTTGAGCACGGGAGCATTTAATTGCCAGTGTGAGGCCCTACAGAGTTGCTTTTACTTCTAGAATGATAGCTGGCAATATTAACAACCAGCCTGGGTCGTGGGGACAATGAAGAGCAGATCATCCCATTGACAGGTAGCACGAGTGAGAAAAAAACCTTTTTTCTTTAAGACTATTGAGATTTTGAGGTTGTTCCTGCAGCATACCCAAGCCTAGCTGTCCTCAAAGTGTGGTCAGAGGACTCCCTCTTAGGGTCTCCCAAAACCCTTAAGGTGGTCCTCAGAGGGGTCCAACTATTTTCTTAATAACACAAAGACATTATTTGCCTTGTTTGCTGTGTTAACATTTACACTCATGGTAGTAAAGCCATAGTGAATAAAACTGCTGGCACTGGAGCAGGAATCAAGGTAGTGTGGTCTTGATCGAAAAAAAGACCAACTCGTAGTCTTCTTTTTTTTAAAGATTTTATTGGGGAATTGGGGGAGGGAAGAGCGTTGGGGAATCGGGGAAGGGGAACAGACAATTTGCTGTCCTTTTGTTCTTCAGTCTAGTTGTGGAGGACGTCACTTTCCTGGCCCATGTTGGTATTGTGATCATTGCGCTCTTCCTGGCTGAGGCAGTCGGTCACCGACCATTGGACAGCCTCTCACGGCAGCTCATGGCAGCTCACGCTGGCTGTCGGCCACTCACAATAGCTCACGGCAGCCCACTGCAGCCCCACTGAAGCCTACACTGTCACGGGTGACTCATGGCAGCCCAGCTCCAGGTCGAGCTGTTTTTCACCATCTTAGCTGTAGAGGGCGCAGCATCACTGGCCCATGTGGGATCCGAACCAGGGGCCTGGCTGTTCAGAGCTGACGCTCCCAAGCCAACTCCTAACTAATGAGCCACTCAGCCGGCCCCCAACTCATAGTCTTCATCACCTTCATCTCACAGTAAAAACAAACAATCAAGCAAAACACCCACACAGACCCCCAAAACTCATTTTATTTAAGAATGTCTTTGATGAAAATTATAATTTTTTAATTAAATTTCATCCCTTGAGTACACATCTTTTAAATACTCTGTATGATGAAATGGGAAGAATATCAAAAACAATTTTGGTCGTCTCAAAGAAAAACGAATTGTGCCAGAATTGTGAGCTGGACCAGCCACTCCTTTCATGAAAACCATTTTTACTTGAATGAATGACTTACAGACAAACTATGACTATCCAGACTTTGGTGTTTGTTAGATAATTTATTACAAGTTATCTATGTGAACCAGTCACTTCAATGAAAACATGGATGTTGTTTTTGGCAGTGATAACATTCAAAGTGTATCCACCACTATGAGTTTGAAGCTTTTCAGGTCTTAAAGACTTTTTTTTTTTGAGGGCCGTGTAACTGGCCTCATATGTGGAACTGAACCGGGGCCGCTGGCTTCCCAAGCCAGCGCTTAATCACCGTGCCACTCAGCTGGCCCAAGACTTTTCTGATAAGAGGTGATATTAACGAATATGATATTTTGATATTGTATAATGAAACATGTCAAATGTGGAAGTTCTGTAAAATTCTGTGAACCAATATATTTTTTAAAAAAGATTTTATTGGGGAATTGGGGGAGGGGAACAGTGTTAGGGAATTGGGGTAGGGGACCAGCCAAGTTGTTGTTCTTCAATCTTTGTTGTGGAGGGTGCCAGTTGCCATCTGGCTTCCTGTTGGCAGCTCGTGGCCTCTAAGCTCAAGGTGCCGTGTTCAATCTTAGTTACGGGTGGGCGTAGCCACCATCCCATGTGGGAGTCGAACTTGGCAGCCTTGTTGTTAAGAGCACACGCTCTATCCTCTGAGCCATCCGGTCGGCAGCTTAGCTCAAGGTGCCGAGTTCAATCTTTAATTGCGGGAGGGCATAGCCCACCATTGACCAGGCAGTCTTGTTACACCAGCTGAACCATCCTGTCACCTGTTGGCAGCTCAGCGACAGCTCAGCTCAGGTGCAGCGTTCACTGGCCCATGTGGGAATCAAACTGGCAGCCCTGTTGCTCAGAGCACGCGGTCTAAGCCAACTCTTAACCAACTGAGTCACTCGGCCAGCCCGTGAACCATTATTTTTTAAGGGACTAGTGTAGGAAACGACCAAATCATGGTCCAAATCAAGATCCATTTAAAGAACAAAACAGGCCACTGCATTTTATTTTTTTTTATTTTTTTAAATTAATTTCAGGTGTACAAAAAACAATATAATAGACATTTACACCCCTCACAAAGTTAGACCACTGCATTTTAATGTAATAGTACAAGAAATTTATTTGACATGGTTTCAGATTCCGTGTTGCAACTAACCTTTAAGAAACTACCATTTCGGGGCCAGCTCAGTGGCTCGTTGGTTGAGTTGGCTTGGGAGCCCAAGCTCTGAGTAGCAGGGCTGCTGGTTCGGATCCCACATGGGCCAGTGACTCTGCGCCTTCTACACTAAGAAGGTGAACAACAGCTCAACCTGGAGCTGGGCTGCTGTGAGTGGCCTGGGACAGCGTAGGCTGCAGTGGGGCTGCATGAGTTACCGTGAGTGGCCGTCCAATGGCTGGCAACCGACTGCCTCAACTAGGAAGAGCGCAATGATAATATCAACATGGGCCAGTGAAGCGACGTCTGCCACAACTAAACTGAAGAACAAAAGGATTTATTAACTCAACAGTTCTGTGGGTCAGAAGTTCATGTGGGCTTGGCTGAGTTCTATGCTTAGGGTGTGATAAGTCTGAAATCAAAGTGTTAGCTGGGTGGCCTTTTTTCTGGGGGCTCTGGGAAAGAGTCAGCTCACTCAGGTTATTGACAGAATTCATTTCCTTATGTAGGACTTAAGTGTCTGTTTCTCATCTGTTTGCTATGGGAGACTTTTTTTTTTTTAGCTGAGCCATCCTGCCACCTGTTGGCAACTCAGTGGCTGCTCAACTTGGGCCTGGAATCCAACCGGCAACCCTGTTGCTCAGAGCTCGCATTCTTGAGTGAGCTCTTAACCAACTGAACTACTCAGCTTGCCCCTGGGAAGACTGTTTTTAGCTTCTAGAGGCCACCCACATTCCTTGTCATGAGTCTCCTCCATCATGGATGCATCAGACCCTTGTCATGCTTTAAATCTCTCTGACTCCTGCTACCAGCCAGAGAAAACTCTCCTAAAGGGTTCACCTGATTGGGTCAGGCCCACTGGATAATCTCTGTATATTAAGACCAGCTGGTTTGAGACTATATCCGCACAATCCCTTCATAGCAGTACTTTGATCAGTGTTTGAACAAAGGGACAGGAATCTTGGGGGTGGTTGGGTAACATTAGAGTTTTGTTTACCATAAATCCCACATTTACATTACATTTACATGTTCTCAAGTGTCAGTGTAGATAATGGCACATCTAATGTTTTATAGAAAGGTAAAGAGAATTAAAATGTTTATAAATGGTTTTGTTTTAGTGTAAAAAAGCCAATAAAAAACCCCAGAATAATGTATGCTAGGTCTGTATTTTCCAAGTTTTCTATTTTATGTAATCAGTGCATCATTATGAAAGAATTGAAGCATGTCTATATTCATTTTCTCAAAACAATTACATTTAATTAAGTATTGAACTTCCAAAAACTGAGTGTTATGGATTGAATGTTTCTGTTCCCCCCAAATTCATAAATGTTGGTTTGAAAACTTGGGAGTTCTTGGGGTGAAACCTGAAACTGGCCCTCTGAACATGGAGGGTAAGGAGAGATGGAAGAAAGACGCAACCTCTCCAGATTTGTAGGAGGCAGTTTAATAAGCAAGGGAACTTATAGACAAGGTTTGTCTTGGGAGGCTGCCAGACGAAGAGATCTCTGCACCCACCCACCAGAATCTTAAACGTTCACATAGAAGCCTTAATTGGGTTCTATCATGGGCACAGCCCAGATGGTCTCAACAACACGTTGCTCTCCCAAGGCTGTGTTCTTGAAAAATGGCTCCGGCTACTGTAATGGTGGGTGGAACCTATGTTCCAAGTATATGGTAGCGGGTGAGGAGCCTCTGACTGCTCGGGTCCAGTTCTGCCGTCAACTGGTGATCACGGCCTCTTGATGAGCAAGCTCTCTCTTCCCACCATGTGGGGACCCAGCAAGAAGACGGGCATCTACAAGCCAGGGAGAGAGCTCTCACCATGAATCTATCCTGCCAGACCTTGATCCGGGACTTCCAGCCTCCAGAACAGTGAGAATATACGTTTCTGTTGTTTAAGCCCCCCAGACTTTGGTATTTTGTTATGGCAGCCTGAGCAGACTAAGGCATTGAGAAATATGAACATTTATAGTACATTTTATTATTTGCTTTTAAACTTGGAAATAAGGTAATTCTTAACATTTAAAAGTCAATCTTTATATAGGGTATATTAGAAGAGTGGTCATTTTATTCTTTTCAGTTTGAAAAGAAAATAAACATTTTATTAAAAAAAACAAAAACACCTCAGGATTTCAGCCTTAGAAAAGAATGTCTTGAAAGGAATGTCTTGAAAGAAGCTGCTGTGCCATTTTTCTGGGCATAATGCCATGGTAAATACATTATTTAATTAGCTTCATCACTTGTTGCCAGTTTGCCATTTGATAATTTACAAGTTCAATTCCCCTGTGATTACGATTCTACTGAAAAATAGAATATTAAGGACAATTTAATTTCATAATAGCATTTTGGTTGTATTGATTAAAATTCCTCTTGAAGTGGGTTAAAAGTACAACCTCTTAACATAATTCCCTTCTCTGTCTCTCTTCTCTCCGTCTCTCCTTTCCTTCTTGGCCAAGAATACAATCGTCATACAATTATCCTTGAAAGAATGAGACTCAGAATTGTTTTTTTTCTTCCTCGTCTATGCAAGGAAAAAAATTAGCCAAGAAATAGGAACAAGCTAAGCACATACCTATGAAAATAAGTACTGAGATAGAACGTATTTAAAGCTCTGTTTTCGTGTTTTCAAGCACACGTGCTGGTCACAATTACTGTTTCAATTAAGCTTTAAGATGGCTCCTTGTAGCAAAATGAGAACAGGAGAGGAAGAGAGAAGGAAAGAAGCAAGTCTTTCATAGAAGAATTGTTTAAGTTATGTGTAGAAGTTTGTTATAGCTCTGGAGAATTTATATTTTAATAATTTATATTGCTGTTTTATAAGATGGCCAAGTTTGTATAAATTAAAAGTTCTCTATTATTTTAGTATATAGAAGAAATTTTTCTCCTGAAAATGATGTTTTTGTGGTTGTATCTTTTACTTTTTAACTTCTCAAATACAGTAAAGTTGACTATATTTTGGGTGAACAACTGTATGAATTTTAACTACCATCAAAATTAGGATGCAGAACAGTTCTATCACCTCCCCAAATTCCCTTGGTATCCTTGACTATCACAGAAAGAAATTCTTCCACATTCTGCCCAGGAATCTAAGCCCATTTGACGCTGAGAGGGAGAAGGAACCAGCCAGTTTATAGTTCAATAGGTGTCTTTTCAATCCTGCCATTTTTGTATGGCTTTCAGCTTGCTTGGTATCCTTGAATTCAGCATTTTTTGGTTCATATTCTCTGCAGAGTAGACATTTGGTTTTCTCTTCATATTAATTTTTCATCTTGTTTTGCTAGAATAAAGCCTGTGAGGTGTTTAATTTTTCCTTTTAATTTTATTTTTTTAAATTTTGATTGTAACCTAAAACAGCTAAGTTTTGTGAATCTTCCACAGGTGTTTGAAAGGTTTATATTGTTTTCTAGTCATGCATAATGTTCTCTCTGTGTATGAATTACTTTAAGTTTGTTGGTTGTTTAGTATAATTTCTCTGTCTTTATATTTTCCTTTTTGTACTTGATTTATTGATTTCTAATTGAATTGGAGGTCATTTACCTGGCAGAAATTTTAGGAGGGACATTCTGGCTGGGAAAAAACTTTACAAGTAGAAATATTATGGTACCTTCTCTAGTATCCTTTCAATTCTATATCCCTCCCTTCTCTGTGGGAAAAGGAATTAGAAATGAGATGTCGTATCCTATCTTTTCCAGGGGTCTTGTCTCATCCTTTGATGGTTCACTATTGTTAGCACCATAAATAATTTTGGGATTATGCTTTGGAGAAGCAATTTACCTAAATTTTGTATATCGATAGAAATATTCTGTTATGTTATATTATTTAATCCATTATTTGGAATAACAGAAGGACAATGAATAAACCATTAAATATATTTTATGTATATACAGTTTTTTTTGCCATTTATAGCCATTCTGCCCCTTTGACAGAATGGGGGAATGAGTAGGAAACTGGAAAATATTTTGCCAGTTTGAAGTGTAATATGCTTTGTAATTGTCATTAGACTATGACTTTTCCTCGGTAATGTGTTTACTGTACAAAAATTAGAAAAATAAATAAATAATAGAAAATATCATCAATAATCTTTTTTTTTTTTTTTTTTTAAAGATTTTATTGGGGAATTGGCGGAGGGGAACAGCGTTGGGGAATCGGGGAAGGGGAACAGACAAGTTGCTGTCTTTTTGTTCTTCAGTTTAGTTGCGGAGGATGTTGCTTCACTGTTGGTATCGTCATTGCGCTCTTCCCGGATGAGGCAGATCGGTCGATGGCCTCTGGATGTCGCTCACTGCAGCTATTGGCAGCTCACGCTGGCTGCCAGCCGCTCACGCTGGCTGCGGGCCACTCACTGTAGCCTATGGCAGCCCACTGCAGCAGGGGCTGCAGCCCACACCATCACCGGGGCTTGCACAGCCCAGCTCCAGGTAGAGCTGTTGTTAGCTGTAGAGGGCAGTGTCACTGGCCCTCATGTGGGATCCGAACCAGGGCCGCTGGCATCCCAAAACCAGCGCTTAACCAATGCGCCACTCGGCCGGCCCTCATCAATAATCTTATATCTTTATATACCCATTTAGAGCCTCTTGCCATCAGAAATGTATTTATAATGATAAAGAAATTATTTATTTGTAATCCCATGGTATTTTCTAAAGAGAGTAAATACTAACAGAGATTTTTATCTGCTGACCAAGTTATGGATGTAAGGATGTGAATAGGAGAGGAAGAGAAAAGGCAAAATGGCCTTCATATAGGAAGGGGGAGAATTGGAAGTGGGTGGGAGTAATCAGATTGGAGTGAGTGGAAGAGTGGAGGGACTTCAAGACCCCTGGGCCTGTGGGCTGATGCATCAGTGGCTGAGAAAGAACTTGAAAAAACCAAGAACTTTTAAAGGGAACTGTTATGAAAATTTGGCTGTATAGTAGTGATGAAAACCTTCTTCCATATCTCCCCATGCTGTCTTCAGTAAAACATTTATTTCTCACGACTGCATGTAGAATTGAATCTATTTTGGGATGCATTGTACTTCTTCTTTGAGAAGGGCATGGAGTAAAAATAGTAGCTGTTGAAGAACCTAGCATTTTGGGTACCTGTTGGTGTGTGTGTGTGTATTTTTGTTATAAAATGGGATCAACCATATATATATATGATTTTTAAATTGCTTTTGAATTAATGATATTATTGAATTTATTCTATATGATTGAAGAAAGCTCTATACTTATCTTTTTTTTTTTTTTTGAGGGCAGTTTCACTGGCCCTCATATGTGGGACCGAACCGGGGCCGCTGGCTTCCCAAGCCAGTGCTTAACCACCACGCCACTTGGCCGGCCCTATACTTATTTTTTTAAAGGGATGCATAGAATTCTACATTATGAATATATCTACTTTACATAATAATTCCCTCATTCCTGGACATTTAGGTAGTTTCCAGTTTTTCACTATTTTAAACTATGCTGTTAGGATGTGCTTGTACATATATTATTTTTAAAATATGGATTCTGCTTATTTCCTCAGAATATATTTATTTCAAAATCAGAGTCTATGAGCCAAATAACGTCAACATTTCCGTGTTTTTTGAAAAGTATAGCTAAATGTCTTCCCATTCAATCCTAAATAGGAGTGTCTGATGACAAGACTTGTTTTTTTATTTTTATTTTTTATTTTTATTTTTTAAAAAAGATTTTGTTGGGGAATTGACGGAGGGGAACAGCGTTGGGGAATCGGGGAAGGGGAACAGACAAGTTGCTGTCTTTTTGTTCTTCAGTTTAGATGCGGAGGATGTTGCTTCACTGTTGGTATCGTCATTGCGCTCTTCCCGGATGAGGCAGATCGGTCGCTTGCCTCTGGATGTCGCTCACCGCGGCTATTGGCAGCTCACACTTGGCTGCCAGCCGCTCACGCTGGCTGCGGGCCACTCACTGTAGCCTATGGCAGCCCACTGCATCAGGGGCTGCAGCCCACACCATCTCCGGGGCTCGCACAGCCCAGCTCCAGGTGGAGCTGTTGTTAGCTGTAGAGGGCAGTGTCACTGGCCCTCATGTGGGATCCGAACCGGGGCCGCTGGCATCCCAAAACCAGCGCTTAACCAATGCGCCACTCGGCCGGCCCAAGACTTGTTTTTATTTATACCTTGTCAAACTTGGGTTTGCAAATCTTTTGAATCTCTGAAAAATCTAATAGATAAAAAATGAGATCTCACTGTAGTTTTAATTTGCATTTATTTGACTACGAGTAAGACTTTTTTGGCCCATATTTTGGACTCATATTGATTTTCTACTAGAGTTTTCATGTTTTCCTTGTTACTTTATATTAACTTGCTATATATTTTAGGGTATCAGCACTTTATATATGTCTCAGTTTGTCAATTGTCTTTAACCATTTGTGATACTTTAATTTTTCTGTTTCACTTTGAGATTTATTTTATTTATTTATTTATTTATTTATTTATTTATTTATTTATTTATTTAAGGGCAGTGTCACTGACCCTCAAATGTGGACCGAACGGGGCCACTGGCTTCCCAAGCCAGCACTTAACCACTGTGCCACTTGGCCGGCCTGAGATTTATTTTAATAGCTTTTTTTTTTTGAGGTGCAGCGGACACACAACAAACCATACATATTTAAAGTGTACAATTTGATAATTTTTTGACTTATGTATACTCCTGTTAAGCCATCACCACAACCAAGATCATGAACATCTCCGTCATTCCTCAAAGTGTCCTCATGTCCCTTTGTAATTTCTCTCACCAGTCCTCTCCACTCACCCCTCATATCCCCAGGTAATCACTGATCTGCTGTCTGTCATTAGAGCTTACTTTGAATTTTCTAGTATTTCATAGAAATGGAATCATACAGCATACATTTTTTTGGGGGCGGATAATTGGTTATTAAAGAAATGCAAATTAAAACCACAATGAGATACCACTACATGCTTATTAGGATGGTTAATATTTAAAAAACTGACCATAGCAAATGTTGGTGAGGATGAAGAGCACTGGAATTTTCATATATTGCTGGTGGGAATGTATAATGACACAACCATCTTGGAAAACAGTTTGGTATTTCCTTAAAAAGTTAAATAGTCATTTACTATGTGATCCAGCCATTTCACTCCTAGGCATTTACCTAAGAGAAATGGAAACATAGGTCCATACAAAGACTTGTACATGAATGTTCATAGACACTTTATTTGTATTAGCTCCAAACTGGGAACAACCCAAATGTCCATCAACAAATCAGCAGATAAATAAATTGTGGTATATTTATATAATGCAATAGTACTCATAAATTTAAAAAAAAAGAACTATTGGGCCGGCCGAGTGGCTCATTGGTTAAGAGTTGGCTTAGGAGTGCGAGCTCTGAGCATCAGGACCCCAGTTCAGATCCCACATGGGCCAGTGAAACTGCACCCTCTACAGCTAAGATGGTGAACAACAGTCTGACCTGGAGCTGGGCTGCTGTGAGTCGTAGGCAATGGCGTAAGATGCAGTGGGGCTGCAGTGGGCTGCCGTGAACTACTGTGAGTGGCCAGCAGCCAACATGAGCGGCTGGCAGCCGGCATGAGAGGCCGTGAGCGTCCATCCAATGGCTGGTGACCCACTGCCTCAGCTGGGAAGAGCACAATGATCACAATACCAATATGGGCCAGTGAAGCGACATCCTCCACAACTAGACTGAAGAACAAAAGGACAGCAACTTATCACTTAAAATTGAAGGAGAAATAAAGAGCTTCTCAGAAAAGAATAAGCTTAAGGAATTCATTACCACCAAGCCAGCATTGCAAGAAATGTTAAAAGGGCTTTTTTAAACAAAAGAAAGGGGTGAACAAGCTAACCCAGAAAGACAATTTAAGAAGACTGAAGTCACATCAAGCAGATATAAAGGAAGAACTGATGGTTGCTGGCTGGGAGGGAGTGGGCAAGAGGGAGAGGGAAAGGTTTTGGACAGTGTGTGTGGGACTACAATGTTGCCGCAGGGATATGGGGGCAGTTCTGGGAATGTAATTGACAATGTTGTGAAGAGACTATTACGTTGCGAGAAATAAGTCAGTCGGAGAAGGACAGGTACCATGTGATCTCAGTTGTGTGTGGAGTTTGAAGAGCTGAGTGAACGATCAAAGTAAACAGACTCGTAGATGTAGAGGAAAAACTGAGGGTTGCTAGTGGGGCGGGGGGTGGGGATGGGGGGGAAGGGGAAGGGATTAGACAGCATAAATAGACAACTACAATATTGCCACAGGGATATGAAACACAGTTCGGGGAATATAATAATGTTGTAAAAATTTTGTGGCGTGTCAGATAGTCGCATGTCTTGTGAGGGAGACCACTTCATGGATGGAGTAGAGGCTTGATCACTGCACTGTACACCTGAAGCTGATGTTGTATAGTATTGTATGTCAACTGCAACTGAATATGTGGATGGTCACGGGATGTGGAGTATACTGTGGAGGGGAGTCAGGGGAGTTGTGATGGATATGTATGATATGGGGGGGAAGTGGGGTGGCGAACTGGGGGCGGGGGGTTTCCACTTTGTGGGGTAAAGAGTATAATTATTGCATTGTGTTGTACACCTGAAACTAATAAAAAAAAAAAAAGAAAAGAAAAATAAGAAAACTAAAAAAAAAAAAAGGACAGCAACTTGTCTGCTCCCTTTTCCTATTCCCCAACGCGGTTCCCCTCCCCTAATTCCCCAATAAAATCTTTAAAAAAACTATTGATACATGCAACAATATGGATACATTTAAAATATCTTTTGGTCAGGGCTGGCCGAGTGGCTCAGTTGGTGAAGAGCTCGCTCAAGAGTGCAGAGCATGAGCAACAGCAGTTTGATGCCAGCCCGAGCTGAGTTGCCACTGACCTGTCGACAGGTAGCAGGATGGTTCAGCCCAAAAAAAAAAAAAAATCTTTTGGGTTGGCCGCGTGGTGCATTGGTTAAGAGCTGGCTTGGGACGCCAGCGGCCCGGGTTTGGATCCCACATATGAGGGCCAGTGACACTTGACACTGCCCTCTACAGCTAAGATGGTGAACAACAGCTCCACCTGGAGCTGGGCTGCTGTGAGTCACTGGGATGGCATAGCTGCAGCCCCTACTGCAGTGGGCTTCCATAGGCTACAGTGAGTGGCCAGCAGCTGGTGTGAGCTGCCGCTGTGAGCGGTGGTCCAGAGGCCGGTGACCTATCTGCCTCACCCGAGAAGAGTGCAATGATGACACCAACATGGGCCAGTGAGGCAATGTCCTCCACAACTAGACTGAAGAACAAAAGGACAGCAACTTGTCTGTTTCCCTTCCCCGGTTCCCCAACGCTGTTCCCCTCCCCCAATTCCCCAATAAAATCTTTAAAAAAAAATAGCATTTATAGTATGGGTGCCATTATGGCAAAATTGTCTCTTCAAATGATACAATAAAACTCTCATGAGGGGTCGGCCGAGTGGCAGTTTGATGCCCAGCCCGAGCTGAGCTGCTACTTAAGCTGCCAACAGGTGGCAGGATAGCTCAGCTAAAAAAAAAAAAAAAAAATTAACCAAAATAAAACCGTGCCTATCCTTTGATGCAGAATTAACACATATAGAATAAATGGCTAAGTTCACCAAGATATAAATATTATAGTATATTTCCTCTATAGCATTACTCATAAGGATTTGAAAACCTTAATGTTCATCAATAGAGAATTTGCCAATTAATGATATATACCATATTAAAATTCCATGCAGCTTTAAACAATGATGATAATTGAGGATTTATGACATAAAAAGCCATATATCATATCTATCTATCTATCTATCTATCATATATCTATCATATATATAGTGAAAGAAAAATTATGAGAAAATATGCATATGATCTAGTCTAACATATATATGTCTATGTATAAAATATTAGAAAAATAACCTGGAAGCATGTATACCCAAAATTCTAAGGGTCTTTATCTTTGGGAAAGATTATTTGTGATTTTTATTTTATCATTCATAATTTCGTTTCATCTGCATGTTATGACTATATGTAACTTCATAATAAAAAAAGTAAATTAAGCTATTCATGTAGGGAAAACATCTGTTTTGAAAGTTTTGAGATGAATATATGCACACAGAAATATTTGCTTTCTCCCCTGATTGACACAAAAGATTGATTGGATTCATTTCAAATCAGATTTACAGGAGCCAGAGAACTTTCCCATATTAAGCTTTAATAGTAATTTCAAGGGTACAAGTAATTATAAAACACAGGTAAAATATGTGCAAGTCTGGGTGTTCACACCTCTTTCTATTTCTTTCTTGCCTCATTAGAATGAGCTGTGGGTTGGATTTAAAGTTAGAGATCTCTAAGTTATGTCTAAGTGATACGTGCGAGCGTATCACTTACAAAAATGGGACCACTTCAGTGAGAAACATCTACAGTTTAGTCTCTAAAAATTACAGAGCATGATAATTCCATGATATTTTTCAAGGAGCCAGGCCCTGTAAATCCACAGATTCTAGGTTTGTTTACCAGAGACAATTCTAGATGGAGCAGATGCATTCAGCTAGATAAAGGCTCTGCTGCTAAGGGAATATTATTAGTGAGCTCGCCAGGAAGTCTGTTGTTAGCATGTTTATAAAGAGCATCTGATGGAGTCAACTTATTCTTTTCTTTCCTTCCAGGAGCATTCCTGGTAAAGGCAGAGAGTTGATTGTAGGACTGTTGTTAACTCTTTCTTTCCCATCTTTTTTTTTTTTTTGAGGGCAGTGTCACTGGCCCTCACACGTGGGACCCGAACCGGGGCTGCTGGCTTCCCAAACCAGCGCTTAACCACTGCGCCACTCGGCCGGCCCTCTTTCCCATCTCTTAAAATGAGAGCATTAAGAGGTATTATCGCTGAATTTATGACTTATATAGAGTGCGTATTTCTTTTTTTTTTTTTTTTTTTTTTTTTTAGCTGAGCCATCCTGCCACCTGTTGGCAGCTCAATGGCAACTCAGCTCGGGCTGGCCTCGAACAGCTGTTGCTCAGAGCTCAGCTCGCACTCTTGAGCGAGCTCTTAACCAACTGAGCCACTCGGCCGTAGAGTGCGTATTTCTTAATGGGAGTATTTTGGTACGTTCATTATCATGGCTCCTATTCTATACTCTAATTCCATCTCCTCTAAGTTCCTTTTATAGTGTGTGGGCCAGAAGTAAAAGCAAGAATCTAAGTGTGAGATAACTAGTTCACTTAAATGTGGCAATTACAGGAGTTGTCAGGCCCTTTAGGATAGGCATATTCACCCCTCCTTCTCACACTGGGTCACCAGCAGATGTAATAAAGTCTTCCAGAGCTGCTTCCAAGCCATTGTTAAAAGTATGAGATGGGGTTATCCATGTAGATGCCTTATTAGATAACTGGCACTGGGCACCCGCTCCAAAGCTGTTGCTACTGGGAGTCAACTGTTGCTACGGGGCTTTGATGTTAGACAGAGCTGGATTCAAGTCCTGGTTCTACTACTTATCTGTGACCTTCAGCAGTTCCACTTAAATCTCAGTTGTATTATTTATATAATATGTATAGTGTTGTTGTACGGACTATAAATGAGGTGATACATTCTGACCAAAGTGAGAATTTCACTTTTTTTTTTTTTTTTTAGCTGAACCATTCTGCCACCTGTTGGCAGCTCAAAGGCAACTCACCTCGGGCTGGCATCAAATTGCCGTTGCTCAGAGCTCAGCTCGCACTCTTGAGCGAGCTCTTAACCAACTGAGCCATTCGGCCGGCCCTAGGTGATACATTCTAAGTCCTCGGTATTGTACTTGGCACTTAAAAAATGCTGTCACTCTTTTTTTTTTTTTTTAAAGATTTTATTGGGAAATTGGGGGGAGGGGAACAGCGTTGGGGAATTGGGGAAGGGGAACAGACAAGTTGCTGTCTTTTTGTTCTTCAGTCTAGTTGCGGAGGACGTTGCTTCACTGGCCCATGTTGGTATCGTCATTGCGCTCTTCCCGGCTGAGGCAGACAGGTCGCTGGCCTCTGGATGGTCGCTCACCGCAGCTATTGGCAGCTCACACTGGCTGCAGGCTGCTCGCGCTGGCTGCGGGCCACTCACTGTAGCCTATGGCAGCCCACTGCAGCAGGGGCTGCAGCTATGCCATCCCCGGGACTCACAGCAGCCCAGCTCCAGGTGGAGCTGTTGTTCACCATCTTAGCTGTAGAGGGCAGTGTCACTGGTCCTCATATTTGGGATCCGAACCGGGGCCGCTGGAGTCCCAAGCCAGCTCTTAACCAACGCGCCACTCGGCCGGCCCTACAAGCTCTTTTAAATGTGTATTTTCTGCATATATATTTAGTTTACATAGATGATATTGTATGTCGGCTTCTGATTCATTTTCTCACTAAGAGCTATAATAAATAAGATCCACCCACATAATTATGTGTATGTTGAATCTGTTCCTCCTAACTTGTGTGTGGTATTCTAAAGTGTGTATCCATATAATTTTACTGATCCACTATTGCAGAAGGGCTATCCAGATTGCCTTAGACTGGTGTTTCCAGTACCAATAATATCTTAGCTCACAATGTAGTCCTCTTAGAACTTGGGTAGGAGTATCTGGAGTATATTGAACAGTAGAATTCTTGAGTCATAAGATAAGTGGATAGTGAATTTGACTCAGTAGTAACAGATTATTCTCAAGAGAGATAAACTGACTATACTTCTACAGGCAGTATTTGAGGCTTACTATATTCCTACATCTTCCCTAACATGTACCATTACCCAGCTTTCTAATTCTACCAGTACCATTCTTGGTTTGATTTATTTTTTTCTGATTACCAGTGAATTTGCGAATCTCTTCTTATGCTTTGTTGACTATAGAGTCAACACAATCCCTATTAAAATTTGAGCAGGATTTTTTGTCAGAAGTTGACAAGCTGATCTTATCATTTGTACAACAAGGCAAAAAATAGAACAAATGTGAAAAATGAACAAAGTGGGAGGACTTTCACTTTCTGACTTCAAGGCTTACTATAAAAAGACAGTCATGAAGACACTCCTAGCTCTGTGATAGCACAGACTGCCTCCAAGATGGTGCCGCAGAAAGTCAGGAAGCCTAAGAGGTAAGTCTGGAAGTTTGGTTTGGACCTTACTCATCCAGTAGAAGACGATATATATATATATATATTTTTTATTTTTTTTTGGTGGGGGGCAGTGTCATTGGCCCTCATATGTGGGACCCGAACCGGGGCCGCTGGCTTCCCAAGCCAGCGCTTAACCACTGCGCCATTCGGCCAGCCCTTTTTAAAAAAAAATAAATAAATTGGGGAATTGGGGGAGGGGAACAACGCTGGGGCATCAGGGAAGGGGAATAGACAAGTTGCTGTCTTTTTGTTCTTCAGTCTAGCTGCGGAGGACGTCGCCTCACTGGCCCATGTTGGTATCGTCATTGCGTTCTTCCCGGATGAGGCAGATGGGTCGCCGGCCTCTGGATGGTCTCTGGATGGTCGCTCACCGTGGCTACTGGCAGCTCACGCTGGCTGCCGGCCACTCACTGTAGCCTGTGGCAGCCCACTGCAGCAGGGGCTGCAGCTACACCGTCGCCGGGGCTCGCAGCCCAGCTCCAGATGGAGCTGTTGTTAGCTGTAGAGGGCAGTGTCACTGGACCTCACATGCGGGATCCAAACCAGGACCGCTGGAGTCCCAAACCAGCTCCCAACCAATGTGCCACTCTGCCGGCCCGAAGACGATATTTTTTATTCTGGAAATTTTGAACAGTTTCTAAGGGAGAAGGTTAAAGTCAATGGGAAAACTGGAAATCTTGGGAACGTTGTTCACACGGAATGCTGCAAGAATAAAATATGGTTGCTTTTGAGAACAGTTCTCAAAAAGATATTTGAAGTATCTTACCAAGAAATACCTTAAGAAGAACAGTCTTTGTGACTGGCTTCATGTGTTTGCATCTGACAAGGAGATTTATGAACTTTGTTACTTCCAGATTGGTCAAGATGAAGATGGATCTGAGGGCTAGATGAAGTCATTCATTATAGGGCTTCGCTTACTCATCAAACAAATGAAGCATATAAGAGAAAGAAACATCCAGAAATGAACTTTTAGTTCATCAGTGAATTAAAAAAAAAAAGAAAGAAAAGCACTCTTCCTATCCTAGGAGTAGAATGCAAACCCCTTAATCTGATAAAGATCACTCAGTCACCAAACTAAAACCACACAATCCACTTGTTCCCTCCCCCAACAAAATGTCTTCCCCTGTCCTTTCCTTTCAATTTATTTTTCAGTCTTTCTATGATCATTACAAACACCCAAAAGAGAACTTGCAATCACTGTGGGACTGCCAAGGCTTAGAGAAAGGCCCTTCTTAGCTTTTAAAATGGAAAATCTGGTGTTTTCAGCAAAAATATTAATGCGTAATTGGATGGCCAGTCTTGGCCTCTCTGCATTGAGTCTGGCCAGTTCTATCTGGGAAATACAGCCTCTACTCTGGCCGGCTTTGGGCCAAGCTGACATTAGAAAGGTTCTATTACTGGAGTGAAAGGGGAGAACAGATATTGGAGACTTACCATATTTGTTATAGTGGGTGTGACATTTCCCTGAAGGAAAAGGATATTCCCTAGTAGCGTTTGTCTTGAGAAGGGATGGGTGAGTTCTGTGATCAGAAATGAGGATTCAAAGAAGGCCTTCAAATTGAGTGAGAAAGACACTTGCTCTTCTCTCTGTGGGGAGACAATGAAGACAGCATTCCAACTGTGGGAAGATAAGCTGGACTTTTAGGAGTTTGGCAAATAGCTGTAGCAGGGAGGGAATTGAGTGCCCATAAATATACTTGGGGTTCTTCAGGGAACACATATATAGCAGGAGTTGAAGTTATACTTTGTGTGAAGTTATTTTTTATGAAGTCATTCTCTTACCTGTTGTACAAAAACTTCCAGGAATATAATTTATTTGTTCTTTTTTTTTATTTTTTTTATTGTTTTTTGAGGGCAGTGTCACAGGCCCTCATGTGTGGGACCGAACCGGGGCCGCTGGCTTCCGAAGCCAGCGCTTAACCACCGCGCCACTAGGCCAGCCCCAGGAATATAATTTAAAAAGTTGTACTCTAGCATCACTGTAGGGAATGGTGAAAAAAATCTGCCTTACTCAGGGTGACACTGTAGTAAAGAACCAGTAGGTTAAAGAAAGATGGTCTTTAAATTGATGGAGGTGATATGTGGCAGAGGGGAATATGCTAAACAATTAGAATAAGGAAGGATCTATGCCATTATAATTTGGGCAGTAAAAGGAAGTGTGACCTGAGATATAAGGAAATGGGTTCTGGGATATAATATAATGTTTACATTTTCATTTTATGATGGAATAAATAGATGCTCATATATGGATGAGTGATATGTTCAAGGCCACACAGCTAAAAAGCACAAGAACCAGAATGCTTGCTAGCACAGGAGCATCAGACCTGAATTTCTGTACTTAATTCTATACCACAGCCCTCAGAAATATGGCTATCTTCTCTAGATTAGCATCCCCGTTGCCTAATAGTCCTGTAACTACTGGTGCCCTCAGAACTCTCCAACCTGGGCTGTCCAAGATGGTGGTAGCCACTAGTTACATGGGGCTATTGAGCACTTGAAAAGTGGCTAGTGTGAATTGAAATGTGCTGTAAAGGTAATATACACATGAGATTTCAAAATCCTAGTGCAAAAAAAGAACGCAAAATGTCTCAAATAATTTTTATATTGATTACATGTTGAAATGATAACGTTTTGGATTTACCACATTAAATAAAATGCATTATTAAAATTCATTTCACCTATTTCCTTTTACTTTTTAAAATGTAGCTACTAGAAAATTCAAAGCCACCTACGTGGTCTGCATTTGCAGTCTGCATTCTGTGTCTATTAGAATCATCACTTCACTACACCTTCTCCCTCCCCAATTCTGCCATATTCTTATCTTAAATGGCTCCATGAATTAGGTTATGTTCTTCTGTGGAGAAAGCCGACTTGGTCCCCCCATATTCCATTTTGCATATGGGCCTTTTTCCCAAATCTATGAAAAAAGAAAATGTCTCCTGATATTTTCCTTCCTGTTGCCCCAATTAAAGAACACCATATGAGAACCATAAATCCTTGTTACAGAGGCTGAATCTGGATCATCCATGGGCCAAGTTCAATGCTGTAGTCATCACTCCTTTTGCTTGCTTTCTCCCAGGCATGTAAACTAAAATTCCATCCCTCTCCAGTTCTTCCTCCTCTGTGAGCCTCCTGTGAGAATAACATTATGTAAACTGTAGGTGCTTAAACAGAATATATTGAATGACTCACGACAGAGGCAACAGTTCTATGTCTCATTTAATAGATAGCAAAGATAGAGAGGAACTTGTTTTTTTAAGGGGAAGACCCACATCCCTGCTTATCTGTTTCTTCCAGCTCCATTTGTGCTGTCAGCAGCATCTTTCGTGGTGGTGCTGATGGTGGGGAGTCAGTGGCTACATCTTTGGCTTTTTTGGAGTCACTCTTGTTAGAAGTAGCAAGATATGTAATCTTTCCTGAGATCATGGGGTTGGTGGTGGCAGATTTCACAGCGCTGGCATTTGAGATGATGGTGTTGATTTTAGCAAAAGGGCTTTTGATTTGGTGGGGAGGATATATAATAGGATATTTTGTTTGTCTCACAGACCTAGAATTCTCGCTGGGTTTTAGTAGTTCTTGGGACTTTTCTTCAAATATATGGAACATTTCATTTTGCAAATAGTCTTTTATCAATTGAACAACTTTTGGTCCAATGCAACATTTTTTCTTCTTGCATTTCTCTACCTCTTTTTCACCCACAGTGCAATGGTCTTTGCATCTCCCCAAACCCATTAAACATCTTCTGAAGACAATGAATTCTGCACAAAGAAAAGAGAAAACCACTGGGGTAAGGTTAATAACTAGATATGATCTTAAAACTGCTGAAAGGAGAGGAATTGACTCAGAGGGAGTTTGTTAATGCTAAATTTTAAGTACAGGATTTAGGAATGTTAATGGAGGCTGCTGTCAGGCCAAGAGTCTGTGTACTCCTATGAAATCCAAAATAAACCCCCTAGTCTCCCCTCATTGAGTCACTTTAAAAATCGAGGGCACATAGAGGAAAGGAGAAAAGGGAACCCAATTATTTGCTTTCAGATAGATTTTCTACCTCCAACTTAGTATCTTAGACAATTGTAGGGCATCACCATCTCTCCCCATGATCCTAGGAAATACCAACAGGAATAAAAGCTGCCATAAAAAAAAAAATACAAGAAAGAATTTCAAAAGAGAATCAATAGGAGTTTCAGGAGTGCTGGCTTCTTGCCAAACCCAGTATTCCATGACCTTGCCCTCCGCGATAATCGCTTGACCTGTGGTTCCTGGGGCATGGTGTTCTATCACTTTCAGCCCCTCTGGACACTTTGTCCCTCAGGGGTCTTATTCATTATCTTAGCCTTAACCTCACCTCCATCAAGATAATGCTCACGTTGTTATCTGTCACTCTAAATTGTCTGCTCAGTTTAGTAACTCATCTTCCTCAGGCTTGATGACTTTTCCATCCCAATGTCTCTCATCTTTTTTTTCCGAATCAAGAAAGTTCTCCATCACTCATCTTAACAATTCAATTGATTTTCCATAAATAACAAGAGATGTATGCAGCATCTCTTGTTCACATACATTTCAACATTGTTTCTCACTAAAGACCAAACAGTAAAATTCTTATATTTCAATCAGCTACACTGATTAACCCTGTAACACTCACGTGGAATTTGAGGCCCCAGGTGGCATCTTTATCCAAGATGACCCAGTCATACTTGCTTATATTTCTATCCTTCTCTTCAGGCCCCAAGATATTAACACTAGAAACATGTTTCACTTTCCCTTCCCTAGCCTATTGGCAATTATTCCAAATATCTGGATGATTCTTGTATTCTGAAACAAGTCTCAATGCTTCTCTCTTCTTTTCAAGTAATGATGGCCAGTCCTCTGGTTTAGCCTTTGCCACCATGTATTCCTAGATGCTCTTATAGGTAATTTGGGGGTTTGCAAGACAACACAGCTGAAAGAAGGGATGAAACTCTGTAAAAATCTGAAGAACTTGAGATGGAGGACATAGACCTATTTACTGGATACTAAAAAAAAGGTTTTTTTTTGAGTATGAGAGTAAGGACGTTTTCTTTATTACACCAAAGTACAAACTGACAGGAACTGTTGCTTCAAGAGATGGTTTAAATAAGAAATAGAGCAAAAATGAGGGAGACTTGGACTGAGTCCCAGGTGATAGCTATGTAAAGAGAAGGAAGGCAGCTTTACATGTTGGATAGTTTCTGAGCACACAAAAAACACGCTGGTTTTTCTGTAGTTAGCTCCCGGTGTGTCCCCATCAGACACAATCTGGGGTTAGGGCCTGTGGCGGGGTGTGGGGAATGGCACATGACTGATGCAATAGGTAGACTCGTCAGCTATCTCTTTGGGTAACTCGCCTTCCAGCATCTATTTAAGTTCCCCTTGTCATGGACAGCCAAGTCCCTGCTTCCTCACACTGACCCCTCTTAAACCCAGGGTTCCACATTACCTGTGTTCACCTGGTGCTGTAGAATGAGACTGGCAAAGATAGGAGCTTCATGGCTGGGTGCTAGAGAGGAAGGTTGGGATCTGGTTGGTGTTGTTGAGCTCCTGCCTTTATTGGTCTCTTCATGGCCTTAGGCCATGATCAGTGACGTGCATCCAAAACTTACAGCAGTTGTGTTTCCTCTGATCCTATTTGAGAACAATCTTTCCCAAACATTTTTGTGTAACACATTTCCTGCTCTTGACTCTGATGGAAATATAAGACATATAAGATATGAAAGATGCGCAGGCCCTTTGTATCTTTCCTTAAAGTTTGGGCCGGGCAAGAGTAATGCATTGCCTCCCTGTCAGCTATTGTGCCTAAGGCACTCAGTGTGTGAGAATCAGAAGAGCAGAAATTGCTATAATCATGAACCCTGGAAGACAGAGACTCTGTCTAGTTTTGTACTGCTGTCTCCAATGGCCAGCATGAGTACTGGATCAACATAAGAACTCAGTACATGTTTGTTGAATGAGCCTGTGGGAGGCATCTCTTGGCATAACTTTAGCTTCTTTTTTTATTGAGATATAATTGACACATAATGTTATATTAGTTTTAAGTGCACAAAATAATGATTTGATATTTCTATACATTGTGAAATGATCACAATGTCTAGATAACATCCATCACCACATATAGTTATAATTGTTTTTCCTTGTGGTGAGAACTTTTAAGATTTACTGTCTTAGCAACTTTCAAATGTACAGTATAATATTATTAACTATAGTCACCTGGGTGTACATTACATCCTCAGGACTTAAGTTATAACTGGACATTTGTAACTTTTGTCTACCATCAGCCATTTTGTCCCCCCACCTCTGACAACCAATTTGTTCTCTGTATTTATGAGGTTTTGTTTTTGATTTGTCTTAGCTTCCACATATAAGCAAGATTATATGGTATTTGTATTTCTCTATCTGACTTACATCTCTTAGCATAATGCTCTTATGGTCCATCCATGTTGTTGCAAATGGCACAATTTCTTTCTTTTTATAGCCAAATAATATTCAGTAGACACTTAGGTTGTTTGGTAAATAATGGTGCAATGAACATGGGAGGGCATATATCTTTTTGAGATAGTGTTTTTGTTTCCTTCAGAAAAATACCCATAAGTGGAATTTCTGGATTGGATGGTAGTTTTACTTGCAATATTTTTTTTTTTTTTTAAAGATTTTATTGGGGAATTGGCGGAGGGGAACAGCGTTGGGGAATCGGGGAAGGGGAACAGACAAGTTGCTGTCTTTTCTTTTGTTCTTCAGTTTAGTTGCGGAGGATGTTGCTTCACTGTTGGTATCGTCATTGCGCTCTTCCCGGGTGAGGCAGATCGGTCGCTGGCCTCTGGATGTCGCTCACCGCGGCTATTGGCAGCTCATGCTTGGCTGCCAGCCGCTCACGCTGGCTGCGGGCCACTCACTGTAGCCTATGGCAGCCCACTGCAGCAGGGGCTGCAGCCCACACCATCACCAGGGCTCGCACAGCCCAGCTCCAGGTGGAGCTGTTGTTAGCTGTAGAGGGCAGTGTCACTGGCCCTCATGTGGGATCCGAACCGGGGCCGCTGGCATCCCAAAACCAGCGCTTAACCAATGTGCCACTCGGCCAGCCCTACTTGCAATATTTTGAGAAAGCTTCACACAATTTTCCATTGTGGCTGCACCAATAGCATTTCCACCAACGGTGCTCAAGTGTCCCCTTTTCTTCACATTCTCACCAACACTTATTTCTTGTCTTTTTTGTTACAGTTATTTTAACAGGCAAGAGGTAATATTTCATCGTGTTTTTGGTTTGCATTTCCCTGATTAGTGATGTTGAGCACCTTTTCATACACCTCTTGGCCATCTGTATGTCTTTTTTGGAAAAATGTCTATTTAGATCTTCTGTCCTTTTTTTTTTTTTTTTTTTTTTTAGAGGGCAGTGTCACTGGCCCTCATATGTGGGATCTGAATCCGGGGCTGCTGGCGTCCCAAGCATGGAGTATCTTTCCATTTATTTGTGTTTCCTTCCATTTCTTTCATCAGCATCTTTTAGTTTTCAGTATAGGTTGTGAATGTATAGGTCATCTCTTTGGTTAAATTTATTCCTGGATATTTTATTCTTTTTGATGCAATTTAAAATGGGGTCGTTTTTTTTGGGCCGGCCGAGTGGCGCAGTGGTTAAGAGCTGGCTTGGGACACCAGCGACCCCGGTTCAGATCCCACATATGAGGGCCAGAGACACTGCCCTCAAAAAAAAAAAAGCTGATTAAAATGGGGTTGTTTTCTTAATTTCTCTTTCTGACAGTTCATTATTAGTGTATAGTTATGTGATCAGGATTAAGGTCTCCTTGCAGTGGGATATGTGGATCCAGGTAGGAAGGCTACTTGTATATGATGGTGGCCCCTACAAGTGAGATTCTGGCAATGCCTTTCTGTAATATAGCTAATGTGAACCCAAATCCCTGTGCTACTGCACGTCATAATAGTCCTTGTTAGGCTGGATCAGAAGAGACTCTTGTACTAGGTAATAGAATGGCATAATGCATTCTTCAGGAAAATAATGTTTCATGATAATCTACCACCACATCAGGGAGCACATTAATGTCCTATAGCGCCCTCTAGAGGAGTCACAGGATGCTTTACAGGTCTACCTTGTTTCTTGGAGGATGAATCCCAGTCTTCTCTTTACTGTAGATCTTCCTTTCCTAAGTGCTCTGGGCAGCGTGTTTGGCCTTCACTTTCCTAATTGTATCTTTCTAGATTAGTTTAGCTTAATTTTTATATAAAATTACATAGTACTTTTTAAATAGTAACATGTAAAAACAATGTAGATGATATATAAAACTATATTAAAAAAGAAACACTCTCATTGTTGGAGTACAGGATTAAGTGGCAAGGGCGTCAGGGAAGAGAGGTCTGCAAAAACAGGCAGGAGGTAATGACGGATGAACCAGAGAGGAGAAAATGGAAGCGGCGAGTGGATCATGTGTGTGGAGAGTTTGGGGTGGTCAGGAGGGAGAAAAGCTGAGAATGAAACTTCTAGGTATCTGTTTTAGTCACCAGTGTATGTGGTGGAGACACAGTTCACCCCACCCCCAAATTACCATTTCTGATGCTTTCTTTTTTGGGGAGGATCTATCTTTCCATTGGATATCATTTTGCTTTTATCCTAAAGAGCTTCCTTTAACATTTATTGTAGCAAAGGTCTGCTGGTGATGACTGTTCTTACTTTTCTTTTATCTGAGTATATATTTATTTTAGTTTCATTCTTGAATGATATTTTTACTGGATATAGAATTCTGAGTTGACTCTTTTTTCTTTTGGCATTAAAAGATTTTTTAAAATTAAATTTACTGGGGTGACATTGTTTAGTAAAATTATATAAGTTGCAAGTGTACAGTTCTATAATACATCATCTATGTATTGCATTGTGTGTTCACCACCCAGAGTCAGTTCTCCTTCCGTCACCATATATTTAAGCCCCTTTTTCCTCATCTACCACCTCTTCTCCCTGTTTTCCCTCTGGTGACCACTAAACTGTTGTCTGTGTCTATGAGTTTTGTTTATTTGGCACTTTTTTTTTTAAAAGATTTTATTGGGGAATTGGGGGAGGGGAACAGCGTTGGGGAATCGGGGAAGGGGAACAGACAAGTCGCTGTCCTTTTGTTCTTCAGTCTAGTTGCGGAGGACGTTGCTTCACTGGCCAATGTTGGTATCGTCATTGCGCTCTTCCCGGATGAGGCAGATCAGCCGCCAGCCTCTGGATGTCGCTCACCGCAGCTATTGGCAGCTCACGCTGGCTGCCAGCCGCTCACTGTAGCCCATGGCAGCCCACTGCAGCAGGGGCTGCAGCCTACACCGTCGCTGGGGCTCGCAGCCCAGCTCCAGGTGGAGCTGTTGTTAGCTGCAGAGGGCAGTGTCACTGGCCCTCATAAGTGGGATCCCAACTGAGGCCGCTGGCATCCCCAAACCAGCTCTTAACCAATGCACCACTCGGCCGGCCCTCTTTTGGCACTTTTAATGTGTTATTCCACTGTCTCTGGTCTCCAAGGTTTCTGAAGAAAAGTTAGGTATTGATCAGTTTGTTATTCCCTGTTTGAAGTATATAATTTCTTTGCTCACTGTTTTCAAGATTTTCTCTTTATCTGTGAATTATAACATTTTGACTATAATGTACCTCAGTGTAGTTTCCTTGATATATATTCCGCTGGTATTTGATTAACACCATATCTGCAAATTTTTATCTTTTTCTTTTTTGAGGGCAGTGTCACCTGCCCTCATATGTGGGACCCGAACCGGAGCCGCTGGCTTCCCAAGCCAGCACTTAACCACTGCACCACTCGGCCGGCCCTGCAAATTTTTATCTTTTATCACATTTAGGAAAATTTCAGCCATTATATCTTAAAATTCCCTTCTGCCTCATTCTTTCCCTTTCTTATTTCTGGCATTTCAATTACATATACGCTTCACTATTTGGTATCACCTAACAAGTCCACGAGCTCATTCATTTTTGAAAAATATTTTTCTGTTTTTTTGCCTTGTATAACTTCTATTGATACATCTTTAAGTTTACTTCTCTTTCTCTCTCATATCTATACAGCTTTAAACTTAACCAGGGAATGTTTCAATTTCAGAAGTTGAATTTTAAATTCTAATAATCCATTTAGTTCTTTTTTTTAAAAAAAACAGCAGTAGAATAAGTTGTTTATTAGAAAAGATAGTACATTTAGAAGTAAAAGTAGACCTGAGTACTAGAAGATGGCTCAAGGGCCCATTATTAGAAGTTACATACCAAAGAGTGTGGAGTGGGCCACGCACAAAGGCGAGGCTCAAAGGGAA
The DNA here is from genome assembly GCA_033961575.1 of Aselliscus stoliczkanus. Lineage (NCBI taxonomy): Eukaryota > Metazoa > Chordata > Mammalia > Chiroptera > Hipposideridae > Aselliscus > Aselliscus stoliczkanus. The sequence goes on along the minus strand of CM066738.1, from coordinate 24,241,871 downwards.
GAAGCACGTCAAAAGGAGCAGGGAAGACGCAGCAGCAGAAGCAAGCGCCGCAACAGCAGTAGCAGTAGCAGCCCGCATTTAGTTCTTTTTTGATTGTTTCTTTTTTTGTTTTTCTTTTGAGACTTGCCATATTTTGGATGAGATTTTTCCTTTGAAAACATATTTTGTTTTGCTTCATTCCAGTTAGTTATAACTGCTTCAAACTCCTTGTCTAGTAGTTCTAATGCCCGGTTTTCTCATGGTTGATTTCAGTTGATTTTATTTTCAGAACATGTTCCATTTAAAAAGTTCTTCATATGCTGTGCAATTTTGGATTGTATCCTGCACATTATGGGTGTAAATTATGGGTAGTTTGCATTCTGTTATGCTTCTCCAGTGAGTATTTTCCCTTTATTTTAGCAGCAATTTTCCTGGCTGGACTTGTTCTGCCAAATCTGTTTCTTGTGTAGCAGCTCTAGTCTCATCTGTTTTCCTTCTCCTCCTTCTTCTTCCCCTTCCCCTTCCCTCTAATTCCATCAAGAGATAAATGGAGGGCCGGCCGAGTGGCGCATTGGTTAAGCGCTGGTTTTGGAATGCCAGCGGCCCCGGTTCGGATCCCACATGAGGGCCAGTGACACTGCCCTCTACAGCTAACATCAGCTCCACCTGGAGCTGGGCTGTGCGAGCCCCGGTGATGGTGTGGGCTGCAGCCCCTGCTGCAGTGGGCTGCCATAGGCTACAGTGAGTGGCCCGCAGCCAGCGTGAGCGGCTGGCAGCCAAGCGTGAGCTGCCAATAGCCGTGATGAGCGACATCCAGAGGCCAGCGACCGATCTGCCTCATCCGGGAAGAGCGCAATGACGATACCAACAGTGAAGCAACATCCTCCGCAACTAAACTGAAGAACAAAAAGACAGCAACTTGTCTGTTCCCCTTCCCCGATTCCCCAACGCTGTTCCCCTCTGCCAATTCCCCAATAAAATTTAAAAAAAAAAAAAAAAAAAAAAAAAAAAAAAAAAAGAGATAAATGGAGAAATAAATTTACTGCTTAGTAACAAAAGGTATGAATTAGAGATATATGTCAAACATGTATGAATGGAAAAGTAATTATACTGAGTCAAAAGGAATATATACTATATAATTTTATTTATGTAAAATTCTACAAAGCAAACTAATCTATAATGATAGGAAGAAGATCAGTGGTTGACTGGATGGGAGGTGGGAAGGGTCAGAAGAGAGGAATTATAAAGAGGCATGGGTAAACATTTTAGGGTTATGGGTAGGTATATTCATGACCTTGATTGTGGTTATGGTTTCACAGATGTATACCTATGTCATACTTATAATTTAATTAAACTACTCTTTAAATAAGTGTAGTTTATTCTATGTCAGTTGTACTTTAACAAAGCTCTTTAAAAAAAAAAAGACAGACTACCACCACTACCAGCAGCAACAACAAACAGAACTTTAGTGCATTAAGGTTTTTCTGAGAGGTATCTTCAATATCTGTTTTTAAAAAGACTTACATTATTGTGCAATCACAATATTTATTCTCCTTTATTTTGTTTCTGTTTAGTAATTTGCCCCTAACCAGCCTTTTCGGTGTATTTTGTTGTTTTTGTTAATTTTAAGTTGCTTTATTTAACATCAGATAAGTATTTTTTATCTTCAAGTAAAATGTCTCTAGTATAGACATATGTCTAATATAACTTGTGGTACTCAATAAATATTCTATTGTTTATAACACTTCTAGGGTTATGATAGGTAAGATTTCAGGAAAAGAATAACATTCTTAAATGGTGGCCCAATATTTCAAAAAGAGTTCAGCTGTGTGGAATTTTTTCATTTTTCTCCCCATTCTTTTTGAAACTGATTATTTTTTGCTGATATATTTTAAGGTAAATTACAAACACCATGATATTCATTCAAACATATCCCAGTAAGCATTTTTGAAAAATAAAAGTATTTGCCAACATAGCCAACATAATGTAATCACACTTACCAAAATTAATAAAATGTCCTTAATATCATTTACTGCTAAGTCCACTTTCAAATATCTCTAATTGTCCCAAGGTTTTTTTTTTTTTTTTTTTTTTTTTACAACTGATTTGTTCAAACTAAGCTTTACTCCAGGATCTGTAAATTTAGAACTTTTAGAACTTTTAGAAACATAGCATTAGCTTGAGGTAGGTGTGCTAGGGGTGTGGTTGGGACAACTGAACTCTCCATTGAAGTGATTTTTTTTTTTTTTTTTTTTTTTTTTTTTGGGTAGTGTCACCGGCCCTCACACGTGGGATCCAAACTGGGACTGCTGGCGTCCCAAGCCAGCTCCCAACCAACGCACCACTCGGCCGGCCCAAAGTGATTTTTTGTTTTCTTAGTTTCAGGTATACAAAACAATGTAATAGATGTTTCACCCCTCACAAAGTGATAACTCCCCTCTCCCAATCTATTACCGCTCTGACATCATATATATCTATTAGGCCTTTGAAGTGATTTTTATGATCAGAAGATATAATCATGTACACAAATTTGTTGGGAGTTGCCTGCACAAGGTAAAAAAAATGATAATAGTCTCTAGTTCCTTTTGACTTTTTAAAGGTGTTCCCTGATATTAGAGAGCTCTTGTTAATATTTTGAAGTCTCTAAATGTCCATGGACCATGTAGGACAACTACTGGACCATGATGTTCATCATTTATGGCGAGCTAGTTTAAAGTTTTGGAATGTTTGGACAGCTAGTAAGAGGATTTGCTTTGGCCACTAGGTGGTACTTGAAATCCAGAATACCTGAATTTGACACCTGAATGGAAAACAATGAAAACTGGGGCTAGCCATTCAAGAGGTTTACATGGAAGAAAAGAGGAAATAAGCATGACTGCAATGGGTTCAGCAAGGGATGCAGGACTATTGAACAGAATATTTCAACTGGGAAACATATTCCTATTATAATATCTTCTGTTCAACTGGGAAAAATATACCTAATATCTTCTGTTGCCTCTTGGTTTGATAGGAAGGGGATGGATTAAGAACACAATTTTGGCTAACTAGAAAGGTCATACTTTCTGAGGCATATCAATTTTATTGCTCCAAAAATTTTACAGTTATCTGTAACTATTGTTTTAGACCTGAAATAAACCCTAGATGAGGTATTTTGTTGAGCCTTTACCTACATAAATAGTTTTCTCTCAATATGTAGATGGGTTTTCAAAATAACGTTTTGGCACCAAAATTATTTTGATAGAAAAATGTTTTTCCTTTTTTCCCTCTGAGTATCTGAAGGTGTATGTGGAGTCCTTCTGGAAACACAAGTTTTCCACACTTGGTACCTGGGTTTCAGTTGGCTTAGAGACACCTCTGATCTCTCTAGAATGGCCTATCAAAAGATCACATGTGTTTCTGCTTTAGATTTTAAAAACTTGGGAAACTCCCAGAGAAAAATCCCTGCAGCTGAGTTACCACAGGGTTTATTTTCTGGGCTAGAGGATACCCATTGTCCTGTGCGAACAAGGTCTTAGTTCAGCTTATTGGCAAAGTACTCATTTCCTTTCTGACAGGACATGCTTTGCTGTGATCACTTGGCCCAGTCATGGAATTGCTGTACATCATTGTAAGGAGTGCTGACATCTTGACGTGAGATGGAATATTGTACTCATTTCCTATGGCTGCTCTTACAAACTATGACAAATTTTGTGGCTTACAATAATACAAATTTACCGTGTCACTGTTTTGAAGGTTATAAGTCTGAAATGGGTCTCACCAAGCTAAATGCAAAGTGTCAGTAGGACTGCGTTCCCTCTGGAGGTTCTAGGGGAAAATCTTTCCTTGTCTTTCCCAGCTTCTAGAGGGTTGAATTCTTTGGTTTATGGCCCTTGCCTCCATCTTTACAGCTAGCCATGTAGCATTGTCAAATCTTTCTGTGACACTGACCCTTCTACCTTCTCCATCCACATTTAAATGGTCCATGTTGTTCTAAGGGCCCAGCCAAATAATCCAAGATAATCTCTTTATTTTAAGGGCAGCTGATTATCAACCTTAATTCCATTTACAACCTTGATTCTTCCTTGCCACATAACTAACATATTAACAGGCTCTGGAGATTAAAATTGGGACATCTTTAGGGGGCCATTATTCTGCCTACCATAAATATTAACATACTTTTTGTTCTACCTTTAGAACTGGCTCAAAATTATACACATAACATGTCTATTATTACTGTTGTCAAGTTTTTTATAGCTAAGGGAAGAGAGGAGACATATTTAGCTATCAACTTGGGTTTAGATATATAGAGGCTGAAACATGAAGGCATCTGGCATGTCATTTGTTGACAGACAGTATGGTTTCTTTATATTTATCTTTCATTAGAGTCCAAAATACAAGGATATTTAGACCATCTTGCCCTGAGCACAGCTTACTCTGCATAGACCTCTATGTGATTTTTCTCTTTAAGTCATACTAGAAAGAAAGTCAATCTGAGTTGCCCAAGACTCTTTGAGCTTAACTTAAAAACAAAAAATCACTTTAAGTTTTTCAATCCTTAATTATTTCTGGAGACCTGTTCTGACCATCTAAGGCCAATCTGCTGAAACCAGATTCACAAATTATGAATTAACCTGTTTTTTTTTCCATTTATTTTTCATTACTAACATATGACCTTTTCTCTTTTATCTTGTTATTTAAAAAAAAAATTTTTTTTTTTAGCTGAGCCATCCTGCCACCTGTTGGCAGCTCAGTGGCAGCTCAGCTCGGGCTGGGCATCGAACTGCTGTTGCTCAGAGCTCAGCTTGCTCACTCATAACCAACTGAGCCACTTGGCTGGCCCTCTTTTATCTTGTACTAGTGACCTCTGGCAATTTTCATCAACAAAAGACTGGAAGTATCAGAAGACATCAGCAGCTGTACACACACACACACACACACACACACACACACACAAACAAACACGTGGAGAAAATTCTCATTTTTGGCATGTATCAAGGTCATAGGCACTATTCTATTTTATATCCACCTATCATGGTATTAACTATCAAAAATAACAAAAAGAAATATAACTTCAGATTCATTTTGATTTTGTAAAATGATCTGCAGCACACTGCAGCAGGGAGACAAAACCACTGTTTATTTCAAATACTTTAATCTTTTAATAGCTCTAGGAACACAGGGAGAGCAATAGTCAAATGACATACTTAAAGCTAACTCACTTACATCTTTAGTGTTTAAGCAAATACAATTTATGAGCCAATAGTAATTCATACCCTAGATATTTCTATGTTTTTGTATAGTGTTTTAAAGTTACTGTTCAAACACAAAAATTGAAGTCCAAAAGCGTATTTCATAAGATATAAGACACATTCCTAGTATGCTTGGGTCTCAAGAATGCAGTGGAATGAAAAGGAACAGTAATACATAGCCAATGGAACCCCAGTTGGGCCCCTCAATCTTAATCTAATAAATCCATTTTGTGAGACATTTATGGATTACAAAGCAAATTCCCTCAAAAGGGATGTTATATTTCTGAATTTATATCAACCTTCTGAAAGAGTTGCTTACATATTTAGTTACTATGATATTTGCCTATTTTCTCCAAGGTTATTTGTCATTTTCTTATCAGTTTGTAAACATTATATATTCTGGGTATCAATTTTTTTTTATAATGTATTTCTACTCTGATTATCTTTTAATCATATGCTGGCTTTCACCTTCTCCTGCATATATTTTGTTATGAAGATGTTACGTATTTTGATAGTCAAATCTGTCACTTTCATAATTGTTAATAATTCTCAGTATTAGCTTTATTTCCTTTGAGGTCATTTATTCTTATGGTTCATTTAAGTTCTTCTCTTTTATAGTGTTTATTTTCCTGAAACTACCTGGTGATTTATATTTAGGCATAAAGGTAGACTAGCACAGGCAGGTGATATAGGGTTCTTCTGCATTGGTACATGACTGTTTTGCCAGTAGGCTTCTTTCTTGAATTGGGGGAATGAGTGTAGACATTGTTATGTATGAATGTATGTGTTCAGGGAGTGTTGACAAGCAAGCTCACTCTGTTTTGTCTTATTTCTTACCCAATTGCCAAAATAAGTTACTTTTTTTTAAAAATATTTTATTGGGGAATTGGGGAAGGAAACATTGTGTTTTTCCAAAACCCTTCAGCTCCAAGTCAAGTTGTTTTCCTTCAATCTTAGTTGTGGAGGGCTCAGCTCAGTTCCAAGTTCAGTCGCCATTTTCAATCTAGTTGAGGGGGCAGGAAGGCACAGCCCACCAACCCATGTGGGAGTACAGCTGGCAACCTTGTTGTGAAGAGGACGTGCTCTCACCAGCTGAGCCATCAGGCCGCCCTTTGGCAGCTCAGCTTGGGCGCAGCTCACTGGTTCATATGGGAATTGAACCGGTGACCCTGTTGCTCAGAGCTCATGCTCTAACCAACTGAGCCACCCAGTCAGCCCAAAATAAGTTACTTTTGAAGCAGAATATTTAGAAGGCTAAACACCAACATGTTAACAGAGGTGAGATTATAGGTGGTTTCTCCTTTTTGTTTATCTGTGCGTCTGATATTTTTTTCTAGCATGTATTGTTAATTCAACTTCCTCTCATTCCCTAAACAAATAATAACAAAAGAATCTTGCCTTGACTCCCCCAGTCTTTATAAAAGAAAATCTATCTCTTGCCTGGATTCAGCCTGTTCACCAGTTGGGAAAGATAACACCTTAAGTAGAATACAGAGAATATTTCTAAGAAATGAAATACATTTAAAGTTCATTTATAAGTAAAGTATTAAAAGCAATTTGTACTACTATGGGTCACAGTGGGAGGCACAGTAACAACTGTTGATAGATGATTTTACTTTTTTAACTAACCTTGACTAAAAAGCAACATTTCATTATCCATCCCAGCCTAATCAAGGAGAAATCTATTGCTTATCATGGAGAGCTTTAAAAATAAGAAGACTGTGTGCTTCTTGTGCCTAGTTACGATTGCATGAAGGCTCTCTGATATTAAAGAGTTGACACAGATAAATAGGTAAACAATCAGACTTAGGAATCTATTGAAGTAGGTAGGCAATATTACTTTCAGAATGTAATAATGTCATCTGTGGAAATCAGAAATATGAATTCTCTCAGTACAGGCTGTTCTTTCAGTGTAGGTTGCTCTCTGAGTGGTGAGTAAAATATAAGGAAATGGGTGAGGGAAGGATGTCCAGCCAAGTTCATGACCAATAAATTCTGTGAACAAAGCAATATCATGTATTTGAATATTTTGTCTTCAATTTCACAAAGATTGACCCAAAGAAGACATCTGGAGAGGCAGGTTAGCACAATGGGTAAGACCATTTGTTTTATTTTTCAATTACAGTTGACATACAATATTATATTAAATTCAGGTGTACAACATAATGATTAGACATTTATATAACTTACGAAGTAATCACCCAGAAAAATCTAGTACCCGTCTGACACTACATATAGCTATTACAATATTGACTATATTCCATATGCTATACTTTATATTCCCATGACTATTTTGTAACTACCAATTTGTCCTTCTTAATCCCTTCACCTTTTTCACCCATCCCTCTAAACCCCCTCCAATCTGGCAACCATCAAATATACTGTGTATCTATGAGTTTGTTTCTGTTTTGTTTGTTCATTTATTTTGTTCTTTAAAAAAAAGATTCCACATATAAGTGAAATCATATGGTTTGTTTTTCTCTGTCTGACTTATTCCACTCAGCACAATACTCTCTAGGTCCATCCCTGTTGTTACAGATAGCAAGATTACATTCTTTTTTATAGCTGAGTAATATTCCATTGTATATAGGTACCACTTCTTCTTTGTCCATTCGTCTATGATGGACATTTAGGTTGCTTCCATATCTTGGCTACTGTAAATAATGCTGCAATGAATGTATGGATGCATATGTCTTTTTTTTTTTTTTTTAAGATTTTATTGGGGAATTGGGGGAGGGGAACAGCATTGGTGAATTGGGGAAGGGGAACAGACAAGTTGCTGTCTTTTTGTTCTTCAGTCTAGTTGTGGAGGACGTTGCTTCACTGGCCCATGTTGGTATCATCATTGCGCTCTTCCCGGATGAGGCAGATTGGTCGCCGGCCTCTGGATGGTCGCTCACCGCGGCTATTGGCAGCTCACACTGGCTGCCAGCCGCTCACACTGGCTGCCGGCCACTCACTGTAGCCCATGGCAGCCCATTGCAGCAGGGGCTGCAGCCTACACTGTCGCCGGGGCTTGCACAGCCCAACTTCAGGTGGAGCTGTTGTTAGCTGTAGAGGGCAGTGTCACTGGCCCTCACATGTGGGATTCGAACCAGGGCCACTGGCATCCCAAAACCAGCTCCCAACCAATGCGCCACTCGTCTGGCTGCATATGTCTTTTTAAATTAGTGTTTTGGGTTTGTTCAGAAAATACCCAGAAGTGAATTTGTGAACCTTTGAGAGATTTTTAGGAAAGTCCATAATATGAGCCAAGACAGGCTGTTTGTATGGAAAAGCCACTGGAAGAGACTTGGGGGACTGCAAGTTGGGTGGGTCATGGTTCCAGGGCAGGGCAAATGTTGTTAGCTAGGTTGATGGAGACTCAGATATGGTGCCCACCTGCAAGTATAGGCAGGGTGAGGTGAAAGCTCAACAAAGGAACAATGGTGTCTGCCAGCACTTCTGTTTGGGAGAAAGCTGTCCCTCCAGCCCTCACCCTGAAGCCAGATAACTCAGTTCCTCCCTGTATGTCTCTGGCACCTTTTGATCTGCTGCCTCAGTGCTGGAGCACAGAATGAGTGAATCTGTCTGTGAATAAGTCTGTGCAAAGGCCCTTTAAGAGGAATGCCTATAGGTAGGCCAAGTGGCTCATTGGTTAAGAGTTGGCTTGGGAGTGCAAGCTCTGAGCAGCAGGGCCACCTGTTCAGATCCCACATGAGGGCCAGTGATGCTGCGCCCTCTACAGCTAAGATGGTGAACAACGGCTCGATCTGGAGCTGGGCTGCTGTGAGTCGCTGGGGAAACGGTATAGGCTGCAACGGGACTGCAGTGGGCTGGCATGAGCTACATTGAGTGGCTTGCAGCCACCGTGGGCTGCCATGAGCTGCTGTGAGCAGGCGCTCAATGGCCAGTGATCGATCTGCCTCAGCCGGGAAGAGCGCAATGATCACAATATGAACATGGGCCAGTGAAGCGACATCCTCCACAACTTGTCTGTTCCCCTTTCCCGATTCCCCAATGCTGTTCCCTCCCCCAATTCCCCAATAAAATAAAAAAAAAACCCAAAGAGGAATGCAAATGCCTGAGATTCCAGCAGACTCTGTCTTATTCACTCACATTCTCTGCTGGTTTTTGCAGCCAGAAGTTGTGGGGACTGCCTTTCTTGGTACTGGAACCCTGGGTTGGGGAGCCTGGTTTGTGGCTGGGACCCCTCACTCAGGTGGTATCTCTGCAGCTGAGATATCTCTCCTGATTTTTAACCCCCACATGTGGGTGTGGGACCAGCCTGTGGGACCAGCCCATTTTGTTTCTCTGCCCCTCCTACCAGTTTTATTTTATTTTATTTTATTTTATTTTATTTTATTTTTAATTAGTTTCAGGTGTACAACACAGTGCAATAGTTATACATTTTACCCCTCAAAGTGACAAACCCCCCACCCCCAATACACCCCCCCCACACTCCCCCATATCATATATATCTATTACTCTTCCTCTGACTCTCTTCCACAGTATAATCCACATCCCGTGACTATCTATATATATTCAATTACAGTAGGTATACCACCTCCACTTTAGTAAAACAGTGCAGTGATCAAACCTCTACTCCATCCATGAAATGGTCTCCCTAACAAGACCTATGATCATCTGACATTCCACAGAATATTTACAACATTATTAATTATATTCCCCAAACTGTTTTTCCTATCCCAGTAGCAATATTGTAGTTGCCTATTTTTGCTGTCTAATCCCTTCCCCTTCTCCCTCATCCCCATTCCTCTCCAAATTAGCAACCCTGATTTTTCCTCTATATCTATGAGACAGCCTCCTACCAGTTTTGACATGGCTTCTCCTGTATATACTTAGTTACAGAACCTCTGTTCAGCTATACTTCAGGTGGTTCTCAATGATGGTTGTAATTTTGCTGTGGTTGTGGGAGATCACGAAGTTTACCTACTCCACCATCCTGACAGAAAGACCTTTACTTTTAGGTTCATGCCAGCTTATGTTGATCCTAGCTCATTTTTTTTTTTCAGCTGAGCCATCCTGCCACCTGTTAGCAGCTCAGTAGCAGTTGTATGACATTGAGCACATTACCCATTCCCTAAATTATGGTTTTCCAACTTAACAAAGAGTGGTATAATTTTGATTTCATATTGCTTTTGTGAGGATTTAAATAAGTAATATAAATATATAAAATGCATTTGTCATCTGATAGGCACAAATTAAGAGGTCATGGAGCAGAGACCAAGTGGTATACTGGTGGTGCTAGTGCAAATCTAGTGAGGCCATTGGTCAATTCTCATTCCTCATCTTGACATATCAGCAGCATTTTACACTCCCTTCTCCATGATAAACTTAATTCACTCTGGTTACTGGGAAACACAGTAAGTTATGCACAATACTCATTCCTAACCTTGGCCCTATGTTGTGATATGAGTTTAATCATCAACAAATATTTATTTATACAGCCTTCACAAATTCCATTTTCTTCCAGGTACTGTCACAGAAAGATATTAGGATGGGCCCTAATTACTATAAATTCAAGGTTCTAGTGTCCAGAAATTGTAAAATGATATAAATAGCATTCTTTAAGCTATGCCTTAATTAACTTTGTTACTGTCTTGGGGTATTTTATTTAGCAATAATTAGTTCAGTATTTTTGCAATCATGTATTATATTATTATGTACTAAGGATATAGTACATAATTTTTTGTGTTAAGAACTCCAAATTGAAAAAAAACCAGGGGGGCCGGCCAAGTAGCGCGGTGGTTGGGAGCTGGCTTGGGACGCTGGGTTCAGATCCCACATGTGAGGGCCAGTGACACTGCCCTCTAAAAAAAAAAAAAAGAAAAATACCAGGGAACTGCCCTTGAGGGGCTCATAGATTATTGCAAATAAACAAATAATTGGAACATGACATGGTGTGACCACCAAAAATATGTGTACAAGATATAGCGGTAGCATGAAGAAGAGAATTTTCAGCTTTATTTAGTTGGGTCAGGGAATTGCTCACAGATGTGGAGATGACTGAACTTGGTTTTGAAGGAAAATTAGGAGCTCAATAGGTCCAATTAGGTGGACGGGATGGGCAAGCGTAATATAATCTGTGAAGAGGGATTTAAATGTGCAAAGAAACAGGTTGTGAAGTAACAAGTTGGGTAGGGGTACCCACACTAATTTGGCAGAAACATAAGCAGTTCCATAAAATGCCCAGAGAGGTGAACAGGGACCAGTTCATGCCTTGAACACTGTTTTAAAGGAATGTGATCTCCTGAAAGATTTCAGTTTTAGAATTGAGTTGTATCAAATGGGTAAGACTTTATGGGAAACTCTGAAATAATATTAATTTATCTATCCCAACCTAAAAGTCATCTTACTCTAGATGATTTTCTGGAAGTTTTATACCTTAAAAATTTTCTGGAAGTTTTATACATTAAAAAATATCATAGGATGTGTTTAATGTGTCTACTTTGATTAATGAATAATTTAACTAATCTTCCAAACCGGGTGACTTTTTTGAGTGAAAGGTGGCATTAGTTGGATGGGACACTGGAACAATGGAAATAAACAAGGAATGTCCCACAGAAACCAGACATATGACCAAAAAACCCTTGACCCAAATGGGCTGGTGGCCAAGGTGGAGAAATCATTGTCCCTGCTCTCTGGGAGCTCTCATCCTGAGGAAGGAGGAGTGGGTGTGATATGATAGAACATTCTGTAACTGTCAACTCCATATTTGGGAATGTAGTTGGAGGTGGACTTGGATTTCCTATTCATCCATGTGGGTTAAAATGAGAGCTCAGAACACTGATAGCACCCCAAATTCTGGCTCATCTTGAAAGACTCTGTGACACAGATCGCTGGACAAGGAAATCCTGCTGCCTATTCTCTTGGGAAGTCTATAAACATGAAGCTATTTCTGGTTCTCACTATCCTGCTGTTTGAGGTACCCACAGGTAACTTGTCCAAATCTACCTTGAAATCCTATGAGATACTACTGTCCATAGGAATGAAGTCAGGGCCTTCAAGAGTATTGGTATTTTGCCAATATCATCAAAAGTATCCTGGGTGCCTGACTTGAGTCTGTGTCTTAGAAGAGAGCATCTAGGGAGGTAAGAAGAGATGAAGGCCATACTCTCAGAAGTCCTCTCTGAAGGTAGGAAGCAGCCCATCATCTACAATTATCTTTATGATGTACAACAAAGTTTTTACCCAGGAACCTGGCTATCTCTTTTTCTATTGAAATCCATGGTCAGCCTATTACTACAACAGTAATGAGAATAGCCCAAGCTTTGGAGTCATGTAGATACGAGGTTAAAATGTATCTTCATCGGGCTGGCTGAGTGGTGCGGTGGTTAAGAGCTGGCTTGGGAAGCCAGCGGTCCTGGTTCGTCGGATCCCACATATGAGGGCCAGTGACACTGCCCTCTAAAATATATATATATATATATATATATATATATATATATATATATATATATATATATCTTCATCATTGACTAGTTGTGTGAATTGAGCTCTGTTTTGAGTCTCAGTTTTCTCTGTTAAGTGAATATAATGAGTCAATTTTATAATAGTTGTTTTTCATGTGAGGATTACAGGAGATTACAAATGTGAAGCACAAATTCATGGTAAAGCTCTGTGAGTGAGAGCTTCCTTCTCCCTTGCTACTGTAGGAAGGCATATGGTCTTTTTGTGGCTCTAAAAATATCTTTCTAACCTTCAAAGATGCTCTCTGGTTCTGGAATTTAGGATAGAGAAAACCATGTCTTTGCTTTCCATCTTTATTCCATGGACTTGTCCAAATCTGTGTACAGGGGCAAATAAAGAACTGGAAACCAGAGATTTAGGACCTCAATGAAATACTCCGATAGATGACAATTTGGATCTCTAAGGAGACAGGTATACATGGAATTGAGTTTAATCACTGGGCAACACATTTATCAGAGATCAAAAGGAGGATGGGAGGGAGAGAGAGAGAGAAAGAGAGAGAGAGAGAAAGAGAGAGAGAGAGAGAGAGAGAGAGAGAGAGAGAGAGAGAGAGAGAGAGAGAGAGAGAGAAAGAGAGAGAAAGAAAGAGAGAGAGAGAGAAAGGGAGAAAGAGAGAAAAACACCAGGTGATGGAGAGGTCATAGAGGCTGAATGAGGGAAGGATTTCTCACGGGTGTTTATTGCTGAGACCCATGAGGTCTTGGCAGAGAAAGCTTTCTGATGCCCATGTCAGTGTGAAACTCAATTGCACTATTAACTTAAAAAGTCCTATCTGTGATACTCTTTTAAAAGTTAATTTGGCTCTGAATTGTGCCATGGTGACAAGTTGGTACTCTCTGGGGACACGGAACTGGGGTAGGGCTGAGGGAGTGTTGACTTTGGAGCATGGAAGACTAAGTCAGATTTGCCAGGGTCCTAGGGGTAGGACATATCAGTCAATAACCAAAAATTGGGTCTCTCTTCTCTTTCATCATACAAGTTCTAATGTTTTCAGAGCCAGTTGTGTATTGGCTAAGAGCTGGGGTTTTGGATGTCCATAATTTGGGATGACTTTGAAGTCGGAGGCTCTGTTTTCTTGTATCAACGTAAGATTCACTTTGGGACCGCAAGAGGCCATAGCATGTGGGGAACCACATACTTTTTCCATTCCGCCTCAGAAACTAATCTGGATTCACTGTTCTTTCCTGTGTACAGATGCTGCACGACCCAAAAAATGCTTTACTGATATGACAGGCTACTGCAGGAAGAAATGTGAAATGGGGGAAATATATGAAATATCATGTCTAAATGGGAAATTATGTTGTGTTAATGAAAGCGAAAAAAAAAAATACCAAAAAGCTGAAGAGTCACTTCAGTCTTCAATGCAGTCTGATGAGAAGCTGGACTATGCCATTTTACCCACCGTCACTCTTTCCACAATCCAACTATAAATCAAACGCTTGCTCTGCTGTTCTCCACTCCTCCTAGATCAAAAGTGCCACCTAATCCAACAGGCTGGGGCAAGACATTTATCTACTTCTGTCTGTGAACTGGATTCTCCACATAATAAAGTCCTATGCTTTTGCCTGGATTTATTTATTAATGTATTCACTCACTTTTTGGAACACTTCAAACATAGATGAATAGTTATTATGTGCCAGGCATTATACTAGTAAGATGGGTGATATAGAGATGAAGTGAGCATGTTGGTAGAGGTAGAAGTTAGCCCCTTTATTTTCATAGCATTTCAGGCATCACTCATCTTTTTAATGAAGTTTTTTATGTCTGAACAGATCTGAATGTCCACCTTTGTGTGTATAAGGATGAGTACTGAGGGTTTTTCTAACAGCCAAGAATTCATTAGAGGAAGGAAAGATAATTGAACATTTTCACAGCATTTATTGGGGCAGGCCTAGTGGACAGTATTGACAACTGGTAATAATTTCAATATATCATTTAATATGAAGCTCATTTAATATGCATACTCCACTTCCTTTTTCAGTAGGAATTTGCATATCCAATTGACACAATTTTTAGAAAAATATTACCATTAGAATCTTTGAAAGTATTGTATATTCGGTTTGTTTCAATAGGGTGAAATTTATAAACTTTCTGCTATAAGAAGAATAAGGTCAGAGGATCTAATGTAAAATATGGTAACTATAGTAGACAACACTGTATTGCATAATTGACATTTGCTAGGAGAGTAGCAATGTTCTGAAATGTTCTCATCAACCTCCAAAGGAGAGAGAAAGATAAACATGTGAGGTGATGGTTGTGTTAATGAACTAGATGGGGGAGTCTTTTCACAATTGTATATGTGTATCAAATCACCACGATGTGCACTTTAAATATCTTACAATTTTTGTAAATCAGTTATACCCCAAAAAGCTGAAATAAAAAAATTAAAATAGTATGTAATTTTAAACCTTATAAATAAGGAAGACATATTTAAGAAGTTCCTCATGAGCTAAATACAGTTTTGGTAAGTCATGATGGTAGAAAAATGCTCTCCAGATGAACAGAACAGAATATTTTGTGGTGACATCCATTGGTGTGGCTTGGTTCAAGTATAGGTCATAAATAACTTTAGTTCTTTATTTACTTATCTGGGATAGAGAAATAAATAGGCCTAGTCTTCCATAGGCAGCTTACCATCTTGTTTCACTGGGAGGACAGGAAGACAAATATTTAGATGGATGTGTTAACATTTTAAGAGTCTACAAGGACTTGCCTTTTAGTAACTGTAGCTTTTGAAAATTCTGGAGAAGGGTATAGGAATCAAGGACTGGACTAGAATTTTTGATATTTTTTGTTGGTTTCGGCACCATGGAAGCCAATGGATAACTATTTCAACCTAATTCTAGAGGGGTTTTTAAAAAGGTTCATGTAGAAAACCCTTTCTTTATTGTAACACTTCACAGGCTCCCATCTTTTTCAGCCTTTTATCACTGTGGCTACCAGGGACATTTTTAGGAGGGGTCCATTTTGTCACTATTACATGAAGATGGGTCTTGCCCACTGTCTTTAATCTGTATGTACCCTCTATTCTACATGACTACATTGATAAATCAGACACAATAATCCATTTTGGCTTAGATAGTATTAGATCAACCAGTGAAATATCTCCTGCGTTAGGAGACAGGGCTATGATGAACTGAACAGAAAATTAAGCCTTGCATTCTACTTTGGATGGATCTAATCTTGGCTTTGACTTTTTCTCTACTATTTTCCTTATATCCCTCCATCCTCATAGGAAAAGTGGATGAGGTCAGTATTGTTAGATGCATGTTTATTTGTCCACCTTATTTTTATATAGAAAATTAAATTTGAAATCCTGTATTTTTATTATATTCCCTTTTGGTACAGGTGATATTACTGGTACCTTATTTTTCTTGGATCTGTCTTAGAACATTCAACAAAATCTTATTCATAGAACATTTTTAAATTGCCAGCATTTCCCAGGTAGTTTTTTTTAAATTAAAGCTTATTGGAATGACAATTGTTAGTACTAAGTTACATAGTTATTTACAGTGGCCAAGACATGGAAACAACCAAAGTGTCCTTTGAGAGATGATTGGATAAAGAAGATGTGGTATGTATACACAATGGAATACTATTCTGCCATAAGAAAAGATGAAATAATGCCATTTGCAACAACATGGATGAATCCTGAGATTATTATGCTAAGTGAAATAAGTCAGACAGAAAAAACAGAGAACCAGGTAGTTTTCAACTACATAGCAGCAATTGGGGCCACCCATCTCTCTGGGGTTCTTGGACAATGCTCATAAAAGGTGCCGGAGATATTAATAATTTCCTATCCACATGCATTTCCTTGTTAGAAAATTTGCTCATAGATCTTCTCAGGGAACCTATTTCTATGTACCCTGGCAAGAAAGTGGAGGGCCAGATAACCTTGCTATCTTGGCTACAAGTAATTGGACTAGGGTAGATAACAGATGTATATGTAGAGGCTGAACCTACTTCTGTGGATATACAAGTGAGGTCCTGGTACACTGCTGAATAAGAAAAGATGGAGGGAGGGTAGGAGGGAAGTGAGATAGAGGATAGATAGATAGATAGTTAGATAGATAGATAGACAGATAATTTCCAGTTACCGGTTCTACTGGTTGTAGTCCATAAGGCCTCATATGATTGTTAACATTTCTTATAATAGGTCCTTTTTTCCTGAAGTGAGTTTTAGTGGTCTTATGTTTCCTATGATCTCATATGTAAGACACGATAAATTGTATATTGGACAATTTTTCAGCACAGAGGTACAAATAGAGGATTTTCTCCTTAGTAATAAAATAATAAAGACCAGGATAATGACAGTGACAGCAATTATGATCCACTTCAATAACTGGTTTTAGAAATTACCAAGTACTGAAGACAAGCCATGATCAAAGCAACTTTATGATGATGTTTTGTGTTCATAGATATGTTCTAATTTAGCCTCAATTATTCAGTGGCTCTTGGGAATATATAGATATTCATTACCAGTGTAGTACTTCTCAAGCTTCCAAAAAAAAAAAAAGCCAATTAATACTATTAGAAACCATGGATAAACTAGTGAAAAATAATTATAAAAATAATAACTCAGATATAACCATTAAATTACCCTTAGTCCAATAGTAGTTGTTAGATAAATATCAAAAGCCCAGATGCCATTAAATAATATTTCCTGAGTCTGAGACTCAGGTCACATAAAATTTAGGCACATTTGAAATCCCTATCTTATGTCAAAATGGAAGCCTGCAAATGACAGGCTAGCAACCTTTTAGCATTCCTTGCTATGTTTCAACCTGGTAAGATTTGGAAGGCAATTATCTATAACTTCTACAAATTAAAATGAATTATGGTGCATAGATAAAGTAAAATATAGTTAAACAATTTGAATTAGTAAAATAAAAATTTAGCAGTGTACCTGTATTCTTTAGTTAAGAACAATGACATGGTAAGCATCACCATACTGGGGGAAAAAAAGAATATGCATATTTCAAGTAATGCAACTGATGACTTGCATAAACACACAACGCACCCCTCCCCACTCCCGCCACAGAGTTTACGTAGAGTCTGTCTTTATTTTAAAAAGTTAAGGGTGGGGTAAAAAAAATTAAAAAAATAAAAAGTTAAAAGAATAAAAGTTAAAAGAATACAGTGAACAACTGGACATTACCAAAATTAAAAACTTGTTCGTCAAAGGACATCATGAAGAAAGTGAAAAAATCCGCAGAATGGAAGAATATTTTTGCAAATCATATATCTGATAAGGAGTGTTCACCACCCAGAGTCATTTCTCCTTCCATCACCATACATTTGATTTCTTTTACCCATCTTCTTTAGGTGTGTTATGCCAGCCAGCAGAGATGGAAAACTGAGACGTTGCTGTAAAATGGGGATGAAAAATGATGCAACCATGTGGGAAAACAGTCTGGCAGTTCCTCCAGTGTGAAACACAGATTTACTATATGATCTGACAATTGCACTCCTAATTATATATGCAAGACAAATGAAAACACAGTCCATACAAAGACTTGTACACAAATGTTCATAGCACCATTATTCATAATTGCCTAGGCCACAAGACTGTACCCTAGAAACTTTGGAATGTACAAGCCCATTCTTGCCACCAAAATAAGAACAATGTTGAAAATGTGCTGAGAAGCCAAATAGCCTGACAGATGTCCACCACACCAGCTTTGAAAGAATTCAAGAGCAGTGAACCTCTCTCTTTAATGTGGCTGGAATCAGAGTAGATTTCCAGGGACAGATTCAGAATAATTGGCCTAGTCTTAGAAAGGCCACTAGGTGGGAGTTGTGTACCTAGAAAGGGAATATGGGTTAAGATGTTCAGGCTTGGGAATAAAATGAAAAGTGAAACTGCAGATTTATCTTTTACACACCTTTAGACTTGGTCTTGTAGGAAATAGAGGTGCTTGAAAGGCATGAGACAGACTAAAAACATCATAAAATTTTATTATAGAAGTGTAGCTCAGAGAACAGTGTAGGGGATGAGAGAAGAGACTTCTGGAAGAAAACAGAACAGTTAGGTTGTTGCAGGTATCTGGTAAGATATGATGCATGCTTGTTTTCAGGCAATCTTAGAAGATATATGAAGGTAAGGTTGGATTTTATTTTTGTTTCTAACATTATTTTTTTATTGTGATATTTTTAAATTTAAGTATAGTTGATATACAATATTATATTAGTCATATTATTGGGTTGTCGGAAAAGTCATTACATATTTTTTTCTGTTTTTCGTTGCAAAAATGTGTCATGACTTTTCTGACAACCCAATGGTTTCAGGTGTATAATATAATGAATGATTTGATATTTTTGTACCTTACAATGTGATTACCTCACTAATTCTAGTAATCATCTGTCACTGTGCAAACTTATCAGAATAGTATTACTTTTAATTTTTATTTATTTATTTTTTTGGCTTATAAACAACAGAAATTTATTGCTCAGGTTCTGGAGACTGGGTAATCCAAGATCACGGTGCTAGCAGATTTAGTATCTGGTGAGAGCTGGCTTCCTAGTTCATAGATGGCCGTTCTTTCTCTATGTCTTTATATGGCAGAAGGGGACAAGGGTCCTCTCCCGGGTCTCTTTTATAAGGACACTAATTCCATTCATGAGAGCTCCCCCTCATGACCTAATCACCTTCCAAAGGTCACACCTCCTAATATCATCACACTGACGATCAGGTTTCAACATAGAAATGTGGGGACACATTCAGTCTAGGGCAAGTACCTACTATAAATAGGCATTGGAATAAAATGATAGACAAAACACATAGTCTTTGCCTTCATTGAGCTTATAGTCTAGTGAGAAAGAGACATAGGTGTTACTACAAATATAAAACTATTGTCTATGATAACTACTATCTAGGAAAACAATGGAAGGCTACAGAGAAAAGATAGCATTATGTGTTAGTACTTCTTGTTTTTTAAAGATTTTATTGGGGAATTGGGGGAGGGGAACAGCATTGGGGAATCGGGGAAGGGGAACAGACAAGTTGCTGTCCTTTTGTTCTTCAGTCTAGTTGCAGAGGACGTTGCTTCACTGGCCCATGTTGGTATCGTCATTGCGCTCTTCCCGGATGAGGCAGATGGGTCGCCGGCCTCTGGATGGTCGCTCACCACGGCTATTGGCAGCTCACGCTGGCTGCCGGCCACTCACGCTGGCTGCCGGCCACTCACTGTAGCCTATGGCAGCCCACTGCAGCAGGGGCTGCAGCCTACACCGTCGCTGGGGTTCGCACAGCCCAGCTCCAGGTGGAGCGGTTGTTAGCTGTAGAGGGCAGTGTCACTGGCCCTCATATGTGGGATCCGAACCGGGGCCGCTGGCGTTCCAAACCAGCTCTTAACCAATGCGCCACTCGGACGGCCAGTGTTAGCACTTTTATTTAAATAGAGACATTCAAAAAATTTCAAATTATAGGTATAAGTTAAACATGGTAATATCTTTCTTTAACTATATAGTTGCTATACTGGATACAGACACATATAGTTATACACATATGTACACACACATGGTTATACACAGAACAGGCAAGGAAAGAAATGATTATAGATTCATATATAGCCTCTATAAATCCCTTAATCTGTATTCAGAAATATGTTTATTTTTATACAGCTTTGCATCTCCTAGCTCTTGCCCTGGTCTTTGCATTTGTGTGTCCTTTTGAGAAAATCTACTTATTCATGCGTTTGTTGAACATTGGCTTCCTTTGTGCAAAACATTGAGTTATTATTCTCTGTGGAAAAACAGACTATCTCCTCAGTGAGCTTACTGACAGTATTATCAGGGCAACAAAGATAACAAGAAAAAAAAAATTAGCGGTGTTAAACACAGGTGGAAATCTGGAGAAAAGAATAATTAGTTAGCAAACAAAAAGACTTACTATTTAAAATTTTGTATCCATACTTACTAACGTTTTATCACTTAGTAGATGTAAACCCCTAAAATACATCTGAAGAATATTTCTAAACTTGTCATTGAGTAAGCTAGAGTTTTATGTTATTCTATAAAGCATCTATTAAAACGATACATTTTGGAATATTTTCAGGTATAAAATCTTAAACGTAATCATCTTTTCAGGTAGGAACAAATTCACACTAACAGCCATTGTTTTCTGTGTTCCATCCTGGATGCTGAAATCGGCACATTATGCAGGAAGCCAATGATTATTTGGAAACTTTCCCAAATATCCAGAAAAATTCATTAAATAGAGAAGCCTTTCCCCATGATTGTAACTTTGCAGGAATCAACATTGACTCAGCTGAAGCCCTGACCTATTGTTTAGTGGCTTCATGTTCAAGTAATTAACATGCTATGTTTCTCTGACTTTAACAGATATCAAAAAAGAATAGCTTTAGATTTCTTTATGCCTTTGGTTCTTTATCTTAAATGTAGGAACATTACTGTTGTAGGAGAGTCTTTTGGAATAGAAAATCTATCAAAATTCTAGGAAGTTAGAATACTCAATTAAGAGATTATCACAGTGCTAATACCCAGAAGAGGGAAATATTTGTTATAGAAATATTTTTATTTCAAAATGAAGACATTGAAAGCATAAGAAATCTAAGAGTTCTATGAAATTACTTCAAAAACATTTTATGTATTTTGTATTGCTGCAGTTAGTAGCACTAAACATGTGTGCCCTCAAAAATGTTAATCAAGTAGTCAATACACATAGTAGCCATTTTAATCTTTTTTTCTTTGTAAATTTAAAAAAAAATTAAATTTATTGGGGTGCCAATGGTTAGTAAAATTACATAGCTTTCAAATGTACAATTCTGTAGCACATCATCTATATATCACGTTGTGTGCTCACCACTCAAAGTCAGTTCTCTTTCCACCATATTATTTTTTAAATATATATATTTTTAATTGCAGTTGACATACAATATTATATTAGTTTCAGGTGTACAACATAGTGATTAACATTCACATAACTTACAAAGTGATCACCCCCATAAGTCCAGTAACCATCTGACACTATACATTGTGTTTACAATATTATTGATTATATTTCCCTGCACCTTTTTCACCCATCCCTCCATCTCCCTCCTCTCTGGCAACCATTCCTAATTAGAAGATAGAATCAACCAAATTTGTTGATTATTTGCAAATGCAGGATGGGAGACAGTATTTAAGCGTCCCCCTTAGGTTCCTATCTTGGGCCACTGGGTGAATGCTTGTATATTTCAGGAAAGAGGGGATTCTTGAGGGGTTTCCAGAGGTTGGCATGTCAGTTCCGTGCCTGTCATTTTTATAGTTCCCCTTGCTGCTATAACTGAGCTGCTCAGAGCCCTCTCCTCTGGGAGGCAGTGTTAGGCTATACCTTGCACAGGGATGACCATCTGACTCAATGCAGCTTATCCAAAGGCTGCCCTAATAGTGGCCAGGTGTAGACTGGGTTACCCAGCAGACATCATCAAGGTAGTTCTTTCTGAAATTTGGACTAGGAGTCAGAGTAAACTTGTGATTGAGAGTAGCAGGGTAATGTAGCACTCACACTGATAAAAAGTAGAAATGCTTTGGGTCAAAATTGAGGACAGCTTCTTCTAAAATTTGTATTGGAACTAAACAAGACCACAAATGAACTATACATCTGGAGTGAAACACTTTGGTCCCATACAGGATCTCCTTATTACATTGCTTCACCAGCATCATTACACGGTTGGCTTGTTCTGATCTGCACATTCCCTTGTATTGTGGGGAGACACTGTACTACAACCTACAGTGCTTGCTTTATGAGGAAAAAAAGAGACACTTATCATAGGTCACAGTTCAAAGAAGAAAAAAAAACCAACCCTTGTATTTCTCAGTCACCTCACTCTCCATCACACCACATTCCCAGGCATAGAAAAGACACTTTCTCCTTTCCCTCTAAAAGTGGACTAGATGAGGGAAAGAGTGACTTGGGAGGATGAAGTGATGATAGCAAGGTCGGTGGATTCTGGAAAGATGGGGTAGATGACCTTGGGTGACTATATTGAAGGAAGTAGAAACAGCACCATCTGTAGTCCCTCAAATCAAGGAATATTTATTTATAATTTCAACAGTTACTATATACATCAAATATAGGATCCTGCTGCCAGCTTGGTGTATTGTCTGAACTCACGAAGCATTAACTTATCAACTCTATGTACCATAACTGTTAAAACTATACCATTGGTTCAATCCATGGCTTCCAGAATTCACTCAAGGTGTTTAAATTAGCAGCTGGAGTTGTGATAATGAGGCAAGACAAGGATATGTATGTGTGTATAAATATAGGTATATAGTTCTATTTATCTCTATATAGATATAGATATTATCCTTTAGTGAATGATAGCTCCATCACCAAGTTTCTCATGTCATTGTGGACTGAAACCTGGAGTCATCGTCACCCTCAACACATCCAATGAATAATCAACTATTTTAGATTATAGTCCCCAAATGGCTCTCAAACCTACCCACTTTGTTCCTTCTTTACTACCTCGACTCTGGTCCAACCCTCCTCTCACCTGGCCCATTGTAATAATCCTTGATCTTTCTCTCCATATCTACTCCCAGTTTCAATACATTTTATGCACTCAGTACAGAGTGATCAAAAAGTACAGACCTGACCACATTATTCCCTGCTTGAAATATTTAATGGCCTCCCATTCCTCTTCAGTTAAAGATCAAAATCTTTAACATAGTCTCTTAGGCCAAATAACTCTAATTGGTCTCTGCCCACCTCTCCAACATCATTCTTTCTCTTGTTCTCTGCCCATGAGTCCTGTTTCTTTGAATATGCCATATTCCTCCTACTTCAGGGCCTTGGCATAAGCTTTTTTCTATTTGTTGAATTCTCTTTCTATATCCCTTCCCCACAGATTCCCTTTTGAAAAAAACACCTCTATTCATTATTGAGCTTTAGTTCAACTTTCATTTATTTGGTCAGTTCAAGCATGTATTAATTGTTTCTGTAACTAGTAGCAAGCAAGAGAGAGTTTGGGTAATCAGTTACTGGGTAGTTTTATGAAGCAAAGAAAACATTAATAGCAATTGGCATTGCATTATTGGAAGATATGATGAGTGGACCATGGCAAAATGCAAATAGATTATTAAAATTTCTCATACTAATAATTTTATAAATCATTATATGATTTCCTTCCAGCTGAGCTATATTAAATTCCCAATTCTTGCTGAGTAGTTTTTCCTAATGATTTCTATCCTGGTCAGATTCAAAAAATTTTTGTCCACTTTTTTTCCTTTTTCAAAATTCCAGTCTGGTATCCAGTTCAAAAGTTTTACCTTCCCTTGTGTAGGTTAGAACCATGACTCTAAAGGCTTGAAATGGAGGAAGGGACATCTTCTGATATCTCCTGACCTTCCCCTCTAAGACTGCCTCACATGGTTGGTTGTTTTATAACCCTCCTTGTGCACAAGATCACACACACTCAAGAGAACTTGGACATGTTCACTGACACACACATGCCTACTTCAGCCCCCTCTTCTGACTACATCCTACGAGTCTTCTGAGGTCACTTTTGTCATCCACTCACCACTTCCTGAGGCTTGATTCCTAACATCCCCTCCAGGCTTGGAACCTAATGTGATTGCCTCACCTGGGGCGAGGGTGGCAGGTAGGAGTGAAGGAGGAGTGTGTACACTGCCCACATGATGTGAATCCTGTCCATGTTGTCGTAAATGGCAGTATTTCATCTTTTCTTATGGCAGAGCAGTATTCCATTGTCTATACGAGGTCAGACAATTAAGTTCTTGAACTTATCCTAGAAAAAAGTGCTACATACCTCATGGCTGAATATTACTATGGTCACCTTCGAAGTACTCCCATTACGAAGCTATGCACTGACACCAGTGCCCAGTCCACCCTTAAAAGCAATTTTGGAATTATTTTTCTGGAATCGCCATCAGAAATGTCATAGTATTACTCTTGACTTCCTGAATGTCATCAAAATGTCTTCCTTTCAATATTTCCTTTATCTTCGGGTAAAGAAAGAAGTCATTGGGGGGCCTAGATTCAATGCAATTCCAATCAAACTACCAAGGACATTTTTCTCAGAAGTAGACCATATAATCCTAAAATTTATATGGAACCACAAAAGACCCCGAATAGCCATAGGAATCTTGAGAAATAAGAATAAAGTGGGCGGCATCATGCTACCTGACATCAAAACATACTACAAGTCTACAGTAATCAAAACAGTATGGTACTGGCATAAAAACAGATACATAGACCAATGGAATAGAATAGAGAGCTCAGGAATAAATCCATCCGTATATGGTCATTTCATCTATGACAATGGAAGCAAGAATTTACATTGGAGTAAAGATAGTCTATTTAATAAGTGGTGCTGGGAAAATTGGACTGACACGTGCAAAAAAATGAAAATGGACCACCTACTTACACCATATATGAGAACAAACTCAAAATGGATTAAAGACTTACATGTAAGACTTGAAACCATAAAACACCTAGAAGAAAACATAGGGAGTAAGTTTGTAGACAATACCCTGAGTAATATTTTTACTGATATATCCCCTTGGGAAAGGGAAATAAAAGAAAAAATGAACATATGGGGGGATTACATGAAACTTAAAAGTTTTTTCACAGCAAAGGAAATCATCAATAAAACAAAAAGGCAGCCTACTGAATGGGAGAAGATATTTGCCAATGATATATCTGATAAGGGGTTAATATCCAAAATTTATAAAACACTCATGAAACTCAACACCAAAAAAACAAACAACTCAATTAAAAAATGGGCAGAGGATATGAAGAGGCATTTCTCTAAAGAAGACATGCAGATGGCCAACAGGCATATGAAAAAATGTTCAACTTCACTGGTCAATAGGGAAATGCAAATATAAACCACAATGAGATACCACTTCACTCTGGTCAGAATGGCTATCGTTAATAAATCAACAAACAAGTGCTGGCGAGGTTGTGGAGAAAAGGGAACCCTGGTGCACTGTTGGTGGGACTGCAGATTGGTGCAGCCACTATGGAAGTCAGTACAGAGGTATCTCAGAAAACTGGAAATGGAACTACCTTATGACCCAGCAATTCCACTCTTGGGTAATCTACCCAGAAGAATCCAAGACACTAATTCAAAAAAAATATATGCACCCCTACGTTTATTGCAGCGCTATTTACAATAGCCAAGACTTGGAAACAACTGAAATGCCCATCGGTAGATGACTGGATTAAGAAACTGTGGTACATTTATGCAATGAAGTTATTACTCCGCTATAAAGAAGAATGAGGGCTGGCCAAGTGGCGCACTGGTTAAGAGCTGGTTTTGGGATGCCAGCGGCCCCAGTTCGGATCCCACATATGAGGGCCAAGGGCCAGTGATACTGACCTCTACAGCTAACAACAGCTCCACCTGGAGCTGGGCTGTGCGTGCTCCGGCGACAGTGTAGGCTGCAGCCTCTGCTGCAGTGGGCTGCCATAGGCTATAGTGAGTAGCCGGTAGCCAGCCGTGAGCTGCCAATAGCCAGGGTGAGCAACATCCAGAGGCCGGCAACCGATCTGCCTCATCTGGGAAGAGCACAATGACGATACCAACATGGGCCAGTGAAGCAACATCCTCTGCAACTAGACTGAAGAACAAGGAGACAGCAACTTGTCTCTTCGCCTTCCCCGATTCCCCAACGCTGTTCCCCTCCCCCAATTCCCCAATAAAATCTTTAAAAAAAAAAGAATGAAATCGTACCATTTGCAACGATATGGATTGACCTACAGACTATTATGTTAAGTGAAATAAGTCAGTCGGAGAAAGACAAATACCATATGATCTCACTTATATGTGGAATCTGAAAAACTGAATGAACAAGCAAAGTAAACGGAAACAGCCTCATAGATATAGAGGAAAAACTGATTGTTGCTAGTTGGGAGGGGGTTGGGGATGAGGGAGAAGGGGAAGGGATTAGACAGCATAAATAGGTAACTACAGTATTGTCACAGGGATATGAAAGACAATTCAGGGAATATAATAATGTTGTAAATATCTTGCGGGGTGTCAGATGGTCACATGTCTTGTTAGGGAGACCACTTCATGGATGGAGTAGAAGCTTGATCACTGCACTGTATACCTGAAAGTGATGTTGTGTAATATTGTATGCCAACTGTAATTGAATATATAGATAGTCACGGGATGTAGAGTATACTGTGGAAGGAAGTCAAAGGAATTGTAATAGATATGTATGATATGGGGGGGAGGAGTGGGGTGGCGAATTGGGGGAGGGGGATTGTCACTTGGAGGGGTAAAAAGTATAACGATTGCATTGTGTTTTACACCTGAAACTAATTTAAAAAAATGTTTATTTCACAATAAAATAATTAAAAAAAAGAAGTAATTGGGAGGTAGATCAGGTGAGTAGGGAGGGTGTTCCAATACAGTTATTTGTTTTCTAGCTAAAAACTCCCTCACAGACAGTGCCGTGTGAGCTGGTGCGTTGTTGTGATGCAAGAGCCATGAATTGCTGGCAAAAAGTTCAGGTCGTCTAACTTTTTCACACAGCCTTTTCAGCACTTCCACATAGTAAACTTGGTTAACTATTTGTCCTGTTGGTACAAATTCATAATGAATAATCCCTCTGATATCAAAAAATGTTAGCAACATCATTGCTTTGCAACAAGTTCGCAAACTTAATCATCAGACTTCACATATACCTCATCTTCTTTATCCAATCATCTGTTGAAGGACCCTCAGGTTGTTTCCATGTCTTGGCCACGGTAAATAAAGTGCAATTATTATGTTGAGTGAAATAAGTCAGGCAGGAGAAGTCAAGAATCATGAGACTTCACTCATATGTGGGATATAAACTGAAGGCAACAAAGAAACAAGACAAAGAAACAATTCATAGAAACAGACAATAGTTTTGTCGTTATCAGAGAGTAAGGGGGGTGGGGGGTGGTAGAAGAGGGTAAAGGGGGTCAAATATATGGTGATGGAAGGAGAACTGACTCTGAGTGGTGAGCACACAATGTGATATATAGATGATGTATTACAGAATTGTATACTTGAAACCTATGTAATTTTACTAACCATTGTCATCCCAATAAGTTTGATTTAAAAAAGGAAGAAAACAAAGATATAGCTCATTTCTTTTTAACATCAAATAACTTTCCATTGTCTGGAGGCACCACAGTTTATTTATCCATTCACCTACTGAAGGACATCTTGGTTGCTTCCAAGTTTGGCAATTATGAGTAAAGCTGCTATAAACATCTGAGTGCATGTTTTCATATGAACAGTTTTCAGCTCATTTGGGTAAATACCAATTTCTGGATTGTTTGGTAGACAATTACTTTTTGGTAGACGATTACCAGTTACTTTTATAAGAAACTGCCAAACTGTCTTCCAAAGGGGCTGTGCATCTCCCCCAGCAAGGAATGAGAGTTCCTGTTGCTCCACATCCTTGCCAGCCTTTGGTGTTGTCAGTATTTTGGCCATTCTAATACTGCAATTCAGACCAATTCCTAGGGACTTCACATTTTCTCCAAACTCCAAAGGGCCCCAGGCACCAAAAGGATGCACTACGTACTACTGGTAACAACAAAAACAACAAGAAAAATACTTCTCTATCTTGGAGTTATATATTTATGCCTGCCTCTACCTTATATAGTGAGCTCTGTAATAGTGGAATCCTATTCATCTCTATCTTCTTGGCTTACTGCTTTTACATAGGAACTAGAAAAATTAGACTTCCCCATAGTTCAGCTTTGGATGTTCTATTCTTAGACCAAACAAAGTGAATGCATATTCTTCTGAAATGTCTTATCTTTTCTAATTTCTTTTCACTTGACCATTTCATTCTGTTCACTCAAATCACCTTCTCTACTAACATTCGCCTGCTGAAATCTGACACATTTCATGAGGCACCACTTTAAACCCACTCACGAATTTCCCCTGAATACTTGCCTTCTTCACCTTTCCCTCTCCTGAATTACATGTCTACTCCCTTGAATTTCTTGTTCCATTCTTCCATGTTATAGATTTTTTTAGTACACTGGCTGTATCCCCTTTTCAAGGGGAGGTTCTGAGTTATCCTTATTAATTTATTAACTTGGTATATTGAGCTCAATCTCTGGTTAAAGAATAAATGAGGCAGAAAACTTGCAATGAGCTTTATTAGAGTTTGCTTTAATCTGGGGATGACGGATCTCTTCACCTTAGTGTAATGGAATAGGTTAAGAAATAAATGAATGGAAAATTGTACTTGATTTACATAGAATTTGTCATGGGGGTTAAATAACTTCCTGTATTTGTATCATAATCTTGAGGGAAAGTCACTGCATATGTCATTGGCTTTGGACGAGGTGGCTTTGTAATTTTTTTACGTGCTTCCAGTTCCACGATACGGAGGCAACAATATCTTCCATTTTCACATAGTACTTCACGTATTTCACTTACTTTGCATATTTTCCTGCAGTGTCCTTGTATGTATTCACCCCAGCATTTCTTAAGTTGTTCAGTTACTGTGCACATAAAGAACAATAGGCCACGGTCAGTGTTTGAGACTGAAAGGCAACTTTGGACATGGGGAGGATAGAGGATATTTGTAGGGATTAGACATATGAGAGATGCACAAGGCATATACCCGTAACGTCCTATGGAGGATGCCCTAAGAAGGTAAACCTCAGTGTTTATGTCTAACTGATCTCTCACATTTAGTTGCTCCAAGGTTTTGGGCTTCTAGCCAACATCTGTTGGACTCCACCGAGAGCATCAGATGTTGTTTGGGAAAATAAATGAGCTGAATCCTTGACTTCAGGCTATGGTACTATGCTCCGTCTGGGAACCTCAGCAAATCTGCCTTCATTTGAATGTTCCCAGGGTACTACTTTTTTTTTTCTTAAACCACTGCCCCACCTCTAATACCCAGAGAATAATATTTTTTTTTACTATGTATTTTTGTCTAAGTCAAACTATACTCTTGGGTTCTTACTACCATGGTCAAGAATAGCTTTCTTGTCCAGTCAGGTATTTTCTTTCCTCAATAATCTTCCTTTCCTGTTAATTCTTAGCACTGTACATTTTGGCCAATGCATACCTTCCTTTGGCTTCTATTTATCACAATAATCTTGGACTTGTTTTGTTCCTCTATGACTCCTCATTCTCCTTCTATCTCCAGAGGCAAGAATTCCTCTAATGTTGAGCCCCAGACCTTTGCTCATCTTGATATATATGCCTCATTTAGTGATCCTAAATTTTCAATGACCTAAAAGTTAGGATGTTCAAATTTTGGGTTCAGGGTTTGTAAAATCTCCTGGAAAAGACCCCAGATAATGAAGACTGAGAACAAAGATGATTCCTTCAAACCCAGGTTCTAGAACTCCTTTGCTTTTTAGGAGTTTAGGGAGCCAGGGACAAACCATTACTATTCCTATAATAAGAGACAAATGTAAGATATCTGGTTTTAAAGGAGGAAAGAAAAATAATTTTTAAATTTTTAGTATGTGTCAAGCCCTTAGATGCTTCACAAATGTTGTATCATTTAATAAAGCCCCTATAAGGCAGGTGTCGTTATCTCCACAAATGAGGAAACTGAGGTTCAGAGAGCCTTCACCATTTATCCCAAGTTGACAAACTGATAGTAGACATTGAAGGCATGTTTCTCAAACCTGACTCCAAAGTCTGTGCTTCTTCCACTATTCACACACTGTAGTGTGATATATATGTCTAATATATATATATAATGTATTAGTCTATTATATAATATATGTAATATATAATATATATTAGCCCGTTATATAAAATATATATCAGTCCATTATATATATATAATATATATATATATATATATATATATATATATATATTATATATATATATATATATATTAGACAACATGGTTGGGTGCCAGGGTAAAAATTGTATCCAAAGAAATAAGGGCATTCTTTTTTTTTTTACGTATGTTTTCTGTTTTTTTGTGTTTTTTTTTTGAGGGCAGTGTCACTGGCCCTCATATGTGGGACCCGAACCGGGGCCGCTGGCTTCCCAAGCCAGCACTTAACCACTGAGCCACTCGGCCGAAGGGCATTCTTACATATTGAGTTCATTTCTATAATGAGACCTTCCCCGAGGAAATTATGACCTGTTTTTAGCTCTGAATATATCTTTTTAAGAACAGTACCATGGTAGAAATCCTCAGGAAGAGAGAATATCTGATGACTTTGGGTAGACTTCAGCCATCCCTAGGGACCTATCTCCTTCTACTGTGAATTATGAAATTACCTTGGGTTCTTAGAAATACTCCATCCCATTGTTTGACTGAGTCCCTGGAAAACTCTGGATTACCTGTGGACTTCTGGAACAGCAGAATTGCAATGATCAGGAGGAACCTCATGGCCAGGCTTCCTGAAGGAGGTAGCAGCCAAAGCTTCTGATCCACTGAATTGCACACCATGTCACGTTCCTCAGGGTCTTAGATTCTTATGCACTGAACCAGAACAGTTGGTATGATATGAAGTGTGCCCCCAAACTTTCGAACTGTGGGGAAGTTGCATCACATGGGCAGGCACAGGAAATTTAAGGTCACCCACTTTACTCCCACGTGGAATGCAGAGACGCAGCATGTTCCATTCCATCACACCCGATGCCAATCTGTAGGCTGTGGACTGAAGAATCTGTGCTTTCTCTTATTTGGCTATCTGTCCAGCTGGACCAAGATAGACATATTCTCACTTCTAAGAATGAATGAGGTAAATATAAATAATGAAGCCTATTCCATTTACTGCATTCAGTTAAGTCTAGGATCTCTGGGTGACTATCACTTCAGTCAATCCAAATGGTAGCCAATTTTCATTCCCACATCCTTATAAATTTAATTATTCAAAGACAAGCAATATATAATGATGGAGGAATAATAGGATGACTACAATAAAAATTTCATTTAGAAACAGCAAAAGATGGGGAAAAGACAGTGATAATTTGCATAAAGCATCTTCCTCATCGACAATAATAGCAAGGTTTTTTTCCCTACCATCGTAGAGAATTCTTTAGTCAATTTGTTTTCTTTCTGTTCTGCTCTCTGTGAAGGTTTCCCTTGTTCATTGATCTGAGTGGCCATATCTTGGAGGAGGCTGGTGGGGGGGTGGTGGAATCTTCTGGGGGTCTGCTACTTTAGCAACACGTTTCCGATTAGTGCAGGTTTAGGAGATTGTATGAATGATTTTGTTACCCAGGCTTTGATTTCTATGGCATTATAACTCTTTTAAAAGACTAATAGGCTTCCTTTGAATTGCTTTCTGTCATTTTCATGTCTAAGACCGACCCAGAAATCCTTTTTTTAAAAAAATTTTTTTAAATTGGGGAATTGGGGGAGGGGAACAGCATTGGGGATTCGGGGAAAGGGAACAGACAAGTTGCTGTGTTTTTGTTCTTCAGTCTAGTTGTGGGGGACGTTGCTTCACTGGTCCATGTTGGTATCGTCATTGCGCTCTTCCCGGATGAAGCAGATGGGTCGCCGGCCTCTGGATGGTCGCTCACCGCAGCTATTGGCAGCTCACGCTGGCTGCCAGTCGCTCACTCTGGCTTCTGGCCACTCACTGCAGCCTATGGCAGCCCACTGCAGCAGGGGCTGCAGCCTACACCGTCGCCGGGGCTCGCAGCCCAGCTCCAGTCAGAGCTGCTGTTAGCTGTGGAGGGCAGTGTCACTGGCCCTCATGTGGGATCCGAACTGGGGCCGCTGGCGTCCCAGCCCAGCTCTTAACCAATGTGCCACTCCGCTGGCCCCAGAAATCCTTTTGAATCATGACAATTCGTCTTAGTTTCCAACCAGGGCACTGATATCGATAAAAATAACCTTGGGGGGGGGCAGTTATACCATTTCTATAGCCTATAACCTCTCACTCAGCCTCTGACTGTATGCAATTCAATACAATAGCCTCTGGACAGTGTAGATGAACTGATTGACATTGGTCACTATGAATTTATAGTGGCATCAAAGTATGTTTTTGTATAATGCCCCCAGCAACTCTTGGCTCTGTAAATACCGGTTGTGGGGTGCTCAAGGCATTAAATGACTAAAAGAAGAGCAACAGGGCAGGCCGAGTGGCTCAGCTGGTTAAGAGTTGGATTAGAGCACGTGCTCTGAGCAACAGGGCTGCCGATTTGATTCCCACATGGGCCAGTGACACTGCGCCTGAGCTGAGCTGTCCCTGAGCTGCCAACAGGTGGCAGGATGGCTCAGTTGGTGTAACAACAAGATTGCCTGTTCCATGGTGGGCTACACCCACCCGCAACTAAGACTGAACTTGGCACCTTGAGCTGAGCTGCCGTCCGGATGGCTCAGTGGATAGGGCGTGCACTCTTAACAACAAGGCTGCTGGTTCGACTCCCGCATGGAATGGTGGCTACATCCACCCCCAACTAAGATTGAACACAGCACCTTGAGCTTAGAGTCCAGGAGCTGCTGACAGGAAGCCTGATGGCGACTGGCGCCCTCCACAATGAAGACTGAAGAACAACAACTTGGCTGGTCCCCTTCCCCAATTCCACAACACTGTTCCCCTTCCCCAACTCCCCAATAAAATCTTAAAAAGAAATAAAATAAAATAAAAAATAAAATAAAAGAAGAGCAACAAAGGAGTCCTAATTATTGGCTAGAGAATTACTGAAGTAAACCATGGACTCTATTCTTGATAGGGAGAGAAATATAAACAGGGTGGGGCTGATAAATTGATCTTTGAAGTTTGAAGATGAGTTTATTTATATTAACAACTTGTATTGCCCGTGCTATGGGGAGAACATTTTATATCTAACCTGCACTGTCTTCTTCACCAACTCCTTGATTAGAAAACTCACAGTCCTCTGTCCCACAGATAACAAACATTAAGACTGTATCTTAGAAAAAGTGGTATCTCTCTACTCCCACTTCAATAATCTGTGCTCTTATATGTATGTGGACGTCTTTTCTGTCCCCTGCTGCCAGAGAATCTATGAGCCTAGATCTCCTAGATGGATCCCATAGAGAGTCTTCTTTTCCCTCATATCCCCTTAGGGCTTAAAAAGTAGGTGTGCCCATGAATGAGCAAGATGGGATGAATAAAGAACATGATGTTTCTTAGTGAGGAAGAAATCATCAATCAGTACATACTGTTAAATCTAAGGACCTCAAAGCCCACTGGGACTTTTAAAAGTACAAATTGGTTTTTTTTTTCTTTGAAAAGGAAGAAGTAAAACAGCTATTTGCATATGACACAATTGTTTATGTAGAAATTTCTAAGGAACTTACAAAAAATAACTTTTTAAATTAATATATTTTATTATTAGTTTCAGGAGTACAAAACAACATAGTGATTAGACATTTACACACCTCACAAATTGATAACCCCAACACTTAGTTATCACAAAGTGATAACCCCATCTGACACTGTACAGAGCTATTACAATATTATTGACTATATTCCCTATGCTGAAAGTACAAATTATTTTAACTTACTACTTATAAAAGGACATAAGTATAATAAATTTCTGGATAATTCATTCACCAAGTTCCAATGAGTTGAAGAGTTACGAGAACAAATTTCAATTGATCATTGTACAACATGGAGTTTAGGGATGCCGATCTCCTGCACAGTAAAAAATCTGCATATAATTAAGTATTTGATTATTTAAATGGCTCAGCCAGGCAAGTTGTGTTTGTTTGAAATATTTTTCTTTTTCTTTTAATGTCAATTAAAAACAATATTTAAAAATAGTTTTGGGGTGACTAATGA
The DNA here is from genome assembly GCA_033961575.1 of Aselliscus stoliczkanus. Taxonomy (NCBI): domain Eukaryota; kingdom Metazoa; phylum Chordata; class Mammalia; order Chiroptera; family Hipposideridae; genus Aselliscus; species Aselliscus stoliczkanus. Next base: position 24,207,470 of record CM066738.1, on the reverse strand, counting down.
GCTCAGTGGTTAGAGTGTGATGCTGATAACACCAAGGTTTCGGTTCAATCCCCACATGGGCCACTGTGAGCTGCACTCTCCTTAAAAGAGTCAACTATGCCATTGTAGCATGAAAGCAATGTGTAACCAATGGCCATGGCTGTTCCCCAATAAAATAAAATAAAAATAGTTTTATTGTGTGGCATGTGCTTTCTTAACAAGAATTAGGAAATGCAAAAGCAAAGAGAAGAACAGAAATAACCATCAGCATTACTACTATCTAAAGAAAACATCTGGAAACATGTATCTAAAATTTTTCCTTAATAGAATGAAAATAGCTTTATTGTTTAACCCAAATATCAGCTTATGGGATTTTCCTAATTAACAGGAAAGATGTAGTAACATTGTCTCATGCTTCCGCCAAATGCATGATGTTTGAAAGTCTAGGGTCTTTCAAACATCTGCCATTTCCAGAGATGTTTACATTCTTAGGGATATACTAGCCTTCAGAATTCTCTGCCTTGGTACACTAACTCTGAGTTACACCATATCCACCATCCCTGGTGCAAAACTATCCCATAACTTCCAACAAAAATAAAATCACACATGCTATTTTGGAATTTATCAGAATTTATACAAGAGTTTGGGAAGGAGGATTATTGAGTAGGTGATTACCTGGAGTAACACAATCAACTTTCAAAATGACGGGAAGACATCATTGATATTAAATGAAATTCCTTCATCCAATGAATGGTGAGTTCTCTTGACTTTACCTAATCTGAGCTTTTCAGTAGCTCACTGGCTTTTAAAATTGTTTTTCTCTTTTCTGTCTCTTCCACTCAAAGTTTCTTTTCAAAATTGCCCCAGGCACTTTTGTATATTGTGGAATAGTTTTTGATGTATACTGGCTATATAAATATTTCCTTGGCATTAATTCCTAGAGGCTGATTTGATGGATTAATGGACAAGACATTCGTAAGACTTTTGGAAAATATTGTCAATTTGGTTTTCAAAGTGGTTGTATTTCATTTCTTTTTCTACTCTCTTTTTCTTGCAGACTTTTCCAGGGCAGGTTTTATTGGTGAAACCGGTTCAGACCAATCAGGGTATAGGGCTTCTGTCAGAGGACTTCAGCGTGTGTCACTGATTCTTCATAACACCATATTACATATGCCCAATCCAATTCTGAAGCAGCAACATTAAGAACTAGAATGAGTTTAATGGAATGATTTCTCAAGCCTGGGTAAGCTGTTCTTATGGATAAGGGCTAATTATGAAAGAACCATAAGAGCTGCTCCTTTCATCATATAATTGAGTTTTCTCTTAGTGTAGGTAAGTACCGCACTTATGTCTAAGCAAAGAGTTTCCCTGCCTGGGCCCTATGCTTTGGAGAGCCTTATTCTGGCCTTCATCTGGCTGCATCCCTCCTTGTAGTCAAAATGTCATGGAGGCCAAAGAGATATATTAACCTTGTCACTGCTTTATCCATCTAGATTGTGCTCCAGGTAACTGAGACCCAGAATCCATACCCAAACGATCTGTAGCCTCCTTCCCAAGTCAGTATGTCCCTTCATGTGTCTTTCCAAAGCCCCTCACAATGTGGGAAAGAAATAGGGAGGGCAATAAAGAGAATCAAGCTGCAGGATGGAATCTGGAGCCCTGAGTTTGGCTTTCTTTGTGATGCCATCTTCCAGGCTTCAAAGAACCTGAAAGTATAAAACTTGAACTTGGTTTTCCAGATATATGTGTCTAGGTAAGAGGATAGAGTGTATTTTATTTAGTAATTTGTGACTGTGATTTATAATTTTTAAGTACTTCTGGTATGTGGGCCTCCATTTGCATTGGCTCCACCAATGTAAGAGTGTTCTTGCAAGAGAATTTTCCTCTTTGATTTACATGGCTCATTTAAAAAAATTTTTTTTTTTTTAAAGTATAGTATATAAGCAGTTTTCCTAGGTAGTTTCAAGAAATGAGGCAGTAAAGTTTCAGGATATAGAATCAACATAGAGAAATCAGTTACATTTCTAAACAATAACAACAAAACATCTGAAAAAGAAATAAAGAACACTATCCCATTCACAGTAGCATTAAAAACAACAAAATACTTAGAAATCAATTTATCCAAGGAAGTAAAAGATTTGTACAGTGAAAACTACAAGACCCTGATGAAAATAACTGAAGAAGACACAAACAAATGGAGCGACATCCTGTGGCTATGGAAGCCTTTCATTTTGTTGTTTCTTTTGCTGTGCAGAAACCCTTTAGTTTGATGTAAGCCCACTTGTTGAATTTTTGCTGTTGTTGCTTGTGCTTTTGGTGTCATATCCAAAAATCATTGCCCACATCAATATCAAGGAGCTTCTTACAATGGAATACTACTCAGCCATAAGAAAAGATGATATACTGCCATTTGCAACAACATGGATGGATCTTGAGATTATCATGCCAAGCAAAATAAGTCAGAAAAAGTCAAGAACCATATGACTTCATTCATATGTAGGATATACAACTGAAAGCAGCAAACAAATAAGACAGACAAACACAAACAAAAACTTGTAGACACAGACAACATTATAATGGTTACCAGAGGATAAGGGGCAAGTGGGGATGGTGGAAGAGGGAAAAGGGGGTCAAATATATGGTGATGGAAGGTGAACTGACTTTGGGTGATGAGCACACAATTAAATATGTAGATGATGTATTATAGAAATGCACTTTTTTTTTTTTTTTTAAAGATTCTATTGGGGAATTGGCAGAGGGGAACAGCGTTGGGGAATCGGGGAAGGGGAACAGACAGTTGCTGTCTTTTTGTTCTTCAGTTTAGTTGCGGAGGATGTTGCTTCACTGTTGGTATCGTCATTGCGCTCTTCCCGGATGAGACAGATCGGTCGCTGGCCTCTGGATGTCGCTCACCGCGGCTATTGGTAGCTCACTCTTGGCTGCCAGCTGCTCACGCTGGCTGCAGGCCACTCACTGTAGCCTATGGCAGCCCACTGCAGCAGGGGCTGCAGCCCACACCATCACCAGGGCTCACACAGCCCAGCTCCAGGTGGAGCTGTTGTTAGCTGTAGAGGGCAGTGTCACTGGCCCTCATGTGGGATCCGAACCGGGGCTGCTGGCATCCCAAAACCAGCGCTTAACCAATGCGCCACTCGGCCGGCCCCAGAAATGCACTCTTGAAGCTTATATCATTTTACAAACCAATGCATCCCAATAAATGTAATAAAAATAAAAAAATAAAACTGAATCTGATAGTTAAAAAAAAAAAAAGAAAGACAACCTACACAATGGCAGAACATATGTGCAAACCATATGTCAGGTAAGGGATTAAAGCCAAATATATGAAGAACTCATACAACTGAATAACAAAAATACCCAATTTTATTAAAAAAATAGGCAGAAGAACTAACAGATAAACAGTAAAACAGCAAATGGAAACCATTCAATATCAGTAATTACTTTAAATGTAAATGGATTAATCTCTCCAATTGAACAACAGATATTGGCAAAATAGATTTTTTAAATTAGTTTCAGGCGTACAAAACAATACAATAGTTATTCTTTCACCCCTTACAAAGTGACAACCCCCCTGCCCCATCCACTGTCACCCTACTCCTGATATCATACTTATCTATTACAATTCCATTGACTCCATTCCCACGCTATATTCCACATCCCATGACTATATATGTGATAAATTATAGTTGACATCTAATATTATTCAGCAGCAACTTCAGATGTACAGTGCAGAGGTCAGGCCTCTACACCATCCATGAAGTGGTCTCCCTAACAAGACATGAGTCCATCTGGTCCCCTAAAAAATATTTACAACATTGTTGATTATATTCCCCAAACTGTCTTTTCTATCCCTGCAGCAATATTGTAGTTACCAATTTATGTTGTTTTGTTCCTTCCCCTTCTCCCTCATGCCCACCCCCATCCCATCTAGCAATCATCAGTTTTTCCTCTGTGTCTCTAAGACTATTTCTGTTTACTGTGCTCATTTATTCAGTTCTTTAGATTCCACATATAAGTGAGATCATATGGTATTTGTCTTTTTCTGACTGACTTATTTCACTTAGCATAATGTTCTCTAGGTCCATCCACATCATTGCAAATGGTATGATTTTTTTCTTCTCTATAGCTGTGTAATACTCCATTGTGTAAATGTACCACAGTTTCTTAATCCAGTCGTCAACCGGTGGGCATTTTGGTTGTTTCCAAGTCTTGGTTATTGTAAATAGTGCTGCAATGAACATAGGGATGCATATATTTTTTTCGAATTAGTGTCTTGGGTTTTTCAGGATAAATATCTAGGAGTAGAATTGCATGACTGTAAGGTAGTTCCATTTTCAGTTTTTGTTTTTTTTTAAAGATTTTATTGGGGAATTGGGGGAGGGGAACAGACAAGTTGCTATCTTTTTGTTCTTCAGTCTAGTTGCGGAGGACGTTGCTTCACTGGCCCATGTTGGTTTCATCATTGCGCTCTTCCCGGATGAGGCAGATCAGTTGCCGGCCTCTGGATGGTCGCTCACCGTGGCTATTGGCAGCTCACGTTGGCTGCCGGCCACTCACTGTAGCCTATGGCAGCCCACTGCAGCAGGGGCTGCAGCCTACACTGTCGCCAGGGCTGGCACAGCCCACCTCCAGGGGAGCTGTTGTTAGCTGTAGAGGGCAGTGTCATTGGCCCTCATATGTGGGATCCGAACCGGGGCTGCTGGTGTTCCAAACCAGCTCTTAACCAATGCGCCACTCAGCTGGCCCCCATTTCCAGTTTTTTGAGATACCTCCATACTAACTTCCATAGTGGCTGTGCCAATTTGCAGTCCCACCAACAGTACACCAGGGTTCCCTTTTCCCCACAACCTCGCCAGCACTTGTTGTTTGTTGATTTATTGATGATAGCCATTCTGACCGGAGTAAGGTGGTATCTCATTGTGGTTTTTATTTGCATTTCCCTAATGATCAGTGAGGTTGAATATTTTTTCATATGCTTGTTGGCCATCTTTAGAGAAATGTCTCTTCATATCCTCTGCTCATTTTTTTAATTGGGTTGTTTGTTTTTTTGACGTTGAGTTTCATGAGTGTTTTATAAATTTTGGATATTAACCCTTTATCAGGTACATCATTGACAAAAACCTTTCCCCATTCAGTAGGCTGCCATTTTGTTTTATTGATGGTTTCCTTTGTGAAAAAGCTTTTAAGTAGATTTATAAAAAACCCAAAACATGATCCAACTATATGTGCCTAAGAGAGACTCACTGTATTTTTATTTATTTTTTATTACTTTCCAGTGTACAAAGCAACATAATAGTTAGACATTTACACTGCTCACAAAATGATAAGACCCCTCCCCCAAGCTACTACCCCTCTGACATCATATATAACCGTTACAATATTCCTGACTATCTTCCTTATGCTATACTCCCCCTTCCATTAATATATATATACACACACACACACACATACACACACACACACACAAAGCAACATAATAGTTAGACATTTACACCGCTCACAAAGTGATAACACCCCCTCCCCCAAACTACTACCCCTCGAATATCTTTTTTTTTTTTTTTTTTTAAAGATTTTATTGGGGAATTGGTGGAGGGGAACAGCGTTGGGAAATCGGGGAAGGTGAACAGACAAGTTGCCGTCTTTTTGTTCTTCAGTTTAGTTGCGGAGGATGTTGCTTCACTGTTGGTATCGTCATTGCGCTCTTCCCGGATGAGGCAGATCGGTCGCTGGCCTCTGGATGTCGCTCACTGCGGCTATTGGCAGCTCATGCTTGGCTGCCAGCCGCTCACGCTGGCTGCGGGCCACTCACTGTAGCTTATGGCAGCCCATTTGCAGCAGGGGCTGCAGCCCACACCATCACCGGGGCTCGCACAGCCCAGCTCCAGGTGGAGCTGTTGTTAGCTGTAGAGGGCAGTGTCACTGGCCCTCATGTGGGATCCGAGCCGGGGCCGCTGGCATCCCAAAACCAGCGCTTAACCAATGCGCCACTCCGCCGGCCCTCGAATATCTTATATAACTGTTACAATACCCTTGACTGTCTTCCTTACGCTATACTTTCCTCCCTTCCCCCTCCTTGACTACATATGAGGTCTGACAATTAAGTTCGAAAACTTGTTACAACAATGTTCTAAACTTTTTTTGATATTGGGGGGATTATTCATTAAGAATTTGTACCAACTAGACAACCAGTTAACCAAGTTTACTATTTGCAAGTGCTGAAAAGGCTGCATGAAAAAGTTAGACCACCTGAACTTTTCGCCAACAATTCATGGCTCTTGAATCACGACAATGCACCAGCTCACACAGCATTGTCTGTGAGGGAGTTTTTAGCTAGTAAACAAATAACCGTATTGAAGTACCCTCCCTACTCACCTGATCTGGCCCCCAATGACTTCTTTCTTTACCAGAAGATAAAGGAAATATTGAAAGGAAGATATTTTGTTGACATTCAAGACATCAAAGGTAATCTGATGACAGCTCTGAGGACCATTCCTGAAAAAGAGTTCCAAATTGCTTTGAAGTGTGGGCTAGGTGCTGGTATTGGTGCATAGCTTCCAAAGGGGAGTACTTCAAAGGTGACCATAGTGATATTCAGCAATGAGGTATGTAGCACTTTTTCTAGGATGAGTTCCGAACTTACTTGTCAGATCTTGTGTGATTGCCGTTGTAGCACTTATACTTCTATCATATCGCATAATTATCATTCCTTTTTTTTTTTAAAGATTTTATTGGGTCATTGGGGGAGGGGAACAGACAAGTTGCTGTCTTTTTGTTCTTCAGTCTAGTTGCGGAGGATGTTGCTTCACTGGCCCATGTTGCTATGGTCATTGTGCTCTTCCCGGATGAGGCAGATCGGTCGCTGGCCTCTGGATGGTTGCTCACCATGGCTATTGGCACCTCACTCTGGCTGCTGGCCGCTCACGTTGGCTGCCGCCCACTCACTGTAGCCTCTGGCAGCCCACTGCAGCAGGGGCTGCAGCCTACATCATCCAGGTGAAGCTGTTGTTAGCTGTAGAGGGCAGTGTCACTGGCCCTCATATGTAGGATCTGAACCGGGGCCGCTGGCATCCCCAAACCAGCTCTTAAGCAATGTGCCACTTGGCCGGCCCTATCATTCCTTTTTCATAGTGGGAATAACTAAGATGAAGTCTCTAAGCAGGTGTGAGATCTGTAATACAATGTTGTCTATAATCACAATACTGTGCATTCGGTCTTCAGGGTTTATTTATCTATTAGTTGCACTAGTTAGTTTATACTCTACAACATCTCCTGAATTCCATCATCTCAACAATTCTTTCTTCTTTTTTTTAATCCATCTAGCCACTCTGTGCCTTTGACTGATGAATTCAATCCATTCACGTTTAGAGTAGTTATTGTAATGCACGGCTTACTACTGCTATTTTATCTATTGCTTTCTGGTGTTTTTGTATTTCCATTGTTTCTTTTCTCATCTGTTTCTGCCTACTTTTGTAAATTGGTGATTTTTCTGGGCTGGTATGCTCTGCTTCCCTTTTTAAAAAAAATCTTTTGTGAATCTTCCTTAGAATTTTGCTTTGTGGTTACCATGGGCTTACATGAAACTTCTCATAAACCAAACAGTCCATTTTATGCTGATAGCAACTTATCTTTGTGTTCTTATAAAGGTTCCACCCTTTTTCTTCTCCCCTTTTATTTGTTTGTTTGTTTATTTATTTATTTATTTATTTATTTTGAGGGCAGTGTCACTGGCCCTCATATGTGGGACCCGAACCGGGACCTCTGGCCTCCCAAGCCAGCACTTAACCACCACGCCACTCGGCCAGCCCTCCCCTTTTATATTTTTAATGTCACAATTTACCTCCTTTTATGTTGTGTATTTATTAAGAGATTATAGTAGCTATAGTTTTTTAATACTTTTTTCCTTTCACCTTTATACTGTAGTTAACTGGTTAAAACACTATCCTACTTTAGAAGTAGAGTTTTCTAAACCTGATCATATACTTTTTTGCCTTTACCAGTGTGTTGTACACTTTCATATGTTTTCATGTTACTGATTAGCATCTTTTCATTTCAGCTTGAAGAATTCCAATCAGCATTTCTTGCAAGGCAAGTCTAGTGGTGATGAACTCCCTCAGTTTTTGTTTGTGTAGGAAAGTATTTCTCCTTCATACCCAAAGGATAGCTTCGCTGGATAGAGTATCATCAGTTGGCAATTTTTATCCTTCAACACTTAATATGTCATTCCACCATCTCCCAACCTGTGAAGGGTTTCCTTTGAGAAACCTGCTGATAGCCTAATGGGGTTTCTTTTGTAACTTACACTCTTTTTTCCCTGGCTGCTTTAGGATTCTTTCTTTATATTTGATTTTTGATAGTTTCATTGTAATGTATCTTGGAAAAGGTCTTTTTCCATGGAGATAATAGAGTGATCCATTAGCTTCATGAACTTAGATGTCCAAGTCTCTTCCCAGGTATGGGAACTTCTCAGCTATTATTTCTTTAAATAAACTTTCTGTTTCCTTCTCTCTCTGCTTCTTTTGGGATCCAGATCATTCGGCATTGTTTGTAGTGCTCATTCTGAGTACTATAAGGCTATGCAAAATGACAAGCTAAGGAGGTAGAAGTCAGCTTTGAGGATATCTTCAGGATTAGCATGAGATGGTTAGATATGATATAGCCTTAGAAGCAGGCAGAACTGCTTTTGATAAGTAATTGTGTTTGTGTAAGACCCACTTCCTCCACAAATCTCAGAATTTTCATATTTTATGTGGGAATAACTTAATACCTCACTAAGCTTATATGTCTTAGAGTTTCTATGGGTTCCAGAGACTGTGATGTTCTATACACCTTAGCTTTTTTTTTTAAAAAAAAACAACACAAATCTAATGGGGAACAGTGTGTTTTCCCCAGACCCATCAGTTCTAAGTCAAGTCGTTACCTTCAATCTAGTTGTGGAGGGCACAGCTCACTGACCCATGAGGGAATCGAACCAGCAATTCTGGTGTTATGAGCACTCTGCTCCAACCAACTGAGCCAACGGGCTGCCCTACCTTAACTTTTTAAATTTTTAGAGCGATTTTAGGAGGTAGATGTACAACATACATTTTATCAATGAAAAATTGAGGTAGAGGCCACACGATGAGTAAAAGCAGTGAGGAAAAAACTAGATGTAACCCTAGATATGCGTTGCTCCAGTTTCTTCAGCTTTAACCATGCTATAATATGATGCTTTTGTTTAACGAGGTTGCGCAGCAACATGCTTGGCCCATGGTGGGTTCTCATACAGTGAAGGTCCCTTTTCTCCCCCAAACCCCCAAACAGGGAAAGGTTATTTGCCATCTCAGTTCAAGCATGGGATGAAGGAGGCAAGAAGACAGGAGGGTAAAGCTTCAGGCTGCAGCACTAAGGTCACATTCCTTATTTGTAATTTCAGTGCTCATAGCTCTAAGGTGTTTCCAAAGTAGTGATCAAGGTGATTACTGAGAAGAAAGCACTGTGAGTTCTACCAGGAGCTTTTATAACTCCACCTGGCCATTCAAAGAGATCCTATAATCCTAACCTCTGCATAGTAATGAAGTTCCCCCAGGTGAACCATGGCTTATCATCACCATTACCCTTGTAGAGCAGTGATGGCCCAGTGGGCAGGGCCCTCAGGAAATGTGCCTTTCTGCTCTTCACCCAAGAATCAACAAACTGCTAGCTAAGTCCCTACGATGGGGGTAAAATTGAATATACTACTCTAGCAAGCCTCCAAGTAGCCTGAGTGACAGTAAATATTGTCCCTATTCTTCCAGTTCATAAACTTAGGCTCAAAGATGGGAAATCAATTATCTACAGTCCAAGACTGAATGCTACATGGTGGGACCATGAATGACCTCATATATGTCTGATTCTAAAGCTCATAATTTTTTCTACTATACTCCTCTGCTGAATTGGCCCAGCTCTGTCCTCCCACCTCCCTGTGAGAGTTCTCCAGTTATACCTACATGATAGCCTTGAGTATACAAGTCAATGAAGTCCTACTAGTCTGGTCCACCTACCCCTCAAATCTCTCCTGCTAGGTAATGACATAGTGCATAGATGCGTCTCTTGCAGGAGGCCTATTTCCTGGAGAAGAATAAAAGAAAGTGAGATTTCAGTAACATCCAGACATCTTCTAGTCCCTCAAGAACCCCTTTGATTTATTTGACAAGCATTAATATAGAATCTAGATAAGGGATGAGAGGAGAAAAATAAATAGAAAAAATTTTTTCCTGGAATGAAATTTCCACGTTCAATAGTGGAGAAAATATAGAAGTAAACACATAGAATATGATGTGATATGATGACAAATTCTGGATAAGCCATAATAATAGAGAATAAGAAGTGGTGGTAGTTCCCTTTTGGGTGAAATAGTGTGGTTACCAATGTCCTCTGGAAGATAATAAAGATCTTTCCAGGCAGGAGTAAATGGAGAGAGATGATTACATACAATAACTGAAATCCCAAAGCCATCCAGTGAGTGCAAATCAATCGCACGTAAGTGTGTGAGGCAGCAGTGTAGGATGTGTTGTGGGAGAGTGATAGGAGACAAAAGTGGAAATATAATCCAGGGTCTGAACATGAACAACAAAGTCTCAACTGAAATGTTGGCTAGAGTGATGTGGCAATAATACCAGAGAGGATTTTACTTAGTAGATGTGTGTCAGTAAAATACCTCTGGCTATCAATATAGAGGATGACTGAGTATATGTGTGTAAGGAATGCAGAGCGATCAATGGGAAGGCTATTGCAATAACCCCAGAGCAAGTCTTGAGGGCTGAAGCTTTACACTAGCAATGCAAAGAGAGGTCATGTCGCATATTAAAGTTGGTAGATACACACAGACCTATCAGCAGCTAGATGAGGGATCAAGAGAAGAAGGAAAAGGATTCTGTGTTGACACTCATGGACTTGTGTTTTATAGTGGAGATAAATCTTCCACCAACATTTTCTCCCACTTTTAAGTCTCCACACTAAATCTTTGGCCTCTAATGAGGTCAAAGGTGAAGCTGACCCTACAAGGCATAAGCTAAGATCATGGTTTTAGAATAAGAAGGATATCAGCAGGACAAGGGTGAGGAGAAAGACATTCAATCCAACCCTATCAATTCGTAAGTGAACAAACCGAGACTGATAAAGACAAACACGGCCACTATGGGTGTCCAGAAAGTGAAGGGACCCACATTTCCTAATCTCCCTCATCTTCCAAATACCAAGGAAGTGGGCCTGAGGCACAGGTGGATGACTGTCATGCACCATATCTCTTACTGGAAGATCTCTTAAGGGAAAAATCTTACAGCTCAAGGTGAGTGTCTATCCCAGTCTTCAGGTCACACCTGAGCTTTGATCCTATCTAAATTGTAATCCGTGATTGAGGATTTTCAGGGAGAAGAGAAAATTGGACATCAACGTGTAGTGTGACAGGATGCTCTTAGTAGTCAGTTAAGTTAGTTCCAGTTCTAATGCGTACACATCAAGCTACTTCTTCTCTGAAGTGAGATCATAATACGTACATTCTGAGGTTGTTCTAGGAAATCTAATAAGATCAATGACTCTCTAAACACTTTGTAGGAATGCTTTTGTATCGTTAACCACTTCAAAAATACATAGGAAATGCCTTCAATATGTAGAAGGAGGCCTTCACTCATTCCAGATGATAGGCCAGTGGTTCTCCAAGTGTGGTCCCTGAAGAGGATGCATCAGCACCAGCTGGTACTTATTATGAGCAATGCGAATTCTCAGGCTCCTCCACAGAATCAGAAACTGGAGATGCGCCCCAGAAATGCATTTTAGCAGTCCCTCCAGGTGTCTCTGATAAACTTTAAATTTTGATAATGACTGCCACAGGCAGACAGTGGACCAGTGGGCTGGAAAAGGTCTTCAAGGATGACACCATTTGTGTCCATTTGTCCTGAATGGGTGTTTTGGACTAACCCTTGCTTGTGCCTGGCTATCTTATTTGCATCCCTACCCTGGAACCTTGGGTGCCATGGAGATGAGATGCCCTTCCAAACACTGTTGAAAGGAGAGAGAGTGGAAAGGAGCCAGTAGACCGACACCAAAATAAGGCCCTTTGCTTTAATGAACCAGGAATCTTATGTCAGGAGACAGAGGCTGGAACGCTCAAGAACTACCGGTAGCAAGGGACAACATCGTGGACATTGCCACCGGGGTCTTCGTCATCTGTGTCATCACCATTCGGGTCGCTGTCGCCATGGTCTTCTTCACTGTGGTCGTCGCCACCGGGGTCTGAGCCACCGGGGTCTGAGCCACCGGGGTCTGAGCCACCGGGGTCTTAGCCATCGGGGTCTTATCCACCGGGGTCAAGGGCGCTCGGGTCCCCGCCGCTGGGGTCGCTGCTGCTGAAATTGACCCCATCATGGTTGTCATAGTTCTTGCAGTTCCTCCTGCAGCTGTAGTCTTCAAGTTGTCACCACAGATGAGAGGATAAAGCTCTTTGCCAGGCAGGATACAGCACAGTTTTTCCTTGGGGCACATGGAAGTAGGAGGCTGTATATGTAACTCTCCATTTTTGCACCTTTTCCTGCAATTTCCATATCTGTTTGCACACTTTTTCAGAAAAAAATTGCCTGTATAAAGGAATTATATACATCATTTAGACCAGAGGTCTGTCACAAATGATAAAAATAACAGTGGTTTTTGGAACACTGATTATTCAAGTCCCTTTCCAGCTGCTTGGTTATACTCTTCCTAATCATGAAAACTTGCTCTGAGGATTAAATGAGATTTTATAAACATATACCTACAGAATTTTTATGTATGTATGAGCCTGTCTGAAACCAAAATTCTGCATATAAACACGTGCCAGGTGTCTATTTCCCATTATTTTACATGGGAAAATATATAACACATTATTATGAGTATGAAACTCCAAACCAATTTTAGAATATGTAATTACAGCACACATTAACATCTAAATAGAAGTTGAAAAGCTATCATTTTAAAATATGAAATGCTCAAATTATCTCACTGTTACCTAAACACACATGGCTTTTATTGATGCTTGGTGAGATTTTCAAATTATCTTTACATGTTTCTGAAGTCCTACAAATTGTATTTAAATGTAACTCTACATTTATCTTATACATTGTCTTGTTAAATATAAACATAATTTTTTACTTGTATCTATATGTAGAAATACATATATAGCTGTACCTATATAATATTGAGATATAAATACATTCTACAGAATTTTGGAACTAAAAAACCAAAAGCCTTGGTGAATAATGAATAATCCTGAGTGGGTTAATCTTGGATAATTCTTGGAATATGTTCATTAGGGAGACATTCCACATGATGTGGCTGTGTATGTGTACATGTTATATAAACATATTTAAAAATCTTCTTGTCACATGGTATGACACCTAGAAGGCCCTAAAGAGATGTTGGAACTCTTTCTTACCTTGTTCTGCATTGCTCAACTCATCCCTCTATTCAACCAACAAATATGTAGTGAGTGCCTACTACATCAAGAACTCTGCAAGATGATGGGAATAAACAATGAACAGAAAGACAAGGTCTGAAAGTCTTATATTGGGGAGGGGAAGAAAGAAAATAAACAAGTAAATACATAAACAAAATGACTACAGATTGTGATAAGTGCAACAAATTAAAAAAATAATGTGATGTAGAAGAGAGAAAGTGAATAGAGCAATCAATCATTTCTGAGTTCTGACTAGTACCACTCCTATTATCTCTTATCAGATGTTTAATGCTCCTCTGAGGATTAAATGAAATTTTGCATACCTACTATTTATGTACAAACGTTGGTCCCTAGATCTCTGTATGGGCCTCTCACTCCTAAAGTCAGAATTCTGCATGGGGCCACTAAGGAAATGACCCCTCAGGAGATGACATTCAACCCTAGACATGAAGGATGAAAGTGTGAAGATCTAGAAGAGAATGCAAAGAAGAAGGAATAGCGTATGCAAAGGCCCTGAGCAGAGGAACCTGATATTTCTGAGGAATAGAAAGATTGCTTGACTTCTTTGTTTTCATGATTTCTCTTAGTCTGTCTCCTCTGTTTCTTCTTTTGTATCTGCCAGAGCTCTCCATAATGGTCCTTGGCCACTCCCTCCCCAATCCTCTTCTTTCTCACTACCCCAAACATCTCCATGGAGATAACATTCAAATATTTTTCTTCAGCTCTTCAGCTGGGATATGGGAATGGAAACCTCAGATCAAGTTTCCTTCTTTTCCATCCTGATTTCTGTGAGCCCTGGCATTTTGTTGATTCTTCTTTTAAATGCCCTTTCTAAGGGTTGCATTTCTAATGCCTTTAAATGTTGGATTAGACTTGGATAGTCTTACAGAATAATTCTGAATTGTTTCTAGAAAGGGAACTGAGGGGTTTTCTCAAGCCCTTTGTTTTAAGAGAGAGACACCCTGCAAATATGTAATATATGTCATCAGTGTTCCAGAGGCAAAGGGACAAATCATGTCATCTAAACTCATAGAATTTCAAGGAGGCAATAGACCTGAAACATCTTCTGAGGCAACCCTCATATTTTTATTAATTTCCTCTTTTCCACCATCAAATTGAACAGTCCTGCAAATTCTAGAGAACACTAAATAGTATCTCTAGAGGCAGATGTTACATCATTCTCCACCTGTCTGGAAAGTCTACCTCAAAAAAGTTTATTTCTCACTTTGTGCCATATATAAAATATGGGATTGAGTCAAACAGAAAAAAAACAGAATTAAAAAAAAACCCTTAAGCATGATGAATAAACTGTTCTCAACACAGAAAAGAACTTTCTAAGTTACTGGACGAATACAAAAAAATACCAACAGATTTGACAACATGAAAATGAAAATTTTGTGCCTCAAGTTAATCAATAAAAATTTTTAGAAGTAATCAATAAATTAGAAAATATTTGCAAGAAAATTGAAATACAAAATTTAAAAATAGTAACATGCTAACAGTAACACTTGACAATATATGCTAGTTTCCTTTATCACTTTTAACCATGCTCTGGAACTTGTAAAATTTCCCTATATCAACAGAGAATCTTACAATGATATATTAACAAGGCTGTACAATGTTATTTATAATATTCATACAGTGGAAAAAATAATACAAATGACACATAATAAGGGACTCATCAGTAAATATTGGTACAAAAATAAGACAAAATAATAAGCACCTTCTGAAAATTAGGTTTTCAAAAAATATTTAAAGACCTGTGAGAAATTTCCTGATACAATCTTAAATTTAAAAAGGGCAGATTATAAACTTGTACATCAGTGGATCACACTTTAAAAAATGTAAGCAGGGATGAAATGGTGGCCACTTTCTTCATTTCTAAAATGCTTTCCATGTTCCTGTTTTAATTTTGTAAAATAAACTAAAGAATTAATTAAAAAGAAGGAATGCCAGTGACACTGCCTTCAAAAAAAAATAAAATAAAATAAAATAAAAAGGGCAGATTATAAACTTGTACATCAGTTGGTTACAATTTAAAAAATGTGAGCAGGGATGAAATGGTGGCCACTTTCTTCATTTCTAAAATGCTTTCAGTGTTTCTGTTTTAATTTTGTAAATAATTAATTAAAAAGAAGGAATGCTTGCACAGGTAGAGATGAAATCTGACATAGGACTTCCAACAGTCTTGAATCTCTTCTCCCTATTCACTCAGAATATTTTTCTTCCCTTTTCCACCATACAGTTCTATAGATATTTAGAAATAGCCTTCCCTGTCTGGTTCACCACATCCAAGGAAAAAAAAAGTGTGCATGTGCTTGGTCTCTGTAAGCCCAAGAAATTGGGAGAAGTCATATTAAGGAATTGCTGCTTCAGTAGGTAATACCTGGTGCCATACAAAATGAAGGAGGCAGGGCTGGGCCGAACTGGCCCTAAGTGAGGACAGGGGGACGTTGGGGATGTCAGGATCCTCTCTGTCCTTGGCTTCTCATTATCCCCCCTCAGCTCCAATTAGAGACACTGCTCTACTGTGAGAGCCTTGAGGCCTCTTAGAACAGTGGTGTTTGGAAGAAGTAAGGCAAACAAACCTCAGCCCCCTCCCAGTGAGAGCCCTGCCCCCACTCCCTTGCCAGTCTGATAATAAGGATTCCGTGTGCAGGACCCTGTTCTAGGCTGGCGTTTCTTCTTCCCCAAGATTCTATTTACCTGAGATCACCTGGGCCAGGAAGAGAAAAATTGCAAGAGTGAGTAATAGGTACTTCATGGCTCTTGAAAGACAGTCGACAGGCAGTGGGTTCTATGGAGTCCAGAACTCTCTATTCAGTGTGACTCTGAACTCAGGTCCTTATTGTCCTCTCTGGGTGGGGTTGGGCTCAGCCAGTGGACCATAAGGATATAGGATATTGTGCCAAACATAACTGCAGTCCATTGGCCAGCAGCTCTGATTGAGGCTCCACTGCTCAGAGTCTTAGAACTAGGCATGCCTTAGGGGAAAGAGAAAGACTTACACGGGAAGGTGCAAGCTCTGCTGAAGTGTATGGCAATGGCAATTTGGAGAGAAAGATACCAGAAGTTAGCTGATTTCGCCAAGGCTGGGGTACTCCTATCTGTTTCCCACAGTCTCTTGTGTTGGCTCTATGAGTATTTATCTTACTGCCTTGTGACAGTCTGTTCACTTGTATACACCCCTAAAATACAATGTAGTTTTTGAACACTAACTACATATTATCCTTTTTTTGTATATTAGTTTCAGGCATATGCGATTGTTAAATGAAAAAGTTAATATTTTGTTGATAACCTGGCAAGTTAGAAAGTAGTTTAGAAGTAAATCAGAGCTCAAAAATAGATATATAAAGATGTCTGTAATTCCCCACTGGAGGCCAGCAATAGAGCCTCATAATGAGAAGTACATCCCTGTGATTTAATGCTGTGCATTTGTTAAAGAGTGCCGCAGATTCTGTCTGTCTAAACACATCTTTGAGTGAAGAAGCAGCATTGTAGTGCAACTCTTTAGTAATGACTCTAATGTATGTGAAGAAGTTATATGTCTTGTATGTCAGTAAATGCATTAACGAAAAGAGTGCAAGTCAGATGTCATGCTAATAATAGTTGTTTCCTGAATGAGTTTGAGGCAGGCATTCAAAGAGGATTTTGTGTTGTTAAATTATGTTTTGGAGGGGCCCAGTGGATTGGGACTGGAAGCCATTAGGTCCTCGAGATTTTATTCTTTGTGAGTTTTCATTTTCCTTTTTAAAAATTAATGAGACAATTGATGTACACAGAACTCCATTAGAGTGAATGAGTTTGGACAAGTTTGACAAATTATGTGCTTGTGAAACCTTCATCAATATCAACAGAATGGGTATATATCCTTCACCCTCAAAAAGTTCATCATGCCCCTTTGGAAGCCTCTCTCCTCTCTCTCTCCCCTCACCTTTGTGATACCCAGGCAACCCTGATCGGCTATGTGTCCCTAGAGCTTTGCTTGCATTTTCTAGAACATTGTAGAATTGAAGCCATACAGCATGCATCCTTTTCTGCCTGGCTTTTTTCATCCAGGGTAATTATTTTGAGATTCATCCATGTTGTGGTGTGTATTAATAGTTTATTCTTTTTATTGCTATTATTCTTTTTTCATGGATATGTAACAATCCACTTTTTCTATCACCTCTTAATGAACATTTTGATTGCTTCCAGATACTAGCTGTTACAAATAAGGCTGCCATTGATCATTTGTGTGCAAGCCTTTGAGTGGACAAATAAATGCTTTCATTACTCTTTGGTAATCACCTAGGTGTGGAATGACTGAGTCACAGGGTAGATATATAATACTTATTCAGAAACTACCAAAGTGTTTTCCAAATAGCTGTACCATTTTGCATTCCTACCAGCAATATATGAGAGTTCATTTTTCTCCATACCTTCACCAACACTTGGCATGTACAGTTTATTATTATTATTATTATTTTCGTTTTGGCATTTTAGTGAATGTGTAGTGGTATTTCATTGTGATTTGAATATGCATATTTCTTTTTTTTTGAGTATTTTATGTTTATTGTTACATTTATTGTTTTTTAAATTTTAATTAATTAATTAATTTATTTTTAATTAGTTTCGGGTGTACAACACAGTGCAATAGTTATACATTTTACCCCTCAAAGTGACAACCCCCACCCCCAATTCGCCACCCCACTCCTCCCCCCCATATCATATATATCTATTACTCTTCCTCTGACTCTCTTCCACAGTATAATCCACATCCCGTGACTATCTATATTGAAAATGCATATTTCTAGTGATTAAATATATTGATCATCTTTGCATGAATATTTGTCACCCATATATCTTCCTTGGTGAAGTGCCTGTTTGAATATTTTCCCCATATTTTGATTAGTTTGTCATTCTCCCTATTGAATTCTAAGTGTTCTTTATATATTGTAGATACCAGAAATTTTGTTGGGTATATGATTAGCAATATTTTTCTCAGTCTGTGGTTTGTCCTTTTATTTCTGTAACAGTATATTTTAATGATTTTTTTTATTTTGATGAAATCCAGTTTATTGGTTTGTAAATTTTATAGTGTAAGCCTTTTTGTGTCATAATTAAGAAATTGTTGTTAAACCCAAAGTCATATATATTTATGTTTTTCAGAAGAAAACTTATAGAGAGAGTTTTATCTCTTTCACTTCAATCTATGTTTAGTTTTTGAGTTGAGTTTTAAATGGTGTGAGGTAAGTGTCAAGTAATATTTTTCACTTAGGGCTATGCAATTGTCCCATTAACAATGCTGATACTATTATCTTTTTCCTATTGAATATGCAGGTTTAATTCTGTACTCTATATTCCGATGTATATGTGTATCCTAAATAAACATCATAAGTTCTCTATGAATGTAGCTATACATAGGATAGTGTATAGCTTTATATACTATATTTTTTGGACCTAGCTCTTCTATAATCATATTTTTCACATTTAAGTATTTAATCTAATTGGATTTATTTGTACATATGATGTGAGGTATAATCATACTTCATTGGTTTACCATTGAGTGGTCAGTTTGCCAAACAAAAAATCTGTTCTTTCCTCACTGATTAAAAATGCCACCTTAATTATTATTAATATGTGTGCTCACTTGGGTTTGTTTCTGGACTCTGTCATCTGTTTTCACAGTTCTACTTTTCTATTTCTATACCAATATCAGACTATTGTATAATTTATAATTTTTGACATGTAGACTTTTAAAATATTTTAAGCAAAACTTTTACTATTTGATTTCTTTTGTTTAAATATTTACCTCCATTGATTCTATTCCCTATGCTGTACTCCACATCCTGTGACTATACAGCTATATACGATGTCAGTGGAGTAGTGGATTGGGGGAGGGGGATTATCATTTTGTGAGGGGTATAAATATCTAATTATTACATTGTTTTGTACATCTGAAACTAATAAAACAAGGCAAAAAAATAAGTGTTTAACTCTGCTTTCTTTTTTAAAGAATGTAGTTTATTGTGGTAAAAATCCTTAACATGAAGGGCCGGCCGAATGGCTCAGTTGGTTAAGAGCTCGCTCAAGAGTGCGAGCTGAGCTCTGAGCAATGGCAGTTCGATGCCAGCCGGAGCTGAGTTGCCGTTGAGCTGCCAACAGGTGGCAGGATGGCTCAGCTGAAATATTTAAGTGAACAATACAATATTGTCGTACTGTTACAAAAGTATACAATAAATATTATATAGGTATGTTCTTGTACAGCAGACCTTCACAACTTATTCACCTTGCTTAGCTGAAACTTTATGCCTGTTGTTTAGTAGCTCTCTACATCCCCATTATTCAGATCTTGGTAGCCACCATTCCACTCTGATTCTACAATTTTGACTCTTAGATACCTCATACAAGTGGAATCATGCCGTATTTGTCTTTTTGTGATTAGTTTATTTTATTTAGCTTAATATTCTCAAGGTTCACCCATGTTGTTGCATATTGTAGAATTTCCTTTTTTTTAAAGTCTATATAGGGTTCCATTATATGTGTGTATTACATTTTCTTTATCCATTGATCTGTTGATGGGCATTGGTCTTGGCAATGGTTCCATATCTTAGCTATTGTGACTACTGCTGTAATGAACAAGGGAACACTATTATCTCTTTGAAATCTTGATTTAGTTATTTTGGATGAATAGCCACAAGTGGGATTGCTGGATCATATACTAGCTCTATTTCTTTCTTTCTTTCTTTCTTTCTTTCTTTCTTTCTTTCTTTCTTTCTTTCTTTCTTTCTTTCTTTCTTTCTTTCTTTCTTTTTTTTTTTTTGAGGAACATTCATACTGTTTTCCATAGTGGCTAAACCATTTGGCATCCCCACCAACAGTGTGCAAGGGTTCAAATTTCTTATCCTCATCAATATACTGTTGGATTTTATTTGACAGTAAGTTGTTGAGAATTTTTATATCTACATTCATCAAAGATATTTGCCTGTAGTTTTTTGGTTTGTTTGTATCTTTTGTTTGGTTTTGTTTGTGATGTCTTTTTCTGGCTTTGGTATCAGGTAATGCAGGCTCCATATAATGAATTTTGGGGAAGTGTTTGAGAAAGATTGACATTAATTCTTCTTTAAATGTTTGGTTGAAATCACCAGTAAAACCATCTGTTCCTGGGTTTTTCTCTATTGGGAGGGTTTTGATTACTGCTTAGTCTCTTTAGGCGTTATTGGTTGTGCAGGTTTTCTATTTCTTCATGACTTGGTCTTGTATATTTGTTGTATATTTGTTGTTTTTTTAAAATCTATTTGTTGATGTTATTCAATTTGTTGTACATGTAATTATTCACAGTAGTTTCTTCTGATCCTTTGCATTTCTGTTGTATCAGTTGTAATGTCTCTTCTTTCATTTATCATTTTGTGTGTTTGAATGCTCGCTCTTCTTTTTTTTTGGTGTTTAAATTATTATTATTTTTTAACTGTATTATTATTATTATTAGTTACAGATGTAGAAAACAATGCAATAGTTATTTTTTCACCCCTTACAATGTGACTCCTCCCTCCTCCCTCCCCTGCCCCCCCACACCCGATATTATACATATCTATTACAATTGCATTGACTCCATCCCCACACCATATTCCACATTCCATGACTATATATGTGTTAAATTATAGTTGACATATAATATTGTTCAGCGGCAGCTTCAGATGTACAGTGCAGTCGCTCTTGTCTTCTTGGTGAGTCGATTTGTTTAAATATTTAGTTGCTCTAATTTGGGGTACATATATATTTACAATTGTTATATCCTCTGGATGAGTTGATCCTTTTTTCACTATGTAGTAATCTTTTTGTCTCTTATGACTGATTTTGAGTGGTTACCACTTGCGTGGAATTTCTTGTGCCATCTATTCATTTTCAGCTCATATGTGTTCCTAAAGCTAAAATGAGTACATTTAGCCACTCTGTGTCTTTTGATTGGGGAATTTCATGTATTTATATTAAGTAATTATTGATAGATAGAGACTTACTATTCCCATTTTGCTAATTGTTTTCTGAGTGTTTATTGGTCCTTAGTTCCTTTCTTCCTCTCTTTCTGTGATTTCTTTTTTGTGGTGGGTATTCTTTTTAGTTCCTTTACTTTTATGTATCTATCATATGGTTTTTTTTTTCTTTTTTTCTTTTGAGGGCCATGTCACTGTCCCTCATATGTAGGACCCGAACCGGTGCCGCTTGCTTCCCAATCCAGCGCTTAACCACGGCGCCACTCGGCTGGCCCAACCATATGTTTTTTTCTTTGTAGTTAACATGAGGCTTACTTGAATCATCTGATAGATATAACAGCCTATTTTAACTGATAGTATCTTACTTTTAATCATATGTAAAATCTCTGCACTTTTACTTACTTTTTTCCTGGCATTTTATGCTATTGAAGTAATACTTTTACATTTTTTTATATTGTTCATACATGAACAAATTATTGTAGCTATAGTAATTTTTAATATTTTAAAAAATTGGATACTAGGTATAAAAGCAATTTAAACATCACTACTACAGTATTATTATGAACTTGACTTATATTTACCTTTACCAGTGAGTTTTATACTTTAATATTTTTTTCATGTTGTTACTTTGAATCCTTTCATCTCAACTTGAAGAACTCCCTTTACCATTTCTTTTTCTTTTAATTTTTATTAAATTTATAAGGGGGTATGATTTCTCCTGGGCCCTTTGGTATATGGCACTGGCGATAGAACCAATGATTGATTTACATTGATTAGTAAAATTACATACATTTCAAGTGCACAATTGTGCAATACATTTATATTACATTGTGTCTAGTGGTTTTGAATTCCCTCAGCATTTGTTTGTCTGAGAATGTCTTTATCTCTCCTTCATTTCTGAAGGATAGTTTTGCCAGTTATAATATTCTTTGTTAGGAGTTTTTTGTTTTTGTTTTTCCCCATCACCTTGAGTATATCATCCCATTTTCTCCCAGCCTTCAAGATTTCTACAGAGAAATCCACTGATAGTTTTATGGGGATTCTCTTATTTGTGAAAAATAATTTTTCTTATATTGTTTTGGAAATTCTATCTTTGTCTTTGACTTTTAACAATTTGATTATAAAGTGTCTCACAGTAATCTCCTTGGGTTGACGTTGCTTGGGTTCCTTTGAGCTTCCTGTACCTGGATATCCATCTCTCTACCAAGATTTTGAAAGTTTTCAGCTATTATTTCTTTAAGTAAAATTTCTGCCTCTCTCTTTCTCTCTTCTCTTTTTGGAACTCCCATGATGTGAATATTTGTTCAGTTGATGGTGTCCCATAATTCATGTAGGGCTTGTTCACTTTTTAAAATGTTTTTCTCTTTGTTTCTCAAAATGACTAATTTTAAATGTTCTATCTTTGAGTTTGCTGATTCTTTCATCTGCATCATCCAGTCTGTTATTGAGGCTCTCTATTGAATTTTTCAGTTCCATCATTCCATTTTTCTGCTCCAGGATTTCTGTTTTTTATTTTTTATGGTTTCTATTTCTTTATTAACATTTTCATTTTGTTCATGCATTGTTTGCCTGATTTTTTTCAGCTGTCTGCATTCTCATGCACTTCTTGAATTTCTTTAAAATAATTATTTTGAACTCTTTGTCAGGCAAATCATAGATCTCCATTTCTTTGAGGTCAGTTACTGAAACTTTATTAGTTTCCATTTGTGGTGTCATGTTTGCTTGATTCGTCATGATCCATGTAGCATTGTAATGGTTCTGTGCATTTGAAGGAGCAAACACCTCTTTCAGTATTTATAGACTGGTTTCAGCAGGTAAAAACCTTCTACTTTTGGTTTCCTGTGCTGATGGGATTACCTCTGAATTGCAGTCGTGCTGAGCTGGAGTAGATTTTGAGCCTGTCACTGACTCTGCAGTAGGGTGGGCCCACAGTTCGCATGCTTATTACTTGGGGCTCAGGTAGGCATGGATCCTGTCTTGTCCTTGCGTAGATGGGACTATCTCCAGTACCTTGTTCTGTATGGTGGCACTGGGACAAGTGTCCACTTCAGTTACTACAGTTGAATCCTCAATGAGACTGTTATCAGGTGCACTGATGAATGTGTCTTCCGCTAGATCCCTGGAGAACCTCACTTGGTCCCTGGATGTTTTCCTGTATGGACTACAGAGGGGCTGGGACAGAGGCCCAGGGTTATTTCAGGTTCCACAGCAAAGACTGAACTCTGCAGACCTGGCTCTAGAGGCGAGGATGAGCATGGTGTCTACCAGGTCCTTGAGGGACTGGACTGCTCCCTGACCATTGCTGGAATGGCTGAAGCCAAATACAGGGCCCTTTCTGGATCTCCTAATGCACAGATGTATCTCTTTCTGGTCTCTGTGCCAGCAGGACTTTTCATGGATTGTAAGTGGGAGGGTTTGGAACTAAGTATAGGTTTTTGTTTTTTTCAGGATCTCTGGAGATGCAGATAGGAATGTCTCCCACTGGGACCCTGGGCCCTCAGGACTGCTGTCAGACTGTCGCTGTGAGGGGGCTGCAAAAAAGTATCAAGCCCTTTCAGGATTTCCAAGGGGCATAGACAAAAGTATCTCTTTCTTGATCTCTGTGCCAGCAGGTTGTCATGGACTGTGTCATGGACATCCAGGATGGGCTGGAACCCAGGAACAGGGCTCTTTCAGAGTCTACTGTCTGACTGAGTTTAACAGGCTTGCCTCCCGGGGTTCCCAGACTGCGGCAATGGGGGCTGGTGCTAATTCTCAGGCCACTTCTGAGTCCACAGCCAGGACTGAGTTCTGTATGCCTATTTCCCTATGCACAAGAGGGTATGTCTTCTCCTGGGCCCCTTGGTATATGGCACTGGTGAAAGGACCAAACCATATAGAGCTATAGTTGAGTCGTCAGGGGTACACAGCTTTTTCTTGGTCCGTAGCTGGGTCCACAGTCATGGAGCCAACCGCCTGGGTATGGGCCTACATACTCAAGACAGTTATCCTCAGTCTTGGATTTCACCAGGGTTCACAATCTCTTACCTGGGTCCCAAAGCCCCCGCAATGGCACTTTTGTCCTTGGATAGATGCCAAATTACTGCTGTTTGAAAGGTATATGAGAGAGGTACATCTTAATTAGTCATCTGGCTGATGTCACTCCTCTGTTTTCTTATTGTTGAGTTTTAAGAGTTTTTTGTATATATTGGATACAAGTCTTTTTTATCAGATATGTGTTTTGCATATATTATTCTAGTTTATAGCTTATCTTTTTCATTCTCTTAATAGTGTTCTTTTTTAAATTTTAGAATACTTACAGGTGTACAAAACACTGTAATTGTCAGACATTTACAGCCTCACAAAATGATAACCCCCGTCCCCCAATCTACTACCCTTCTGACATCATATATAGGTGTTACAATTCCACTGACTCTATTCCCTATGTTGTACTCCACAAAATTAAATTATAGTTGACATTCAATATTATTCAGCTTCAGGTGTACAGTGCAATGGTCAGGCACTGAAGGTCCATGAAGTGGTCTCCCTAATAAGGCAAGTGCCCATTGGATGTAGCAATGTTTAATGTTACTGAAGTCCAACTTATCAAGTTTTTCTTTCATTGGTCATGCTTTTGATGTTGTACCTAAAAAGATATCATTAAACCTGTTACCTAAATTTTGTCTTATGTTATTTTCTAGGAGTTTTGTACTTTTGCTTTTTGGTATATGATCTGTTTTGAGTTAATTTTTGAGAATGGTGTCAGATCTGTGTCTAGGTTTATTTTTTTGCATGTGGATGCCCAGTTGCTCTAGCACCATTTGTTGAAAAGAGTATCTTTTTCTCCATTGTATTGCCTTAGCGTCTTTGTCAAAGGTCAGTTAACTGTATTTTTGTTGATCTATCGGCTCTTTATTGTGTTCCATTGATCTATTGGTCTGCTCTTTCACCAATACTACACTGTCTTGATTACTGTACTTTGATAATAAGTCTTGAAGTTGGGCAGTTTACGTTCTCCAAATTTATCCTTCAATATCATGTTGGCTATTGTGAGTACTTTGCCTTTCCATGTAAACTTTAAATCAGCCTGTCAATACCTATAAAATCACTTGCTGGGATTTGGACCGCACTAAATCTTCTCAGATAAATTTGAGAAGAACTCACATATTAACTCTATCTCTGCATCTCATAGAAACCTCTAGGCTTTCTTGTCTGTTGTCTTTCTGTACTGCAGGTTGGATAATCACTCCAGGCAGTTAGCTGGGGTAATTGTAGGCTTCACCTTGTTACTTTTCCTTTTCTCAGAGGTCACTGCATTGAACTTCCTATTTCTCAATGATTTAAAATTGTTGTGTCATATATTTTGTCCAATTTTTTAGTTGTTTGAGGTGAGAGGATAAATCCAGTCCTTTTGATTTCATTTTAAGCACAAGCAAAAATCCTAACATTTTTATTAAAAGTCAATTTGATGGGATTCCATTTCACATGACCAGTGGTCTAGGTAATTCAGACCTACCCTTTATATATTATAAAATTGTACACTTGCAAATAAAAACCCCAACTAAACTACTTTGAATAGCTACATATAACAGCTTAAATATGAAAACTACTCAAACCCCCACCAAGAGTATAAGAGGCAAGTACATTGCTGTATGTTTTATTTAAAATATACAATATTATAGAGCCATTGAAAGGAACAATCTACACCCAAGAGTGACAATTTTTCAAAGAAAAGTATTCTAAAGAGTGTTTTAAAAAATATAATTTTGAGCGAAAGAAGCAGATATGTAAAGACTACTTATATAAAGTACAAAAACGGGTAAACTGAGCTATGTTGTTAGATATCAGGATATCGACTGTCTTTGAGGAGTTAATGATGAGAGGGCAGCAAGCAAACGTGAGGTGCTAGTAGGGTTTTATTTCTTGATCTGGGCTCTGGTTACATAGGTGCACTTAGTTTATCAAAATTTAGTGAAATATCCAGTAATGGGTACTGCACATGTCTGTACGTGTATTATTATTTAATAAGGAATTAAAAGTGAGTGTGAATTCATGCATTTTTATATCAACAAAAAGTGAGAGAATTCATAGCTAGTGAGCCTGCATAAAAAGAAATATTCAAGGGAGTTCTTCAGATAGAAGGAAATGAAGAGCAAAGATACACAGAAATGCAGGAAGGAATCAGTATACTGTTTTAATGAATATAGAGTGTAAAAAAATACTAGTAATGTGGGATTTAAGTATTTTTTATTACATTTATTAAGGTCACATTGGTTAGTAAAATTATATAGGTTTCAAGTATACAATTTTATTTATTTTATTTTATTATTATTTTTTAATTTATATATACTTTTAATTAGCTTCAGGTGTACAACAAAGTGCAATAGTTATACTTTTTACCCATCAAAGTGACAACCCCCCTCCCCCAATTCTCCCCTCCCACTCCCCCCCACCAAATCATACTATCTGTTACAATTCCTTGGACTCCTTTCCACCATATAATCCACATCCCTTGACTGTCTATATATTCAATTACTGTTGGCATGCAATATTATACAACATCAATTTCAGGTATACAGTGCCGTGATCAAGCCTCTACTCCATCCATGAAGCGGTCTCCCTAACAAAACATGTGACCATCTGACACCCCACAAAATTTTAACGACATTATATTCCCCGAACTGTCTTTCATATCCCTGTGACAATACTGTAGTTACCTATTTATGCTGTCTAATCCTTTCCCCTTCTCCCTCATCCCCACCCCTCTTCCAACTAGCAACCCTGTTTTTCCTCTATATCTATGAAACTATTTCTGTTTCTTATGCTCATTCATTCAGTTTTTCAAATTCCACATATAAGTGAGATCATGTGGTATTTGTCTTTCTCTGACTGACTTATCAAGTGTACAATTTTATAATTCATCATCCTCCTCTTTTACCCTCTGGCAACCAGGTACTAAACTGT
This sequence comes from Aselliscus stoliczkanus, assembly GCA_033961575.1. NCBI lineage: Eukaryota > Metazoa > Chordata > Mammalia > Chiroptera > Hipposideridae > Aselliscus > Aselliscus stoliczkanus. Next base: position 24,180,113 of record CM066738.1, on the reverse strand, counting down.
TGTCTGTGTCTATGAGTTTTTGTTTCTTTATTTGTTTGTCTTGTTCCTTTGTTTCTTTCAGTTTTATATCCCACACATGAATGAAATCATATGGTTCTCCACTTTGTCTGTCTGACTTATTTCACTTAGCATAATAATCACTTTATATCAATTATTTTTTCTCATTTTTTCAGGTGAGAGATCAGATTAATTAGACACTTTTCCTCTTTTCTAATATAAGCAGTTAGTGCTGAAAATTACCTCCCCCAGCACTAATTTAGCACAAATTTTGAACATGTTGAAAGTTCATTTTCATTCAATTTAGTGTGTATTTTATTTCCTTCAGATTTTCTCTCTCTCTCTTTTTTTAAAAAAGATTTTATTGGGGAATTGGGGAAGGGGGACAGTGTTGGGGAATTGGGGGAGGGAAACAGCCAAGTTGTTTTCCTTCAGTCTTGGTTGAGTTGTGGAGGTTCGCAGCTAGCTCAGCGCCAAGTCCAGTTGCCATCCGGCTGCCCGACTGCAGCTTGTGGCCACTCAGCTCAAGGTGCCATGTTCAATCAGCTCAAGGTGCCATGTTCAATCTTAGTTGCAGGTGGGCGTAGCCCACCATCCCATGTGGGAGTCGAACAGGAAACCTTGTTGCTAAGACTGCACACTCTAACCATTGAGCCATCTGGCTGCCTGTTGGCAGCTCAGGGCAGCTCAGCTCAAGGCGCTGTGTTCAATCTTAGTTGAGGGTGGGCGCAGCCCACCAATCCATATGGGAGTCAGACCCAGCAACCTTCTTGTTGAGCATGTGCTCTCACCAGCTGAGCCATCCTGCCATCTGTTGACAGCTCAGCTCCTGTGTAGCTCACTGGCCCTTGTGGGAATACAACCAGTGGCCCTGTTGCTCAGTGTTCGTGCTTTTAACCAATTGAATCACTCGGCTGGCCCCAGATTTTCTCTTTAACCTAGAAGTTGTATAGTTTCCAAGTGTTTGGAGATTTTTTTTACCCAAGGATTGTTTTATGGCCTAGGATATAGTCTGTCTTGGAATATGGCCCATGGGAGTTTGAAAGAAATATTTATTTTGCTGTAGTTGGGTGGAGTGCCCTATAAAGTCCACTTAGGTCCTGTGGTTGATGGTGTTAAGTTCCCTTTTTTTTTCTTTAGCTGAACAATCCTGCCACCTGTTGGCAGCACAGTGGCAGCTCAGCTCAGGCTGGGCATCGAACTGCTGTTGCTCAGAGCTCAGCTCGCACTCTTAAGTGAGCTTAACCAACTAAGCCACTCTGCTGGCCCTAAGTTCCTCTTTTATGTTGATGATTTACTTGCTTATTCTATCAATTGCTGAAAAGTGTGGTTATCTCCCCAAATATAATTGTGTGTTATGTCTATTTTTCTTTTTCAACTTTTGTAATTATTTCTTCACATATTTTGTAGCTTTGTTGTTTGGAGCATACACATTAAGATTGTGCTGCCTTCTTAGTTTATTTGCCCTTCTATCATTATGAAATAACTTCTATAATCCTGATAATGTTCTTTGCTCTGAAGTCCACTTTATCCAATATTAATATAGTTACTCTTTAAATCTTTTGATTAATATTTGCATGGTATATCTTTTCCCATTCTATTATTTACCACCTACTTATATCGTTGTATTTGATGTGAGTTTCTTATAGACAGCATATATTTGGGTTGTTGTTTAATATACTCTGACAATCTCCATGTTTTAATTTGTGTATTTAGATCATATAAATTTAAATGTAAAAAATTTAAATGTAACTAAGGATATGGTTACATTTACATTTAAATTATCTATGGATAAGTTTTAAATATTTTATATTATTTGTGTTCCCTTTGTTTTTTGTTTCTCTGTGTTCCTTTTTCTGCCATTGTGAGAGTTAATTGGACATTATTTAGAATTCCATTTTGATTCATCATGAGGGAAGTAAAAACAAAAATAAATGAATGGGACTATATCAAACTAAAAAGCTTCTGCACAGCAAAAGAAACCAACAAATTAAAAAGGCAATCAGCCAAATGGGAGAAGATATTTGCAAACAATACCTCTGATAAACGGCTAATATGTAAAATATATAAAGAACATGTATAACTATAGTACTCTTTTTTTTTTTTTTTTTAAGATTTTATTGGGGAATCGGAGGAGGGGAACAGCGTTGGGGAACCGGGGAAGGGGAACAGACAAGTAGCTGTTCTTTTGTTCTTCAGTCTAGTTGCGGAGGACGTTGTTTCACTGGCCCATGTTGGTATGGTCATTGTGCTCTTCCCGGATGAGGCAGATTGGTCGCCGGCCTCTGGATGGTCGCTCACCGCGGCTATTGGCAGCTCACACTGGCTGCCAGCTGCTCACGCTGGCTGCAGGCCACTCACTGTAGCCGATGGCAGCCCACTGCAGCAGGGGCTGCAGCCTACACCGTTGCCGGGGCTCCCACAGCCCAGCTCTAGGTGGAGCTGTTGTTAGCTGTAGAGAGCAGTGTCACTGGCCCTCATATGTTGGATCCGAACCGGGGCCGCTGGCATCCCAAAACCAGCTCTTAACCAATGCTCCACTCGGCCGGCCCTTGAGTGGCAATTTTGACTAGTGATATAAACCTGCTTGCCCTAGAACCCACACGGGCTCCTCAAAGAGCCTGCCAACCTAGGATACAGTATATGACCAGGGCACACTATTAGTGTTGGTGAGAAAGTATTCAGAGTTAAAATCTTTTCATGCAATCTACCTATTTCCTGGTTCATATCTTTGGTCCCTATCCCACCTAAGCTTTTTGTTGTTGTTACTATTTTGTTTTGTTCTAGTAAATAATTGACAAAGTGTGAATCCATTTTAAGGTTTGTATAGGAAAGTGATTAGCTTAGTTTCCATGCCAGGATATGTTAAGATAAATAGAAGAAACACATGTAATAAATAGAAGATAGCCAAATATATGTTCCAGAAAAAATACCACCAAATAAAATAAAATAAAATATTAAACGATTATTATTATTTAATGGTATTATGCTATATTTATATATGTAGTTGATTATATTGGTCGACTTTTGACCTCATGTATTATCTTACAGATGTGTTAGGTGAGGATATATCTTAACTATACTTTATCTCTAGAACCTTCATTCTTTCTTCTATGCTGTGAATTGGTTGTTGCTATGTAGGCTAAGGAGCTGTCATCCTATACTTTTGTTTTACTCATTTCCTGATTTGGCAGAAATATTCCTGGAAGTCATATTTTCATTTTTTTAATTAAGCCCTCTTTTTGTTCATGACTTGTTTAAAAAGAGAATGTTAGAAACAAACTTTAGTACTACGCATTGCAGTATATATATATTTTTCTGTCTTCATAATTCAAACATTGTAAATCAAAATCTAACCAAGGACAAGTTTGCGCACTTAAAAATGGCTTAAAATTAGCCTTCTGTGTTATAAATCTAGGATGAGAAACTACTTTAGAAAAATCTGCAATAGGGCTGAAAATAAATGAAAAAACATCACATCAGAACTATTATTTGGGAGTAAGTCAATAAACAGTGACAAATAAACTATAATTAGTATTTCTAAATAGATTCATGAGTATATTCAATCCATTAAAAATATGATGCTATGTAACAGGAACAAGGAGAAAGAAACAAACTTCTAGAAATTAGAAATATGATTTTTAAAATAACATGCATGTTTAATGATATTGTGAGGTAATAATTCAAATGTAAATCCAAGTGGAAAGCATGAGCAAAAAATATGAGACACAGAGTTTCAATCGAGGAAAGCCAATATCTGATCATCAAAGATCTGATTAATCTCTGGTTTTCAATGGGAGGACAAAGAAAATTGAGGAAAGGAATTATAAAAAAGTTGCATGAATTTATAAAAATACTGAATCTTATACTTTCCCACAAACTCTCTAAGTAACACTTTTGCATATAATAAATAAGAATAGAGATCTTCTAGAAGATCTCCAAAGAAAGAGAAAAACTAAAAACAGCCAGGGGAAAAACAAGGAGCTTACCTTTGAGAGAGTATCTGTTACACTAACAGGTGATTTTTTTTTTCACCAGGAACAACTGAAGCCATAATCCAGTGAAATAATTTCTTCAACATATTTTAAAAATTAAATGCAACCTGAAAATCCATACCTATCAAAATGTATATTAATAATAAAACGGGTGGGCTAAGTGGCTCAGTGGTTAAGACACGAGCTCTGAGCAACAGGGTCACCAGTTCGATTCCCACATGTGCCAGTGAACTGTGCCCAAGCTGAGCTGCCATCAGGTGGCAGGATGGCTCAGCTGGTGAGAGCATGTACTGCTAACAACAAGGTTGCTGGTTGGACTTCTGCCTGGGATGGTGGGCTACATCCCCCGCAACGAAGATTGAACATGGCACCTTGGAGTGAGTGGCGTGAGCTGCTGATGGGCGGCCAGACGGTGACTGGACTTGGAGCTGAGGTAGCTGTGCCCTCCACAACTAAGATTGAAGGTCAACAACTTGGCTGGTCCCTTTCCCCAATTCCCCAACACTGTTCCTCTTCCCCAATTCCCTAATAATTTTGTTTTTTTTAAAGGGAAGGAAACATAAATACAGCTTTTTCAGATATTTTTATATAAGAAAAACTCCCAGAGATATAGACATCAGCAGATCTCATGGAAAGATGAAAGGAAATTCTAAAAGGCATACTTTAGTTGAAAAAAATGACCACATTTTTCTGTGGTGAAAAAGCAATAAAGAATGTGATAAAACTGGGTAAGTCAAATTAAGAACTAGGAGGATTAAATAAAAACATTTTTGTGGTATTTAAAAACATGATTAAAGAATACTCAAAATTCTGAAAACATAGGAAATAGATTGAGAAGATTGAGTAGAATTAAAGTATTGTATGTTCCATGTATTATGCAGAAATAAGGAAAACTCATGGATTAACTTTATAGTTAATAGTCAGGCTGGCTGAAATTTAGATGCTGTTTATAACAGATGTATGTAAAGATCAAGTATACAAAAAGATCAAAAGTGACCAGATGGTGAAAGATATAACATGCAAATACCAAGTAAAGAAAAGTGATCTTGGGCCGGCCGAGTGGCTCAGTTGGTTAAGAGCTTTCTCAAGAATGTGAGCGCTGAGCAACAGCGTTGCTGGTTCGATTCCTGAGCTAAGCTGCCGCTGAGCTGCCAACAGCTGGCAGGATGGCTCAGCAAAAAAAAAAAAAAACACAAAACAACAAAAACAAAAACAAAAAACAACAAAAAAAAGAAAAGCGATCTACTTCTTAACATTAAACAAAACAGCACTGAAGGCAAAAATTATTACTAGAGAAATATGGGTCATATTATAAAACCAACTAGTAGGAGAACGAAAGAATAATATTACTAACACAAAGTGGGAAGAATACAGAGTGTGGGGATATGTAATAAAGTTAAAACCTAACAACTCAAATCAAAGGGTTCTAGATAAAATTTCAACTTCATAAATAAAGAAACATTGTTACTGTTTGAATATGAAGAGAACTATTGGAATATCAAACTTCAGAAAATTTTTTCTTTGGGGGATATTTCAACAGATTTTTACTTCTTGTTTTATTTCATTCTATAATATATGAAAATGTTTCATCACATACATTTATGGCTTAGAACTAATAACTCCTTATGAAAGAGTTACATAACGAAATGTAATGGGATAGAGCATTTGTCCAGCATCAGTTAGTAACAGATTGGATTTTGTGTACTTTTGACTGCAGATCTGTTTTTCTTTGGATGTGACATTGTAGCAAGACAGAGTGACCTAACGGATATTACAACCTGCTTTTCTATTGGTCATTGTGAATTAACTTCATTGTGCATTGTTTTGTGTTTTCTGGATTTCTTTTCTTCTTTGCTATTTATCTTATTTGCAGTATTTGAGTTTGATGAGCTAACCTTTCTCTACTGTTTAATATGAACCTCTAATAATTTATTTTCCATTTATCTCCTTTTTCTTTTAAAGTTTTTATTTTTTATCTTTTTAAAATTGGGAAATTGCAGGAGGGGAACAGTGTTGGGGAATTGGGGGAGGGGACCAGCCAAGTTGTTGTTCTTCAGTCTTCGTTGTGGAGGGCTCCAGTTGCCATCTGGCTTCCTGTAGGCAGCTCATGGCCTCTAAGCTCAAGGTGCTGTGTTCAGTCTTGGTTGTGGGTGGGTATAGCCACCATCCCATGTGGGAGTTGAACCAGCAACCTTGTTATTAAGAGTGCATGCCCTATCCACTGAGCCATCCGGGCGGCAGCTCAGCTTAAGGTGCAGAGTTCAATCTTTAGTTGCAGGTGGGCATAGCCCACCATTGAACAGGCAATCTTGTTGTTATATCAGCTGAGCCATCCTACAACCTGCTGGCAGCTCAGTGACAGCTCAGCTAGGATGCAGCGTTCACTGGCCCATGTGGAAATCGAACTGGCGGCCCTGTTGCTCAGAGCACGCCCTCTAAGCCAACTCTTAACCAATTTAGCCACTCAGTTGGCCCTGTTTATCTCCTTTTTTAAATGTGTACATTAAATGGCATCAATTTCCCATTAAGAACTGTTCAGTTGCTACGTTACAACTCTGATATGATATAATTTAGTTCAAAATATTTTATTTTTTCATTTTTTTGAGGCGTGATTGATAAATAAAAATTGCATATATTTAAGGTATACATGATGTTTTGATATATGTATAATTTGTGAAATGATTAATTAATATATAAATCTCTTCACATAGTAACAATTTTATGTGTGTGGTGAGAACACTCAAGATCTACTTTACTAGCAAATTTCAAGTATCAATATATTATTGTTAACTATAGCCACCATGCTACACATTAGGTCCAGTTATTAATCTTACACCTGAATGTTTGTACCCTTGATCAGGATCTTCCCTTTCCCTCCACTCTCACCTTCTGGTAACCACCATTCTAATTTCTGTTACTATGATTTCCACCTTTTTTTTTTTATATATATATATTCCACAAGTAAGTGAGATCATGTGATACTTGCCTTTCTGTGTCTGGTTTAATCACTTATCATAATGGCCTCCAGGTTCATCTATATAGTTGCAAATGGCAGGATTTCCTTCTATTTTTAAGGCTCAATAATTATTGATAAGGACTTATCATTTCCTTTTTGTTAATTGCTTTCTGGGTATTTTGGAGATCCTTGGTTCCTTTCTTCCTCTCTTTCTGTCTTGTTTTGAGATTTGATGGTTTTCTGTAGTGGTATGCTTTGATGCCTTTCTCTTATGTTTTGTTATTTTTCTACTATAGACTTTTTAACTTTATGGATATAAGACTTGGAGTCAAATTTTTGAATATCATATTACAGTCAAATATCAATAGCATTAAAATCAAATTCTCATTTAATATATTTAAGACAAAGATTTATTCAAAGACATTGGAGCCTGAATGCACACAGATGAATGTGCATAGTTTGGAGAACTCATTGTTTTTTTTGTGTGTTTTTTTTAATTAAAGATTTTTTTTATTGGGGAATTGGGGAAGGGGAAGAGCCAAGTTGTTGTCCTTCAATCTTAATTGTGGAGGGTGCAGCTAGCTCAGCTCCAAGTCCAGTCGCCATCCAGCCGCCCATCAGCAGCTTGCTGCCGCTCAGCTCAAGGTGCTATGTTCAGTCTTAGTTGCAGGAGGGCATAGCCCACCATCTTAAGTGGGAGTCAAACCAGCAACCTTGTTGTTAGCATCATGTGCTCTCACCAGCTGAGCCATCCTGCCACCTTTTGGCAGCTCAGCAGCATCTCAGCTTGGGCGTAGCTCACCGGATCATGTGGGAATCGAACTGGTGATCCTGTTGCTCAGAGCTCACACTCTTAACCAACCGAGCCACTTGGCCAGCCCCATGAAGAACTCATTCTTGAAGACTATATGGCTATGCAAGATGAAAAGAAGTCAGCTTTGAAGATGTCTTCAGGATTAGCATGAGATGGGCTAGAGATATTTGGCCTTGGGAGCAGACAAAATTGCCTATTGTCTGTTGTTGTTCAAGATTCTTCTCTCCCCACCTATCAAATTCAGAATTTTCATATTTTTAGTGGTAATAAACTATACCTCATACACCTTTTTAAAGCCCTCATTTCTTTTCTTAGCATTTCATAGATGCCAGAGACTGTGCTCAGTGTTTGATGTGCCTTATTTATTTATTTATTTATTTATTCATTCATTCATTCATTCATTCATTCATTCATTCATTTTTAAAGTGGTGAAAGAGCAGATTATTAGAAGAGGTAGTACATGGGAAAGAAATAGAAGTGGGCCCGAGCCCTAAAGAGTGGCTCAAGGGCCATTATTAGAAGAGAAAGTATACTCCAAAGAGTTTGCAGCAGGCCAAGCAAAAGAAGGAGCTCAAAAGGTCTGATGTGCCTTATTTTAATTTTTAGACTTATTCTAGGAGGTAGGAGTGTGATTATACTTGTCTTAACAATGAAGAAATTTTGGTAGAAACCACATGGTAAGTAAAAGTAAAGGGAGAACCTAGATATGCGTTGCTCCAGTTTCCTCAGCTTTAACCATGCTATAATATGATGCTTTTGTTTAATGAGGTTGTGCATCAACGTGCTTGGCCCATTGTGGGTTCTTATACAGTGAAGGTCCCTTTTCTCCCCTAAACCCCCAAACAGGGAAAGGTTATTTGCCACCTCAGTTTAAGCATGGGATGAAGGAGGCAAGAAGACAGGAGGGTATAGCTTCAGGCTGCAGCACTAAGGTCACATTCCTTATTTGTAATTTCAGTACTCATAGCTCTAAGGTGTTTCCAAAGTAGTGATCAAGGTGATTACTGAGAAGAAAGCACAGTGAGTTCTACCAGGAGCCCTTATAACTCCACCTGGCTGTTCAAAGAGATCGTATAATCCTAACCTCTGCATAGTAATGAAGTTCCCCCAGGTGAACCATGGCTTATCATCACCATTACCCTTGTAGAGCAGTGATGGCCCAGTGGGCAGGGCCCTCAGGGAATGTGCCTTTCTGTTCTTCACCCAAGAATCAACAAACTGCTAGCTAAGTCCCTATGATGGGGGTAAAATTGAATATACTACTCTAGCAAGCCTCCAAGTAGCCTGAGTGACAGTAAATATTGTCCCGATTCTTCCAGTTCGGAAACTTAGGCTCAAAGATGGGAAATCAATTATCTACAGTCCAAGACTGAATGCTACATGGTGGGACCATGAATGACCTCATATATGTCTGATTCTAAAGCTCATAATTTTTTCTACTATATTCCTCTGCTGAATTGGCCCAGCTCTGTCCTCCCACCTCCCTGTGAGAGTTCTCCAGTTATACCTACATGATAGCCTTGAGTATACAAGTCAATGAAATCCTACTAGTCTGGTCTACCTACCCCTCAAATCTCTCCTGCTAGGTAATGACATAGTGCATAGATGCGTCTCTTGCAGGAGGCCTATTTCCTGGAGAAGATCTAGAATAAAAGAAAGTGAGATTTCAGTAACATCCAAAAATCTTCTAAGCCCTCAAGAACCCCTTTAATTTATTTGACAAGCATTAATATAGAATTTAGATAAGGGATGAGAGGAGAAAGATAAATAGAAAAAATTTTTTCCTTGAATGAAATTTCCACGTTCAATAGTGGAGAAGATATAGAAGTAAACACATAGAATATGATGTGATATGATGACAAATTCTGGATAAGCCATAATAATAGAGAATAAGAGGTGGTGGTAGTTCTCTTTTGGGTGAAATAGTGTGGTTACCAATGTCCTCTGGAAGATAATAAAGATCTTTCCAGGCAGAAGTAAATGGAGAGAGATGTTTATATACAAAAACTGAAATCCCAAAGCCATCCAGTGAGTGCAAATCAATGACAAGTAAGTGTGTGAGGCAGCAGTGTAGGATGTCCTGTGGGAGAGAGATAGGAGACAAAAGTGGAATATAATCCAGGGTCTGAACATGAACAATGAAGTCTCAACTGGAATGTTGGCTAGAGTGATGTGGCAATAATACCAGAGAGGATTTTACTTAGTAGATGTGTGTCAGTAAAATACCTCTGGCTATCAATGTAGAGGATGACTGAGTATGTGTGTGTAAGGAATGCAGAGCGATCAATGGGAAGGCTATTGCAATAACCCCAGAGCAAGTCTTGAGGGCTGAAGCTTTACACTAGCAATGGAAAGAGAAGTCATGTCACATATTAGAGTTGGTAGATACACACAGACCTATCAGCAGCTAGATGAGAGATCAAGAGAAGAAGGAAAAGGATTCTGTGTTGACACTCATGGACTTGTGATTTATAGTGGAGATAAATCTTCCACCAATGTTTTCTCCCACTTTTAAGTCTCCACACTAAATCTTTGGCCTCTAATGAGGTCAAAGGTGAAGTTGACCCTACAAGGCATAAGCTAAGATCATAGTTTTAGAATAAGAAGGATATCAGCAGGACAAGGGTGAGGAGAAAGACATTCAGTCCAAGCCTATCAATTCATAAGTGGACAAACCGAGACTGATAAAGACAAACACGGCCACTATGGGTGTCCAGAAAGTGAAGGGACCCACATTTCCTAATCTCCCTCATCTTCCAAGTACCAAGGAAGTGGGCCTGAGGCACAGGTGGATGACTGTCATGCACCATATCTCTTACTGGAAGATCTCTTAAGGGAAAAATCTTACAGCTCAATGTGAGTGTCTGTCTCAGTGTTCAGGTCACACCTGAGCTTTCATCCTATTTAAATTGTAATCTGTGATTGAGGATTTTCAGGGAGAAGAGAAAATTGAACATCAACGTGTAGTGTGACAGGATGCGCTTAGTAGTCAGTTAAGTTAGTTCCAGTTCTAAGGCTTACACATCAAACTGCTTCTTCTCTGAAATGAGGTCATAATACCTACAATCTGAGGTCGTTCTAGGAAATCTAATAAGATCAATGACTCTCTAAACACTTTGTAGGAATGCTTTTGTATTGCTAATCACTTCAAAATTACAGAGGAAATGCCTTCAATCTGTAGAAGGAGGCCTTCACTCATTCCAGATGATAGGCCAGTGGTTCTCCAAGTGTGGTCCCTGAACAGGATGCATCAGCACCAGCTGGTACTTATTATGAGCAATGCGAATTCTCAGGCTCCTCCACAGAATCAGAAACTGGAGATGTGCCCCAGAAATGCATTTTAGCAGTCCCTCCAGGTGTCTCTGATGAACTTTAAATTTTGATAATGACTGCCACAGGCAGACAGTGGACCAGTGGGCTGGAAAAGGTCTTCAAGGATGACACCATTTGTGTCAATTTGTCCTGAATGGGTGTTTTGGACTAACCCTCGCCTGTGCCTGGCTATCTGTTTTTTTTTTTGTTGTTTTTTTAAATTTTTTAAAAAATTTTTTATTTTTATTTTTTTTTAGCTGAGCCATCCTGTCACCTGTTGACAGCTCAGTGGCAGCTCATTTGCAACCCTACCCTGGAACCTTGGGTGCCATGGAGATGAGCTGCCCTTCCAAACACTGTTGAAAGGGGAGAGAGTGGGAAGGAGCCAGTAGACCGACACCAAAATAAGGCCCTTTGCTTTAATGAACCAGGGATCTTATATCAGGAGACAGAGGCTGGAACGCTCAAGAGATATTAGGTTGGTGCATACGTAATTAATTGCGTTTTAAAAGGTTCACAATAATTGCACGAAACGCAATTTCTTGTGCACCATCCTCACAGTAGCAACAGTGAATGTCACGTGGCGCTTCCTGCGGTTCATCCTCACCGTGGTTGCCATAGTTCCTGCAGCTCCGGCTGTAGATGCTGTCTTTATGTTGTCGGCACAGAGAAGAGGATGAAGCTCTTTACCAGACAGAATACAGCACAGTTTTTGCTTGGGGCACATGGAAGTGGGAGACTGCATCTGCATCTCTCCAATTCTGCACTGGCTCCTGCAATTTCCTCTTCTGCTTGCACACTTTCTCACATACCAACTACCTGTATAAAGGAATCATATACACCATTTGAACCAGAGGTCTGTCCCAAAAGATAAAAATAACAGTAGTTCTTTGAACACTGATTATTTAAGTCCCTTACCAGCTGCTTGGTTATAATCTTCCTAATCATGAAAACTTGCTCTGAGGATTAAATGAGATTTTATAAACATATACCTACAGAATTTTTATGTATGTATGAGCCTGTCTGAAACCAAAATTCTGCATATAAACACGTGCCAGGTGTCTATTTCCCATTATTTTACATGGGAAAATATATAACACATTATTATTATGTCTGAGTATGATGCTCCCAACAAATTTCAGAAAATATATTTAAAACACACATTAACACCTAAATAGAAGTTAAAAAGCTATCATTTCAAAGTATGAAATGCTCAAATTATCTCACTGTTACCTAAACACTCATGGTTTTGTTGATGCTTGGTCAGATTTTCAAATTATCTTTACATGTTTCTGAGGTCCTACAAATTGTATTTAAATGTAACTCTACATTTATCTTATACATTGTCTTGTTAAATATAAACATAATTTTTTACTTGTATCTATATGTAGATATACATATATAGCTGTACCTATATAATATTGAGATATAAATACATTCTACAGAATTTTGGAACTAAAAATCCAAAAGCCTTGGTGAATAATGAATAATCCTGAGTGGGTTAAACTTGGATAATTCTTAGAATATGTTCATTAGGGAGACATTCCACATGATGTGGCTATGTATGTGTACATGTTATATAAACATATTTAAAAATCTTCTTGTTACATTGTATAACACCTAGAAGGCCCTAAAGAGATGTTGGAACTCTTTCTTACCTTGTTCTGCATTGCTCAACTCATCCCTCTATTCAACCAACAAATATGTAGTGAGTGCCTACTACATCAAGAACTCTGCAAGATGATGGGAATAAACAATGAACAGAAAGACAAGGTCTGAAAGTCTTATATTGGGGAGGGGAAGAAAGAAAATAAACAAGTAAATACATAAACAAAATGACTACAGATTGTGATAAGTGCAACAAATTAAAACAATAATGTGATGTAGAAGAGAGAAAGTGAATAGAGTGATCAATCATTTCTGAGTTCTGACTAGTACCACTCCTATTATCTCTTATTAGCTGTTTAATGCTCCTCTGAGGATTAAATGAAATTTTGCATACCTACTATTTATGTACAAACGTGGATCCCTAGATCTCTGTATGGGCCTCTCACTCCTAAAGTCAGAATTCTGCATGGGGCCACTAAGGAAATGACCCCTCAGGAGATGACATTCAACCCTAGACATGAAGGATGAAAGTGTGAAGATCTAGAAGAGAATGCAAAGAAGAAGGAATAGCATATGCAAAGGCCCTGAGCAGAGGAACCTGATATTTCTGAGGAATAGAAAGATTGCTTGACTTCTTTGTTTTCATGATTTCTCTTAGTCTGTCTCCTCTGTTTCTTCTTTTGTATCTGCCAGAGCTCTCCATAATGGTCCTTGGCCTCAGTTTCCTCTGCAGCCACTCCCTCCCCAATCCCCTTCTTTCTCACTACCCCAAACATCTCCATGGAGATAACATTCAAATATTTTTCTTCAGCTCTTCAGCTGGGATATGGGAATGGAAACCTCAGATCAAGTTTCCTTCTTTTCCATCCTGATTTCTGTGAGCCCTGGCATTTTGTTGATTCTTCTTCTAAATGCCCTTTCTAAGGGTTGCATTTCTAATGCCTTTAGATATTGGATTAGACTTGGATAATCTTATAGAATAATACTGAATTGCTTTTGTTTGTCTAGAAAGGGAACTGAGGGGTTTTCTCAAGCCCTTTGTTTTAAAAGGGGGACACCCTGCAAATATGCGATATATGTCATCAATGTTCCAGAGGCAGAGGGACAAATCATGTCATCTAAACTTATAGAATTTCAAGGAGGCAATAGACCTGAAACATCTCCTGAGGCAACCCTTATACTGTTATTAATTTCCTCTTTTCCAGCATCAATTTGAACAGATCTGCAAATTCTAGAGTAAACTAAATATTGTCTCTAGAGGCAGGTGTTACATCATTCTCCACCTGTCTGGAAATTCTACCTAAAAAAAGTTTATTTTTTACTTTGTTTCATATGTAAAATAGGGGATTGAATCCAGTATAAAAAAAAAACAACAGAAAATAAAACCAAAAACAAAAATGTAAGTATGGTGAAGAAACTGTTCTCAACATGGAAAAGAACTTTCTAAGTTAGTGGACGAATACAAAGGAAATACCAATAGTTTGACAACATGAAAATGAAAATTTTGTGCCTCAAATAAATCAATAAAATTTTTAAAAAATAACCAATAAATTATAAAATATTTGCAAGAAATACTAAATAGAAAGTTTAAAAATAGTAACACACTAATAGCAACACTTGACAATACATGCTAGTTTCCTTTATCGCCTTTGACCATGCTCTGGAACTTATAAAATTTCCCTATATCACCAGAGAATCTTACAATGATATATTAACAAGGCTGTACAATGTTATTTATAATATTCATACAGTGGAAAAAATAATTGAAATGACACATAATAAGGGACTCTCCAGTTAATATTGGTATAAAAATAAGACAAACTAATAAGCACTACCACAAATTATATTTTCAAGGAATATTTAAAGACCTGTGAACAACTTCCTAATACAACCTTAAGTTTAAAAAGGGCAGATTAGTGCCGGCCGAGTGGCGCAGTGGTTAAGCGCTGCCTTGGGAAGCCAGTGTCCCCGGTTCAGTCCCACATGTGAGGGCCAGTGACACTGCCCTCAAAAAAAAATAAAATAAAATAAAATAAAAAGGGCAGATTATAAACTTGTACATCAGTTGGTCACAATTTAAAAAATGTAAGCAGGGATGAAATGGTGACCACTTTCTTCATTTCTAAAATTTCAGTGTTTCTGTTTTAATTTTATAAAGAATTAATTAAAAAGAAGGAATGCTTGCACAGGTAGAGATGAAATCTGACATAGGACTTCCAACAGTCTTGAATCTCTTCTCCCTATTCACTCAGAATATTTTTCTTCCCTTTTCCACCATACAGTTCTATAGATATTTAGAAATAGCCTTCCCTGTCTGATTCACCACATCCAAGGAAAAAAAAAGTGTGCATGTGCTTGGTCTCTGTAAGCCCAAGAAATTGGGAGAAGTCATATTAAGGAATTGCTGCTTCAGTAGGTAATACCTGGTGCCATACAAAATGAAGGAGGCAGGGCTGGGCCGAACTGGCCCTAAGTGAGGACAGGGGGACGTTGGGGATGTCAGGATCCTCTCTGTCCTTGGCTTCTCATTATCCCCCCTCAGCTCCAATTAGAGACACTGCTCTACTGTGAGAGCCTTGAGGCCTCTTAGAACAGTGGTGTTTGGAAGAAGTAAGGCAAACCTCAGCCCCCTCCCAGTGAGAGCCCTGCCCCCACTCCCTTGCCAGTCTGATAATAAGGATTCCGTGTGCAGGACCCTGTTCTAGGCTGGCGTTTCTTCTTCCCCAAGATTCTATTTACCTGAGATCACCTGGGCCAGGAAGAAAAAAATTGCAAGAGTGAGTAATAGGTACTTCATGGCTCTTGAAAGACAGTCGACAGGCAATGGGTTTTATGGAGTCCAGAACTCTCTATTCAGTGTGACTCTGAACTCAGGTCCTTATTGTCCTCTCTGGGTGGGGTTGGGCTCAGCCAGTGGACCATAAGGATATAGGATATTGTGCCAAACATAACTGCAGTCCATTGGCCAGCAGCTCTGATTGAGGCTCCACTGCTCAGAGTCTTAGAACTAGGCATGCCTTGAGGGAATGTGAAAGAAAAAGGAAGGCACAAGAATGGTATTGTAATTTGGAGAGAAAGGACATGTACAAAAGTAATTTATTCTGATCCCCCAAGACTGAGTACCTGTTTTTGTCACAGCCCTATGTTGGTTTTATCAGTGTTTATCTTACTGCCTTGTGACAGTGTGTTCATCTGTTGGTCTCCTCCCCTAAAATGAGATGTCCTTCAGGACACTATCTATATATGATTCTTTCCTGTTTATCAGTACTGGGCAGAGACGTGCCCACATAATTGCTTGTTGGATGAACATGTTAATACTTTTTTTGATAATAGGTATTAAAAGAGACTTTTTAAAAGAAATAAATCAGTGCTCAAAGACATATGTGCAAAGATGTCTTCAAATCCTTTTTTGAATCTGTCAATAAAATATTATTAAGTGACGTGTATGATTTAATACTATGCATCTGCTAAAACGAGTGCAGCAATTTTGTTTTTCTACATATTTTTGAGTGAAAAAGCAATCTTGTAGAACAATATGTACAGGAATGGCTCTAATTTGTGTAAAAAAGTTTTGTGTATATGTATGTCAGTAAAGGGATTGACTAAAAGGGGTAGAAGGATACACGTCATTTTAACAATAGTGGTTTCCTCTGAATGGGACTAGGTTTGAAGCAAGCTATCAAAGTAAACTTTAATTATGTTAAAAAAAATTTTGAATGGCTCTCTGGATTGTGACTAGAATCCATTAGATCTAAGAGATTTTCTTCTTTGTGAAATTTAATTTTTTCTTTTATTTCTACTGATTTGTTGAGACATAACTGATGTGTATTAAACTGTAGTATTTAAAGTGTTTGATTTCATGAATTTGACATATGTAAACATATGTGAAACCA
This sequence comes from Aselliscus stoliczkanus, assembly GCA_033961575.1. NCBI lineage: Eukaryota > Metazoa > Chordata > Mammalia > Chiroptera > Hipposideridae > Aselliscus > Aselliscus stoliczkanus. The sequence goes on along the minus strand of CM066738.1, from coordinate 24,163,538 downwards.
TCACACAATCAAGATAATTCATACATTTTTCACTTTCAAAGATTCCTTGTGCTCCTTTGAAATCCATTTTCTCTCCTTCCTCCATACTTCTCAGACAACCAATGGTTTGACATTTATCTCTAAAGATTGGTTTGCAATTTCTAAAATACCATATAAATGAAATCATACACTATGTATTCTTTTTTTAGCCTGTCTTCTTCTGCCAAGTGTAATTATTTTTATATTCATCCGTTGTTGCATATAGTAATAGTTCATTTTCTTTCATTGGTAAGGTTTGAATTCATAGATATACTAAAATTTGTTTATTCATTCACCTCTTAATTTTGATTGTTTCCAGATATTAGCTACTACATAGCTACTATTTGTAGATTTACTACAAGTAAATCTGCTATTGATCATTTGTGTAAAAGCCTTTGTGTGGGCAGACATATACTTTCATTTCTCCTGGATAAACAGCTAGGAGTGGAATGGCGGAATCATAGGGTAAGTGTATGTTTTATTTATTAGGAAGTGGCCAAATTGTTTCCCAAATAGTTGTATCATTTCACATTCTCATCAGCAGTTTATAAGGGTCCCTTTTTCTCCATGTCCTTAACAAAACTTGGAATGATAGTTTTAAAATTTTTAGCTATTTTGGTTAGTGTACAGTGGTAGCTTGTTGTTATTTTTTAAATTTTTTTATTTTTTAGCTGAGCCATCCTGCCACTTGTTACCAGCTCAGGCTGGGCATCAAACTGCTGTTGCTCAGAGCTCAGCTTGCACTCTTGAGCGAGCTCTTAACCAACTGAGCTACTCGGCCGGCTGGAGCTTATTGATATTTTAATAGGCATTTCCCAAATAACTAAAAATGTTGAGCATTTTTTTCATGTATTATTTTCCAGCATATATCTTCTTAGGAGAAGTGTCAGTTCAAATCTTTTGCCCATATTTTGATTTGGATTCTTGCTTATCACTGTTAAATTATAAAAGTCCTTTATACGTTCTGGGCATAAGAATTTTGATATATATATAATATGTGTGTGTGTGTGTGTGTGTGTATGCAAATATTTTTCCTTCTCACTGACCTAACAATGCCTTTTAAAGAGTAAAGTCTTTTATTTTGATGAAGTCCAATTTATTGATCTTTATTTTATAATTTCTGCTTTTGGTATCATTTTTAAGAAATCTTTGCTAAGTCTAAGGTCACAGATTTTTTTTCTATGTTGCAGAAGAAAAATTGTAGAAAGAAGTTTCATTGTTTTAGGTCTTAGTAGATTTAAGTTTATGTTCAATTTTTGAGTTAAAATTGTATGTAGTGTGAGGTAATGGTCAAGAATCATTTTTCTTTTTCCACTATGTCCCAACACTATTTGTTGAAAACGTTACCTTTTCACTACTGAATATCTGGGTCTATTTCTGGACTTCCTATTTTAATGCATATGTCTGTCATTATGCCAACAGTAACTGTCTTAATTACTATAGCTTAATTGGTATAACTTTGAATAGAAATGATAAGAACAGACATCTTTGCTTTTTGCCAAATTTAGGGGGAAAGCATTCAGTCTTTACAATCAGTAGAATATTAACTATAGATTCTTCATAGTTGTCCTTTTTCATACTGGGGAAATTTCCATCTGCTTTTAGTTTGCCGAGCATTTTTATGATTGGGTAAAGAATTTTGTTGAAAACATTTTTTCTGCTTCTTCTGATATGAGCATTTTTTTTTTTGGACTCTTAAAACGTTCAATTGCATTTCTAGTTAAAGTTAAACTGACTTTGAATTCCCATAATAATTTCAAATTGTTCATGCTGTATTATTTTTGAATACTTTTGTATTTTATCTGCTAAAATGTTAGACATTTATGTCTTCAGGTTCATTTAGGATATTGGTCTGCAGTTTGATTTTTGTGCTTATGTCTGGTTTTGTTAAAAGAGTGATGATGACCTCAGAGAATGAATTAGGGAATATTTCTTCCTCATTAATTTTCTAGAACAGTTTATGTAGACTTGCTATTATTTCTTCATTAAATGGTTGGTGCAATTTTCTTTGTGGGGAAGTTTTTAACATCAAATTCAATTTTCTTTAATAGATACAGGTCACCAAGTTTTTAAATTTCTTCTTGTCCAACCTGAAATAGTATTAGTGTTGTTCAAGAAATTGACTACTTCATCTAAGTTATTAAATGTATTGGCATAAAGCTGATAATTATAATCCCATTATATTTTTAATGCCTATAGGATTTCTCATGGTGTTTCCTCTTTCGTTCTGGATATTGGTAATCTGTATATTTTTCTTTTTTTCTTGGATCATTTTGGCTAGGTTATATCAATTTTATTGATCTTTTAAAAACAAGTGTTTGATTTCATTGATTGGTAAGTGTCCCATATGCAATTAAAAAGAATGTCTATTATTTATTTATTTATGTATTTAGGTATTTATTTATTTAAAGATTTTATTGGGGAATTAGGGGAGGGTAATTGGGGAAGGGGAACAGACACATTGCTGTCCTTTTTGTTCTTCAGTCTAGTTGTAGAGGACGTCACTTCACTGGCCCATGTTGGTATTGTGATCATTGCATTCTTCCTGGGTGAGGCAGTCTCTCACTTTCCATTGGATGGCCACTCACCACAGCTCATGGCAGCTCACAAAAGCGCACGCCAGCTGCCAGCCAGCCCCACTGCAGCCTACGCCATCACTGGCGACAACCTGGAGGTGGGCTGTTGTTCACCATCTTAGCTGTAGAGGGCGCAGCGTCACTGGCCCTCATGTGGGATCTAAACCAGGGCCTTGCTGCTCAGAGCTGGTGTTCCAAGCCAACTAACCAATGAGCCACTCGGCCGACCCAAGAATGTCTATTATTGAGTGGAACGTTCAGTACATGTCAATTGGATCAAATTAGTCAATAGTTTGTTCAGTTCTCTACCCTTCTTTTTTTCTCTTTATTTGTTCTATAAATAATTGAGAAAGGGTTGTTGAAATATCTGATTATAATTGTAGATTAGTGTTTTTTCCTTTTATAAATTGTATTAGTCTGCTATATGTATTTTGAAGCTTTGTTATTAGGTCTTTAAACATTTAGATTGCTATGCTCTCTTCATGAATTGACACCTTCAGTATTATAGGAATGTTCCCTTTATGCCTGCTACTATTTTTTGCTCTGTAATTTATTTTGTCTGATATTAATATAACTATTCAAACTCTCAGCAAAGTGGGAATGTAGAGAACATACCTCACCATAATAAAGGTCATATAGGAAAAACCCACAGCTAACAATATTCAATGGTGAAAAGCTAAAAACATTTTCCTTAAAATCAGGAACAAGACAAGGATATCCACTTTCACCACTTTTATTCAATGTGGTATTGGAAGTCCTACCCATAGCAATCAGGCAAGAAAAAGAAATAAAAGGCATCCAAATTGAAAAGGAAGAAGTAAAATTGTAATTATTTGCAGATGACCTGATACTATATATAGAGAACCCTGAAGATTCTACCAAAAAACTATTAAAACTGATAAATGAATTCAGTAAAGTAGCAGGATATAAAATTAATATTCAGGGCTGGCTGAGTGGCTCAGTTGGTTAAGAGTTAGCTTAAGAGCACGGGCTCTGAGCAACAGGGCTGCAGATTCGATTCCCACATGGGCCCAAGTTGAGGTGCTGCTGAGCTGCCAGCAGGTGGCAGGATGGCTTAGCTGGTGAGAGCACGAGCTTCTAACAAGATTGCCTGTTCAATAGTGGGCTACGCCCACCTGCAACTAAAACTGAACTTGGCAGCTTGAGCTGAGCTGCCACCCGGATTGCTCAGTGGATAGAGAATGTACTCTTAACAACAAGGTTGCTGGTTCAACTCCCGCATGGGATGGTGGCTATGCCCACCCACAAGTAAGACTAAATTGGCACCTTGAGCTGAGCGGTGCCCAGATGGTTCAGTGGATAGAGTGTGCACCCTTAACAACAAGGCTGCTGGTTCGACTCCTGCATGGGATGGTGGCTACCCACCCGCAACTAAGATTGAACACTTTGTGCTTAGAGGCCACAAGCTTCCATCAGGAAGCCAGATGGTGATTGATGTCCTCCACAACAAAGATTGAAGAACAACAACTTGGCTGGTCCCCTTTAACCAATTCCCAACACTGTTCCCCTCCCCCAATTTCCCGATAAATAAATAAATAAATAAAATTAATATTCAGAAATTGGTTGCATTTTTTTGTTACATTTTTATACACCAATAGCAAACTATCAGAAAGAGAAACTAAGAAAACAATCCCATTTACAATTGCATAAAAAAAAAAGCAAAAACCTCCTAGGGATAAATTTAACCAAAGAGATAAAAGACCTATACTTGGAAAATTATAAGACATTGAAGAAATTGAAAAGATACAAATAAATGGAAGCATACACTGAACTAATGGATAGGAGGAGTTAATATTGTTAAAAATGTCCATTCTACCCAAAGCAATCTATAGATTCAATGCAGTCCCTATCGAAATACTAATGGCATTTTTTACACATCTACAACAAATAATCCTAAAATTTATACGGAACCACAAAAGATCCTGAATAACTACAGCAATCTTGAGAAAGAAGAACAAAGTTGGAAGTAACATGCTATCTGATATCAAACTATACTTCAAGGCTATAGTAATCAAAACAGCATGGTACTGGCAAAACAAAACATCAACAATAAAACAGACATATAGTCAATGAAACAGAATAGAGAGCCCAGAAATAAACCCACACCTACATGGTCAATTAATCTATGACATAGGAAGCACGAATATACAATAAGCTAAAGATAGTCTATTCAATAAATAGTGTTGGGAAAATCAGACAGATACATGGAAATAAGTAAAGTAAGTAAATAAATATGTAGATAAATAAATAGATATATAAATAAATAAATAAATTGGACCACCTTCTTTTTTTTCCTGTTTCCATCATTTTATTGAATCTGATTTGCCTGATGAAGAAGATTAATTTGAAACCAAATAAAATAAATGTATTGACTAGACCACCTTCTTACACTATATACATATAAGAATAAACTCAAAATGAATTAAAGACTTCAATGTAAGGCCTGAAACCATAAAACTCCTAGAAGAAAACATAGGCAGTAAACTCTCTGACTCTATTCTTAGTAACATTTTTTTCTGATATATCTTCTCTTGTAATGGAAACAAAAGAAGAAAATAAACAAATGGGGCTACATAAAACTAAAAGGTTTTTGCACAGCAAAGGAAACCGTCAACAAAAATGAAAAGATAACCTACTGAATGGGAGAAGATATTCACCAATGATACATCTAATAAGGTGTTAATATCCAAAATTTATAAAGAACTCATACGCATATAGAGCAACACCTAAGAAACAACCCAATTAAAAAATGGGCAGACAGTTTTTCAAAGAGGACATACAGTGGCCAGTAGACATATGAATAGATGCTCAACATCACTAATCATCAAAGAAATGTAAATTAAAACCACTATGAGGTATCACCTAATGCCTGTCAGGAAGGCTATCATCAATAAATCAACAAACAACAAGTGTTGGTGAGGATGTGGAGAAAAGAGAACCTTCATGCACTGTTGGTAGAATTGCAAATTGGTGCAGCCACTATGGAAAATAGTATAAAGATTCTTCAAAAATTAAAAATAGAACTACTTTATGACCCAGCAATTCCACTTCTTGGTATTTATCAGAAGAAATCCAGAATACTAGTTTGAAAAGGTATATATACCCCTATGTTCATTGCAGCATTATTATTTACAATAGACAAGATATGGAAGCAACCTAAGTACCCATCAACAGATGCTTGGATAAAGAATAGGTGGTACATACATACAATGGAATATTACTTGGCCATAAAAAAGAGTGAAATCTTATCATCTGTAACAACATGGATGGACCTATAGGATATTATGCTAAGTGAAGTAAGTTAGACAGGGGAAGAGAAATACCATATGATCTCACTTATATGTAGAATCTAAAGAACAGAATAAATAAATAAACAAAACAGAAACAGAGTCCTAGATACAGAGAACAAACTGATGGCTGTCAGATGGCAAGGGGGTTGAGGGGCTGGGTGAAAAAAGGGTAAGGGGTTAAGAAGTAAAAATTGGTAGTTAAAAAATAGTCATGAGGATGTAAAGTACAGCATGGAATATAGTCAATGATATTGTAATAACTATGTATGGTGAAAGGTGGATACCAAATTGATCAGGGGAAATCACTTTGCAAATTATATAAATGTCTAACCACTATGTTGTACACCTGAAACTAATATAAATATTAAATGTCAATTGTAATTGAAAAATAAAAAATGCATAGCTCTTCAAGTGCTTCACCATTTTTTATGTAATGAATATTTTGTATGTCAGTATATACTCAGGTCTTGCTTTTCTGTGCACTTCAACAATCTATAACAATCTACAACAATCTATTAACATCTCTAATTGAAATGTCAATATTATTGAAATTTTTATTACTGAAATATTGGGTTTAAACTTAGCATCTTATCATTTGTTTTCTGTTTGAAAGAAAACAAAAGGTGTTCTTTCTTTCATTTTCCCTCCTTTCTGACTTGTTTTATGTAAATAAAGTATTTTTTATTATTTTATTTTATTATATCTCTTTTGTTGACTTATTAGTTATATCATTTTCTTTTCTTTTTTTTCCAACCCACAGACTTTATTCAGATTTCACCCAGTGAAACTTGTCCTCTGTAGGAAGAATTTTTCAGGTTTAGGATCCTATCCTAGATCACCTGTTGTGTTTGTTGTCACATCTCTTCAGCTTTTCTTCATCTGAATCAGTCTTAATCCATCTTTCTTTGTTTTTCTGAACTTTGACATTTTGAAGAGATGGGGCCAGTTATTTTGTAGAATGTCCCTAGATTTGGGTTCATCTGATACTTCATTCGATTCAGGTTATGCATAGGTGGCAGGGATACCCCAGAAGTGGTACTATGTTATTCTAATTGATACTATCAGGTGGCAGGCAACTGTGACTGGTTCCCATATTGGTGATATTAACTTTAATCACCAAGTCCTGGACATTTCCTCCAAGTTTCTTTACTTAGTTACTATTTTCCCATTTATAATTAATAACTAACCCACAGGGAGGTTATCTAAAGCTATGTGACTATCCTGTTTCTTATGGTGTATTAATGTCTCTTGCCTGAATCAAATTACTATGATTGCCAAATAATGATTTTTAAACTCTATTATTTCTTCTGCATTTATCTGTTAACATAATTACTGTAACTGTCTTCCTTCTTTATTTATTTATTTATTGATTGATTGATTGACTGATTGATTTATATCAATATGGATCCATGGATTCTGATTTATTCAATGGGTTATAATCCATTACTATCATCATTTTTTTTTGATGTTCAGATTGTCCCATATTTTCCTTTAAGCTGACTTGTGTGCCTGTCATTCTTTGAGCACATTCTTAGCTCTGGCACAAGATGGTCCAGACTTACAGCTTTATTTATGGTAGCCAAGACATGGAAACAACCGAAGTGTCCTTCGATAGATGATTGGATAAAGAAGTTCTGATATATATACACAATGGAACACTACTCTGCCATAAGAAAAGATGAAATAGTGCCATTTGTAACAACATGAATGGATCTTGAGATTATTATGCTAAGCAAAATTAGTCACACAGAAAAAGTCAAAACCCTTATGATTTCACTGATATGTGGGATATAAAACTGAAAGCAACAAAGGAACAAGACAAATAAATAAAGAAACAAAAACTCATAGACACAGACAATAGTTTAGTGGTTACCAGAGGGGAAGGGGGAAAGGGAGGTAGATGAGGGTAAAGAGGATCAAACATATGGTGATGGGAAGAGAACTGACTCTGGGTGGTGAACACACAATATGATATATAGGTGATGTGTTACAGAATTGTAGACCTGAAACCTATGTAATTTTACTAACCATTGTTGCCCCAATAAATTTTAACTAAAAAAAAAGATGGCCCAGGCTTACTCTCCCAGTGCCAGCCCAGGACTCAGCCATTTTGCTAAGGACCCCTGGTTCTTTATAGTGGGGAGTGATATTCAAACCCAAGGTCTGGAAACTAAGTGTGCTCATTGCCACTAAGGTGTCAGAGCTCATGTCCTTTCAGTGGACAGACTGGGGAAAATATCATTCTTGCTTTTCACCAATTTATATGAGTAGCTTCTTTCTCTCACTGTGAGAAACCTGTCTCTAAACAAGATCAATATGTTTACTCCTTTGTAGCTGTTTTTTTTTTTTTTTGTTTGTTTGTTTTATTTTGAGGGCAGTGCCACTGGCCCTCACATGTGGGACCGAACCGGGGCCGCTGGCTTCCCCAGCCAGCGCTTAACCACCGTGCCACTCGGCCAGCCCTGTTTACTCCTTTGCTCAATTCTACAATACACATAAATTTGTTTCAGAATTAGCACACCCACACCACTATTAACAATAAACCTACTAAACTATTAGGTCAAATTTAAGTTTTCTTTGCAGTTTTTTTTTTGTCCTTTTATCTTTAGACTGAGGGGAGTGAAAGTATTATAGCTAAAACTTACTTGGATCCTTTCTTTTCTATTTTTCTTTAATATGATTGTAATCTTTTTGATATATAGTTAAGTTTGCTTTTTTTTCTGTTTGTTTCCAACTTTGAAGTTAAAAGAAAACCTTGTTAATTTAACTTTTGGCACTTTAATTATAATGTGCTTTGGTGTGGGCCTCTTTGGGTTCACCGTTTTTGGGACTCTGTCTGCTTCCTGGACCTGGGTGTCAGTTTCCTTCACCAGTTGGGGAAGTTTTCAGTCATTCTTTCTTTTTTTAAAAAAGATTTTTATTGGGGAATCGGGGAAGGGGAACAGACAAGGTGCTGTCCTTTTGTTCTTCAGTCTAGTTGTGGAGGACATTGCTTCACTGGCCCATGTTGGTATTACCATTGCGTTCTTCTCGGGTGAGGCAGATCGGTCACAAGCCTCTGGATGGTCGCTCACTGAGGCTCTTGGCAGCTCACGCTGGCTGCTGGCCACTCACTATAGCCTATGGCAGCCCACTGCAGCAGAGGCTGCAGTTACACAGTTCCAGGGACTCACAGCAGCCCAGCTCCAGGTGGAGCTGTTGTTCACCATCTTAGCTGTAGAGGGCAGTGTCACTGGCCCTCATATGTTGGATCTGAACCGGGGCCCTGCTGCTCAGAGCTAGTGTCCTAAGCCAGCTCTTAACCAACATGCCACTCGGCCAACCCAGTGATTCCTTTTTTAAATAGGTTGTTTTGTCACTTTCTCTCTCACTTCCCCTCTGGGACCCCTATAATTCAAATGTTGGTATGCTTGATGCTGTCCCAAAGGTCTCTTAAACTATCCTATTAAAAAAAAACTTTATTACATTTATTGGGGTGACATTGGCTAATAAAATTATATAGGTTTTATGTGTATAATTCTATAATATATCATCTATATATTGCATTATGTGTTCACTAGCCAGTCAGTTCTCCTTCCATTACCATATATTTGACCCCCTTTACCCTCTTGTACCAGCCCCCTCCTCCTTTACCCTCTGGTAACCACTAAACTGTTGTCTGTGTCTACGAGTTTTTGTTTGTTTGTTTGTCTTGTTCATTTGTTGCTTTATAGCCCACATAAGAGTGACATCATATGGTTTTCTACTTTTTCTGTGTGACTTATTTCCCTTAGCATGATAATCTGAAGATCCATTCATATTGTTGCAAATGGTAATATTTCATCTTTTCTTGCAGCCAAGTAATATTCTATCGTATATATATGTACCACATCTTATTTTAGTGAATGAATTGTTTGTTTGTTTTTTTAAGATTTTATTGGGGAATTGAGGGAGGGGAACAGAAAAGTTGCTGTGTTTTTGTTTTTCAGTCTAGTTGCAGAGGACATTGCTTCACTGGCCCATGTTGGTATCATCATTGCCCTCTTCCCAGATGAGGCAGATCGGTCACTGGCCTCTGGCTGGTCGCTCACCGTGGCTATTGGCAGCTCATGCTGGCTGCCGGCTGCTCACTATAGCCTATGGCAGCCCACTGCAGCAGGGGCTGCAGCCTACACCATTGCTGGGGCTCGCACAGCCCAGCTTCAGGTGGAGCTGTTGTTAGTTGTAGAGGGCAGTGTCACATGTGGGATCCGAACCGGAGCCACTGGCATCCCAAGCCAGCTCTTAACCAATGTGCCACTCGGCCGGCCCAGTGAATGAGTTTTTAATGTAAAGTGTTTAAAACTTAGAGTCAGCAAAGTATAAAATATATATCCCAGATTGTTCATACTTATTGTATTCTTTTTCTTTTTCTTTTTCACCTTTCCTCCCTTTTCAATTTTTCAGTTACAACTGTCATTCATTACTATTTGATATTAATTTCAGGTATACAGCATAGTGTTTAGACATTTATATAATTTAAGAAGTGATCCCCCTAACTAGTCTAGAACTCACCTGACACTATACATAGTTATTATTATATTATTGACTATATGCGCTATGCTTTATTTTATATCCCCATGACTATTTTGTAACTACCAATTTGCACTTCTTAATGCCTTCACCTTTTTCACTTTGTCTTCGAACCCCCTCCCATCTATCACCCCAACAAATCTAGTACCTATCTGACATCATACATAGTTATTACAATATTATTGACAATATTCCTTATGCTATATACCCTGTTTCTCCATAACTACTCTGTAACAACCAATTTGTACTTCTTAATCCCTTCCCCCTTTTTCCCCACCTATATCCCAAACCCCTCTCCCATCTAGCAACCATCAAAATGTTTTCTATATGTATGAGTTTGTTTCTGTTTTTTTTTTTTGTTAATTTTGTTCTTTAGATTCCACATATAAATGAAATCACACTGTATCTGTTTTTAATCTGAAGCTTCACTCAGCACAATATTCCAGGTCCACCAATGCTGTCACAGGTGAAAAGAACCCATTCCCTTCCATGGCCGAGCTGTATATATGTACCACCTCCTCTTTATACATTCTTCCATTGAGGGACACCCAGCTGCCTCCACATCTGGCCCATTGTAAACAATGTTGCAATAAACATTTGGATGCACATGTCCCCTTGAAGTAACGTTTTGGATTTCTTTGGATAAATACACTGAAGTGGGATTACTGGGTCATTCTTTGTCTCTTGTTATATATAGCTTTTGTTTTACAAGTCTATTTTGTTTGCTATAAGTATTGCTACCGCAACTTTTTCTTTTTTCCCCCCCATTTTCATGAAATATCTTTTTCTACCCCTTTACTTTCTGTCTGTGTGTGTCTTTCAATCTGAAGGCAGCATATGTAAGCGTTTTGTTTTCTTATCCATTCAGCCCTTCTATGTCTTTGGATTGGAGCATTTAATCTATTTACATTGAAAGAAATTGTTGATAGATATGTAACTATTGCCATTTTATTATTCATAATCTTCATTTTTTTTTCCATCTTAAAAAGTCCCTCTGACATTCCTTGTAATACTGGTTTGGTGTTTATGAACTTATTTAGTGTTTTCTTGTCTGGAAAGCTTTTTATCTGTCCTTCTATTTTAAATCATAATCTTGTTGGGTAAAGTACCCTTGGTTGCAGGTCCTTGCTTTCCATCACATTGACTATTTTGTGCCAATCCCTCCTGGCCGGCAAAGTTTCTGTTGAGAAATCAGCTGACAATCTTATGTTATAGGTTACTAGTTGCCTTTCTCTTATTGCTTTTAGGATTCTCTTTGTCTTTAACCTTTGCCATTTTAATTGTGTGTCTTGGTGTGGGTCTGTTTGGGTTCATCTTGTTCAGGACTGTCTGCACTTCCTAGACTTGTATATCCACTTATTCATCAGGTTAGGAAAGTTTTCCTTTTTTTTAGGAGAGCAGTGTCACTGGCCCTCATATGTGGGATCCGAACTGGGGCCGCTGGCGTCCCAAGCCAGCTCTTAACCACCACGCCACTCGGCCAGCCCAAAAGTTTTCAGTTATTATTTCTTCAAATAGGTCCTCAGTCTCTTTCTTTATCTCTTCTCCTTCTGGTACCCCTATGATATAAATGTTTTTACACTTGAGATTGTCCCAGAGGTCTCTTAAACTATCCTCATTTTTTGGATTCTTTTTGCTGTTTTGATTGGGTGTTTTCTTCCAAATCACTGATTCCACCCTCTGCTTCATCTAGTCTGCTGGTGATTCTAGTGCACTCTTCATTTCTGTTATTGTATTCTTCACTCCTAACTGGTTCTTTTTTAATGGTTTCTATGTCCTTTTTTTTTTAAGGTTTTATTGGGGAATTGGGGGAGGGGAACAGTGTTGGGGAATTGGGGGAGGGGACCAGCCAAGTTGTTGTTCTTCAATCTTTGTTGTGAAGGGCGCCAGTCGCCATCTGGCTTCCTGTCGGCAGCTCGTGGCCTCTAAGCTCAAGGTGCTGTGTTCAATCTTAGTTGCAGGTGGCGGTAGCCACCTTCCCATGAGGGAGTCGAACCAGCAGTCTTGTTGTTAAGAATGCACGCTCTATCCTCTGAGCCATCCAGGCACCTGCTCAGCTCAAGGTGCCGAGTTCAGTCTTAGTTGCAGGTGGGTGTAGCTCCCATTGAACAGGTAATGTTGTTACACCATCTGAGCCATCCTTCCACCTGTTGGCAGCTCAGCAGCAGCTCAGTTAGGGCACAGCATTCACTGGCCCATGTGGGAACCGAACTGGTGGCCCTGTTGCTCAGAGCTCACGCTCTAAGCCAACTCTTAACCAACTGAGCCACTCGACCGGCCCTTTTTAATGCTTGCTATCTCTTTGTTGAAGTTCTCACTAAGTTCCTTGAACATTTTGTAACCATTGTTTTGAACTCTTGTCTCTGGTAGGTTGTTTGCCTCCATTTTATTCTTTTTCTGAGTTTTTCTCCTGTTCTTCCATTTAGGACACACTTCCAGCAATCGTCGTGTGATCCTCTTAGTTGCTCTGTGTGATGATTAGATGTCCCTCCTACTTCACTCCCCCACAGAGCTTCTTCGCAGACCTTTTACTCTTAATTTGTTTAGGAACCTCCATACTGTTTTCCATAGTGGCTGTATCAATTTACATTCCCACCAGCAGTGTATAAGGGTTCCTTTTTCTCTACAACCTCTTCAACATTTGGTTTATTGCTTGTCTTGTTGATAATAACCATTCTAAGAGGTGTGAGTGGTATCTCATTGTGATTTTGATTTACTTTTCCCTAATAGCTAGTGAAATTGAGCATATTCTCATATGTCTATTGTCCATTTGTTTGTCTTCTTGGGAGAACTGTCTGTTCAGGTCATTTGCCCATTTTTTTTTTTTTAAAGATTTTATTGGGGAATTGGTGGAGGGGAGCAGCGTTGGGGAATTGGGGAAGGGGAACAGACAAGTTGCCGTCTTCTTGTTCTTCAGTTTAGTTGCGGAGGATGTTGCTTCACTGTTGGTATCGTCATTACGCTCTTCCCGGATGAGGCAGATCAGTCGCTGGCCTCTGGATGTCGCTCATCGTGGCTATTGGCAGCTCACGCTGGCTGCCAGCCGCTCACGCTGGCTGCGGGCCACTCACTGTAGCCTATGGCAGCCCACTGCAGCAGGGGCTGCAGCCCACACCATCACCGGGGCTCGCACAGCCCAGCTCCAGGTGGAGCTGTTGTTAGCTGTAGAGGGCAGTGTCACTGGCCCTCATGTGGGATCCGAACCGGGGCTGCTGGCATCCCAAAACCAGCGCTTAACCAATGCGCCACTCGGCCGGCCCTTGCCCATTTTTTAATTGGATTGTTTGTGTTTTGTTTTGTTTTGTCTTTGAATTATATGAGTTCTTTATATACTTGTATTTTGGATATGAGCCCCTTATTGGATGGAGGTGTTGTTTGCAAATATCTTCTCCAATTTTGTTGGTTGCCTCTTTGTTTTGTTGATGATTTCTTTTGCTGTCCAGAAGTTTTTTAGTTTGATATAGTCCCATTCATTTATTTTTGCTTTTACTTCCCTTGCCTTTGAAGTCAAATTCATAAAATCCTCTTTGAACCCAAGATCCGTAAGTTTAGTTCCTATGCTTCATTCTATCCAATTTATTGTTTCAGGTCTTATGTTTAGGTCTTTGATCCATTTTGAGTTAATTTTGGCATATGGTAACAGATAGCAGTCTAGTTTCATTCTTTTGCATATGGCTTTCCAATTTTCCCAGTACCATTTATGGAAGAGGCTGTTTTTTTCTCCACTGTATGTTTTGGTTCCTTTGTCAAAAATTATCTGTCTATATATATGTGACTTTATTTCTGGATTTTCAATTCTACTCCATTGGTCTGTGTGTCTGTTTTTCTGCCAATACCACACTGTTTTTTTTTGTTTGTTTTTTTTTGTTTTTTTTAAGATTTTATTGGGGAATTGGCAGAGGGGAACAGCGTTGGGGAATCGGGGAAGGGGAACAGACAAGTTGCTGTCTTTTTGTTCTTCAGTTTAGTTGCGGAGGATGTTGCTTCACTGTTGATATCGTCATTGCGCTCTTCCCGGATGAGACAGATCGGTGGCTGGCCTCTGGATGGTCGCTCACTGCGGTTATTGGCAGCTCACGCTGGCTGCCAGCCGCTCACACTGGCTGCGGGCCACTCACTGTAGCCTATGGCAGCCCACTGCAGCAGGGGCTGCAGCCCACACCATCACAGGGGCTCGCACAGCCCAGCTCCAGGTGGAGCTGTTGTTAGCTGTAGAGGGCAGTGTCACTGGCCCTCTTGTGGGATCCGAACCGGGGCCGCTGGCATCCCAAAACCAGCGCTTAACCAATGCGCCACTCGGCCGGCCCTACCACACTGTTTTGATGATTGTTGTTCTGTAGTGCAAACTGAAGTCAGGGAGTGTGATACCTCCAGCTTATTCTTTTTTTTCTTTTAGGATTGTTTTGGCTATTTGGGGTCTTTTGTGATTCTATACAAATCTGATGATTTTTTGTTCTATTTCTTTAAAAATGCCATTATGATTTTGATGGGGATTGCATTCAATCTGTATATTGCTTTGGGTAATATGGCCATTTTAAGTATGTTGACTCTTCTAATCCATCAACATGGAATTTCTTTCCATTTCTTTGTGTCTTCTTCAATTGCTTTTAAAAATATCTTATCTTTTTCAGTGTAAAAGTCCTTCACATCCTTTGTTAAGTTTATTACTAGGTATTTTGTTCTTTTCACTGCAGTTGCAAAAGGAATGTTTTTTATTTCATTTTCTGAAATTTCATTCTTAGTATATAGGAATGCAATGGATTTTGCTCTGTGTTCAAGAAAAAGACAGGGCTTCCCCCTATCACCACTGTTTTTTAACATATTGGGTTGTCGGAAAAGTCATTATGCATTTTTGCAACAAAAACATAGAAAAAAATACGTCATGACTTTTCCAACAACCCAATAGTATTGGAAAGCCTAGCCAGAACAATCAGGCAAGAGAAATAAATAAAAGGCATCTGAATTGGGAATAAAGAAATTAAATTTTCACTTTTTCCGGATGACATGATTCTTTATATGGAAAACCCTAAAGACTCCACCAAAAAGCTATTAGAAACAATAAATGAATACAGTAAAGTAGCAGTTTTGTAAATTAGAGTGCTCTCAGAAAAAGGGACCAGGTTTTATTGGGCAAGAGACAAACTGCGAACTGGGGCTGTAGCACCACCTTCTGGAAATCAAAGGGAGGTCTCTAGCAGCCAAACTGGTGAGTTATAAGAACAAGAAAACAAAAACACTTAAGAACTTTGCCACAACAGGAACTTGTGACCTCCATCACAAGTATCTCAAAATCATAAAACTAAAGAATATGAATAATAACCATATTGTTTTAGACACATCAACCATCTGGATGAAATATTATCTCATGTGTGAATTCTCTGTAAAACATAACAGATACAGAATCAGATAGCATCAACTTCAAGATAGCTATTGAAGGGCCGGCTGAGTGGCTCAGTTGCTTAAGAGCTAGCTCAAGAATGTAAGCTGAGCTCTGAGGAACAGCAGTTTGATGCCCAGCCTGAGCTGAGCTGCTGCTGAGCTGCCAACAGGTGGCAGGATGGCTCAGCTTAAAAAAAAAAAAATTAAAGAAAAAAAGAAGATAGCTATTGACATCAGTCCATTGATGGACATCTTGGCTTGGTTAAAACTCGTTTACAAAACCATCATATACTGTCTCACTTGAAAACACACAAAAATAAACTCAAATACATTAAATAGTTAAAATTTAAAACGGAACCTATAAGGGAAAAACTTATAAATCAACTGGAAAAACTTATAAATCAACTGGATTAAAAACTAGCCTCCCCAATTAAAAAAGGGAAAAATCGGTAGAATTAAAAAAGGGAAAAATCGGTAGAACCATGTAATTTGTAGAAAAATTAAAATACACTATATATATATGTATTATTTCCTGTATTCTACTTGATTTGAGTTTATTTTGCTCTCTTTCTAACTTTGAGGTAAGATCTTAGATTATTGAGATCTTTTTTTCTTTTCAGTTAGTAGCATCAAAAGCTACAAACTTCCTTCTAATTATCATTTTAGACGTAGCCCACATATTTTGATAGGTTGTGCTTTGTTTTCATTCACTTCAAACATATTTTGTCTTTGAGAATTTCTCTTTGTCCCATTGCTTATTGAGAAGTGTGTTGTTTGATTCTCCAAGAGTTTGGAGATTTTTGGTTTATGGTGTTGTACAGTTCTTCTGTACTCTTGCTGATTTTATATATACTTTTATCAACAGCTGAGAGTGGGATATTGAAGTCCCTGACTGTTAATTGTGGATTTGTCTAGCTGTATTTTCAGTTCTGTGAGCTTTTTTCCATGTGTTTTGAACCTATAATTTTGGGAATATACAATTAGAATTATTATGCCTCAAGGTGGATTGACTTTTTATCATTATGCACTGTGCCTCTTTGCTTGTAGTGATTTACTTTGCTGTGAAATTTCATTATCTGATATTAATATAACCACTTCTGCTTTTTAAAAAAATAATGTTTTGGGGCCAGCTGAGAGGCACAGTCGTTAAGAGCTGGTTTGGGACGCCAGCGGCCCTGGTTCGGATCCCACATATGAGGGCCAGTGACACTGCCCTCAAAAAAAATAAAAATAATATAATAATAATAATGTTTTTTCTTGCTTTTCTTTCAGTTTTGATCTACTGATGTCATTGGATTTGAAATGAATTTTCTTTAGAAAGTATGTTGTTCTACTATGGTTTGATACTTTACCCAGTTTGCCAAGATCTTTCTTAATATTTTGGTCATATACATTTATTGTGAGGCATTAAGAAAACCCAGAGAACTCAGCTCCAGGTATTTCTCCAAGTCCTCAGGTGTATTGACAGTCTACCATCTTCTTTCCACCTTTCAGAGTCATGCAATCCTGTTCATTGTATTAAGTTTAGATGGAAGAGGGAGAACCTGGCAGGAGCGGGCTACTCCATCTTGGTGGAATTGAAAGCCAAATTTATTTATTTATTTATTTATTTATTTATTTATTTATTTATTTATTTATTTATTTATTTTTGGTTTGCTTTTTCCTATCACACTCTGAATGGGCAACTTCAATTAGCAAGCTCATTTTTAAAAATATCTTTGAATTTTTCTCTTTTCTTTGGGATTCTTCCACTCTGTTCTATCTTTTTTCCCTCCATGGATTCATATTAAAAGGATTTGGGGCTCTTTTTCTGGCTGGAACCATGGAGGCTGCAGAAGGAAAGAAGTTTCCTGCTGTGCCAGAAACCCTTGAGAAAAAGTGAAGGAATTTCACAGAGCGGAAGATCAAGCACCTGAGAAAGAAGTTTGCCCAAAAGATTTGTGAAGGGCAAGAAGGAAGCTTATTGGTTAAAAAAAAAAAAAAAAAGAAAAAAAGAAAGCTAAGCACCATCACACAGAGTAAAAGCAGATGTACTGGACTGCGATTCGAATGGCTATCATGGCAAGAAAAGCTGGTGACTTCTATGTACCTGCAGAACCCAAATTGGCATTTGTCATCAGGATCAGAAGCATCGATGGTGTGAGCCCAAAGGTTCAAAAGGTGATGCAGCTTCTTCACCTTCTATGGCACCTTTGTTAAGATCAACAAGGCTTCAGTTAACATGCTGAGGATTGTGGAACCATATATTGCATGGGGGTGCCCAAACCTGAAGTCAGTAAATGAACTGATTTACAAGCATGGTTATGGCAAAATCAACAAAAAGCAATAACACATGATTGCTTGATCTCTTAGTAAATACGGCATCATCTGCATGGAGGATCTTATTCATGAGATCTATACTGTTGGAAAATGCTGCAAAGAAGCAGACAACTTCCTGTGGCCCTTCAAATTGTCTTCTTCAAGAGGTGGAATGAAGAAAAAGTCAACCCATTTTGTAGAAGGTGGAGATGCTGGAAACAAGGAAGACCACATCAACAGGCTTATTAGAATGAACTAAGGGTATCTATCATGGTTATATTTGTAATCTGGTTAGTAATAAACAGTGACTGATTTCATATTGAAAATAAAAAAGATTTGGAATTTCTGGGTCTGTTTCTCACATTCCTTAATATTTTTCCTACACACGTTCTATCCCAATTTCTTGTTTTTATCTGTAATCCAGAGTTTTCCATCCAGCTCTTCCAAATTACTAAGCTACTCTTTAGCTGGGCTCATTAAAATATGAATATAAAGTATGAAGTTTACGTATCAACAGCTATGCTTTTCATCATTCATATCTCAAATTGTTCCTTTTCATAAAAACCTGTTTCATTTCATGGATGTGCTATCCTCTTCCCTTTCTGCTTTTATGAATTACATGCTTGAGGTGGAGGGAGGGAGCTACTGTTGAGTCGACATTCTGTGGTGTTTTTAGTAAGAGGGACTTCCTTCTTGTGTTCCCTTGAAACCTGTGTTTCTGGGCATATCAACCATCCAAGGTCCAACATGAACCTTGCAGGAGAGGAACTGCATGCTCATTTTCTTTGCAAAAGGTACTTCAGCAGAAAGATGGAGTAATTTTTTTAAAAGATGGAAACATGACATCCAAAAATATTTTTGCCAACTCAGGCAGTTAGTAATTCTGAAGTCTAGGATGACATATCTTTATCCTTTATATGAAGAACTAGTTCACATTATAGAAGGAAGAATAAGGTTCCAGATTTAAGGTGTAAGTGATATGTACCCTCATCTACTACAGAAGAATGACAATAGATAAATGATGTCTAAAGTAGACAAATCATAATCACTGACTATTAAATAATAATAGTTCTCATATTTCATTTTACTTTGGTGCATTAGTTTTTGGAACATATATTAGATGATCTGCCTATAACGTGTATTTTTTATAGTTTTCTTATAGTATTTTTGCATGTGAATCAAGGTAATGACTTTCTGACTGTTAAATTTTGGAAGCTAGCTAGCCTGTCTATATGAATGATTTGCTAAATAAAAAACAAACAAAAAGTAACCTAGTTGGTAACTGAGTCGAAGCAGTGGGCAGGGCAATAGGCTCCTTGAATGGAAATATTTTAACGTTGAATACCAACACTAAGAGTGTTGCTTGTCCATATATTGTGTCCTAGTATGAGAGGCTTTTTGAGAAGCCCTCTGTGTTCCAGGAGCTGTAGGTTGATATCAGTTGCCAAAATTCATCAACTGACTTAAATGGTTGACAGTGGCACTGATCACCTATCACAAGAGCTCTTCTATTGGCCCCATCTCTAGCAACTCCTTTCACAGATGATGGTATGAACATGCAGTTCCTCTCCTGCACTCTGTGATGCCCCCATGGAACTTGGGGTACACCCACAGGCTGCCAGCACAATTAGAACCTGATGTTCCAGGAAAGGGATCATTAGCCACCTCTGCAGGCTGTGCCACTTCTCTTGGAGAATTCAGTGTGCTATTTGATATCTGCTGAGAAGGAAGTGTGCTCTGGGTGTGCCCATTAGTTTGCTCTTTATTACATCATGCTATCTGTGAAAGGTAGTTCAAGTGCAGCAAAAGCCCACATAAACAACTGTTCCAAATTTCACAAATGCACAGTGGTGAAACAAGATGCAATTATGGTCAATGACATTAAGCAGAATATTTCTGGAGGGGTATGTGATAAGATACTTAAAAGGGAAGGGGCAGGGATCCAAGACTCCTTTTTGCATGTCTCTGTGTTTCACCTTATAACTATCACACTTCCTAACTAATCGGTCATGTATTTTAAGTTGAGTGTTATTAAGGGACCTAACCCTCTCTTAGGGTTTTAGAGATGTAGTTTTCTTCCTTATTTTTCATTCTCTTTACTGCCTCCATTTGGATATGAGGGGCAATCAATTACATTAGGGCACCTTTATCTGGAAGGTTAAAACACATAAGTGACTGGAAAATGTAGCTGAATGGCTCTAAGAAGAGTACCATCCCAAGTTTGAAAAAAAACAAATAAACCAAAACCCTGCAAAACATCATTCAGATATCTAGAGTCTATCCTAAGCATATTTCCTGGGGTCATGGGTTGGAAGTTTAACTCACTTATGTTGAAGCTTCATGAGACTGTGTACTATTTCTGTTTTTCTCACTACTTTATCCCTAGCTGCTTTGCCAGTACAACAGAGAACAGGTGCTCAATAAATATTTGTTGAAAGAATAAATACATGAATGCATTCAATACCATCTACACAAACACCCACACATACTCACACACACATCCAAAGAGCTCTATGTTAAGGTGAAGACAACACTTAGAAAAGTTCCTAAATTCCTCGAGTTTGTCTTTTGCCTCTGATTTTCCTTTATGGAAAAGGAAAGGAACTTCACTGGAGCAGAGAATGTGTTTCCAGAACAAAACATTGATGAGGTCAGATTGAAAAGAAATACCTTCCAGGGACATGATAGAGTGGGAAGTGGGAAAGGACTCCATCCACAGAGATTACACAGACCTGGAGGGGGACGGCCCATCAGGAAACTGACTGGAGTTCTGCAGGAGGAGCTTTGGGAGTTTGGATTGAGCACATAACACCTTCTCTGTTAGACCCTACAATATGTACAGGGAGAGAAGGTATCATCTGTCTCCAGGAAGCACTTCATGTTGGACCATGGATGGTTGATATGCCCAGAAACACAGGTCCCAAGGGAGCATCAGAAGGTTTTCTCTCTAAGTCCCTCTTACTAAAACCACCACAGAATGTAGACTCAACAGTAGCTCCCATCGTCCCCCTCAAGCATGTAATTCATGTAATCAGAAGGGGAAGAGGATAGCACATCCATGAAATGAAACAGGTTTTTATGAAAAGGAACAATTTGAGATATCAATGATGAAAAGCATAGCTGTTGAAACGTAAACTTCATATTTTATATTCATATTGTAATGAACCCAGCTAGAGAGTAGTTTAGTAGTTTGGAAGAGCCGGATGGAAAATCCTGCATACAGATTACAAGAAATTGGGATAGAACACATGTGGGAAAAATATTAAGAAATGTGAGAAACAGAAATTCCAAAATCATTTTTTTTTTCAGTTTGAAAGCAATGTATTAACTAACCAGATTACAAATATAACCATGGTAGATACCTTAGTTCATTCTTCTAATAAGCTTGTTGATGTGTTTTTCCCTGTTGCCAGCATCTCCACCTTCTATAAAATAGGTGTTTTTTTTATTCATTTTACTTCATGGAGAAGACAATTTGAAGGGCCACAGGACGTTGTCTGCTTCTTTGCAGCATTTTCCAACAGTATAGATCTCATGAATAAGATCCTCCATGCAGATGATGTACTAAGATATCAAGCAATCAATGTGTTATTGCTTTTTGTTGATTTTGCCATAACCATACTTGTAAATCAGTTCATTTACTGACTTTGGGTTTGGGCACCCCCATGCAATATATGGTTCCACAATTCTCAGCATGTTAACTGAAGCCTAGTTGATCTTAACAAAGGTGCCACTGAAGATCTGTAGAAGGTGAAGAAGCTGCAACACCCTTTGGACCTTTGGGCTCACACCATTGATGCCTCTGATCCTGATGACAAATGACAATTTGTGTTCTGCAGGTACACAGAAGTCATCAGCTCTCTTGCCATGCTAGCCATTCGAATCTCAGTCCTGTACATCTGCCTATATCCTTTGAGATGGTGCTTAGCTTTTTCATGGATAAGCTTCCTTTTGCCTTTCGAAGCATCTTTTGGGCAAACTTCTTTCTCAGGCACTTCATCATCAGCTCTGTGAAATTCCTTCCCCTTTTTAAAAGGGTTTCTGGCACAGCAGGAACTGTTCTTCTTCTCTTCTGCACCCTCCATGGTTCCAGCCAGAAAAAGAGCCCAAATCCTTTTAATATGAGTGCATGGAGGGAAAAAAAGATAGAACGGAGTGGAAGAATCCCAAAGAAAAGAGACAAATTCAAAGATATGAAAAAAAATGAGTTCACAAATTGAAGGTGTCCATTAAAAATGTGATAGAAAAAAGCAAAACATAAATAAATAAGTAAATAAATAAATAAATAAATAAATAAATAAATAAATAAATAAAATTGGCTTCCGATTCCACCAAGATGGAATAGCTCATTTCTGCCAGGTCCTCCCTCTTCCATCTAAAGAACTCTATACTTAAAAGGACAAATAGGATTGCATGACTCTGAAAGGTGGAGAGAAGGAGGTGGATTGCCAATACTTCTGATGACTTGGAGAACTACCTGGGGCTGAGTTCTTTGGGTGTCCTTAGCTCCTCACACATACTCAAGACAGGCACAATAAAATATTCCAACCTGAAACAGAAAAAGGTATGCCTTTCTTTTCATGTTGTCCTATGGGACATTGACAAAAGAGCTAATATTGAAATCATCAGAGCCCAGAATGTGTGGAGAGAGAAAGAGAGTTGGGCTGAAAAATATATTTGAGGAAATACTCCCAAATATGGTAAATGATGATAACCAAAGGAGTCAAGAAGCTGAGTAAACCACAAGTGGGACTAACCCGAAAAATCCATGTGAAGACAAGTTTACTATAAAATTGGTATTAAAAGACATGGGCTCTAGAGTAATAAAACCATCTTAACAGAGAAGAATAAAGTGGGAGGTATCTTTCTATCCAATATCAAGGCTTAAGTACAATTGCCAAAGCTAAATATAAGGGATAAATGAATATCAGTAGAACAAATTAGCCTAGAAATGGACCATACAAATATGCTCAACTGATTTTTTTATAAAGTCCAAAGAACAATAAAGGAGGGATCTTTGTGGTGATGGGATGATTTTTTTAAATTAGTTTCATGCGTACAAAACAATATAGTGATTAGACATTTATGTACCTCACCAAGTGATAACCCTATAAAGTCTGTTACTATGATGGAATCATTTTGTGTCTTTAGTGTAGTGGTGGCTACATGAACCTACATGTGTGACAAAATTGTATGTAATGACATACACACACAATATCACAATACACACATGCACACACAAATGATAATCAGTAAAACTGGGGAATTAGAATAAGGTTGGTGAGGTGTATCAATGTTAATATCTTGGTTGTTGATAGTGTGATATAGATTTGCAAGATGTTACCATTGGAAGACACAGGATAAAGATTACACAGGCTTGCCTTAACTTATTTCTTATAATTACATGAGAAGCCACAATTATTTCAACAGAAGTTTTTACTAAAACTATTACCTGATGGAAACAGGCAATATATGGAAAGAATTAAAACCATAACTACATGGGATCTTTTGCATGTGGAAAGGCAGTTAAATATTTGAAAACCATCAGTGTCACGCACCAAATTAATAGGCTAAGAGAGAAATTATATGATTATATCATAAATATGCATATATAACATGAATGCATAAATAACATTTGAATAAATTCCATATGTATTCATGATAAAAACTCTCAGAGAACTGATAATGAAGGTAAACTTTCTCAACTTTTTTTCAACTTGATAAAAAATAATCTACAACATATCTACACCTAACTTCATACTTAATGGTAAAAGAATGAATCAATACATCTAACATAAAAAAAATGCAAGGATACTCACTTTCATTACTTTTATTTAACATATTCAGAAAATGATACCCAACACAATAAGACAAGAAAAGGAAATAAAAGGCATACAGTTGGAAAAGAAGGAAGAAAATTGTCCCCATTTGCAGCTGACATGATAGTGTACATAGAAAAGACCAAGGAATCTACAAAAAACCTCCTAAAACTAAAAAGTAAGTTAGGCAAGGTCCAGGCTACGAGATCAACACATAAAAATGAATTGTATTGCTGTATACTAGTAAGGGCTTGGGGATATTAAATTAAAACTGTAAAATCAAAATCACTCATAAGTTTAAATATTTAGGTGTAAATTGGAAAAACATTTTAGGTCTTATATTCTAAAAACTATTATATAAAATGCTGACAAAAGAAAAAGATTTAAATGAAGTGTCATATACACACATGTTCATGGACTGAAAGATTTAACATAGTAAAGAAGTCATTTCTCCCCAAACTAATAAGCAGGTTTAACTCAATTGCTGTCATTATCCCAGCAAAATCTTTTGTAGAAATACACAACACTCTCCTAAAATTTTTATTGAAAGGTAAAGGAATGGGTATAGCTAGAACAATTTTTGAAAAGAAGAATAAAGCAGGAGGAATCACTACCCTATCTCAAGACATATTATACAGCCACAGCTATCAAGGGTGTATTGGATTGGCAGCAAAATAGGCATACAATCAATGGAACAGAATAAAGAACCAAGTGCAGCCAACTAATTTTTTGACAAACATGCCAAAGCAATTCAATGGAGGAAGAATAGTACTTTCAACAAATGGTTACTGCAAAAATTAGATGTCCACAGTTTTAAAAAAATCCATCTCAAACTAAACTTTACACCTTATACAAAATTTAACACAGAATGGATTGGGGCAATCACTCAAACAGGAAGGAGGATACTCTACTGAATGTCATGAGCTATTGGTCTGAAACAAATAACAAAAATGGGATCTTTACACAGTGTTCTGCTATCATTGTATGTATATACATATATGGTGCTGCAATCAGAGAGGCCCCATATAGGGTTAAGGAAGACTTCTTTTGGGAGTTGTTTCTTTCCATCAGACTCTACACTTCTTCAAAATTATAACTCATTTCATAAGGCCTGTTTCCTCTTACAGCTTCTAGAACAGAGCATTATTTTGTCATGCACACTCAATGGTGCAAGTTAATGGTGGTGTTCTGAGTGGCGTAGCATTCTCCCCCTCTCCGATTCATCACCCATGATAGGTCAGTAAAGGTGACTACTTAGAGTCCTAGCTGTGCAAAGTGTCCTAGATTCCTCAGGACACAGACCTTCCTCTCTCCCAGAAGCCATGAATCTCTTGATGCTGACCTTCATTATATGTGGGTTACTAACTCTAATGACCAAAGGTAAGGGAATCCCTGAACATCGGAATGATAGAACTAGGATGGGTTGTTGACTTGGAGCTCCCAGGTGTTGTGAGGGGGAAAGAGGGTTCATAGAAAAAGACTTGGACCAATAAAGTGCAGCAGAAATGCTCTTTTTATGGCAGCTCCATGTCCCTACTCTGTTAAATGCACCTATCAATCTGGAGTGTCTTCTGAGGTATTTATCCAAAGGCAAGAATTTCCTCAGGCTTCTGAGCAGCTCTGTCTGTCTATATAACTAGCCAATGTTAACCCAGCCTCATTTCACTTCTATTTTAACGATTTCATTGTTGTACCTATTTCATTGTATGTCCTATTAGTTCAACTTTTACTATCATCTTGAATTCTCTTTTGTCGTGACATTACCTTCAAGGGAGGCCCTCATTTTTATGTTCTGAGATTTGGTGAACAAGTTCATCACACTGTTTGTAGGTGCTGCTGTAGAGCTGCCATGAGAAAGAGACAACATAAGTTTGAGTTAGAAGTGGGGATAAGTTAAAATAGAGTAAAAAGACTAGTGACCAATGGAGAGCTTCTGATATTAGATCAAAATGAATGAACTTATTTCCTCTTTTTAATAATGCTACTTTTGAAAATTATATACTTTCTGTTGAAAACATATATTTGGAATTGTTAAAAAGTATCAAGTAATTGATAGTTTTATATGAGTTTAAGGAAAAGTAGTCTCCTACTCTAGAATAATAGCTCTTCAATCTTCCCTTTCAGAATCTCTGAATCAATTAGTTAGTCTTACCATTATTTGTATATCCTACCAGGTGTGTGTGTGTGTGTGTGTGTGTGTGTGTGTGTGTGTGTGTGTTTTCAAGTGAGACAGCTTCTGATGGTTTTTTAAAGAAACTTTTTATGGCCTTTTGAGCTTCCTTTGCTCGGCCCTCTCCAAACTCTTTGGAGTGTACTTTTTCTCCTAATAATGACTCCCTGGCCCTGGCCCTGGGCCCCCTTGGGCCTTTTGAGCTTCTTTTGTTTGGCCTGCTCCAAACTCTTTGGAGTATACTTTCTCTTCTAATAACGGCCCTTGAACCATTCTCTAATGCTTGGGCCCACTTCTGCTTCTTTGAAATGTTTTTCTTTCTTCTAATAAACTGTCCTTTTCTGCAACTTACAAAAAAAAAAGAAACTTTTTACAACTAAGATATACATATCTCAGATATACATATCTTTTACCAACTAAGATATACATATATAGTGTATCTCCTAGATTTAAAAAAAATCCAGTCTAAATGAACCATGTGGATTCTTCTGCAATGTACTAGCAATGTGTCTTAGAGACTTCTTATCAATGTGTATACCAACTATAGTATTATTAATGCATACATAGAACTTAAGGGGGTTTGTAGGTTGAATTTCCTTAATTTAATTCATCCACTACTGTTGGAAAACCAGTCTTTAATTATCAGAAACAATTCAGTAAGGAAAAATTGTCAACAAATGTCTTTCCATTTATAACTATACACACAAATACACACACACGAGATTGTCAAAAAACCCACCAAATGGGCTACACTACTTTTTATTCATCGCTAGTGTGTGAATATCAGCTTCCTATATATTCATCATTATATTTTTTATCACATTCTTTCAACTATTTTATTTGACATGTGAAAATATCTCATTTTTGTTTGAATTTATCATACTTTAATTAAAAATGATTTTGAGCATCTATTCTATTGGATTTCTGAACTCTTTCTTATTAATTTTTAAGATGTCTTTATGTACTAAGAAAATGGACTCTTAAAATTTGGACGTTATATTTTGCTTAGGAAGGTATTCACTTCCACGAAATGGACATAAATGTGCCCATGATCCTATATCTTGATTCTCATGGAGACGTGTTGATTTAGTAAGTGAGGTAAAGAATTACTATCTACTCTCAATTCTGATTATGAACTATTTGCTGAAATTTTGGAAAGAATGGAAGTAGTAACAAAGTAAAAATAAGGCTTTGCTCTGTTGTTCTCCCGCAGGTTCCTGGATACCATGTGAATAAAATGTGTAGCCTTTTAAATTTTCTATCACATCTTTAGTATTTTCCCGCATATTAAATATTTTCACAAAACTGAGTTTTTAATAATTGTATAAAATTCTATGGAATTGATGATCTGTAAATTATTCATCCAATTTTATAATTAGACATTTATGTCCTTGTGGTTTTGGGTTGGTTTTTTTTTTTTTTTTTTTTTGCTAATAAGTGTATTTATGTTTTATTTTCAAGTATATTCTATATAACTGCTATTAGATATAAACATTCAACATAAAATTCTTAGAAATGCACCTTATTCCTGTCTGCGTAGTATATTATCAATTTCTGAATATTGCAAATTTTTTAAATGAAGGAAAATATCTAACTGTATAATTTTTTCTATCTCTTTGACTATGAAGTCAAACTTTAAGTATATATTTATTGTGTGTTTTAATTTTTCTACAAATTGTGTGGTTCTGCCTATTTTTCTCTTTTATTTGGAGGGTGTAGTTTTTATACCTGTTGATTTATAGGTTTTCTTTTACAAGTTCAGTTTTGAAATTTAATTTACTTAAGTTTATTTTTGTATGTTTTCGAGTGAGACAGCATCTGATGGTTTTGTAAAAAAACGTTTTACCAAGCCAAGATATCCATCAATGGACTGATGTCAATAGCTACTTTGAAGTTGATGCTATCTGATTCTACATCTGGAATTTTTATAGAGAGAGAATCACACAGCGGTTAATGTTTTGGCTAGATGGCTTATGTGCATGAAATAATAGTTGTTATTTATATTTTTTAGTCTTATGATTTTGGGACATCGGTGATGGCGGCTACAAGTCCTAACAACGTAATAATTCCAGGCTATTCTGAAAAAATACATTAAGTTACAGATTACTCCTAAATGCCGTCATTGTATTGCTTAAGCTATATTCTTGGAATTAGCTTTGATATTTTTAGCTATGACATCCACCTCTATCAGGAAGCCTGTTCTATCTCCTTGCAAATTATACCCAGAAACAACCAAGCTCACCATCTCCACCGCTACCATTCTGATTCAGGTCACTATCATCTCTCACCTGTTACTGCTGTAGCTTCCTTACAGGCTTCTGTCCTACCCTCGCCTCCTGCAACCTACTGTCAAGATAACACAGAGCATGATCCACCCATGCTGGAAGTCAGATTATGCATCTCTTCTGCTCAAAACCCTGCCAGGGCCCTTACAGTGGCCCACCTGCCCTCCATGGTCTGGCCCTAATGACCTCTCTCACTTCATCTCTTACTATTCTAGTCCTTGCTCACTTTGCTAGAGTCACACTGACCTCGATGCTCTTCCTCAAACCTGCCAGGCTTGCTCAACCCACAGAGTTCTGTTTGTTTCTCCCGTTTAGAATGCACTTACCCCACATACCGGTGTGGCTATTTCCTTTCCCTCCTTCAAGTCCTTGTTTAATTGTCACCGTCTTTCAAAACCTATGCTCTCTGCTCTTTAAGAAACTGCAATCTACATTAATGACACTCCAAATAGATTCTGCTTAAATCTATCCTCTCTTATTTCTGCAAACCACTTATCCCCTTCTCACATACAAGATAATTTACTTTAGGACTGGCGGAGTGGCGCGGTGGTTAAGCGCTGGTCTTGGGAAGCCAGCGGCCTCGGTTTGGGTCCCACATATGAGGGCCAGTGACACTGCCCTCAAGAAAAAAAAAAAAAAGATAATTTACTTTTTTTTTTTTTTTAATCGCCTGTCCGTGTGATTTTTTTGTCTGCCTAGTTAACAAATGTACCTCAAGGGCCTAGAATAGAGTCTATATCATAGTTAGGGGCTCAAAACTGTGTTGAATGAAGGGCTGTATCCTAAATTTTAACTCTGGAGGGAATGAAGAGGAATAGTGACCAATGCAAGTGAGAAACAATTTTGAAGAAAAATTGACAGAAGAAGATGATTAAAAGAGCTTAGGAAGGGGCAAGAAGAGCCAAGAAGACTCAGATTTCAAGTATGGGTACCCTGAAAGCAAAAACAGAAACATTAAGAATAACCTGTAGAAGTGAGCAGTGAAGCAGCAATGTTAGATTTTGTCTTGGATGAAAGAAATGGCCTGTCTACATTTGAAACTTACAGAAAATTCTATCATGAGCCAAGTACATTTTGGTCAGTAAAATAAGAGAATGAATCATTGGAGAAGAGGAATAATGTCAACATGTCCCAGGGGAGGCAATAGGAACCAAATTATTGTCAGCTTTATATATGTCAACCCATGAAAGGTACTTTTCATACATTATCAAATTAAATCCAAAAAAGGTTGTTTTGAGAATTACTTGCTCTTCCTCATATATACCAAGCATTCTCCAATATAGAACCCTCGCTCTAGCTGTTTTCTTTGGTTAGAATACACTAACCTTGGTACTTCTCAGGCAATGTGTTGAGAAAGATGGTCATGTGGTTTGCCTGATAAATTATCATACAATGGAACAGACCAGTTTCACTTTAGATTCATGTATTCACCCCTTAAGTGAATTATCACACTGCTGAGAAATCCTACTGTTTTTCTCTTGTGAGCTCATCTTCCTTCTTTCCTAGACAGCTATTTTGTACTGACCATTTTTTCACTTTAATCCTCCTTCTCCACTCCTACATGACTCTCCACACCAGCTTATGACTTTATCTCGTACTTCATGATTTAAACAATTCAAATAGACCTTTTACTTTTTTTTTAAAAGATTTTTTTTTTAAATTGGGGAATTGGGGGAGGGGAACAGCGTTGGGGAATCGGGGAAGGGGAACAGACAAGTTGCTGTCCTTTTGTTCTTCAGTCTAGTTGCGGAGGATGTTGCTTCACTGGCCCATGTTGGTATCATCATTGAGCTCTTCCCGGATGAGGCAGATCGGCCGCCGGCCTCTGGATGTCTCTCACCATGGCTATTGGCAGCTCACGCTGGCTGCCAGCCATTCACGCTGGCTGCTGGCCACTCACTGTAGCCCATGGCAGCCCACTGCAGCAGGGGCTGCAGCCTACACCGTCACCGGGGCTCGCATAGCCCAGCTCCAGGTGGAGCTGTTAGCTGTAGAGGGCAGTGTCACTGGCCCTCATATGTGGGATCCGAACCTGGGCCACTGGCATCCCAAAACCAGCTCTTAACCAATGCGCCACTCGGCCAGCCCAGAACTTTTTCTTTTTACCACTGCTAACATTCATGCTACTAGGCCTTTGCTCCCATCTTCTCTTACCTTCCTGATAAAGCTGAGGAAGTGTGCCTTCTCCATTTCAGTCAATCTGTCCTATAGTGATTTTATTTTTTAGAGGGCAATGTCACTGGCCCTCATATATGGGATCCGAACCAGGGCCGCTGGCGCCCAAGCCAGCACTTAACCACAGCACCACTGGGCCAGCCCTGTCCTATAGTGATGTTGATCCTTGTCACCTTATCCAGGATTATGCCCTTCTGTTTTCTGTTTTCCCTATTGTACACCAACCTCTCCCTTTCTACTTGTTTCTCCTTAATTGTTTGCAAGCAGGCTCTGTCATTTCCCATTCTTCAAAACAAATGTGAAAAACCCTCCCTTGAACCCATATTGTCCTCCAAGAAATTCTCTATTTCTCTGCCCTTCCTCAGAGCTAACCTTCATATGAGTTTTGTCTTGAGTGTTACTTCCATTTCTTCTATTGACATTTCAACGAACTTCACTTTTGTTTCTTTTCTTCCTACTACTCTCAAACTACTCTTGTCAGGGTTATTACCAGTGATGGCCATGGAGTTAAATGCAATGGACACTTTTGCCATTATCTTACTTACCCTCTCAACAGCATTTGCCTACAAATGTCTACTCAGTATTCCTTTAAGAAACATTTTCCTCTTTTGCATAATCTAGTCATGTCTGGTACAACTTTCCTTGTCTCCTTTTGACATTTGCCATTTTCATTGAGCTGCAACTGGTAGCATCTCCAGAGCATGCTTGATTGCTTATGAGATACCTCTGTACAGAGCAATCCAGAAATGACAGGGAATTATCAGCATACTCTGGGAACACCTATCAGCTACTGGCTGACAGGATGGTGGATAAATACTCCAGCTCCTTTGACCCTCAAGAAGGATCACTCTGAGGCTTATTTCATACACTGGTGCCAGAGTTCCCCATGGGGTTGTGCTTTAGTCAACCACAGTGGTAATGAGCTGTATAACTCACCTCTTTCTGGCCTTCTTACTTTCCTAACTTCCTCATTGCAAACTGACTTAGGGAGATGGGGACACCTCCCAGCTCAAGTATTATACTCAATTTTTACCTCAGGGTCTGCTTTTGGGGAAACTAATCTAATTCTCTAGTGTTTCATTCTCCTATTTTACTCTGATTTACCTGGTTGTTCCTTTTGAGTCTTTCCCTCCTATCTGAGCTCTCAATGTTGACACCAGAACTTAATTATGGCCCCTTTTTTTCTCATATTCCAACTTATTATATTTTATCAGTTACTGTAGTTTTAAATACTATCCATAAGCAATGATTCCAAAATTTACACCTAGAGTCTAAACTTGTTCACTGAGATCCTACAGTATATCCAACTGCCTTCTTGACATTTTATATATATATTACATGCTATATGCCCCAGAGCAAATACTTGAGACAACCTTCTTCTCTTCCCTCCAAAGCTTGTTTGTTCCTCAGTTTACTATTCTGTTAATGACAAATATCGCTAATCTACCCTATCTCAATTCAGAAGCATAGTGATGCACTTTGATTTCTCCATCTTCTCTCTCTCTCTCTCTCTCTCTCTCTCCCCCCTCTCCAATTTCCATGTGGCATATATCACAATTTTTAATATACACTTTACCATGTTGTTGCTGGGGTTTAAATTTGACCTACTTACTTACTCATTGCAGCTGGCTGGGAATTCCAAAGATGCTGGAAGAATAGTGTAGGACACTGCAGAAGACGTTGTTTACATATTGAAAGGTACAAACTTCTTTGTATGAACAAGCTAAATTGCTGCACTCCCATAAAATTTGATGAATACACTCGAAGGCCACTACTTCCCCTATTCCCTACAGATGTTACTGTCGATTTTAATACTTGGGATGTTTTTCCTAATTCCCCCATAACTGGGATCAGTGATCAGGTAACAATTAACAAAGCTGCAGAAAGCACAGCAACTGAGACCACAATTTCCAAGACAAAAATTTCTACACAGGCTTCAAGCACAACCTCCAAGACGAAAATTTCTACACAGGCTTCGACTTTGACTTCTATTTCAACTTCGACACATCCTCTTGAGAGCAGTGGTGGTACAGCTAATTAACATTTCCTCCTGGGCATGGGACACTAGAGATAACCATTAGGAATAATATCCAAGAAACCAATTCTACTGATGCTGTTTTACTGGAGACAATTCTGCTGGGGATTGGGTGACATGAAGATGGACATAATGCTACTGCCAAGACAATAGCCAAGAGAGTTACCTTACAATCAGAAACATAGAAAGAGAAGTGCATAGAAGATACAGGGATTCTCTTTATTGGGCTTAAATTCTTTATCTGTCTTCCTCATGTATATTAAAATGTATGGTCTAATATTTGGTCTCAAGTGAACATTTGTGTGTCTGTGTATTTTTTTATGCTGCCCCCCCCCAAAAAAAATCGAAGGCCACAGTGTAGAGCTGCCTTTTTGGTTGAGACTCGGATTTTGATTTTATTAATGCCTGAACCACCACTATCATATTTGGAAGAATCTATGAAGGTACATGAAAAGTCCTCCCTTCCTCACACCCCACCTTTTATTGTAAGCTCTGGCTTTAAATTCTTGTCTGTATCATGCGGTCAAATTTTGTTTAAGGCTTCAACTAGGAACTATGCCAGTTAAAGTTAGAAACTACCTCATTCAGCATAAACACTGATTTAACCAGATAGAGCTAAAAGGGGGACTTGCCTTGAAAGCATACCATATAAAATTAGAAGTTGCATCACAAATGCTACTTCTCTATCCAGTGCTATTTTCACTCAGTCCAATTTCCAACTGTGGTGATCTCAAAGCATGCCTCTCCAGATCTCCGTGTCCGTGAATGCTAGTTGTGTGTAGGGCATCTAAATTTTGTGTGCCTATATGCATGTGAGGGCTGTTTTAATGACAACTGATGGATCAGCAAGTTTGCTCTCTGATATCATAGAGAAGCAGTTATTAACTATAAGACTGATTAATTATCAATATGTTGGGCTAAGGCTGGAGTGCTACTGAGAGCCACAGTATCAGATCCCTGAATGTCTCAGAATCAAGAAGGTTTATTCCTCTAATTCATTTTCTTTTTTGTGTAGATCAAGCTGCCATGGCTGTAGTTTGGATATTGGCCATCAGACTACGGGCCTTTCAGTAGACCTCATATACCAATAGATCTTAGACCATTGGCCAAACCATCCAAGTTTGCCTGGGACAGAGGATCTTCCCAGATCATGAAAATTAGCGTACCAAAGTCTTTAGCAAACCAGAACAAATTGATCACCTTCTCCCAAATGTACCTTAGCCTAAATTGCTCTTCCCTCAAGCCTTTGTGTGGCTGATACCTCATCATACAGGTCATATGTCAACTCTTCACAGAGGCATTCCTTGACCACCTCTACCTCAGCCTAGAGTATTCTTTTTCTGTATCTTTGCCTCAAATGTCATCTTCTTAGAAACAACCCTTGGTCGTGAGACCACTCCTTACTTTAATTTGTATTATAATATTTTCTTGGTATCACTTAAACTCTTTGAAATGATTTTGCATATTCCTTTGTTCTCCTTTTTAGTTATTGAGTTATTTACTTACGCATGGCCAGTCATAACCATCATAATGTACATATAGTCCTGACACCTTGATCTTGCTCATGGTGGTGTCCCAAGCTTCGAGACCAGTGCTTTGCACATGATAAATGTTCAATAAAAACTTGAGAATATGTTGTTCATGCAATCATCTCAATAAATATGAGGTCCCACAATATGAATTAGTGGTATTCAATATCAGTTTCCTTGTTCTGGTATATGTTTAGATAGGAGCAATGGATTTGGAGTCAGATGGACTGAAGTCCCATTCCTGACTCCATGATTTACCAGTGGTGTGACCTTAGGAGAGTCAGTTGACCTCCCTGAGCTTCAGTTTTCTATTCCATAGAATGGTCTTTGTCAAATTTTTAGCACAAACTTTAGCTATTTTTTTAACACAAACTTTAGCTATACCATCCTACAAACTTTTTTTTGCCATATCATCTATAAGCTATAGTATTATTTACTTAACATTTTTTTATAGAAATCAACACAGTCCATTTACTTAAATCCATATTTGACCACATCCTATGTGATGTTATCTGTAAACTCACCACATCAAAAGCTAGTGATATTTTTCTCAAATGAGTATTAAAAATTATTAAAAACATATACTTGGCCGCTCCTGGTGCTGCTTTTGTGTTCGTTCCGTGCGGACCTGGTACCTCTTTTGTGAAGCGACAGCTGAGGAGACTCCGGTGCTCGCCATGGCCAACGAAAAGCCCAAGGAAGGAGTCAAGACTGAAAACAACGATCATAGTAATTTGAAGGTGGCGGGGCAGGATGGTTCTGTGGTGCAGTTTAAGATTAAGAGGCATACACCACGTAGTAAACTAATGAAAGCCTATTGTGAATGACAGGGTTTGTCAATGAGGCAGATCCGATTCCAGTTTGATGGGCAGCCAACACCTGCACAGTTGGAAATGGAGGATGAAGATGCCATTGATATGTTTCAGCAGCAGACAAGGAGGTGTCTACTAAAAAGGGAACTTGCTACTTCACTCCAGAACCCTGTTCCCCCAGACCAAGGCAGTCTCCATGAGAAAACCACAGTTTGGTTCCACCACATCCTGACTACTACAGTATAGTATTTTCTATTCTTTCATTTTCCCCTTCCCCATTGCTTTATTGTACATAAAGTAGCGGATGTATGTGCACAAGCATTTGCTTGCTTTTTTTTTTTTAACTAAATGGCCAATGGTATGTTTTGATCCACATCAAATGGAGATGGGATGGGGAAAAATACTGGTTCTGTAAAAATACCCCTTTCTCCATTAGTGGCATGCTCGCTCAGCTCTTATCTTTATATTCCAGTAAGTTATTTTGCTCTCACTGCTTAACAAAAAGAGAACAACATAAATATCCTTGCATGCCTTGTTTGATTGGAGAATTTTAGTGTTTTTCATTTATCATTGTAAAACCAAAGACAATTTTACAACTTTTTTTGTACGTAGCTGTTACATGTAGGGCAATCTGTCTTTAAGTAGAGATAAATTACTCTAAAAGAAATGAATCCTAGATAGTTTTCCCTGCAAGTCAAGCATCTTGTTGTTTAAATAAACTTCTTGTTTAAAAAAAAAACCAAAAAATATATACTTATTTTGGCACCTTAAGTTATCATTCCTATTACCAGTGACATGGGTCACATATTTCAGAAAACAGTACTTTAGCCCCAAAACTTTACCTTACAAATGAAGAAAGTGATGTCTTATAGACAAAAAGACAGAAACAAACTTTCAGATTTGAAGGTTTCTTAGGATGTAAATCACAATTCCCTATCACATAGTAAATAAATCTCAAAGTTCTTGAAAGGGCCCTTTAAGATCTGACATGATGTATCCCTGCCTGCCTCTGTGATTTTGGTTTCTTTTATTTATTCTTCTCACTCTATTTCAGGCACACTTGGCTTTTTGCTCTTTCTAGGATACCTACCACTTTCCTTCTTCAGAGGTTCTTGCTGCTTTCTCTGCCTGGAAGATTCTAGATATCAATGTGGCTAACTTCCTCAGTACATTTAGGACTCAATGTCACTTCCTCAGAGGATCTTTTTTTATTTTTAATAATCTGTTCAAAACACACACACACAGACACACACACATCATGTTATTCTCTATCCCTTCCCTATTTTTTTTTTATAGCACTTGTCACCACCTGGTATTATATGTTTGTTGTCTCTCTTCTGAACCAGAATGACAGGATCTTGCTTTCTACTCTTAGACCCAGTGCCTAGAACTGTGCCTAGAATATAGATCCATAACAAGTCCTCCCTGAAGAATCTGAGAGAAGTAGTCATGTAGACTCTGTTTGTAACATTTGGACACTGGGAGCCACCACTTCTCCCAGGCAATCCTACCATTTCCAGATGGTTCCAATCATCAGTTTTTTTCAATTAGTTTAAACCTGCCCCCCTGCAATTTCCAGCCAAGCCTTTTAGTTCTGCCCGTTAGGCCTGCCCATAGCATGCCTTTCAGAAGATAGCAGCTGGAACTCTCGAGCTCATTACTGCTTTTTAGGTTAAACAGGCCTCCCCTTCCATCATTACTCAGGCATAATCCTCTGAGATGATAGAAAGAACATGTGCTCTGAGGCCAGGTAAACCAGATCTGAATCTAGACCTCATTCCTAAGCACTGTGTAACCCTGAGCAAAGCATATCTGCCTATCAGGGACCTTGTAAGGATTCTGGGAGGTCATGTATGTAAATTTATCATAGTTACTAACGGTGAGATTTCAGTGTCTGGCTTCATGCTCACTGCTTTTCTGGAGAAGGCACTACCTGGATATCAATGGAGAAACAGATTTCTTGAA
Source organism: Aselliscus stoliczkanus (assembly GCA_033961575.1). Classification (NCBI taxonomy): domain Eukaryota; kingdom Metazoa; phylum Chordata; class Mammalia; order Chiroptera; family Hipposideridae; genus Aselliscus; species Aselliscus stoliczkanus. Next base: position 24,126,615 of record CM066738.1, on the reverse strand, counting down.
CCCCATCGGGCTGTTACTAATACCTGCTGAATGTAAGAAGAAGAGAGTAGAATAGAAGAGCATTGACCCATCAAAAGGTATAAAATAAGACAGACCAAGGATCCAAAACAAAGAAAATCCAGTGGACTCATAAAGTTTCTGATGGAGCCCAGACAGTGCCCCCTTCCATACCGTTTGTTGGAGAACTCACAGGAAATGTTTTTTGTACTATTCTTTGAAGATAGAGTCCAAGAAAGTCCTAGAAGCAGCTAATATTAAGGATTTGGAATAAGAAATAAAGAGAAAAATGCAGAGTTAGAAAGAGCTGGACTACAAATTGGGTTATGAGGGCTCTCAGTCTATTTCTTTCTTTCTCACAGTGTGGCCCTAGGCAATTCTCTTACATTCTCTGGGCCTGCATTTCTTAAGCTGAGAAATGCCAATTCTAAGATCTATTGGGATGAATAAATACCATACATACATTCATCTGTTCACTGTTTTCAACAAATGTTCACTGCACACTCTGGACATACAGAAATCCCCTACCAGTCCCTGCCTTCAGGGGTGGGTCTCACTGTCTTAAAAGATGCCCTCAGTGGTTAGTCTGATAGGGGAGATGAACTAGAAAAATACTTAGTTCTAACTCATCATGATAACATTATGACAGAAAGAAGAAAGGAAAGAGGCTGTGAAGACATAAGGGAGAGGGTTAAACTATCCAAGGAGAAGAACAAGAAAAGCTCCTGAAAAGTGGGTCCATTATCACCACAATGCCACCAATTTGTGTAGGACTTGTACATCTCCTGCTAATTTAATGCCTTCCACCCTCCTAGATGATGTCTAGAGAAGGACTCTGAACATTGGATGATCAATTTACATTGCTGACCTGCAGGCTGATGTTCTGGGTGGTGCATGGTCCTTAGATCCCTAGATTCCTGCTGAGTCCTCATATGGTCCATTAAAGAAGAGATGCTCATTATATCTTGTCTATCTAGTCCTCTGTAGCCTAAATCTCTAAGTTGTCCCAGCATATGACTGATAATATTGGCTCTCATGGTATGATAATTTTATAGGATCTGAATCCTGAATTCCTAAGCCTTTGACTAGGTGCTACGAGTTGCCCGAATGTGCAAGTTTTCCATGCTACTGCAAGTTCTACCTTGGCCACACATTTTCACCTAATGTCTCACCCTGGATTGTTGAGATAGGCCAGTGTGATCCAGAGGTCTTCTCTTACCTATTTTGCTCAAGGTTTAGCCCAAGGCTCTGCCTCATGGTCTCACTCTTAGAATATATCCCTAATCCAAACCCCTATTTACTCTTTCTGTCCAAAGATTGGCATGCCTTCTGACCAGGAGGCAGCCATTTCTGCCCTACCCAGATGGAAGAGGAAAATAGTAATAAGGAAAGAAAAGAAAAGGAAAGAAAAGAAAAGAAAAGAAAAGAAAGAAAAGAAAAGAAAAGAAAAGAAAAGAAAAGAAAAGAAAAGAAAACTCAACATTTACTGAGAACTTACTGTATGCAAAGCCTTGTCTTAAGCACTTTACATACATAACCTCATTTTGTCCTAACAACAGCCCCATGAGGTTGGAACTACAGGCATACCTTGGAGAAATTGCATGTTGAGTTCCAAACTGAATCAAAATAAAGTGACTATCACAGGAGAGTGAGTCACACAATTTTTGGGTTTCCCAGTGCATATAAATGTTATGTTTATACTATACTGTTGTCTATTGATTCCATAATAGCACTGTGTTTAAAAAACAATGTACATACCTTAATTTTAAAAATACTTCATTATGAGCCAGCCGAGTGGCACACTGGTTAAGAGCTGGCTTGGATGCCAGAGGCCCCAGTTCGGATCCCACATATGAGGGCCAGTGACACTGCCCTCTACAGTTAAGATGGTGAACAACAGCTCCATCTGGAACTGGGCTGCTGTGAGTCCCCAGGGATGGCATAGTTGCAGCCCCTGCTGCAGTGGGCTGCCATAGACTGCAGTGAGTGGCCGGCAGCCAGCATGAGTGGCTGGCAGCTGGTGTGAGCTGCCAAGAGCCACTGTGAGCGGCCATCCAGAGGCCAGCGACCAATCTGCCTCACCCTAGAAGAGCACATTGATGATACCAACATGGGCCAGTGAAGGAATGTCCTCCACAGCTACACTGAAGAACAAAAGGACAACAACTTGTCTGTACCCCTTCCCTGGTTCCCCAACACTGTTCCTCGCCCCCAATTTCCCAATAAAAAAAATCTTTAAAAGAAAACAAAACTTCATTACTCAAAAATGCTAACCATCATCTGAACCTTCATCAAGTTATAATCATTTTGATGGTGGTTGCCAGAAATCTTCAGTTTGCAAAAAAAGAGCAATATTTATGATGTGCAATAAAGCAGCACACAATACAGTGAAGTATGTCTTATAGTGTATTATGTCCCTTTTCCAGAAGAGGAAACTAAGTCTCAGAGAGTTTAAGTGACTTACCCCAAAAGGTACAGATGGCCAGTTCAGTAGCAGGACTTTGAACCCTAGGTGCCCAAGTTCAAATGTTATGCTTCCTCAAAATGGAAAATGATTGTTGCAATGAGAAAAACTTCCCTTTACTCTTCCCATCCAGAACCCACTTTCTTAATGTGGAAGGTATGGTGAAAGTGAAAGCTTTGTGAGTTATCTTGTGGTTAAAATGTGTGACAAACTCAGCACTAACTGGTACATCCCGGCGCAAATAGAAATTATCCTGAGTTGCAGTTACAGAGGAAATTGTTCCCACTTAGCAGTCAGTCTTGGTTTAGAGGCCAAGGCCAATCAGGTCTAACGTTGAAAATTATCCCTAGTCTCTGTTAACATAATTATCTAGAGAACACAGTATAAAGACAAGGAACAGCAGTCATCACAATAATGACAGCTTCTAACCCTTCAACCCATTTCTCAAAGTATTTTCACATCAATTCTCTCATTTTCCCCCACCGCAATACTACAAAGTAACATTCGTGTCCCAAACCTGAAGGATCCTTCAGATGTCTGGAGAGTGGATCAGAGACTGGATCTCAGGTTACCCAGGCACCACGACTGCAATTAATACTTCATCTTTCACCCAGACCACACTAACGGTTGCAGAAAATCCTTATAAGCCACATGTTCTTATATCAAGAGTTTTTATATATTTTTGGCTAGAGAAATTATAAATGGACCCATAAATGGAGCCAGAAGTGTTAGAGCTGGGTAAACATGACTCCAGTTCCTCGGTCCTAAAGAAATGAAAAGAGTACAGGGAAAATCCAGATGTACTAATAGGATGTGACTAAGTCACCTTAATACTCTAGGCCTCAGCTTGCCCATTCCCCACATGGAACTGTTGGACTAGACTCAGACACAGACAATAGTTTAGTGGTTACCAGAGGATGGGGGTGAACAGGGTGGTAGATGAGGGTTAAAGGGATCAAATATGTGGTGATGGAGGGAGAACTGACTCTGGGTGGTGAACACACAATATGATATACAGATGATGTATTACAAAATTGTACACCTGAAACCTATGTAACTTTACTAACAACTGTCACCCCAATAAACTAATTAAAAGAAAAAAATAATTAGGGGGGTGACAGATTAGCTCTGGTTGATTGGTTAGAGTGCAATGCTCATAGCCCTGGGGTTGCCAGTTCAATCCCCACATGGACCACTGAGTTGCACCCTCCACAACTAGATTGAAACAACTACTTGACTTGGAGCTGATGGGTCCTGGAAAAGCACACTGTTCCCCAATAAAATAAAATTTAAAATGAATAAATAAATAAATAAATGGGTAAATGGGTAAATTTTAAAACAAAAACCAACTCCATATGCCTTTCAACCCTTAAGGCCTTATTCATTTTTGAAATTATGGTGAAAATCCACTCTCTACCTATGACTTCAGAAGATTCCACCTTAGATAGCAAAGACATGGACGATGGAAAGAGACCAAGGAACAGGAAAGTGGCTCAACCTCAGTACTCAAACCATAATCCTAAACCACATCTTAGATACCTTCTTGTTCCTCACTGCCCTCCCCCATCATGTTAGCCACAAAGATTTTCCAAGTCTGCCGCTATAACACTCCTGCTTCTACAATTCTAATTCAGCCATCATCTTTCCTTACCCATTACTATCGGCTAAACAGTGACTCCTCAAAATTCATGTTGAAGTCCTAATCCCCAGTACCTAAGAATGGGACTGCGTTTGGACATAGGGATCAGATTTTAAGAGGTAATTAAGTTAAAATGAGATCATTAAGGTGGGCCCTAATACAATAGGACTTGGCATCTTTATAAAAAGAGAAGATTAGGACACAAATACACACAGAAGGGAAACCACTTGAAGACACAGAGAGAAGATGGCCAGGTCTACAAGTCAAGAAGAGAGACCTCAGAAGACACCAGCTCTGCCAACACCTTGGTCTTGAACTTTTAGTCTACAGAATCATGAGAAAAAAAGATTTCTGTTGTTTCAGCCACCCAGTCTATGGTACTTTGTTATGGCAGTCCTAGCGAATTAATGCCCGCATACTATATAACATTTGTATCCTATTGGTCTCTTTGTTTCCCATTATAAATTTGACTCTCCAGTCTTTCTATACAGTTGCTGGGGGATCATGTCTAAAACCCATTTAACATTTTAATTTCTCCCTTTTAACCCTTCAAAAGCTGTACGATGATTACAGGAATTAATTCTAAACTTCCTTTATGATAATTTCCCACCCACGTTGGTAGTCTCCCTTTTGATTTCCACCATTGACCTCACAAGCATCTTGTGTTCTTGGGACCTGTTCTGTTTCTTGCCCCCTTTTTTATAGGCTTCCCCTTTTGCTGGGAAGATTCTTCTTGCAAACCAGACTTATACTTCTCTGTAAGCAACATCTAAACAGTACTGTTACCTGCCCTAAGCCATGTATAGGCATTTCTTCCTTTCCCCCCAGAGGGACATTTTTATTTACTTATTTTTTTTTTTTACATATAAAAGATTGTATAATTTAAGGTATGGTGATTTGATATACATTGTGATTATTTGATATATGTATACACATTTCTGTTATGCATATGCTTAAAGTGAGTATGGTGAAGCATATGGAATACATATGTTCAATTTTTCAGTTCTATACCTACCAGCAGTATATGAGGTTCCAGTTGCTCCACAACCTCACCACTGTATGGAATTGTCATGTGGTCAGCCATTTGGTAACATTTGAGTAACAACTTACTGAGGTTTTTTTTAATTTTTTAATTTTTTTTCTTACCGAGGTTTTAATTGGCTTTTCCTTGATAGCTAATGAGTACTGACACCCAGTCATATGTGTAGTGGCCATTTAAGTATCCAATTTTGTGAAGTATCTGCCCATGTCTTTTTCACTGTCTATGGTAAGCAAAGTAAAAAAACATAAACTCTCTTCTTCTTACTCTCTATATCTACTGAATTATCCCAGCATTTTTTGCTTTCTTGACCACAGCCTTTTACCAAATTCTATGGTTCCCACCCAACTTCCCTCCTCTAATCATGAATCTTATAGAATAAAAGGCAGACACACAGAAGGCTGGAATGCAATTTTATAGTGAAAATATTTGACAGGAAGATTTCCAGAAAGAGAAAATGTTGAGAATCTTCAGTAAAAAGCTTGACTTGTAGTAGTGAAGTTTTTTAAGGTTTTTATTTAAAATATAGCTAACACACAAAATTATATTAATTTCAGGGGTACACCATCATAGTTATTCAATGGTTATATGCCTAAAGAAGTGATCATCATGATAAGTCCAGCACCCATTTGACCCTGTACTATGCTTTCACAATATTATTGACTATATTCCCTATGTTGTATATTACATCCTCAAGGCTTTTTTTTTTTTCTTTGAGGGCAGTGTCACTGGCCCTCACATGTGGGACCTGAACCCGGGCTGCTGGCTTCCCAAGCCAGCGCTTAACCTCTGCGCCACTCGGCCAGCCCTCATGACTTATTTTATACCTGAAAATGTGAACCTCTTATTCCCCTTCACTTTTTCCCCCCTTTTGTACTTTTTCAATTACAGTTGACATTCAATTTTATTTTATATTAGTTTCAGGTATATAGCATGGTGGTTATACTTTTATATAATTTAAAAAGTGATCCTGCTGACCAGTCTAGTACCCACCTGGCACTATACATAGTTGTTACCATATTATTGACTATATTCCCTATGCTGTATATTACATCTCCATGACTAACTTGTTTTATACCTGGAAACTTGGAACTCTTATTCCCCTTCTCTCCTTTTTAAATTTATTAATTACAGTTGACATTCAATATTATTTGATATTAGTTTCAGGTGTACAGCATAATGTTTAGACATTTATATAATTTAAGAAGTGAGGGCCGGCCGAGTGGCTCATTGGTTAAGAGTTGGTTTGGGATGCCAGCTCTGAGCAGCAGGGCCTCAGTTCGGATCCCACATAGAGGGCCAGTGACGCTGCGCCCTCTACAGCTAAGATGGTGAACAACAGCTCGACCTGGAGCTGGGCTGCCCTGAGTCGCTGGCATTGGGCATAGGCTGCAGTGGGGCTGGCCTGCAGCTGGGGTGCACTTTTGTGAGCTGCCGTCAACCGCTGTGAGCGGCCGTCCAATGGTCAGTGAGCGACTGCCTAACCTGGGAAGAGCGCAATGGTAATACCAACATAGGCCCGTGAAGTGATGTCCTCCACAACTATTCTGAAGAATAAAAAGGGCAGCAGCTTGTCTGTTCCCCTTCCCGATTCCCCAACGCTGTTCCCCTCCCCCAATTCCCCAATAAAATCTTTAAAAATAATAATAAAATGAAAAAATAAACAACCTTTGAGAGAGTGGGATACTGGCCAACACCCATTAAAAAAAAAGTGGGCTCTCCCTCCCAGCAAGGCAAACAATAAGGCAAACAGAAAAATTAAAACCATTTGTCCTTTTTAATGAGACACAATTATAATGGAAATATTTTCTTAAGAAAAATGTCAACATAAGAAACATCTAAACCTGTAGAGAATTTTCATAAGAGTTCATTTGAGCCAAACTGATTACATGCCAAGTAGCAAAATCTCAAGTGCTCCAGTGAATGATAGTTTTGCAGTTCTTTTTATACATTTGAAATTTAGGGGGAAACATGAGGAAGATTACATGAGGGAGGGAGAAAGCAAGGTGGGGAAATCTCTATGATTGGATTACAGAATAGTTAACAAGCTTACGTGTTCATCTGAGGGTGGTTACACCTCTGAGGGGTCTGAAAAAGAGGAATACTTTTGGCATTTCAAAGGTGTGTTAACCTAGATGTACAAAAGCAATGACCAGGGCTAGCTTAAGGCAAAGATAAACCTTTTATAGGCTGGGGTGGGGCTACCCACCATGACTTGCCTACTTAAAAATTTATGTTCTGGGCCAGCCGAGTGGTGCGGTAGTTAAGCACTGGCTTTGGAAGCCAGCGGCCCCGGTTCGGTCCCACATACGAGGGCCAGTGATACTGCCCTCAAAAAAAAAAATTTATGTTCCGATCCCCCTGAGAGGTTACTTTCCATCACTGGGCTTGTCCGATTTATTATATAGCCCCCTTTCTTTTGCTGTTCACAAAAAGAATAATTTAAAATAATAAACTGTCCTTCTCTCCTGTTAGGGAAGAGGTATGGAGCACTTCTCATGCATTCAGGCTTACACTAGGCACTGTAGGAACAGAGAAGACAGAAAGACAGGAATAAAAATTGAGGGAAAAAAGGAAAAGGAACAAGGTAAGAAGGTAAATTAATATTTAACAAACACTGTTTTGTGCCAGGCTCTGTTCTAAATAACAACGTGTGCAATAATTACCTATAAAGAAATGGAGGTTCAACACAATGTGAGAAATAGATGATGTATTACAGAATTGTACACCTAAAATTTATGTATATAACTTTACTAACAACTGTCATCCCAAGAAACTTTAATCTAAAAAACAAACAAAAAAAAGATATGGAAGTTCAAAGAAGGGCGTTAACTTTCCCAAGGTCATACAGCTCCTGGGAACAAGGATGAGAATGAGGATTTATCTCAAGTCTTGAACAAAGTTCATTTTCGTCAGAGACAGGATGAGGTGGTGGCAAGTAGAAAAGATATTTATAAAATGATACTGTTGGATTAATATTTTCTTAATAGCCATTAATTAACTTAAATATATCCAACTTTTGGTTTAGATAAGAAACCTGTAGATGATTTTACTTGTTTGTTTCATTTTATGAGAAGAATTGGAAAATCCAGTGATCCTCTTCTGTCTTTTTATCTGTAAGAAAAGATAAAATATTACAAATATGATAAATATGGCAATCAATTGGAATTACAGACCTCGTGGTGGCTGAGGTTAATTTCACAGGACATAGGAACAAACTTTGAAATCTGAATGGTTTACAAAACTTCTTTGTTAGCATGAATCTTCATAAGAATAGTTTTATCAAACTGGATGTTATCTGCTTTCTTAGCAGGCTGCATAGGAGAAAAGAACATTTTCTTCTTATTGAAATTTATTTCGCCAACAGTGAATAGGATTTACAGTTTCTAGGACAAGTGCTACAATCTGATGATTACTAAGAGGGGGAGAGAGAACCAAGTTTCAAACTTATAGACAGAGACAAATGGGAGTTTTTAACAAATAAAATATGGAGCATGTAATGTTTTACATTCACAATTCCCATCTCTGTTGCCATTGACGCTTTACCATAGACTTGAGTTTGCAGAAGATGCCTTAGCTCCTTTTATTCCAGGTTTCTTTTTCAAGAACATGCTATTCTTTAATCTTTTTAAAAGAGAAAAACACAGGCCCAAAATGGTGTCATTCATGCTAAAGTCCATGATACCAAACCTAGATTTAATACCTGACCTAAATGTTATTTCAGCCTCTCCCAGAAATATAATCTTAATCAGCTTGTCTGGAATTTTCTGGTCAACACCAATGAAGTAGTCTGTCACTTGGGTCCTCTCCATCCCACCCCACCCATAAAAACAAGAGGCAGGGCCGGCTGAGTGGCGTATTGGTTAAGCGCTGGTTTTGGGATGCCAGAGGCCCCAGTTCGGATCCCACATGAGGGCCAGTGACACTGCCCTCTACAGCTAACAACAGCTCCACCTGGAGCTGGGCTGTGCGAGCCCCAGTGATGGTGTGGGCTGCAGCCCCTGCTGCAGTGGGCTGCCATAGGCTACAGTGAGTGGCCCGCAGCCAGCGTGAGCGGCTGGCAGCCAAGCGTGAGCTGCCAATAGCCGCGGTGAGCGACACCCAGAGGCCAGCGACCGATCTGCCTCATCCGGGAAGAGCGCAATGATGATACCAACAGTGAAGCAACATCCTCCGCAACTAGACTGAAGAACAAAAAGACAGCAACTTGTCTGTTCCCCTTCCCCGATTCCCCAACGCTGTTCCCCTCCGCCAATTCCCTAATAAAATCTTTAAAAACAAAACAAAACAAAAAAAAAACAAGAGGCAATCTGCATGATAAAAACTTTCACCTGGTGCCTTCTCCCCAAAAGAAGACAAAAATAATTATTTATTTTCTTTTGTTAATAGCTCCTTTATCCCACCCTTCTTCATATAAAATCCTTCCATTTTGTACAACCCCTAGGAGAGCTCCTAAATGCTAGATGGGATGCTTCCCAATTCATGAATCACGTAATAAAGCCAATTAGATCTTCAAATATACTTGGTTGCATTTTGTTTTTTAACAAATCTATGTGAGAACATTTCTTATTAGTTAATGCTGCAAACTATGCAACATTCCAAAATTGTCACTATTAAATACACAGTATTTTTTCCAGGGCCAATACTATTCTGTACATTTTAAAGTAAAGAAAACACAAGCTGAGTGTTGAGGGGTTTTTCTAATTCCATTTTTAAAAAACGTCTCCAAATACTTAGAACCTTCTATGTATGCTTTCCTTTTACCAGACCTCCTCCTTCAGGGGTCCGTCTCATTTCTCTTTCCCTCCTCTAATTTCTTTTGATATACTCATGCCTTTCTGTAAACTTCTTGACTTTTAATCAGGTGATAATGGTCACTGCAAATCTCTCATTTATATGTGAATTTGTACCAGAGATCAATTAATGTCAAGCCTCCATCCTCCTTCTAGACACCCATTTTAGGTGAAGATTTGTAAACTGGGTCTTCAAAGCCTTCTATCATCCACAAGACTGATACCTCCCCAGTCTAGTCAAATAAATTAGTACTTAATAAACACTTGCATGCATTTAAAGTGAGAAGAGAGTCTAATCTTTGAGAATCAATTTCTGCCCTTAATCTTCTTACAGTCTCCTGGGCAACACAAGTCTTGTTACCAGTCTGGGTAGCAGTCTGTTTTTTTCAGAGTGTCCACTAGATTTAACGGGTCAACCTCCAGAGGTGTCCAGAAAGGTCTCAAACTATACACTTCATAGTGTATACTGTGGTGAACCACCTAGAATCCCTATCAGGACTGAAGCTGTTACCAAACCCATTCATGTGCCCAACGCTTTGAAAGGCCCAAACTCAAAGTCTCAGAGTTTAGAGTAAGGACAGGTTTATTGATCCAGAAGATTCCAACTGAGAAGATGGGAGACCTAAATGGTGCCTCAAATCCATTTTGCTCTCTGGAGTAGGTAAAGGGGTTTTAAGGGATTGGGGAACCATGCATGCAGAAGCACTGGTGGGGTAAGCTCTAACTGAAGGACCTTGGAACTTGGCCATTTATGGTAAGGGGCATCAGCACTGAATCTTTCTGGGCAACGGACCCTTTTCTTCTGAAAGGGTTTCAGTGTTCAAATTCTGGTCATCTCCCGGTCCTTTGGTTCCATGTGTATGTGTGCGAGGGATGAGACTTTGATTCCAGGTGCAGCTGGAGGTCAAAGTTCTCTGCCCTGAGCATGTTTCAGCTGCATGACATGTGGGTTGGTCTGTTGTCTTTGAAAAGCAACTCAATATCTTGTTAAACAGGATGGGACCATTTTGAACTGGTTCTGCAGTTACAAAGCCTTCATTCCCCTAGCAGCCAGGAATGCTGGGTGCTGACAGCCCACAGCTGAGTCTCACTCTGGGACTTACTCTACTGGACAAAGCTACCCTACCCAAAGTAATGTTATATGTTAAATATACCTCAAATAAATAAGGAAATAAGCAAATGAGGGGAAAGAAAGCCAATCTAATAAAGAGACTCTGATGCAATAAATTTAGCAAACCTTTACCTGGACCACATTTCACATTTATAAAAGTCTATCTAAATATTTACAATAGGTTTTCAAATGTACATGAGCTGTTTTCTTTACCTGAACACCATAAAAATAAAACCAGTTTTATAATACTGTTCAGCAATTATAAAAGAATCTAAAACATACTAATCAAGACTAATTAGTGCTAAAACATTCTCTTTCTGTGTGTGTGTGTGTGTGATGCCATAGATTACATGAACAACGTGAGAGAGTAAATCTTTGGTGCTGTCACCTATGAATACCAAACCTGGTCTGCATACAAAAATGCCTGTTAGTCCCTGAAGGTCTTCCTTTGAGTCTTGATCTTGAACAAGGGCAATACATGTGAGCACTGTCATAGGAGGTTGGTCAGTGGAACATAAGAGTATATGTGCATGAGATCAGAAGGTCACAGTCTTGCCTGTGTGGATAACTGGAGTCATGATATTTTATAATCACCATTGTAGACATTAACAGAAGGATCATTAGAAATTTCAGCTATTCCAGAAGCAAGGGATTCCTTATTATTTTTACAACTGTCTAAAGTCATAAAATACCCTAAATGCATAGAGAGAGTCATGCTCTTGATGTGAGAAGACACACTTGATGAAGGAAGAAAGGTCTGCCACCTGTACAAAATACCCAGAAAGCAAAAAATATTTGCTAATTCATATTGAGTTACAGACTGCATATTTCAAGTTCAACTTTTATTTATTTATTTATTTATTTATTTATTTATTTATTTATTTATTTTTAATTAATTCCAGGTGTACAACAGTGCAATAGCTATACTTTTTACCCCTCAAAGTGAGAACCCCCTCCCCCAATTCACCACCCCACTCCTCCCCCCCATATCATATATATCTATTACACTTCCTCTCACTCCCTTCCACAGTATAATCCGCATCCCGTGACTGTCTATATATTCAATTACAGTTGGTATACAATATTATACAACATCACTTCAGGTGTATAGTGCAGTGATCAAGCCTCTACTCCATCCATGAAATGGTCTCCCTAACAAAACATGTGACCATCAGACACCCCACAAAATATTTACATTATTACTTATATTCCCCGAACTGTCTTTCATATCCCTGTGGCAATATTGTAGTTACCTATTTATGCTGTCTAATCCCTTCCCCTTCTCCCTCATCCCCACCCCCCTCCCAACTAGCAACCCTCAGTTTTTCCTCTATGTCTATGAGACTGTTTCTGTTTACTTTGCTCATTCATTCAGTTTTTCAGCTTCCACATATAAGTGAGATCATACGGTATTTGTCTCCAACTGACTTATTTCACTTAGCATAATAGTCTCTAAGTCCATCCATATCATTGCAAATGGTACGATTTCATTCTTTATAGCGGAGTAATACTCCATTGTGTAAATGTACCACAGTTTCTTAATCCAGTCATCTACCAATGGGCATTTCGGTTGGTTCCAAGTCTTGGTTATTGTAAATAGCACTGCAATGAACATAGGAGTGCATATATTTTTTCGAATTAGTGTCTTGGGTTTTTCAGGATAAATACCTAGGAGTGGAATTGCTGGGTCAAAAGGTAGTTCCATTTCCAGTTTTTTGAGACACCTCCATACTGACTTCCATAGTGGCTGCACCAATCTACAATCCCACCAACAGTGCAGCAGGGTCCCCTTTTCCCTCCAGCCCCTCCAGCACTTGTTGTTTGTTGATTTATTGATGATAGCCATTATGACTGGAGTGTGGTGGTATCTCATTGTGGCTTTTATTTGCATTTCCCTAATGACCAGTGAAGTTGAACATTTTTTCATATGCCTGTTGGCCATCTGTATGTCCTCTTTAGAGAAATGTTTCTTCATATCCTCTGCCCATTTTTTAATTGGGTTGTTTGTTTTTTTGGTGTTGAGTTGCATGAGTATTTTATAAATTTTGGATATTAACCCCTTATCAGATATATCGTTGGCAAATATATTCTCCCATTCAGTAGGCTTCCTTTTTGTTCTATTGATGGTTTCCTTTGTTGTGAAAAAAACTTTAAGTCTGATATAATCCCATATGCTCATTTTTTCTTTTACTTCCCTTGCCCACAGGGATGTATCAGTAAAAATATTGTTCAGGATAATGTCTGCAAATGTATTCCCTATATTTTCTTTTAACAGTTTTATGGTTTCAAGTCTTACATTTAAGTCTTTATGAGTTCAACTTTCTTTTCTCTGATCTACCAGTCCTTTCTCCTCAAGTTCATTTTTTTTCATTAGTTTTCATATGTCTTGATATGTACTATGGCTATATCTATATATAGAGATCTATCTATCTATCTATCTATCTATCTATCTATCTATCTATCTATCTATACTTATATTTAAGCAATAATTAAATGACAATGTAAGCTTTAATGTTTAAAACAAAATATCTTATCAAGCATATTTTAAGACAATGTATGTAATACTTTGGTTGATATGACTACCTTAATTTGGGTGGTTTAAAGATATCAATAACAATACATAAGTTTCCAAAATGATAACTGTGGTAGTAGACTTCATTTTCTCTGTCTCTCCAAATTTTAAATTTTTTTTAAGTATCAAAATAAAGATTTCTACCCAACTGCCATAATATCGAATTGTTCAACAGATCATAATTCAATGACAGATTTCAAAAATATATTTCCTTTAATTTTAAGGGACATGAAATCATAGTGAATCATAACAATTTGACAGAGAAACAAGGACATCATAAAATTGTACCTAGATGGAGTAAGTGGTGAAACTATCAATCCACATAGGTGGAATTAGATCTGAAGTTTATTATCTGAAGTTTAAAAGAACCAAATTCATAAACACTATATGTTTAAGCTGTGGCTTATTTAATTGAAGACCTAGGTTTATATTTTATATCATTAACTTTATTATAATTAATAAAAATGCATAATAAAAATTATAATTAATAAAAACTTTATTATACTTAATAAAAACTTTATTATAATTATTAAAAACTTAATAAAAACTTACCTGATCTGCAAAGTATAAGGAATTTATGTATGTACTTTAACCATTTTGTAAAATAATAAATAAATAAATAGTTTTGGATAAACTGAAAATATCATTCTTGTATTTTTATTTCCCACTGAGATAAATTCAGAGAGAATAAATATAAAGTTCTTTTAACCCAAACATCATTAAATAATAAAATAAAAATGTTTCCCTTGATTGGGAATACTTATGGGAACTTGATGTAGATGTAACTATAAAACCTCTCTTTTAACCAAGTGATGTTAAAAACTTTACAGAAGGTTTCATAATGCCTTTTTATGGTAACTCATTATTAGCGCCTCAAGTCAATTTGCATATCTTTTATTCTTTATATTGTGCTCAGCAGGAACACTTAGATCATTTAACTAAAATTAGATTTTCTCTTTTCTCATCCAAAAATATTGTTGATTGAAAAGATTTGTATTAGAACATAGGGATACCATTTAAATAATTTGTAAGAACTTTGTGATTTTTCAGGGTTCTTTATGCATTTTTATTTATGTTTATATTTTTTTATTTTATTCCTGAAAGATCATAATATCCTTTCTGACCAAAAGATTTTAAACAATTCAGTACTTTAATTTCTTCACTTGCAAAGAATATTTTCAAGTAGAAAACCATTATAGGATTCAGCCCTCAGAAAACAACTTACTTTAACTTATTTAATGAATTTGCACATGTTACAAGATTTAATTTATGGCTCAATTCCACAAAGATTTGCCAATTTCTCCTAAGTTTGGAGAGTTTTTTCTTAAAGTGCTAGCAGATTTAAAGCATTAGGAATTTGGGGTTGATTTTTTTCCCTGGTCATTAATAAAAGCTTTTGCGCGTTTTCCAATAACCTCCTTAGGAAGTCTCATTTACTTAATATAGAGATGACTTTTAAAGGAAACTCCTTTCTTTCCTCCATTGTATCATATCCACATCAATATTCAAAGGTATGTGCCTTCTACAACTGTCCTGTACTTAACGTAGTAGCATCAGAAAGAATCAGACAGAGACACTAAGATGACAGAATTGCCTTGGATTCACTGCTGGTTTCTCAATTCATATTATCTTACACATGGGGAGAAGTCTCTCAAACAACAGAAGAAACTCTAAATTCTTGGGCAAGTTGGAGATTGTAGAGCAATCCTTATTCTTCAAAGAAACAAACATCCATTTCAGAAAAGGAAACACACCAAGCTGCTTTGAGCCCTCTGTGACTCAAAGCTTGACCTCCAGAGGACAGCAGTTCCCTGATACTGAGGACAGGTAATATTTTAAGTTCAGGGCTTTTGCGTTGGGATGTTGTGTACTCCAATCCTCATTCCCAAACAGTAGAGACGCATTCTCACAAAGTAAGGAAACTCATTTCCCTGGAAACAGATAAAATTCTCCACTAATCAACACACTCAGACCTACAAACTTTCCTTGCAGGAGGACAGAAACAGGGCTCCTCCCTCTGAGACCACTGCTGATGGTTTCTCAAATAAAAGCTACCTATAGTCCACAAACATATATGGGGCAAAAGCCATAAATTCACTATCACCTCCAACGACAACATTTTTTAATATTTCCCAATGACTATAGATTCTTGGGGAAACATTCCTTTAGAAGTATTTTTAAGACCCAAATGGAAATAAATCTTAGATGTAAAGTATAGCATAATGAATATAGTCAATAATATTGTAATAACTATGTATGGTGTCAGGTGGGTCCTAGACTTATTGGGGGAATCACTTCGTAAGTCATATAAATGTCTAACCACTATGATGTACATCTGAAACTAATATCATATGTCAGCTGTAATTTAAAAACTTAAAGAGTCAAAAAAGGAAAGAAAGAAATCTTGTCTTTCTTTTGACAACTCATAGTTCTCAGCTTCATATTCTCTGCTTGGTTTAGCCAATGTATTGCATGGCATCATTTACTAATTTATAGAATTAAATTACTAATTTAAGTCTCTCAAAACTTTATTGAAATAAGAAACAGCAAAATCATTGTACTGTTTATTTCTTCCATTCATGTAGAAAATAAGAAAACACCAATAACCTCTTTCTTGTAGAAATATATATATATATATATATATTTATATCATTAATATGACAGAGCTGTCATTTTAGGTATAATGAATGAAGCTTTCAAAATGGGGTCAAATTAAAAGGACATAAAAATCAGTTTGAAGCACCCACTGGCCAATGTGATGGCAATTTGAACGCCAAAAAGGGATATAGAAGCTTTAGGTACTAAGCAAGTTGAAGTTGAGTTCACTACAGCCTATCTCTTCCACTGATTAAAACTTTTAACTCAGAACAAAATACAAGAAGCAACTACCTCGTGAAAGTAAAGGGTTAAAAATAGTAGGTGGATTGGAGATGGGGGGAAAAAAAAATCTAAGAAATGACTCATAATGTGGTGATTTTCTCAAAGATCTTCCCCTCTTTTATCTTCGAGCTTTGATCTAAAGGCAGTTTCAGTACAAAATTGAACAAACAGCAGGTACAGGCAGCAAAACCTTTGGGAGAAGCTGTCTTTCTGAGCAGAAGACCAGAAAAATGGGTCTCTGTGAGCCAGAAAAGGTGTGTGGGTGGATTGGGTATCTCCACTTTTTTTGTCTTTTTCTTTCCCTGCTCAGCCCCGAGGACAGCCCCAGTTGTGGAGGGGCAGGGCAGCTGTGGTAACAAAGATACAAACAGCTAAAATTCTGATTGTAAAATCCTGTCTTTCTGGACAAACAACTATGGAAAATGTATCTTGTGGTCCAATAAGTGTGAAGGAAATCTCCCTTATAGTCCTGTCTCACTCCTTTGCCCCAAAATTGGCCTAAGAGACACATAACTGTGTAGTAGTGTGGATAGCTAAAACTCCAATAAAAACTTACCTTTCTAGCCAGAGACTGTCAAAAAGAGCCCAGGGGGGACCGGCTGAGTGGCGCGGTGGTTAGGCGCTGGCTTGGGAAGCCAGCGGCCCTGGTTCGGGTCCCACATATGAGGGCCAGTGACACTGCCCTTAAAAAAAAAAAAAAAAAAAAGAACCCAGGGGACCCAGGTAGTGTAAGGGAAAATCTCACAGAAGAGAGAGTTGGACAAGACAATAAACAAAGACTGTAGGTAGATAGGAAGTCCCACACCTACCCCCAAACAACATGTGCAGATGAGGCCTTTTTTTAAGATTTTTTTTTAATTGGGGAAGGGGAACAGCCAAGTTGTTGTCCTTCAATCTTAGTTGTAGAGGGTGCAAGCTCAGCTCCAAGTCCAGTCACGCCACTCAACTCAAGGTGCTGTGTTCAATTAGTTGCGGTGGATGTAGCCACCATCCCATGTGGGAGTCGAACCGGCAGCCTTATTGTTAAGAGTGCACACTCTATCCCCTGAGCCACCTGGGCAGCAGCTCAGCTCAAGGTGCCGAGTTCAGTCTTTAGTTGCAGATGAGCATAGCCCACCACCTCCAGCAGGCAACCTTATTGTTAGGAGCACGTGCTCTCACCAGCTGAGTCAACCTGCCACCTGTTGGCAGCTCAGCGGCAGCTAAGCTCAGGTGCAGCTCACTGGCCCATATGGGAATCGAACCGATGACCCTGTTGCTCAGAGCTCACACTCTTAAGCAAGCTCTTAACTAAGTGAGCCACTCAGAAAGCCCCACCAACAAATCCTCTTAAATTGAATTATGATATAAATGCTTTTCAGTGGAATTATGATTCCAAAACTGTAATGAAATATCTCTACATACCTGGTAGAATGACTAAAATCCCCCCAAAATGACAATATGAAATGCTGATAAGGATGTAGACCAAGAGGGATTCTTGTTGATAGGGAATACAAAATGATGCAGGTACTTTGGAATAGTTCGGCAATTATTTACAAAGATAAACAAAATCTTACTATACAACCTAGCAACTGCACTCTTAGGTATGTATCCAACTAATCTGAAAATTGTGTACACACCTGCATGCAAAATGTTTATAGCAGTTTTATTCATAATTGCTGAAACCTGGAAGCAACCAAACTCTCCTGCAATAGTGAAAAAACAGATTATGGCACAATAGTGAATGGAATATTATTCAGCAATTTAAAGAAATGAGTGATCATCCATGAAAAGACATGGATGAACTCCCACCCCCAAACACACACACACACACACATACACACACACACACACACACACACACACACACACACACACTTCAGAGACCAGGTGCAAGCCTAGGTTACCTGTGCTTCTGACTGGCCACTGACTCCACAGTTCGGAGATTCCAACGATCCCCCCTAATTCACTATGACAATCGAAAGTCCATGTTGTCACCTACACTTCTGATTAACTGGCTATAAATCAGAAGCTGTCACAAGGCCCGCCTTTGGGTTTCATTAATTTGTTAGAGTGGCTCACAGAACTCAGAGAGACCGTTACTTACTAGATCATTGGTTTACTGTAAAAGGATATAATAATTCAGTAACAACCATTTGGAAGAGATACACATGGCAAGTTATGTGGGAAGGTTGGCCGAGTTTCCCAGTTCTCTATTAGCATGCCAAATTCTCTGCATCTCCATGAATTCACCAACTCATAAGCTCTGTCCTGTTGGGTTTTTATGGAGGCTTTGTTACATAATCATTGGTCATTGGAGATTGAGTCAAGCCTCCCGGAAGGTCATAGGGTAGTGGGGGACTGAAAGTCCCAACCCTCTAATCTCCTGGTTGGGTCTCCCAGCAATCAACCCCCCTCCGTCGGCTACCTGGGGTTTTTCCAAATGTCAGCACTTAACATAACTAAAGATACCTTTGTCATTCTCAATGCTTAGGAAATTCCAAGAGTTTTGGGAACTGTGAGCCCGGAATTGTGGACAAAGACTAAATATATATAAGAAATATAAGTATACAGAGAGTGCCAAAAAATGTATACACATTTTAAGACAGGAAAAGAACTGTATTAATTGTGATACTCAATATATACCTGTAACAAAAGGTGAATACAAGTCACATTTGACTTCTGCAGTTACAAGAGGTGGAGGTGCTCAAATTGGTTACCTTCAGGGTCCAGACACTTCCGATTATGGTGAACTACTGCTTGAACATAGATAACATCTCTTAAAACGCGTATACATTTTTTTGGCTCCCCCGGTATTTTGGTCATCTGAATGATCAAATATGTATTTCTTATAAATCACAATACTGCCGTATGGTAGCCAAAAGGCACTGAAGTGAATACAACAACTAAATGTAGGGCTGCTCAACCCTGCCGGTCACACCCTGGCAGAGAAGGTGCTCGGCACTGTGGGAAGCAGAAGCTGGCGGAGCTGCAGGCAAAACCCTGGTGATGCAGCACAACAGGAAGCAGAGCCCAGGGAAGCATAAATAAGAAACAGTGCCCTAGCCAAGTTCTGGATCAGTCAGCCTGGGCTAGGTTAACTAACTTAGCTCTTGTAAAACCCTGGAAAACTAAAGCAGTCGAGAATTACCTTATACAGATGACAAGATAGGGCCAACCAAGTGGGAAGGTAGCAGAACAAGGTTTAATAGAAATCTTTGAAAAAGGAAGTCAACGAATAGACAAGGAAACCTCAGTTAAATTCAAACAGAAGAAAAATAATGGACTCTGATGATAGATGATGATCATTGAATTTAAGATGCTTAGACACTGGAACTTAATGGAACAATTCTAGGACAAACAATACTTGACAGAAGTCAAGATCTGATTGTATGCTTACTTTGTTTATTGTCTATACACCTTTAGAAAAATAAACTTGTTATACAAACAACAACAATAACATAAAAACTAAATGTAATATGTATCTGGATGGGATTTTGGAACACAAAAAGGACATTTGGTTAAAAAACTTTATTTGTTTAAAATAAAGTATGGACTTTAGTTAATGATAATATATTCATTGTAACAAATGTATCATAATAATGTAAGATCTTAGTAATAGAAAAAACCAGGGTGCACAGTATATGAGAACTCTGTACTATCTGCATTTTTTTTTCTGTAAATCTAAATTCTACTAAAAATAAAGTTTATTTTAAAAACATCCATAGAACAGCACACTAAAAATAGTGAATTATTTAAAGGTACATTTTAAAATAAACATTTTTAAACAGATATTGAATCAATAAAAATTCTTTTTTTTTTTTTTCCTTGAAGGCAGTGTTACTGGCCCTCACATGTGAGACCGATCTGGGGCCGCTGGCCTCCCAAGCCAGCGCTTTAACCACTGCGCCACTCGGCCGGCCCAAATCAATAAAAATTCTTGCATGTTGATCTTTAAAACAAAACATAAATTCAGATATTACATTACCATTTGAAATGACTACTGACCAATATCTTACTCTGAAAATTGGTAAACAGAGGGAAATAATTCCTTATTTAACTGACTTTGCAACTGTATGTCAGGTTAACCAAATAGCTCCATTTCATGAGGAAAAGTTCTACTTTATAGTGAAATGCCAACTAAAAAGAATAGAAGATAGATTTAGAAATCATCTAGAGAGGTGATACCAACAAGATGGTAGAAAGGAGTTTACAGCCCTCGCCCCCCTCCCCAGACTCTCCCCTCCACACACACACACAGAAATACGATATTGACAACCACCCATGGATGAGAGTAACTTTGTGGGAGTCCAAGCATCCAGCAGAAGGGTCCCAACATCACGTTGGAACAAAAACTATTAGAACAGAAAGAACAGATGCAGTGAAAAGGGTAAAAAGAACAGTTTCAAATTACCTGCCTGACCCCTTCCCCAAGGCGACACAGCTCAGTGCCAAAAGAGACCACTTGGTTCTGCAATTTCTCCCGTGGGGAAAGTGGAACATAGTGAGTGCCCAGCTTCCCCAGCTGTGCACTCCCCAAAAGGCCCACTTCCTTCTCACTCCGCCCAGGACACTGAGGGGGGGGATCAGCATAACTGATTACTCTGATGAGAGCTAAGAGCAAAGAAAAGGGATAGGGGCTCACAGCAGCTGGGGTGCAGAACTCGATAAAGGGCTATGGATTCTACTAACAACCCCCTGGACTCTACCATGAGGCCTGCGCATCAAGCTCATATAACACAACACCTGCAGACGCGCCCAGCTAGCTCATGTGCCCTGCCAGCACTACACACACACACACACACACACACACACACACACACACACACACACAACCTTCTGTAGCCAGCATCATGTGTGTTCCCCCACAGAGGGTATGTGCAAGATCATGCACGAGCACACTCAGACAGCTGGCACATCTCTGCTGGACTAGGTGCAGGCACATGACCTTGAACACTTTAGGGAACTGTAGTATTAGGGAAAATTTAAAAAGGGACATTCAACACTCAGTCTGGCTTTGAGAAATTGAGAGAAGGCACATAGTCCTAAGACTTCCCCTCAAAGAGGGATCAAGGGCAGTGGAGTGTGTGCAGCCATAGAAAAGATCCCTAGCAGGGCTGAGTGGTGAATGCCTTTGTCTCCTGAAGACAGTCAGGAAAGGCTGGAGGTGGTGACTGCTACTCCTAGAAGAAAACAGGGGAAAGCTCCTTGACATTGGTGTTGGCAATAGTTTCTTGGAATTGACACCCAAAGGACAGGCAACAAAAGCAAAACTAAATAAGTAGGATTACATCAAACTAAAAAGTTTCTGCACAGCACAAAGGACATTCTCTTTTAAAAAGGAGGGGTATTTCACAGCAAGCATATCACAGTAATTAAAAACCCTGATTCATACAGACTTGGGTCTGAATCTGCCTCTGACACTTATGACATGAAGGGCAGGACTGGTCATTCATCTGTTTTAGATGCCCCAAATCTGCACCAACTTATATATGAGTAATTCCCTACCCCATGAGACAAGGTGAGAGCACATCTCCCTCTCTGGAGCTGGGAAGGCCTGTTTTGCTTCTCAGTCCCTCTAGGGTGAGGACATGTGACCTCGAGTCTCAGAGTTTTCTCAGCTTTAGATCCTAATTCCACACAGAAAATCGATTCACCCATTACAGCTCATGAGCTCTCACCAGCAACCACGGGGTTATGGTCTTGTGATTAGCAGGCCCATCAGTGGAGGCAGTTCCCCACAGGGACATGCTATGCAGACAAAACCAGTTTACTCCTACTACATTCTCTTTGAAGTGAAGCTAATTGAAGAATCAGATAAATTTTCATTTTTGACATTAGCCAGACCTTCAGGAAATAAAAATAGAGCCCCCAAAACACCTTCTCAACCTCAAAGCAATATGGTTAGTTTAAAATTGTATTAAAGGAAGTAAACAAAGGATGGCCACCAGAAGAGCTGCACTGGTGATCTACATGATGAAATGGAAGAGATATGTCTCAATGCAAAACAAAGTACGATGAAATGAAATTTGTGAGCTGGGGGGGAATTCTTCCTGCACTTTATCCTTATGCTTTCATGAGAAGATTTCTGCTACACATTCCAAGCGGGAAAAGTATTGTAAAAAACACTACTTCTTCAAATAATGAGTTCAAAAATTAGACGGAGAACATGTAGACGTTATCATTAGAGACATAATGGAAGGAAATTTCTCAACACTGAAGAAAAACATAAGTTTTTACATTGAAACAATTTGACAAGTCCCAGACATGTCCATGAGAGAAAGCACATATCTAGACATAAACTGGTAAAACAAATTAATCTGCTTTCCCAGGACAGAAAGGCAATGTCAGAAGTTTCCAGGCAAAGGATACAAGATACCAACAAAGGAAAGAGACTCAAACTAACATCAGACCTCTCATCTGCAATTCTGGAAATTGGAAGCACTGTACAATAATTTTTATAAACAATTATTTTTATAGGCAATTATTATGTACAATTTCTATGTTAACACAAAAGTTAAAGTGGAATTCAAGGACAAGACAAAGTAAAATATGTAAAAATGTAATGGCACAATCTACAGAGCAGTGGTGACAGTCATAAAAATTAATGCACCATAAAATAAAGCAACAAAATTAATTTATAATGTAAAATCTAATATAAGGAGAATTTGATTAAATGCTTAATCATTTGTGGGGGATTTTAATACAATTATGTAAGTATTTCATAGTTCATGTAAATAGAAATTAAGTAAGAATATTGAAATATGAGAGTTAAAATATTTAATTCAATAGGGTACATTGTCCCAGTTCATACAAAGAACCCGGTTCATTGGCAAAAGGAAATCATTACACTAGTCCTCCCTTATCCGTAGTTTCGTTTTCTGAGGTTTCAGTAACTCATGGTCAACTATGGTCTGAAAATATTAAATGGAAAATTCCAGAAATGAACAATTCATAAGTTGTAAATTTCTAAGCAGCATGATGAAATCTTACATCACCCCAATCCATCCCACTTGGGGCCATGAATCATCTCTTTGTCCAGCATATCCAGGCTGTATATTCTACTCACTCGTTAGTCACTTAGTAGCTGTTTCAGTTATCAGATGAGTTATCAGATATTTTGAGAAAGAGAAAGTGACCACATCCACATAACTTTTATTACAGTATATTGTTATAGTTGTTCTATTTTATTATTAGTTATTATTGTTAATCTGTTACTGTGCCTACTTTACAAATTAAACTTTATCAAAGATATATATGGATAGGAAAAAAACCATAACATACCTATGTTCAACTAATATTTAACAAAGCAGCCAAGAATACTCAACGGGGAAAGGATATTCTCTTCTCAACAAATGGTATTGAAAAAACTGGGTAACCACATGCAGAAAAATAAAATTGGACTGACCCTTATCTTCAAGCACTCACACAAATTAATTCAAAACAAATTAAAGACTTCAATTTAAGACCTGAAACTATAAAACTCCTAGAAGGAAACAGGATAAAAACTCTTAAGTTTTTGACATTGATCTTGGCGATAATTTTTTGGACATGACACCAAAAGCCTAAGCAACAAAAGCAAAATCAACAAGTGGGCCTACATAAAACTGAAAAGCTGTTGCACAGCAAAAGAAACAATCAACAAAGTGGAAAGGCAACCTATGGAATGGGAAAAAAATATTTGCAA
Organism: Aselliscus stoliczkanus; assembly: GCA_033961575.1. NCBI lineage: Eukaryota > Metazoa > Chordata > Mammalia > Chiroptera > Hipposideridae > Aselliscus > Aselliscus stoliczkanus. Next base: position 24,102,454 of record CM066738.1, on the reverse strand, counting down.
ATTATATTTGGTAAGGGGTTGGAACCTAAAATATATAAGGAACTCATATAAATAAAATAAATAAATAAATAAATAATAAATAATCAATCTGATTAAGAAATGGGCGAAGAACCTAAATAGACCTTTTTCCAAAGAAGATACACAAATGGTCAACATGTACATGAAAATGGGCTCAACATTAGGGAAACTACCTAATGTTCATTAGGAAAATTCAAGTCAAAGCCACAATGAGACATCACGTCACACATGGTAGAATAGCTATCACCAGGAAGACAAGAGATAACAAGGGTTGTCAAGAATGTAGACAAAAGGGCCGGCCGAGTGGCGCATTGGGTAAGCGCTGGTTTTGGTATGCCAGCGGCCCCGGTTCGGATCCCACATGAGGGCCAGTGACACTGCCCTCTACAGCTAACAACAGCTCCACCTGGAGCTGGGCTGTGCGAGCCCCGGTGATGGTGTGGGCTGCAGCCCCTGCTGCAGTGGGCTGCCATAGGCTACAGTGAGTGGCCCGCAGCCAGCGTGAGCGGCTGGCAGCCAAGCGTGAGCTGCCAATAACCGCGGTGAGCGACATCCAGAGGCCAGCGACCGATCTGCCTCATCCGGGAAGAGCGCAATGACGATACCAACAGTGAAGCAACATCCTCCGCAACTAAACTGAAGAACAAAAAGACAGCAACTTGTCTGTTCCCCTTCCCCAATTCCCCAACGCTGTTCCCCTCCGCCAATTCCCCAATAAAATCTTTAAAAAAAAAAAAGAATGTAGACAAAAGGGAACTCTTGTGGACTCATAGCAGGAATGTAAGTTGATTCAGCCACTGTGGAAAACAATATGGAAGCTCTTAAAATAATTAAAAATAGAGCTGTCACGTGATCCAGCAATTTCACTTCTGGGTATATGCCCAAAGGAAATGAAAACAGGATCTCAAAGAGATATAGGCACTCCCATGCTTATTGCAGCATTGCCACAATAGCCAAGATAGGGACACAACCTCCCCAGCAAAGAATGAATGGATAAAGCAGGTGTGGTATAAATATACAATGGAGTATTTGTTCAGCCATGAGAAAGAGGAAATTGTGTTATTTGCAACAACATGAATGGATCTTAAGGACATTATGCTAAAAGTCAGATCGAGAAATATAAATACTATATGATATCGCCTACATGTGGAATCCAAAAAACACCAAACTTGTAAAAACAGAATAAAATGATGGTTACCAGGGGCTGAGGTTTGGGGGAATAGGAGAGATATTGTTTAAGGGTACAAACTTGCAACTACTAGGTAAGGTAAATAAGTCCTGGAGATCTAATGCACAGTATAGTGAATATAGACAACAGTATTATATTATATTATAACCATCAAACTTGCGAAGAGATTAGATCTTGATTATTCCCACCACAAAGAAGAAAAGATAACTATGTGACATGATAGAGGTGCCAACTATTTCTAAATGGCAATCATATCACAATATATAAATGTATTGAATCAACATGTTGTACACCGTAAATTTGCACAATGTTATACATCAAATATATTTCAATTAAAAATAAAATAAACAGGGGCAGCCAGGTCTGGGCTCAGTTGGTTAGAGCGCATGCTCTGAACAACAAAGGTTGCCTGTTCGATTCCCACATGGGATGGTGGGCTGTACCCCACCCCGTCCCGCAACTAGAGTGAAAACAGCAACTGGACTTGGAGCTGAACTGTGCCCTCCACAACTAGATTAATAACAATGACTTGACTTGGAACTGATGGGTCCTGGAAAAAACATACTGTTCCCCAATAAAGTTTAAAAAATAAATAAATAATATAAAATAAACACTTCTATAAGCAAACAAATAAACTTCTGTCTGATGTCTTGCCCTAGAATGCAGCTGGGCCAGAGTTTGCTCTGAGGAATCCTTCTGCCTCCTTTGCTTAAGGACTAGACAACAAAGACAACTTTGGTGATTTGCAGGTTTCATGGGCTTATTTTCTTGACCTAAGCTCTGATCAGGTTTGGCAATCCAAAGGCCTATAGAAGAGGTAACTCCTCAGCCTGACAACCTACAGACTAAAAAGACAAATTATCTGCCCAGCCACATCATATAAAATGCTAGGTCAGGGGTTAAGTAACTATAATAAATATTCTCATTTAGAAAAGACCAGCAGCCATTGGTTCGTAGCAATGTTGAAATGCCATTAAGCCCAAATTGTGACGCTCTCACTTTGCTTTGCTGAGGTCATGATTCTGCTCTCTGAGATGAATTCTCTTGCCCTTTATTCTCTGTGGTCCCCAAATCCATCTTCTTGGAGCTGCCTCCTTATACATAATTCTTCTTGGCCATATCTGACATTGGTGTTTGGGAACTTGCCTTTGAAGCCTCTCTTCCTTCATGGAAGACTGGAAAACCAAAGATTGTTTTATGGTTCAGGCAGTCACAGATTTTGTTGGCCTAGTGTTAATGGTTTCTTTGGCAATATGGTTACCGATGTTCCTGCCTACACTTACTTATTTCTCAAATTATTTTTATGATTCCTTGTGCTGTTCTCTCTCTCTCTTTCTCTCCCTCTCTTATGAATGGCAGCTATCTTGAGGCTCTCAGACTTAAGATGGACATCTATACTATTAATCTAATCTTTTCTCTCTTTCACTGCATTCCAACTAAAATATCTTACCAGGATTTAGTTGTTCAATGCCTTTTAAAATTCCATCTCTTATTACTTGGGACCTAGGATTAGTCTGGTTTTCTAACCCTGCAAGGCCCTCTATTTCAGATCATTTCTACTTGCAAACTGGCCAGTTCTTTCTTGAAGTCATCTCATTCTTGGAATACCATACCAATCACAGACACTACCAACCAGAACACATATGGTTCTCCATTCTTTTCCCTTAGAGCTACAAGATCACTAGGCATATGACCTGCCTCCCAAGTTTCAAAATTCCCAGCTTCATCTGATCCCACGCATTTGTCAACTTTCAGGGTGACATAATCTTCTATGTAGAAAATCCCACTGAATCTACCAAAAAGCTAGAACAAATAAGTGAGTTTGACAAAGTTTCAGGCTATGAGTTCAATACACAAAAATCACTTGGGTCAAATATATGGTGACAGAAGATTTGCTTTTGGGTGGTGAACACACAATGCAACATATAGATGATGTATTATGGAATTGTACACTTGAAACCTATAAAATTTTATTAACCAATGTCACTCCAATAAATTTAATAAAATATTTTTTAAAAAATCAATGTATTTCTGGGCCGGCTGAGTGGTGCAATGGTTAAGCGCTGGCTTGGGAAGCCAGCGGCCCTGGTTTGGTCCCACAAATGAGGGCCAATGACACTGCCCTCAAAAAAAAAAAATCAATGTATTTCTATATACAGGAACAAATAAATCAAAATTTTAAAATTAGTATTTATAATAGCATCAAAAATGAAATACCTAGGGACAAATCTGACAAAAGATGTGCAAGGCCTGTTTATTAAAAGCTATAAACATGTGGAATTCAGTTCAGGAAGACCTAAGTAAGTGCAAAGATATATTGATGTTTACGGGTGAGAAAACTCAACACCTTTAAGATGTTAATTCTCTCCAAATTTATTTACAGATTCAACTCAATCACAAATAAAACACCAGTAGGATTTTTTTTGTATAGAAATTGACACACTGATTTTAAAATTCATGTATAAGTACAAAGGGTCTAGAACAGCCAAAACCACTTCACAGGTGGAAAGGTCTTCAATATTGTAATAATCAGGGAGTAACAAATTCACGTGACAATTAGATACCACAGCTAATCCATTATAATGGCTAAAATTAAAAAGAGTGACCACACCAGTGTTAGTGAGGAGGTGAAGAAATTGAAACCCTTACCCACAGTTTGTAGGAATGCAAAATGGTACAGCCACTTTGGAAAACAGAGTGGTGATTTTCCTGATAAACGAAGTTGACACTTACGATGTTATCCAGCCGTTCTACTCCCAGATATTTGCCCAAAAGAACAGAAAGCATATGTTCATACGAAGACTTGCACGTGAATGTTCATAGTATCTTTATTTGTAATAGCCAAAACTAGAAACCATGTCTACTGGTATATCATACACTGGAACACCACTCAGCAGTAGAAAGGAGTTAATTGTTGAAACACATTACAGCCTAGGTGAATCTCAAAATAATTACTCTGAATTATATAAGCCAGTTTAAAAAAAAAAAAGGATATACACTATGATTACATTTATTTAGATTCTGGAAAATGCAAACTAAGGTATGGTTACAAAAAGCAGATCAGATGTTGTGTAGGGGTGGAGGGAGAGGGCAAGAAGAGGCAAGAGAGAGGGAGTTCCAAAGAGGCAGGAAATTTTTTTTTTTTTTTTGAGGGCAGTGTCACTGGCTCTCATACGTGGAACCCAAACCGGGGCCGCTGGCTTCCAAAGCCAGCTCTTAACCATCGCGCCCCTTGGCTGGCCCCAGGAAAAATTTTTGAGGAGTAGATATGTTAATTGTCTTGATTGTGGTGAAGGTTTCATGAGTATACTCATGTCAAAATTATCAAATTGCATGCTTTAAATAGGTACAACTCATTGTTTGTTAATTATATTTCAATAAAAGTGTTAAAAAATAAGGACATTGAAACCTATATAATTTTACTAACTAGCACCACCCCAATAAAGTTAATAAAAAAAATTTTTTTAATAATAAGAACAGCTTTCAGGAAAATGAAAGTCCAATAGATAGGTAAACAAGAACTAAGTAATAGCCTCCAGGTATATTTATTGATGGATAGAACCTCAATTTATCCCTTGAAAAGAATGGCTGGATGTGGGCACTGGGCCAGAGACTCACTGTGATGTCATGGACTGCACCCATTTAACTTCTCCCTTGAAATAAGCTCTTCCCCTTCAGGACGTGTCTTTTTAGAAATTACCCATCGCCACCATCTCAGGCATCAAAGCAGACTCTACGAATATTGGGCTGCAAGTAACCTAAATATTCCTGCTTTTCTGTAGAGTGACAAAAAGTGGTTTTTCTCAAGCCCTTCTGTTTAGAAAGGGTCAGCTGTCTCTCTCATCAGGACATGGAAAGACACCATTCGTAAGTTTAAAATACAGATTTTTATGCTTGGGTGGAACCAGAGATGCTGTTCTTTATCCTGTGTAGAAATTCCTCCTATTCCATAATTTAACTTCAGCTTGAAAAATCAGCTATAGAATGCCCTTGGGCAGCCATTTCATAGTAAGGGAGGTCTTCCTGTTTGAAAATACTAATCTAAAATTAATTTGGAAACAGCCCATCACTATCCTGGAAGCAACAACTCCACATGGGACCATCCAGACAAGAACAGTTTCCTCACCCACATAACAGCCCTGCTAATTCCTACTAGCTATTTTCACAGGTATGGTCATCCATCCCAGAAAAGGAAAATCAGCAACCTCCTCTAAAGCTTTGCAGGGACTTTTAGAGCTACGTAAACAAGAAGAAACAAGAGTTGAGACAGGGTGAAATGTGCCTAAAACGAGGCAGGACCAGGCTGACTCCAGGGTTCCTTTGGGGCTCTGCATCCCAAAGGCAGATCTGAATGTCGAGCCCTTCACGGTTGATCCATGCCCTTCAATGGCTTCCAGGGTGCACCTGTCAAAAGTAATATCTCATCGGGCCGGCCGAGTGGCGTGGTGGTTAAGTGCTGGCTTTGGAAGCCAGCGGTCCCGGTTCGGGTCCCACATATGAGGGCCAGTGACGCTGCCCTTTACAGCTAACAACAGCTCCACCTGGAGCTGGGCTGTGCGAACCCCGGCGACGGTGTAGGCTGCAGCCCCTGCTGCAGTGGGCTGCCGTAGGCTACAGTGAGTGGCTGGCAGCCAGCGTGAGCTGCCAACAGCTGAGGTGAGCGACATCCAGAGACTGGCGACCCATCTGCCTCATCCGGGAAGAGCACAATGAGGATACCAACATGGGCCAGTAAAGCAACATCCTCCGCAATTAGACTGAAGAACAAAAAAAAGACAACTTGTCTGTTCCCCTCCCCCAATTCCCCAATAAAATCTTTAAAAAAAAAAAAAAAGTAATATCCCACGCTATTGTGGAGCTGCCTTGGGCAGGCAGAATTTCTGATGATAGTAGCTTCCCTCTTTAATTCCTATTATAAATAATCTTCCCCCAAACTCTGCAGCAAGCCATCTATATTATCTTGGGCAAGTCACTTTCCCTGGTGGGCACATGTGTAAGAGATTTGGACTATAGATTGACATGTGTTCATTACCTTTTATTTCCACAAACTTTCACAGAGATTGTGCTTTGTGCCTTGGGGTTCAAACATGAAAGACACAGTCCAGGAATATCACAGTCCAGTTGGGGGGTAAACACACAAGTGTATAGACAGTTCAAAAGCAGGCTTATGCTTATGCCAAAGCCAGAGAGACTATGAGCAGAGGAGGCAGGTCCCTGATGAGAGGCCATGGAAGATATCCTGGCATGCAAGCCCTCCCTCTCCAAATCTCCAAACACCCCCTAAACACCCATGACTTATAATCCTCTGCTTGACCTCCAGTGCCTGAATCAGATGCTCGATCAATGCACCAGTCAGTACACTAATGTTCCGCATGGATTAGCTTTTACCTATCTGTCCAGTTCAGTGCCTTGTCTGCCTGCCCCCACCCCAGAGAGGCCAATAAAACTCTAGTTCAGATTCACATTGCACAGAGTATTCTGGACTCCTGGATCCACTGCCTCCTTCTTCCCAAGGACCATGAGACTTCTGCTCCTGGCTCTTGCTGTTCTTGTGTTCCTACCACAAGTGATCTCAGGTAATCAGAACCCAGGGAAGCAGCAAAAATGGAGGTAGAAGGAACTCTAGCTCATGGAAATTCCAATGTGTCACTGTGCCCCCCAACCTGGGCAGCTCCATGCCGTCCCCCACTTGGGACCATATTCCTGGCAGGAGCAGAATCTAAGGGCAGGACAAGCTCTTCCTCAATAGACAGGAACAACCCCAACACCCAGAGTTGTCTTTGGTTCTGAATTCCAAGTTGCAAGCAATCTCAGGAGCCAGTTGAAAGCTTGACACTTCAGGTCTCTTTCCAGCTTGCGTCGGTTCTTGAAAATGATTCCCAAAGCTCACTTCCCTATGTTTTCTTGGCCTTAAAATTCCTGTTATATCTTCAAATGAAGTCTATTTTTTTTTTCTCACATTCTGGAATTTGGTGAACAAGTCAGAAAATATCTGCAGAGCTATACCTGAAAAATAGAATTGACTTTTTCCCTTCTACAATGAAAGTCTAGGTTTTTAATAATCACTAATTTTTTTAAGTATATCTAAAGTCGTGACCAGACCTTTGAAATTGCTGAAGTGTCCCTGAATACTTTCTTATTCAAAGTACCTTGCTTTCTCCTATGTTTTATATCTCTCAAGATACATTTGTGAACAAAGTCATATAAGAATGACTCTATATGTTTGTTTTATAACAAAAGTAAACACATATATACATGGTTATGCAACATTCTTCCTACATTTAATAATATTTTTGTGACCATATTTCCATATCAGCATATAAGGATCTGCCTCATTCTTTCTAAAGTTCCACTGTTTGAAAAGACCTAATGTGTATACCTTTCAGGACACTGCCAGTAGAAATTACTAGCTATTGTTTTTTTTCAGTAATTTTCCAGTTGCAATTCCAGAGACAATTCTATGTGGTCCACTTGGGGCCAATTCTGCTTTGACCTCTGGTGTGGGTGTTGAGACTAGGAAAGAAATCCATGAATCATGGAAAGTCAGAGCATGTGGGGAGTGAAGGAAATATTACATGTTCTGGGGTTTCAAGTCTGAGTGTTCTGGGAAGAGATATAAATTTGGAGCCATCCCCTTGAAGGGAGCAGTTGAAATGATGAAAGAAGCATGAAGTTTTCATGTTTTACCCTGAACAGCCCCTACATTTAAGGAAGAAAAATAAAAATCAATGACATTTATCGGTGCGGGGATAGCTCCATACTTCTCACCAGGAGTGCACAAGAGTCACTATGTCACCATAATTTCTCCAACACTCAGCATTATTTTTACCAGCCTAATGGCTATAAAGTAATATCACACTGTTGTATTTTGTTTGTTTGTTTGTTTGTTTTTTAAAGATTTTATTGGGGAATTGGGGGAAGGGAACAGCGTAGGGGAATTGGGGAAGGGGAACAGATAAGTTGCTGTCCTTTGGTTCTTCAGTCTAGTTGCGGAGGACATTGCTTCACTGGCCCATGCTGGTATTATCATTGCACTTTTCCCGGGTGAGGCAGTCACTTGCTGGCCATTGGACGGCAGCTCACATTGACTCACAGCAACTCATGAAAGCTCACGCCAGCTGCTGGCCAGCCCCACTGCAGCCTACACTGTCACCGGCAACTTATGGCAGCCCAGCTCCAGGTGGAGCTGTTGTTCACCATCTTAGCTGTAGAGGGCGCAGCGTCACTGGCCCTCTATGTGGAATCCAAACAGGAGCCCTGCAGCTCAGAGCTGGCATCCCAAGCCAACCCCTAACCAATGCGCCACTAGGCCGGCCCCACACTGTTGTTTTAATTTGTAGTTCTCATCCTGTGATCAAAATATGTGAATGGCTTCCTTTCAGTGACTTGCTAGACTCTCTGTGATCTCACCCTCCATTATGTCTCTCCAATTACTGTCCACCTAACTTATTGCACAGTCATCACAGACACCTTATTGTTGTTCAAAAATTGGGGGATAGACCCTGCCTCTGGGCCTTTGTACTTGCTGCTTCCTCTGCCTGGTGCACTCTTCTCCCAGTTAGTGTCAGCTCACTCTCTCACTTCCTTCTCAATGAGACCTTTCACTACTTCCCTTCCAATCACACACTTCCTACTCCCCCCTCCCTGCTTTACTTCCCTCCATGATGCTTTTCATCTGTATCTAACTGTATCTAACATAAAGAACATTTTACTTTCTTCTCTTACTGTCTTATATATTGGTGGTGCCAAACAAACGTATACAAGTGGACACTTTGGTCAGCATTGCTCAAGCAGAAGTTCACTGTAATCAGAAGTGTCTGGACGGTGATGGCAACCACTTTGAGCACCTCTTGTAATTGCAGAAGTCAGACTTGACTTGTATTCACCTTTTATTATCGGTATATATTGAGTGTTTTAATTTTATGTTTAACAATTTTAATACAGTTTTCCTTTCTTAAAATGTATGTACATTCTTTTGACACCCTCTGTATTGTCTCCTAAAAAGACTGAAATCTTCATGTCAGCAGGAAGTTTAGTTTATTTTGTTAATGGAAGTATCCTCCTGCATCTTGAATAGCACAAGGTATATAGTCCACCTTGAAAAAAAAATTGGTTGAATGAATAAACAAGTGACTCTTTCCACTTCTATTAATTCACTATTTATATCCTTTGCCCATTGTTTCTACGGGGTGATGCTTTCTTGTTGGTATTAGGAGTTTTTTATTTTTTATATTATATTATTCCCTATCAGCTTTAGTCACTGGGTATAATATCCCCCAATCTGTCATCTACTTGTCTATGAACTTTACCCATAGTATGTCATCTTCATTGAACAGAAACACTTAATTCTGGTCTAATCAAATTCAACAATATTTTGTCTTGTGGGTGATTTTGTTAAAGAAGTTCTTCCCCATTCTTATGTCTCAAAGGAAATCTCTGACATTATCTTCCAACAACTTTCTAGCTTTGCCTTTGATGTTTAGATCTTTAAGCCACCAGCTGGAATGTGCAAACCCACTTTCATTTTTCTCATGGAGTGAGCCAGTTTTCCCAACACTGCATGCTAAATAATCTATGCTTTCTCCATTGACTCATGGTGTCATTGTTATTGCATACTAAGTCCCCCATTTAAGCATGGATTTTAAGCTGTCTATTCAGTTCTATTGACATATTTCTTCTTGTAACAATGTTATATTTTTTTGTAATAGCATGGCTTCATAGTCTGTCAAACTTTTGTCTTGCTTTTTAAAAAAGTAATCTTAGCATCAGTGGCCTTTATTCATTATAAATTTCAAAGTAAAATAATCAAGTCTCAAAAAAAATGCCACTGGGATTTTATTAGGATTGCATCAAATTTATGGATTAATTCACTGGAAAGTGAATCTATGTAATAATTAAGTCAGCCCATCCAAGGTCACATCTTCTGTTAGAGCTTTAAAATAAATCCCATAAAGGTCTTAATTATTCTTAGTTTTAAACAAGATACTTCATAGCTATGCTATGTATTTGATTATATTTTGTAGTTAGTTATTGTTGGTGTAGAGAAGTGCTATTGATTCTTGTAAGCTGATATTACATATGACATAATTACTCAACTCATATTAATTATAATAGTCTGTTAGTTCCTTTTTATATTATAATCATAACTGTTAGATTGGATGACAATTGTATCTCTTTCCTTCCAATTCTCATACTTTTGTTTCCTTCCTTCCTTCCTTCTTTCCTTCCTTCCTTCCTTCCTTCCTTCCTTCCCTCCCTCCCTCCCTCCCTCCTTCCTTCCTTTCTTCCTTCCTTCCAACACTGACCAGGTCCACCACTATTATTTTAAAGAATAGCGATAATGGAGAGTATTTTTTGTTTTCCTGACCTCATTGGGAATTAGTTTCCCCGTTAGATAACATTGACTCTAGAATTTGATACATAACCTTCACCAAGTTAAGGAAATACCCTCTACTCCTGTTTTGCCTAGAGTTTTCATCATAAGTAAGCATTGTTCCACATTAAATAATATAATTCTATTATTTATCTTCTTAATTGTATAAAGGTGGTGAATCTCATGGAAAGATTTTCTAATGTTGGATGGTAGTGTACATTTGGAGTTAAGCCCTACTTGATCATGATGTATTTTAATTCACTGTTGAATTCAGTTGGCTAATATTCTATTAAGGATATTTTTAAATTTATATTTATAAAGAAAATGGACCTATAATTTTCTGGTTTTAGAACTAAGATACACTAGCCTCATAAAATGACCTAGACAGTTTTCCTTCGCACCCCGTCCCCCACCCTCGGCTATTTTCTAGAACATTTTATGCAGGATAGACTTGGATCTTGGGTGAAAGTAGTAGAATGCACCTTAAAAAGCATCTAGGTTTAAATATCAGCACTATTCGCAATAGCCAAAAGGTAGAAGCAATCTAAATGTCCATTGAGTGATGAAGGGATAAACAACATGTGGTATATAAATGCAATAGAATGCTATGTAGTCTTAAAAAGGAACAAGGGCTGGCCAACTGGCTCAGTTGGTTAAGAGAGCGAGCTCTGAGCAACAGGGTCACCAGTTCAATTCCCACAGGGCCAGTGACCCTGTGCCTTGAGCTAAGCTGCAGCAGAGCTGCCAACAGGTGGCAGGATGGCTTACCTAGTGAGAGCAAGTGCTCCTAACAACAAGGTTGCTTGTTCTACTCCCGCATGCCCACCCGCAACTAAGATTGAACACAGCACCTTGAGCTGAGCGATCGTGAGCTACCAACGGGCAGCCAGATGGTGACTGGACTTGGAGCTGAGCTAGCTGCGCCGACCTCCACAACTAAGACTGAATGACAACTTGGCTGTTCCCCTTCCCCAATTCCCCAACACTATTCCCCTTCCCCAGTTCCCCAATAAAATCTTTTTTATTCTTTTTTTTTTTTTTTTGAGGGTAGTGTCACTGGCCCTCATATGTGGGACCGAACCGGGGCCGCTGGCTTCGGAAGCCAGTGCTTAACCACAGCGCCACTCGGCCGGCCCAATAAAATCTTTAAAAAAAGAAAAGCAAATGCTGATACATGCTATAGTGTGGATGAACATTGGAGGCAATGCTAAGTGAGATAAGACAGTCACAAAATAACAAATACTGTATGCCTCCATTCATATAAGGAACTTAGAATAATAGTCAGATTTATAGAGACAGAAAGTAGAACGGTGATTGCCGGGGAATGAGAACTGTTATTTTTTATTAGGGACAGTTTCAGCACTGCAAAATGAGAGAGTTCTATGGCTGGATGGTGGTGATGGTAACACAACAGTGTGAATGTATGTAATCCCCCTGAACTATACATTTGAAAATGGTAACTTTTATGTTACGTGTATTTTACCAAAATTTTAAAAATCATCCAGGGCTGAGGCTTTCGGAAAGAAGAGGTTTTTTTTGTTTTGTTTTTTTGTTTTTTGAGGGCAGTGTCACTGGCCCTCATATGTGGGACCCAAACGGCTTCCCAAGCCAGCGCTTAACCACCGCGCTACTCGGCCTGCCAAGAAGAGGTTTTTTTAACTATCATTTCAACTTACAAACACCTTTTGATTTATTTAAGTTTTAGGAATTGACACATTTCACCTAGGTTTTCCATTATGTTTATGTACAGTTGTTGATAATTCTCTTTGTTACTTTTTAATATGCTATATCTGTTTTTATTTTACCATTTCACCATGGATATCATTTTTATTTTTCTCTTTTTTTCTTAACTCATCTTTCCAGAAGTTTTCTGATTTCATTACTTCTGACTTCATTATTTCTGACTTTCTTACTATTCTTCTAATCTAAGTTTTACTTTTTGTTCTATTATCTGATTTCCAAATACACAAGATTTTTAATTTTAATTTTATTACATTTGGTGGGAAAACATAGAATGTATGATATTAAATCCATGGAACTTAGTGAGGTGTTTTTCATGGCCTGAAACCTTGCTACATAAAACACAGTCCATGGACTGGCACTCTTGGCAACACCCAGAGGATTGTTAGAAAAACAGAAACTCAGACCCTGCCCCACCTACTGAATCAGAATCTGCATTTTAACAAGACTCAATTCATATGCACATTACAAAATTTAAGCAACACTGGTCCAATGTCTGAGTAAATCAAGCCTCTGACATAAGAATACCTACAGTGTTCTAAGGTGTTAGTAATGTTTCTTAATTGGAATGCAAGTTCATGGTTATTCATTTTATTATTATTATTTAAACCATACAGATATATTTTATATACTGGTTTTAATGTATGTTTTGCAGTAGAATGTACGCAAAGAAATGTAACCACATGGGGCATGACCAATGTAAGTAACTCAATCACAGTGACAACAAATTGAACTTTTCTTTATGTGGCTAGCATCACACAGGCCCAGGTAGCTTCATTATAACCAGCTCCAATTCCTTATAATTAGCAAGTTTCTTTTCATTTATGATAAGAGTCATCTCACCTTCAGAAAAGTTAAAAAATTGGCAGGTAGGAGGTTGGGAACAGATATTTTTTGAAACATGGTGTTTGCCAGCTCGGAGCTTGAGAGCCTTGTAACCAAAGTCTAATTGTGACCCATGAAGTTGTTATGGGATGCCAAATATACAGTCATGCTTGTGAAATGGAGGGCAGCAGTAACCTAAAATCAGTGATCTTTCCTTTTATTATTCAGACTATGGTAGAAAAAAATGCTGGCAAAAATTGGGGCTCTGCAGGAAAAACTGCAAAGTTAATGAAGAGATAAAAACATCATGTAAAAATCATCAAGTCTGCTGCATTCCCGCCAGTAAAGACCAGGGACAAGAGAACTTTAACAAGAAAGTGCCTATGACTTCTCCCACAGCCTTACATAATTTTAACCCAAGTCCTATGGATGTCATTATGACAATAGAGCTGATAACCAACCTTGAAACATGAATACAGAAGGTGGAAAGTCTGACCCGAGACTGGGAATTCAGATGTCTCTCCCAGAAGTTCATCAAAGTTCATGACTTCCTCTAGGCTGTCACTCACCCCTGTCTTCAGAGTGATGGACTAAGGTATGTAGATAAAGCATTAAAACTACAACAGTGACACACACCCTTCTTTCATCAATGTGTAATTCTAAATTAAAACAGCTGTGTAAGGAAGTCCAAAAATTCCTAATACTACACACACCCTTCCTTCATCAATGTGTAATTCTAAATTAAAACAGCTGTGTAAGGAAGTCCAAAAATTCCCAATACTGTCAATGATGAACTCGTCAGTGCTTTTCTTGAAATGTCAAATTATTTCCTCAAGTTTTCAGCCATGTTTAGTGCACCTTGTTTGCTGGTGACCCATGCACAGTCTTAATAATTTAATTAAATATTCCAGCACCAATCTTAGTCTTTCCACTTGTCCTTCTGTCAACAAGTGATTTGGGGTGCCAGAGGCATCCCTTGTGTCAGTGCTTCCTCTTTATGGCTGCTAAATTGTCACAATTAAAATTCTACATCCTTGCATTTATGAGAGTAGCTTCTAAAACACTAAAAGGGGGCCGGCCGAGTGGCACATTGGTTAAGCGCTGGTTTTGGGATGCCAGCGGCCCCGGTTCGGATCCCACATGAGGGCCAGTGACACTGTCCTCTACAGCTAACAACAGCTCCACCTGGAGCTGGGCTGTGCGAGCCCCGGTGATGGTGTGGGCTGCAGCCCCTGCTGCAGTGGGCTGCCATAGGCTGCAGTGAGTGGCCCGCAGCCAGCGTGAGCGGCTGGCAGCCAAGAGTGAGCTGCCAATAGCCGCGATGAGCGACATCCAGAGGCCAGCGGCCGATCTGCCTCATCCAGGAAGAGCGCAATGACGATACCAACAGTGAAGCAACATCCTCCGCAACTAAACTGAAGAACAAGAAGACGGCAAGTTGTCTGTTCCCCTTCCCCGATTCCCCAACGCTGTTCCCCTCCACCAATTCCCCAATAAAATCTTTAAAAAAACAAAAACAAAAAAACACTAAAAGGTTGCTTTATGACAGCAGACATTTCAGGCGAAAGTATCCAATTTACTACTAACTTTGGCCCTAAAACCTTATCACTCTCTGTAGGAAACTGTCTGGCCCAAGTGTGAGCTCTGAGGACTCCTTTTTTTTTTTTTTTTTGTCCCAGTTGCTTCAAGATTAGAGTAGAAACTGTTGAAAGGCTGGCTTCACAGTCACAATTCCTTGACCAAGTCTTGATCACACATGGACATCCAAAGGTAGACTGCTTAATTGTGGGTGCAAGTTGGGCCATTTTATCCACCTGGTTATTGAGAGCTTTGTTTGTTTCCCTCTGATGGCATAAAAATATCTTCACACCCCATGCCCTTTCAGAGAGGTCCATCCACATAACTCTACCATGCACCTCATTGTTACAAATCTTCTAATTTTTCCCTTTCTGAGACCCTAACCAACACACCAGTCAACCTATTATCACTGTCCCTGAATTACTGTAGATCCATGCCTTAGGACATCCATCATTCTATGGAAAGGATTTCCCTTACTCACTGTCTAATTTCAAGGCCACCTCTAAGTCAGGCTGTAACCAGCACTTCTGGCTGGGGCTAGCATATCATATAAACAACTCCACAAACTTGCTCTTGCTTTTTCCTCCTTTGCTTGCTAAAGAGGAAACCATTAGTGGGGGATGAAGGAGAAGCAATAAAGCAGGTACCACAGGCATCTGAGCCCCCTACCTTTACAGTTTATTTATGCTTTCCAGACCTCTTAAGTCTCAGTTTTCAACATACCAGTTCCATCTAATATTGGAATGCTTCTTGACAAGGGTCAGGTAATACTCAACTCAGTTGATGATGGGAAATTCAAACCTCATGAATTTATTTTTTCAAATTATTAAAATTAGTATTACAAATAATTTTAATATTTGAAGTCTTTGAACGTCTGAGTTTCTGGTCTGTGGTTTCTGCTGGCTTTCATTCATGGCACCTTATTGAGTGTTTTGTGATTTGGGGCTCTGATCTATGCATTTTCCTTGGAACTTTACCTGAGCAAATTAATTGGATCCTGACTTAAAGATCTACTCCTTCATTTAGTTTTGGCAGACATCTTTGGTACTACTAGTTTGGGACAATATTAAGCAAAATCATCAGCTTGCCTTTTTTCTTTTTTTTCCTCAGGTCATCCATATACCATGAGTTCAGGCTAAGAGACTATGTGAGAGCCAGCTTGAGGTTGTAAATTCTCAGTGGAGATTTTTTATCTGCATACTGAGTACCAAGGTTCAAGACCAGGCAATTGTCCTTGAAACATCTGGTGAAGGAGAAGGAATTGTATCTGTTTTATCCTTACACAGCATTTGTAACACTTTCAGGACTGATATTTATGTAGCAGTCTCCTACTAGACTCACATTTTTTTGGACCCTGGGCACTGTCTCCTCTCCTTTGCCTAAAACCAGGGAAAACAAAGCTCAATTTCACCTGATTCAGCAAATGCCTTCAAGACAAAAGCCAACTTCAGTGACTGCTTTTAGAAAAGCACCTGGTTTCACTTGACCTTAGTACTCTTTACTTTTTTTTTCTTTTGTGCAAGGTCAAGGATGCTTAAGAAGTTTCTTTGTATATTTTTAAATAAGTTATTTTATATATTTTCAATGGGTGGGTTAATCTGAGTTTTTAGACCATTATTCTGCCAGAAACAGAGGTTCAGAACCAACACTTTTCTCCAGGTCATACGTAAGCTTCGTTGTTGTGACAGGATGAGTGGTAGCACAGAAAGAAAGAGAAAAGATAATTGTCAAAGGATGAAACTGTCATTCAGTGTCTGAGACCAAAATGCTGAAATGATTGTTTTCTTAAATTAAAGAGAGCCATGCTGGTCAGACACAGGCTCATTAAGCAGAACAAAGAGCTGAGCTTTGGGGGAAGCATCCTAGGGGAGTGGTGTTGGTTACAGATGGGGGGATGTGTTGATGACAACTTAGAAGTATGTACGCTGAAGTGAACCCAGTGCTGATTGGCTGGCTTTCAAAGCATAATGCTGTCACTGATCATTTGGCTTTCAGAAGTGTGTTCACTGAAGCAAGTTGTCACTCATCGATGAGAAAGGTTTAAAACCTTTCAAGGTACTTGCTGGTTATCAAGGCTATAGAACTGTCAGCCTTTTCCTAGGAATGTGGAGAGTTTTTATTTTCACAAGAGAAGGGAAACCTCAGAGGAATGCAATGACAGAGGAAGAACACCAAAAGGATAATGGAAAAGGTGCAGCCCAAAAGTTAGGAGAAAAGCAAAGAAAGAATGAAGTCACAGAAGCCAACCAAGTTAAGAATTTCAAGGAGGGAATGGACTGTGGTTGGAAATGTGACCAAGAGGCAAAGTGTGATATATAAGTTGAGCAACATCTGTGAAACTTTCAAAAAGAAGGACCAGTGGCGGTCTTGGCCAGGGTCAGTTCAGTAGAACAATAAACACAAAAGTAAACTGTAATGAGTTGTGGCAAGAGAAATAGAGAAAGGTAATTGGCAAATGTAGCTACTCTCCTTTGGACAGAATTTGGAACTAAAGGTAGAGAAAGAAATAAGAGACTAGAGGAGGTAAGACATAAAAAGTAAAATTAGAATTTTATCTTTAAAAGCTAGTGCTCGTTGTAATTGGGGGCACAAGCCTGGATTCTCAGGGTTAAAAAGACCTTAACAATAGTAAAAAGAACAACAGCATCCAATGTTCCAATTCCTTCCACAATAATTACCTAACTTGAAACTTTGAGAGGACAATTTATTCTGCATTACAATGGCTGGTTAGGAAGTTCTTCCAGGGCTGAGACATCTTTGTCTGCAAGACCTTCACCCACTGCCTCATGGATGTATCCCAATAGTTCTGGCCCCACTCTGAGTCCTACGTAGTATAGATTAATTCATGGTTCTACCTAAATTCTCAACCCTCCCTCAATGGAGTCAAATACATTCACTCCCATCTTCACTGGTTTGTCTAGATTCTCTCTCTTCTGTTTCTCTCCAGTTTTCTAGCCTTCTTTCTCACAGGGCTGGATCTGGAAGGGGACAGCTATCTCACCACGCAAAACCCAATCTCACCATGATTTCCAACAGATGAAAGACAGACAAGGGTGCCAAGTGCATGAATTTTAATGAGAGGCATTAACAGCAGGTTGAGGGTGGTGGTCACCAGCACTCAAGATATTTTTGGCCAGAGGTTCTCTTGCCTCTAATCATTTTTTATCCTCTTCGCCGGAAATGTTTATCTTCATGTAGGACTGGAGGCAGCATGGCTGATAAGTTCCTCTGCAATAGAAGTAGGGATGTTCAGCCTTTTTGCAAGAGGCTCTACAGATTCCCAGGTTACCCATGCATCGAAGGATGTGACGTCTGCTGCCTGGCCAAAAAAAAAAGGTTAATTTCCACTTAGCAGTAACACAGATATATCAATGCGGGGAGCATAGTAAGAACCTAAAGGGCTACAAGAATAATGGGCTACCATTGCACAACTATTACAATGATCACGATGACCAGGATCTGGAACACTGAAAACACCAAATGCTGGCAAGGATGTGGAGCAATAGGAACTCTCATTCCTTGCTGGTAGGAATGAAAAGTGATATAGCAACTTTAGAAGACAGTTTGGCAGTATTTTTCTTACAAAACTAAACATAGTCTTACCATACGAACCAGCAATTGAGTTCCTTGGTATTTACCCTAAGGACTTGAAAGCGGATGTCCACACAAAAATCTGCACACAGGTGCTTATGGCAGCTTTACTCATAATTGCCAAAATTTGGAAGCAACCAAGATGTCCTTCAGTAGGTGAATGGGTAAATGAACTGTGGTATATCCAGACAATGGAATATTATTCAACACTAAAAAGAAATGAGCTATCAAGTCATGAACAGACATGGAGGAAGCTTAAATGCACATTACCAAGTGAAAGAAACCAATCTAAGAAAGCTACATACTGTATGATTTCAACTATATGATATTCTGGAAAAGACAAAACTGTGGCAACAATAAAAAGGTCAGTTGTCATGTTTGGGCTGGGGTAGAGCACAGAGGATTTGGGTGGCAGTGAAAATACTCTCTAGATACTGTAATGATGGATTAATGTCATTAGACATTTGTCCAAATCCATAGAACATGCAACACTAAGAGTGAACCCTGATGGAAACTATGGACTTCAGATGATAATGATGTGTCAGTGTAATGTCACCAGTTGTAACAAATGTCCCACTCTGATGGGAGATGTTGATAATTGGGGAAGCTGTGCATGTATGGGGGCAGGGAGTATATGAGAAATCTTTGTTTTTTCTTCTCAATTTTACTGTGAACATAAAACCAGTCTAAAAAAAACAGCTTCTTTTTTTTAATGGGATCCCTTAAAAAATAAATAATGCTGCTATGAACATTCATACACAAGTTTTTGAAAAACTAAATTTTCATTTCCCTGAAATAAATGCCCAAGAGTGCATTATTAGTTTCAAGTATACAAAACAATGTAATAGTTAGACATACCCCTCTGACATCGTATATAGTTGTTACAATTCCATTGACTCTGTTCCCTATGCTGTACTCCACATCCCGGTGTTGTCACTATTTTTAATATTACCTGTTCTAATATGTATGTAGTGAAATCTCATCATGGCTTTAATTTGCTTTTCTTTAGTTACTAATGATGTTGAACACCTTTTTTTTTTTTTAAGAGTTTATTGGGAAATTGGGGAAGGGGAACAGTGTTGGGGAATTGGGGAAGGGGAACAGCCAAGTTGTTGTACTTCAGTCTTAGTTGTGGAGGGCACAGCTAACTCAGCTGCAAGTCCAGTTGCCATCCGGCTGCCCATGGGCATTTCATAGCCACTCAGCTCAAGGTGCCATGTTCCATCTTAGTTGCATATGGGCATAGCCCACCATCCCATGAGGGAATCGAACCGGAAACCTTGTTGCTAAACACACACACACACACACACACACACACACAACACTGTAACCACTGAGCAATCCAGCCGCCTGTCCGCAGCTCAGCTTGTCAGCAGCTCACTGGCCCATGTGGGAATCAAACTGGCTCAGAGCTCATGCTCTTAACCAACTGAGCCACTCGGCCTGTCCCGAACATCTTTACATGTGCTTATTTGTCATCTGTATATCCTCTTCAATGAAATGTCTTTTCATGTCTTCCTTCTAACTGGATGGTTTGTTTCTTACTATTGAGTCATGAGAGTTGCTTATATAGTCTAGGTACAAGTCCTTTGTGAAATACATGGCTTGCAAATATCACTCCCAGTCTGTAATTTGTCTTTTCATCTACGCTTTTCACGGGATTGCTGTCAGAGTGAAAGTTTTAAATTTTGATTAAGTCCGATTTATTGATTTCTTTTTCTGTGATGGATTGTGCTTTTCATATCTAAGTACTTTTCAGCTAGCCTTAAGACTGAAAGTGTTTTCCTATGTTTTCTTTTAGGAGTTGTATACTTAGACATTTATGTTTAAATCTATGATCCATTTTTATTTAATTTTTATATAAGCCTTGAGGTTTTCATTTAGCTGTTTTTGTTGTTTGTTTCTTTGTTTTCGTTTTATTGTTCTGCCTACAAATGTCCCATTGTTCCAGGGTCATTTGTTGAAAGGATATTTTTCTTCCATTGAATTGCTCAGCACATTTGTGAAAAATCAGTTGGTTGTACTCTTGTGGGGTTATTTCTGGGTTTCCTATTCTGTTCCATTGATCTATGTGTTTATCTCTCTACCAATACCACACTGTCTTGATTACTTTAGCAATGTAAGTCTTGAAATCTGGTAAAATGATTCCTCCACTTTATTCTTTTTTTTCAAATTTATTTTAGCTATTCTCATTCCTTGGCAGATTTCTTTACAGACAATATGTAGACAGAATAATCTTGTCTATATATACAAAAATATCTTGCTGGGATTTTGATAGAAATTGTGTTAAGTATGTCTATGGATTTGAGGAGAATTGACATCTTTGCTGGTTGATTCTTACAATCTATAAACACGGCATGTCTCATTATTTGTTTAGATCTTTGGGTGTTTTTTTTTCAGCATTCTGTAGTTTTCAGCATATAATTTCTGTACATGTTTTATTAAATATACACCTAAACATTTTATATTTTTGGCTTGATTGTGAACTGTATTATCTTTTTAATTTCAGTATTCACATGTTCAATAATAGTATGTAAAAAATACAATTGTGTTTTGTATGCTTACTTGTATCTTGTGACCTTGCTGAACTTACTTACTAGTACTCGGTATTTTTTGTAGATTCTTTGGGGTTTTCTATATAAACCATTATGACATCTGCAAGTACAACACTTCATATTTCTTCCTTTCTAATCTGTATGCCTTTTATTTCTGTTTCTTGCCTTAATGTATTAGCTAGAACTGCTCAGAATTAAAAGGAATAACCTGTTTATCCATACAACTTGGGTGGATCTCAAGAGCATAATGCTTTGTGCAGGGATGGGAGGGAAGCCAATCTCAAAAAATCACATATGATTCCATTTATACAACAGTCTTAAAGTGACAAGATTATTATAGAGATGGGAAACAGATTTGTGGTTGCCATAGGTTAGGGATAGTGGCAGAGGGTGGGGGCAGAGAGAAGAGTCTGTGCCACTATATCGGGGTAGCAGGAGGGTGATCTCTATGGTGATAGAACAACTCTGTATCTTGATCATAATTCTACACTTGCAATACAATGTCATAAAACTATGCACACGCAATGCACCAATATCAGTTTCCTGGCTTGTATATGGTACTGTAGTTATGCGAAATATAATCATTGGGGGTAAACTGCATGAAACGTACACAGAAACTCTCTCTGTACTATCTTAGTAACTTTCTGTGAATCCATAATTCCTTCAAAATAAGAAGTCAAAATAAATTAAAATTAAAAGTTGATGAATTGTGCGCTGTTGGTGGGAATGTAAATTGGTGTAGCCACAATGAAAACAATATTAAGGTTCCTCAAAAATTAAAAATAGAACTACCATATGATCCAGCAACCCCACTTCTGGGTACATATGCAAAGGAAATGAAAACAGGATACTGAAGAGATACCTGCACTTCCAAGTTCACTGCAGCATTACTCACAATAGCGAAGGTATAGAAAGAGCCCAAGTGTCCATCAACAGATGAATGGATAAAGAAGTAGTATACATCTACCATGGAATATTATTCAGCCAGAGAAAGAAGGAAATCCTGACTTGTGACATGGATGGCCTCAAGGGCATTTTGCTAAGTGAAATCAGCGAGACAGAAAAAGACAAATATTGCATGGGAGCACCTATATGTGGAATCCAAAAACAGACAAACAAAAAAGTCAAACTTATGAAAACAGAGAGTAGGAGAGTGGTTGCCAGAGACTTATCTTTTAGGAATAGGGAGAGGTTGGTAAAAGGGTACAAACTTTCACCTGTAAGGTGAATAAGGTCTGAAGAGCTAATGTAAAACATGGTGGCTATAGTTGCTATAGCATTGAATTGTGTAATTGAAATTTGCTAAGATAGTAGAACTTAAATGTTCTCACCAAAATAAATAAATAAATAAATTTGTGAGGTGATGGATATGTTAATTAACCAGAGAGGGGAATCCTTTTACAATAAATACATATATCAAATTACAACAATGTACACTTTAAATATCTTATACTTTCATATATCAGTTATACCTCAATAAAGCTGAAATAAATTAATTAAAATCCAAATCAATAAAATAACCTAAGGAGCTATAGAGTGGTTAATAGAATAGGATCTGAAATCAGGAAACCCTGGATAAAAGTCCCAGCTCCTGCTTTACTTGTGGTATAAACTTGGACAAATTTCTGTACTTCTCTCTTCTACCCTTTTCTCATCTGTGCAGTGTAGTTTTTAACCTTAGAGCTGTGAATATTAATAGCTTAATAAATGGAAAGCAATTAGGGACTGACACATAGTAAAATCTAAACAAATGTTAACCATTATTGTTGTTTTCATTATCACATAAAGGTCCTGTCTGAATGATCCATTTCTGCCTACACTACAACTACAAACACAGTTGGGGAATAACCCCATGAAATTAGACAGACATTAGGCCCTCACTGATAGCCAGAGATTATTTTGGAGGCTGTGCACATATAGAAACTAGAGACGCAGTTCCTAGTTCTTAGTAAGTATTCAATAAATGTTAGCCATTAGCTTTATTATTATTCCCCCTTGGGACTGAGGTGTCCAAAACAAGAATGATCCTTTGGCTGGAAAGGATTTGCTGAGCACCTTCTGTGAGCTGCTTGATATTTGTTAACTCATTAAATCTTGACTATAACCTTCTGATGTCTCTGTTTCCTTGCCTTGCCTTGTGAAGTGGAGGCTCAGGGAGATGCAGAGTTCTGACAAAGGCCCCCTAACTGCTAGATGCCGAGCAAGGACTCATGACTCTCAGCCCATACTCTTTCTAATGTACAGCTGCCTTTTCTACCGGGTAGAAGATGTTGGTACCTCCCTACATGTTGGTACCAGGGAGCTATGGCCCTCTGTTGTCTTCAATGTCAGGGCCAAGCTTCTGAACCTCGCAATCAAGGACCTTTATTCATTCCAGAAATGGTTTTCATCACCAAATCTTTGCCAGGCCTTGTACTCGGTTCTGGGTACATAAGGTCCCCTATGTCCAAATGGGCTTAATACAAAGTCAAATGCACATACAAACACATAGACACACAAATTAATAATAATAATATCCTAAGCCCTTGCATTGAATAAAAGGGGTATACTTTATTTTGAACAAAGAATTCATAATGAATTAATTTGGTAGAGGCATGAAGGGCTGTGTGTGGATAGGTTAACACCAGGCCCCAGGTATTGCAGGGTCCTTAGACTCTCCCCAGAACACCTCCCACACTGTGAAATCTACATGTTTTAAGAGCAAACTAACTGATGTGTAAGAACCTGCTTGAACAAGGGCCAGGAGCTGCTCTGCATCCTTTTCAACACTTCCAGCCAGAGTCAAATAAAACGGATGCAGTGGTCCTATGATCCTTCCAACACAGGAAGAAACCCACCCTGATTCGTGCCTGATGCATCAGCCATTGGTACCACCCACCCAAATCCTCTCATGCTTTCAGGCTTGAATTCATCATTCATCTATTCATTCACTCAAGAAACACAGGTGTTGGGCCGGCCGACGCGGTGGTTGAGAGCTGGCCTGGGACGCCGGCGACCCCGGTTCGGATCCCACATGTGAGGGCCAGTGATGCTGCCCTCTACGTGTTGTCTCAACCCATAAGTATTTCCATCTAGTATATGAGTGCTTGGGGGATGAGTGGGAAGCGGGCAGTGACTGAAATAATTACACAATAAGATGGTATGAGCCATAGCTTCGTAAGAGTGACACTTTGTGAAGCCAATCAGAACTCAATTTGAATCCCTGTTTTATTTTAATGTTGTGTGACCTTGGCTAATTATGTTGTCACCCGTCTAGATTTCAGTTTCCTCATCCATAAGATAGGGATAATAAGAGAGTTGTTGTAAGAATGGAATGATTTCAGGTCTGTAAATAGTATGCACAGTGCCTTGACACATAAGCGTCAATGAGAACTATTTATTTATTTTTTTTTAAGAATAGTAAGGTGGAGCTATGTGAAGGCTTTCATGGGTATGGGCATCAACTGGGCTTTGAAGGGTGAAGAGCGTTCATCATAGAAATGAGCCTGGTGATGGGGACAAGGTGTGGAGGGGAACCATGAACAAAGGTAACGAAGGGACAAGAGGGGATGGTGAGGAGGGTTGGTGGCACTGAAGAGAAAGTCTGTGAGTGACAATCATGAGAGATAAGCTGGTCCACCATGTGAAGGCCTTGAATGCCCGACCCTGGACAGTGAGGAGCAAAGGAAGATATCAAAGCAAGACAACATAGTCAGATGGATTTCCTCAAAAGAATCCCTCTGATAACAGACTACTGCAAAGAGAATCTGGAGGCAGAGAAACCAGCAAGGAAGTAATGTTTTGGATGGTCTCACCCAGGGCCTCGGGCACAGGTGACTCTGGTGTGTAGCCTGATGGTCCACAGTCACAGACAGGCATTAAGGCTGATCGCACAGGTTATGCATCCCTTGCCACAGAAGTTGGTTTGGAGATGGGTTCTGAGCCAGAATAGAACCCAAATTCTAGGCACAAGCCTAACATTTGTGGGTCCTGGGACAAGAATACAAATGGAGGCTCACATATCATTTGTCTGAATATTTAACAGTTATGAATCAAGCTAACAAACAGAGTAGATAAACTATATTGCCCATCACACTTTATGAAATATCTCTTCATGATGATCTGAAAGGTCAGACCTGAATTTATAATTCTTGGATTCTTCAGAGCTCCAGGCGGGAACAGGGTGTCACAAGGGAAGCTGGCTCAGCGCACAGCCCACCTCTCTTCTCGCCCATCCCCAGCTCTGCCCCACACTATGAGGAGTCCCAAACACACAGACATGGACACGCCAGCCTGAACATCCAAACTTTGCTCACAGCCCCTGCAAACAGGAATGTCCCCTGACACTCCTCCGCTTGGGGGTACATACACATTGGGCCCCACCCTCCGGGGGTGGATCTAAGAAAAAGGCCCTCGCGGTCCCTGGAAGCAGGCACCAGGATTCTTTGGGCAGGGAATTGCAGCCCCCCACTACTTAAAGCATAGTCTAGGAAGGAGGTTCCGGGGGTGGGGTTGGGAGGGCACAGCCTCTATGTGGATATATCTCCCTGGCCCCTATCAACCCCACCCCATGGGAGGGACTTAGCCTGTGGAAGCTCAGCGTAGGATCAAGATTAGAGGAAGAGGGGGTTTCCCTTTCCAGAGTCTAAAGGTAGAAATATTAAATTGAGAGCAAATTACCTCCACGGATCAGAGTGAACTCCTCTCTGTCTCTATGTCATGCACCATGCTTTACAGGAACTCTGTTCTCTGACCTCACTGCAGAGAACATAGTTCATGGGTGATCACCTGTGTTGGATAAATGGGGCCTAGAGAATAAAGTTTAAGATAACAATGCCTGGGAAAACACCCAGATCCTCTAGATTCTTAATCAGAATTCTTGAATGTACTCCATGGACGACCCTTCAAAATTCTTCGTTCAAATGAGACAAGCTTCTGGGGTGACTGGTTAGCTCAGTTGGTTAGAGCATCGTGCTGCTAACACCAAGGTTGCCGGTTTGATCCCCACATGGGCCACTGATAGCTGTGCCCTCCTTAAAAGAGTCAACTATGCCATTGCAGCATGAAAGCAGTGTGTAACCAATAACCATGGCTGTTCCTCAATAAAATTTTTTTAAAAAATGAGACAGGCTTCTGTCTCTTCAGAGTCTATCATAGTTGGAAGTCACAGCAATAAATCAATGAACAATAGCAACAGCTAACATTTATTGAGGTCTTACTATGTCCTGGGCAGTGTGCTCTACATGATCTCATTTCATTCTTACTCCATCCTGAGATAGAGTCTATTATTCCAATTTTACAGATGGGGAAGTCTATGTTCTGAGATATATATGTGCATAGAATCTGACAGTGGTGAGTGCCAGAGCGGAGGTGAGTGAATGAATAAATGAATCCATGAAAGACTATTTTAAAAATGAATAACAAACAAATTCATTTATAAATGAGTAAATTCAGGTGTCTTATTTTTTTTTTTTAATACTTGGAAACTTTCTGATCCCTGGGACTGTGAGCTCCTGAACATCAAAAGGCATCTCAGCCAAGAAATCCAAGGATTTGAGCTCAACTCAGTCCCTGTCCATCCCCAGTCTATTCACTCCTCCATATGGACCAACTCTCCCAGCCCAAGTTTCTCTCACTCTGTAGGTACCTGCCGTGCCTTTAAATCTCTCAGCTTTCCACGTGCACTCCTCAGTCCACCCCTGACCCAATAGCCTTTCCTGCAGCTGGAAGATGTGGGGATACCTTCAAGATTGTAATCATCACCCCCACTGCTGTGGTCCTGCCTCAGTGATCTCTGTTAACCCTTATCTTGCCATCCCCTCAACCTCAATCCCTCTGGGAGCATCATTTCTCATGATTGACAAGCACAATAAACTGATTTGTGAGTTTTAATGAAATGTGGGAACTAAGGAACCTGAAGCAAAGTCATTTCTATTCACGATTTCCATTTATCTTCCAATTCTGTTGCCAGATCAGGCCTTATATTTTATCTGTCTGTTGGCTGCGGAGTGGTCCAGGGGAGTATTCCATCAATTGTTACTGGTTGGAGCGTTAGGTTACGACTAAGGACACAGCACCGTTTATGATTTGAGCAGCGCGTGACGCTGTCTTCGTCATTTTTGCACACCAACCGGCATTTTCCATTCATCCAACAGTCTGCTATTGGGCATAGGAAAAACCATTAAGCAGATGTTAGTATCTCTCAAGTGGAGAGACAAAAAGAAGCAGAAATGGAGCAGGAGGATAGGGGAGAGTAGGAGGGAGAGGGCTGAGAGTCAGTAATGCTGGACCCAGTCCCAGGAAAAGAGAGAAGAGATCTTGAGAGAGGAGAGAACTGAAACAATTTTTCCAAAATTGGGGACTCAACATTTTTAGGAAAGCCTTTTTCAGACATCCCACCCTTCTGTCTTACCATCTCCCAACCTCCTACTCCTAACTTTGAGACCAATTGTTGGCAATGAGAGTCCCACCTAATGGAGCTTGGAAATGATGAGAAAAGGACAATAAACATCTATACTATTAGGGGATGGAGAGGACTCACCCATATTTCAACAGAGCTGGCTCCTTATCAATAGCCTGGCCCTGTCTAATTTAAGCCCAATAAGCCCCAGGCCCAGCTGCAACCCAATCTCCAATCCTCCTTGACCCCATATTCACCCAATTCAAACTCAAAACCCAGTCCGATCTTAATTAGAACCCCCAACCTTATCTAACTCAATGGCCCTTGAGCCCCAACTCCAAGCCAAACCCAAATCTAATCAAGTCACCAACCTCAGTTCCGAGCAGTAGTCCCTCGCCAAGCTGAATGTCTAATAAACACCCTGTATCATACAGTACCAACTCCCAGCCTCAGCCCAAGCCCCAGTCTAATCCCCAACACTAGCTCCACTTACCCCAAATTCCATCCTCTTTCCAGCCCTCCCCTCCAAAACCATCAGGAAAGCCCAATCCCTCACCTCCACCTCATCCGAATTGTCCCTCTATCACTCCAACCCCAAGGTCTTTCTCCCCACCACAACTCACCCCCAGCCTTCAATCTAACCTTCCAAAGCTCCCAAAAGTCTCCAACCTGTACCCAACCCTTCATCTCTAAGCCCACTCCCAAGATTCCACCAGAATACCATCCTGCCCTTAAGTGCCAGATGCTCCAAACACCTTTCATCCCACCACCTTGGCAAAAAAAGCATCAGGGAGCCATGTGGCCATGTGATGATTATGGGGAAAGCTCCCAAAGCCACATGAAATGAGGAAAAGCTTTGCCTGCCACCCACAGGAAGAGGAAAGGGGAAGGAGAGAAGTTCATGACAGGGATCCCAGATGCTTGAGAGAGACCCAGTTACCTGATACCACTGGTTCCATGGCCAGGAGGATGGTGAGAAACAGGAATAGAAACTTCATGGCTGGCAGGTCACAGGAGAAGGAGGCAGCTCTGTTGCCGGGGATGAGACTAGAGTTCTCTGCAGCAGGGTGAGCCTCGCTTTTATTGGCAGGGCCGTGGGCAGCGAATTGTAGCAGGAGAGGATTTATATGAGACCAGCCAGGCCAAAGGACAGTGTGTAGCAGATGTTCCAGCAAAGCACAAGATGAGCATGTGGGAAACTGGCCAGCACCAGTGCCAAAAGTGACCCCACCTTCACCATCCCGCCTCCCTCCCCCACCCCCCACCCCCTACCCCCCACCCCCGCCATAAGGAGACAGGCAGATGAAAACTATTTGGCCTTTAGTTTTGTGACCTTCGCAGATTTATCAGTTCTTTTGAAAT
Organism: Aselliscus stoliczkanus; assembly: GCA_033961575.1. Classification (NCBI taxonomy): domain Eukaryota; kingdom Metazoa; phylum Chordata; class Mammalia; order Chiroptera; family Hipposideridae; genus Aselliscus; species Aselliscus stoliczkanus. Next base: position 24,073,844 of record CM066738.1, on the reverse strand, counting down.
CTATTTTACATGTTCAATCTTTGTCTCTCCCATTAGAATGTCAGAAATTTGCCTTGTAACCCCAGTGCCCATAACATCAGCTGGTGTAATTAAGTATAATTAGAGTATAATTAAGATAGTAATTCCATTGCTTTAACAGATATTCTCTCCCCAAACAATGATTCTGAAAGACAGACATTGGTTCTTTCTTATATAAAAACCAGGGCAAGCAATGAAGGGTAGCAGCTTAACCATTCAGCTAGAGCAGGATTCCTCTGGCTGGATGCTCTGCCATCCTCAACAGGCAGCTTCATTTAGTGATGCAAGAGGGCTGCTCCTGTTCCCACCATTAAGTCCCCATTGCACACATTAGGGAGAGGAGAAAGAAGGCAATGAAGTGCACACCTTTCCCTGTGAGGACCCCACTCAGAATCTGCACACATGGCTTCTGCGCCAGGCCATTGGCCAGAGCTCATTCAGAAGGCCACGCCTAGCTGCAAGGGAGGCTGGAAATATTCTCTGTATTCTGGGCCACCATGGCTAGCTGAAATTCAGGGCTTGTCTTACTAGGAAGAAGGGGAAGACAGATACTGAGGAAGAGCTAGCAATCTCTGACACACCAGGCACATTGCAGGTGCTTAACAAATATTTGTAGACTGAATAAATAACATACATTGAGTAAGGCTATGAGAAGTGATCTAATGGGGAGGCAACCCATGTCCTTCTAGAGTGTAGAGAAAGCATGCAAACTGTGCCCCTTCAACTAAGCTTCTGAAGAAGCTGATAAGGGCTGGGCCTCGGGCAGAACTCAAGAGACTATAAAAGGAGGCGAAAAAAGAAGAGAATTCTAGAATCCTAGAATCCTAGGATTGGAGAAAGGGTTTTGGTTTTACATAGATTTGGATTTGAGTATTGGCCCTGACATTTGATACCTGTCGACCCTGAGTAAGGTACATCTTCTGAGCGTTCTGTGATGGCATACAGATCATAACTGTACCTGATTTAATTAAACAGGATAATTTATATAAATTGCTTAGCAAAATAACTGACACATAGTAGGTGCTGAATAATTATTAACTATAATTATTGTTGTTTTTCCTTATTGTGGTCATTGTCATCCTTATATTTATCATTATTATCCTTTGACCAGTCCTCAGAAGTGGGAATCATATGACATATGACAAAATTCAGACTTAGGTGAAGTGAACTGCTCAAGGGCTTCCTAGGGGCGGGGAGAAAAATGGAGAATAGAAAGCAGATTTCCATAGAGGAAAGTCAGGAGAATAGTCAGTAAACAGCTGTGGCTGTGAATGTTTGAGACAGAGGGCGAGGCATTGAGGGAGGTGAGGCACCAAATCATCATGGGGGGCCATCAAGTCCATCCTGTAAGCAACAGGGAATAGTATGATCTCATAGAGAGGACCATGGTGGCATGGTCAGACATTTTTTTTACCTAGAAAAATCACTGACAGCCCATGTTAAACATAATTGCCAGGGTAGAGGAAAGTGAAGGAAGATTAATGAGGAGGCAGTTTCTTCCCTGAGAGAAATTATGAGGCCTGCATTATAGCTGAGAGAGCATAAACATAAAGGGTGTGAGAAAAGAAAAACATCACTGAAAGCTGGAATCCTCAGGAAGATACCTCCCCAAGCTATGGAAGTAGCCATAGTAACCAGTTATTGAGTGCTGACTCTCTGCTAGGTTTGATAACAAATATTTAATAGGCATGGTCTCCTTTCATCCTCACAACAACCAGAAAAAGTTTATTCATCCATTGTACTAGTTTGAAAACTAAAGTTCAGAAGGGTAAACACTTGCCTAGATGACCACATGGGAAACCCAGGGTTTGAACCCAGGTCCAACGGGCTCCCAGTTATGGTGCTGCTATCCATATGGTGCTGCTATTCCTATTGTTTCTTCAGAATTGGGAAAGCAAGGGTCCCAGCCATGTGAGAAAGCCAGTCAGATAGAAGCCCTTCTTTCCTAGAAAATTTGAGGGGCCTCTACAGAGAGAAGGTGGAGGTAAGATCAGAGAAATACTTGTTTGTGACCTTCATTATTTTATAACAGCTTTATTGAAGTACAATTTTACATGCCATAAAATCCACTCATTAAGTGTACAATGCGTTGAGTTTTAATAAATTTACAGAGCTGTACCACCATCACTATAGTCCAATCTTAGAACATTTCCATCTCCCAAAAAATATCCCTCATACCCATTTGTAGTCACTACCCGTTCCCACCCCTAGCCATGATGGAACTAATGTTTATGATAACACCACCGATTGGTGTTATCATATTGATGTATTGAATATTGTCTGGGTTAATCCTCACAAGAAGGTATGTATGACTAAGGAGGAAGTCATGGCTTAGAGAGGTAAAATCATTAAACCACTGAGGGGCCCAGGATGCAAACCCAGGATTCTCTTCCAAAGGGCCCAGATCAAGGAGGAGGTCCCAAGGAAACATATTTGCAAAGATGTGGGGTACATAACATTTTTTAAGCTGAGAAGAAATACACTGTATAATCAGAGATATTGAAAATATAAAAGAGAGAAGGGTTCGTTGATGGAGAAAAATCTAAGAGAAGCAGAAGAGGTTGGAGTCAAAGAATTAGATGGCAACACTGGACTTCAACAGAGGGAGATCTCATTTGAGAAGAAAGGAGTTTTATAGAATGACATCATACATTGTCCTTAAAACCTCAAACTTTTATGTCAAACAGACCTGAATTCAAATGCCTGTTACTTTCTACCTATGTGATTTCTTGTTTTGTTTTGTCTGTCTACCACTGGTATCTATCTTTACGTTTTGGGGGAATCCCCTCACCATAACAGTCTTGGGGGGAAGGAGCGGCGGGGAGGGAGGGCAGTGCCACTTCCTAAAGTTCACATACTTGTTTTCCTGCCTCTCTTGCAGCTAGGATGTGAGCACATGGCAAGGCTCAGCCAATCAGATGCCCCCATTCTGTTCTTTGAATCAGGTGCTCATGATTCCAAGAAGCAAAAACAGTGGAGAATTTATCTTAGCAAAAGAGCCCACAGTGACATCCAGTGTCCAGGGGCAGCAGAGAAACAGGGCAAGCAGGAGTGCAGCTCAGAGTCCCAAGCAATGGGGTTCAGTGGCAGCTGTATCCTCCTTAAACTGGATCTATAGGGTGATTGTTCACTCTGGCCCTACCTACCTCACTTCCCAACCCATTTGCTAAGTCTGATGTGCATTCCCTGAGCTGCCAAACAATCGAAGGTTTCTTTTGCTAAAATTGATACAGTGACCATAGGCAAGTTTTTAAATTTGGGGGATAATAATGATACCTGCCTCATTATTTCTTATGACCTTTGAATGATAAAAATAAAATAAAATAAAATAAAGTAAATACCTATGTAGTGTTTAGCACAGTGCCTGGCAAATAGTCAGTGTTTAATACAGTTCAGTTACAATTTCTTTGTTTTGAGGGGTGAGAGAAGGGAATAGGAACCTTGAGTGGGTTTGGCCTCTATGTCTCCATGAATGTGGTGCTAAGTTCCTCGACTTGGCTGGGGAGGAGGTCAGGAGGAAAGGGGCTTGGAGAAAATAGACAGTCTAGAAAAGCCACTGTGAGTGACACAAGAGAATCACCAGAGCTGTGAAGGTGAAATCTGCAGGCAGGCCAGATGGCCCAATAGGAAGAAGGACTCTGTGCTCAGGCCCCCAGCAAGGCATGGGCCAAAGATAAAGTCAGAAAACCTCAAGAACCCATTTTAAATTCAGCCTATGAGAATGTTTTGGATCATTTCACAGAAGTAAAATTTTATTTCCGAGTTGAGTATTGTCTTATTTTGAATCCTACTTGGGAAGCACTGTAAACTTCTCTGTGTTGAGGGTCACTCACTCAAGATATTCACAAGGACGTGCTCCATGTGCTGTGTTGCTGATCAGGATGAAGGAGTTTGGGGGGCACTTCCCAGCAGTGCAATAAAGGTGCCACGTGTTTGGCTTGGTCAAAGGTTGGGGACAGAACCACCTACCGGATGTCCCTGAGTCTGTCATTTAGGGTCTGCAGGACTCAGCATCGAATGAGACAACTAGCAGAGTGTTGACAAGCCCATGTTCTGAAGTTAGTCTCCTGGGTGTGTTACCTTGGGAAATTTCATTAACTCTGAACCTATTTCCTCTGCTATACAATAGGGGTAATAACAGTACTTACTTCACAGTGCTGTTAATGAGGGAATATGCATAAAGCACTTGGAACAACACCTGACACTTAGTGACTACAATGTAAGTATCTGCTGTTCTTGAGATAGACTAGAAGCTCCCACCTGGAGTTGCTAGGCCCTTCCTTATTACTGCTCTTTGCACTATTTCCTAGGCCCCCTTATGAATCTGTGTATATACAAATTACCCAAGGAGTTAGAAATGGCCATGACTGAGATAAGGAAAAATTTTTAAAACTGGTTTAATTGCTATAGCACATTTATGTTTGGGTGTCTGGGCTTATATTTGTATAGCATTTTATTTATACGCCCTTGTGTGTATGTGTAAATTTGTACATAAGTGTATATGCCTCAATTTTGTCTATTTTCTGTGTATTTTGTGTGCACACGCTATTTGTATTTTGTGTATGTATTTGATTATATATGTGTAAGTGTGTTTATACTTGCAAATAGTTTGTGTTAGACACGTAATTGGTGTATGGGCGTGTGTATATTTTTGAGTACATATCTGCATGTGTATTTATTCTCAGACCATCAAATGCCATGGCCTACAGTTCTATCCAGTTCAGTTCCTTTGTTCTCCTTGAGCCCCTGCATTTTATGACTCTGGAACGTGACAATTGCATGGTGATTTTTCTGTTAAGCTGGAAGATTTGGGACAAGGTTAAGGGAAGTGACTGAAGAGGGAGCAGAGAGCAGGGGCTGCCAAGGTAGCCAGTAAGCAGAAGCCACTGTGGGGCCAAGAGATAGAAAGAGGCAGACCTTGGTCAAAGAGCCAAATTGTCCCCCAGTTACTGCATGGTATTTCATAGGACCCCCGCAAGACCAGAACAGACTGTACCTTCTGCCTTTTAATGCCTCCCACATGAGTACAGCCCAGCCTGGCCAGTTCTCTAAGGCCAGCAGTACCCACCTCCTGAAATCTGTGATGTAGTATTTTTAAGTTCTTAAAGGGTCACACACTCCCTGTAGCCTGAATCCTATAATAGGGACCAAGAAGGAAGTACTAGTTATCAAGTTTCCCGGTGGGTCACACAGCCCCCGTACTTTCACCTTATCTCATTTACTCTTCCCTCTAACCTGTGAGGGTAAGAATAGGACGAGATGGGAAACGAAATGGGAACTGTTAAATTACAGCCTTTTACAGTCTTCTTTGACTTCATGTCATCTCTTCACTTTCCCAGTGAGGTAGGAAAAGTTTCCAGGTGAGGTTCTATGGCTCAGAGAAAGGTGGTATGAAGGCCAAGATTGCATGAAAGTGTGGTGGGGCCATTATAGAAGGCTGGACTAGATAACCCCCTACACCAATATATATTCAATTGTGTCCTGTTTCAAGCAATGTTCCATGAAAGAAAGAAGTGCTATTACTTACAATAGCCAAGATATGAAAGCAACCTAAGTGCCCATCGATTGACGAATGGATAAAGGAGATGGGGTACATACATACAATGAAACATTACTCAGCCATAAAAAAGAACGAAATCTTGCCGTTTGTGACAAGAGAGTATTATGCTAAATGAAATAAGTCAGACCGAGAAAGACAAATACCATATGATTTAACTTATACGAGTGGAATCTAAAAAAATAAACAAACAAAACAGAAACAAACTCATAGACACAGAGAACAAACTGATGGTTGCCAGATAGGATAGGGTTTGGGGGATGGGTTAAAAAGTTGAAAAGATTAAGAAGTACAAATTGGGGCCGGCCGAGTGGCGCATTGGTAAAGCGCTGGTTTGGGGATGCCAGCGGCCCCGGTTCGGATCCCACATGAGGGCCAGTGACACTGCCCTCTACAGCTAACAACAGCTCCACCTGGAGCTGGGCTGTGCGAGCCCCGGTGATGGTGTGGGCTGCAGCCCCTGCTGCAGTGGGCTGCCATAGGCTACAGTGAGTGGCCCGCATCCAGCGTGAGCGGCTGGCAGCCAAACGTGAGCTGCCAATAGCCGCGATGAGCGACATCCAGAGGCCAGCGACTGATCTGCCTCATCCCGGAAGAGCGCAATGACGATACCAACAGTGAAGCAACATCCTCCGCAACTAAACTGAAGAACAAGAAGACGGCAACTTGTCTGTTCCCCTTCCCCGATTCCCCAACGCTGTTCCCTTCCACCAATTCCCCAATAAAATCTTTAAAAAAAAAAAAAAAAAAGAAGTACAAATTGGCAGTTACAAAATAATCATGGGAGGGCTGGCCAAGTGACTCAGTTGGTTAAGAGCTCACTCAAGAGTGTGAGTTCTGAGCAACAGGTTCGCCGGTTCCATTCCCAGCCCAAGCTGAGCTGCCACTGAGCTGCCAACAGGTGGCAGGATGGCTCAGCTAAAAATAAATAAATAAATAAATAAATAAATAAATAAATAAATAAATAAAAACAAAATAATCATGGGGATGTAAAGTATAGCATAGGGAATATTGTCAATAACATTGCAGTAACTACATATGGTGTCAGATGAGTACTAGACTTATTGGGGTAATCATTTGCTCGTAATCAGGTATATAAATGTCTAATCACAATGTTGTACACCTGAAACTAATAGAATAATGTATGTCAACTGTAATTAAAAAATTAAAATTTTTAAAAAAAGAAATAGATGCTAGTGAGAGTATTTCTTCTAAAAATAATTAAAATATTAATAGTCACATACCAGTTATGAATGCTCCACCACATTCAAGTCTCAAGAAATGGAAATGCTTATTCATTTATATTTGTTTTAAATTCACCTCCAAGACACCACTTGCAAAGTTGATGAGATGTCCAACGTCAGTTATTATTGGGGTTTCTTGTTTTCCTCCACTTGGTCCTCCTAGGATCCCATGGCTCTGGGAAATGAGAAAGGACCTGACCCTTACCCCCTGACAATGACCTTCATTTCTCTTGCTTCTCATGCTCAGGGCATTGCTGATGTACTCCATCAGCTGTTCATTGAGCAGTTCTGGGGGGCTGGAGAATTGCTTGTCACCATGGCTTTCTCCACGGACCACAGGCCCAACCATTGAGGCCTTTGCTGCTACTTCCAAGACCACAGACACAGTGGCTGTCTCCACAGTGGTTGCCTTCCATCCTGACAACCCCATCCAACTACCTGTCACCTTGGAGTGCTTTATCAAACATCCTTGGAAACAAACTCCCTCTTCTCCCACTTGTATGGAGACTCAACACCCTCAAATATCAGGCTACTCTTTTCTTGACCTTATAGCAAAAAAATCTTCATCCCACTCCTCCTGAAACAATCCAATCTAACTACCCCTCTTGCACCTAGGCCTCCCTAACAAAGATGAGGGTAGGGGAATAATGGAAGGGTTGGCTTCAAGGCAGCTCTGAAACACACACACACACACACACACACACACACACACACACACTCTGTCTCTCACATGTTTTCAATTCTACAGTGGAATAGGGAGGCTGGAATTCAGAACACAAAGTCCTGGCCTCCCTTCCAATAACTGGGCAGAAAAAAATTATCTTTGCACTGTTTTTTGTTGATGCCTGCTCAAGTAAAATGGAAAAAAATTATCAGGTAACTGTTACATTAAATTCTTAATATATCACCCTGCCACAATGTTTGTTTAAACAAATACATTTGTATAATTCATCTCACTAATACGCAATAATTTTGCTTTTGAGGCAAGGCATAATAGCCTCAAGAACTCCAAACATTCATAAAAAACATCACCTGGTTCATGAAAGCAGGCCTTTCAATCTTCTCAGCAATCATGGATGCATTGACCAACGACCATCACAGTGATGGATGCCGTGACCATCACCCATCCCTGCTAAGTGTCTTGTGTTAGAACATCAATATGTATTTTGAGTACCATTCTGCGGTTACTGATATCAAACATTTATACTATTCTAATGCAAAGCTACACCTGAAAAAGGAAGTTTTCTTGTGATACCATTTCTGCTGTCTGTTTTAAACTAAACATATATCTCATTAAGTCAGACAATTGCTCCACTAATATTGGTTAAGCACACAATTTGTGCCAGATTCCATTCTGGGATCCAGTGGATAAATCAATCATGGTCTCAGTCTTCATGGAGATTATAGCTTATCATAAAGACAGACATTGAACAAATGTAAATACAGGCATGGTGGGTGCTGCAAAGGAGAAGTGGCAGGATGCAACTGGCAAGGCCGGGGCTCAGGTGAGGTGAAGGAGGTGCCTAGGGTACAGCATTGAAGGAGGCACTTGCATGGCCCTGAGAATGAGTGCCTCCTTAGATGTTGCACCAAGGGTACCTCCCTCAGCCTAGTTCTGGCCATGGCAGTCAGAAAGGTCAGAGTGAAAGGGAAAACACTCCAGATGAAAGGAAAGGCTTTGGGATAGTATCTCCTGGCAGTGATCTTTTGCTGCCTCCTTGGACACTCAGCACATGAATCTCCTTCCACCTGGGAATTGTAATGCTCCACTCTTTGGGTCTTGATGGAAATGAGGACTGACCTCCTACTACAGAAAGCACTAAAGATAAATATTCTTTTGCAAACTTGGGAGTTAGCAGGCAGGCTCATGACCCAGGCTTGGCCAAATGGATGTTCTAACAAAGGACTTTCAATTTTTTTTTTTTTTTGAGGGCAGTGTCACTGGCCCTCATATGTGGGACCCGAACCAGGGCTGCTGGCTTCCCAAGCCAGCGCTTAACCACCGTGCCACTCGGCTGGCCCCAGGACTTTCCATTTTTAAAGACCAAATCCAAACCACAGGGAAGGTAGAAAACATACTCACTTGTGGCAGTAGCAATGACAAGTGTCCAGGTGTGATGCTGGCGTCCAGTGCCAGGATGAGCATGCTGGTGGTGGGATCCTGATAGGTTATTTCTGCTGCCCACTCTCCTTTGGTCTTGCCAAGCCCAATTGTCTAGACTTCCAGTCAGTTCTATGAGCTACATGTTATCTTTCCAAGAAATGCCCTTTCTGCTTAAATTGGTCTCTGATGAGATTGGAACCCTTATGAGATTGAATGCAACATGTGAGACAAATTGACCTGGCAAGGAGATAGAAGGATCAGCAGCAAAACTCAGGGTAGAAGGCCTGCAGTTTAAGAAGAGGAGGGAGGATGCTAATGAGGCACTGAGCTGAGAGAGCAGCCCTAAAAACAGTATGGAAAAGTGGGGTTTGTACAAAGCCAGTGCAGAGAAAGAATCAAGGGGTCTTGACATAAGAAGTGAGAAGCAGAGCTTCCAACATCTTATATCTCGACAATGCTAAAGCAAGAGCACTCGAGAAGGGAGACCCGCTTGAGTGGGAAAGTGACATTCTTGGACTTTAGATATTCATTGAGCTAGCAAGTCTGTATTGCATTCCCACTGTGTTCCATGCACCAAGGATGGAACGGGGAACAAAAATGACAAGGACTCTGCTATCCTGAAATCCAAATTCTCCTGGGCAGATAGACAACAAACAAGTAAATGAACAACCTAATTACTGATTTTTGAGAAGTGAAAAGAAAGAAATTGGCAGGGAAATAAAGGACCGTGTGAAATATGATAATCAAAGATGACATTTAAATTTAGGCCTGGAGAATGGGATAGAAACAACCATACATATATCAGAGGAAGAGCTCTCTTAGGCAGAAGACATGGATGTAGCAAGGCACGAAAGTAAGAAGGAGGTTGTTGACATGAAGGAACAGAAGGAGGCCAGAGTGACCTGAGTGGAGGGAGGGACAAAGATGCTATAGAGGGGACCAAGACTGGGTAAGGCAGAGCCTCAGAGGTCATGGTATGGAGTCTAGACTTTATTCTTTTTTTTATTAATTTTTTTTTATTATTGGGGAACAGTGTGCTTTTCCAGGACCCATCAGCTCCAAGTAGTTGTTTCAACCTAGTTGTGGAGGGCGCAGCTCAGTGGCCCAAAGTGGGGATCGAACCATCAACCTTAATGTTATGAGCACTGCACTCTAACCAACAGAGCTAACTGGCTGCCTCTAGACTTTATTCTTGGTGAAACCGGAAGCCATTGTCTGGTGTTAAATAGAGCAGTGACAGGATATAATTTACCCTTTGGCTACTGTGTGGAACTTTAATTAGAGGATTAAATGAAAAATCAGGTAGGAGGCTTATTGTAGAAAATCAGATTAAGACGGGAGTGGCTTGAACTAGATGGCAAACAAATGGATGGTCTTGAGGTATATTTTGAAGGTAGAGCCACTGGACTTCTGATAAATTGAACAGAGTGAAGCAAAGTGAAGAACCAAGGACAACTTCTAGGTTTGGAGCAACTGGGCTATTATTTACTGAAAAGGGAAATAATAGGGTAGGAATAAGGCTTGGTGAAGCGAGGTCCCCACCAGGAGTTCCATTCTGGATACGTTAGGCATTCAAATGAAGATGTCACTTAAGAAGTTTGGGGTTTGAGAAAGTCTGGGATTGGAGATAATGAATTTGGAAGTGATCAACATATAGAAGGTATTCAAAGCACCTAGTGAAAAAGAATAGAGAAAAAAGAGCCTAGAAACATGCCCTGGTGATTGGGAAGAGAAGGAGGAGCCTGGATAGAAGACTGAAAAGGAATGGCCTAGCCCACCAGAGGAAAACTAAGAGAGTATGGAAATTTAGAAGTCAAGAGGGGGAAAAAAAAAGGCATTTTAATGAGAAGTTAGTGTCCCCTATGTCAAATACTGCTCAGACACCAATAAGAGGAAAATTGAACTGCCTCTACTGGGTTTGACAACATTGGAGATAACTGGTGACATTTACAAGAGAAGTTTCCATGTCAGGGTCAAAGCCAAATTGAATTGAGTTGAAAAGTGAATGCGAACTGAGAAAATTGAGAATGTGAAGGCAGACAACATTTTGAGAAAATTTTCTTTGAAAAATTGTAAAGAAACGGGTCATTGTCCAGAGAGGGACGTGGGATTAAGGGGTGTTTTGTTTTAAGAAGGGAGGTACTAAAGCATCTTTGTATGATGATAAAAATAGTCCAGTGAAGAAAGGGAGAATGAATAGCACAATTGAAGATGAAGTCCTTGAGTAGGGGAGAGGAGCGAGGAGGAGGAGGAGGGGAGAGGAGGGGGGATGTGGACACGTGGAGGGGTGGGTTACTCTGGAGTAAGCACCACTCTTCCAATGTAAGCCAAAGGAAGACAGGAGTTGTAGGACCAGATGCAAGAATATGTAGACTTCGTAAAGAGAAGATAAAGGAGTTGTTTCTGATGGTTTCTATTGTCTCGAAATATTTGACAAGGAATGATATTTTAGAGAGAGGAAATAGATTAAGGAGAGAGGGGAAAGCATGGAATGGTCACTTCAGAGAGAGAGAAATCAAGCTTCTTAGAAGAAAACAGGAGGCTAGCTGGGCAATGCTAAATGCTGTTTGAGGTTTGAAGCCCTGAATTTCTGGTGAAATCAGTGAGGCCCATGAGGTAATTTTCTCCAAGAATAATCAGCTGCTAAACCATCTTAATGGAGAAGGCAAACATGTGGTTACATTCCACCAGGTTGGGAATTTCATTGAGGGATGCCATGCAATATGGAACATGGGAGTTGAGAACGTCTGCAAGAGAACTGTCACAGGACTAGATCACATCATCCAAGCTGAGTACAGAGGGAAGTGAGATCAGGAGGTTGAGCTGAGTAAAAGAAAAGTACTGGGGTCAAGGGTTTCACTTCAATGTTAAGAGTGATTAACTCTGGAGAGTAGGAGTTGCAGCAAAGTGGGGAAGGAGGATCTTAATTTTTTACAGGCAGGGAATTTCTATGCAGGGTCTAAAAAGGGAAAATTAGGGAGTGAGGTCCATCTAGATTCAACTCACATTTATCAGGAAACAATGTGTGCTAGACACTGTACTAGGAGCTTTCTTATCTGTTATTTCATTTAACCCTCATGACAACTCTGTGCCTTGGGTAAGATAAATCCTCATTTTAGAGATGAGAAAATAAAGCAGAGAGGAGTAAATGGCTTGTCTAGGGTCATGCAGCTGATATGTGGTCAAGCAAGGATTTGAATCCAGATCTTCTGATCCTGAATCCAATGCTCTTTCTTTAACAGCTTAGCTGGTGTTTAGACAGTGAGGCTGGAGGTTTTTTGTTTTGTTTTGTTTTTGAGGGCAGTGTCACTGGGCCTCATATGTGGGACCCGAACCGGGGCTGCTGGCTTCCCAAGCCAGTGCTTAACCCCTGTGCCACTTGGCTGGCCCAGAGGCTGGAGGTTTTCATCAAAAAAGTCTGCTGAGACTGGGACTAAGTCAAGCCATAAGATTGAGTGAACTTAGGTTCAGTGTTCTCATAAGAAGGAATTGGCTAGTAGGCAGGTGACTCCAAACAGAACTTTCCAACTCAGGATAAAGAACCAAGTTCTTTTTGATTGGTCAGATAAGTAGCACGGGCTGGGAATACTTAAGACCCTGACCCAAATCATGGGGCTGGTGATGGTAAAATCCGGTTGTTCAGGATCCGTCCTGGTAAAGGACTAGCCAACAGCTCAGCATCATGTGGCCCAATTAGGGGGAACAGGAAAGAGATGGAGCAGGAATCCACATGGGGTCTGATAACAGCTCTCTCCAGGAAAACCTATGAGACACTATCCCAGAGTCCCTAACAGGACAGGACTCCAGTATTGTCAGGGGAGAGTTGCAGCCTTTGGTGTAAAAGTAGAGAAAGAGAAGCAGCAGGCTAAGAATGGGTTCTTGTGTTCATTGCACATTCTTACTTTCCTCCTTGACTTCCTCTAAAATACAGAGATTGAGCCCCGTAGCCTGCTTCAGCCTTATATCTCTAGACTCTAAAGCTACATTGGCCAATACGATAACCACTAGCCAATTTAGCTATATAAATTTAAGTATAGATTAAAGTAAATTAAAAATTCAGTTCCCCAGTCATACTAGCCACATTTCAAGTGCTCAGTAGCCTCATGTGGCTCTGTTAGCACATAGGACAACACAAATATGGACATTGCCATCATTGCAGAAAGTTCTATCGGCAGTGCTGGTTTAGAAAACAGGAATCAAATGGGTAGAATGAACATTCCTTATTTATATCACCTGGGAGCAGCTGTGGGAGCCAGCCGACTAGGAGCTACATGCAAGACAGATTATTACCACCCACTGGGTCATCCTGTTCTCTTTAATACCCACACACACCTTTCTTCCTTCCTGTTTATTTCTAAGTATAACTCGGTGCAACTGCCAGACACAAAGAAGGTACAGCCAAGAATGATTTAATAGAACTGTGGGTTCCAAAGATGTTAGATCCAAGCTTGGATAAGAGATTGGTCAGATTGCAGAAGGTTATTTCAGACTTCTTGATGAGTTTGAGGATCCTGTGTCGACAGGTACGTACTTGGGATTGATACAGCACTTAGCCACAGCATTGCATAATATGTGGAATACTTCACTCTCTTTACACATGATTCTGCACCTTCCCAACTTACCCCAACACTTCATGACTAAAATTAAAAAGGAAGGGGAAGGGTTAGTCTTGAAATAAAGCAGGGGGCTGGGGAAAAGGGAGGCCAAAGCCAGTAGAGAAGACAGTAGGAAAGGAAATAAGGAGATAGGTGGGGAAGAAGCCCTCATGAGGCATCCTCCAGGTTTAGGGGAGATTATAGGCCACTATCCTTTCTTTTCCCATTTGTGTCCACAGTCACGACCTAAAAGACCTCAAGGGTCCCTACCCAATGGCCTGGGACCTACTAGGCAGCTTCCCCTGGCAAGCTCCCTTTGGGGAGTCAAGGGGTCTCCCTCTCTCCAGGGTTTCATCTCCTGCATATTATAATGTACCCAGGTGCTCAGTTTCAATTCATTACATTTTCCCTTTGCCTTTTGGTATCCTCTCTGACCATATCAATGAAAGAGGACAGGAATCTGAAATACATCCATCTGGACATCTGCAAGTCTTCTAGGGTCTCTGTAAAACGCCCAAGAATGTCACGCTCTCTTCTTTACAACATCCTAGGGCTTTGCACTGGTCTTAACCAGCCAAGATGATTAGGAACAATTGCTCTGGAAAACCTACTACCTAAAGTAGGCCAGATAAATTGAGGTTGCCTGAGAGAATGGAATCAGGGTCCTTAAACAATCAGAAATTCAGGAACCGTTTTCATGGAGGCAACAAGAGATACAAATTCAAACACCTCCCATCTCCCAGGAATGTTTTGGAAAAGCTCCCATTTTCTCTATATTCTATGCCCAAGTCTCTCTCCTCCTTGTACTCCACCCCCAAAGTCATGTTCAACTTCAAATCCAACAAGAGAGAAGTTCAGGATGGTCAACTAATGAATGGTACTGGAACGATTAGTTAGTACCAGAGAACTCAAACTTCTCTTTGGCTAGAGAGATCATCTAAAAGTCTCAGTGGAGTTTGTCAGGCCATTCTCCCAGCCCAAGCTGTTAGAGCCCCCAGAGTTCCCTGAATAAGCATCAGGTTTCCTGACCTATGCCCCCTTGGGAGAGATCCTGTTTACCTGGGATGACCTGGGCCAGTGGCAGGGTAATAGTCAAAACCAGAAAAATGAGCTTCATGAATGATGGGAGAAGATAGGAGGCTTCTGGTCTGGCAGGTCGGGCAGAGGTGTCCATTCTGGGCAGACCAGACTGGTATTTATTGCCCCAAGGATCATGGCAGGGCCATGATCAGTGAACCAAAAAGGAAATAGTCACTTAATATTAGACAGGCAAGTAATCAACCACACTGGTTGAATGGCTATTATTGGAGACACCACCCTCTCTTGCATTTCCAGAGGAGGCTAGGAGAGGGGAAAGAAAAGATAACAAAGAGAAGACACAGCCTTGTCTTTGAAGAGTTTTATAAGTGGGAAGCTAAGAAGGGAGGAAATGTTTTTACTATTAATTCCTTTCTGGTAAATGAGGAGAGAGAGAGAGAGAGAGAGAGAGAGAGAGAGAGAGAGAGAGAGAGAGAGAGAGAGAGAAGGTAATACTTCTGTGTTGCTCAGGTTCTTTTCAGCAATGAGAAGATCTTAAGATGTCTCATATGTTGGTGGTTCATTTTAAGGATACTAAAGGAAGCACAGAAGCAGACGGAAATATCTTGATAGCTCCGTGGCCATCACCACTGGAAACTAAAATATCAGCATTTACAGAGTGGAATGAGCAGGAAGACCACAAGACCTCACTTTTCACCGTGCGTGTTTATTAAGAACAAGTAGCATCCTCCTAGATGGCAAAGGGAAGGCCTTTTACTACTATTGTGGCATTTCTTATAAAGTACAGTAGATTGCGTTATTGACCCCAATTCTTCATCCCTACTGAAATCCACAATTTTGCCAAAGTCTCGCCCTAGAAGGAATGTGCTTCCCTGTCCCTTTACTTTTGTCTTGGCTATGTGACTTGCATTACCTGACAATGTGTTGGCAGAAGTGACAATGTGCCAGTTCTGAGCTTAGGCTTTAGAGGTGATGACTATTTTCACTTGCCCTTTTGTGCCTCTGCCATCACCATAAGAACAACATTCCCCAGCAGTTCAAAGACAATGAGAGATACGTGTAGCAGAGCCATCTCAGGTGACCCACATATGACACATGAGCAATAAGAAAGGACTGCTATTTTAAGCCACTTAGTTTTGGAGTGTTACATAGCCATGGCTTATTAATACCTAAGACCAGCAGATAGATCAGAAAAGAGCCACGTGCTTTTTAGCATAATACTGGCAAGGTCCATCATTTCGAAATGGACAGAAACAAAAGCATACTAACAGGACAGTTATCTTCTCTCTCATATTGAATAAGACTGCTGTCTCCAAGAAAAATTAATGCTCTAGACCAGGGGTCATCTGACTGTTTCTGTAAATACCCAGATAGTAAATATTGTAGAGTTTGTAGGCCATACAGTCTCTGTCACAATTCTTCAACTCTGCATTTGTAGCATGAAAGCTATAGATGGTATGTAAACAAATGGATGTGGCTGTGTTCCAATCCAACTTTATTTAAAGACACTGAAATTCGAATTTCACACAATTTTCACATGTCACTCAATATGATTCTTTTGATATTTTTCAACTGTTTAAAAATGAAAAAAAATTCTTAGTCCCTGGGCCGTAAAAACTCAGGCAACAGGTTGGATCTAGACTGGCAAATGTCAGAAAGTTAAACAATACCGAATAGTGTCGGGGATATGTGGCTAGAGTAATACTCACGTACTCCTGATGGGTGTAGATCAGAAGTGGAATGGCTGTGAGTCTTCTGAAGTCTCAGGCCTCTCACTTGCTTGAACCCTTGAGAGTTGTGGGAATTCTAGAATGTTCTAGGTAAGGAGGAGAAACCAGGTTGCAATCAGGAAGTAACAGTAAGTACACATTTTGAATAAATTATCTTAAGAGATCCCAGTAATCTATTGTAATTTATTAGTTCATTCTAAATAAATATTCACTTTTGGATCTAATTTTGAATTTGTAATTTTGTGTTCTTCTTAAAAAGAGTCTCAATATTGTAAAAATGTCAGGCCCCGCAGAACCTGGATCTTCCTCTGAGATGGAGGCAGTCATTCTAGGAAGGAATCTAATGACGGTTAGTCCAATTAAGTGTAAGCATTTGTTCTGACCCAGAAATTCCACCCGGGTACATGTCCCAAAGATATCTCCACATATGTCCATAAAGGAATGATGCACAAGAATACATATTAAAGCAAAGTTCATAGTGACAGGAAGTTGATATCAACTCCATCACTGGGAGAATTAAAGGGTAAAATGTGGTGGATGCAACTATGGAGTATTATGTAGCAATTGTATGCTAGAGAATTCAATGTACACAAATAAATATGGATGGCTGTTTAAAACCAATGCTAATTGTAATGCTATCACCACTTTGGAAAACAGTTTGACAGTTTCTTATAAAGTTAAACATACACTTACCATACAACCCAGCAATTCCATTCTTAGGTGTTTATCCAAGATAAATGAAGGCATGTGTCTACACCAAAAATAATACGTACATTTTCATAGTAGCTTTATGCATCATAAATAGAAACAACTTAAATGTCCATCAGCTAGTAAACAAATAAATTGCAGTATATTCATACAATAGAATACCACTGAGCAATTAAAAAGAATTAAGTGCTGAGGGCCGACTGAGTGGCGTGGTGGTTAAGGGCTGGCTTGGGAAGCCAGCGGCCCCAGTTCGGGTCCCACATGTGAGGGCCAGTGAAAAAAAAGAATTAAGTGCTGTTACACATGGTATGGAAGAATCTAAAAAGCATTTGACTGAGTGAAAGAAGCCAGACCAAAAGAGAATATAGATGTATAAATCCATGTGTATGAAACTCTAGAAAAGACAAATCCAATCTACAGCGACCATGGGGCTGATGGGAGGAGCTGGGCATTGACTGAGATGGGGCATAAGGGAACTCTTAGGATGATGAAAATGTTCCATACACAGGTGTCAAAACTCATCAAAATTTTACACACCTAAAATGGGTGCATTTTATTTTATGTAAATTATATTTCAATAAAGTTGACTTTAAAAACTAGTGTTGGAAATGCTGGCGGGGCTGTGGGGAAAAGGGGACCCTGCTGCACTGTTGGTGGGACTGCAGATTGGTGCAGCCACTATGGAAGTCAGTATGGAGGTATCTCAAAGAACTGGAAATAGAGCTACCGTTTGACCCAGCAATTCCACTCCTAGGTATTTATCCTGAAAAAACCGAGACACTTATTCAAAAAAAGTTATGCACCCCGATGTTCATAGCAGCACAATTTACAATAGCTAAGACTTGGAAACAACCAAAATGCCCGTCAGTAGATGACTGGATTAAGAAACTGTGGTATATTTATACAATGGAGTATTACTCCGCTATAAAGAAGAATGAAATCGTGCCATTTGCAATGATATGGATGGACCTAGAGACTATAATGTTGAGTGAAATAAGTCAGTCAGGGAAGGACAAATACCATATGATCTCACTTATATGTGGAATATGAAAAACTGTATGAATGAGCAAAGTAAACAGAAACTGTCTCATAGATATAGAGGAAAAATCAGGGTTGCTAATTTGGAGAGGAATGGGGATGAGGGAGAAGGGGAAGGGATTAGACAGCAAAAATAGGCAACTACAATATTGCTACTGGGATAGGAAAAACAGTTTGGGGAATATAATTAATAATGTTGTAAATATTCTGTGGAATGTCAGATGATCATAGGTCTTGTTAGGGAGACCATTTCATGGATGGAGTAGAGGTTTGATCACTGCACTGTATTACTAAAGTGGAGATGGTATACCTACTGTAATTGAATATATATATAGTCACGGGATGTGGATTATACTGTGGAAGAGAGTCAGAGGAAGAATAATAGATATATGATATGGGGGGGGAGTGGGGTGGTGTATTGGGGGTGGGGGGTTGTCACTTTGAGGGGTAAAATGTATAACTATTGCACTGTGTTGTACACCTGAAACTAATTAAAAAAAACAAAAACTAGTGTTGGGCCGGCCGAGTGGCGCATTCGTTAAGAGCAAGTTTTGGGATGCCAGCGGCCCCAGTTCAGATCCCACATATGAGGGCCAGTGACACTGCCCTCTACAGCTAACAACAGCTCCACCTGGAGCTGGGCTGTGCGAGCCCCGGTGATGGTGTGGGCTGCAGCCCCTGCTGCAGTGGGCTGCCATAGGCTACAGGGAGTGGCCAGCAGCCAGCGTGAGTGGCTGGCAACCAGTGTGAGCTGCCAATAGCCGCGGTGAGCGACATCCAGAGGCCGGCGACTGATCTGCCTCATCCGGGAAGAGAGCAATGACGATACCAACATGGGCCAGTGAAGCAACGTCCTCCGCAACTAGACTGAAGAACAAAAAGACAGCAACTTGCCTGTTCCCCTTCCCTGATTCCCCAACGCTGTTCCCCTCCCCCAATTCCCCAATAAAATCTTAAAAAAAAAAAAAAAAAAAACTAGTGTTGAGGGGCCTGCCAAGTGGCACGGAGGTTAAGCTCTGGCTTAGGAAGCCAGCATCCCCAGTTCGGGTCCCACATATGAGGGCCAGTGACACTGCCCTCAAAAAAAAAACAAAAAAAAAACTAGTGTTGATTTTTAAAAATAAACAACAGAATGAAGTATATAATATAAAACCACTTGTGTAAAATAAAAGTACATAAACATTAAGAACGTACAAATTAAAACATTGGTAGAGTTGCCTATGTGGGACATGGACTGTAGTTGATTATGGGATAAAAATAAATAAATCAGTAAAATAAAACAAAGGCTCTGCATAAGACAAATTATGACAATTGTTTTTATTTTTTATTAAATTTATTGGGATGACATTGATTAATAAAATTATATGTTTCAAGTGTATAATTCTATAATACATCATCTATATATTTATTATATTGCATCGTGTCTTCGCCACCCAAAGTCAAATCTCCTTCCGTCATTTGATCAATGACGACAAATTTGCCAAAAGTAATGAACTCAATCCTTGGCAAAAGAAGACTAAAAAGAAAGAAAGAAAAACGCTTTATTGACAAGAGGCTCACTTCTAAGGATTGCTGGTGCGGAAATCAGCCCTCTGGACTGGAACTCATTTCCTCTCCTTCCAGAAAGAGCTGCAAAAAGAAACCTGAGATGCCATTTGAGTTTACACACCCCAAGGTGTTGTCGGAGAGTGGGCCCTTCTCAGCACAAGGTCCAGGTCCTTGGCGACTCTAGCAAAGAATGGATCGAGATACTCGGGCAAAGTAGTTAAAAAGTAGTTTATTAGAAGAAATAGTACACTTGAAAGAAATAGAAGTGGGCCGAGCAGTAGAGGATGGCTCAAGGGCCCATTATTAGAAGAGAAATTACACTCCAAAGAGTTAGGAGCAGGCCACACGCAACGGCGAGGCTTAAAAAGCTCAAAAAGGGAGAAAGGGGAAGGAAAAAAAGGGGTCAAAAAAGGGCTGGACTGTGTTGTACACCTGAAACTAATTTTTTTTTTAAATGTTTATTTCAAAAAAAAAAAAAAGGGCTGGGCTGGCCAAGTGGCATGTTGGATAAGAGTTGGCTTGGGATGCCAGCTCTGAGCAGCAGGGCCCCGGTTTGGATCCCACATGAGGGCCAGTGACGCTGTGCCCTCTACAGCTAAGATGGTGAACAACAGTTTGACCTAGGAGCTGGGCTGTCGTGAGTCACTGGCGACTACGTAGGCTGCAGTGGGGCTGGCTGGCAGCTGGCATGCGCTTTTGTGAGCTGCCATGAGCCGCCATGAGCGGCCATCCAATGGCTGGCAAGCGAATGCCTCACCTGGGAAGAGCACAATGATAATACCAACATGGGCCAGTGAAGAGACATCCTCCACAACTAGACTGAAGAACAAAAGGACAGCAACTTATCTGTTCCCCTCCCCCAATTCCCCAATAAAACCTTTAAAAAAGCGGGGGGGAGTGCTGACTTTCCAGGACTTGGAGTTTTTATCCCTTTTTCTCTAGAACGGGCTGTTCCGTTCTGGGTATGGGACCACCTGACTGGCACCTGTGATTGACAAGAGGTACTGCACAGGTGCGAGTGATTGGTCTGTCTAGTTGGGTATTTTGTGCCCATTTGTTTTCCCACAGGGGTAGGTAATTACAATACACAGGGGGAGTTTTGGGTGGAGAGGGGAGGTCTCCTAGGCTGTCCCATTCTGTGGGACGTGCAGGAATGCAGAGACCCAATGCCTTCCTTGTTTTCCCCTTTAGAGACATGATCCCCATAAAATCTCTATGGGAAGCTGAGGGACAGGAAGTCTCTTCTTCTGTATCTGCTTACTGCTGGGCAGGGGCGTAGAGCTCTCCGTACCTATTGGGGGATTCTCACACTAGCAGATCTCAGATGAGAGAAAGAGGTCTCGAGATCCTCCTGGAAGACCATGTTGGCTTCTTTGGTTGCCACTGGCAATCATCTGTATCCCCAAGTCCCCTGAATAAGGAAAAATATAGATTTTAATTAATAAATCTGTTAGCTCTTATGAAACCTGTGGCCATTCAGCCTGTCACTCAGGTGGCGCCAGTTTTCTGGGCCCAGAATGGGTTTGGAAAAAATCATTAGGCTTACTGGCCTGGGGATATTAAAACCTATTTAATCTCTGAGATGGAATTGTCCAAGAGTTAGGTCCCGCATGGCTTGAGGGATATTAGGAAGTTACAGGCTTTTAAGTAGCTATCTGAAGCAGGGGTAGGAGATTTCTATGAACAATCTATTGTTTAGGATTTAGAAACTGATTTACAAAGCAATCAAGAAGCAGGGGGATAGGAGAATTCTATGCTTCAGGCTAGGAGCAATCTTTAGCCTATGATTCACAAGCTGATTAGAGGCCTAATCAAAGCCAAGAGCTAAGGAACTAAGAAACTAGGGTGGACACTTAACATTTCTATAGGAAAGAAGACTTAAAAGTTTTTCAGTGTGGGAGGGAGGGTCTACTCGGTTGCCCACAACAAAGGCAAGACCAAGACCAAAGGGCACAACTTGGTCCACTCTTGAGGAAGGAGAGTGTTTCTAATTAGAAGAGTAGAGTACTGGGCAGAGAGAGTCCTGAAAGGAAGAAGAGAGCAGCTCGTAGGCACATTATTCCTGTAGAAGCCTTAGTCTAGAAGGGACTTCTTTGTACATCCAAAGAACCCTTAGTAGCACCAAGGTTCTCCTACACTGAACTCCTGTTCTGGGATCTATTCTCCTCCAGTAAAGAACTCCGTCATAGAGCCGACGAGTGGCGCATTGGTTAAGAGCTGGTTTGGGGATGGCAGCGGCCCCGGTTCGGATCCCACATGAGGGCCAGTGACACTGCCCTCTACAGCTAACAACAGCTCCACCTGGAGCTGGGCTGTGCAAGCCCTGGCGACGGTGTAGGCTGCAGCCCCTGCTGCAGTGGGCTGCCATAGGCTACAGGGAGTGGCCGGCAGCCAGCATGAGCTTCCAATAGCCGTGATGAGTGACATCCAGAGGCCAGCGACCAATCTGTCTCATCCGGGAAGAGCGCAATGACGATACCAACATGGGCCAGTGAAGCAACGTCCTCCGCAACCAGACTGAAGAACAAAAGGACAGCAACTTATCTGTTCCCCTTCCCTGATTCCCCAACACTGTCCCCCTCCCCCAATTCCCCAATAAAATCCTAAAAAAAAAGAACTCCGTCATAGCTCTACATGTTTGTTCTTGTGGATACTGATTAGCAGAGTAGGGTGGCCTAATGATGGGATGACCTGATTCCATTATGTGCATTATTTAGCAAAATCAACAATGGTTTTGAGCAGTAGAGGAGACTCTTAAAAGACTCCTTCCCCCACCTGGCACAAGGTACTGCAAGACAAAATGCCCTGATTGCTTTACTCTGTGAGAAGGGCCTCCCCAACACCTGAACAACAGTATATTTATCTGCATCTCTGGGGTGTCCACCATTCTTAAGGTTCAGCATCTCCCCCTCTTCACTTCTATTTCTACTGGCGGCCAACTGTTTTGCCATGGCTCTCATTCAAAGCTCTCCAAGAAAATGATCTGATTGGTTAAAAAGAGTCTGATTCATTACCTAATAGAGATAAACCATTATAAAAGGTCAGAAAACTATGGAACAACCTCCATATCTGCAAAGTTGAGCTTTTCTTTGCTGTCAAGCATGAAAATGTACACTTGATGAGTGGGGTGAACATCTGTCAGTAAGAAAAGGAGCAAAGGAAGTTATGGAAGCAGAGCAAGAAAAATAAGAAAGGAATAAACATCTGAGGAAGGAATGTGTGCTTTCCAGGCAAGATTACAGAATTGGAAAGGGGGAGTCTACAAGTGGTCCATTTCCTAAAGATGTGGAAAGGCATGAGGGATTCAGCAGGAAGGGGCCTGCACTAATGAGTGGCCTGTGCTGAGAAGTGTTCAGGAGCCCAGAGCCCACAAGCTGAAAGTATACTCAGTATCCTGGCCTTGAGGCCAATCAAATGTGCTTAACCCCTTTCAATAGGCTCCTGCAGGGATGTGGTCCTTAACACCGTTTGCCTCTTTCTGAGCCTAAAGTGGGTACCGCTGCTATCTCTGGCCTCATGGAAGATAGGATGGTATCTGATATTCAGAAAACTCTGCGCTTGCCTCCTGCCTGACTATTGACTCTTGCTTTGACCCAGTGCAAACCATAAGCCTCCCTAGTTGGAGTGTGCCTTGCCTAGAAAATGAAGCTTCTTATGCTTCTGGTGATTTATCCCATCTTGCCCAGGACCCTTGTATTCCCTTCCCAGTTTTCTGCCACCCACCCTGGTTACTCTCTGCTTCCAGTACAGCAGCAGAGGAAAGGAAATACATCTACATGTCACTGTGTTGTAGCCTTCGGGGGTGGGAGGCATTGGAGGGTGGTGGGAAAGAGGATGGAACGACTGGCCCAAGCAAGCTTGGAGATTTTTCTGACTTTCATTATATTCCAACTCCCTGGCTCCTGGGCCAATTAATTGCATGCAATTAGCAATGGCAATGGATATGCTGGTGTTTTGTCTTCAAATAATTTTAAATGATGTTTAACAATCTATCATCAGAGAACATAAGTCTTGGAGCCAGACAAATCTGGATTAAAACAATCACTTTGCCACTTATTAACCGAGTGACTGAACACATCAACTAAGGTTTCTGGGCCTCAGTTTTGTCTTCTCCAATATAGAGACAATATTCCTGACCTCAGAGATTTGCTGTGAAGATGAAATGAGGAAATACTTGTAAAGTACATAGACCAATGGCTGGTGTACTGGACCCCCCTGATGACTGGTAGCTATTGTTATTTACTAAGAATTCTCACCTTCCTTGTGTGTGATTCAGAGACTGCTCCCTGGGCTTCTTCAAATCAAGGTTGAAAATTTCAAAACTTTGGATCTCCAGCCTGAGACCCAGAGTGCTTACCCAGCATTCAAGCTCAAGGGCAGATCTCTCTCCTCTGTATCTGGAGTGCATACAATGTAACTGTTTAAGCTCTAGTGAGAGATGATCAAGGAGGTTCCCAACTGTTTATCAGAGCATGTTTCCAAGCTTGTCTGTTCCTAGCTCTCCTTGTGCCTCCCCAGAATGTCTTCACTGGCTTCTTATCTTTACTGTTGCCTAACTTTCCAGAAGTTCTTTCTTTCCCTCAATCCTTCATTTCATGTGCCTACTTTCCCAGGCACCAACCATTGCTCTCTCCATGTCAGTCATGTTTTCAGCCCTCCTAGGATACCTTTCTCTACTCACCCCCTTCCAATACCACCCACACCATTTTAAATGTCCCATGGACTGAGGGCTAAGACGTTGGGGAGGCGGTGGCAGAACTATCTAGGAGGGTTTCTGTCTTCAAACTGCTTACAGCTTCCTTAGGAAAATGAAAAGCAAGCATTTTTAAATGAACTTCATATCCTTCCAAAAACACTCAAGTAATTTTTGCTAAATAAATTGAATCATGATTAGGTATCTACTACGTACAGGGTACTCTCTTGAGCACCAGAAATATAGAGCAGTATAGGATACCACCCCCAATTAGTCAACTCTATTAGGATAAACTAGGTTATGATGCAGTAATTAGGAAATGAATCTTGGTGGCTTATACGAACAAAGGTTTACTTTTCACTCGTGCTGCATTTCCATTGCAAATAGCCACTCAATTGTTGCCGATCACCATGGCAGAGGAAAAGAGGGCTCTGGAGGGGCTTGAACTGGCTGTTATGTGCCCTCACCTTGGGAGTAATGTGTAGCTCATAACTACAACAGTGACATGGCACCGTCTAACCACAAGAGGGCCAAGATGTTCAATTCTACCACGGCCCAGAATGCAGAAAGTCAGACATACTTGATGAATAGCATTAATGACCTCCAAATATAAAACCACAGTGGTCAGGCAGAATGCCTCATGAATAAAAACAATACAAAGTAGCCCGTGATGAATCAAAATAAGAAAACAGATTGCAGTATAATAGAATGTGGGGACAATCACCAAAGGTCAGGGTGGGTCAGAGAAGGATTCATGGAGGACCTTCTCTTTACCTAAAGGAAGATAGATTTCAGAGAAATGGCGAAGAGGGGGAGGGAAAGGGAGGGTGTGAGAGGGCATTCCAGTTAGGGGAGCAGTGGGAAGAGGGGAGTGGTTGCAGAAATGCTGTAAGCCATTTGAAAATACTGCATGGCCCTAGCTGGGAGTTCATGTACCATATAATGTTAAAGAATTGCATAGCAGTACAGTTTTTAAAGTTCTTGAATACAAATCTAAGATACTTAGATTTGGTTCTTGTGTCAAAATCAAGAAATTAAGGGAGACAGCTGTGACCCTAGCAGCAATACCCGCAGCAGCTGGGGGTGGGTACTTGGGCCCATGTAGGAGTCTGGTCAAGACATTCGGGGGCAGCCAGTTAGTTCAGTTGGTTAGAGTGCAGTGCTAATAACACCAAGGTTGCTGGTTCGATCCCCACGTGGGCCACTGAGATGTGCCCTCCACAACTAGATTGAAACAACTACTTGACTTGGAGCTGATGAGTCCTGGAAAAACACACTGTTCCCCAATTGAAAAAAAGAAAAAGACATCCACTAACGTTGACAATAATGTTGATAATAAAATAATAGAATGCACTTCAAAAAATTATCGTATTAGTTACACAAAGTAACAAAGATTCTGTCCTTGACCAAACTCTGCTGAGGCTCCCCTGAACTCTTTTTCAACTGTCTCTCAAATTTTGGATTTCTGTGTTCTGTGTTTGTCTCCTCATTGTCCAATTTTAGCAAGAATTCTGGAAATTGAATTAATCAATCATGCCTACATGATGAAGCCTCTATAAAAGTCTCTAAATTATGGAGTTCCAAAAGTTTCTAGCCTGATGAACATATGCATGTGTCAGAAGGGTGGCATACCCCAACTCCATGGAGACGGAAGCTCCTGCACTCCAGGTCCTTCCAGACCCTGCCCTATGTGTCTCTTCCATCTGGCTGTTCATCTGTATCCTTTATTGTATCTTGTATTATATAATTAACTAGTAAATGTAAGTAGGTGTTTCTCTGAGTGAGTTCTGTTAGCCATTTTAGCAAATTATCAAATCCAAGGAGGAGGTCAGGGAACTCTTAAATTTATAGCTGGTTGGTCAGAAATACAAGTGACAAAAAAAAACAACAAACCATCCAATTAAAAAATGGGCAGAGGACCTGAACAGACATTTATCCAAAGAGGACATACGGATGGCCAAAAGACATATGAAAATATTCTCAACGTCACTAATCATCAGAGAAATGCAAATAAAAACCACAATGAGATTATTACCTCATACCTGTCAGAATG
Organism: Aselliscus stoliczkanus; assembly: GCA_033961575.1. Classification (NCBI taxonomy): domain Eukaryota; kingdom Metazoa; phylum Chordata; class Mammalia; order Chiroptera; family Hipposideridae; genus Aselliscus; species Aselliscus stoliczkanus. The sequence continues at coordinate 24,047,518 of CM066738.1, read as the reverse complement.
GCTATCATCAATAAATCAACAAACAAGTACTGCTGAGGATGTGGAGAAAAGGGAACCCTGCTGCACTTGTGGTGGGATTGTAAACAGGTGTAGCCATTATGGAAAGCAGTATGGAGGTTCCTCAAAAAATTAAAAATAGGGCTGGCCAAGTGGCGTGGCAGTTAAGCGCTGGCTTGGGAAGCCAGCGGCCCCAGTTCGGGTCCCACTTATGAGGGCCAGTGACACTGCCTTAAAAATAAATAAATAAATAAAAATAAATAAAAATTTAAAAATAGAACTACCTCATGACCAGCAATTCCACTCCTGGGTATTTATCCAAAGAAATCCAAAACACTAATTCAAAAAGATATATGCACCCCTATGTTTACTACAAGATATGAAAACAACCAAAATGCTCATCAATAGACAATTAGATAAAGAAATTGCAGTACATATATATAGTGGAGTATTAGTCTGCCATAAAAAAGAATGAAATCTTACCATTTGCAACATGAATAGACCTAGAGGATATTATGCTAAATGAGATAAGTCAGACAGAGTCAGACAAATATTATATGACTTCAATTATATGTGAAATCTAAAGAACAGAATAAATGAACAAACAAAACAGAAGTAGACTCATAGATACAGAGAACAAACTAATGGTTGCTAGAAGGGAGGGGAGTTGGAGAGATGAGTAAGAAAAGTGAAGGGATAAGGAAGTATAAATTGGCCATTACAAAATAGTCATGGGGATGTGAAATACAGTATGGGAAATATAGTAAATAATATTGTAAAAACTATGTATAGTGTCAGATGGGTACTAGACATATTGGGGGGATCACTTCATAAATTATATAAATGCCTAACCACTACTCTGTACATCTGAAACTAATGTAAAATAATAATGAATGTCAACTATAATTAAAAATATATATAGTCACAAAATGTAAAGTACAGTATAGGGAATATAGTCAATGGTATTGTAATAGCTATGGACGGTGTCAGATGGGTAGTAGACTTGTTGGGTTATCGGTTTGTGAGGGGTGTAACTGTCTAATCATGATGCTGTTTTGTACACCTGAAACTAATAATAAAAAAGTTAATTATATTAAAAAAAAAAGAGCAGAGAAGAACAAGTACTAGGGACTTGCAATTGTTATCTGAAGTAGGTGCAGTCTTGTGGGCCTGAGCCCTTATCTTGCAGAGTCTGACACTAACTCCAGATAGATAGCATCAGAACTGAATTAAATTGTAGGATACCAGCTGGTGTCGGAGACTTGGTCAGTGTGGGGGAAAAAAAAACAAACATTTGGTAACCAGAAGTGATGTTGTATGAGTTAATACAGAGCAAAAACAGTTTTATCTTTATAGCATTGTTGTTGATATTAAGATAAGCATTATTCTCTTCAATCTTATCTCCCATTCCATAGGTTGCCTTTTCATTTTGTTGGGTTTTTTTTTTCCTGTGCAAAGGCTTTTTAGTTTAAAGTAGCCCCACTTGTTAATTTTTGTTTTTGTTGCTTGTGCTTTTGCTGCCATTCATAAAATCAACACCAAGACCAATGTTAAGGAGCTTTATCCTTAGATTTTCTTCTAGGAGTTTCATGGAGTCAGGTCTTACATTTCAGTGTTTAATCCATTTTGAGTTAATTTTTGTGAGTGGTGAAACATAGTGGCCAGTTTCATTCTTTTGCATGGAAGTACATCGTTTTCTCAGCACAGGCTATCTTTTCTCCCTTGAGTATTCTTGGCTCCCCTGTCAAATATCAGTTAACTATATATGTGCGGGATTATTTCTGCAATCTCACTTCTGTTCCACTGGTCTATGTGTCTGGTTTTATATCAGTATTATACTATTTTGATTACTATAGCTTTGTAGCATAGTTTGAAAACAAGAAGTGTGACGCCTCTCGCTTCGTTCTTCTTTCTAAGGATTGCTCTAGATATTTGAGGTCTTTTGTGATTCCATATGAATTTTAGAATTGTTTTTTTCTATTTCTATAAAAAATATCATTGGAATCCCAGTAGAGATTACATAGACCCTGTAGATGGCTTTGGGTAGTGTAGACATTTTCACAATACTAATTCTTCTGATCCATGAACACAATATATCTTTCCATTTATTTGTGTCTTCTTCAACTTCTTTTATCAAAGTTTTGTAGTTCAGTGTACAGGTCTTTCACTTCCTTGCTTAAATTTATTTCTAAGTATTTTATTGCTTTTGATGCTATTGTAAATGGGAATTTTTCCTTTATTTCTTTTTCAGATAATTCCTTATTAGTGTATAGAAACACTGATTTTTGTATGTTGCAACTTTGCCAAATTCATTTATTAGTTCTAACAGTTTTTTGGTGAAGTCTTTAGGGTTTGTTAAGATCATGTCATCTGAGGACCGGCAAAGTGGCACGTTGGTTAAGAGCTGGCTTGGGATGGCAGTGGCCCCGGTTCGTATCCCATATGAGGGCCAGTGACACTGCCCTCTACAGCTAAGATGGTGAACAACAGCTCCATCTGGAACTGGGTTGCTGTGAGTCCCTGTGACAGCATAGCTGCAGCCCCTGCTGCAGTGGGCCACCATAGGCTACAGTGAGTGGCCAGCAACCAGCATGAGCAGCTGGTAGCCAGTGTGAGCTGCCAAGAGCCACTGTGAGCAGCCGTCCAGAGGCCTGTGATCGATCTGCCTCACCCAAGAAGAGCGCAATGATGATACCAACATGGGCCAGTGAAGCAACGTCCTCCATAACTAGACTGAAGAACGAAAGGACAGCAACTTGTCTGTTCCCCTTCCCTGTTTCCCCAATGCTGTTCCCCTCCCCCAATTCCCCAATTTAAAAAAAAAAAATCATGTCATCTGAAAACAGAACATTTTACCTCTTCCTTTGCAATTTGGATGTCTTTTATTTCTTTTTCCTCCAGGTTGCTCTGGCTAAGACTTCCAGTACTATGTTGAATAGAAGTGATAACAGTGGGCACCCTTGAATTGTTCCTGATCTCAGAGGGGAAGCTTTCAACCTTTCACAACTGAGTATGACATGCTCTGAGGTGGTGAGGTGGGGGTGGATATGAGGGGTGCTTCTGACTGTAATCCATGATTAGGTGGACCTGCTGGCTGGGCTCCATGGTCAATGGGACCCCTATAAACTGGGCTCTGCAATCCCCTCTGGTTGTACATAGCCTCAGGCTGTGTTCCCTGGCAGGATGGTGCCTCTGGTTGTACTCTACAATTGGGCACAGATTCAGGCTTGGCTCCATAATTGTTCCTGGCCAGGTGGTGGTCTCAGGCTGTGCTCCCCAACCTAATGGTACCACTGGCTGGACTCTATGTTCAGGTGAGGCTGCAGGCAGGGCTTTATGCTTGAATGAGACCTCAGGCTGTGCTCTGCAGTCAGACAGGGCTGTAGACTGTACCTTAAATTCCAGTGGGCTCACAGGCTGAGCTTTATAATCAGGCAGGCCTCTGGATGTGCTCCACTGTTGGGCAAGGTCACTGGCCAGGCTCTCTGATCAGGAGAGGCCTCCAGGTGTATCCCACAGTTGAGTGGGACTAGAGACAATGCTCCATGGTCGGGTGTGATTGCTGTTTGGGCTCCATTGTGGGGCTTTAGGCTGTGCTCCATGATTGGGTGGGATCACTGGCTGGGTCCCCTGCCTGGGTGAGACCACAAGCTGTATTTAGCAATTGGGCAAGGCCGTAGGTGGGCTGGGCTTCAGAGCAGGAATGTAGGCTGGACTCCACTGCTGGGCAGCACCATAAGCTGAATTCTGAGGCTGCCCAGACTCGCTCATTATGCAGGGCCAGAGGCTATACTTAACAGCTGGGCAGGGCTGCTGGCTTGGCTCCTTGCCCAAGTGTGGATATAGGATGAGCTCTGTAGTTGCCCAGGTTCTCTGGTCAGTCTTTCTGGTCAGCAGGACTAGAGGCTACAGTCAACAGTTGGGTGGGGCTGCAAATGTGCTTCCCTGCCTGGGCAGCCATAAATTGGTTTCCTGGCTGATATGATGGCTCATTGGCTGGGGACCCAAATCAGGCAGAACTGCCAACTGAGCTCCCTAGTCAAATGAAGTTACCAGGCTCTGCTGCAATCAGGAATGAGGTCCACCAAGACCTAAACTCTGGCAGCTGTGAGCCTTGTCTCCCTTCTCTATCTCTATGTGACCCCTGAAGTCAAGTCCAGCAGATTCCCCCATTGATCCCCATAACGAGCCCTCTCCTATCCCAGCAGATAACTAGAGCTTTATAGTCTGAGGAGGCTAATGCAAAGAGTCTCTGGATAGGGGGACAGGGCACATGATGCCAAATGAGAACAAAGATACTATATTCAACACAGGAGAGTTAAGGGAAGTCTTACATATTTAATGTTAAGACCCAGCCTTCTTTCCCATCTCAGCTTTGAGGACAGCAACAGGCAGACTGAATCACTCTAAGCAGGATTGTGGAGGATTCTTTCCAGGGAAACCCGACCAGTCTCAGAGAAAAAGAGAAAAAAACCTGAAGACACAGACACTGTGTGTCTTAGACTGTTTGGGGTGTTATAACAAACTTCCATAGACGAGGTGGCTTATACAATAACCATTTATTTCTCACAGTTCTGGAGCCCAGGGAGTCCAAGATCAAAGTACCAGAAGATTCAGTGTCTGGTGAGAGCCTGCTTCCTGGTTCACAGACGGTCATCTTCTCACTATGTCCTCATGTGGCAGAGGGGCAAAAGAGCTCTCTGGGGTCTTTTTGAGAAGGGCATTAATCCCATCCATAAGGGTTCTACCCTCAAGACCTAATCACCTCCCCAAAGCCCCGCCTTCTAATACCATCACATTGGGTGTTAGGATTTCAACATATAAATTGCAGTGGTGGGGTGGGGCACATTCAGTCTAAGATTGTAGAGGGTTCTGCTCAGGAAAATCTGACGAGTCCAAGAGGAAAATACCTGAAGACAGGCACTGTGTATTCTCTGCTAAAATAAGATGGTTAGTGGTGGCCCATTCCAAAATATAAGTATGTAACCAATAAACATTAACCAGATGAAGAAATCTTCCTTTTCTTTTCTTTTTTTTTTTTTGAAGGCAGTGTCACTGGCCCTCTTATGTGGGACCGAACCGGGGCTGCTGGCTTCCCAAGCCAGTGCTTAACCACAGCACCACTCGGCCGGCTCAGAAATCTAACACTAAAAAAAAAAAAAAAAAAAAAAGACAAAAAGAAAAAGGCAACTAACTAAAAGGTAAAAGATTATGCAGGTGATAATATCATCAGAAAAATCATCAAAATCCTCAGAAAAATAATAGAAGCTATTGAAACCATGAAACAAGAACAGGATGCTATTTTTTAAAAGAAAAGAAAGAAAAATAAGGAATGAGGAAAAACTTTAGAGAATAAAAGTACAAAGATGAAATTTCTAGAAATTAAAATGACAGAGATAATAAAACCAGTACAGAAAACATAAGAAAATCAGAGATTCAGTCAGGAAACGCAACATTTGAAAAATAAGGATTCCAGAAGTAGGAAACAGGAAAAACAAAGGGCAGGAAATCATCAAAGAAATAAGTCAAGAAAAAAATGTCCTGAAATTGAAGAAAATGAGTTTCCAAATTGACAGGGCCCTTTGAGTGCTCAGCAAAATTGGTTAAAATAATCCTACAAGAAAATTAGTCACATCATCATGAAATTCCAACACTCTGTAGTCAAGGAGAAAATCTTGAAAGCTTTCAGAGAGAAATAAGAGGTCACATACAGAGACAAAATTTAGAACGATTTCAGATTTCTCCACAGCGACACTAGATGTTGAAAGACAATGGAACAATACCCTCAAAGTTCTGAGAGAAAATTATTTACAATATGGAATGACCAACCAAACTACTAATGAATTGTGAGATTAGTACATTAAGGTTCAGACATTTTCAGGCAGTTACCAGGAGGCTCTCTGCCAAAATAAAGGAGTATATCAAGAAAGACCCAGGACTCAGAAAGCAGGGCATTGGTCTCAGGAGAAAATCAAGGAGAATCCCCAGGATGATGTGAACAGAGATCCAGAGTGGCAGCTGGCCACCAGGTGTAGAGGCAACCAGTTCAGAGTGGAGCAGGTTCAGGTGCCAGGGAGTGAGTTCTCCAGGAAGATAAAATTGATAAAACACCTAATGAGCCTGAACCTATTCAGATGAGATGAAAGACACCTAAATTCTCACCTTCATCAGTAGGAATTCAATGGATAATACCTAAAACTGAAAAACAAAAATTAAGAAGTGACAATATAAGTTAGCATAGTATTTATAGATATTGAAGCAAAATCCAAAGAAATAACCAAAAGAGATGTGAAAGTGGTTTTCTAAGACATGGAGAAAGGGAAGCAGGTCACTCCTGTATTTTGTTATAGTCTCTTATAGAAAGCTGATTCTTAAAACCACATGGATGTATTGTTTTGTTGAAAATTTAAACTAAATATTAAAAAATTAAAATTTTATTTATTTATATATATATATATATATATATATATATATATATATAGAGAGAGAGAGAGAGAGAGAGAGAGAGAGAGAGAAACAATGGAGTAAGAATTAGGCCTGGGGATAAACACAGTTTCCTGCTTTAACTCTTCAGTTTCTATAACAATCGCAAAAAAACCAGGACCCCATCGTAAATGCTGTCCACCCCTGGCTTTTCATTTGAGAGACTCAAATGAATACAATACACATTTTTATTATTTTAGCAATGGTCCAGGAGGCAAGGAGCTAATTGCAAGCTTATATGGAGGCCAGTATTTAATCCCAGCACGTCCTCAGATTGGTCATGTGAGTGACACTGAGTAAATCGTTTCACTGAGTAAATCGTTTCCCCATTCATGAAATAAAAATGATAACAATATCTCCTCTAAGGTTAGTTGAAAGGAATAGATGAGGTAATATGTATGTGCAACTATCACATAGTAGGTCCAGTTTCCTCTCCTATAAATACTTCCTTACCCACACCTCTTTCGCCTGAGCTTGATTAGGTAAACTAAAAGACATACACAGAAGTCAGCCAAAGGTGTTTTTATAAAGCTCAGGAATCTACAGAAGCCAGACTCAAGGCAGGGTTATCTTCATTATTGTACCCTTGGACTTCAAGCCCTAATTGGCTTTGGTGACATATTTGGCTGGAACTTGGGCTTCAAGCAGCACAATTTACCGCTCAAGCAGAGAACATAGAACTTCTCATTTTTGATGCATTCCTCCCGACAGTAGCCACGAAGATTCCAGCATTTTTCAGTGCCTCCTGATACAAAGAGAAAAAAAGAAGGGAGCCAATATCAGTCCTGAGGGGAAATAAGTCCTGGCTTGAGAAGACTAACAGCCTCAGAGGTTGACAGAAAACCAATTCATTGTCTTGCAAACTGATAACCAAAGATGAGGTTGCACATTTTTCCTGCCTTTCCTCTCTGAATTCTCTAAACCCTAAGGTAACCAAGTAGAAGAGGAAGGGAAGCATCTTATTTATACATAGTTCAGCTGACAGATAGATGAATCTTCTTCCCAACATATCTGCATGGCTCACCCCATCACTTTCTTCAAATCTTTGTTCAAATGTCAGCTTTTCAGTAAGACATTGCCTTTCTAAATTGCACACCCATCTCCCCTGATACTTGCTTGCTCTCTCATTTCCTGCTTACTCTGCTCACTGCCTCCCCCCATAGATGTAAGCTCCAAGAGTATAGGTTTTGTTTGTTAGGTAAGTTAGTGGGTGCTTGGGTGGTTCACTGCTCTCTTTCCAGCACCTATCACAATGCCTGGCACATGTAATCCACTCAACAATATTTATTGGATAAATGAACTATTTGACTAAACAATGGCATCCACTGTCCTCTGGATCCAGCTACCATCATGGGAAGGAGAAGGGGCCGGGGTGAAAGGAGAAACACTGAAAGACTCAACAATAACCCAAAGCAGAATGAATTAACCTAAGATACTGTTTTAAACCACAAAAGGTGACGATAATCATCTACTGAGTTTATGGACAGCCCCTGTGCCCTTGCCAACCTCCAACTTTTTCACCAGCAGGATGGAAATTCCTAAGAAAGTTCAGATGAGTTACAGAAAACAGAGAAGCTACATTTGTTGCATATCAAAAATTTCAGGGCCGGCCGAGTGGCGAGTGGCGCGGTGGTTAAGCGGTGCCTTGGGAAGCCAGCGGCCCTGGTTCAGTCCCACATAGGAGGGCCAGTGACACTGCCCTCAAAAATAAAAAAATAAAATTAAAAAAAATGTTTTTTTCAGTGTATTCAATGGTTGACTCCTCAACCTAACGTATTGCTCCAAATTGAGAAATGAGTAAATTGGAACTCAGAGCAGCCAAATGGTTTGTTGGGTGTCACAGAGCTAAAAAATGATGGAGTGGGGCCGGTCAAGTGGTGCGGTGGTTGGGCACTGGCTTGGGAAGCCAGCAGCCCCTGTTCGGGTCCCACATATGCAGGCCAGTGACACTGCCCTCAAAAAAAAAAAAATGATGGAGTGGATTCTAACGCAGGATTTGGACGTTTTTCTCTCCTCCCCAGGTGGATGATGTTTCATGTATGTGTCTACCATGAGCAGGCACAAGGTCCAGAGTGATCTCAAGCAATCCGCTCACACGGTGACCTGTGGGAAAGTTAGAGAGATACCTGGAGGGTGGTGGGGTGGGAGCTCCTATTAAATGAGGAGGGGGTGGTGCTAGCACCTTGGCCTGGGCAAGTTTGACAAGGGCCTTTCTCTACTTAAAACTAGTCCATGGCTTTAGTACAGGAGATGGTACAGACAGGCAACAGTAATTATGGGTGTCTGTCTCCTTAAGGCAGCTGTGAATAGTACAAAATCCAATGATTCAAGGGACTATTGTGAGAAAAGGTCGCTGTTGCCTCCTGTCTTTTCTGTTTGCCCTGTCTGCCTCTACTCCTCACACACCAGACCTCCTGTCCCTGACCCCCAGAGCTGACTACAGAAAAGGGGTGTGGGGCACCTGAGGGAAAAGTCTGGGGGTCACGACTGATTCTTAAAATAGAGCATCTTTACCTGGTTAATATGGTGCCTGGTTGCCGGGGCTTAGAAAATAAAGAAGCTACATTTGTTGCAGTAGCACAAATTCCAGTGTGTTCAATGTTCATCCCTTAACTTGACTTATTTTTTTAAGTTAATTAATGGATATATCGAAACCCAAAGGAGCCACGTAGTTTGCTGAGGACATCACAGAGCTAGGAAAGGGTGAGGCAGGGTCTCACCCAGGATTCGAGGGCTCTTTCTGCTTCCCCAGATGACTGGTATTGTACATGGCCACCTGCCAGCCCATCCTCCCAGATCCTGAAGTGCCCTGACCAAGACCCACTCTCCGCCCCCATCCCTCCCCTGAAGAGGTCTGGGTTACCTGGAATGACCTGGGACAAGAGTACCAGCACAGCCAAAGTTAGGAAAAAAGGCTTCATGACTTCAGGTAGCCCAAGGAGTAGTCTCTCAGGTCTGGTGAGGTGACAAGCAAGTGGACGAGAGCTCTGGACTCTCTGCTCACTCTAATCAGCTGGGACACAATCAACTGGGTCACTTACACGTGCCCATGGCTGCCCACGGGTTGCAGTCTTCCCTGAAACAGCCCGCCTCTCTCACACATCTCAGTCGCTATCCCGGTTGCCCCACACCCACCCACCAATCGACCACACACCCCTGAGCTAATCCACCTCTCTTTATCCACCTTTACTTTCTAAGGACCAGCAGAGAGATGTCATATAACAGACCAAGGGATTTTTTTTTTAAATAGATGTCAGCTCTTATTATAACTCAACTTAAAATCCTCTAAGACTCCACATCACACAGTGAAAAAATAATAATAATACACAGTCTTTACTATGCCCTACAAAGCCCTACGTTATCCAGTCTAGAAATCCATCATTGTTGTGGTTTTAATGTAAGTTAGGAAAACTCCTTTTTCAAATGTAATTTTCCATTTTGGGAGCGGAGGAGTAGAGAAAAGAAGACACTCATTCAGACCTTGGGAAAAGTGTATCTAACCGATTATTTTCTTTCTAAGAGAAGAATCCTCACTGCCTAAAATGCTCAGTTTCGGGAAGGATTTTGTCATTGAGAGTGAGAGAGGGAGAGTTGAAAAATAGCTCCTTGTGCTGGCTGTGCCACATACCGTGTGATGACCTTAGGAGAGCCTCTTTCCCTCTCTGGGCTTCAATCTCACCAATGGGCAGCTTGGAACAGATGGGCTGTAGAGTGCTATGGTTCTCTGGATGCTGAAAAGGCACAGAACATGGAATGCTGCAGAACTCCATGTTTTCACCACCAACACAAGCCAGGCCAACTTTTATAACAAAGGATTCTCAAGGCTGCCTTCATCAGTCTCCAACTCTTTGCCTCTTCCCTTGCTACCTACATCCAACATGCTATGGCACTTGCAAACCACAGTCTCTCTTTGGGCACAAAGATTTGCTCTGGTTATTATCAAGCCTTACTATTCTCCCCCAGGGTCCTTGAATGGGTCTTACCATACCAGCCTACTTCTGGAATGGGATCCATGGGACACGAATGAGGAATCATAGAAGACCCAGTTCTTACATGGTAAGACTCTATTTCCAGATATGTCATATTCACAGGTACTTGGGGTTAGAATTTGAATATATCCTTTGTGGGGAGGCATGATTCAAACAACAACAGGTGATCTTTTCAAATTCCTGTTATGAGTGAAATTGGACATCTTTCCATACAAGTATGTTTAAGAGCCTTGGTTTATCTTTTTATGAATTGTCTGTTTATATTTCTGTGCCCTGTTGTATAGGATTTCTTTGGTAATTTTTTTCCCTTTGTTTTAGTTTTTCTATTCTCTATTTCTGGAATTCTTATTTTTCAGATGGTGGGCTTCCTGCACTGATTCTCTAACTTTTTATATTTTCTCTCCTGCTTTCCATTCCTTTGGATTTTTTCCTCTCGTTTCTGAGAAATTTTTAACTTATCTTCCAATATTTCTATTCACCTTTTTTTTCTATTTTATGCTATTATATTTTTAATTTCTAAGAGTTTTTACTTATTCTTTTTCTTTTTTATAGCGTTCTATTCTTGTTTCATGGTTTTAGTAGCTTCTCTCATTTCTCTGAGGATTTTAATATTGTCCTCCCTGCATAATCTATTTCCTATAAGTGGTTGGCTGGCTGGTTGGTTGGTTGATTTTATTGGGGAATTGGGGGAGGGGAACAACGTTGGGGAATCGGGGAAGGGGAACAGACAAGTTGCTGTCCTTTTTTTTTTTTTTTTTTTTTTGAGGGCTGTGTCACTGACCCTCACATGTGGGATCCGAACCGGGGCCTCTGGCATCCCAAGCCACCTCCCTACCAATATGCCACTCAGCCGACCCAAAGTTGCTGCCCTTTTGTTCTTCAGTCTAGTTGTGGAGGACGTTGCTTCACTGGCCTATATTGGTATTGTCATTACGCTCTTCCATGGTGAGGCAGATAGGTCGCCGGCCTCTGGACAGCTGCTCGCAGCTCCTCTTAGCAACTCACACCATCTGCCGGCCACTCACTGTAGCTTATGGCAGCCCACTGCAGCAGAGGCTGCAGTCCACACCGTCACTGGCGACTCACGGCAGCCCAGCTCCAGGTGGAGCTGTTTTTCACCATCTTAGCAGTAGAGGGCAGTGTCACTGGTCCTCATATGTGGTATCTGAACCGGGGCCACTGGCGTCCTAAGCCAGCTCTTAACCAACATGCCCCTCGGCCAGCCTCTATTTTTTTATAAGAGAGACTTTGATGATAATATTTATTTGTTAATATTTTAAAATGAGGGGCTAAAATGCCGATTGAAGCTCTAAGCATATGGATGGGGCTTGCCACTGATGACCTTGACAGTAAAGTGATTTGACTGGGCCATTTTGTGAGAAATGCCCATGTCCATATCTTTAGGGATTTTCTACTTCTCTGCTAGGAATTTGGGGGGTTAGTGGGGGGAATGAAGGCTGAGGGCTAAAAGGTTTCCCAGTGAGCAGTATGCATGCTTCAGTTAATCCTCATATTTTCTGTTTATTAAACTTACTTTTAATGATGCTTGGGATCCCCCAATTCAGACCAGTTTCACCCTTGCTATAGAAAGTCTTTATGCTTTTTGTCATGATTGGGGTTTTGCAGTATTGTATAAGGTGATGGCTAGCTGTATAAAAGGGAGAAGAGATAGAATAGCTAAGGATTTAGCTCTTAAACATCCGTCCAATCAAACTTCCTTATTTTAACTCCTCCACACTTATTCTTATTTCTAGATGTACATGGTGCCACCAGATTCTAAGCACTTATTTATTCCTCTCACCTCAAGACCATCAAAACACAAGTTTGCAGATGCCCTCAGGGCAAAAACAGCTTCAAGGTCCTACACGTTTTCTGGGTTCCCATTTTTCCTTCAATGTTGGCTTTTTTTTTTTCAGAGGGCAGTGTCACTGGCCCTCATATGTGGGATCCCAACCGGGACCTCTGGCATCCCAAGCCAGCTCTTAACCACTGCGCCACTGGGGCAGCCCTCAATGTTGACTTTTTAATTCTTTCCTATCTTGTCAGTTCCTAGATGTCTTAGGAATATTTTTGAAGTATTTTATACTGTATTTTAATTGCAGTCTTTTAGTTTTTTGCAAGAGGTTTGACCCAAATAATGTAGACTGCCATATTTAAAAAAAAAATAGTAGCCTCTACTGAGTTTTTAATTTCAATCGTATTTCTTACCTTTAGAATTTCTATTTATTTTTCAATTCATCTGGTCATTCTTATAGTGTCATGATCTGTATTTATATTCTCTGGATTTATTTCTGTCAGTGTATTAGCTATATTTATTTTACATTATGGTATCTGAAATCTTTGTGGGTTTCAGTCTCTCAGTCACGTTGCCTTCTTTCATTACATTTTGTGATTTTTGACAATGAGATCATCTTGGAATTTTATCTTTGGGAATTCTTTGCAATCTGAGTTGAGGGTTCTTTCAAAGTTTCTGTATTTTCTTCTAACCAGGTAAGTTTTTAATTGAGAACTTGAGTATCACCTATAGGTTGTGAATTTTGTCTGCAACCCCATATGAAGGTTTAATTACAAGTCCTGCCCCTACCTCCATCCAGTGCTAAGAGTCAAGACAGGCCATTTTCTCTGTGATTCCCTCAATAATGAGTGCACCATTATTTCTAATTCACCTTCACACTGATGCAATAGCTCTTTGGGGTCCAAGATTTATACAAGGGTGTCTCCAATTAGATCCTCCATTTTAGCTTTTTTCTTTTTCTGCCCCCCCCCCCCGCATCACTTAATGTTATGAAAATCAAGTCTGATATGGGTTAACCTGCTGTAAACAAAAAACATCAAAATGCAATGTCTTGAATAAAATGAAAATATATTTTCCGCTTATGTGACAGTCAGAGGTGAGTGGTCCAGTGCTAGTGACATGGCTCACCCTTCTCAGTTCAATGAGTTTGAATGCATGCATTTTGTGATGTTTTTGTAGCACAGACTGATTGGTACTCAGACAGCCCTAGCTAGGATAAAATTACATTTCACAATTCCCTTCCCTACGCAGAATCAAGGTAGAGTTTGCCACAAATTTTATTATTATTATTATTATTATTATTTATTACATGATATTTGGAAAGTGGAAATGAAGCTGCATCATTGTACTCTGAAGATTGTCATTGGTTAGAAGGGGTAAGGGGCAGAATCAGGGATGTCTGCAGGTTTCAGTTTGTCCTCACTGCACATCCGATTTCCTTCCCAACTGCCAGCCCTGATGACCAAAGTGACCCCAGGCTCAGACCCACCACTAAACACTCCTCTGTGAACTTAAACAGGCAGGAGCCTTAAAGAGCCAAAAACCTTTCACAGACTTCTATGCCAGCCCCCTCTGCAACCCCACTACCACCCTGGACACGTCTTTGCTCTGCCAGCTCCTCCCACAATTGAATAGAGTCTAATTCTAATAATAAATTTTTTTATTTCATAATACTGATCGCAGTTCTGCTGCCTCTCTGATTGGCCTTCACGAAGACATCTTTGAAAAAGTGAGCCTCCTTAACAGAAATGAACAATACAACACTGGATTTCTAGGCCTCAGACACTGAGTCCGCTTTTAGCCACAGTCTCCTCTTCATCCTAAAGGTTTTAGAAAGAGTTGTTCTCTTTTCCTCCCTGGCTGCTTGAGGGTTGGCCGCCATCATGAACAACACAGTAACTCTCCAGACCAGGACGTTCATGACCAATAGACTACTGCACTGGAAACAAATGGTCATCAACGTCTTTGTAGTGACTATGTAGATTTTTCAAGAGATGATTAATAAACTAAGAGTTGGCTTAGAGCACGTGCTCTGAGCAACAGGGCCGCCGGTTTGATTCCCACATGGGCCAGTGAACGCTGCGCCCTAGATGAGCTGTCGCTGAGCTGCCAACAGGTGGCAGGATGGCTCAGCTGGTGTAACAACAAGATTGCCTGCTCAATGGTGGGCTATGCCCGCCCACAACTAAGACTGAACTCAGCACCTTGAGCTGAGCTGTCCCCCGGATGGCTCACTGGATAGGGCGAGTGCTCTTAACAACAAGGCTGCTGGTTTGACTCCCACATGGGATGGTGGCTACGCCCTCCTGCAACTAAGATTGAACACAGCACCTTGAGCTTAGAGGCCAGAGCTGCCAATGGGAAGCCAGATGGAAACTGGCACCCTCCACAACGAAGATTGAAGAACAACTTGGCAGGTCCCCTCCCCCAACCCCCAACACTGTTCTCCTCCCCCAATTCCCCAATAAAATCTTTAAAAAAAAAAAAAAAGTTGTTGACAATTATTGACCTCACTCTTTCACTTACCCTTGAGTCTTCAACTTCCTCAAGGTGTTTGCTGCCCCCACAAAGATGGTTTTCAATGCTATTTTGTCTTGTAAACCCGACATGTGATTTTATACCCTTGACCTCTGTGCCAAGTACAGTCCAGTCAGGAAGTGGAAGCCACATAGAATTTTTAATATACCGAACTGGTTACAAAAGTTGTTGGAAGTCTGAAAGAACAAAAAGAAGACCCTGAGGAAACAGATATTTGTAACTACAGGATACCTGGCTACCACCCTCCAGCTACTGGAACGAAAGGGAAGAGAATGGATTTTCCAAAATCTAAGAGTTCAGAGGAGAAACGCCCGAGGCGATGGTTTTTGAATCTCTGAGAAGGAGCACAGCCTTGTTCCCAGAAGGCAGAACCCTGTGGGTAAGATTCAGTGCATGGTTAATGACAGGGGCTGTGGCTGCTGGTACCTCTAAGAGGGCACAAGCCAGCTGGTGTAGGGCGCTTTGTCTATTACTATCATTTTCCTCACAGTTTTAGCTCCTGTTTCATCGTAAGTCTCATTTTCAACACCAACATAAGCCTTTGTGCAGACTTTTCTCTGCCTGGAACACCATTTTGGTTCATTTGCTTGGCAATTTGGTATTTATCCTTTTTTGTTTTTGTTGGGTTTTTTTAGTTTCAGGTGTACAAAACAATGTAATAGTTATACATTTCGCCCCTCATAAAGTGATAAGCCCCCCTCATTTCAAAGTGGTGACAGCAGTGTTTTTACGAATAAATACCATGACAATATGGATGGTATTTATTCTTAAAAACACTGCTGTGACGGCTTTGAAATCTTCCCCCACCTTCTGGATTCCATGTAGGTGGCGCCCCCTTCAGGCACTTTAGAGCTGGGAGAAGAACGTGTCCTGTCTTGGACGCTGGACCTTGTTGCCTGACCTTTCCCTGCTGATCTAAACAAAGAAAGGAGGCTACCAGCTGGGGGTGTGTGGCTGCACACTACAGGTTGGCAGGGAGGAGGGGCGGGGTAGTACCCCTAGGCAGCTGCAGTCACGTGTGGGTGACATCTGTTCCAGTTGGTTAAAGGGAGTGCCAGCCAGAGAGGCCAGAGCTCTCCCCGATTAGCTTTGCCATCACAGCTTCACCTTGGGCCACTTCCTGCCATGAAGCTCCTTTTGCTGACTTTGGCTGCACTGCTGTTGTTGTCCCAGCTCACTGCAGGTAACCTGGACCTTTTCAGGGGAGGGCCAGGGTGTGGGGACTGAGGCCTGATCACGGAATCCCAAGGGCAGGGCGGAGGAACTGCCAGGCCTCAAGTAGCCTTTCGGAGCCTCATAGAGGAGGCTCCCTTATTGGCAACAGGTAGCAGATCTCAGGTACCAACTACACATCCAGAATTTCTGGCTAGCCCTGCCCACCCCCCACCCCCCATCCCTGCTCTCCCAGGAAGCATGTGCAACTGAAAGGGTGGGAAGGAAAAGCAAGGGAACAATAGTGGCCCTTTTGCAAAATAGTCCCCAGAATGATCTAGGCTGTGTAAAGATCACAACCCTTAACAGGAGAGAAAAGCTCATATTTGCTGCTGCGGTCTTTGTGCCAGACTCTGTGTTTGGAACCAGGACCATAGAGATAAATGACATGGTCCTGGGTGAGACGATAAATAGCATTTACAACCTAGAGTGACTCAAGCTGTGATAGCAGGGAGCCAGGACATTGGGGTGCACATGGCCAGGAGAGTCTTCCTAGTGGGATACGCTGAGTCCCAAAAAGTGTGTAGAAATTAGACGGGGGAGGAAAAGAGGTAGAAGTAGGAAGGATGTTTCAGGCAGAAATCAGCTTATGCAAAGATCCAGATGTGGGAGCCAGCATGGTGCCTTCAGGGAACTGGCACAAAATGGAGGAGTGTGTTAGGGACGTAGCAAGGGGTAAAGTAGAGGAAGCATTCAAGGTTCAGGTGTTGTTAGACCTTGAATGCCAGGTGAGGTGGCGGCCATGGGAAGGCTTAAGCAGAGAAGTGCTATGAGCTACCTGGCCCCTTCTGCTCAACTACCAGAAGCTTCTGCCCACCCCAAGGCTTTCGTCTAACTTTTCCATGGGGTCGGAATGTGTGAATTTCCTCACACAAGCTGACTCCACCCTTGTACCTGCCTGTGACAAATGCCTGAAACACCACTTACCTGGGGTAGAGAGGAAAGCCCCAGAACCTGGGTTAGAAACTGCCCCACTATTTTCTAACTCTGTGACCTCCAGCAAAGCAGCTCAGTTGCTCAGTCTTTCAATTTCCTCATTTCTCAAACTGCTACAATAGTGTGTCTATAGGAGTATCAGGTTGAGGGAATAACACTCAACACACTGACATTTTGGTGTGAAAAAAAAATGTAGCTTCTTTATTATCTATAAGTCATCTGAACTGCCATCCCACTGCTGGGACAATTGGGGGGAGGGGCAGTAGAGGGCACATAAAGGCTGTGCCTTACCCCAGCCGTCACATACTCCTCTTTTCTGCTTTAAAACGGTTTCCAAATTAAGTCAATTTCTTTTGAATGAATGTTCAGTGTTTCAGCATTTCTTCTTTCTTCTGCTCCCCTTGTCCTTCCCAGGATAGCATCTGGGTTTGGGAGAAAGTAACTTGATATATCATCATTTCCTTAATTGGTTCATTCAGTAAACCTGGTTGAATGGATTTGCTGTTCCAGGCACTGTGATAAGTGCAGGAGATAGAGCCTGTGAGCAAATCAGAACAAACCAAGATAAGCAAAATAGGTCCTTTTGGTGCTTACATTCTATTGAGGCAGGCAGAAAGAAAAATGTTTAAATAAGTGAAACATATGGAATGTCATATGATGAGTATAATCCGCAGAACAGGCAGGAAAAGGGGATAGCAAATACCAGGGGTAAAGTGGGGGTTGCCATTTTAAAGGTGTGCTCATGGAATGGCTCACTGGGACCTGAGGGAGGATAAGGGGTGAGCCATGTGAATGTATAGGGAAGAACATTTAAGCTGGAGAGAACATCAAGTGCAAAGGCCCTGGGGCAGGAACATAAGGAGTTGGAGTAGGGCCCTGTGCGGGATCATCATTGATTTCTGGAATGATGTCCCTCATTGTGTGCGGTCAGTGAGTGTCCAGCTGGCATTTGCTACTGGATCCCATGGCTGATAAATCTTGGTCCTGTCGAGAGCCCCACTGACCCAGCCTTTCATCTCAGCCAAATCTTCCATCTGGTACCCTAGGTTTCAGCTATTCACGCACCCTCCAACTGCCTCCTGCATAGGGGTCTACTCTTGATAGGTCCCTTAGGCTCTCAGCCCCTCACTGGTTTTCCTATCTCCACCAGAGACACAGGAGCGCAGAAGAATGCTCAGCCACTTCCCTCAGCTATTTTTAATCCCCCTCCAGGTGGCACATGATGTGCTGTGTCTAGTCTGTTAGCGCTTTCCCTGGGCTATGCTCTAAGAGGCAGGGGTCGAGGCCTCCTGTCTGGCAGTTTGTCCAGACCAATCTGGGTGTTTGGAGCAAGAGACTCTCTAGTCTCTGTTTTTGTCACATTAGTTATCTCTACGTCCTAAGTGTTCTGGGTTGACCAGCAGGCCACTAGTGGGGAAGGAGTGGAAGGCCTTGATCCCTAGCTTGCTGGTGGGCCCACCATCAGCCTGGCTGGCAGAGGTGGGGTATGGGTTCCAGGGGAGCTCTCAGGCCTGCTGCTGCTGCTGCTGCAAGAAGTGGATTTAAGCATCCATTTTCTCCTAGGGAGAGCATTTCCCTTCTACTTTGTGTTGGGTGTGATGGTGGTAACAGAGACTGAATGGAAATTTCTTTAGCCGGACACTCCGCCTTTGTCGCCTATGACTTATGGTAACGTGGTATTATCTGAATCCACCAACCTCACCTGATAATATATAAAGGAGCTCTTTGAAAGTGGAAGTCCTGACTGTTTTTGACAAATTTTAGCTCTTAAAATCATTGTCTTGCTGTGAACTGTTCATCTTATTTAAGCTGAGCAATTACTTGGTCATTCTGTTGTTTGCCTTTCCTCTAAAGCCCAGAAATTACCCAATTCTGTTTTTTGGCAACCAAAGGATCTCATGATTAAAGGGGAATGATATATATATGTATATTACTTCAATATTTAAGTGGAATGGTATGTGTATATATGTATATTACCCAATTCTGTTTTTTGGCAACCAAAGGATCTCATGATTAAAGGGGAATGATATATATATATATATTACTTCAATATTTAAGTTAGTTTAATTGTAGAAATTCGGAACACATACCTATTTAAAGCCCAAGAACCCCCAGCAGATAAATTAGGTTTAGGTGGGGACACGTTACCTACTTTTCCATTATACTTCCTCATAGTGCCCAGAGTTCTTCCTTTATAACTTTTATTACAACTCTAGTCAATCAAATGTGTGGGTAGCTATTTCTTTTTAAATGGGGGGATTGGGGGAGGGGAACAGTGTTGTGGAATTGGGGAGGCAGACCAGCCAAGTTGTTGTTCTTCAATCTTAGTTGTGGAGGGCGCCAGTCGCCATCTGGCTTCCCGTCGGCAGCTTATGGCCTCTAAGCTCAAGGTGCTGTGTTACAATCTTAATTGCGGGTAGGCGTAGCCACCATCCCATGCGGGAGTTGAACCAGCAGCCTTGTTGTTAAGAACACATGCTCTATCCACTGAGCAATCGGGGCAGCAGCTCAGCTCAAGATGCCGAGTTCAGTCTTGGTTGCAGGCTGTCGTAGCCCACCATTGAACAGGTAGTCTTGTTGTTAGGAGCACGTGCTCTCACCAGCTGAACCATCCATCCTGCCACCTGTTGGCAGCTCAGTGGCAGCTCAGCTCGAGCACAGTCTCACTGGCCCATGTGCGAATCGAACCGGCAGCCCTGTTGCTCCGAGCTCGCACTCTTAAGCTAACTCTTAACCAACTGAGCCACTTGGCCGGCCCTGGGTAGCTATTTCTTTAATGGCTATTTCTCCCCCCACTAGACTGAAAGTTCTCTGAGGGCAGGTGTCCATCTCTAACTTGTTTATAGTTGTATCTCCAGTGTATAGACTTCTCGGTCAATACATGTATTTCCCAGGACAGACATCTAGAAAGGAAATTACTAGGTAAAGACTGTGCACAATTTTAAAATGTGTGAATTATTGCTAAATAGCCTCCAAAGAGGCCAAAACAAAGCATATGAGGCCATGGTTTCTCTCACTCTCACCAACAGTTCATCTTGACACCCTTTAATTAAAAATTGAGATTTTACTGGTAAATGGTGTTTTCCTTATCTTTTTTTAAAAATAAAACACAAAATTACAGATTCAGCAAACCACATTAGACAAATGTGCACCCTAATGAATTGTTATAAAGCACACACCCTTGTAACCACCATCCAGGTCAATAAACAGAATATTGACAGTCATCCCAAAAACCCCTCCACCTATCCCCCATCACAACTGTCCCCCTCCCTCAAATTAAGCACTATCCTGATATTTATAGCAATGAATCATTTGCATTTCTTCATAGTTTCATTGCTAAGGATGCATCTCTACACACCCAATTTTTGTCACACCCACTTTTAAAATCTGATGTCATTAGATATTCTTTTATTTTTTTCATTTACTGGTTACATCTTTATCCCTTTCTTTTCTTTATAATTAACCTGTTAAATCTTTTTACCTATAGTTTCCCACAGTACAGACTATCTTTTCATTACATGAACTATTTTATTAATTTGCAAGCAGTTCTATCAGGTAAGTACCATTATTATCCTCCAATGTACAGATGGAAATTGAGCGATAGCATAGTTGACCAACTAATTAAACTGATAAATTAATGAGCAATGGATTACAAATTAATGAGCAATGGATTACAAATTAATCCCTCCTGTGTGCATCATAACATGTGCTAAAAAGAAGTCACCCCTATCTCAAGAATGGGTAGGGGTGAGGGGGGTGATGTCTGGGGTGGAGTCAGTAAAGGGTGAGGGAAGAGGGTTAGTTACCATACCTAAAAATAGAAGTCAAGAGGTCATATTTGGAAGTGGCATGGCTTCAGATACCTCTCAAAGTCAACCATGGTATGTTTTCCAGCTATATGCTAGTTTGAACCTACCCATATTCAGAGTGTATGAGCAAGTTTTCACTAAACTTCCTAATTCAAATTCTTTGTGACAGCAAGGAATGGCTCATTGTTGTTGTTTTTTTGTTTAATGCCCTTCTTTTTGGTAAGGGGTGACTTCTTGAAAAGCTATACAGGATTTCTTCCTGGGTTCTTCCTTTTCTATCATTTCCTTAATGACTTGATTGGTCACCACATTATTTTATTGCTGCTCAGGACATGAAATGAACAGCTCAGCCTCACAGAATGGATTTTGCTGATTGCATACTCAAGGTGAAGTTCAGTATGTTCCACTGAACTCTGCATTTCCAGCAAAGTGGTACCTGGGATCTAGAGGTTTGATCAGGGTGAAGTTCTACCCTTTTTGGCACAACTTTTGGTGGTGATAATGTTCTTTCATCAGAAGACACATAATATCTTGTTTGCCTCTGTTTTAGTGACAATTACAATCATTAATGCTCAAAGCCTAGATGCATTAATTCTTTGGGCATTACAAAATGGTGATATTCTATTATGTGATTTTCAGTAGTTCGCTGGAATACTAATATAACAAAGGCACTCCTCATCGTCTACTCTTTGGTAATTCATCAATACAGTTCATATAGGAAAGACAAAATAAATGCTTGATGGTTTCCTTTATGTATGAATCTGCAAGATAATGATTTATTTTCCTATCTATCATCTTTCAAATGTGACAAAATCATTTTTAATATCATCATAAGCTCCCAGATTTAAATATATTTGATGAATGTTCATTCACTACAATGTTTACTCACTGAAACTCCCATTGTCCCATCCTTGGCTTGTGGGAGCCTTTTTAATATGGCTCCTGAGCCTTACTTAACTTGACAAGTTTTGTTTTCTTTTTTTTCTTTGAGGGCAGGGTCACTAGCCCTCATATGTGGGATTCGAACGGGGGCCGCTGGCTTCCCAAGCCAGGACTTAACCACTGCACCACTCGGCCGGCCCTCCTGAGCCTTACTTAACATATCTCTGCTAGTCTTTGATAGTTTCTCTGTGATAAAGTCCGTCTTATAAATACCACAGTGGACACACCGGCAGCCTGACATAGTTGTATATACTGTATGTATGTGTAACGTGCTACTGCAAAGGAAAATGCACATCAGAGGAACCCTGGGGGCACATCTGGGGTGGCTATAGGATTAAGGGGAAGGACAAAGCACAGGTAAAGCTGTGTTTGACAGATTTCAAGGCAAGGGAGGGCCACAGGTCGCTGTGTAAAGGGGTTAACATCAAGTCCAGGCTGAGAGATGGATTCAGGGTCTCATTTCCACGGAAAGTACAAAACTAAGAGAGCTGTGGAATTTTGTTTCCCCAAATCCTTTCTCTGACATTCTGCCCTCGGCTCTGAAATGAAGGCTGCTTTTCTGCAGTGAAAAGACGCCCTTCCTCAAGGAAGGGGGTAACATTCCAGACTTGCCGATATGATTTCAAATACAAAGTTTCTCACAAATTGCAATTTGAGAACACACAAGGTTTCTCAGCACTTGGTCCTTTTGTGAAGTAACAAAAACAGTTTCAGTGATTCACAACTGGTTATCTGACAAGCTATTCTAGGTTCATCTTGTACAGTTCCTGTGCAGATCTGGAATTAGCCATTTCTTCAAGAAGTTCTGATTTTTTTCTTTTTTTAGTAGGAAAATGGTATTTCAGAACTATAGTAGTAGAGCTACTCAGCGCTACTGTTCATCTTTCTTTCTTCATTTTTTTTTTTTTTTTTTTTTTTTAGCTGAGCCATCCTGCCACATGTTGCCTGCTCAGTGGCAGCTCAGCTCGGGCCGGAAATCGAATCTGCGACCCTGTTGCTCAGAGCTCGCACTCTTGAGCAAGCTCTTAACAAACGGAGCCACTCAGCCAGCCCCTCTTTCTTTCTTTCTTTCTTTTTTTTTTTTTTTGAGGGCAGTGTCACTGGCCCTCCACATGTGGGACCCGAACCGGGGCCGCTGGCTTCCCAAACCAGCGCTTAACCACCGCGCCACTTGGCTGGCCCGGGCCCCTCTTTATCTTTTCAGTAGACAGAGCTAGGCAGGAAAATCAACACATTTAAATGTGTATAAAATCATGAATTCAAATTGATATTTTCTATTCAAAGTGAGGACGACAGGATTTGTACTTAAAGTATTCCATATTACTTCTGTATTTTCCTTCTTCCACACCAGCACTCTCAGATACACTGTGCATTCCTTTGGCATTTTTAAGTTATCTTTTACTTAAAGAGTGTTTTTTTAAATTATAATTTGAGTCTTTTTACTGATATCTTGCTTTGGCTTTCTTTCTCAAGGTTTCATCTTGTCTCTATGTTGAATCTCCTTTGCCTATCTTTAATATTTGTCACTTGCTATTGAATTTTTTCATATCATTTATTTTTTATCAGTTTTACTGAGTTACAATTTACATAAAATAAAATGTCCACATTTTAAGCATGCAATGTGAATTTCAACAAATGTATACATTCGTGTAACCACCACAACAATCACAGTATAATACAGTTCCATTACCCCAAAAAGATCTCTCAGGCCCCTTTGCAATCAATCGCTTCCCCTGCCTCCCAGCCACCAACAACCACGAATCTACACTCTGTCACTTTAGTCTGGTTTTTTCTAGGATTAAGAAAGACAAACTTTGATCATTTTTTTAGCCACAGGAAATGCTGTTACCTTCTGGCAAGAAAAAGCATCTAGTCATTCATAGAAAAGACAGACAATAGTAAATATAGATTCAAATCCTTAAGGTTTAGGGAGTTGCATAAGGAGTCCCTGAGAAGGGTAGCCAGTTAGCTCAGTTGGTTAGAGCACAGTGCTCATAACACCAAGGTTGTCGGTTCCACCCTAAAATTTAAAAAAAAAGAAGGGCCAGCCGAGTGGTGTGGTGGTTAACGCTGGCTTGGGAAGCCAGCAGCCCCTGTTCGGCTCCCCCATATGAGGGCCAGTGACACTGCCCTGAAAGAAAAGAAAAGAAAAGAAAAGAAAAGAAAAGAAAAGAAAAGAAAAGAAAAGAAAAGAAAAGAAAAGAAAAGAAAAGAAAAGAAAAAAGAAAAAAGAGCCCCTGAGATGGTGATTCCTTTCCATGTCCCACCGTCACTGTTTTTGCAGGGCTATTAAACTGGCTGGTGGAGCATATAACGGAGTTATCTTCACGATTCAATTAAAAATTCTGCACAAATGTTGTCTTAGAATAGTTTTTACGTTTTCTTTGCTTTCACCAAGCTCCATTTCAGACAGTCCAGAAACACCAGGTATCTCCCTAATACATCTGATGGAAGTAAACACACAGATTTCTCCTAATATATTGTTTTTGGAATCTAGTGCTTATAATTGTAATTTGTTCAAGGTTCCAAAGAAGTTATAAAACAATTTTCTTTAAAAAGTAAACTTCTGGCTCTCATACCTATATAAAAATGAACATGTATTAAAGATTTCATTTAACTCATAATAGGAGAACAAGGCAGATTTTATAACTGGGTCTAAGCACAAATGTATATGTGGAGTAAAGGAATGTTGAAATGAATTTATAAATCGATTAAAGCTTGCTGCAGGGAAGGGAGGGAGTCCATCGAATCTCTATGGAACAGAACATGTTTGCATGGATATAGAAAATACTGATTTCTATTACTATCATTTATCAACATCTCATGGAGTTGTAAAATAATGCCCACATAATCAAAATCAGGTAACTCTGAAGGTTATGATCTATCTAGACCAGGGACTATTGACACTATTGGCAATTATTGACATTTGTTGTGGCTGTCCTGTGCATTGTAGGAGATTCAGCAGAATCCTTGATCTCCACCCACTAATTGCCAGTAGCACCCCCTACCAGCTGAGACAACTAAAAATGTCTCCAGGGCGGCCGGTTGGCTCAGTTGTTTAGAGCGCTTCTCTGAACAAGGTTGCCGGTTGGATTCCCACATGGGCCAGTGAGCTGCGCCTTCCGCAACTACGTTGAAGACAACTTGAACTGAGCAGCCGCTGCACAGCCAAATGGTTCAGTTGGTTAGAGAGCGTGCTCTCAACAACAAGGTTACTTGTTCGACTCCCTCATGGGATGGTGGGCTGCACCCCCCGCAATTAGACTGAGAGTGGCAACTAGACTTGGAGCTGAGCTTGTGCCCTCCACAACTAGACTGAAGGACAGCAACTTGACTTGGAGCAGTGCTTCTCAAGTGGAGTGATTTGGCTCCCCAGGGCATGTTTGGCAGTAAAATGTCTGGAGACATTTTTTTTTTTCTGGGGGGGAACAGTGTGTTTTCCCAGGACTCACCAGCTCCAAGTCAAGTCATTGTTTTCAATCTAGTTGTGGAGGGCGCAGCCCACTGGCCCATATGGGAATCGAACTGGCTATGTCGGTGTTATGAGCCCACTCTCTAACCAACTGAGCCAACCGGCCACCCGGGGGGTTTCATTTTTAACAGCTGCAAAACTTGTGTTTGGAATAGTCGGGAACTGTTCCAGGTTTTTGAGCCTATTGACTGAGGACATTGGTGCAATCCCACCCTCAAAACTGTCAGAACAGTTCTTTTGACAGCTATTTTTGCAAGCCTTGTAGTTTGTCTGTTAGTCAAGATTCTGGGACAGGAAAGATATCAAAAATAATATGGATGGGGGGCCGGCCGAGTGGCGCGGTGGTTAGTGCTGGCTTGGGAAGCCAGTGGCCCCGGTTCGGGTCCCACATATGATGAGGGCCAGTGACACTGCCCTCAAAAAAAAAAAAAATATGGATGGGTTGTTTGCCTAGGGCTGGAGGGAAGTGAGAATGGGAAATTATTGTTTGATGGGTAGAGAGTTTCAGTTTTACACGATGAAAAGAATTATGGGGATGGATGATGGTGGTGGTAGATGCAAAATCATGGAAATACATTTAACATCACTAAACTACACACTTAAAAATGGCTAAGATGGCAAATTTTATGTTATGTATATTTTAACACACTTATAAAAAAACAAAAAAAACCTAAGTACAGCCACCTTCTTTTTTTTTTTTTTTTTTTTTTTTTTTTTTTTAGGGCAGTGTCACTGGCCCTCACATGTGGGACTGAACCGGGGCCGCTGGCTTCCCAAGCCAGCGCTTAACCGCCGCGCCACTCGGCCGGCCCTACAGCCACCTTCTTGATGAGAGTCCTTGGCAAAAACAAGACAAAATAAAAATAAAATTAGGAAGAGACTGATAGAATGTCAGTAAAAAAAAAAAAACCCAAAATTAAAAAAAGTAACACAATATAAATGAAACTTAAAAACATTACAGTTAAGTGAAAGAAGCCAGACATAAGGAGACGTATTTTATTATGTGATGCCATTGGCATAAAATATCTAGAATAGGTGAATCTATAGAGAGGAGGGCAAATTGGTTGCCTGAGGCTGGGGGTGGGGAAATGAGAATGCCTAATGGGTGCAGAGTTACTGTTTCGGATGATTTTTAAAGTTCTGGAATTAGTTTGGTGATAATTCTTGTGAGTACATTTTTAATGTACTTAATGCCCCTGAACTGTCCATTTTAAAACGCTTAAACGGGTGAATTTTACATTATTTGTATTTTACCACAGTTTTTTAAAAGGGAGGAAAAGAAAGACAAAAGAGGCCAGAGTCGAAAGCAAGGGAAACTGAGGACCCACGATCACATCTATTTTAATCCTTTACGGGCCTTTCAAACCCAGAACTTACCTCTTCTTTCTGTTTTGTGTCAGGCAGCAGCCAAAAATGCTGGAATCTTCATGGCAGATGCCGCCACAAATGCTTCAAGAAGGAAAGGATCTATGTTTTCTGCACAAATAATAAACCATGCTGTGTGAAGCCCAAGTTCCAGCCAAGACAAAGGCTATTTTGAGTTCTCTGAAGCTGAAAGCTGTGAAAATGCAGACGAAGCTATTCTAAGTCTGACCCAGTGCATTCCAGAGCTCTATCAATAAACCTCTCTGGCTGATTCTGTGTTAGTCTGTTAGTCTACCCCAGCAGTTCTTTGGAGGTCCCCTTCAGGTGGTCTGTGAGGTCAAAACTATTTTAATAATAATAGTAATAATAATAATAATGAAACGTTACTTGCCCGGTTCAATCTCACTCTCTAACAAGTGTGCAGTAAAATTTTCTGGAATCTACATGACATGATGATATCATTGCTCAGACAGCTAATGAAAAGTGTGCTTATGTATCCTTATGTTTCTAGAACTTTTTAAGGCAGAAGTCTTAAAGTTTAAATGTGTTCACTTTCAGAGATTAACTCAGCTTATTCTCAGTAATTCTATTGTGCTCTTACTAGCTATATTTAGTTATAGTATTAATCTCTGTAACCTCATTATCATCTAATAAATTATTACTTTAAAATTTCAAAACTTCAGGGCCGGCCGAGTGGCGCAGTGGTTAAGATCTGGCTTGGGAAGCCAGCAGTGCCGGTTCGGGTCCCACATATGAGTGCCAGTGACACTGCCCTCAAAAAAAAAAAAAAAATTTCAAAACTTCCCTTATACCTATCTGACAGAAGAGAGCTAAGAATATTTTGTTGTCTTCGTTTGCAGAGGTATATTAACAACCAGTACCAACTGGCTAACAGGGAAAGGATATGCTCGCCCTGAGTGAAAATAATAATTATTCTAATCATTACAGTTCTGTTAAATATAATTTCTAGCACACAATAAAAAAATAAAAAGACATGTGCAAAAGAAGGAAACTTTGTTGAAAGACATCAATCTGTGCATATTCATAACACTTAGTGAACTCCACGCAGGATAGACACAAAGAAAATCAGATTAAGTCTAGCTTTATTAAACTGCTAAAGTCAAAAGAAAAAGTATTTCCCAATACCCGTGAATATTTCAAACAAAACATTTCAAGAGTTTTATGGAGAAAATTATTGAAAGACAATATATAAAGCCTAACTTAATAGAAAGACATACCATGTTCATGAATTAGAAGACTCAATATTTTAAAGATGTCAATTCTATACTAATTGTTTCCTAGATTCAGTGAAATTCCAGTCAAAATCCTGAAAGATTTGTTTCCAGAACTTGATCAAAATTGTGCACATCTAAACAAATATTTTGTTAGGAGCACAGACATAGATGACAAAACTATCAATAAAGCACAAATTTAAGTTAATGGCTACCCTAAGAATATAGGAATTGGGAGAAGTAATGCTGAAATTCTATTTTTTTATCTAGATAATAGGTATAGAGATAGGTTGTCTTGTTTTTATACTTTTATATATTTTTAAATATTTTTGCCTTTTCAGTATATAATAAAAATCAAGGGCCGGCAGAGTGGCGTGGTGGTTAAGCGCTGGCTTGGACCCTGGTTCAGGTCCCACACATGAGGGCCAGTGACACTGCTCTCAAAAAAAA
Source organism: Aselliscus stoliczkanus (assembly GCA_033961575.1). Taxonomy (NCBI): domain Eukaryota; kingdom Metazoa; phylum Chordata; class Mammalia; order Chiroptera; family Hipposideridae; genus Aselliscus; species Aselliscus stoliczkanus. Next base: position 24,019,298 of record CM066738.1, on the reverse strand, counting down.
CCCAAAAAAACAAAAATCAAGATTTTTTTAAAAAGAGATAAAAGCTATGAACATTAAGTGCTTTAAAAATTGTAACACCATGTAAATATTTTGTGGGGTGTCAGATTGTCATATGTCTTGTTAGGGAGACCATTTCATGGATGGAGAAGAGGCTTGATCACTGCACTGTACACCTGAAGCTGAGGTTGTATAATATTGTATACCAACTGTAATTGAATATATAGATAGTCACTGGATGTGGATTATACTGTGGAAGGGAGTCAGAGGAAGTGTAATAGATATATATGATATGGGGGGGAGGAGTGGGGTGGCCAAATGGGGCGGGGGGGGTTGTCACTTTGAGGGGTAAAAAGTATAACTATTGCACTGTGTTGTACACCTGAAGCTAATTAAAAATAAATTTAAAAAAAAAAGCAGATGATAATATGTATCTGTAGGGCTGTAACAAAGCAAAATAAGGGGATAAATGTAAGGTATTCAGCCCAGTGTTCTAAGTGAGTGGTTCCCGCACTAATAATTATCATTGATCTCTCTAAGCTTTCACTTTGATATTTGTATTACTGAATATCTGCATAATTAGAACACTTCAATAGATGACATATGGACAATATGAAAGTACAGTGTGATGGCTGGGCCGAGTGGCGCCTTGGTTAAGAGCTGGCTTGGGACGCCGGCTCTGAACAGCAGGGCCCTGGTATGGATCCCACATGAGGGACAGTGACACTGCCCTCTATAGCTAAGATGATGAACAATAGCTCCAACTGGACCTTGGCTGCTCCAGGATGGCATAGCTGTAGCCCCTGCTGCAGTGGGCTGCCGTGGGCTACAGTGAGTGGCCGGCAGCTAACATGAGCAGCTGGCAAACAGTTTGAGCTGCCAAGAGCCACTGTGAGCAGACATCGAGAGGCTAGTAGTGACTGATCTGCCTCACCCAAGAAGAGTGCAATGATGATACCAACATGGGCCAGTGAAGCAACGTCCTCCACAACTAGACTGAAGAACAAAAGGACAGCAACTTGTCTGTCCTCCTCCCCAGTTCCTGAACACTGTTCCGCTCCCTGAATTCCCCAATAAGATCTTTAAATAAAAAAAGAAATTCTGAAAAAAAATAAAAATTGTAACACCAGAAAAAATAAAATGGTAAATCGTCAAAAAGGCCTAGAAAAGAAAATATTTGAAACTGCCTGTCCTATACAGGATTTCTTTCCTCCAGAATACATAAAGAACTCTCAAAACTGAATAAAAAGAAAACAAACAACCCAGCAACAAAATGAGCAAAAGAGTTAAACAAAATGAGCAAAAGAGACACTTCACCCTAAAAAAAATACATATGTGGCAAATAAACACATGGAAATTTACAAATTAAAATCACAATAAAATATTATTATACTGATATTAGACTATCTAAAGTTAAAACAATTGACCATAATAATTATTGATGAGGAACAAGTGTTGGCAACTGGAACTCTTATATACCGCTGGTGGGAATGTAAAATAGTACAACCACTTTGGAAACAATTGGGCGAGTTTAATGTACCATATGTTCTAACCATAATTGCACTCCATAATATTCGCACAATGATGAAATCACTTATCTGCACATTTCTCAGAATGTATCCCCATCCTTAAGCGATGCCTGACTATGTTGTGAAGCTAAGGATATATATATATATATATATTTTTTTTTTTTTGCCATGCCTTAGATCTACTGAACCATAATCCCTGTAAAACATATATTCATTTGTTCATTTAGTCAAGTACAAATATTTATTGATCATCTACTATTTGCTAGGCACCATGTTTGTCTCCAGTTATAAAATGGTAAATAAAACAAACATGGGCTTTGCCATTGTGGAGTCTACAAATTGTGGAGGAAAAAAATTAAACAAGAAATAAATGGTGGTGGGCAGGCTGAGTGGCACGGTGGTTAAGAGCTGGCTTGGGACGCCAGCAGCCCCAGTTCAGATCCCACATATGAGGGCCAGTGACACTGCCCTCTTAAAAAAACAAAACAGGGCCGGCCGAGAGGCGTGGTGGTTAAGTTTGAAGAATATTCCAGATAGAACAGCATGTGCATAGGCCTTTGGGGAGGAGCATGGCTTGTTCCAGAGACTGAAAGAATGGCGTGTGGCTAAAGCCTGGTGTGCAAGGGTGGAAAGATACAAAATGAGCTTTGTGAGGCAGGCAGTATGGCAAACCCCACAGTACTTTGATTTAAACATTTAATACTTTATGTATGAAAACAGAAGACTGTTTTCCTTACCTCCAGTCACTTCTGTTTACTCATAGTTTCTGCTTCCTCAAATTACGCTTTATTCCACCCCATCTCCCACCACCCACCCCATTCTTCAATATTGACTTTTACTAAGGCAACTTTTCAGCTTCAACTCCAATTATACACTGCTTTATTCTCTGTATTTCCCAATTCAAATCCTTGTAACAGAGAATCTGATTGATCCAGTTCATCATTTTGTACCAACCCATCTTGTGTGTGGGTTGTTGACCAGCCTACAGGATTAGCTTGGTTTGGGGAGAGGCCCACCTCGTGTCTAATCAACTGGGTCTGGGGCATAAGGGGAAGGAAACTCCTAGTCTGCATATGACTGTCACTTCAGCCAAGGCTGTGAGCGGGGCTGGAAGAGTATAAATGGATGGGACCCACAGAGTGTCCCATGTATTCACATTTCTATGCATCCTTGAAATGAACCTCTATAGGAAGGAGTATGTCTACGCCTCTCCTCGTGAAATGCTCAGCCCCTATACTTTGAGGGAAATGAATATCAACAAACATAGGCCCTCTTAGTGGAATTCTGAGGAAGGGGACGGCCCCTCTTTCCAGCCTCTCCGAGGTCCCACTAATACGTTGGTGAGAGCGTGACATTCACTAGGTCCTATTGGAACCAATACTCCCTTTTTATAATATTTTGCAATGCCTCCTTTTTGCCATAAAATAAAATTCATAAATATTGCAACCTATCTATTCACATAATTTCAAGAAAACTCAAATGAAGAGCTAACTATCATATAAAGGAGAAAAAAAGAAACTTTTATAATTATAATAATATGGATTTTGACATGTTAATTACTCTTAAAGATCTAATGAAATAGTCAGATCTTGTACCTATAACAGTATGAGTCTAACAGCCACAAATGCAGGGTCCAATGGGTATGATTTGTGCACATCTTGGATACTACTAAAAGTGTTTGCTAGCTGTATCCTGACTTTCCAAAATGGTGAACAGCTTGGGCAAAGCCCTAACCAGAACAAAGTATAACCAGCCCTTCATTTACACAGTTTGATTCCAAGGAAATTCAATGTGCAACCAATATTTGGAAACAGCCTTAAAGTCTGTGCTCAGAGAATAATAAATGGGTGTTTCACCTACATACATGTTTAGCAGGATATCTGAATTTTGTTTGAGAGACGGGTCAACACTTCGTTTTCCAGGACAGTCACAGATGTGGCATGCCACCTAGCATCCCGAGTCCCCAGCCTACTAAATTCCAGTAGGGGCCTCATTAATTTTGACAATCAAAAAAAAAAAGAAAAGAAAAGCTACCAGCAAATTCCAAAAAAAAACCCCTAGAGGGCAGTGTCTCCCCTTTGAGGATCACTGGTCCAGGCATTAGAGGAGTCCTCCCTAGATTGTCTATTCTTTCTGAGATAAATGAAGCTACATCATAAGCACAGATAATTCACCCAAATTCGACTGCATGTGCTTAGAAAAAAAGCAATAAAGAGAGAAATACATTTTTTCAGAGTCTTTTTTTCCCACTTTCTTTCTCACTTTTTAAATCAATTTACTTTTGCCTTTCTGAAACTTCACATCAATGGAGTCATCGAGTATGTACACATTTGCATCTGGCTTCTTTTGCTTAACACAATGTTTTTTAAATTAATTCATGTTGCATGTATCATTAAATTGTTATTGTTGTTTATTGAGTAGGATTGTACCATGTGGATGTAACTCAATTTATCCATTTATTTGTTGGACATTCAAATTGTTTCCAGTTATGGGATATTATAAATAATGCTGCTGTAACCCCTAATAGAGAAGTCTGTGTATGGGTACATACACACTAGTTTGTAAGTTTATATAGTCAAAATTTCAGTCAAAAATTCATGTATAACTTGACTTCCCCCAAATTTAACTTCTAGTAAGCTACTATTGCTAGAACTCTACTGATAACATAAAGTCAATTAACACACATTTTGTACATTATATGTATTATATACTGTATTCTTACAATAAAATAAGCCGGAAAAAAGAAAATGTTATTAGGAAAATCATAAGGAAAATACATTTACACTATTTATTGAAAAAAATTCACATATAAGTGGGCCTGTGCAATTCAAACCACATTATTCAAGGGCCAACTATAGATATAGATATAGGTGATATAGATATATATATATCGATATAGATATACATATACATATAGATGATATAGATAGTTATAAATAGAGAGATAGAGAGATACAAATATCCATCCTGACAAATTACGTACCAAAAGCTAATGGGAATTATGAAAGAGTGGTGAATCTTTTGAAGCTTATCTATGTTTTATTTTCCCACAATGCATTCTAAACATATTACTCAAGTAATAAAAATTGGAAATTTTTAAAGAAATTTCAAGAGGCACTTTAGTGCTGAAAACCTGTGTTGGAAGAATACCTAAGCAAACACAATAGAAAAGTTCATGCTATATTGATAAGTAAAAAAAAAAAAAAAAAAACCCAGGACACACAAAAAATGCACAGATTGATTCCATTTTACTTGTGAGTCACATTTTACATATTTTTTATTTGTTGTTATTTATGTGTAGTGAAAATACTGATGACTTTTGCTTTCTTATTTGTGCGTTCGTGTTCTACTTTCCAATGAACATGTATTATTTTCACAATTAGAAAAAAAATGTTATTTTAAAAGCACAAATGAGGGTGAATCTGGGAGACAAAACCAAGTGCCAGAGGTCAGGGATGGTGTCCCAGTGCCACCACTGACTGAGTGTATGACCCAGGCAACTCACTTAACTAACAGTTTCAGTTGCCTTCTAGAAAAGGAGGGGATAATGATATCATATAACTGTGAGGATTGAGATAATATATGAGCATGTATAATATGTATATATGAGTATATATATATGTATATATGTATATATATATAGACATCTCTATATAGACATATTTTATATATAGCTATATACACATGTATATGCATTTTTCACATGCATCAAGATTCTTCTATTGCAGTAGAGATTAGAAGAGTTTCTCATTTTGCTGATGAGGTGAATCCCTTTGGGCTTACAAGGAAAGAAAAGAAAAAGGGGGTTACAACAACGATGACTGCAAGAGGTTCAGGGTAGGATTTGGTGATTCCTCATCCCCTTCCCCACCTTGGCAGAGTGTTGAGTGGAATTGCTTATTGTCCCATGGCTATATATTTATGTCTGAGATCCAGGCAACAATCACATATGGCTCAAATTACCATTGAAAATCGCTCAGGAAGGTGCCTTTGTGGCAGACAGACATACAATACATAACAAGCTTTTCTCCATCAATGGAAGACATCAAACCAAAGGAATTGATTGATTATGTTGAGAGGCTACTTTTATGAAAAATAAATATCTCTCCACAGTGGAATCACACAGTCCAGTGTGATGTCTTCATTGCCAGGTGTTTTCACTGCACTGGAACCGAGACAATTTCCACCTTCACTCACTCAGGGACTGGCTCAAGGAGGGATTCCTTTGGCTTGTTTAGACTGCTGGTGTTCATATTTGTAATATCTATCTATTTAGCTGTCGCTAACAAAGTACTCATTTCCAGAATGTATAAATCGGTAAGAAATTGGTTTCTTACCTACAAATTGGTAAGAAAAAGACAATCCAACAATAGAGTAGGCAAATATTTAAACAGACATTTTACAAAAGAGGATACATGAATAGCCAATAAACCCATGGAAAAAAATGTTAAAAGTCCATAGTCTTCAGATAAATACAAATTAAAAGTACAATGGGATACCATTATATACCCACCAAAATGATTAAAATTTAAAAAGACTGACCTTGGTGAGGATATGGAGCAGCTGGAATGCTAATACATTGCTGATGGGAATGGAACATGACAGCCACTTTGGAAAAACAGTTGCAGAGTTACTTATGAAATTAAATAGAAATATGTATATGCTATGTAAAGCAGTTGGCACTTACTAAAGGCTAACTGATATTATTATTATTAGCTTAGCCATTCAACGACTCTTGGGGGAATGCCTGTGCTCTGAAATAGTACTTCTGAGCATCTCTGCGGAGCAAAAATCCCTTCTTTAGTATCCTGCACCCATGTGGTTCACCCTGCACACCTCCTGTCCTCCCAAAGCTTCCCCTGCCCTACCAATGTGTGACTAGTGTTCTACCTCAGAAAAAGCTTTGACCTAAGATCCAAAGGTAGAAGTCCAAGTCCCAGCTCTGTGCCTGAGGAGCTACGTGGCCTTAGTCAAAAGGACAAGTCACTTTTCCTCTCTGGGCTTGGGAGCCTTATCTGTAAAGTATCTCAAAAAACCTTCCATCCTAGAATTGCTTTGTCTCCTTGGCTTGTTAGGTATGTCCTTATGACTTAGGAGGCTGGATATAGGCTTAAATGAGGGTCTCTTAGTATTCTGGGTAGGAAACAGCCCTGTACATGTGAAGTTTATGCTTCAGAAAACTATCCAGTCTGTTTTGTCTTGGTTCTGCCCTCAGAAGGCCAATGGCTGCCTCTGACATGATGCACTGGGAATAACGCAGCATCACTTCCGTAGGCTTCTGCCAAAAATGCATACGCTGAATCCAATCATGAGGAAACATCAGACAAACTCAAAATGAGGGACATTCCACAAAATCACTGGCCTGGACTCCTCAAAGACGTCAATGTCATGAAAGACTGAAGAACTATTTCAGAATAAAAGAGATAAAAGAAAATGTGGCAACTGAATGTAATGCTTGACCCAGGAATTTCTTTTGCTATTAAGGACTTCTTTGGAATAGCTGGTTAAATCTGAATAAGGTCTAAAGATTAGATGATGGAATTTTGTCAATGTTAATGTCCTGATTTTTATAACTGTACTGTGGTTACATAAGAAAATGTCTTGGGGAGGCCAGTTAGCTCAGTGGCTTAGAGTGCAGTGCTCACAACACCAAGGTTGCCAGTTCGATCCCCACATGGGCCGCTGAGCTGCGCCCTCCACAACTAGAATGAAAACAACTACTCGACTTGGAGCTGATGGGTCCTGGAAAAACACACTGTTTCCCAATAAAAAATAAAATAAAAAGAGGGCTGGTCGAGTGGCTCATGGCTTAAGAGTTGGCTTGGGAGTGTGAGCTCTGAGCAGCAGGGCCGCTGGTTCAGATCCCACATGGGCCAGTGATGCTGGGCTCTCTATAGCTAAGATGGTGAACAACAGCTCAACCTGGAGCTGGGCTGCCATGAGCAGGCATCCAATGGTGGGCAACGGATTTGCCTCAGCCAGGAAGAGCACAATGATCACAATACTAACATGGGCCAGTGAAGCAACATCCTCCACAACTAGACTGACAAACAAAAGGACAGCAACTTGTCTGTTCCCCTTCCCCGATTCCTCAATGCTGTTCCCTCCCCCAATTCCTCAATAAAATCTTTAAAAAAAAGAGAAAAGAAAAGAAAATGTCTTTTGTTTTCAGGAAAAACTCACTGAAGTATTTAGGTATAAATGGGATCATGTCAGATATAAATGATATAGATATAGATAGATATAGATATAGATATAGATATAGATATAGATATAGATATAGATATAGATATAGATATAGATATAGATATAGATATAGATATAGATATACACACACATATATGTGTATATATATGTATATGTATATGTATATATATGTAATTATACTATGTATGTTAGAGAGAAAGAAAGAGATGATAAAGTGAGTGCGAGTGGTAAAATGTCAACATTTGAAAAAACTGAGTGAAGGATCTATGGGAATTCTTTGTACTATTCTTACTGATTTTCTGGAAGTCTAAATTTACGTGGAGAAGGCCAGTGATCGTGATAGTGATTGCAGCATTTCATTTACTGTGCACTTACAAAGTGCCAGATGATCTCATCTGACCCCACAACTACCCCATTAAAAGTTGTCATTATGCCCATTTTGCAAAGAAGGATCCTGACATCAGACACAGGAAGTGAGTTGCCCTGACCACACGGCCTGTGGCCTGTACGTGGCAGAGCTGGAGTCTGTCTGACTCCTCACTCCCAGGAACCTTCACCATCTTCACTTCAACGAGATCACAAATTCCCTCGCCCTACGTCTGTGGCTGTGCAAAGAAAACGTAGCTTCTTCACTCTACATGAAACAACTGAGAGGGGAGGGATCAGAGTGCAGAGCTAAATTTAGTTCAACCCAGTTTAAAACTTGGTCTCATTCAACAATTTAAATATTCTCTTGAGATTTCTTGAGTTCGGAGAGACTAGGTCTCCGGCATAATTGCTCAGTTTTTCAGATTACTCCTGTTGGCCTCCTACTCCTCCCACTGTGAAGACTGGGGTAGAGATGGTCAGGTGCAGCTGGCATCTGCTGGGATCTGGGTGGCTATCACTGAGAACATCCACTGGCTTCCAGCCACACGACTTGTTGGTAAACTGGTCTGGCTTCCCACAGACTTATTGAGACCTACTGGAGATACCAAGCTAGCCTCACTTCACGTCAGCCTTCTGTGTTTCTGTGGCCATCTCTGGGGTTCTTATCTTGTTCTGTTTCTGGGCTCCAGAAGCCATGACCACCTTGCCTGCCACGCCCCTCCCCCTGCTTTCCCACTCCCCCACCCCAGGCTGGGTCTTAAAACAGACCCACTGGTTCTCAGATGTCTATACACCTCCAGGATCTAAGGGAGGCTCAAAAACAGGACTGATATGAAGGCGACACACTTTGTTATTAAAATAATACAACGCTTCCCTCCTGACTGATCAAGAGCTTTGGTGCAAGCCCCTTGGGTCTCCTCTCCTCCACTCCAGCGGCCTCTGGCATATCCCCAGGTTCTTCTCACACTAGAAGCTGAAGGATTAACACATGGTCCCACCACTGGTCTCCAAGATTCTGCTCCAACCCCAGGCTCAGCATCCCTTCTGGTGTTAAGGTGTTCGAATTTCACCACTCCTTTCTCAGCCTGGCCATCCAGGGTCCTTTCTCTTATTCTAGGGCTTCCCTGAACTTCTCCAAAAAGTCTCAAAGGACAGACGACAAGAGCCCCTCTGCCCCCAAGCATTCCCCAATTTATCCCACATGCCTGCCCCATTCTGGGCTCAACACTAAGGATCCCACCACTCCCTTCCTCCAAGCTCAAGTCTGCAGTAGAGGCTAGAGATCTAAATACTTTCTTTCCCAACCTCCCTTGCATCAGGAGTAGCCGTGTGACACAGTCTGGTCCATGAGAAGTAGACAGAAGTCTGCGGAGTGGGGTTCCAGGGAAAGTTTTTGCTTTCTTTATAAAAGTGAAAAACTAGCCCATGCCAACCCTCCCCCACCCCGTTCCTGCTTTAAACAATGACATGAGGCCTGAAGTTTTGGTAGCCGTATATGACCCCAGAAGGTCCCAGAGATGCTTGCCCTAACACGGTTGCTGCCAACCTTCAGGTTTCTTTTTATGTGAGAAAAATAAGTTCCTGAAAACTGAGTTTCCTATTTTTTCAGCCAAATGCACTCCTGATACGCATGTCTGTCTACCTGCCTCACCAACTCTCCTCACAGTTTCTCTCTGTCCTGCGGTCCCCACAGTTCCTTAGGCCTGGAAGAGACAGAGTTTTCCTCTATTACCCCTCCCGGCTTATATGAAAACTTTGCTTTCATAAAATCCTTATTTTCTACCTGGGCAGGCTCTTAAAAAGCTAAAATAGGAGAGAAAAGAACACAGAAAAATTCTTCCACTCTCAACAGCATCTGCCTTTCAAGCCCAATGCACCATCTCGTTCTGAATGCCAGAAGTATGTTTTTAACACTACCATTATGAATTCTTATTATAATTCACTCATTATTAATATTAACTCTTTATTATTAATGGTAACTCTTTTTTTTAATTAGTTTCAGGTGTACAATACAGTGCAATAGTTATACATTTTACCCCTCAAAGTGACAACCCCCCACCCCCAATACACCACCCCACTCCCCCCCAACTAACTACAACTTAGACCACAGATCTCAGTCCAGGTTAGCCCATGGGTCACAAATTAGACCACTGGTTACAAGCTACAGACTAATTTCTTGTCCAGGTTAACGCACATCCAGGGTACATTCTAAGCCCTTTTTGTAATAACACTCTATGATTATATATATCATATATATCTATTACTCTTCCTCTGACTCTCTTCCACAGTATAATCCACATCCCATGACTATCTATATATATTCAATTACAGTAGGTATACCACCTCCGCTTTAGTAATACAGTGCAGTGATCAAACCTCTACTCCATATTAATGGTAACTCTTATTGTTAACTCCATCTTTCTTTTTGCATTCTTTCAATAAAGTTCTAATCTGATATTATAATTATCCCTATTTTATGGATGAGGAGACTGAGGAGCCTGATAGAAGCTGAGTAATTTTTCCAGAGTTGGACAGAGCAAAGGTGATATAGGCAGGACCAGAACCATTTACAATGGTCATTAATGCCATTAATACAACAGTCATTAGTGTCCTCAGACACTTCACTCCCTCCATCAACTGTCCCTCCATCTCTCCCACACCCTGGACCTTCCTTTCTCTGACCCCGGGAGGAGGTGGGGTAGAGGGGCAGTGAGTAAGCAGCAAGAGGAGACAACTGGCAGCATGTATTTTATTGGAGAGCCAGGGTGCCAGGCCCAGAACCAGCTACACATATTATGGCTTAGCATGCACTGGAGGCTTGAGTCCATAGGGGATACAGCACAGGGAGGCATCTGGGCACAGGTGCATATAGGTTTCTTGCCTTGTGCAGTAAGTCCGGCAGGCCCCTTGGCCCTTCCAGCACCGTCTGAATTCACTTCTCCCTATGCAGAGGAAGACCACAGGTCACAGAACAGCCCAGGGGTCACAGGTTAGGCCACTATTCACAAGTGTGACCACAGATCAAGGGTTAGGCCACAGGTTAGATCACAAGTCACCAGTTAGCTCTCTGGTCACTTGTTAGATGACTGGTCACAGAGCAGCCCACAGGTCATAAGTTCGGCCACAGGACATGAGGTCTGACCACAGGTCAAGGGTTAGAGGAGAGGTAACAGGCTAGACCATAAGAGACAACTAACTACAACTTAGACCACAGATCTCAGTCCAGGTTAGCCCATGGGTCACAAATTAGACCACTGGTTACAAGCTACAGACTAATTTCTTGTCCAGGTTAACGCACATCCAGGGTACATTCTAAGCCCTTTTTGTAATAACACTCTATGATTATAATCTGTCATATTTTAATCCTTGATATACAGATAAGAAGACTGAGGCACAGAAAGATTAACAACTTTGTCTAAGGTCACACCGCCCTTAAGGAGCAGAGTGAGGATTCAAACCCAGGCAACCTGGCTCCAGAGTCCATAGTCGTAACTATTATACTAACTGCCTCCCACACATTTATGGACCTGTTTATGTTAAAATTTAGTGAAGGAATTTCCAACCAGGGGTCATGGAAAAGGCAAGGCTTTGGAGGAATAGGTCCTATACCCGCTCCAAGGGTCTTTGGTCACAGCATGGAAGGGGGCACCTCCTTTCTTTTATTCATTCAACACATGAAGGGGCCGGCCCAGTGGCTCAGTTGGTTAAGAGCTCGCTCAAGAGTGCGAGCTGAGCTCTGAGCAACTGAGGTTCGATGCCAGCCCGAGCTGAGTTGCCAACAGGTGGCAGGATGGCTCAGCTAAAAAAAAAAAAAAATACAAACATTCTCCATTCAACACGTGAAACACTGGGGGAACCACTATGAACAAAATGGCCACGGTCCACGCCCTCTAGGGAAGGCAGTTCAAACCCAAGCAAATAAATACAATAAGTCGGCCAGTGGTAAGTGCCCTGAAGGAAATGATCAGGGTGCTGCGATGGCTCATTGGGGCAGGTGTGGGAAAGTGAGGATAGAGGAGGACCACTTAGACAGGCCTGTCGGTTATAGCAATATTTCTAGACATACGACCCAGCAGCTTGGAACAACTGGGGCTGAATGGGAGGTCGGGGGGAGAGGCACCTCTCTCTGGATTAAAAGAGATTCCACAGAATCCTCCCATGATACCGTGGGCTTAACCATGGGCATTATTCAAGCCCATCCTATTATCCTGGCAAGGGAAAGAATCTTAGAATGATGCAGAGTTGACTTCAAAAATCTCTCAGGCAGAGAGACTCCACAGGCGGAAGAGGATGTGTAGTGTAATGGTTAACCACGTTAACCACGTGATGTGCACCCAGCTCAGACCACCTAGGTTCAAATCTCAGCTCTGCCATTTCCCAGCCGATTGACCCAGGCCTCAGATTCCTCATCTGTATAGTTCTCTTTCAGAGGGCAGTTATAGGGGATTTAATCATTTTAGCATAGTAGCTTGCATGTAGTAAATACTCAATAAATGGAAAGTGTGATTATCAGGATGACAGCTCAGAGAGTTGGAGCAACCAGGGCTCATTCTAGACCAACTCTCTCACTTTACAGATAAAGAAAGGAAGAGACTTGCCCAGCTCCTCTTAACCAGTAAGTGGTGGGTCTGGAACCAGAACCCAAGACCCGACTCCCGGGTGAGGGCAGTTCCTATAACTCTTAACACATCATCCCATTTCAACCTTCCAACAACCCTGAGATACAGAAGTTATTTTCTCCTACATGACCTGCTTTCCCTTCCTCATATCTTTGATTTCATCTTTTTCCACTTTTCTCCTTGTGCTGCCCCACTCCAGCCACACTGGCCTCCTCACTGCTCCTGAAACAAGTCTGTCTGTCTATCTATCTATCTATCTATCTATCTATCTATCTATCTATCTATCTATCTATCTATCCACCTACCTACCTACCTACCTACCTATCTATCTATCTATCTCTATCTAGCCATCTATCACCTCCTGCCTCTTTCATCCTCACTGTTCCCTCTGCCTGGAACGATTGTCCTTATACATTAAGTCCTCACTTCATGTCATCGATAGGTTCTGTGACTTTAGGTAAAACAATGTATTACAAAACCAATTTTACTATACAAACAAGAGTTAAGTTCCTACAGCATCTCATCAACCTTATCACAAAATGACGTTTATTATTCTCACTGTATTCTCACTGTATTCAGAGTTCTGCTCAAACCTACCTTATATAAAATGACAAGATATCTGAGATTTACTTCAAAATAGTTCCCTGGGGAGGAAAGGCATGTAAATAACAAAAGAGGATTGGTTCAAGTTGATAATTGTTGAGGTTGGGTGATGGATACATGGGGGTTTTCTATACTATTTTTTTTTTTTAGGTTTGAAATTTTCTTAAATAAAAAGCTTTCTTTTTGGGCCGGCCAAGTGGCGCAGTGGTTAAACGCTGGCTTGTGAAGCTAGCGGCCCCGGTTCGGGTCCCACATATGAGGGCCAGTGACACTGCCCTCAAAATAAATAAATAAATACGTAAATAAATAAATAAAAAATAAAAAGAAAGGTTTTTGTTTGTTTGTTTGTTTTGGAGGGCAGTGTCACTGACTCTCACATGTGGGACCCGAACTGGGGCCGCTAGCTTCACAAGCCAGCATTTAACCACTGCGCCACTTGCCCGGCCCAAAAGCTTTCTTTTTAAAACTCACGTCATTACATTAGTATCTATTTTTGTGTAAGTTTACATTTTTCCATAATATAAAAGTTTTTTTTAATTTGCCTTGTTCGTTATATTATTCTCTCTACTTTCATATACATTTGAAATTTTCCACAACAAAAACTTAAAAAAAAAAAAACAACTTACAGGCCTTTGAGCTTTCCCACCACCTCCACATGCACACACCATGCTAACACATTGCCCTGCTTTTATTTTCTTAGCACTTATCACTACCTGACATATTATGTGTTTATTTACTTATTTCCCATCTCCACTAACTAAAATATCAACTCCATGAAAGGAAGGACCTTGTTTTCTTTCACTGTTAGATCCCCAGCAATTGTAATAGTACCTGGCACACAGTCAATACTCTTCAAATGAATATTTGTTGAGTGAATTCCATTTTAAAGATTAGGAAACTGAGGTGTGGGCTGATTTGGCAGCTCACTCTAAGCTGCCCAGCAAACCAGTCATGGAGCCAGAATTTAAACACTAGTCTAGGCCTCCTCTGTCTCCCAGGACCTGAGAACCTATTCCTCATTTCTACACACACAAACACAGGTGATGTTACCTGGAGGCACATGACCCAGGACCAGGAGAGCCACAATGAACAGAAGCAGCTGTGTCATGGCCATGGGGTTCCTGGGAGGTGACTGGAGAGAACACAAGAAGAGAGGAAAGAGACAAGCACACCAAGCACTGCTGCCTGCAGCCCAGACTTTATTGTGCTGCAAATCAAGGTAGACACGTGGGCAGCAGGAGACCTAAGTGGGAGTCTGAGGCCTTGTGGTCCCAAGGACATGGCTGGATCTCAGCCAGCTGTGTGGGGAACTGGTCCACCACGCCCTCCGGACGTTGCTGAGCTCTGAAGCTGGGGGCAGAATTTCCTGAAGCAATGCCTGGGCTCAGAAACTAGACATCTTCCCACCTAAGAGGGTAGGGAAAAACTTGGCTTCAGAGAGACCTGCTTCAACACCAGCATATCCCTTTAATCACTGTGATAGCTTGGACAAGTCACCTAGCCTCTCTGAGCCCCGGGCTTTCATCTAGGAAATGATGACAAGCCCCCTTTGCAAAGCCAGATACATGGAGGATTATCTTCCTGATCCAAGGAAAAGGAAGCCTAAGCCTAAGCAGAAAGTGGGAAGAGTGACAGTACCCACCAAATAGAGAGTAATGGCTACCTAGCTCCTTTTGAGGATTAAACGAAATAATACAGTGGTTCTCAACGTGTGGTGCCCAGACCAGGAAGCAGCAGCAATAAATAGCTGCATTTGTTAAAAATAAAAATGCTGAAGCTCTACCCAAGCCTACTGAATCAACAGGTCAGCAGTGGGTCCCAGATAGCTGTGGTTTAACAAGTCCTCCAACTGATTCGAATGCTCCACCAAAGTTTGAGAATTGCTATGATCATACGTATACAGAGCTTAGAGTGTCTGGTCCACAGGCATTTGAGTTGTATCTTCACAGATGAGTGGGGGAAAGGGTATTCCAGACAGAAGGGACAGAATGTGCCTGGAAGTGTGGGACATGGCCAGAGCAAGGGGTTTGTTGGGAGGAGATTGGAAATGACCCTGCATAAGATAGGAGCCAGAGCACAAGTCAGTGGATCTTGACTGCCAAGTTTGGGCTTTTGTATTATAGACAACTGTTAAGTTTTATAACAAGGGTGTAACTTGTTCAGATTTCAGGGGGGGGGGGTTGTTTGTTTTTTTAAGATTTTTATTGGGGAATAAATTGGGGAAGGGAAACATCGTGTTTTTCCAGTACCCATCAGCTCCAAGTCAAGTTGTAGTCCTTCGATCTTAGTTGTGGAGGGCGCAAGCTCAGCTCCAAGTCCAGCCACCACTTTCAATCTAGTTGTGGTGGGGGCAGGGGGCACAGCCCATCAACCCTTGAGGTAGTCAAACTGGCAACTTTGTTAAGAGCACACACTCTCACCAGCTGAGCCATCTGGCTGCCCGTTGGCAGCTCAGCGGCAGCTCAGCTCAGGAGCAGCTCACTAGCCCATGTGGGAATTGAACTGGGGACCCTGTTGCTCAGAGCTCGTGCTTCTAACCAACTGCGCCACCTGGCAGGCCCCCCAGATTTCAGTTTTAAATAAAGAAATTGAAACTCAAAGAAGGGATGTGACTTGCTCAAAGTCATATAACAACTGAGTTGTAGGGATGGGACTTAAACTAAGTTGCCTCACTGCTAGGCAATGTATGACACTGCACCACTTACAGCCCATCTTGTAGGTGGGACAGGGAGGCTTAGAGGGCTAAGACACAGAAGGAAGCCAGGCGTGACGGGTTTCAGCTAGTCTACCAGGCTGTTGTGGGAGTTGCTCTGAGCTGGACACCTGGACCCTCTCAGCCATGACAATGAGCCCCACCCACAGGTACAACCTGGTCTCCATGGGCCGTACATACACACCTCCTTCAGACCTAAATGGAAGCACTGTCCTTAAGAGCCTTCATTCTGGCCCCAGAGCTGGCCAAACTCATCAGTTCCCTACTGTCAACTTCTCTTCGATACCAAGCTCAGTGTCTCTTTCTTCCTACTACATACCTGGAAAGACTAAAACAGAAAAAGAAAAAGAAAAAAAAAAGACATGGACTGTGATAGAAAGGGACAGTAGGCTGAGAGACGCTGACCTGAAAACCAGGCACAGGTAAGCCTCAGTTTGCTCGTCCTTTTAGTGTTGTATCAGGATTAAATGAGCTACTAATCCAGGCAAAGTGCTCAGACCACACTAGGCACAGTACAAGTGCTCACTAAATATTTACCAAAGAGTGAAGAGCCATTCTCCCAGGCACAGGACAGCCCTAGCTGCATAATGGGTGCTTAACCTGGAATTTGGTGAATGAATGAATAATGCCAAAATAAGAATATTCAGCACTCTTCAGTGCAGACTTCCTGGGCTCTAGCCTCCCAAGACACCTCCCAAAATTAATTCTTCCATTCAAAGCAGAGTTTCTCAAAGTGGTGCCCACAAACTCTGCATTAAGATCACTTGAGCACTTGTTCTGCATTAAGATCACTTGAGCACTTGTTTAAAACGCAGATCCCCGAGGGCCGCCCGAGTGGCACGGAGGTTAAGCGCTGGCCTGGGAAGCCAGCGGCCCCGGTTCGGTCCCACCTATGAGGGCCAGTAACACTGCCCTCAAACAAACAAACAAACAAAAGAATAAAACGCAGATCCCCGAACCCCCTCTCCCAGGACTGCTGAATCGGCCTGCAGGACTGCTGAATCGGCCTGCAGGAGGGTGGGACCTGGGAGTCTGAACATTCAACAAGTGTGAGGACTAAAGTTGGTGCGCCCCATTGCTGGAGTGGATAGATGCGGATGCAAAGGGGATCCAGCCCCAGCAATTCCGAACCTCAGTCTTTCCTCTCACTGATCCCCACGCTGGACGAAAGACAAGAGGCGGCGGGTCAGCTGAGCCCTGCAGTCAAGCCATTCCGCGGCCAAGTCCTCGGGGCGGGGACCCCGGGGCTGCCTTGCTGGGGCGGGACGGGGGCTGGACGGGGCGGGGTCGCGGCTCCTCCCCCGCCAGGGCGGCGGGGCGGGACCGGCCGGAGGGGCTGCGAGCCGAGGCGGTGGTACAGCCTGGAGCACCCCGCAGCTGCGGGCCGGGCACCCTGGACCCCTCCCCACGCCAAGGTAAAGGCCCGCGCAGGCCGCTGCCAACTTAGTCAAGTTGGAGCGGAGTTCTCCAGGCGCCTGCATAGGGGGGTTCTGCGACGCAGACAGGGGTGAGGGGCGCCTTGAACCCGCATCCCAGGGGTAAGTGTCCTCCCACCTGGGGCCCAGAGGGTTGAGTAGCCCTGAATAAGGAACCCACCCAGATCAGGGGGACTCACACCCAGGACCCGGACTGAGTAAATTCCCACTCAGACTCCGGTGATGGCTTATGCGCTCCCGGGCCCTGTGGGTCCCCTTCCCTCCTCCTCCGCCCCCTCCCCACCTTGTCCTGTCACCATCCGGGGCCCGGATGCTTCGAAGCCCCCGCCCCCCAAGAGCCGCTGGAGGCAGTCGCAGCCAGCCGCTCCTGAATTTTTCACGTAGGGGGCGGGCCGGACACGCCGTTCCCATGGCACCAAGGCACTCGGGTTACCGCCAGAGGGAACCCCGAGACCACCCCCGCCCTTGCCCTTTGGAATATCAACCCACCCAGTCCTGCATCTTCCTCATCCCTCTCGAAATGGGGCAACGGAAGTGAACCCCCCAGGGGGGCCTCAACTTTCCTCAGTACCCCTGAACCCCCCCCCATCCGTGGGGAAGGGGAGGACGGGGCAATTCAGGTGCCTTTCAGAATGTGGGTCTCGAGTTCTGAATGGAAAGGGCAGGTCTGTGTACACAAGTGTGCGTGCTTGTGTGGACATCCCACCTCCCTGCTGCCTCTCTGCCTGTCCGTGTGTCATGGGGGAGAGGGTCATCCTCAAGGCCCGGAAACAGCCTCTGGGTGTGCATGCCTATGTGTGTTCACAGCTTGCGTACTCACCACTCCTAGCCTGACCCAGGCATCCCCTGGGCCTGAAGCCAGAAAGCCCCTACCCCCAAGGAGCTGAGGCGCCTCCTTTTTCTCCTATTTGAACAAGAGGGGTCTCTGGAGGAAGCCATATCAGCAGCTTATCAGGAGCCTACAGAAGAAGGGGCTCAAAGCACCTGGCTCACTGCCCATTCGCCCTTCTTGCTCACAGAAAGAAGGAAGGAAGGAAGGAGCCAAGTGTCCCCCACAAGGATGACACTAAACACCCAGCAAGAAGCAAAGACCTCCTTGCGACGGCGAGCCAGCACTCCACTGCCCTTGTCCCCCCGGGGCCACCAACCCAGCCTGCGCACAGTACCTTCCACTTCCATACAAGCCCAGCATCCCCGGCTGGGCCAGTCAGCCTCCCTCAACCCTCCCACCCGGCAACCTTCACCTGCCCCCAACAGTTGGTCCTCTGAATCCAGCGACTCTGAAGGCTCCTGGGAGGCCCTCTACCGCGTGGTACTGCTTGGAGATCCTGGTGTAGGGAAGACCAGCCTGGCCAGCCTCTTTGCAGGGAAGCAAGAGCGGGACCTCCATGAACAGCTGGGAGGTAGGGACCCTGTGGGCTGCTGGGCTAGGATGTGGCCAAAGGAGTGAAAGCCCTGTCATCAGAGGCACAAGGCTACCAAGTGCAATTGTACAATTCTTACACTGCTCAACTCTAAGGGGTATCATTCACATAGACTATGAAGTGAATATGCCCCCCTAGAGTTGTGCAGCCCTGCACGATGGTCTACTGGAGAGAGATTCCTTGAATAATGAGAAT
Organism: Aselliscus stoliczkanus; assembly: GCA_033961575.1. NCBI lineage: Eukaryota > Metazoa > Chordata > Mammalia > Chiroptera > Hipposideridae > Aselliscus > Aselliscus stoliczkanus. The sequence goes on along the minus strand of CM066738.1, from coordinate 24,000,206 downwards.
TTTGCCAATTTCACATGGATGAATTTAGGATTCTGTCTCAAGTATAAAGAAATGGTGGGCTTCCATCCAGCTCTGAAACCCCCAGCCCCACCTTTGCCCCTGACTCTTGGGTCATCCCAGCTCCATAGACAACCATCCATGGCTACAAGACCTACAGCAAAGCTAAGATCCTGCCCAAGATGGGGACTCCCAGACTCCAAGTTTTGGGCCCTGGTTTCCTTTATTCCCAAGAGATGAGTGAACAGAAAGGGTCAGGGACCCCAGGAAGATGCGGGACTAGGACAGACAGAGGAAATGAAGGTGGGCCCCTGCAGGGCTGGCTGAGAGGACACAGGGTGAGTGGGGAGGAGCGTTAGTTAAAAGCAAAGGGAAGGGGGCCGGCCAAGTGGCGCGGTGGTTAAGCACTGGCTTGGGAAGCCAGCGGCCCCGGTTCGGGTCCCACATATGAGGGCCAGTGACACTGCCCTGAAAAAAAAAAAAAAGCAAAGGGAAGGTGGGAACACTCTGGCTAGGCCCTTTCTCCAGGCTTGACCCCTCTAAGAGTGAGAACCCATATGAGAGGTGTACAGATGTCTAGGGGTTGACAGATGGGGAGGCTGAGGCCCAGAGGGGGTAATGTGATCTGCCTGAAGTATGTAAGCCAGGGACAGCAGGACTGGGAGAATTCCCAGTCCAATTTAACCCCTCCACACCACATTCATTCAATCAATCAAATCAACAAAAGCTTTCTCAGCACCTACTATGTGCCAGGTACTATGCTGGCAGCTGGGGAGTTATGGGCTCCTCATGGAGCTTCTTGACCTGTCAGGAAAGATGGACATCAAAAAACTGTGGTGAGGCCGGCCGCGTGGCGCGGTGGTTAAGCACTGGTTTGGGAAGCCAGCGGCCCCGGTTCGGGTCCCACATATGAGGGCCAGTGACACTGCCCTCAAAAAAAAAAAAAAAAAAAAAGTGTGATGAGCACTTCAAGGAGAGATGGAGGGGGTGGTGTGACCATAAGGGGGTCCAGGGAGGTCCACACCTCCAGGCCTACCCCTTCTCCCTGACATCCAGCTCTTCCCTCGGTTGCAGAAGATGTGTATGAGAGGACCCTCACAGTGGATGGAGAGGACACAACGCTGGTCGTGATGGACACCTGGGAGGCTGAAAAACTGGTATGGCACAACAGGATTGGGGAGGAGGGAGGAGCTATGAGCCTAGTACCAGATTCCTGTTGTCCCCTCTAGGACATCACAGAGCAGGGACAGGGCAGGGACCATCCTCAGCAACTCCCAAAACCCATGGTTCCTAAGCAACCTTTCCAACCAATGACAGAAGAACCTCATGACCCTTACCTCCTTTACTCACTCCACTGGTCCCCTCTTCACAGCCAGGGGAATGTGCTTCTCCCCCTGGAAGTCTTCCCCCCTTTTAGCACCTTCATCCCACTCCACCCACCCACATTGTGCAGAGGAAGGAACCTTGAATTTGGCATCACAATGCCTGAGGTCGAACTCCCCTTTTCTTTTTCTTACCAATTGTGTGGCTTTGTGCAATTGACTCACCCACTCTGAGCTTCAGTTTTCTCACCGGATAAATGGGTCAATCAGTCCTACCTTACTTACCAGCTGGGTTTTTGGTTTGTTTGTTTAAGTTCTTATGCAGTTTCACAGAGGTGAGCACAGTTTGGAACATGAAAAAATGCTGAACATGGTTGAGCATTTTTAAATAATGATAATTCTTATTAATCATAACTTGGTAGCTAGTAAGAAAAACGGAAACCAAAGGGTGCCCTTCCCCAGTCCCTTCCAGAGCAGGAAGAGAGAAGCAGGCAGGGACATGTCCTATTATGTTTTTCTTATCGTGGATGAGTTTTCTTTTTTTTTTTGCTACATGGGTAATACATGTTCACTAGATGCATGTTCATAGAACTTTGAAGAAACACAACCAAGCAAAGGGAAGGATCTAAAAATCATCTGAGATCCCATCTTGCTAAGGAGTAGGCCCCTCCCCTAACACACAAGGAGGCCCTGCCCAGAGGGTGGGACTTAGGGAGACAGTGTTGGGTGATTGACAAGAATGGCTGACAGCTCCAGTGACAGGCCCGAAGAATAGGGATAAAGGATAGGCCAATTCCTTCTAACAGGCATAAAAGAAAACCCAGGTCCAAATGAATATATTAATGATGATGATGCTTCTCCTAACAGCAGCTTTCATTTATGGAGCACCCTCTTCCTAAATGTCAGCCCCTGTGCTAAGCACTGGACATACATTATGACATTCAGTCAAGACAAAAGCTATACAGTTATATAATGAGTGTTCTTCTGATTCCCATTCTACTATGAGGAAATCAAAGCTCAGAGAGGTTCAGTAATGTGTCCAAAGTTCTCAAAAAGCAAATAGATTCACACCCAGATCTATAAGATGCCAAAGCCTGTACTAGGACTGCCCCTTCATTCCCCCGGGGGCATCACCTTCTAACCTCCAGCTGAGGTTCCACTCCTTCACTCATTTGTTCATTAAGAAACTCTTGCTGGGTATATACCATGGGCCAGGACACTGGAGACCCAGCAGTGAATAAGGCAGCCATGTCCCCTGGCCCCTTGGAGCTCACAGGCTGGTGAGGGAGGGGCTACTTTGGGGATGCAGTGGAGAATCCTATGGGGCAGAGTCGAGTGAATGAAAAAGAGTGATCAGCCTGGGAGTCCCATTCGGGAGATGGAGGAGGAAGGGTACTGGATTAGAAGGCAAGAACTGGAATTCTGTACCTAGGTGGCTGTGTGGTCTTGGGAAATTTTTCTCTTCTGGCCCTTGTTTTTCCTACAAGTAAAATGAGGAAACTGAAAAAGTGGGGGGGCAGTTAGCTCAGTTGGTTAGAGTGCAGTGGTCGTAACACCAAGGTTGCCAATTCAATTCCCTCATGGGCCACTGAGATGTGCCCTCCACAACTAGATTGAAACAACTACTTGACTTGGAGCTGATGGGTCCTAGAAAAACACATTGTTCCCCAATAAAAAAATGGGGAAACTGAGCAAGTTTCCCTGGTTGGTGACTGTGAAGGCAGTTTCGAAAGAGGGTCCCCACAGTAGCAGCCTTGTTGAAATCTTTCCCATCCTTGGGCTAGATGGTTAGATGTCAGAGAGGCAGAATCTGACAGAATTGGGTGGACCTTTGGCTCATCCAGTAGTGCCCTAGCTTGGCAGACCATCAGGGTCACCTGGAGAGGGTATGAAAAATCAAATTCTCAGGCCTTACCCCAGACCTAATGAATAAGAACCTATACAAGTAGGATCCTGGAATCTTTATTCTTAATCACATCCCCAAGAGGATCTTACCCACAAATCCATGCGCCAGCTTTTGTGATCCTAACACCAAGCAAATACTCCATAAATACCGGGGGTGCCAAAAAAATGTATACAAGTGGACACTTTAGTCAACGTTGCTCAAGCAGTAGTTTGCTGTAATCAAAGTATCTGGATGCTGATGGTAACCACTTTGAGCACCTCTTGTAATTGCAGGAGTCAAACATGACTTGTATTCATCTTTTGAGTATTGACTATTACCATTTTAATACAGTTTTCCTTTCTTAAAATGTGTGTACATTTTTTTGGCACCCTCTGTATCTGTGCAATGGAAGAATAAATGGTCAAGACCCACCTTCTCATTCTGCAGATGGGGAAACTGAGACCCAGAGAAAGGAAGGATCCTGTCCATAGTCAAGGTTAAGAACCCACATCTGTCTGACTCAGCCCACAGTTATTTGGCCTGGGGAAGGATCAGTATGGCTATTGAAAACTTGCCCCCTTTGACAATGACGTTGACTATGAATCTGATGCTTTCCTTATTTGGTTACCAGGAAACTTTCCTGGCTTCTTTCCCCATCACAAACAATGTCTCCACCACATTTAGTATTTCCCACCTGTGACCCTCTCTCTTCTCTCCTGCTTGGCCTATTCATCCTTTCAAACCCCACTCACAGGTTCACTGTGAAGCCCTCCCACAGTCTGCCAGATTGAATTCTTCTGGCCTCCCTCCCCCATCCCCATGGCTTCTCCAGCCACTTGCTTATGGGTACTTGTCACACTGCATTGTAACTCTCCATTTCCATAGCCTCCCTTCCAGACTGTGAGCTTTTGGAGGGCAGGAACTGTGTCTTATAAAACACTTACAAAGTTGTTACCCAGCTGGTCCAGTCTCAGAGTGCTGTTCCTGATAACAGATCACCATCCAAAACTATCAAAATCACTCCAGTTCTTTCCTTGCCTTGATCAAACAACTTGTAAGGACTCCACTTCCTAAAATGGCCAGTGCCTCTCCCACCCCCTTCCCTAACACTCCACAGTTGCTCCTTCATTTTTCTCTCTTCAAAACTGTCCTGAAAAATGCCTTCTCTTGACGTCAGCCTCCATCTTCACTTCTCTCCCTTCCTTTTTTCTCTTTTGAAGAGACTGCAGAACTGCCTGGCATGATTGACCATCCTCAGAAACCAGACAAAAGACTTATACAGGCAAAGCCAGGCTAGCTGAACAGCAAATCCTCCTTAGCAGGAAGAGGAACCAAATAATTTTTTTTGTCTCCAGCCTACAGAACAAACCAATGAATGAGAGAATGTAGTGAAGTAGTGTCATTAACCCAATTTTTCAAACAGTGAAACTAAAGCTCAGAGAAGATCAATGGTTTTCCTAAGGTGAACAGGGAATTATGGCAGAACTTGTCCCCCAAACCTCAGCTCCATCACACCCATTAAACCATCCCAGTCCCTTTCTCAGCCAGGGCCTACGTGTTCTCTGAGGATGGGCCTGGGGTCCCTCCTCTACAGGATGAAAGCTGGAGCCAGGACTCATGCCTGCAGGTGGGCAGCGCCTACGTCATCGTGTACTCCATCGCAGACAGAGGCAGCTTTGAAAGCGCCTCTGAGCTCCGCATTCAGCTGCGGCGCACACATCAGGCGGACCATGTGCCCATCATCCTGGTAGGCAACAAGGCAGACCTAGCACGCTGCCGGGAAGTCTCTGTGGAAGGTGAGCCTTCTACTCCACCCTCCTCCATATTCTTCTCAGCCCTGCTGTCACTGCTTCTCGCCCAGTGCTCTTCATCTCAGTGGCTGTCTGCCCCCCTACCCCCACCCCATCCTGCATCTACTTGCCTAAGCCTAACAGCTGAGAACCACTTCTGCCTCCTCTTTCACTTCCCTAACCCACCAAATCCTGTCAGGTCCACCTCCCTTAACCCCACATTCCCTTCCCCCGATTCCCACAGCCTCTGCCTCATCCCACCATCTCCGCTTTAGCCTAGGCCAGCCCTCATACTTCTCGATCCCCACTCAATCAGTTCTCCTCACCAGCTGCTAGTTTCCCAGAACCAGATCTGACTTTGTCATTTTTTTGCTTAAAAACTCGCCTTGGGCTCCCCCATGCCCTTAAATCAGAGATACTTTATTCACCAAGCATGATAGGCCTAGTCCTACAGGCTTTTCAAGAACTTACATCTGAGACCTGAAAAAGACAAATATTGGCTCCAAAATAGAGTAAGAAATTTATAAATTCAAATTTCAGAAAGCTACAAAACATGATATTGTGTCAGGCAGCAAATGCAAACCAAAACGTTTAAAGTTATATATAAATTGTATTTAAAGTGGGATGGGGAATATTGTAATACGTTTGATACATCAGGTGGGACTCATGAAGATCTTAAAATGGCTCTACTTACAGGGAACAGTGTAAAAGTTATGGAATCTGAAAACCAGAGAGGGGAAGCCAGTTCCACAGGGTCACCAGCCACTGAGGACTAGCATCCAGGCCCCTGCCTCCCACGCCCAGTGGAATCCTGGAAATGGGAAGACCGTATGCTCTGTGAACAGACATCCAAAATTCCACAACATAATCGCAGGAGATGTTGTTAAAATGCAGGTTTCCAGGCCACATTCCCAAACCTATCGAATCAGACTATCTGCAGGTGGGCCCAGGAATCTGCATTTTTAACAAGCTCCCCAGATCATTCTGATGCACAGATTAGACACATTACCTGGCATTCAAGAACCTTCCCTACCTGGTCCCAGCCTCTCTGTCCTCCCAGCCTCATTCTTCCACCTGTATCAGTCTCTAGCCTGTGAACTAACTCCTTAAAGCCAGATCTAATTTGTCTTCGAGTCCTCTGGCACCCAGCACAAGGTATGGGGTAAAAGAAAAATTACTTCCAGCTGAGATTGAACACGCCCCTTCCTACCTTTCTTTCCTCCTCTTCCACCCCGCCCACCTGACCCCGCTCCCTAGAGGGCCGTGCCTGCGCTGTGGTGTTCGACTGCAAGTTCATCGAGACGTCCGCCACGCTGCAGCACAACGTGGCAGAGCTCTTCGAGGGCGTGGTGCGCCAACTGCGGTTGCGCCGCCCGGACAGCACAGTCCGGGAGCCATCTGCCCCGGCCAGACGGCGGGCGAGCTTTGGCCAACGCGCTCGTCGCTTCCTGGCACGCCTGACAGCCCGCAGCACCCGCCGCCAGGCACTCAAGGCCCGCTCCAAGTCCTGTCACAACCTGGCCGTGCTCTGAGGCCTTTTGCCCTCCCAGGGGTGGCAAGACACTGGGGTGCATGCACTCTAAGCTCCACCGAAGAGCAAAGTAGTGGCCTGGAGTGCGCATGGTGGGCCTTGCCTGCCCGCTGCCCCGACTGTCTGAGCATCTCCTCGAGCCAGAGCTTCAGGGACCACTCCGCCCTAGGAAGCCACGGACAAACTGTGAGGCCACAGCCCAGGCAGGACACAGAGTAGGGTTTGGTTTTGGGTTTTTTTAACGCGGTGTGTGTCTTTTTGTAAAAATTTTCCTTATCCCTGGGCTCTGGCCAACCCTCAAACTCCCCCCCCACCATGCCCCCACAATAAACCAGACCTGAAGGATGTCCCATCTAAATGACCAGATCTCTTCTTTTGGGTCCATCTAGGTGTCTCCACCTCCCACTCTCCCATCAGCGCTGGCTGCAGACTGGGTTAACCTAATGAAGTGTGTCAGCATCAGCCAATAACATCATTGGACCAATTCTGTGTTCAGGCCGTTCTCCTAACCACTAGGCACAGCCCTTGCCTCCCATCTTTGAGGGAGAACCATTGGAGCACAAAAATGTTTCGTGTGATGACCTCCTCTTCACATATAAACCCACTTTTTAGATGATAGTGCATAAAATAGTCTCTGGAAAGGATTCACCACTCATCCTGGCAATAAAATAGCTGGTGTGTATTGGGAGCTGACTATGTACTAAGCTGTTGCAACTACTTACTAATCTTCACAACTTTTGTTTACTAATTAGAAAACTGAGGTACAGAACGGTGAAGCCTTGTGCTGAAGATCATATAGTTGCTATAAATGAGGTTGCCAGGATTTCAACCCAGGCTTGTCAGACCACTGTCTGTACCCAGCTTACCCATAGTCCCTCTTAGATAATATGACAAAAAGCTACAGAGTCCCAGAGAAATGGACTTCCAAACACAATTGTGCTTACAATTGAAGGGGGGTGGGGGGGGGGAAACATGGACTCCATGAAACTCAATCCATTATCCCCAGAATGGACCCCCAATTTAGTCCAACTCATTCATTTTCCCAAATGTGGAAACTGAAGCCCAGAGAGGGGAAGTGAGCACCCCCAAGTTTGCCCAGCCAGTGAAAGTGAGGACTAGACCCTAGGGCCCAGCCTCCTCCCATGTCTGTACGGGAAGTAGGAGGTAATGAGGCTTCCAGCCTGGCTGGGGATGGGACTGGGACTCGGTCTGGGCCTTAGGGGCCTTAGTTTCCTGGCTAAGGGGAAAGAGTGTCACTAATCTGAACAGAGAGCAAGGCAAAGGGTTTGGACCATCGTGTCCCTGATGCCTGACACCACTGCCCCCAAACAGCTGCCTGCCCAGATGCCTCAGACCCCCACGTGGGCCCCATCCCTGCAGCCAGGAACATGGTGCCAAGGCAGAGTGAAGCAGGGGCAGGCAAGCCATATCCTCCAGCTGCGAGACTTTCCACCACCACCCCACCCCCCGCCGTGTTGCCAGCCGGCACTGATGGCATTTATTTCTCTATCCCAACTCCAGCCTGGGGAAGGAAAGAAGAGGAGGGTCTTCCCCCACCCCAAGCTGTCCTCGGCCTGTGGTCGTGGGGGAGGGGCTATAGTTGTGGAAAGTTGGCAGAGGCAGCCGGCAGCAGCCGAGAGAGTGGAAAAAATGATATCAAACCCGGAAAAATGCAGGCCGGATGGAGGGCCTGAGTCGGCCCTGGGAGGTGAGAAGGAGGGAGGGAAGAAGGGAGGGGGCCCCACAGGCTGAGAAAGGAAAAGGGGCCAGGGAGAGAGCACAGGAGCTATTTTTGAAAAAACTGAGGACTATCGTGTCATTCCTTTCTCCATCCATAAATATTTATCAAGGGCCTACTAAGCGCAGGGCACAGTGCCAGGCTCTGGGGAGATAGTAGGGAACAGAAGGAGTGGGTTGCTGCCAGTTTTGGGGGAAAGCAGACTGGAAAACAAGTGAATAAAATAATTACAAGAGAAGGGGCTAAAAATGAGGGTGGTCGGGCCGGCCGAGTGGCGCGGTGGTTAAGCACTGGTCTTGAGAAGCCAGCGGCCCCGGTTTGGGTCCCACATGTGAGGGCCAGTGACACTGCCCTCAAAAAAAAAAAAAAAAAAATGAGAGTGGTCATGGAAAGCCCTGAAGACAATCGAGTCCAATCCCTTCAACTCACAGATGGGGAAATTGAGGGCCAGAGAGAGAAAGGGCTTACCCGAGGCACCTCTGAGTGTGGAAGAATTTGTTGAGACCAGGATTGGGGGGTAGAAGGGGAGGAAGAAAAAAGAAATAGTGCAGACCAGCGGCCGGGGGGGTGAAGCGTATGCAGCCAGCACAGCAGGAAAGCACAACGGTTGAGGTCATGGGCCCTGAATCAGGGTCTGTGTTCAAACTCTGCTCTCCTCCACCTCTGTGTGCCTTAGTTTCCCCATCTATAAAATAGGATTCATGATAATTCCCACCTCAGAGGTGATATGAGGATTAAATGACTTATGATGTGTAAAGTACTTAAAACAGTTACTGCATCTAGGAAGATTCGGTAAATGTTGGTTTCTCCTATCATATCGTAAGACCCTGTGGAAACCAGGGTTTGTTAAGGGTAAGATAGTCTGAAGCTATGAGGACTTGCTTGGAAGTTTTTGTCCTGCTATGACAGTGGAGGACTTTAGGAAAATCTCTTCCCCTCTTGGGCCTCAGTTCCCCGATCTGTAAAATAAAGGGATTGAATCTGAACTTGTATATATTCATGTACTCACATGTTTACTGTCTGCCTCCCCCACAGGAATGAAAGCTCCACGAGGGCAGGGCCCTCCATGCTGCTCTCTCCCCAGTATCTACGACAGTGCCAGGCTCATAATAGGTGATCCGTAAATATTTGTTGAATGCATTAATTAACCGATCTGTAAAATGGCCCTTGCAATCCTGACCTCTCTCAGAGTCTGTAAATAAGGCATGCCTGGGAAAGCATGTGAGAAAACCACAATATTCCTCCCAGGGATACAGCCAATTATAGTTTAGAAAGTTGTTTCTCATCCATAAAAACAAACCAAAAAGAAAAAAGCTAACTTTATTTTAGCTCTTTCTGCATACTAGGCCCCATGCTACGTGCTTACTACTCGTTTTCTCATCATCACCACAATCATCTTGCTTAATAGGTACCATCTTACAGATGAGCACATTGAGACTAAGAGGACCCAAGCAATTTATCCAAAACCACACAGCAAGAAAAGGTAGTCAGGATTCACTCTCATATCAGGTAGGAACTGCTATCTTTATTGTACAATTGGGGAAACTGAGGCCCAGAGAAAGAAGATGAATTGCCCAAGGTCATGTAATAATAACAAAAACCAGTTACAATACCCTTACTGTGTATCAAGTGCTGTGCCAAGTACTTTTTATATATTGAATCCTTAAAACTGGTCCTATTATCACCATACTAGTTCTCAGATGGAGAAACTATAGCAAAGAAAGGTTCAATGCCCTGCTAAGGTCACACAGTACATAGCAGAGCCAAGATTCGAACCAGGGAACTCTAGCCCCATGGTGTTAAGGGCTCGTTTCTATTGCACTGTCTGTCAGTAGAGCAAGTCTGGAGTAGGCTGGCATGAAAAGGGAGGTGTCTTCGCCCAGCAGCCTGCTGCCTGTACTGGGGCAGGGTGGAGAACAAAAGCACATTGAGAGAATCCTCAGCCGGCTGGCTGGGACTTTCCACCTTGAAGGGAGAGTAATGTTATGGAAAAAATGATAAAGCTCTGGAAAGATGAATGTCTCCCTAGGGGCCCCAAGTCTCCTCAGAGTCCCCCTCTCCCTCCACCACCACTCCTTGGGGGGAGGGACTGCTCCCCCTGCTGTGAGGGAGTGCCTGATCCAGATGAGATGAAGGCCACCTGGCTCCTGACACACCCCAGCCTGGGCTGCTCAAATACTGAGAATCCCTGGCCTTGATGGAAAGTTCCAATTTCACAGCCAAGGACACAAAGCTCCCACTTAGTGATCCATAAGGAATCAGGTTCAGGCTGGGACTACCAGTCCTTAGATGGTGGGTAATTCATGTCTATGAGGCAGTGCAATCCTTCCTTCATTCAGCAAACTTTGACAAAGGGTGTGTGCTCTGAAGGAAGGTAAGGACGGTAGAGAGAGTCATAGCCAGTTGTTTACAAAAAATTAAGAATCAGCTCTGCCATGACCGTATGACCTTAGGCAAATCAAAACACACAGAGAGAAGGGGTAAGGGTAGAATTCTCTACGTGATGGTCTCTGTCTCCAGGATATTTGAACATTTTAGTTCAACAGCTTGAAAAAATATACAAGTTCAATTTCAATTTCAGCAGTGTTCCCTTCTGTTCAGTTCAGGGTTCAGTTAAAAATAATACTGATGATGGGATGGGAGCTCTGGGTTCAGCAGTGTGTGCAGTTTTCCTCAGTTCCATCTGGTTCAAGTTCAAGGCTAGAAGAGATCACTGGTCCAGTTACTGTGCTGCATAACAAACCACCCAAAGCTTAGTGGCATAAAAACAATTGTTTTATTATATTCATTGATTTTGTGAGTCAAGAATTTGGGCAAGGCTAAGTAGGTATGCTTTCTTTCTGAGACCTCTGCTGGGAAACTCAGAGACTGGTATCATCTCACATGCCTGGTGCCCTCACTCACATGTATGGAGGTTGACACTGACAGTAAGCTGAAGTCTCACTTACATGTGGCCCCTCCAGGTGGCCTGGTGTATTTGTTTGCTATGGCTGTCGTAACAAATTACCACAAATATAGTGGCTTACAACAAATTTAGTGTCTTAGAGTTCTGTAGAATAGAAGTCCAACTGGGTCTTGCTGGGCTCTAGAGGAAAATCTGTTTCCTTGCCTTTCCCAGCTTCTAGAGGCTACCGCATTCCTTGGTTCATGACCCCTTCCTGCATCTTAAAAGCCAACAAGGTCAGGTCAAGTCCATCTCATGCTGCAATCTCTCTGGATCTCCCTCTTCTGCCTCCTTCTTCCACCTTTGTGATTACATTGAGCCCACTGGATAATCCAGGATAACCTCCCTATTTTAAAGTCAGTGCATTGGCAACCTTAATTCTATTTGCTACCTTAATCCCCCTTTGCTGTGTAACATAATATATTCACAGGTTCCAGGGATTAGGACATAGACATTTTGGGGAGCTGTTATTCTGCCTACCATAGCAGGATAGAGTGGAGGATGGAGGAAAGCAGTGGCTGGGAGAGGGAGAGAGAGAGAGAGAGAGAGAGAGAGAGAGAGAGAGAGAGAGAGAGAGAGAGAGAGAGAGAGAGAGAGAGAGTCTTCTCTAATGAATAAGTAGGAAAGGCCATAAGTTAAAGGGATTCCCTCCTAGTGGATGATGTTGGGGGCACTGGGACACTGTCCCCAGAGTCTGGCCTTGCCTCCATTCCTCAAGTACATGCTTTTCTCCAAGAGCACCAGCTTCTTCAAACCTGCACTGGGCAAATCCCGCCTTCCAGAAAACCCCACTCCCTACCATAGATGTGGGCCTTGCCTCAGAATCATCTCTCTCCCCAAGCAGTACACCTTCAGAAATCTGCGGTATTGCGGCTGGATTAAGACCCCAGGTGGCCCAGCAGGGTAATCAGTGGTGCTCTTAGCTCTTCTGGCCTTGTGGAGCAGTCCAGAGAGAGAGTGACACTCCAAATCCAGTTCTCTTCAAGACCCGCCCACCTGTGTGAATGGTATTGGACATCTTTACTCATGGCCAATTGTCTAGGAAACAACTGTTAACTCTTCCACACACATGCACAGTGCATTAATTCTAAAACCAAAACCAGGACTGGCTGAGTGGCGTATTGGTCAAGAGTTGGCTTGGGACACTAGCTCTGAGCAGCAGGGCCTTGATTCAGATCCCACATGTGGGCCAGTGACGCTGCGCCCTCTACAGCTAAGATGGTGAACAACAGCTTGACCTGGAGCTGGGCTGCCATGAGTTGCTGGTAATGGCATAGGCTGCAGTGGGGCTGGCCCGCCGCTGCTGTGGGCCACCATAAGCAGCCGTCCAATGGCCAGTGAGCGACTGCCTCACCCAGAAAGAGTACAATGATAATACCAACATGGGCCAGTGAAGCAACGTCCTCCACAACTAGACTGAAGAACAAAAAGGACAGCAACTTGTCTGTTCCCCTCCCCCAATTCCCCAATAAAATCTTTTTAAAAATAAAGAAATTAAATAAATAAATAAATAAAACCAAAACCAGGGGTCACTAACTCAGATGCTCCCAGAGTCTAGCAGGTCATTGAAATCAGTGAACTCGACTGGGTAAAGGATATTAGGTAAGGTCTTTGGCAAACTGGAAATGCCCACACTGCCCTCTAGGGAGCCAGCAAGCCAGATATGTATGTGAAGTATCACAACCCTCAAATCATTATTGTTTATTCCAATTTTTAAAAGCCCTGGACAAGAGAAATGAAATGTGTCCACCATCCAAATTCTGACCAAAGTCTGACAATTTGTAACCTCTGGCCTAAAACCAGATAGTGGTAGATAAATGTATTCTCAGTCACCCCTCTCCAGTCTGCAATGTCACCCCTCATACCATGAGGTTAGTACTTAATTATGAAGAACAGCTTGTTCCTTTTGTTCAGCAACTCCCGGCCCCCTTACCAGGAGTGCCTCTTCAGGCCCATTGGGATACCAAAGGTACTCCATGCCAAGTAGTATATTTTTTTTCATTGAACTTTGAATTACAGAAATAATACATTTTGATTATAAGACTAGGTCAAAACAACAGATTATATATGGTAAAAAGTAAAGATGCATTTATCTGTTAAGCTGTGCTCAGCTCCACATGATAGAAATTCTTACAGGGGTATTTTCTAATAAGATATCCAGAGGTAGCAATTGTAAAGTTGATTCATCAGCCATAAAATCCCAGGACCCTAGGTCACTATATCTGCATAATTTTCTAGGCATTTCCTTTGTGTGCAACCACACAAAGTGTGGCAACTCCAAGCATCACATCCTCACACCAGTATCCCAAGCAAGAATGGAAGGGTAAGGTCAGAAAGAGGTTTCCTTTTTATCAAGGAGGAAATTGTTCTCCCAGCAGTTTCCCTGTATATATCTCACTGGCCAGACTCATGGCCACCTCTAGTTGCAAGGGAGACCGAGAAAGCAACTCTCTGGCAAAAAGAAATGAGATTGCCACACCTGGCATGAGCCAATCATGATTCATCCCTTGCTACCCTAACAAGATGGCTTTTGTGAGCAACGAAGAAGCGGGTAAGCGTTGTTGGATAGGCAGCTTTGGTATTTGCCTTCCACGGTCCTCCCAGTCCAAACTCCTCTCCCCAAAGGTACCCACTAGTAGCAGTTTGGGGTGTATCCTTCCAGATTTTTCTGCTCACTTACATACAAGGTCTGACAATTAAGTTCGTAAACTCATCCTAGAAAAAGTGCTACATACAAGTATAAGTTTGTTTGCTTTTTTTCACATAAATGGGATCATAGTTATATGCATTGGGACTGAACTGAGTTGCAAAGGATTAAACTCAAAATAGCAGTGATGGAAAAAAGATAAAAGTATCACTGGTATTTCTCTCATGCAAAAGAAGTTCAGAAGCAAGCAGACTAAGGCTGGCATGGCATTCCACAGTGCAGAGACCCTGCCTCCTTCTATCTTGTGGGTCCACTGTCTTCAATCCAACATGCTGCTCAAACTGCAGCTGTCACATCTACATTCCAGCCAGCAGAAAGTGGAAAGGAGCCAAAAAAAAAAAAAGGCACAACCTCTTGGAAGATGACGTATCACCACTGCTTACATCTCATTGGCTGAAACTTAATCACATCACCATGCTTAATTGCAAAGGAGTTTAGGATCATTTGTTCTGAATAGCCAGTGCCAGCTCAGAATCAGGGATTCTATGTTTAAGGAAGATAGAATAGACATTTCGAGGCAGCAAGCAATCTCAGCCATGCATGATACTGTACATATTAGGTATAATTTGCTTTTGCTCTCAGTTTATCCTGGCTTTCTATCCAGGCCAATAGCTACAAATTTGCCTTTTTATTTTCAGGTTGATTTTATTCTTAAGAAGCTAGAGACTTAGATGACTTATTTGAGAACTTTCTTCTTTTCTAATATAAGCACTTAAAGCTATATTAGAAAAAAAGCTATATAATTTATATAAAGCTATACATTTCCCTCAAAACACTGCTCTAGATGCATCCCACAAATTTCAGTATGCTGTGTTTTCATTATCATTCAGTTTGAAATATTTTCTATTTTTTCCTGTGATTTCTTCTTCGCATAGATTACTCAGAAGTATATTGCTTAATTTCCAAATATTTGGTGGAAGTTCTATATGTCTTTTTTATTATTGATTGCTAATTTAATTCAGTTGCAAATTTGAGACTTGTTTTATAGTTCAATATATGGTCTATCATGATACATGTTCCAAGGGCACTTGAAAATAATATGCATTCTGCCATTGTTGGGTGTAATGTTCTAGAAATATCAGTTATGTGAAGGTCATTGATAATAGTGTTCAAGTCTTCAATATACTTTGTGATTTTATGCCTACTTGTTTCACCAGTTGCTGAGAAAGGAGTGTTGAAATCTCCAATTATAATTGTGACGTTTCTATTCTTTTGGTCCATCCATTTTTCCTTTACCTTGTTCTTTTTCATTGCTGCAAAATATTCCACAGTATGGATGTACATATTTCACACATTGAAGGACATTCAGGTTACTGTAAATAGTTTGCCCTTACAAACAGTGTAGCACATATTCTAGAACTTACCAAATTCAGATTTATTAGGTCAAAGGGCAGGTACATTTTACATTTTAACAGACACGCCAAATTGCCTTCCCAAAGGATTGCTTTTGTTTATGTTCACACCAACAGAGCCCAATTCCCCATACCATCACCTAATTAGATATTACTAGTTGCAATATCATAATTTATAAGAAATATATAGGGGGCTGGCCGAGTGGCTCAGTTGGTTAAGAGTTGGCTTGGAGCACGTGCTCTGAGCAACAGGGCTGCTGGTTCGATTCCCACATGGGCCAGTGGGTGCTGCACCCTAGCTGAACTGTCGCTGGGCTGCCAACAGGTGGCAGGAGGCTCAGCTGGTAAAAAAAAAAAAAAAAAAAAAGAAAAGAAAGAAAGAAAGAAAGAAAGAAAGAAAGAAAGAAAGAAAGAAAGAAAGAAAGAAAGAAAGAAAGAAAGAAAGAAAGATATATATTTGGTCATTTAGATGACCAAAATATATTTCTCAGATATATTTGGTCTTCATCCACAGTTTCTGGCTCACAGCTCCCAAAATCCTTGAAATATTCTGAGGGATAAAAGCAATTGGGAGCATCTTTTAATATAATATTTGGTCTCTTATCCTCAGTTCCTGAAATCCCTTCAGAGCCATAAAGGTGATTTGGTGTCTTGCTAGTCATAACAAGTCCCTTTCCACAACAACTGGGTTTATATTAATGAAAGTGGTTTGGAAAGCACCTAAGAATGTGGACTCGTTGCCAGGGAACCAACTGTGAACAGAGGGGTGGGACTGACCACCCCCTGGTTTCCAGAGAAGGGAGAGCGGGGCTAGATGTTGAATCAATCACCAACGGCCAATGAGTTAATCCATCGTACCTATGTAATGGAGCCTCCATAAAAGCCCAAAAACAAGAGGTTTGGAGAGCTTCCAGGCTGAAGAACTAGAACACTTTCACGAGCCACCATGCATGGCCCCAAGTTCCATGAGGACAGAAGTTCCATTGTTTGGAACCTCACCCTATACATCTCTTCATCTAGTTGTTGATTTGTATCCTTTAACATCTTTTGTAATAAATCGACAATTTAGGGCTGGCCCAGTGGCCCATTGGTTAAGAGCTGGCTTGGGACACTGGCTCTGAGTAGCAGGGCCCTTGTTCGGATCTCACATATGAGGGCCAGTGACACTGGCCCCTACAGCTAAAATGGTGAACAGCCGCTCCACCTGGAGCTGGGCTGCTGTGAGTCTCAGACAACAGCGTAGCTGCAGCCCCTGTTGCAGTGGGCTGCCATA
This sequence comes from Aselliscus stoliczkanus, assembly GCA_033961575.1. Lineage (NCBI taxonomy): Eukaryota > Metazoa > Chordata > Mammalia > Chiroptera > Hipposideridae > Aselliscus > Aselliscus stoliczkanus. The sequence continues at coordinate 23,983,667 of CM066738.1, read as the reverse complement.
GGCTACAGTGAGTGGCCGGCAGCCAGTGTGAGCTGCCAAGAGCCACCATGAGCGGCCGTCCAGAGGTTGGCAACCGATCTGCCTCACCCGGGAAGAGCACAATGATGATACCAACATGGGCCAATGAAGCGACATCCTCCACAACTAGACTGAAGAACAAAAAAATAAGTAAACAAATAAATAAACAATTTAGTGAGTAAAGGAGTTCCCTGAGTCCTGTGAGCCATTCTGGCAAATTAATCAAGCCCATGAGAATCTCCGATTTACAGGACAGGTAACAACCTGGGCTTGTGATTGGCATACTGAGTTGGAGGGGTTCACTGAAAGCTCCTGTTTGTGGCTGATCAGTCAGAAGGACAGGTAAAGATTTGGACTGGTTTCTGAAATAGAGGGCTGTCTTGTGGAATTGAGTCCTTTACCCATGGAATCTGATGCTAACTCCAGGTAAATAGTCTGAGAATTGCTTATTAGTGTAGAGAAACCTACACACACACACACACACACACACACACACACACACACACACACACACTGGTATTGGGCTCAAGAGCCCAAAAGACCAGTCTTTTCTCATTTGATAGTCGATAGTCTCTTGGGGAAAGATGAGGGAAGGCTGGGAAAGAAAGTGTCTCATTGCTTACTTTGCATTTGTCTAATTATAACAAAGTTGAGCAATATTCCTCTCAATGACTGTGCCCATTAGCTGCCCAAAACTCCAGTGAAGCTTTTAAATTATAGCTTCTAAGGGCTGGATTAAATTCTTAGCCTAGGTTATTCCACTCTTCATTATCTTCCTGGAATAGAGAGGTAGTCTTTCTTCCAGTTACCAAACCTTGGTTAGGGACAGGAAATCAGGAATTGGCCAGACCCATGTTTGAATCCCTGTGACTCAGCCATTTGAGAGCTGTGTGACCTAGGACAAATTATTTAACCTCTCTGAACCTTTGGATCCTCATTTTTACAAAGGGAACAAGCACTTTGCACAGGTATTCTATGGATTAGAAATCAAGTATATAAAGCACCTAGCACAGCATCTGGCACCTAATAGGCAATGATGACAAATTAATTTTTAAAAATAGGTATTCGTTGAGCATTTGCCATGTGCAGAGCACTGAGTTAAGCCCTTTTCTCAGATTATTTCATTAATCCTCACAACAGTAAGAGACAACACCATTTTACAGATGAGGAAAACTGAGGATCTAAGATATTAAGTGTCATGTCCAAAGTCACACAGCTAGTCACCAGCAGGACTAAAGATTAAATCATGAATGTCTGACTCCCTAGCCTGCTTCCCAGGGTAGCTAGTTCATCTCACAGAAACTGAAGCCCAGGGAAATAAAATTACATATAAAATTAAATGGTGAGTGAGCAGCAACCAGTTGACCAAATATTTCCTCTCCTGGGTCTGGGTGACCAGCTGGAGAAGAGACTGTCGGGAGTGGAGGCAGGGACAGCCACCGAGCAGAGGAGTCAAGAGCATGGAAAATGTCTCTTTCAGCCAATTTTCCTGAGGAACCCTGGCTGAGGCTCAGGGCTGGGAATGGAAAGTGTGCAGGGAGGAGGCGGCAGCCACGTCCATCCGGAGAAGCTGTTTGCAAAGTCCTGCTGGGAGAGGCAAGGAGGGGGGACCGCAGAGCCTGAAGTTGGGGGGAGAGGAGCAGATCTGGGAGGCCAAGGGCCTGGCATCTGCTCAGAGCCTGGTCTCCTGGGAGAGAAGGAGCAGGCATCCCCCAAGCTTCCTGCTTCCTCTCTGGGCTCCCGGACTCTGCCAGCTCCTGCTGTGCCCTGCCCACTTGTCTGGGCATCAGCCATCCTGGAATTGAGACGCTGGTAAATCTGACTCTCTGGGGACTGTGCACAGCTGACTCAGGGAGGTGCAGTGGCCAGGAAGAAGGATTGAGCCTACTCTCAGTGATCTTGAACGGGGCTGGGCTTGAGACCAGTCAGTTTCATCAGTGATGGGATCACTAATACACCGGTGTGGCTCCTCTGCTCAGAAAATCTCCCTTCAGGGGCCGGCCAAGTGGCTCAGTTGGTTAAGAACGAGAGCTCTGAGCAACAGTGTCGCCGGTTTGATTCCCATATGGGCCAGTGAGCTGCGCCCGAGCTGAGCTGCTGCTGAGCTGCCAACAGGTGCCAGGATGGCTCAGCTGGTGAGAGCACGTGCTCCTAACAACAAAGTTGCCAATTTGACTCCTGCATGGGATGGTGGGCTATGCCCACCCACAACTAAAATTGAACACGGCACCTTGAGCTGAGCGGCCATGAGCTGCTGACAGGCGGCCGGATGGTGACTGGATTTGGAGCTGAGCTAGCTGCGCCCTCGACAACTAAGACTGAAGAACAACAACTTGGCTGTTCCCCTTCCCCAATTCCCCAATAAAATATTTTTTAAAAAAAGAAAATCTCCCTTCACTACTCACAGTGCCTGTAATTCCACCATTATACATACAAGCAAAGCTGGTGTTCAGCCAGCATGCAAAGGTTTGGCCACACCAGTCATTAAAATATTTAGATACATTCCTACAAGTTGTTGTTAACCCCTGTCCTTCGAGTCCTCCATATACCCCCCAAGCATAATGGCTGGCCACTGCAGACCCTCCTGTGGAACTAGCCAGACCTCCTCACTTACAGCTATTAAAGGGTTAACACCTACCATAGCAGCGTCGTCCAGGCCTGTATGGAAGGATCAGTGAGGAATGGTCATAACCATTAATATTTTCAAATTGCTCTTGGAAACAACCCTTGGGCTTAAAACTTTGTCTCTGGTTTAAAGGGAAATTGGTGGACATTTTAGAGGTGAAAGGGCTTTGTACAACCTCTTCATTTTCCAGATGAGGAAGGTAAGGCCCAGAGAGAAGCTGAGACTTGCCCAAGTTCACACTGCTTGTCAGTATAAGACAAGATATTAGAACACAGGTCCCTGACTCCTAATAACTTCCTTGAGGGTCAGCTTATCTGGCCCCACAAACACTAAACTTTAGTGGGTGATGGAAGAAGGTAAAAGGGAGGAATCTGTCTCAGTGCAGAACTGATAGCCAATCACTTGGCTCTTGTACCTGGTGGTTGTAGTCATGGCAACAGTCTCCTTGATCATTATCTTCACAGAGATAGTTGTCATGGCAAGCACCACCTGGGGCCCCAACTTCTTGACACCAAGAGCTTTAAGGTGAACCCGGAAACAAGTCTGTTCCATAGCACTGACCCAGATCAGAGCTCCAAGTAGGAAAAAGACTTGCCCAACTCCGCACAGCCAGTCGGTGGTGAAGCAAAGCATCCTGAGTCCTCAGCCCAAAGCCCTCACAGCTGCTCCAGCCACTCTCCAATGGCCAACAACCCCTTCCCTGCCCACATTCCTCCAGCCCTCAGTCAGGATCTCCTTCCCACGGCATCTCACCCTTGGCCGCCTGTCAGCCAGCTCATCCTCCTGGGAATGAGCTGAGATGAGCTGAGCATAGGACTCATCACCGGGGTATTTCATCATCAGCTGGGGCCCCCTGAAGACCAAAAAGCCTTCAGTACCCTTTGTGCCCAAAGGAAATGATCTTTAATGGTGGAATGTCAGGCACTATCAGCTTAAGAGTCAGAAGCTCTTTGGGGCAGTCAGGCCCTGTTCTCTGTGTAATATCAAACAGAGCTGCTGCTCATTGTGGAAAGGGCTCTGGGCTAGGAGTCCAGCAGCCTGGACTCGGGCAACGCTGAGTCTGATCCCCTGTTCTGCTTTTATCAAGTCTCTTCTCTCTGGTGCTCGGTATCCCCACCAGACGGGGATGAGAGCCCTGTTCTGCAGTCACCTCCTCACCACCATCATAAGGCTGCTGGTGACCAGATGCAATCTAGCATTTTAGTATCATTAAACAAGGGATGGCTGTGGTTTAAAGAACTGGCCTGCCTTCCTGGTATCTTCTTTTTAAAATAATGTAACCTCAGGATTGGAAGAATGCCCCCCCCCCCCAGGGAAAAGCTTGAGCAAAAGCAGAGAGACTGAGAAGAATTTAGGAACCTAGGAGTGATTAGTGTAATGAAGTATAGAGGGTAATGCTGGAGAGGAAGAGGAAGTAGGCTAGAAGGAGAGATCAGAGGGGATTGAAAAAGATCGATCACCAGTCCCAGGGGTGAGGACATTACAGGCCTCAGGGACTCACAAAAGGCTCTGAGAGAGTCTCTTACCTGGGTCTGACCTGTGTAATTCCAATACTGAGGGATACCGCTGTGTAGAATATGGGACAGCCTGGTGGCAAGAGGGCATGGTGCACACCAGGAAACCATTCACTCATCCATTCATTCAATGAATATTTATTAGATACAACCAAAGCTGTGTGACCCTGGGCAAATTCCTTAGCCTCTCTGTACCTCACATTCCTCATGTGTAAAATGAGGAAGTGAAGATGCCTGCCCACAGATAGGGTGGTATGAGGGTCAAAGGAATTAATTAACACATGTAAATGTTAAGCACAGTGCATGCGATTAAGCACTCCATGAATGTGCATTATAATTATCATGATGACTATTGAGCATCTACTATGTGTCTGTCGCTCTCTAGACAGTAGATGTACAGTGGGGGAGCAAAAAATCCAGAAAAGAAAACTTCATAAAAACACAAATAATAAAAATAATTACAAATTGTTGCATCAGATGTAAATCTTAACCCCCAAACTCAGGAGTACAAGAAACATTTATTTATTTTTCTCAAAACCCAAATTAAATTCTGCTCCTATTCCCCATTCTTTTGGACTGGAGGGAAATTCAGTCTCCATCCTCAATGGAGGCTACTCCCTGCCAGGGGACAAGGACGGAAGCCAGAGGCTCTCCCTGGACCACAAGAGGCCTCTGCCCACACTACCCAAACCCTCAACAGCCACTGAAGTCCAGAAGCCCCCATTTCCAAGCCAAGTGAGGAGCCTGGAGTCTTGCTGGAGGCTGGAATTGTCTCCAGAGAATCTGGCCACTTCTTGGGGCACTGCCAAGAAGGGGGCAGGAGGACCCCTGATCCTGGACCCCTCCAACCTTCCTTCCCTGTACAGCCTCCAAGAGCTCCTTTCTCTCCCCCTTGTCCTTCCCTCAGAAGAAGTGAGCACCCTCTCTCCACTAAGGGTTGGCAAACTCTGAGTCTCCAGGAGCCAGGCAGGTAACAAAAAAGTGTGAAACTTAGAGAGCACATTCCCCACCTAGAGGGGGCAGTACAGCTCAACTCACCAAACTGCTATTAGGCAGTGTTGCCAAATGGTTAAAAGCATACATTCTAATGCTATCCAGCCTGGATTCAAATTCTGGCGCTGCCATGTACTGTCTGTGTGTTCTGAGGCAAGTCACTTAACCACTCTATGCCTGTTTCCTTAACCATGAAAAAATAATAATACTCATACCTATCCAAAGGACTTCATGTAAGAAAGCACTTAGAACAGTTTCTGACATTAACAAATATTAGCACCCATCACATGAAAATGCAGGGCTGAGATTGCCCTGCATTTCAAGAGAAGCCAAATAGCCAAATTTTTATTTTGAAACCCCTCTGTTTTTTAACTTTGGCAACTGAGTGAAAACAGTTGCTAAACTTTGGTGAAGGTCGTACAAAACACATCTGTGAGTAGGATTGGGCCCATGAAACTGGCAGGTGGCAATATCTGCTCTATAATGTTTAAACTTAATTGAAAATGGAAACCAGAAAGGCAAGAGTCTTGGAGGCAGCTTCTGCTTTGAACCCTATGACCAACCTCCCCACCCCACCCCCAGCCCCAGGCAAGAGATGCAGAAAGGGGAGGAGAAAATGGAGAGGAAACACACAAATCAACATATCCAATTATCCTTGTATATAGCACATTGAAGTACTATGAGGATGTTTTTTTAAGCAACTGAGATTAAAAAAAAATAGGGAAAATGGTGAGGGAATGTGACACTTAAGCTGAGACCCATGAGAAGAAGCTATCTTAACAAACAAAAACCAGGGAGAGAGAAGACCAAGCAGGGAGGAACAGACTATGCAAAGGTCCTGAGGCAGAAAAGAGCTTGATGAAAAATGAGACTCGTAATAAATGAGCTGATATCTAGGCAGGGGCAACGTATGCAGGGCCTCAAAGATCATGGTGAGGCTCGTGAAATTATCTTTAGGGCAATGGGAAGCCAGTGAAAGGTTTCAAGCAAACAAGTGTGATGGGGAGGTGACTTCAGGAGACAAACTAGGAGGCTGTTGAAATAGCCCAGGAGAGAGACAATGTGGCCGGGATTGGCCAGCAACCTTCAACATGGGCAGGCCCAGATTTCTGTGTCTGGATTGACCTCAAAGTCAAAGGCTGGATTTAAGCCACAGAGCAGGCCTGTCGCTTTTCCATAAGCCATACGGTGGCCTTTCCACAGCCAGTGTCCCCAGGCCCATCCATCTTAGACATACCACCAGGGCTTCCTGTTAACTAGCCTAGGCTGCCCTCTGCTGGCAGAAGAGGACACCAGCGCAAGGGCAGCGGCAGCCTCCCAAAGAAACGCAATTCCAGATTGAAAGAGACAGAGGATGTCTGGCTCCCACCAATCTTCTCCGTCTTAGTTAATGGCATCTTCATCATCTAGTAGCTCAATTCAGAAGACCAGGACTCAGTTCCTCCTCCTCCCTCACTCCCCATCAGGGAGTCCTGTTTTCTATTTTCTATTTTATTAGTCCTGATTCTATTTTCTGAATTAAACCCTAAATCAGAAATTTCATACATATATACTCATCACCTCCACATCTCTTCATCTCCACTGGCCACACCCTAACCAAAGCCAACACCTTCTCTTTCTTGGTCTATCTATTCACTTTTACTCTGGTCCTGGCCAGTCCATTTCCCATTCTACAGCCAGAGTGCTAATAGTATACCCTGATTCCATAATCCTTTCACCTCAGTTTATAACTCCTCCTATCAAGCAGGGTTGGACCAAACACACACCCAGCTCCACTCATCCAGGAAACTGTGGGCATAGAAAACTGTATGATGATGTGGGAAAACAGAGGAGCTCACATCAGAGCCTCACAAACAAGGCACCTGACCATCCCACATGGGTCCCAGCCTCACACCATCTCACAGGCTCCTCTCCATCCTTCCTCTATCCTCCCCTTCACTTTTGTCTATCTCATTCTCTCCCTCCCACAAACTCCTGTTCATTTCTTATGCAAAGCAGGTTTGCCTTTTCTGTTTCATTGGTACCTGCCAACCAGAACTTTTAGGGTCTCACATTCCCCTCAAGCAGACTGTCAAGGTACCTTGCCATACTATACACATACACAGTTCCCTCCCCCAGGAAACATACCAGTGGCACGACAGTAACATGTTCACCCTGAGAACATTGTGATGCTAACATTCTATGACTCTAATGTTCCATCATTCCAACATCTGATGCTTTGGCTCAAGATTACAGAAATCTTCGTTGATCCCAGACTCAGACCATGTAATGGAAGTCTCACCCACCACAGAGGCCTTGTGAAAGTGGAGCTGGACACCATGACCACATTGAGCCAAGGTGGCTCATGAACCCGGGAGCCTGCAGGTTCCTGAGGCAAATCATGACATGTTCGCTCAGCTCATGGGGGCTGCCATTTGTAGCACAGAGCTTTTCTGCAGAAAAGAATAAAGACAGTACGCAGAGAAAAGCAAAGAGGATCCTGGCATCGTAGACACCCAGGTTTCTGGGGGTAACTGAGGCCCTGGCTCTGTCCCTGCCTGTCCTGTCCAGGGATTTGGTTATTCACCTCTTCCTTGGAGTTTAAGAGCTTGTACATCCCTGCCTAAAGTGCTTCGAGCTGGGCTTCCAGCCCTTGCAAACCAAAGAACCCTGACTCACTGTCAGAATGGCACTTGCCATTCCCTTTGCAAATCCAGCTGGTCCTCAGCCCAACAAAGAACAAAGGGAACTCTGAAATGGCAACTTTGTCATTAAGTCTTCAAAGATCTTTTATTTTCTTTTGTGAATGTCAGGAGCACAGGGATCAATTCATCATACTTATTCTTTCATGGTAGGCTATCATCACCGTGTTTCCACAAGAGCCCTATTTCATTTTACTTATGTACGATTTGCTGTTTTTAATTACCACTTCCCACTCTCATTCCCATCTCCCTGTAGGCAACCATCCTAAAGTACTTTGATGTGTATTCTTTAACATGTAAATACCCTTGTTAGCTTTGCAATGTTTCTATGTGATATGGACTTTAAATTTACATAAGTCATATCACACATTTTTCTTAATGCTCAGCTCTACATTTTAAAGATCTGTACACATTGATGAGGGTTAGGGGGATTGTAAGAGATACAGGTGGTGCCCCATCCAGATCCCCTTTACCAGACATAGTGGCCCGACTCCCAGCTGTTGTGAGTAGTGGCTGAAAGCCACTCACAGCTGCCCCCTTCTCTGGAGAATTGCCCTTGGTCAAAGAAGAGCTAGTTAGCCAGGGAGACTACGGCTTCTCCTCCCCTCCCACCCGGTCTCTAGACTATAGCCAATGACTGACAAATCCACTTAAGACAGGAACAATTCCGTGGTACAGCTTGTGCTCCAGAGCCCCCTTAAGGTCAGGCTGACACGAGTTTCTGGCTCGGACATTATCCTCACTTAGCTTTTTATCTCCTTAGCCTTTTCTTCTCTTATTCCTTTCCTCCTAAGAATATTCTCCCCCCAAATCACTTAAACTTAAAGAATTCCCATCTCGGGCTTTGCTTCTAGTGTACCTGACCTATGATGGTGACCATATGTTATGATCCAAACTAGTCCTCTTTCGAGACTTCAGGGGGCTCTACTAATAATTAGGTCAGGACAAAGGATAGAAACCATGGCTGTCCTGGCAAGCCCAGACCAGGATATACACTAAGTTATCATGCACCTGGGTCGCTGCCTAGTATCCTATAATATATATCCAGCACATTTTGCCTGTCTGTTCCCCAGTGGCACACACCTACATTTGCTCTAACTTCCTGCTAACAAACAAACAAAGACAATGCAGGGAAATCCTTGAACATGTCCCCTAATAAATCTGTGTGGGACTTCTCTAGGGCTATGGAGCTGAAAACACAATCCACATGAGTGGTTTTGGCCTCCAAAAAGATTTTCTCAAATAAAGATTCCAGCCTTCAATCAAGGATGTATGGGGGCACAGTAAGTGTTTCTCCCTATTTCTTCTATCTTAGTAAAACCCCTGTGGCACTCACTAGGGGTCTCCATTCTGTTAGAAATACAGAAGTTCCCTGAGGTTCCCTGAGAAGATGACATTTGACTCAAGCTCTGAGGGATCAGTTGGGTTTAACCAGGGATGTGGGGTGAGAAAAAGAAGGTTAGGAGGAGGGAACATTATTCATATGTATATTCATTCACATACAAATATTTATTGAGCACATATATTTGAAGAGCCTGTGGCCTCAGCAGATAATAATAGTAAACATTTATACAGTTTTACTGCTTCCCTGCCATTCTCTCACAAGAATCTAGAACCCAGAATTACCTGGGCTCACAAGGTAGACTATATCTTCTATGAATAAAGAGGTTCTCCTGTACTAGCATTTCTCAAACTAAATGTGCATGTGGATCACCTGGAGACCCAGTAGGTCTGAGGTGGAGCCTGAGATCCTGCATTTCTTACAGGCTCCCAGGTGAAGCTGACACTACGGGTCTTTGGACACACCATGATTAGCAAGGTCCTACAGAACCACAATATCATTATTATACCCAAACAATCTATATTCAATTTTCCCCTCTTGTCTGAACATTTTCTTTATAAGAATGTTGTGATCCAGGATCCAATCAAGGGTAATGCATTACATTTCATTTTCAGTCTCTTTTCATCTACAACAATTCATGGATTTTTTTCTTTTTCCCTTTCATGGCACTGACATTTTTGAAAAGTCCAGGCTAGCTGTCATGTAGAATGTGCCACAGTCTGGATTTTTCTGATTTTTCCTCATGTTTCCTCTTGAGTAGATGCAGGTTAAACTTGTCGCAAGAAGACTACACAGGTGATATGTCCCCCACATTGCACCTCATCTTGTCATTTTGTCCCATCCCATCTGGTGATGCTAAACTTGATCACTTGGTTCAGGGAGTGTCCACCAGGTCACTCCATTGTAAAGAAAGATTATTTCTTTAATAATTAATAAGTAATCTGTGGGGTAACACTTCAAGACTGTGTGGATATCCTGTTCTTTAACAACCTTTCTCCCAACAGTTTTAGCATCCACTGATGATCATTGCTTCTTATTTTCAGAACTATTTAAGCATGTAATAGTGTGTGCAAATGTTTGTGTATATGTGTGTGAGCATATGAGAAAAAAAATGAAAAAGCTGTAATCCATTCACAGTGACCAAAGGCAATAATAAGTGAAAAGGGGAGTGGGGAGGCTTTCATGTTTCTTTGGAACAAATATTTTGTCATTTAACTACTCCAGGCTCCAAACAGCCTCCATTGTGGACCTCAGCTCAGATCTCCCCTGGGAAAGCAGCCTCATACAGGAGGCTTCAGAAGACAAAGCCCTGGGCCGGCTGAGTGGCACAGTGGTTGGGAGCTGGCTTGGGACGCCAGCGGCCCCGGTTCAGATCCCACATATGAGAGCCAGTGACACTGCCCTCTAAAAAAAATAAAAATAAAAATAAAAATAAAGAAGATAAAGCCTTAAGCACCCACCCTCAGATGATCTTATCCCTATCTCTGGAGAATATCAAGAAATGGTTGGCTTCAAGCCAGAAACCCAACCCTGGATAGGAGCTTTCTGAGCTTGGGTCAACTCCTCAGTTCCCTGGGTCAAATTCACAATCTCCCACTATGGAGTGTAAAGGGAGATGGCCAGATATGCCCTAGACCAAACTAAATCAAGTGCTTAGCCTAGCATGAAGCGGGAGTGTCTCTGATTTCCAACTGTATGCTCCCAGGTGAGGAGGCTCAGGGCCATGAGGTCTGGTTGCTGGGCGAATCTTGTGGCCTAAATTATTGATGGATGAATTCATCAAGCACACTACCTTCACCCATCCACTCAGGTCATGTTCAGCATATTGAAAAACAGAGCCTGAAACTGTACATCATCTACCCAGAACTAAGCTATTCTGGTCCAAACTCCTTAGCCTTCTTTTTTTTTTTTTTTTTAAGATTTTATTGGGGAATTGGGGGAGAGGAACAGCATTGGGTAATCGGGGAAGTGGGGCAGACAAGTTGCTGTCCTTTTTTTCTTCAGTCTAGTTGTGGAGGACGTCGCTTCACTGGCCCATGTTGGTATTGTAATCATTGCACTCTTCCCAGTGAGGCAGTTGCTCGCCAGCCATTGCACGGCCGCTCACGGTGGCTCATGGCAGATCACATCAGCTGCCCGCCACTCACCCTGGCTGTCAGCCATTCACGGTAGCTCACGGCAGCCCACTGCAGCAGGGGCTGCAGCCTACGCCAACTCCGGCTACTCACGGCAGCCCAGCTCCAGGTTGAGCTGTTGTTCACTATCTTAGCTGTAGAGGGCACAGTGTCATGTGGGATCCAAACTGGGGCCCTGCTGCTCAGAGCTGGCGTCCCAAGCCACCTCTTAACCAACGTGTCACTCGGCAGGCCCTCCTTAGCCTTCTTTGTGTCTGGGATGTTAGAAAGAGCAGAGGCTTTGGAGCCTTACAGACCTGAATTCAAGTCTCTCCTCTCCCACTGCTGACTGTGTGACCTGGGCTGACTAGTTTACCTCTGTGAGGCTGTTTCCTCACCTATAAAATGGGACCAATCATGCCTTACTAGTGTTACTGGGATCAAAGAAAATGCACAAAAAGTTATTAGTACGATGCTGGAATGAACTAGGCTAATAACTCTGTTATTCAAACGTTTATAGCCTGGCTCCTTGCCTTTGTCTCCCTTCCCCATACTCTAGCCCCACCTTACCACCTGCCAAGCTTGAACAATGCCATGTGATTTTACACCACCTGTGCCATTTATGAACTTATTGCTTCTCAGCTCTAAATCCACTCTTTTCATCAACTCTGTCATAATGGAGCTGGGCCTTGTAAATTTCTCCTTTGCCATATGTTAAGCTTTGTCAGTAGCATGTACTAGAGAGACACTGGAGGAGAATGGATCCTCCCTTCCTAGTTCCAGGTTGGTTCACTCCCTGGTTTCCTGGAGAGCATGCTTTCTTCTCCACTGCTTGGCTCACAGTTTCTCCAGTGCTAGGTGCCTGCAGGGTGCAGTTTCTCCAGTTTGTTTGCCACATACATTCTCCAGCTCTTAACTAGAGCAGCAGTAGCACACCCAGGAGCCCCAGATACTGTGGGTCTGCTCCCAAGTCCAGGCCGCCCTCACCCTCCTCACTCCTAGACACACATACACTGGGAACACCACAGGTCATCTACAGAACCAGCCACCTAACTTCGTCCTCTAGAACTGGATGGAACCACCTTGGTCCAAGCCATGCATACAAGTGCACTAGGTTCATAGAGAAGGAGGTCTCTTTAAATTATTTATCTCCATTAATATACTATGTAACATATAACTATACACTAACATCCTATAAACTTTATTTTGGTTAGTTCATTTTATTGTCTTCCCAACACACCCCCATCCCACCAAACTAAAAGTGCAAGCTTCATGAGGGCAGGGATGGACTCTTACTTGTATAGTTCCCCTCTGTGTCCCCAGAGCCTAGGACAGTGCGTGTCACATAAATGGGATATTCAAATATTTAAGAAGTGAAGATTGAATACTGGATGAACGCATGCATGAGTAAACAAATTCTTAGTTATTAGGATGAGCCTCTGTGGGACAGCCTGGGATTGAGGCGTTCCACTGAGACTGGGGAATGGGCTCCTCAGGTCTCCCTCGGGATGGATGTCCACCGCAGTGGTCCAGCGTTCCTTTCCCGACGGCTAGCAAGTTGCTTAGCAACCGGACGCCAGGCCTTCTGCCACCGTTAGAGGGCGCGCGGGCGGGGAGACGTGAACGCGCACGCGCGCGCCGTGCGGGTCGGGGGGGCACGTCACTTCCTGTTTCTTTAGGAGAACGTGGCTTTCCCTGCAGCGTCCGTCACCCCATCTGCGTCTCTGCTGTGCAGCGGCCGCAACTGGAGTCGGACCCCGAGGGCAGCCTCGCCATGGACACGGCCCTCAACGACCCGCATAACGCCAGCGCTGAGGCAGGCAGCCCGGCCAACGGCACGACGCGGCCGCCTTCCACGCCCGAGGGCATCGCGCTGGCCTACGGCAGCCTCCTGCTCATGGCGCTGCTGCCCATCTTCTTCGGCGCCCTACGCTCCGTGCGCTGCACCCGCGGCAAGGTAGGGCCCGCGGCAAAGCCCGGCGCTTTCCTCCTCTCACCCGGGACACGGCTGACGCGGACCCGCCCCCGCCTGCCCTGAGGGTGCAGACCTCCCCTCCCTGCCACCGCCCTGCCCATCCCCACCGCAGGCCCACATCCCAGGGCTGGTCTTAGGTGCCCCAGCATCTGGGCACCACGCACTGACATCTTCCTGGAATAGGACCTGGCTTCCACCCCCACTCGCATCTTGACACATTCCTCCCTCCGTACATCATATCGAGAACACCGTCAGCCGACCCTCACACTGCGATTCGGGCACTAATTGTTCCGATGGACACTTAGTCCAAATGGACCCAGACCAGACCAGCCGCACCCTCTGCTCTGGCTGCCCGTCCCCTCTAGGACAGTCGTCATCCCATCCCGGACTCTGGGTTAACCCCAACCTGTACCTCATGGCGCACTGGTCCTGAGAAGTACTGAATGGCACAATCTCCTCATCCTTCCCTGAGGAACCCTGCCCCCCCACCATCCCATGGCAGATTCTAGCATCCAGGCCCATCCGTAGACTCTGACACCTGTCTAACTGGAATCTATGGTCTGTAGTCCGCTCTCCCAGAACCCCCAAGTCAGCCCCTTGCTCCTGCCTTAGAAAAATTAACCCAGGAATATAGCCCCAACTCGGCCCCATTTTTTTTTGTTTTTTGGGGGGTTTTTTTGCATCACTTTCTGGAACCAATTCCAGCCCGCCAGCCCCCTCAGAACCTGGCACCGTGGTGTCTCCCTTTTTAACCAGGCATTGAGCCCTCCTTTTGCTGGTTTCCTCTCCCTGACAACCAGCCAACCTTCTCCTGCCTCTCCTAGCCTGAGCCCAGACCCTGTTCCAATCCCTAACCCTGTTCCCACCCCAGACCCTGACCCTATCTCAAAGTAGCCTTTCTCCTTATGCCCCAAGACAGTCCCTCCACCAAATGGGGCCTACCAGCTGAGTAACTGAGCAGCTGTTGGCCTCCCTGGTGAGACTACACCAGACCCCATCCCTGGCCTTCCTTGATATCTGTCCCATTGGATACCAAAAAGAACCCCAGTACCTCCCATCTCCCTACTTCCTCCCCCCACCCTTTTTCTCCTATATTAAGCCCTCTCTAGCCGTTATACCTATGGCTTCCCACTTCCTGGTACCCATCCCCTCCTCCGCAACCTCCTGCTCTGCTGCTCCCTGCTGCTCCTCCCCCGCCCAAACCTGAAGTTGAACCTAAGCGGAAGCTGTCTTACCCAGAGGGCAGGCCCACAAAGCAGCTGCCACTTTTGAAACTGCTCGAGCCCGGGTTTTGAAACATTACCCAACTTGAGCAGTAGCTGAGGCCTGCCACCTTCCTTCCCCAGGATCAGAGAACCCAACTGTTGACCCTGTGGTCAGACGCAGAAGGGAGTAGTCAGAAAGGGCATAGGTGGCCCCCTTTGCCTTTCTGTTTTGCCTCTTCTAAGCAGAGCTCAGGTGGCCTTCAATCTCCCTACCATACTTTTCGGACAGGTACTTGGTACAGGGAGATCTGAAATAGACAAGGACAAAGGAGGCGAGAGGCAGCCTGTGTAAGTTGAGCAGTTTGATCTGAGGAGCTCCCAAAACTGTTTGAGTAATTCTTGACACCTTCTGCATATGAATCACTAATCTTTCAGAAAACACCTTCCAGGCAACAAAATTCCCTGAACCTCCACTGTTGTCTAGAGGGTGGGGATGCTGCAGAGATGAGTGGGTCAGAGCCCTGTCACTAGGGAGCTTAAGTGTCTGGATGAGAGAGAAATGATTCCCTTGTAATTCAGGTGATTGTAATACAGGTGGTGCTCGGGGTGTAGAGGGAAAGGCTGAGCATACCCAGAGCAGGGCAAGGCAGGGCGCCTTTGTGCCGAAGGTGGGCTCAAGCCTTGCTGTAGAAAACATTGTAGGCAGAGGAGACCAGGTGAGTAGAGGTGCGAGGCAGTTCAGGAGACGGTGTGGCTAGAGCAGAGGGTCTGAATGGAAGAGAACTTTAGATCCACTGTAGCCTCTAAATACTTCCCCGTAGCATCTCCTGGAGGGCAGCAGGGGCTGGAAGACTGCATGAAATTGCAAACAGCTTGATCTTTAATATGCTCCCACCATTAGGATATTCTAAAGCTTACAAAGTCTTCACCCTCTTTGATTCTTCCAGCAACCAAGTATGGCGGGCAGAGCCTGTTTTATTTTCCCCGTTGTACAGAGAAAGAAACTGAGGGTCAACAAAATTCTCAAAATCAGTCTGCCAATTAGGGACAGACTGGGTGTCACTCGTCTAGTCTGGGGCACTCACCTTTGTACATAGGTGCCTCTAAAGATGCACACAAGTGGCATTTTGGCCTAGGGACAGGACAGGATAAATGACTTTCTTCTTCTACCCTGAGTCATGCTTTCCTGGTCATCTGGCAATGACAGAGAAAAGTCAGTGGGGAGCCCCAGGAGTTTTGATTTCCCACCAGTATTAAACCCCAAAGCCAGCTGAGAGAGGGCATGTGAGGACAGAATTCTCCCTGGGGCCAACTTGTCCAAAACAGGCAGGGCAAATTGTGAAATCATAGGGAGAAGGTGGAGCATCCAGGAGTGTGTTGGGAGAAACAGCTTTGGGAGGAGCAATCTCAGAGGGTGCCCAGTGCTGTCAGAGCAGCAATAGCTGCTGATCGGATTGCTTCAAAGGCCCTTGGCCTGGAACTCAGAGGAGCCCCTTGGCCAAGTGGACTGGGCTCCTGCCCTGTGCCAGGCCCTGGGATGGGTACCAGGAGCGCCAGGACAAAGAAGGCCAAGCCCTGCTCTCGCAGAGCTCTGGCACCAAGGAGAAACAGATGTGTGACCCGCCGACTAAACTGAATGACCATGTGCCCCCTAGAGGAGGCAGTACTTGTCTCTGTATAGAGGAGTGAGAGTTCAGCAGGCAGAACAGGAAGAGGGAGGCCTGGGACCACAAGATGCTTTCAGGGAGGTCCGGAGCAGGGTGACCAGAGCCCAGGACAGGGGCTTGGATGCGGCGACCAGAAGATGCCTACAGAGCAGTGGGTCTGAGGTACAGAATCCTGAAGGCAACGTAACAGGTCGTCTTCATTTTATAAAATTGCTACACACGTGCACTTGTTTAAAAAATTCAAGCAGTGCAGTAGCGTAGGAAAAGCTTCCTCAGTACCACTCCTTAGAAGTAACCCAGTTAGCTGTTTGGTGTGTAACCGTCCAGAACTTCTGCTGTGTGTATACAAACAGTGTGTGTGTGTGTGTGTGTGTGCGCGCGCGCACCTGTACGTATACCCATATGTGAAATTTATTTTTATGTAAATAGGA
This sequence comes from Aselliscus stoliczkanus, assembly GCA_033961575.1. Classification (NCBI taxonomy): domain Eukaryota; kingdom Metazoa; phylum Chordata; class Mammalia; order Chiroptera; family Hipposideridae; genus Aselliscus; species Aselliscus stoliczkanus. The sequence continues at coordinate 23,967,101 of CM066738.1, read as the reverse complement.
TTTTATAGCACATAATGCTCTACAACTAGATTTTTTTTTCTTCTGTTGACAATGTCTTGGTCATTTTCTCATGTCCGTCTATGTGGGTCCACCTTATTGTTTAATGGCAGGGAGGGTGAGTAATTCATGTCCATGGTATAGAATTCAGAGGAACAAGGCTGCACAGTGAGCCATCCAACCTTCTGCCCAGGTTCCCTCCACTGAGGCAGCCCCTGGTACCTGTTTCTTGGATAATCAGCCAAGAGATTCTGTGCCTTTACAGATAAATATATGCTATTTCCCATTTTTGCTATATAACTATCAAATTTTGTTATATACATGTACACACTCTTTTTTGCACCTTGCTTTTTTTCCACCAAGTGTATGTTGGAGATAAATATGTCAGTACCTATGAAGTGGTTGTGCTCAGCTATATGAGGTCCCACCTGGACCACACAGCGTGTGTAGAGCAGTGGTTCTCAGAGTGTGATCCCTGGCCCAGCCCAACGGCATCAGCATCACCTGGTACTTGTGGGAAATGCAAATCCTGAGCAAAACTCGAGGTGGGCCTAGCAGTCTGTTTTCACAAGCCCTCCTGGTGATTCTGATGTCTGCTCAAGTGTGAGAACCTCTGGCTCAAAGTCCTCCACTGGTCACTTAGATTGTGTCAGGCTTTTGCTGTTGCCAGCCATGCTGAAATTAAGCGCCTTGTACATTTGTTATTTCACACTCGTCTGTGTATTTGTAGAAGAAATTCCTTGAAGTTGATGTGCTGGCTCAAAGGCTATGTGAGTGTTTTAACTTGACCAAGTTATCCACCAGAGGGATTGTTTCAGTTTACACTCCCACCAACAGTGACCTCAATTCTGGTGTAATGGCTGCTTTAGTATAGTACATCTTCTGGAGCTTTTCGAGCAGGTACGTGATAGAATCAGGTCTAGGCTTCAGAAAGCAGTCCTGACAGGGCGGTGGTAGGCAGGAGGGAGAAAGGAAAAGAGGCTGGCTGGTGAGGTGGTTGGGTGAAGACTGCAGTAAGGGGGTGGGGAGCAAAGAATTGGGGTGCGGGGTTAGTTCGGAAAATGTGTAGGTAGCAGAATTGGGGCAAGGTGAGTGAGTGAAAGTGTGGTAAGGAAAGGGGACCCTGGGGTCTCCAGCTGGAGTGACAGAGTAACAGAATGGTCCATGAATTCCGGAGCATTTCTAGGGCATGGCCTGGAAGCAGGGCTCCCAGAGCTCACGGCGAGCCTGTGGCTCCAAGCCGGGCATCTATCTTTACTGCCTTTGCTTCCACCCTGATAACTGAACATCTAGAATATCACTGGAAGCTACATTTATTTCTGCTATTTGTGTCAGCTTCCCTCTCCCCCCACCCCCTTCCCTCTCTATGTTTTGTGTTTCAGGAGCTATTGTATTTGCATAGGAGGATCTGGTTTTAAAAAAAAAATCCAAACTGAATTAGTAGAGAATCCTAACAACATTTAGCATTTTTGTAACTACGAAGATTAAGTCTGTTCTGTTGCCATCAGGAGTCTGTTCCTCAGAAAAGCCTCAGGCTCCCTGAGTATTTTGTCACAACTTTCCACCAGAAATCTCCAGATAGGAAAGGTAGAGGGCATCTAGGGAGCAATAGCCAGGAGTTTGGGCCTCACCAGATGGCTTCAGTGTGAATCCTGGCCCTGCCACTTGCCAGCTATGTGACCTTAAAGCACATTACTTCACCTCTGTGAGCCTCAGTTTCCTCATTGACAAAATGGAGCTATGAAAAGTACCTGCTTCAGAGGGGTTTTGTGAGGATGAAATCACGAAAAGCACCTAGAACAGGGCTTGGCCCCTGGAAAGCTCTCGGTAAATGTTATCCTTATTACTGTTAATAGTCAGTCCAATTTCCAGTCTCCCATTCTGACTCAACATTACAGCATGGGATATTTATAACAATCACCCACAAAGGAGACCTGATTCCTCTGTATGGTGGAGCGTCTGTCCAACCTTGGTTTGTCATCAAATGATATTAAGCCCCTTCCCACCCGGGTTGCTGGGCTGAAGGGAAAGGAATACGTGGGAATGAACCCTAACACTGGTTTGTAAGTGAAGCCAGAGTCCCTTGTACACTCCCAGTCCGGTGTGCTCCGCCTTCAGGGTCTTCCTGAGGTGACATCTGCTCCAGACACCTCTGACACTCCTACTTCCCTGCAGAAGTGGTGTCCTGTCTGCTTTCTCATGATTCCCTTGTGCATAATAATACAGATCATTTATAGCTTGAGTGACATGCTCAAAGCACAGCACTAAGTACTTCCGGTACAAACACAATTGACTGCTGACACGCATCACAGCTGAGGAGACCTCCCCAGGTCCTACAGTTGGAAAGAAGCCGAGCTGGGTGGCAGACTGCGCTTCCTGACATCAGAACCCTCTCAACCACTTGTCACTCGAGCTGTGTATCACACCAGTATGGATGTCTTATTTTGTCACGTGTCACACTGTATTGTGATATTCTATTTACATGTCAAGGTCGTGGCCTACCTGCCTGTGAGCTCTTTGAGGTCAGGAGCTAGTATATGTGTGTGTGTGCATGTGCATGTGTGTGCGTGCGTGCGTGCGTGCTCACACTATTGCTACCCAGGAAACATTGAATTTAGGGAAGTACCCAGAGTGGGTGAGAAACTTGCCCAAGCCTCTCAGCACATTGCTGCCAAAAGCAGAAACCAATGGCTGGGAGAGAATAGGGAAGGAAAATAAGTCTGCCTCTTAGTGTCAGTGTTGCTCAGCCACCCTATCGCCACCTCCCAGCAAAGCTGCCAGAGAGTGACTCACACAGAGCTGGCTCTGAGAGCTCCAGAGGGGTGTGTCCACCTTCTGGCCCTGTGGCTGGGCCACCTCCGCTCTGCATCTGTGGGGGTTCAGTGAAGGGCCTCCCTGAGAATCACAGCTCCTTATGCTGTCACAGCACTTTCACATCGCATATCTCACTTGGTTTAAGCCCCTTGGCCCTTTTAAGAGGTAAGTAAAGCTAGAGATTGTCATCTGTTTGACAGATTTATCTCTGTCACCCAGTGAGCCAGTAAGAGAGCATATATCTTGGCTATCCTGTATATGCATCATTTTGCACATGTGTGAATTAATATCTTTAGGAAAAATCCTCAGAGGTGGTATTGCTTGGTCAGAGGGTGTATGCATTTGTGATCTGGACAGGTACTGCCAACGTGCTGTGCTGTTGACAGCAAGTCCGATGACCCCCCTCTTCGGCAGTGTAGGCCAGCACCTGTCTCCCCTCAGCCTCTCAAGCTCAGTATGTTATCCAACGTGAATTTTTGCCATTCTGATGAAAAGTGGCATCTCAGTGTACTGTAATTTGAGCTTCTTCTTTTTTTTTTTTTTTTTGAGGGCAGTGTCACTGGCCCTCATATGTGGGACCCGAACTGGGGCCGCTGGCTTCCCAAGCCAGCGCTTAACCACCGCGCCACTCGGCCAGCCCCAAGCTTCTCTTATTACGAGGGAGGAGGAACATTTTTCCTGTGGTTAAGAGCCACTTATTGTTCCTGTTTTGTGAATCTTTGAGTCTTAAGCATGTGCAAGTTACGATGTGACGCACCTGCCAAGTTGCCCCCAACCCCCCACCCCCCAAAAGGCTGGACCAGGTACACAAACCGATGGCGTTTAAGCATCCCCGTTCTCCGCCTCTCCATCTCCTAGTGGTCGGTTCATGGGCTTGCTGCTCTGTGCCCCATCTCCTTCCCCTGCTGCAGCCTTCCCTGCTGGTGTACAAGACCTCCCTGTGCCAAAGTCTACCTCTCCAGGCAGCTTCCCCCACAGCTTGTTCTTTCCTCTTGGTCTGTAGGAGGCAGCTGTGAGCCAAAATATTAACGAGACACTGCAGCTGACCCATGATCGCTTCTGCCAGGGATGCTAGTGCCTTTGTCACAGGACGGACTGGATGGGGGCACCTCGAGTGCTGTGATGAGCCTGTGGCTCTTGTGGAGAGAACTTCCCTTTGGCAAGAGCAGAAGTCCAATCTGGCATTGCTACGACTTTCAGTAGCTGTAACATAAAACAGAATTAGACATATAAAATGCAGGAAGGATGGCAGTTGGGGAGTGGGCTTATCCCAGCGGGGACAAGCTTCACGGCAGTGTTGACTGCTGGGTCCTTGAGGACTGAGGATTTTGCCGAGGGCATGGAGAGCAGTGTGATCCTGAAAGCTTTTCACCTTGAGTTTTTTAATATAAGGTGAAATCAGAATTATGCTACTATTGATAGATTTTCATTAGAATGTCTTTTGGTATGAATTCTATGAAGCTGTTTAATTCCTGTGTTGCACTATTATTCCATTTCCATTTTTTTCCATTTTTATAATACTGAAATTATTTTGATTGCATTCTGTTCTTTTTCATGTAAATATTTATCCTCTGTCAGATCGCACTCTTGCCAACTATAGCATCTGCCATTGTAAATTTAATCGTGGCTTTCAGTCTTAACCAGATTTCAGTTTTCCCAAATTTCTTAAGTTTTGTCAAGATTTGCTTTTCCTTGTGGCTCATGTCTTCCCATGTGTGGGTTCAGCCATTGTCAGTTTGGTTTGTCGTTGCTTTACTTCCACTCACTATTCACCACCTGCTGGATAAAATATTAATCGTATTTTCCTGTTCGTGAATCCATAAGAGAATTGGAAATAGTTCTCACGAGTTCTAGAACAACTCTCTTGTCACCAGTTCCCAGAGTTTCTTCTTTCAGTTATTACAGACTGTGTGCCTGCCTCTGCCTTAGTTCTTCTCCCCAGATATGCCCCATGTGTACAGGACTGTCCTGTGCCGCCCCTGTCTGGGTCCAGTTCTCCTCAATGGCAAAACAGCAGGCTCAGCATCTTGCCCCAGGGTGGTTGGGCAGTACCCCTGGCAGAGGGAACAACATTAATAAAGCCTCAAGTCGGCAAAATATGGGAACCCTGAGGCACCTAAATGAACCAGGGCAGAGGGCAAGGCAGTGAATGGACCATTCGGACCAAATTCTCTCCAGTGCCCAGTCCTTGGAGGCCAGAGCCACAGCACTGCTCAGTCGGCACCTTTCTTCTCTCCTGCAGAACGCTTCGGATATGCCGGAGACGATCACCAGCCGGGACGCCGCCCGGTTCCCCATCATCGCCAGCTGCACACTCTTGGGGCTCTACCTCTTTTTCAAAGTAAGTCCTTTGCTACCTGTTGTGTCATTTGGTTCCAATAAATGTCTTTTCTTTTGTTTCCACTTTTCCCATCACAGGTTATATGCATGTTCATTTATGGAAAATAAAGAGCAGGGGGGAAAAATCCTAATAATTCACCCCTAGACCTTCTACCCAGAGACAGCCACTATTGGTGTTCGGAACTCTGTCCCACCAGGCTTTTACTTCATGGAACTTTTCTCCATGGAGCTTTTTGTTTTGTTTTCATAATACCCATTTGGTTTCATTGTACTGTTTATGTTGGGGTGGGTGTAGCTCGTGTCTCAGATATACCTCCGCCATACTAATTGCCTTTTTTTTTTTTTTTTAAATTTATCGAGGTTTATTTTCCCAGTAAAAGTTACACAGGCTCAGTGTTGAAAACCTGGAAAGCACAGAAAAGTAAAAAGGGAAAAACAGCAGTCATCCAAAACCCCACTACCAGAGGCAGTCACAGATTCCCCTTGGAGGTGTGTCCTTCCACTCTGTCTCCCGTGCATGGTTTTGCTATAGCTGTGACCACGTGCTGTCTTCGGTTTCGTAGCTGCGTTTTTCACTCCACATTATTAACATCCTAAGCATTTTCTCATGTTTCTGCAGTCTCTCCTTAAACTTTTTAAAAAATATAACATGTGCTATTTTCTAATTATAAAAGTAATAGACACAGAAAACTTAAAAGGAGGGGGAATTATCAAGAGAGGGAAAAATACACAGCAGTAATCCCTATCAGCATTTTGCCATATCTCCTTTCAGGCTTTTTTTTTTCCTTTCAGGCTTTTAACAAACATATTTTTTAACATAATTATCACTGTAATGATAGTGTTGTGTGTTTTGTTGTTTTTTTTCTTAATAGCATAATACATCACAAGTGCTTTTTTCCTGGTCATTGAAAATTCCTCAAGGACAACCTTTAATTTACATTTTAAAAACACTATGTACATGCGGGCCGGCCGAGTGGCGTGGCGTGGTGGTTAAGCGCTGGCTTGGGAAGCCAGCGGCCCCGGTTCAGTTCCCACATATGAGGGCCAGTGACACTGCCCTAAAAAAAAAAAAAAAAAAAAAAAATACCATGTACATGGTTAGAATTTTGTTCAATCTAAGGGAAAGTGCAAATAAGCCATAATCCTCTCCCCAATATAGTTTCTTGTGAATCTTTCTTTTATGCATAGTTCTACATTTATGTTAAAATTTACAAATAAATACATGTCCCAAACATACAGTTCTTACCATGGAGGTATTTTTGAATCGACACAGTCAAATCTGCCCCATTCTTTTTTAATAGCTACTTGTGGTTCTGTTTTATGAATGTGCTCTGAGGGGTGTTTTGTACTGGGGCATCACAGCAGTCCTGCCGGGAACATCTTCCTACACATATCTTGGCATGGGCACATATTTTCAAGTATACCTGCAGTGGGATTACCAGGTCAAATAGCATCTCCATTTGTAACCTGGACAGATAGTGCCACATCCTTCCAAAGAGACTACCAGTTTACATCCCCTCTTACAGTCACTAACATGCTGGCTTCCCTGTACTCTCACCTGCATTGCATAGCATCCAAATTCGCTATTTTTACCAGCCTGTGAGTGACTCAAAATGTTATTGCTAACGCCTGTTTCCTGTTCCATTGCTCCCTTATTGTTGGATCAGAACTACTCTTTTTAATGGCATCAGGATATCCCCTCAAGCAGATACACCACAACTGATTGACAGCCTCCCCCTCACATGAAAGAGAAAAAAATCATTCTGATTTTTACTTTTATAAATTAAGAGTACATCAGATAACATTAAGTATTCACTGATTTTTTTTCTTTTTTTCCCTGGACCTCGGGTGAAGACTTGAATTTATCAAATGCTTTGGTATCAAAGCATCAGTCCATGCCAGGCCCCTCTCCTTGTTTTTCCTCCTCCACCCCTGATGCCTACCTCCATTTCCCTCTCTGCCAGAGGCACCTGCTCTAGTGATGTAATTTATGTTCTTAGATATGTGTTTCCTTGTAAAATCTATGGTGCATCTGTGTGTGTTGAGTGAGCCTACTTTCCATAAACAGAATTGTGCAATGCATCTCCCTGTTCCCTTTCCTTTCCCCTGTACCTTGGAGATCTCTCTGTGGTTCTCTGTTCATCTAGCCCACTGCCTCTTACTTGGCTTTTTGTAGCCGTTTCTCAAGTCTCTGCTGTGCTGAGTGCCAGGAATACACACCCAGACCCTTGTCTCAGGACCTTCTAACACTTTTAGTATTTAGGATTCTTTCCTTGGGCTAGGTTCCACTGAAAGGAATTTCTGGGAGCAGAGGGTACACACATTTTTACTGAAGGCACTGGGTACCTGTTGCTCAGCCTGCCTTCCTCTCCTAGCAGGTAAGCCCGAGCCGGCCTTGTGCCAGAGGGCACACTGTACCCCTTGCCCATGTTGACATTTTTTCTGAAGGCAGCTGCCTGGATAAACAGCCACCAGATTCCTCCCAAACTCCAGACTGACAACTGTTTAGTTGGTTTGCTCAACAGTGGCTGTCACTCAGCCCCTTTCCTCCTCTGGGGCACTGCAGGTTTTAACATTTCTCAAAATCATAAAATTTACTTTATCATGCCACATCTAAAACTGATTGCTTTAAGGCAGCTTATAAAACTTTCTAGCAGCCAGGGCACAAAGAAAGCAAGACTTGGCACACAAGTCCTACCCCACACAGTCAAGCCAGCCAGAAGCTGAAAGGTGCAGCCAGAGAGAAATTTTTCCCGAGGGCCCACGTTGAAAGAACACTATGTGAGTGGTACACCACATGATCTTAAGGAAAACACAACCCACGTGCCTGTGTTCACAGGTCTTTTCTTATAGCATTCACATTAGAGACCACTGATTGGCTCATCCATTCACCCAATCTCTTGACATTGATGGAGGGCCACTAGGCTGGATGCTGGATGCTGGGGACACCAGAGTAAGAAAAACCCATCCTCAAAGGGCTTCCTGTTAAGTAATGGAGACAGACGCTCATTAAATAATCACATAGGTGAATGTGAAGTTAAGGTCATGGAAGTGCTCTGAAGGCAAGGTCTGTAGCACCATGAAAGCGAAGAAGCAGCCTGGAGTGAACCCTGCTCCTGCCGAGGCCCCCCATCTTAAACAGCAGTGCCTCCATCCGCCTCGCTGCTCAGCCAAAAACCCAGGAGTCACCGGCTCCCTGTTCTTTCTCAGCCCTCATAGCCAGCCGCTCGCCACATCCTGCCTCTCCAGTTCCAAAACAGATGTGGAACCTGACCGCCGAGCACCACCTCCCCCATTCCCAGCCCAGGACACTGTCCTGCCCCCCTGGATTCTGCAGCACCCGCCTCCCTGGACTGTGCTCCCACTTGCACCCTGTAGACTCTGTCTTCCACACAGCGGCAGAGGCCATCACATCACAGCCCTGCCCGCAGCTCTCCAATTCCCGCCTTTTCACCCAGATGACTCGAAAGCCTTTTCACAGCGTTGCACGGTCTGTCTCCCTCCTGCCTCCCCAGCCTCATCTCCTGACACTTACTCCCTCAGCTCCAGGCTGAGGCTCTCACTGTTCCCTTCCCTGTGCCTCAAATATTCTTCCCCAAATATCCTCACAGCTGCTCCCTTCGTTAAGGATCCTACTCCTAAACGAAGTGCATGTCATCCTGTTGGGGGCCTTCCCGGGCCACCTGTCTGAGTAGCAGCTCTCCCTGCTTCTCTCTCCATCTCTTTGCCCTGCTTTGCTTTTCTCCTTAGCTCCCATCACCACATGACAATATAGTGCATATTCATATCATTTGAGATTCTTTCTCCCTCACTGCCACATGCCGTCTATGCAGGGCAGGGTCTTATCTGCCTTATTCCTTGCTCTGTCCCCAGTGTCAGGCACAACGTCCTGTCCGTTGTGGGCAGTCAGTAAACATGAGCTGAATTAACAAGGGCGCGATCACATCAAGGAAAGCTGCTCTGAGGTGAGAGCAGAAGAAGGATGAGTAGGGTTGGCCTGTGTGGAGAGGAGAGCACCCAGGCAGCAGATGACCATGGGCACAGACTGCCGGGGAGGGAGTGTGACACCTGCAAGACTGCAGAGAGGCCAGTGTGGCCGCAGCATGGAGCCAAGAATAGGTCTGGCAGGACTCCCGGCGGAGGAGGGCTGCAGTGGTCACCCGGAGGGCCCGAGAGGCGACAGCGAGGATATGGGTCTCGAGCCGTGAGATCAGGGAAGCTGCTGAGAAGCATTAAGCAGGGAGCGACATGATCGGATGAGCAGGTTTAAACAGGTTCCAGAACAGCCCAGTGTCCCTGTGGCCCACACAGCAGCACAGTGCTTCCCAGTCAGAGACCATCACGGTGACGAATTCACATGATGCAGTGAACGTGGAGCAACATGGCAGAGCCTTCTCCAAGTCTGGAGTTAACACATGACAGTTGGCTTCGGGGCACCGTGAGAACGTACCTCAGTTCCACTTGACACCATAAGACCAAGAGGCAGCTGTCAGGACCGGCGGTCAGCGCTTCCCACCATCACCATGGGAGGGGTTGTTCAGAATAGCGTTAAGTGGAGCAGGGTACAGATGACTTATGACCAGCATGCTCGGGACCTTGGTGGGTGGCCGGGGGCTCCCTAGAGCAGAGAGAAGGAAACTGGAAAGAGCATGTGTTCCGAAGTTCAAATGGTGCTCTTGGGACTCTGAACTTCAGACTCCCCTCCCCCACGATTCCCATGCAGAACTCTGGGCACACACATAGCATTGTCTGTCTCCAGGTCACGGAGCCACCAAGGGCAAACCCACATCTGGCAGCACGAGTCCCTTTTTTTTCCCCATAGCCACAGAAGCTGGAAGGCCCCTAGTGCTGTCAGAGAGTCTTCCTGACACTGTTTCCCAACTCCAGAGGGGTGCGGCCAAACTCCAGAAGAGAAGTGGGGACTCTGGCTTCCTCGCCGCCGCCAGCAACCCTGACTTCCTGTTTCTCTTTGTATTTCTTGCAGATATTCTCCCAGGAGTACATCAACCTCTTGTTGTCCATGTATTTCTTCGTGCTGGGAATCCTGGCCCTGTCCCACACCATCAGGTCAGAAAGCATCTCTGCAGCCTTTGAAGCAGCTTTCTCAGGAGCCAGTACAGGCTCTTGGATGAGAACATGACCTTTGGCGTCACTCAGAGCCAGGTTTGAATCCTGGCTATAAAACCCAAGGGACTCTCCCCCATGTCACACCGTCAGTGACCAGGGATAAGAATTGTAACCTCTCTGGGCCACAGTTTCCTTACAGGGGCTGATGAGAGTGTTCAGCGGGTACCCTAAGAGTATCCCCGGCTGTTGGGAAAGTAGTATTTGTGAACAGTAGCATCATGTTGCTTGTCACAGCACTGAGCTGAGTAATGCCAGAGCTTCCCATCTGGTGTGCAGCCTGTTGCGCTACACACTAAATGAGTGAGGCGCCTCACACATGATCTTATTCCATAACGAGAGAGGGGCAGTGTAATGAGAAGGTAGGAGTGCAGGCTCTGGAATTTGACTACCTGACTTTGAATCCAGACTCTGCCACTTAATAGCCCTATGACTTTGGGCAAGTTACTTAATCTCTCTGGCCTCAATTTCCTCACCTGAATGTAGAGGAAAATACGAGTACCTTCCTCATGGGTCATGTGGAAAGCATTTAGCACAGTACATGGCACTTAATGTGCTCAGGAACCACTAGTAGTTTTTGTTGTTGTTGTTGTTATTATATTAACCTGCCAGATAACCTTATATGGTTAACTTTTGCTTTTAATCCTGGTTACATTTGGAAAAGGAAGCCCAGAAAGGTTAAGAAATTTGCTAGGATCACACAGCTGATAAGCAGCAGAGCCAAGATTCAAATCCAGGTCTGTGTGGCCCCACAGCTCATTTTCTTCCCAGTGCCACCTGTTCAAATTGCCACATGCTTGTGTCAGTTCAGTGGGGATGAAGGACTTACACTAGTGATCCTCAGGTGAGGCTGCTGTTGACGTTTTGGACATGCCAGTTCTCTGGGTGTTGTAAACATTTGGCACCCCTAGCCCTCTTACCAAATGGGAGTTGTGCCCCCAGCTTGTGACCTCAAAAGCATTCCCATCTGTCTCCCCCTGGCCCCATGAGGTGGTGCAGCCTCAGGCTAAGAACACTGATAAATCATGAGGTGGCCAGCAGACCAGGGAAATTTCCCAGGAGAAAGGAACACGACTTGAACTCAGCTTGGAAAAGTAGGAAACCTGGATGAGGTGCAAAGGAGGGAGAGGCCAGCCGGAGTTGGAAGATCTGTGCAGTGCGCACACAGTCAGGATTTTCCCAGAGCAGTTAGAGAGAAAGCTAGAGAGAGAGCAGGATCTGATCACAAGGGCACTGAAAGTCAAGGTGAGTTTCGCCTCATTCGTCTAGGCTACGGGTCAGCAAACTTTTGAGGCGGAACATCCCCAAAGAGCCGCATGTGGTTCGTGAGCCGCAGTTTGCCGACGCCTGCTGTAGGCACACTGGCAGGACAGCGTGTAGTCAGGAATGTGAACTCGAGAGGCAGATGGCCCTGGCAGCAGCGCCTGGCTCTACCGGCTCCATAATTTGTGTAAGCTACTCAAGCTGTCTGGGCACCATTCCTTCACCCAGAACGGGGGTTGGCAAACTGCGGCTCCTGAGCCACCTGCAGCTCTTTGAGGATGTTCCGTCTCAAAGGTTTGCCGACCCCTGGAAGAGCCATAATCCTGTCCCTCACAATAATTTAAAAATTATTCAAGAGCCATAAATATATTTTTACAAATAAGGAAACTTTAAAGTAATGTTTTAGATGAACCTATGATAGTTTTATTTTCATTTTGAATTTTACTTCAGAGCCACATGTACGCACCCAAAAAGCAGCATGTGGCTCGTGAGCCCCTGGCGGCTCTTCCATCTGAAAAGTTTTCCGGCCCCTGACCTATAAGATGGAAACACTCCGAGTACCTCCTGGTAGGGGCATGCGACCCAACAAGTGAGCCACCACTCTAACTTGCCCAGAGCACAGCCAAGTGCACTGTATGTGAGGTCACAGCCTGAGGTCACAGCTGGGACTTGAACTCTGATCTTTTGATTGAGTTCAGTGTTGTTCAACTACACCTGCCTTTACCCACAAAATCTTGGTCTAGCCACCTTGGGAGAATTCTAGTCCAGCCCCATCCCCAAAAAAACGGGAGACCCATAGAACCTGAATATCTTGGCCTAGCAAGATAATGGCAGACCCAGTCACCCTTCCTCTAGGGACAGACCTCTCCCTCCCTATGGACCCGGGGCGGGCAGAAGGGGTGCGGGGGGAGCAGTCACTGCCAGGCACTGGTGTCCCTCCTTTCCCAGGCTGATTAGGGTCCTCCCAGTTCTCAGACATCACACCCCAGCATCTGCGAAAAGTTTGAGACCCCCACAGCCCTCCCCACAGCCCAGCCACCATCACAAGGAGAAAACCCAGTTTGTTTTGAAAGCCACTGCTAGGACATGTGCTGAGGAAGTGATATTTCACTTTGTCTCAATAACCCTGCAAGAGAGATCTTCATCAACTGCCCATGCAGAACATTTTGATCCTGTATCGTTGTTTTTTTTTTAGCTGAGCCATCCTGCTACCTGTTGGCAGCTCAGCTTGAGCTGGGCATCGAACTGCTGTTGCTCAGAGCTCAGCTTGCATTCTTGAGCGAGCACTTCACCAACTGAGCCACTCGGCCAGCCCGATCCTGTATCATTTTGACAGGTTCCTTTTTTTTCCCCTTTATTTTATTTTATTTTATTTTATTTTATTTTATTTTATTTTATTTTTTTAAGAGCTGAGCCATCCTGCCACCTATTGGCAGCTCAGTGGCAACTCAGCTCGGGCTGGCCTCGAGCCACTGTTGCTCAGAGCTCAGCTCGCACTCTTGAGCAAGCTCTTAACCAACTGAGCCACTCGGCCGGCCCTTTTTTTCCCCTTTAGAACAATAACTGAGAAACATTGTCCCCAATTTGTCATGGATTAGCCAAGAAACAATTATCCATGTCTTTCAATGATTTCATTAGTTTTACTGATAAAAATTATCAACAGAAAACAGAACCAAGAGCAGCTAAAACTGCATATGATAAAATTTGTAACTAAAAATTATCAGAAGAATCACTTTCTTGGTAAAACGTAGAGTACAGAATTTGACCTGGGAAGATTAGACCTTATAAATATAATGGAAGGGCTGGCCGAGTGGCTCAGTTGGTTAAGAGCTCGCTCAAGAGTGCGAGCTGAGCTCTGAGCAATAGCAGTTCGATGTCCAGCCCGAGCTGAGCTGCCGTTGAGCTGCCAACAGGCGGCAGGATGGCTCAGCTAAAAAAAAAATTTTAAAAATAATGGAAAGCCATGGGCAGAAGAGGAGCTCGCTATCCAGGGTCAAAGCTATACTCTGAAAAAAATATGATATGGACCAAAAACTGTGGGATAAATGAAATTTACAATAATGATTGTAAAATTTACGTGAAAAGAACTGAATTGGCTGTAAATAATTTTAGTATAGGGGGGGAGGGCATAATTTAATTATGCTATTTAGAAAGTTGGTCCAAGAATTAAATTTACTTTTCTTCTTCAATCAAATTGAATTTTCTGAAGTACTTTCTCAAAGTCTACAATGTTGTTAGAATTTTGGTGAGCTGTTTATATCCACAAACTTAGAGTCAGCTCTTCCTCAGGATCCAGCGACAAGGTCTGAAGGTTTGAGACAGGGAAACTGAGGCTCAGAGGGGTCATATGACCACCAGAATTCTCAGCTGGTAGGAGGGAAAAGTAATGTTTTGAGCCCAGGACTGTCTCACTCCACGGCCAATATTTTTTCTAGTTTTGGCAAAAGTGAAGGGGAAGAGAGACTTAAAGAAGGTGGGCTGGCAGCCCTCTCCAAGTGGGCCTGAGGGCTCCTGAGGATTGACAGAGGAGAGGCCTGTGGAAGTGGGTACGACCTGAGCCCCAAGCCTTGTCAGCCCCAGGGCCTGTGGGATTCCTTCACCCCCACCCCACCCCCAGCCTCTTTGGGGAGAAACCGCAGCTTGGATCGTTGGGGTCAGGCAGGGGCTGCAGCTGCCTTTACATCGCCGTCACCAAGATTCGAGCCCATGCCAAAATCCTTCCTGCCAAGGAACCACAGCCTATTTTTATCACCTGTGAGCTCACACCCTACCCAGCTGACCTTCAGAGGAAAAGAGGCCCATAAGGCCAAAATTTGCCTCTGGGAAGAGGAGACCATGTCACCAGTTTCACTGACCTGTGCCTTCCACCCCCAGGAGAGAAAGGCAGCGGGATGTGGTCTCCCAGCAGGAAACAGTGACCTTTAGATATGACAGGAGCCGTCAGTGCCAGAGAGAAGCTGCCTGCTCCAAAAGCCTGCATTCAGCAAGCATTTGCCAGCTGCTTCCCAGCACCCGGCCTGGCGTGGGTGGGGTGATGGTGATGAGACAGGACTCCTGCCCTCAACTTCAGCCTCATACCAGCCAGGTTGCTCGACTCCTGTCCTGTGCTGTCCAGCAACCCCTCTTTTCTTGGGATAACAAAGACATCAATCTAGAGACTTCTTACTTGAAGTTGAAACTGCAGTTAAGCTTACAGAGTTCCAAGCATTCTTTAATCCTCTTAATAAGACTATGAGAAAGGTATTGTGACAGTGTTCCAAAGGAGGAAACAGTTGCACAGATCAGTTAAGTCATTTTCCCAAGGTCACACAGCTAATAAGTGACAGAGCTGGGATTCACACCCAGGACAGCAGGCTCCAGAGTCCATGCTCTTAATAGCTGCACTCTATAGGCTGAGAAACCAAGCATCAACCTTCTGAGGAAGAGGCCAGACTGGAGTGAAGGGCTTAGCTCCGCAGGCCTTCTCTCTGCCTCTGCCCATACAGTCTGGCTTCACACTCCCCCAAAAGTGACTCAGCAAACTACCTAAAAGTAGCTTCCAGCTTTACCCATCCCAACTTCTGCCTTGCACCTCCTCAGAGCCTGCTGTGGAAGCCCACTCCCAAGTCCCACATCTCTATTCACAAAGCCCTCTCCTTATTCATGCCACAGCCTTGCAGACTGGGAGGGATTGGCTATTTGACAAATGGGGAAACTGAGGCCCAGAGATGCTTCTTAACTCCATACCTTTCTCCAAGCCCCAGGGCCTTAGAAGGAAGGCTCCCTTTTCCCTGCCTTTGCCACTATTCCCTGGGTACATCTTGGCCTGCTGCCATGTACCCACCAGCCGGACACACCATTCTGGATGTGCCCACCTCATAAGTCATGTCTGTCTGGTGTTGCCGAATGCTTTTGAGCTCAGGCTCTGGACAAGTCCCCGTGAAGGAAACACAATTCTTACGTCCTTGCTATGGATCCAGTGCTAGGCTAAACTCCCCTGCTCCCTCCCCTGTCTTCACAACAACCCTTTGAGATAGGTGGTGTTATTATCCCCACATAGATCTGAGGAGACGAGCCACTAAAGTGACTCACCTTGGGTCACTTGGCTGGTATGTGGCAGAGCAGGCTTCAGGGCTGGGCCACCCAAGCTTGTAGCCACCCCACATCCTGCCGCCCCCAGGACCAGGCTGGGCAGAGAGGCCTGATATGCTAATCTTGCTCTGATGGTGATCCAGGAAAGAAAGTCTCTGTTCCCTAGCAGGGCAGGAAGCAGAGTATGCTAGGTAACGAGAGAGAGAGTGCCTCCAGAGTGGAGCCAGGCCCGCCTGGGGTTAACATGAGGGTGCTCCGGCCCTAGGGACTATGCTTCATCCGGCCGATCAAGTCCAACGAGTTTATAAAAATATCATGCCTCACAAGTCACAGAGTACAGTGACTATCAGGTCATCTGACAAAGATCTGGAAGGGAGTCCAAGAATATGCATTTCTTTTTTTTTTTTTTTTAGCTGAACCATCCTGCCACCTGTTGGCAGCTTAATGGCAGCTCAGCTCAGGCTGGGCATCGAACTGCTGTTGCTCAGAGCTCAGCTCTCACTCTGGAGCAAGCTCTTAACCAACTGAGCCACTCAGCCAGCCTTCTTTTTTTTTTAAGGAGGGCACAGCTCACAGTGGTCCATGCAGGGATCAAACCCGCAACCTTGGTGTTGTCAGCACCACGCTCTAACCAACTGAGCTAATCGGCCACCCTAGAATATGCATTCTTGACAAGGGATTCTTAGACAGCAATGAATGGACCAGACTTTGGAATCCATTGCTCTCCTAAAAACCGTTTTACTGAAAGCCTACCTTTGTTTTGTGTTTCTTGGGTGATAACCAAGAGGCAGTACAGAAGCACTAGGAGCCCAGGACCCGAGGTTCGAGTCTCAGCCCAGATCCTGACCCTGGGCAGTCACTTACCCTCTTAGGGCCTCTGTTTTCGCATGTGTAAAATTGGCACAGTAGCACTGCCTGTGGGGCAGCTGTGAGGGGCTAGAGATAACAGCTGTTCATTGGGGCTTCTTGGGGTGGTGTCGGGGCTGTGATTGCCCACTGGGGCTCTGTTTGCCAATCTGTTTTGTCTTTTCTTTCAGCCCCTTCATGAATAACTTTTTTCCAGCCAACTTCCCAAATCAACAGTACCAGCTGCTCTTCACACAGGGCTCTGGAGAGAACAAAGAAGGTCAGTGCTTCCTGCTTTCCCCTGTCTGGGATGTCTTCTTCCTCCACTGCCCCTTTGTCTGTCCGATGTTGGGGTTTCCGGTAGAGCAAGAGATGGGAAGGTGGGTTCTGGGGTCACACTGCCTGGGTTCACATCCCAGCTCTGCCACTGCCTGCACAGGGGGCTCTGAGCGAGCACTCTACCTCTCTGAGCCTTGGGTGTTTTTGTTGTTTTTTCATCTGTAAAATGAAAATGATGGTCTAGTATCTCCCTCGTAGGCATGTTGGTAAGACTGTGAGTAGGTGATGAGTAAAAAGCATTCAGCACTCTGCCTGGCTGTAGTAAGTACTCAGTAAGAGTTGGCCATTACAGCTATTTTTATCATGCTGTTTTCAGTATGATTACTTTCCCACCTAAAATTTGAAAAGGGGGTTCCATGGCTTTTAAAAAAAAAAAAAAAAGAAAACTACAAGGAATGGGGGAAAGCCTGAGCTTTGGGGGTTAGTTAGGATATGTGTTCCAGTACTGTAACAGGATTATCAACGGCTTGACCTAATAGAAGGTGTTTTTCATATAAAAATCTTGAGTTTGTGGATGCCATTCTGTCTTAGGGAGCCTAGCTCATTCTGCCTCATCCCAAAAGAGCAATGATTCCGTTTTCCATCTCTGGTGCATCTGTATCCAATCAAGTATTGTTAAATTAAAAAGAAAAAAAAAAACAACTATCGTGCACCACGGGTCTCCAGGGTCCCAGGCTCCATCTGTCTTTTGCTCTGCCACACTCAGTGGCTGTCAGGTCTAAGAAGGTGGACTGTCAGTCCACAGTCCCACCAGGCAGGAGAGGCAGCTGGATGATGGTGCCATCATCCAGGGGAAGCAGGAACATGTGGCCATGAACTGGTTGGCCTCTGTCCAGACACAAATCATCAGGGTGCTGTTACCACAGAAGAAATAACAGAAACAAACAGGGGCCAACCAGCAGCCTGCTGCTCTGGAACCTGAAAGAAATGGCTGTGCTCTAGGACCCCGGGCAAGCCCCACCACCTGCCTGGGCTTCCTTATTAGGACACTTGGAAGTGATGGAGAATGGTCCTAACATGAGGATGCCTACCGCAGGGCCCTCCGTAGGATGCCTCCTCAGGGACTCCCTCCTGCTTTTGCCCCAGGCCCCCATCTCTTACCTTCTTCCCCCTCCTCTTCCTCTTCTGCTAGTGATGTAGGGCTGCCAACAATCTTCTCGATTCCTTGGGTGGCAAAGTAAAGACTCCTGAATGAACTGGGAACTTGCTAAAGACCTGTGCTCTGTGGCAGCTGGCACTGATTGAGTACCCACTGTGTGCCAGGCACTGTGCTGAGCACTTTGTAAGAACCGTCTCCCTTGCTCCCCACAGCAGCCTATCAGGGAAATGCCATGGTGCCCATTTTACAGATGAGTAAACTGAGGCTCAGAGAGGTAACTGCCTCCCCCAAGGTCACCCAGAGCCCGTGCTTACAGCACCGCGACCTCCTCCCACTGACCCCACACCACGCTTGTGTTCTGTCTGAGCCTCTAGGAAAATAGAGGGGCTGGGGTGGCTCCCTTGAGCACTCCCGGCCTGTGTGCCTCTGACAGTGCCCACAGCCATGCCCTCCTCCGTCCAGGGGCTGACAGGTGGGAGGGGCAGCCCCGCCCCGGGGAGTGGACTTACCTGGCCTCTCTGCCCAGAGATCATCAACTATGAGTTTGACACCAAGGACCTGGTGTGCCTGGGCCTGAGCAGCATTGTTGGCGTCTGGTACCTGCTAAGGAAGGTAAGCAGCCAGGGGCTGAGACTGGGTGGAGAGGGGCGGGGGGGACCTCTGGGGGGGGCAGGGGGCGGGGCACCGCGAGCTGGTCTCATCACTCCGCCCTTCCCCCCAGCACTGGATTGCCAATAACCTCTTTGGCCTGGCCTTCTCCCTTAACGGAGTGGAACTCCTGCACTTGAATAATGTCAGCACCGGCTGCATCCTGCTGGGCGGCCTCTTCATCTACGATATCTTCTGGGTGAGTCTCTTCCTGCTCCCATCTCTCTGGCCCAGGCAGCACTCATCCGATGGAAGGCAGCAGCCGGGGCCTGGAAGTCCAGGCACCAGAGCAGGTCCTTTCTGGGCTGAGTTGCCCTCATCCATGAAACAGGAGAGAGCAGATTCCCCTCTCGCCAAGAGTTCACCCTGGGCCCAGTGTCTTCAGCCACCCTCATCTCTTCCTCACAGTGGCCCTGGCAGGGGTGTGACTTAATCCCATGTCTCCCTAGCAAGCGAGCTGAGACTCAGAGAAGTTCAGGCGGGGTGGTTAATGCTGGTGAAGGGGCCCAGCGCGGGCACTGAGCTGGGAGGACGGGCTGCTGTTGATGGCACACTCTGGCTGCACACAGCCCTGGGCTAAGGGACCTGCCACACTCAGGCCGAGAGGCAACGCAGCCAGCCTAACTCAGGCGCCCTTTCCCCGGCTTCAGAAGCCTCTTCTCCCCTTAAGTGACTGGTACTAGACGACTTTCTCTCGGGAGGGACACAACCCGCGAACAGGCCCCTGTCCGACTCCTTCAAATTGCCCCTGTTTGTTGCCCAGAACCAGGAGCCCTGTGGCGTGTCCATATGACTAGTATTGCTGGCCACCTACCCTCAGCTTCACATCTGCTCTGGAGCCCCTCCCAGCTCCCTGCCCCTCTCCCTGCAGACGTCAGGCAGCAGCACATCAAGGAACCCAAAGCAGCCATTCTGTCCCACCCGGCCCCCCACCTCTCTCCAGACTCCTCTCTTCTCCTTCTAGGTATTTGGCACCAACGTGATGGTGACAGTGGCCAGGTCCTTTGAGGCACCAATAAAATGTAAGTGCCCACCCCTGCATGGGGAACCCCTTTGCCCCCACCTCAGTGGCCCTTTCCCACACACCTTGTCCTCCAAGCTCTCATGTGTCTCCAGCCTGGTTTCCTGGTCCTCATTGATTCATCCAGCTATGATCATACACAGCTACCTTCTGCCCAGGCCCTGGCCTCAGCCACTTGGTCCCAGTGCAGTGTGCTGTGGGATGGGCTGGAATGGAGGGAGCAGGCACAGAGAGACGGTGTCTAACGCCACTGTGGCAAGACACGCAGAGGCACCCCAGAAAAAGAGGCCTGAAGCTCCCCTCACTGGACCCCTTGAGCACCTAACTAGCAGGCACTGTCTGTCCCAAGTTTCTCGCACTGCCCTGCGCCTGTTCTACGGTGCATCCATTGTTTATAAATGTTAGGAAATCCAGCTACAAGCATCTATAAACAATGTGGAGGTTTTGTTATCGCACACTATAGCAAGTCCAGCGAGAGAGTGTCTCAGTGTTGGGTTAGTGACCCTTGGTGGAGTCTCTAAAAGCCAAGGTGACTTCATTCCTCCCGCCCCACCATTCTCAGCTTGCCCACGTGTCCCTTAAGCTCGTGCTACCGTGGTTCCCAAGCTGGCTGCCACAGCTCCCAGCATTGACTCCTCACACAGCCACGTTCAAAGACAGAAAGGGGGAACTTCGTCACTCCTTCATCAGAGAGGGATGTGTTTCCCCATTGCCCCAAATCCCCCCTGCAGTCTCCCTTATATTTCACTGGCCAGGATTGGGTCACAGGCCCAAATCCAAACCAATTATCAGCAAGGGGGGTGGGGAAAGCATGATTTGCTCAGAGTTTAAGCCTTAAACTACTCAGAAGTCACCTCCTGGGATGACAAGACACAAAGAGGAGGACAGAATCAACCAGGCATAAGAGCAAGGACAAAGGGGACGATCCTGCTGGGAAGATATTGACAGTGAGCGATCTCCGTGGGAAGCAGCAGTTCAGCAGTGGGCAGGTGGGGTGAAGCTGGCCTTGGAGAGTCAGTTCATAGCTGGCTATCTCACAGCGTTATTCTCCACTGCGGCAGACAGGCCTTCTCGATGAGTTAGAGCGGGGTTCATGGCCACACACTGCTCCCAAATGCCACCATCCCAGCTCAATGACTCCAGAGGAAAACAAGTTTCTCCCAGCTCTGGTTTGCATAAATATATGAGACCTGGCCTGGCCCATGAGCCAGGCACTCCCGCCGGGGACATGGAGGATCAGGATGGACAGGCGTAGGCCGCTGCCCTCCCCAGTGCCTGGGAGCACAGTATCTGAATTGGCAGCCACCCAGAACCAAGGGTGTCAAGTGAGAGCAGTTCTCCAGAGCAAGAGACCAGACATTGGGTAAGCCAGATCCTAGGTGAACCCAGCCAAGATGTCAGGGAAAGCTTTCCTGGGTCATGAAGGAGGAACACGTGTTTACTAAGCATTGTGGGCACTTGGAAGGGAGAGTATAGCTTCAGCAAAGAGCTGGAGGCAGGAACATGCACGGAGGGCCCTGGGAGCAGAGACTCAGAGAGTGAGTGTGGCTGAGTTTAGGGGAGCAGCAGGAAAGAGGCTGGATCCGGGGAAGGCAAGGATGTCATGCCAGCCTGGACTCTGCCCAGTAGGCAGCGATGAGCCATCGGCAGGCTCTGAACAGGGAAATGACATTGTCATATTGAGTTTCTGGGACTTAGAATCTGGTTTTCTGGCTAGGGTGAAGGCCAGTTGCCCTCCACTGCTAGGAGTCGATCTCAGAGGCAGTATAGCAGAGGTTAAGTGCACATATGCTGAAGTCCGACTGCCTGGACTTGAATCCCAGATCTGACACTTGCTGACTATGTGGCCTTAAGGAAGAGACTTCTCTGGATCCTGGTTTCTACATCTGCCACTCAGGATTGAGAGGAGATCTGTAAATCATTGTGACTGTGCATTCACGGCAGGAAGAAGTAGGCAGAAGAGGGCATCTGTATGTTTATTGGGGAAGCACAAGCTTACCCACAAGCCCTAGGGTGCCTCTGCTTGCAGACCATTGGCTAGAGCTAGGTCATGTGACCACCCCAAGCAGCAAGGGAAGTCCAGAATTCAGGTACCAGGATACTGATTGTCTTAGCCTCACAGCACCCTCGATCGTCACCTGAGGTGGCTAGATGGCTGCCCTACACAAAATCGGGATTGGGTTAGTAATGAATGGATAAGGTAGCAGTTAACAATGTGCAAATCATCTAATTGTCGCCACAGTCCTGTGGGCTAAGTTCTATAGTTATACCCGGTTCACAAGTGAGAAAACTAAAGCACAGAGCAGTTAAGTAACCTGTGCAGTGTCACACAGTAGAGCCAGGATTCAGACCCACACAGTCTGGCACTGAAGCCCACACCTAACTGCTTTTCTACTTACAAGGCCCTGAGGGTGAAATCCAGTTACAGCCACTTCTTGCCCTAACTGGACACAGGGAAGCACTTCTCTAAACCTATATTTATCCAAACAAGCCGGGCAGCAGGATTTCCAAGTGAGGGGCTTAAAGCAAGG
This sequence comes from Aselliscus stoliczkanus, assembly GCA_033961575.1. Lineage (NCBI taxonomy): Eukaryota > Metazoa > Chordata > Mammalia > Chiroptera > Hipposideridae > Aselliscus > Aselliscus stoliczkanus. Next base: position 23,945,008 of record CM066738.1, on the reverse strand, counting down.
AATTTATAAGTGTGTGTCCTTTTGTCCCTTAGCAGATACAGGAGTCTGTGGTCCAGGCTCCCCCTGCTTCAGAACAAGGACCCCCGGCTGTCTGTAGGCCTCTTGTAGGGTGAGGGAACGCCTATTGTGTCAGCACTGCATGGGCTCTTTAATCCCTTTTATCTACTTGGCTTTAGGGTCGGCTCCAATTAACCAAAGAGTTCCATAGCATAAAAGATATGAAATTGTATGGTATGTGAGCTATAGCTCAATAAAGGCATTAAGCCTTTAGCCTAGATGATCCTAGAGTCTTCCCCGCTGTAACCAGCAGTGGTTCTATATGGAGACATAGCCTGTTAGCATCTTCTCACCTCCCCATCCCCACCCCTCCCTCCAGAAATGGAGGTGTGTGAGTTTTCTACAACAGATGGGGGCTAGGAGCAAAGTGAGCTGGGGTCTCATCAACTTCTTGCCTCCCCCTATAGTGGTGTTTCCCCAGGATCTACTGGAGAAGGGTCTGGAAGCGGACAACTTTGCTATGCTGGGACTCGGCGATATCGTCATTCCAGGTGACCGGGCTGGGGTGGGGGGAGTATTCCCTGGATCAAGGGGTATTGTGAAACAGCCTCACCCAGTGGGAAGGAGAAGTAGAAAGGTGATTCCACCTCCACACCCCTGGGTCAGCCAGGATTTGGTGAAGGAGTCCACCTCAGTAAACATTACAGAGAGCCAGTCGTGTGCCAGGCGACAGCAGTGAGCAAGAGTGCCCTCTCAGAGCTTCCGGTCTGGGTGAACAGACATTACTCAAGAGTTACAAAAATAAATGCATATGGCAGGTTGAAAGTGACTCTGTCATGAGAGTCTTAGAGGAACCTGACCCCTCTCACACACCTACACATGTACACTCCCTTTGCCAATGTTTGCAGGCATCACAGATGTGCTAGAGCTACCAAAGTCCCATTGGTCCCCTCCTAGTGCCGGGAGGGCTCCAGGGAGAACATGTCTGTGTGTATAGACAGGCACCATGGGTGTGGGTCCCTATGTCTGTACTTCTCGCAGAGGGACATGTGGCACTCACCGGCTCGTTTGCACAAACTGGCCTTTGAATCCATTGTCTGCACATGGGTGCTAGTCAGTACACCTGTGGATGTGGGCATGGGTGCCTCTGTCTGCAGGCCCGACCATGGGCACATATCCCTGCGGGCCGCAGCCTTGTCTTGCCTCAGGGTACCAGCAGCCTAAACGACCCGTCAAGAGACTAAGGGCAAAGCTGAGCAGCCACTCAGCAGCTGCCGTGGTGGAAGCCTGTATGTGTGTCTGCGGATCTGAGCCTGGTGACGGGCAGTGAACATGCAAAAAGCACACTTGTTCCCCTAGTCCCAGAGGGTTAGAAACACCACCACCCCCTCCCCAGGAGTTGCTTGAAAGAAGAAAGTTTAAAACAAATGAAAAGCCCGTTTATTTTCCACTGCAGGAAGTTAATAACATTCTCATAACCTGGGATGGTAACATGCATTTCTGTTGTGATGCTTCTATTTTGTGGCATGTACGGTGGTGAAGCAGAGGCTTTCTCTTACACCAATGAGAAAACAGAGGCTCAGGAGTGAAGGGACCTACCTCACTTCACACACTGGTCAGCAGTAGGGCCAGGACTCAGACCAGGTCTGTCTGACTACAAAAAACAGTTACTCTGTCAGAGCTACTCGTATAACAGTCATCACGTAGTAAGATAGTAATCACAACAGCTGTCGTTTGTCAGGCACCTGCTGTGTGCCAGGCACTGTGCTCAGTGCTTTTTATACATTGTCTTCGCCACTCCCAGCAGCCCAATGAGGTGGAGACTTGCCTACAGCCTTGGGGATACAGGAGTATGACCCTGAACCCACTGTTTCCGTAACTCACAGTGCTGTGAGGCAGGGAGACGTGCTTCCCCTGGAAGAGGCAGCTCCAGTAGAGAAGAACTGAGTCCTGTACAGCATTCAGCTCGCTCTGCAGTACGGTGCCCTGTTGGTCATAGCGCTGGGCATGAGGCCAGCACAGGACCCTCTGCATATCTGCATATACCCACATACGGGGGTGCCAAAAATGTACATGCATGACTTGTATTCATCTTTTGTTATCGGTATATATTATTGAGTATTACAATTTTAATACAGTTTTTTCCTTTCTTAAAATGTGTATACAGTTTTCTGGCACGCCCTGTATATCTAAGTCTGTCAGCAATCAAAATAAATGGAAGTTAGTTGCATCCTCATAGAGCCTCGGGGATAGTCGTCAAAGAAGAATGGGTTGCTGCAGACCACTGTTTTGAGGACCAGACGCTCTATAAGGAGTGAAAGCTTTTGGCAGAGCTCTGACCTCTGGATCAGTTGGAGAATAGTTGCAGAATTCAGCCGCCAGGGGGCACTGAGTTCTTGGCTTTGTTTCCAGAAAGGCAGCATTTGCCTGCTCTCCACCCACCAACTCCCTACTCACACACAGTCTACAGTGAGCACTAACTCATTTCCCTCTTTAAAATTAAGCATACGTTGCCAGTCAGTGCTTCTGATCAGCACAGAAGGTTTTGGTTCTTACGGGCTTGCTCTTAACTAGATGAGATTCAGCCCTTGCCTATCTGAGCCCAAAAAGTCAGGGAGACGATACAGATGTGGTGTGTGCATTATACAGAGGCTAGAGGCTGTCTTGGGGAGTCTTAGGCTTCTAGGGTGTCTGGGCTGGATAAGCTCCCCTGCAGAGCCTCCTAATGGTCTGCTTACTCCTATTCTTTGTCCCTGCAGATGCTACAGGGGTCTTTTTAAAACCTATTTAGGTTATTCTCCCACTTACAACTCTTCCAGTGTGTGCCCTTAATTAGGATAGTGACCCAACTCCTCAGGCCCCATGGACCCTGCATGGCCGGTCCATCCCCTGCGTCTCCTGTTTGGGGCCGCAGCCTTACTGGCTTCCTGACCCCTGCCATACCCGCTGAGCCTTCTTTCCTCAGGACCTTTGCACATGCTGTTCCCTCTCCCTTGCAAGTGTCACTTCCTCAAAGAAGCCCTCCATCCTCCCCCAACCCCCAGCCTGGGTCTCATCCCAGTACACCTTCCTATGACACAGGAAGCACTTTCACAGTTACAATTTTACACTGACTTTGGTTACTATTCGAACAGCCTGTGTAACCCCTTGCCCCCTTGGTTGAGCTCTGTGAGAACAGGGGTTTCGCTTGCCCCTGTATTGCCTGTGGTGCCTGGTAATTGGCAGCCCTCAATATTAACACTTGGGTGGATGGAGCCAGTGTGACACAGTGTGGTGCTCTGAGGTGCCAGGTCAGTGTGGTCCCAGGCCAAAGCAAAACCCTGGGACCTTGTCATTGTTTTTGGTGCCTGATGGCAGAGAAACTGGATTTCTGTTGGCAGTTGGCAGCATTGGCCACACCCTTGGCCCTGATGATTGCTCCATGACTGGGAACACCAGCTTGGAGACCCAACTGCGTGTTAGTTACTATCCTGCTCCTCCCTGGCCCAGGTGGGGGGCTCCTTCTCCTGAGGCGCTGGCTTCCCCGTCTTGTAACCCTGGCTTTCTCCCCACAGGGATCTTCATCGCCTTGCTGCTGCGTTTTGACATCAGGTAAGCTACTTAGGACCCCTAACCCCCCAGCCGTGGGAGGGAGGGGCTGTCCCCAGGCAGGGGTTCTCCAGTGGCTTTCAGGAGCCCAGAGGAGGTAACTGGGGGACCAGACCCTCCTCCCTCACAACAGCCATAGCAGTTGTGATTTGATCTGCATTTTGCTTTCTGAGGTTTTACGTGTTCAAAGAGCCTGTGGCCAAAAAGGTAAATTCAGAATCACAGACCAAGCAATTTAAACCCAGAAGGTCCATAGTGCTTTCTCGCTGTGTGACCTTGGCAAGTGTCCTGACCTAAGCTGAGCTTTCTCATCCTTACATTAGTGGTAAACAAGAGTTTCTACCTCAGGATTATCAAGCAAATCTGGAGAGAGTGCTGAACACAGGCTCTCAGTACTCCCAGGGAAATCCAGCTGCACTCCTGTCATTATTTTTTTTTGTGTCAGTATTTTTATCAGCCCAGGGTCAGGTCACCGTGTTCCAGCTGCTCTAACTATTCCACACCCTCTCGTTACTTAGACTTTTTTAGTCAATTGTAGAAAGTGAGCAAGCACAAGGGAGAGAGGAGGGGACCAGCTTGGGTTACCACCTAAAACCACAGGAAAGGTCTCTCTGGAGTTAATGCACCTGGGCAGCTGGAGCTGCCACCAGCAGGTGGCGCTCTGTCATCCCTGTGGAGGGTTTGTTTTGTGTGTGGGGGTGTGGGGGGGGGGGGGTTCTGAACTTTACATTTGTGCCCAGTAATTGCAAAAGCGGTAATAGTGTTAACAGTAATGAGAAACTCAGTACCAGCATCACTGAAATCCAGTTTGCGTGTGCAACTTCACTTTTTCCCCACTCGCATATGCCTGGATGATTTGTGTGGTGCCCCTCTAGACCCCACAAACACACGAGCTTACAGACAGGCCTTGGAGTGGATCCGGTCACTTTGTGAGTAGAGGCACGTGTGCCAGCCGGCTCTGCTTGCTGTATAGAGGTGACATGAAGAGAAACCCACGCCGGTCCCCGGCTGTTTGCATGAAACGCACATTCAGCTGCCAGCATCCTCAGAGGCTCAGTCTCATTCCTAGGCTGGACTTGCAGGAGACGCAAGCCCTTCAGAGCTGGTTCCAAGATCTGTGCAACATCCCCAAAGGGAGTCAGATGCACTCCAAGCATCACAACAGGATAGCTCTCAGTGTACTTGTACTCGAGGCCTAGAAGCAGCCAGGACGAGGAAAGAAGGGAGTCAGAAGTACTCGTTTGTTTCACAGATGTCACTGGGCCCTGTCTCAGGTGCTTTGGACGTGGAGCAGTCATGAGCTGGTGGTGTAAGGGGAAGTCATGTAATGACAGTGCCAAGCTGTGTGTGAGTCAGCTGTTCTGAGGCTGGGCTTGGATGACTTGCCTCCAGGAAGTCACTGGCATTTTATCCATATGGTCAGCACCTATTTAGTATTCACAACAGGTTACTGAACTGTTGTTATGTGTGCTGCACCTAAAAGTAATAGCTTAGGGCCCGCCGAGTGGCGCAGTGGTTAAGCGCTGTCTTGGGAGGCCAGCGGCCCCGGTTCGGGTCCCACATATGAGGGCCAGTGACACTGCCCTTAAAAAAAAAAAGTAATAGCTTAAAGGCCAGCCGAGTGGCTCAGTTGGTTAAGAGCTCGCTCAAGAGTACGAGCTGAGGGCCGGCAGAGTGGCACAGCTGTTAAGCGCTGGCTTGGGAAGCCAGCGGCCCCGGTTTGGTCCCACATGTGAGGGCCAGTGACACTGCCCTCAAAAAAAAAAAAAAAAAAAAAGTATGAGCTGAGCTCTGAGCAACAGCAGTTCGATGCCCAGCCCGAGCTGAGCTGCCAACAAATGGCATGATGGCTCAGCTAAAAAATAAAAAAAATTTAAAAAGCAATAGCTTAGCTTTACAGTGTTTGCATCAGTGTTTCTCAAGGCATGAGCCACCTGTCTCAGATTCATCTGGGAGGTTTTTCCAAATGCAGATTCTCAGACTGTGCCCCAGACCTATTAGATCAGACCCCCAGGAAACTGGACCTAGAACTCTTTTTTTTTTTTTTTACAAGCTTTCCAGGTGATTTCTATGCTGACTGAACTCTTACAGCCACAGTTCTAGGTTATAGCATTTGATATTCACAGCAACCAGGGAAATGGCTTGTGGTGTCCCCATTTTACAGATGAGTAAACCAAGGCTGAGAGGGGGGAAAGTGACTTACCCGAAGACACATAGCTGGGACCATAGCAGAGTTGCATGCCCACCTCCAGGCTCCCAGCCCAGAGCTTCCGGGCACCTCACAGCCTCCGGGGTCTTCCCAGCTCCCCTCTCAGAATGGATGCCTGCATCTAACCCTCCTCTTTCTCCGCACCCTTTCCCGAAGCTTGAAGAAGAACACGCACACCTACTTCTACACCAGCTTTGCAGCCTACATCTTTGGCCTGGGCCTTACCATCTTCATCATGCACATCTTTAAGCACGCCCAGGTAAGCAGGGCCACACTCAGTGTGTCAGGAGTGCTTTCACCGCAAGTAACGTCGGAGGACGTATTTGTCATGCACAGAGCTGGGCACTACCCAGCGGTGTCAGAGCAAAGCACGTCTGACTCTCTCAGCCTCTCACTCACGGCTGCTGCAAGATGGCTGCCTCTGCTCCCGGAGGCTCACCCACATTAGTGGCGGGAAGGAGAGAGGAAGGCAGAACATCCCCCAGAATCTTCTCAGCAGATTTTTGCCCACATCTCATGGGCCAGATCAATGTCACGTGGCCCTAGCTGCAGGGTGCCTCGGAAAGAGAGGAGGTGGCCTCTAAGCCTCAGCAGAGGGGGATACAGAAGAATGGGATTGGGGTGGGTGTTGGGTGTTTCAGCCAGTGCCCACCCCACCAGATGAGTGATAGAGTGTTGGGGGCCCCACTCCCCAGGCAGGGTAGGCTCTGCATCCTCCCACCAAGATGGATACTGCGACAGAGTGAACCCGGATGGGGTGGGGGCTAGGGGCTGTTGTCAGTGTGGCCTGAAGAGGGGGAGTCTGGGAGGGCAAAGCCAGCAGACAGAATCACTCTGTTGGAAATAAGAGCACTTCCCATGGGCCCCGCTCTGCTCTCTGTATCAGGAGGCTCGGAACAGATGAGGAAACTAGAGTTCAGGTGCTATGCCACGAGTATGTGTTGGAACCGAGATTCAAAGCTGTGTCCCATAAAACCAAGCCCAGGCTCTGAACCCCCAGCTCTGGGAAAGGCTGTGTGGAGGCTCAGGGAGCCCTAGTGGCAATCCAGAGCCTACCAGCTACCAGCTACGGGACTCTGGGCAGGTTGCTGAAGTTACCCTTGATTTTCTTCATTAAATAAAAACAAAATGAGGATAAATGATAGTAGTCACCCTGGGATTCCTTGAGAATGAAATGAGTTAATATAAGTGAAGTGCTCAGAACAATGCCTGGCCCAAGTAGTATTAGCTGTGAAATTGTGGCTGTTACCCTTTTTACGCCCACCCCCAGGCTGCCGCCCACGCAGGGCACCTGCCACAAGGCAGCCACCTTCACATGAATGGCAAGAGCTGTTTGTTAAGCAGGTCCACTCTGTGCCAGGCACTGTGCTAAACCCTGTTGCTCATTAGCTCATTTAGTCTTTATAATATTTACATATCTATAGTATCTATGAAGCTGATACTAGCATTCTTATTTTACAAAAGTTTGGAAGTCCCTTAGCCCAGGGTGGAGAAATCAACCAGTAAGGAGCCACCTCTCATTCTCTTCTGCCCCAAATGGCCTTGGGGTCTGTGTAAGCTGAGGGTGGCCTACACTGGGCCAGGAGGTCTCAGTGATTAGACCTGGATGGGGGGGTGAGTTGAGCCACCTCCTGGAGGTCTCCAACTCCCAGCCAGTGAGAGTCCAAGCCCAGAGCCATTCCCCCAGCAGCCACCAGGTGGCACGCCTACCTTCTGCTTCAGCCAGACTCAGCGAGATCCCACTGGTAGCTCACACCGCTGGGCAGAGGCGGGGGACACTAGCCCAGACAGAAAACTTCCCTGGGTCACACAGCAAGTCAAGCTGCGTCCCAGCTGGAGTCCTGGGCTTCTGGCCCCTGCCCCAGCTTGTGCTACAGCCCAGCAGCAGCCCGGCCATTCTCCCCAGTCATCCCCGTGGGCATCTCCTTGAAAATCTTGGGAAAGGGATCCGGGACACAAGGGGAACCTGTTCTCCGAGGTCCCTGTCCCTCTCCAAGACAGACAGTCCCAGTCCCAGCAGTCTCCTCTACCTGTATGGTCTCCAGCCTACTCAGCCTCTATCAAAAGCCACTCTAAGCCAGGGACCTAGAAACCCCCTAGAAAGGCTCTTAGACATGATCAGGCGTCCTCATTGTAAGAGAAAGAGGGAAGCAATTTGCTGTGGTCACACAACAAAACCAAGTCATGATGAAAAGTCAAGAGTCCTGACCCTCAGCTCACTGCCCCATGCTGTACATCCCAGCCTCTCTTTAGCACTGACTTTCTTTGGAGAGGCTCCCTGGTGCCTTGAGAGGAAAAAAAAAAAAAAACAGACTTAAGGGCCGGCCGAGTGGTGCTGTGGTTAAGCACTGGCTTGGGAAGCCAGCGGCCCGGGTTCGGGTCCCACATATGAGGGCCAGTGACACTGCCCTCGGGGGAAAAAAAAAAAGGAACAGGCTTATGTCATCCTGATAATCACAGACTCGCTGCCTTCCAAAGGAGCCCCTCCCATCGGCTCTGAGTACTGCTCTGGCTGCCTCTCACACATTTTGGTGTGGACCATTATCATTGTGATTTGTGTCACACTCAGCCCAAAGCCTAGCTCATAGGAAAGACCAGATGCAGTGGGAGAAGCTCAGCTGCCCAGGTTCAAATCCAAGTTCATCCCCTTAAGAGACACCCTGTGTGACCTTGGACAAGTCATTGCCCTCTGTCTGAACCTCGGTAGCATTTGTAAAACTCAGATCTTAATGTTTACTATGTAATTATTCAAGGATAATGTGATGTGAAGTGGTGTGGTTTACAGCCCTCCCATGGCAAGTACCAAAAAAATTATCTGAAGGTCAGGCTTAGGGGGCTGTGGAGCCCTGTTCTCTGGCCAGGGCCTGGCTTTGTCTTAGGAATGATGTCTCCTCACCCCGGTCATCTCCAAGACCCCCTCTTAACTATGCGAACACCCATGAAGACTCCATTTGTTTAGTATTTGCCAGGCCCTCTTCTGAGTGCCAGAAACCCAGCTGCGAACAAGACAGCTGTGGAGCCTGCCCTCATAGAGTTCCCAGGCTCGCTGGGAGAGACTCCAATCTGTAATGGTACAAGGATATGCTGGTCCAAACTGCCAAAGCACACGCTGAAGAACTGCCAGTGTCCCTGAGAGTGTGCAGCAAGAGGACCTGACTCCATGCAAGTGAAGACTTCCCCGTGTGGTCTGAAGGAGGAGGTGCCTAGGCAAAGGTGGGGCGAGCTTCCCAGGCAGCAGCCAATACACATGCAGTGGTCCTGAGGCGAGAGGCGACCATGAGGACTGAAATCAGGCCAGTGTGGCCAGAGTAAGGCAGGTGAAGGTGAAGGTGGAGAAGGAAGCAGGGTCATATCTCACAGGGACTTCAGGCCACTGGGAGCATTGGGGACCATAGAGCGCTGAAAAGAAGAGCGACGTCCAGTTTTTGGATGCTGCAAGGAAAAGAATGGCTTTGAGTACACCTGAGGTTCAATCCCCAGTTTACCATTCAGACCTCTGAGGCCTGGGCTGTCCCCTCTTCTTTGAAAGCATCAGCCTTTTGTGCATAAGAAAGCCAGCCTTAGGGGATGTGGAGATGGACCAAAACACCCCCTGGGAGGCTTGAGCTCAGTGCACACAGTGAGTGCTCCATGAGCAAGGACTGTTAGAAGAATTGTTTTGTCCTCTAAACGTAGCTTCACTTAACCATCTCAGCACAGGCTCTGGGCCCAGACCACTTGGGTATGAATCGCAGCACAGCCAATGCCCAGCGGGGTAACCTCAGAACAGGCCACAACATGTGCTCCACACATAAGCTAAGTTGTCGTTGTCGTCGTCATCATCATCGTATTATAGCAGCATCTCCTGGAACATTTGTTAAAAATATAAACTTCTAGCCTCAGACCTAGGGAACCAGAGCCTCTGGGAACAGGACCAACCAAGGAGGCTGCATGTTTGAACCTGGTGTCCTAGGTGATTGGGACTCTGCCAGCCAGGCTCCTGGGTACCCTTAAAGCCCTGCATACTTTCATTTCTTTGGGTTTCTTGCCTGCGCTCCCAAGGAGAAGCAGCCCTGGTTTGGGAATCAGGAGCCCTGGGTTCAGGCCCAGCCACTAACTTGACTGTGCACCTGGGCAGTCTCTGTCCCTGTCATGCCCAGGAAAGGGGTAGAATGATGGGCATAGCCCTGAGCCAGCGCCCTGCCCAGCATTGCCTCACTGTGCTGTGTCCTCTTCCAGCCTGCCCTCCTATACCTGGTCCCCGCCTGCATTGGCTTTCCCGTCCTGGTGGCACTGGCCAAGGGAGAAGTGACAGAGATGTTCAGGTAAGGGGGCAGACGTTTGCGTGGCACAGGTGCACCTGCAGGCAGCTGGTGGAGCCTGCTAGGGCTGTTTGTACACGTCTCCAGGGGAGCATTGTTCCCACCACCGGCCCCATCCCTCGCCCTTTCCACCAGCACTGAAGCGCAGGAAGCCAGGGGAGGGCAAGGCCTTGGGGCTCTCTATGCAGCCCCCACAGCTAGAGGCCAGCTGGTCTTGAGAAGGGATTGGCAGGTATAGAATTTCTCCCCCAGCTGCCCTACTGTCAGGACTCCTGGGTTCCCATCCAGCTGTGCCACCATGTGACCCCAGGCATGTCCTTTCTCTCCCCTGGCCTCATTTTCACATGAGAGTAATAGAGAGGACTCCAGTGTGGTGGTGGAAAGTGCCCCCCACATTAGAAGTCAAGTGTCAGTCCCCGTTCAGCCACCTCTATGGCTGTAACCCACAGCTAGCTGATTTCTCTGTGTCTCAGCCACACACATACCCCGTCCCCATGGCCATATGCACACTGGCCACACCCTATGCTCAGCCTCACCTACACCCCAAGGCCTGCGTGACTCCGACAGGTGTCTGCTCCCCAGCACCACCAACCTCGCCTGCCAGGGACCCAGAAATAGCTGCCAGCTGCAATTGAAACTGCCCACTCAGGGGCCTTCCACCTAGCTCCACCTGCCTGGCCTCCAAGTTGTCCCTCGGGCGCCTGCCAGGGCCTCCTGTGCACCTGGCTGCCTGCAGGGGAGCCTGTGACTCACCCCTCCCCCGTACCCGCCCTGCCTAGAAGCCCCAGGCTTCCAGCCTGCCTGCCCTTATCTCCTGGCCTGGCAAAACCCTATGGACTCTGAGACAAGGCTGAGGGTGAACTTGAGGACAGATCTGGGGGGTGCTTTGCGAGCAGGGGTGGGGCCTGACCCCTGAGCTCAGCCCCCACCCTTGGGGTAACCTCCCCAGTCCCAGTCCTGTTGTGTCCTCATGGGGTCAAGCTCTGAACACCCCCAGCCAGAACAGAGGGTGCCCCTTTCACCCACTGCTGTTTGGTTTCCCTAAATGTTCGGCCGTATAGGTACTCTGCCTGCACCTCTCCACCCCCGCTCTTCAGGAGGTTCTTAGGTTGAGGGGGAAAAGCAGGTAGTCTCTCTCTTCTCTCTCCCATCTCTCCCTAATTCTCCACCTTTTGTTTTACTTTTCCCTTTATTGGTGTTTCCCCCTCCCCCCCTTTTTTTAAATTCATTTATTATATTTTCAAATAGATAACACATTCACATTGGTCAAAATTCCATAGCTATGAGAGAGATAACTCTCAGTACTCCTCCCTCCCCCCAGAGGCCAGCTTCATCACAGTGTCTCTACATTCAGACATCTTTGCACCTAAGAGCAAATAGCTGGATCCATATCCTTGCACAGACGGTGGCATTCCCGGAGCATTGTGCATCCCGAGTTTTCACGCAACAGTATATCTGAGAAGTGATTCCACAGCAGCCCACAGATGTCTAGTGAATCCTGTTTTCATGCCCAGCTGCCTCGTGTCCCCTTGTATAGGTGCATCTTTTTTTCTTTTTTTTTTTTTATTCTCCAAATGATACCAGCTTCTTTCCAGAGAGCCTGAAGGTACAGAGGGAGATAAAAGTAAGACAGTTCTGCTCCCTGCTCCTGGGAAGAGAAGTCTCTGTCCTCCCTTAGTCTTTTCCTTGCCATCTCTTTTTCTGTCTGTCTGTCTGTCTCTCACACAGCTACGAGTCCTCAGCGGAAATCTTGCCTCATACCCCGAGGCTCACCCACTTCCCCACAGTCTCGGGCTCCCCAGCCAGCCTGGCCGCCTCCATGCAGCAGAAGCTAGTTGGCCCTCGCCGCCGGCGCCCGCAGAATCCCAGCGCCATGTAATGCCCAGTGGGTGCCCACCTGCCCGCTTCCCCCCAATGTCCCGGGGCCCAAGGTAGGGCAGACACCCCAGCTCCAGTGTACGGGGCAGGGAGCATTGCCAGGGGCAGGCAGCAAGAAGCAGCTCCTCCACAACCATCAGGCAGTCACTGCATGGGGCCAGGGAGCAGGGCACCCCAAACCTCAGTGTCCTCACCAGTGATGTGAGGCTCGTGAGAGTGCATGTCAACAGCCCTTGTCATACAGTGGTAGAGACTGTTACTACTCCATATATAACCTTGGGCAAGTCACTTTCTTTTTTCAGAGTCTCTCTTTCTTCATCTGTAAGTGGGCACATTCCTGCCTCACGGGGCTGATCTGGTGAGGAAATGTGGGTATTGTCCTTGGCATGAACTCAATTGCTCAATAAGTGGAGCCCATAGTAAGAGCTAAGCCAGAGTGCCCGCCTTCGAGAGTGGCACTGTGCCACTTGCCTGCAGAGCGCCCCCTCGCCTGCCCGCACCCCCGAGGCTGAGCTCTCTGATGCCCGCCATGCGCCCTGGGAGGCAGCCCATCTCCATGGCCTCGTCCTGGCTGCCCCTTTGTTTCTCCACCATCTCCAGCGGAAGGGTCAAGAAACAAGAGTTGGTCCACCCAAGCCCAACTTCTCCATTTGCCTCTGCCCTTGCTGCCTCTTGGCACCACCAGGCACGGGGAAAGCAGAACCATCTATCGGAGGAGGGCACACAGTGGGGCCAGGCCAAGTACTGGAGGATGCTGGGCAGTGTACACGGGCTAACGTTCCTCGTGAGCTCTGGGGTTTTCCGGGCGTGTGGGAGGCAGGACACACAGATCCTGCTCTGCCCCTCCTCTAAATGTGTTGTTTTTATTGTCTTGTTTTTTGGCCAGTTATGAGGAGTCAAATCCTAAGGATCCAGCAGTCGTGGCAGAATCCAAAGAGGGAACAGAGGCCTCAGCATCAAAGGGGCTGGAGAAGAAGGAGAAATGATGCGGCTGGTGCCTGACCCTCGGAGGCCGGACCAGGCAGGCTGGGGTGGACCAGCACAGGCCTGCACAGGCAGAGGGCACCGGAGGCCAGGCAGCTCCCAGGAGGGGCAGAGGCAGCGGGGTCCCTCAAGTTGGAGCCTCTGTGGCCTAGTTCCCTCTCCCCCTTCTGTGGCCTTCCTCCGCCCCTCCCCATCCCCTGCAGGCAAAGGAAGCCTCCAACTTCCCTCCCACTCCCCCAGGTGCCAGATGGGAAGAGTGGGTCTGATTTTTAGACTTTTGTATTATGGACTTTGCCTCACATTAAAAACTCATCCCATTGCCCAGGCAGGCCGCTGTGCTCCTTGGAGGGGTTCTCTGTACCTAGCATCTTGCATTGGGTTCACCAGCTGTCACCCTTCCACCCAGAAACATTCCTGTAAGCCGCTTTCCTGGAGATTGGACAATAACAACCTGGGAGGAGGCCCTGACCACTGGGCCCCTCTGTCCTAGATGCCCACCCAGTGCCTGTCCAGTGTACATGCTCAGCACCCCAAGGATACCCTCTGGCCAGCAGAGGGGGCCCATGAGCTCCCTGCTCCCCCCAGCCATCCAGTTTTACTCATCACCATCTTCACAACACTAGAGGGCAGCAAGGGTGTTGGACAGGTGCTGAATGTGTCACCTACCCACTCACCCACCCCCCACATCAAGGCAGGTGTAGGGGTTGGTACCAAAGAGCTGACCTCATTCAGCAAGGGACCAGTATCTGTCAAGCCAGAGAAATGGGCAGGGCCTGTCGGCCCCACCTGGGAAAGAGTTTAGGTTTTATCCCCAGGCTGGCAGGAGCCAGCTTCCCTGGTCCCAGTGCCCACATGGCTTCAGCTGGAGAGCACCTGGACATTAGGGCGCCCTGGAGATCAAGGTCCCATCACTCCCATTGCCAGGGTTCTTCTCAAAGTGGCTACTGCAAAGCCAGAAGGATCCTGATTCTAGGAGCCACTTCCTTACCCACAGTGAAGCTGGTCACAGGACAAGCCAGAGCCGATGGAGAGGCTCGGGTGGAGAGGGATTGGGCCCAGTGCTTCTGAGAGGCCATCCAAGCCTGAGAGCTGGGATCCCAAGGTCAGGGTTTCTCTAAGGCTTGCAGAAGACAGCACCCCAGGACTTCAGGAGAACCCCCAGTGGACCAGGTGAATGGGTATGGCCCTCATCCACCTGCCTCGTTTGGGGTGGAGAAGCAGATGGGAGGAGCTGGCCACTGGCCTGAGACTCAGTCTGCTAGGGGCTGAAAATGGTGGCTTCCAGGCAGTTTGGAGATGCCCAAAGGACAAGTATGAGCAGCGAATCAGAAGATTGTTGTAATAACCTCACTAGGTATTAAGCTGTTACATGTACCAAGCACCTCAATACAGGATTTCACTAAATTCTTAAAGCCTTGGGCTTGGGCAATATTAGCCCCATCGTGCAAATGAGAGAATTGAGGCAACTTGCCCACAGACATGGACTTGGCCTCAAGCAATCCAAATTGAATTCCAAAGTTCCTAAGGACTGTGCAACTCCTCTCCAGACTCCTAGGTCTGAGTCACTGTGGCTGGTGTGCTGGGCACCTTTGAGCCAGCCAGCCAACCTCTCTGGGCCTAGGATTCTACAGAAAGGAAAACAAGAGTAGGAAATCTCAAAGGCTTCCCCTGGCCAGGGAGGTCCCTTTCAGGGGCTTCTCGGATCTCTTCTGACTCCATGCACCTCCGGAGAAGAGGCCCTGTGGTCCTGGAACAAGGCCCCTCTGAGGGCGGCAGATGGGGCAGGCAGCCCAGGCACACAGTGCGGTTGGCTCTGCGGCCCAGGGCCCACAAAGCCCTCATTGAGTCACCGCCGGCCCCCGGCGGAGGCTGAGGTGGCAGTGGCGCCGGGCGCCTGCCACCTAATGACCGTCCTGGCCCGGCCAGATGTTCCACAGACCTCGGCAGCGGCCATCCAGGGCCCGCCCGGCCAGCCGGCACCGCAGAGGCCACTCTAATTCCAATTAACCAGCTTCAGCTGAGCAAACAGCGGGCAGCGGTGTCCCAGCCCGGGCGGTAGGCCCGGCCCGCAGAGCCTCCGAGTCTAGACTCCAGATGTGAACCGCCACCGCCAGAGTCCCATGGAAAAATGGCACCAGGCCGGGCGCGGATTGGGCCTGCACGCCTAAGAGGCGGGGGTGGGTGGCTGGGTGGGCCTAGTGCCAGTCTCACCCCGGGGGAGGGGTGGATTCTTGGGAAACTGCTCCAAAACCCCCAGCTTCTGCCCCTCATGTGCTAGGTGTCCCTCTCTGGGGCCTGTTTGACATAAGCCAGGATACTGGACCCTGGGTTCCCTTTCTTAGGGGCCTCATTGGAGAGGAGAGCCGACATCTGACATTAAGACCGGAGGCCGCGATGGAGCTGGACCGGGCGGGCCTGCCCACTGTCCTGTTTCCTCAGCGGTGAAATGGATAAGAACCTCCCCTCCGGGAATGGCTTCAACTTGGGGGACTAAAGCCTTGAGATGATGCCCTTGCAGACCTTGGCACCTGAACTGGGCACAGCAGGGAACACAGGTCAAGGGCCCACGCTGGAGCTGAGTTGTGATAGGGAGCGACTAGGAATGGCTCAACAAATGGATGTCAAGTTATTGAGAATGTCAAGACCTAACGCAGGAGAGGGATACCTCCGTCTCCCACAGGTCTGTCTGGGGGCCCCGAGGGGCAAGGCCAGCAGAGCCTGTGCGTCCCAGAAGAGCAGAGTTCAGCTGTCCTCGCACAAATGGGTCAACAACCCCCCCCCAAAAAAAAAAAAAGGCAAAGCTTGCCTGAGGTCTCGCAAGGAGTGGGCACCAAAAGCCGCAGGGGCCCGAGGCTCCCCGCCCGCCCCGCTCGCCCTGCAGGCGGACTCCCTCGGTTCCAGGCCGAGCCACGGGAGGCGGAGGCTCAGGACGGCCGGGAGGCGGCTGCATCCTGCCGGAGGACGTCAGAAAGGGCCGAGCGGGAAGGAAGGCACACCCCCTCCCCCGCCGCGGCCACACCTGGGCTCTGCAGGCGGGCAGGGGGGCAGGGCCCGCGCCTGGCTCCAGCGAGTCTGGGCCGCCTCCCCGCACCGCCCCGTGGGGGCCGCCAGATGGGCCGGCCGCCCGCCCAACAACGAAGGCAGGAAACGGCCGCCGGGGCTGCCTGGAACGCAGCCGCTGGCGGCGGGGGGGCGGGGCCAGGACGGGGGTCCGCCTGGTGGGGGCGGGGCCAAGACGGAACCGCCCACCGCGGGGCGGGGTGGGGGGGCGCCGCGGCCGCGTGCAGGGACCTGCCAGGCCATGTGAGCCTGCCTTCCAATCTGGGCTCTGCCACCTACCAGCTGGGTTTCCTTGGGCAAGTCACCTCCCCTCTCTGTGCCTTAGTTTCCTCGCCAGTAAAACGGGCTGCTTGTCACTCTGTGACCTCAGGATGGTTTCTTTCCCTGTTGTTCCTTGGTTTTCTTACCTGAAAAATGGGGCATCAGCGATGAGCTGTCTGCAGAGTACCCTTCCGGAGTGCACAAACGATGAGGGTACTCAGTATCTGTTCAATGATTTGTTGAATGTCCCACGTCTGGGACAGTCCTAGGGACCTGGCACATAGTAGGGACTTAATAAATGTACAGGCACCCATTGTCTTGGGTCTACTGCTTACCAATGTGTGGCTTTGGGAAAGGGGCTTCTCATCTGTGAGCCTCAACTTCCTCATCTACCTAATGGGTGGCTGTGAGGACTGAGTGAAATATGGAGAGATGATATTTATGGAAGAGCCTACAAGCTGCGTAAAAATGATAACTTTGAGGCTAAGGAAGATACAAAGGAGCGGGGTGTCTTGGGAGGACATTTTTGTTGCATATGTAATCGTTTGTATATTTTGTATTACTACATTTTTGAGCCAGGTGAACATATTGTTTTAAAAACAAATACAATTGAAAATAAAAATAAATCCAGCCCCAGCAGAAGGAAATATTAACTTCTCTCCATCTGGCAAAGTAGGCATCTAAAACTCAGTCTGAATTCTGCCCAGGGTCACAAAGAGCCAGGAAATGGCAAAGATAAGATCTGAATGCAAATTGCTGGACTCCAAATTAAATGCAAAAAGGAGTGAAGGGAGGAAGCTCACCTCTTTCATTTACTCTTCCTCATGGCTCCCAGGAGGAAATCCCTGTCTGAGTAGAGAGAAAAGGCCAGGAGAGCAAAGAGGAGTGAGAGATGAGGAAAGGTAAGCATATCCCACAAGGCCGGGCAAGAATCTTAGACTTTATTCTGGAGGCAGTGAGGAAACCAAGAAGGATTCTTAGCAGCAGCTCAGCTCGGGCTGGCATCGAACTGCTGTTGCTCAGAGCTCAGCTCACACCCTTGAGCAAGCTCTTAACCAACTGAGCCATTTGGCCAGCCCGACATAGACCTTTTTAGGAAATTAGAAACGGGGAAGGTCAGGAAGCCAGGGATGGGGCTCCAGGCCATTGATGGTGATGCTCTGAGTGATAAAAGGGCAAAGACTGTGGGCATAGGTAGATGGGCAAGAGATTGAGGACTCAAAGCTGGGAAGAGATGGGGCAGCCAGGGCCTTCCAGATGTCCCTCAGTAGCATGGCAGAGTCAAAACCCAGGTGCCCCAACTTTGCTTACCAATTTCCTCTTCCTTGTTCAATCCATACCACTGCCAGCCTTAAACATGTCTTAAGACCCCTCAAGGTCCCTGGGTCTGGTTGGGTGCCAGGAAGAAGACTAAATTCTAGCAACTTTGAGCTGAAGGGAACCAGGGGAATGAGAGGGCTGGGGGTAGAGAACTGAGAACAGCATTCCCATCACCCCAGGGTGTTCTTGGAGCCAAGGGCCTGTCATCCTGTTTGCACACTCTTGTGCCTGATGCCCCCACATGTGTCCAGTGTGGCTCATGCAACATATACACTTTGGGTGTACACAAGGCACACATAGGTGTACATGCACACCTATATGCATGTGAACCTGCACATGTGCCAGCCTAGGGGACTCATGCACACCCATCCCTGCAGACACACAGGAGGTGTCCAATCTGTACTAGACAGTGTAAACAGAAACCTTCATGGTAGAGTAAGAATAGCAGCAGCTACCATTATTGAGCATTTACTATGTGCCAAGCACCAGTCCAAGTGTTTACATGCATTTAATCCTTAACACTTGGGCTGGCCGAGTGGCTCAGTTGTTTAAGAGCACGAGCTCTGAGCAACAGGGTCACCGGTTCAATTCCCACATGGGCCAGTGAACTGCACCCATGCTGAGCAGGTGGCAGCATGGCTCAGTGGTTAGAGCACGTGCTCCTAATGTTGCTGGTTTGACTTCCACATGGGATGGTGGCTATGTCCATCCACAACTAAGACTGAACTCAGCACCTTGAGCTGAGCGCCCCCCGATTGCTCAGTGGTTAGAGCCTGCGCTCTTAACAACAAGGTTGCTGGTTCAACTCCCACATGGATGGGGGGCTGCTCCCCTCTACAACTAAGATGGAACATGACACCTTGAGCTGAGTCGCCGTGAGCTGCCGACAGGCGGCCGGATGACAACTGGACTTGGAGCTGAGCTAGCTGCACCCTCCACAACTAAGACTGAAGGACAACAACTTGGCTGTTTCCCTTCCCCAATTCCCCAACACTGTTCCCCTCCCAGAATTCCCCAATAAAATCTTAAAAAAAAAAAAAAATCCTTTACACTCACATCCCTCCCCATGTGAATCTCCATTATCCAGATGAAGGGATAAAGACAGAGAAGGGAACACGTCCACAGAGCAATCAAGAGCCTTCCCAAGCTCTGGGTTCACAAGAAGTCACCACCCCATTGTCATTTTTCATTTAATTAAATAGTCATTTATAAAAACTTTTTTATTATCCAGGAGTTGCACCTTAATGCCTTGTAGAAAATTAGAATATGTGTAAAAAAATGGGAAAATAAAACAGCATATTCCTGCCACCCAGAGATTACTACCCTTAACAACATATAGATTTCAGATTTTTTTCTATGCCCGTTATATATTTTTTATGTAAATCACCTCTATGGTGCATACTATTTTTTTTTTTTTGAGAGCAGAGTCACTGGCCCTCATATGTGGGACCGAACCGGGACCGCTGGCTTCCCAGGCCAGCGCTTAACCACCACGCCACTCGGCCGGCCCGGTGCATACTATTTTGACATCGATTTTGCTTCCACAGTCAACAACCTTCCACTTCCCATTGTGATCAGTTGTCATCTAATCTAATACCCAGACAGCATCCAAACTCTTTGTCATTTTAAAGTAGACCAAGTGAGGCAAACAGGCACTCTGCATGTGAAGGCAGACCCCTGCGTGGTGGCGGATGAGGCCCACTCGGGTCAGTGACGGGCCTTTCCTTCCTCCCCTCTTCTCCCAGCCTTCTCAATGCTGTGAATATGGCCCAGCCCTGTGCCTGCCAGGGAGCAGGTCTTGGAGAAAGGGGGGCGGAGGCCAGATAAGGCTGAGCCTCTTGGCACTACATTCAAGGACTCCACGTGCCTGTCCCCAGCAAGCAGGCGCATCCCCCCCACACCTTGCTTCTAAGAGCTGGGTGCCCACCTGCTCTTGGGCTACTCCAGCGTTCATCTGGGGCCCTGAAGTGGGGAGGGGAGCAGAAGGCACACAGACACGTGTCACAGATGGTGAGGGGAGTAAAGCAAACCCAAGGGGCCAAGGTTGGAAAGCCTGCTGCCAAGGTGTACAGCTGGGGGAAGGAGCCAAGCCCATTTCTGCTTGACCTGGGTCCTTTCTGCTTGAGAGGGTCTCTGCAATGACGTGTGTGTGTGTGTGTGTGTGTGTGTGTGTGTGTCAGAGAGAAGGAGAGAGAGAGTGTGTTCTTGTGAAGATCTGTAAGTGTGTTCTTGTGAAGGTCTGTAAGTGTTAGGTTTGTGCAACTGTGTGGGTCAGTGTGAGGGTGTTGAACTCTTAACGTGGAACAGTGTTGAAGACATGTTTCTCCCTGATGGTGTTTGTGAACGTGTGCTTACACATCCAGATCTATCTTGATATGTGAAGAGCGTGTGTTTGTGAGAACATTTGTGTAAGCGAGTGCCTGTGCTGGTGTGTGAGAGAGAGCGCTTGTGTGCCTGTGGGAGTGTTTGGGTTTATAAAGGGTTTTTGAAAAGGCGTTGCTTGTATGAGCTGGTGAATGTGTGCTGTTTAACCATTCTGCCCACATGTGCGTGAGTCTGTGTGTCCCAGGTCTTGTGGTCCATGCTTCCCTCAGCCTGGGTCATTCCCCAGACTCAATGTCTCCGTGGGCCTCCCTGTGTCTTCCGCTCTTATGGCCTCATGGAGAAACCCAGAAACAACACAGACTTTGGAGTTAGAGAAACACGGTTTGAAGTTCTTACTCTGCACTTCTCTTGCTGTGCGGCCTTAGCCAACTAATTTGAAGCCTTAGTTTTCTGTTCTGTAAAATGGGGATACCTAGTTGCAGATGATTGCTGCTTTTTGAATTACTCTTATTCTCTCTCTACTGCCTGCCTCCTTTGCAAACACTGGCCAGTTCTTTATGCTCCAGCCAAATTGACAACACCTTTGTGTTTTAAGCTTCAAAACGGCTTCTCCCTACTCACTCAGCAACTATTTGCTAATCACCCTGGATTTACCTGGGACACATTTTACTTGAATGAAAAAGCCATTCAGTAAATAGTGCTGGGAAATGCCCCACAGAGATGCTGATTTGTTCGCATCCTGGGGAAAGCTCCTGACTTGAACTGTTCAGGCCCAAATGTTCCAAGCAATCGGTGGGAAAGTTGCAACTGAGAGGGGAAAAAAGGTTTTTTCTTTCTTTAAAATTCTTTGTTTTCAATCTGTGTCTCTTTTAAGCCCCACAGGATGGAGATGGACTAAAATACGAAATTAAACAAGAGGGGAAATCCCATTATCTGTTTTTTTAATGGGTCCCTCAGGATTCCAGGGGGGACCCCTTTCCCAGCCTCTGTGTGGTCCAGGCCTGAGAACACTAACCCCCAACCCCCCTGCAACCCACGCCCACCCACCACCCAGCCCCGGAGGCAGTTTCCCAGGATTCACATGGTAATGAAGGCATCCATCTTCTCCCAGACACACACTGGGCCCTTCGACCCTCCCAGGCCAGCGCACAATGGCCCCCAGTGCCTCGGCCCCACCACCTGTTGGATTTTCCCAGGGAAGGGAGGGAGGGTGGAAGAGAGGAGCCCCTTCCTCCCAGCCTCCAAACCCCTTGCCCCCGGGTCCTGGGAGTCAGACAGTGAGAGCGCCCATGTCCTCAACTCCTCAACCATCCTCAGCTGTCGGCACCCTTAGTTTCCTCATCTGCAAAATGGTGATGATGGTACCTGGGTCAGAGGGTGGCTGGGATGATTCCAATGGGAATGGTGAGAAGTGACAGGCTGGAGGAACTGTGGACTGCAGACACGGGGAGGGTGGGATCAATGATAAACTGTCAGTAATCACCACTGTTTTACTTTGGACCAGGTAAGGAGGACCACGTTACTTCATTGTCACAGTGCATCCCACCACACCCTGTGGGTGGCACTGCTAGGATTCCACCTGCAGAAGAAGACCCTGCGGATCAGGGAAGATAGACTATGTAGCCAAAGCACTACAGTCTCCAAGCAGCGGAGCCGTGATTTGAATCCACCGTCGCTTTACCCCAGAGCCTGAGATCTTAACCACTATATTAGATTATTGTTGTCATTATTATCATCACAATTATAGATTTAGATAATGATCTTGGAAAAGGCCCCCCGAAAGTCTCTATGGAAGCTAGGAAGGGAAGGAGACTTAAATGTCACTCAACTCTGTCTCCCCAGGACTTGACCAGAGCCTGGCACACAGTAGGTGCTTAATAAATGGGACTGAATGAGTGTGATAACTAAGAAATGAAACACACATCTTAATTTTCTGGTCATGGCGTTGGTCTCCTCATTGCTTACATTCTATCGAGCACCTACTGAAGGCCAGGCCCTGTGCCCTAGCTGATTCCCAACTTTTCCTGCATGCTTGCTCTTTGAGTGATGCTGGAATCGTTATTCCTATCTGGTTTATATCCTCGAGGAACCAAAATGCTCATGAATAAATGATTCTCCAAATAAATACATAATTCCACCTTGTGATAAGTCACACTTATCACAAGAGACTGGGGAGGGGTTGAGGGGAGGGCATTCACAGCAGGCCTCTGGGAGGAGGGATATTTCCCAAATTACAGCAAGTAACAGAAAAATCAAATCACTGCCTCTTTAAATGGAATCATGGGAATCACTGGTTCCCCAGTGCAGATGGTGCCTTCCCTGTACCATGCCCAAGTCCAGCCACTCCTTAAATATTCAAACAGGTTTTTCTCCATGCATTTATAGATGTAGGGATAGATTAAGGATTATTTTAATTTTGTTTAGAGCTAACCTATATTTCCAAATGCTCTATGATGACTGTGTGTTGTCATTTTATGCAGCTTTAATATAAGGAATACAATATTATGAAAAAGCAAATCATACAGAAATATAACCAAAAGGGGAAGGCCCACCTCCAATCTGAGCTCCCTACCTGACCCCACACCCCAATCCCAGAGGTAACCTCTACTACTGCTTGCTGGGGTCTCTGGGCATTTAACAACTATATTCTAGAGCAGAGGTCAGCAAACTTTTGAGAGGGAAGAGCCAATCCTGTCCTTCACAAAAATTTAAAAATTATTCAAGGGCCGGCAGAGTGGTGTGGTGGTTAAGCGTTGGCTTGGGGAGGCCAGCGGCCCTGGTTCGGATCCCACATATGAGGGCCAGTGACACTGCCCTCAAAAAAAAAAAAAAAAAGAAAATAGGAAAAAAAAAAATTATTCAAGGGCCGGCCAAGTGGCACAGTGGTTAAGCGCTGGCTTGAAGCCAGCGGCCCCGGTTCAGGTCCTACATATGAGGGCCAGTGACACTGCCCTCAAAAAAAAACAAAAAAACAGAACAAGGTGGTAAAAATTATTCAAGAGCCATAAAACAAATGAAATCACCATTATGTGAATAATATCCTTTAAAAATTTTATAAATGAAACTATGATAGTTTTCATTTTCAATTTTACTTCAGAGCCACATGTACATACCCAAAGAACCACATGTGGCTTGCGAGCCGCAGTTTGCCACTCCTGTTCTAGAGAAAACTTGAAAACATTATGCTACGTGAAAGAAGCCAATCACCAAAGACCATGTATTGTCTGATTTCATTTATATGAAATGTCCAGAATAAGGAAATGCACAGAGACAGAATGTAGGTAGATTAATGGCTACCAGGGGCTGAGAGGTAGGGGAAAATGGAGAGTAATGGCTGATAGGTATGGGATTTCTTTTTTGGGTGATGAAATGTTCTAAAAGTAATTGTGAGGGCCGGTCGAGTGGCACGGTGGTTAAGTGCTGGCTTGGGAAGCCAGCGGCCCCAGTTCAGGTCCCATATATGAGGGCCAGTAACACCGCCCTCAAAAATAAATAAATAAATAAATAAATAAATAAAAGTAATTGTGGTGATGGCTGCACAACTCAATGAATATATTAAAAACTATTGCTTGGGTGAATGGTATGATATTTAAATGGGTAGATTGTATGATATGTGAATTATATCCCAATATAGCAGTATGACAATTGGGGCGGGCCAGGTGGCACAGTTGGTTAAGAGCCGAGCTCTGAGCAAAGGGTCACGGGTTAGATTCTCACATGGGCCAGTGAGATGCACCCGAGCAGATCTGTTGCTGAGCTGCCAACAGGCGACAGGATGGCTCAGTTGGTGAGAGCATGTGCTCTTAACAACAAGGTTGCCAGTTCAACTGCCACATGGGATGGTGGGTTGTGCATCACCCCCACACACACACACACCCTACTCCCATCCCCTAGATTGAAAGTGGCTGAGCTTGTGCCCTCCACCACTAAGATTGAAGGACAACAACTTGACTTGGAGCTGATGGGTCCTGGAAAAACACAATGTTCCCCTTCCCCAATTCCCCAACACTGTTGCCTTCCCCGATTCCCCAATAAAATATTTAAAATAAAATAAAGCAAAACAAAACCAATATAACAATAATCTCAAAGCGGTTAAAGAAAAAAGTAAATTCTAGAACTGTTCTTATCTCTGAGCCCTCAGCCCAGTGACAGCGTGTTCACTACTCCCAAGCCCCCATCCAAAGTCCATATGACCAGTTCTCAGACTCCATTATGGGTCCAGATGAGTTTCTCCCACTCCTGAAACCACATGATCTCAGAGTAGGAGAAACCCCCAGGGGCAGAGCACTCTCCCCTAATCTTTCTGGATCCAGACCTCTCCCTTTTTCATTTTAATTTAATTTCATTCCTGAATAGGTAAAATATGCTCATGGAACAAAATTTAAAACGTACAATCTCCCTTTCCCACCTCAGAGTCAGCCATAGCAATCAGTGTCCCAGTGAGATACATGGAAATACGTGTATGATATTTTCTCTTTTCTTTTTCTTCTGTTTTTTTTTATTTGTTTGTTTGCTTGGGTTTTTTCTTTTTTTCTTTTTTTTGTTCTTGAGGGCAGTGTCACTGGCCCTCATATGTGGGACCCGAACCGGGGCCACTGGCTTCCCAAGCCAGCACTTAACCACCATGCCACTTGGCCGGCCCCTTTTTTTTTTTTTTTTTTAATAGCTGAGTCATCCTGCCACCTGTTGGCAGCTCCGCTTGGGTTGGGCATCGAACTGCTGTTGCTCAGAGCTCAGCTCGCACTCTTGAGCGAGCTCTTAACCAACTGAGCCATCCAGCCGGCCCTTCTTCTTCTGTTTTAAACATGACTGATGACAGTCTGTGCATACCACTCTGCAACTTGTTTTGTTTTGTTTTCATTTAACAATGTACCTTGGAGACCTTAGCAGGAGAGGATAACAGGGAGCTTCCTTCTTCTCTCTTATGGCTGCTTATATTCCGTTATATGGAGAAAACAGCCTTCATTCAACCAATCCCAAGTGATAGACAGTATGGGCTTTTTCCAACCGGCTGTTCTTCCTGGACAGACATCATTTCACACATCTGCGTGTATCCTTAGCATAAATTCCTAGAAGTAGAAGTGCCATCTCATGATTTCTCAGGCCACATGGTTTAGTTTATTTAACCATGCTCCTTTTGATGGACATTTAAGTTGTTTTTAATTGGTTGCTCTTATGAACAAGGCTGCTATAAACATATATATATATATATATATATATATATATATATATATATATATTTTTTTTTTTTTTTCCCAGACCCCTTTTGCGATAAGCTGTGGATCCTTTTCCTCCCAAAAAAAGGCATCACACCCAACTCTGAAACCCACCCAGGAGTCTCCAAGTTAAGAAACTCTAAAGGAACTGCTTGCTGTCATTATACAAATGGAGAAACACAAGGCGTGAGATGGGCAGGTTTATGTCTCACATACAGTAGGGATAATAACCTTGCATGTTATTGAGATTCAGCACAATAAGTCAGGTCATTTATCCTCCTCTGCTTAAAACCCTCCCATGTCTCCTGTCTCACTCAGAGTAAAAGCCCAAATCCTCACTGTGCCCTGTGTGATCCAGCTATGTCCTCCCTCCCACCCCATATCTCCCTGACCTCACTTCCTAGCACCCTGTTCCTTGCTTACGCAGCTAAAGTCACACTCACCTCTTGAACACACTAGACACACTTCTGCCTCAGGACTGTTGCACTGGTTGTGACTTCTGCCTGTAATATTTCCCCCCATCCCCAACAGCTGAAGGTAATGAGAGAACAAGTTATTTACTGAAACATCACCTTCTCAGAGAGGACTTTGCTAATCTGCCGCCAACTCCATTTAAGATTGCAACCCACCCCCACCCCAACCCTCCTTACCCTCTCCTCTCCTGACTAATTTTTCTCCATAATATTTATCACCAGATGAGATAACATAGGTTGCATTTACCCTGTTCATTATGTGCCCCCTATCCCAAATATCAACTCCACAGAACAGAGACGTCTGTGGGCCGAGAGCCAGGCCCACAAATACTTAACAGAATAGAGTGAGGTTTGTAAAACTCTTAGCACACAGGAAGACACAGAAGGTATACACGGAAACCCACAGGCTTTGAGAATCCTGGATTCCACTGCCCTGCCACATACTTGTTGTAACCTACACCATGTCACTTAACATTTAAGACCTCCACGTTCAATGTCCCTCAATTGAGGGTGATGCTGAGGGCACCTTCTGCACAGGATGGCTGTGAAAGTGAAGTAAGATAACGATTTAAAGCCCTGCTAAGTGCTTAATAAATGTCTGTCATCATAGCTGCTGCTGCTGCGGTGGTGGTGGTGGATGGTGATGGTAGTGCAGACGGGTTTGTGCGCTGACACCTCCACGTGCAGAACAGGGCACTAATCTAGGCGACCAAGGAGGAGGTTACATGGGGGAAAGGCGTTCAGACCAGATTCCTGAGACGTCTTTCTGGTACTTCACACAGCAAGAGGGTAGCACCGTTGGGCTGGGGTTAGCGGGGCACCAAGAGGTAAAATCCTTCCGCCAGAGACTCCCTTAGACCCTGTCTCCTGCTCCTTTCTTCCCCGTTGTCCCTGGCGATAAGCACGCCCGCCGCACCTTGTTCGCAGCCCGCCCCAAACAGCCGCCGGAATAGGGCGGCGGGGAAGCAAGCTGATTTTTCCCAGGCTCCCCCCCCCATCCCGCGAACATCTGGCCGCAAACATCTGCCCGTAGCCTTTGTCGCTCGGCCCCAGGCCGGCCTCGCACCCATCTGCCGCCGCCCGCGGCCCCCGCCCCATCTGTGCGCCGCTCCCCCAGGGCGGTTCCGGGCGCCCCCGCCCCCGCCCGCCAGGCTCGGTTCCCACGGGTCGAGCGCGGGAAGCTGGGGCCGCCCATCTGCCTGGTGCGGCCGGTCCAGCCGCTAGGCGTCTCCAAGGGGCGGGGCACCTTGCCCAGGAATGCCTTTCAGAGGGGTGCGCGCCCAGAACAAAGCCCGGGGTGCGGGGCTTCTCCCCGCAGGGCTCAGCCCAAAGTCACCGACGGGGTTGCCCAGGCAAACGGAGGCCGGAGCTGTTCTTCCCCAAGGCCAATTGGCCAACCTGCCTGCTGCCCAGTCTCACCGTGTCCTCTAACACCGGACAGCGGGGGTTCCCTTCTCACCCTTCCATGTCTGGCCCCCAGACCTTTAACTGTGCTGGCCCTTCTACCTGGAAATGCCCCTTTTTCTCCTTG
Organism: Aselliscus stoliczkanus; assembly: GCA_033961575.1. Lineage (NCBI taxonomy): Eukaryota > Metazoa > Chordata > Mammalia > Chiroptera > Hipposideridae > Aselliscus > Aselliscus stoliczkanus. The sequence goes on along the minus strand of CM066738.1, from coordinate 23,917,865 downwards.
CTAGCCCAACTTCTTATTTTGTGATATGTAAAAATTATCGAGAAATATAGCGTTTTGTATTCCTAAGACCATATTCCCACCACCCAGAGCTAACAACATTGGACAGTTTGCTGTAATTGCTCCCCTTCAATCTTCTCTAAACAATGTCTTTTTCTTTTTTTTTTTTTAGCTGAGCCATCCTGCCACCTGTTGGTGGCTTAGTGGCAGCTCAGCTTGGGCTGGGCATCGAACTGCTGTTACTCAGAGCTCAGCTCGCACTCTTGAGCAAGCTCTTAACCAACTGAGTCATTCGGCCAGCCCTCATTATCTCTAAAGAATAAAACTTGGGCCGGCAGAGTGGCGCACTGGTTAAGAGCTGGTTTTGGGGTGCCAGCGGCCCCGGTTCAGATCCCACATATGAGGGCCAGTGACACTGCCCTCTACAGCTAACAACAGCTCCACCTGGAGCTGGGCTGTGTGAGCCCCGGCGACGGTGTAGGCTGCAGCCCCTGCTGCAATGGGCTGCCATAAGCTACAGCGAGTGGCCGGCAGCCAGCGTGAGCTGCCAATAGCTGCGATGAGCGACCATCCAGAGAGGCTGGCAACTGATCTGCCTCATCCGGGAAGAGCGCAATGACGATACCAACACGGGCCAGTGAAGCAACATCCTCCGCAACTAGACTGAAGAACAAAAAGACAGCAACTTGTCTGTTCCCCTTCCCCGATTCCCCAATGCTGTTCCCCTCACCCAATTCCCCAATAAAATCTTTAAAAAAAAAAAAAAGCCATTCTGCATTTTTCCTAAGCAACATCATATTTTTCCATGAATAGACAGGTCTAGTTCATTCCTATTACCTGCTGTATATTATTCCACTGTCATTTTATCTCCTGTCCTCCTGTTGTTGGACAAGTAGATGGTTTTCTGTGTTGCTGCTATAGACAAGAGCTGCGGTTTCTGGCCTGTGTCTTCCACATCTTGTGTGCAGGACTTTCAGGGAATATCCTTGAGAGTGAATTGCTGGGTCATAGGGTGTTTCGACGGTCACTTTTACTCAGTATTGCCACATTGAGCTCCCAAGTGATCATACCGGTTTGCACACTCTCCAGCAGTGGATGAGGGTTGTTTTCCCACATCCCCAACACGTTTTATATTATTGGACTGAAGTTTTTATAGTTTGATGTGGCAATTGTGTCCTGCATACATCCCAGATGTCAATGCTGGGACTCAGGATCTGCCTTGCCCTTCCTCACCATTTTTCATCTGAGCTGGGATATTGCCTCCTCCTACAAGAAGAACTCCCTGACCTGCGTTAGCTGACGGGGGTCTCTCCCAGGCCACTCCTCCCACAGCCCCTTGTGCTTCCTCATCACAGCACTGGGAACTTGGGTGATGACTGCCTTCCCCACCAAACTGTGAGCTCCCCAAGGCAAGGGCCATGTTTGCAGGGCCACTGAGCAGGCTGTGGGGAGCATGCAGGTGCTACAAAGCATGCTCTAAAAGGCACATTTCATTCACTCAAAATAAGGGGCTCCTCTTTCTAATTCCTACAAAGTATCCTCAGGATGGCAGCAGTCCACATATCACAGCGTCTGGGTCCCCAGGAACCAACCACTTGGTTAGTGGTGTTTATTTCCATTTGGTTACTCCCAACTGACCGTGGCTCTCTGAAAGCATGAACCTGCCTCGTGTTCTGTCGTTGCTGTGCCTAGTACAAAGTAGGTGTACACTAATTGTTCCGGGAATGGTTGGCATTTAATGATTCTAAATTCTGTAATTCAGTGGTGCAGCATATACCTGATTGTTTACAGGGGTTATCTACAGGAGAGATATAATAACCAAGGTAAGAATAATAATGATTAGGGGTGGCCGGATGGTTCAGTTGGTTAGAGCACGTGCTATGAACAACAAGGTTGCCGGTTCAATCCCCTCATGGGCCACTTTGAGCTGCACCCTCCTTAAAAAACAAGAAAAAAGAGGGCCGGCCGAGTGGCTAGTGGTTAAGCGCTGGCTTGGGAAGACAGTAGCTCCGGTTCGGGTCCCACATGTGAGGGCCAGTGACACTGCCCTCAAAAACAAAACAAAACAAAACACAACAACAACAAAAATAATAATAATCATTATTAGTATCTATTGAATACTGACTTTGCTGACCACTCTTCTATGCTCTTTATGTGACTTAACTCATTTAATTTTCATAGACAGGAACTCATACCATCCCCACCTTCACAGTTGGGGAAACTGAGACATGAAGAAATTAAGTGACTTACGCTCACACAGCTCATAAGCAGCGGATTAGATGTGAACCCAGGGCTCTTTGGTTCTCTGAGAGACCTCACTCTCGTTTTCTAGGAAAGAGGTCCCTTTCTTCCTTGTTTCTCAGATGTCAACTTCCTTTTAACAGAGCAGCCCTGTTTTTGCTTCAGCAAAAAATAAGACTTTTTTAAATACTTAAAACGATTGTCATGAGTCATAGTAGATAGTAGTTGAGGAGTAACAGCCACGCCTGTGACCTGAGGCAAGGGTGCAGCTGGAGGTGCCACCCCTTGGTGACAGGATACTTGAGTTGATGTGAGCAGAGAGGGTGGGGACTGCTTCAGGCTTTTTGGGGTGGGCAGGGAGCTGGGCAGGCCCTGAGAGATGCACCCTCAGCTGGTTCTGAGTTCCGGGCTCCAGGGCAGGATAGGGAGCCAGGTGTATAGGAGGCAGGTGAGTCAAGGGAGGACAGGTGAGTCAAGAGAGGGCCAGGCTGAGCACCAGTGGGGCGGGGGGGGGGTCTCAGAGGCTTCCTGTCCATCCCTCAGTAGGCACAGTAGAAACCACTGAAACCCCCACCAGAGGCCTCATTACCCAGTCTCCCTTGTTCCACATCAGCGGCCCTGCATGGGCCTTGCAGAATGGGTGGTGGTCTCTGCTGTAATCTGCAGAGGGCCCTGACCTGAGATGCACCTGGCTGGTCATATCAGTCTCTGCGGCTGCCAGCATCAGACCAGCTCCCACACCTCTGCCCTGGGCAGGGCCCAGGCCTGCATTCCCGAGCATGAATTCCTGGGGTCTGGGTGTGTGTAGTTGAGTTGTTTGTGTCCTTGGGGCTTATGCAGGATTCTGAATTGTGTGTGTGAGTTGGTGGGGGTGGAGGAGGTGTGGTGTGGTGTCTACATTTAAAAAGACTTTGGGGGTGGTGGAAGGAGGTATGGGGTCTTTGAGCTAGTGAAGGTGACTGTTGGTTGGTATGTGAATGGTGGGGAGGAGCTGCATAGAGGAAGTTGTTTTGTCAATTTGCATTTGGTTGTTTTCTTTAAGGATGTGGGCATGTGTGTCCACACTTTGGTGCAAGCAGTGGTAATATAGGTTTATGTGTATGTTGTGTTTGGAGAATATGTGTAGCACTGTATGTAGGGTGTGTGTATCTGTGTTGTGTGTTTATTGAAGGTATTGTTGTGGAGTGTTGCTTTAGTGTCGTTCTGTTAGGGGAGACAATTGGGCTTCGGCGTTTTGATGTGTTGCCTCCTTGGTCTCTGTACTTTTGTAGTGCAGATTTGGGTTACGGTTGTGTGTCTTGAGGTCAGTGTGTTAATTGTATGTGTTGCTGTGTTGTGCGTTTGGGCAGGCTGCTCTGTTAATTGTATTACGATGTTGCTGCCAGTCTGTTGCATCAGTTATGCCAGTTTACATACATGTGCTGTGCTGGTTGTGCAGGTGTGTGTATTTGTGCCACTCTGTGGGTGAGTGTAGCCCTTGCAGGTTTGGCTTGTGATGAGTGAACTAACAAGGGAGCTCAGGAGCTCCCTAAGCCTTGACTCTGCCCTTCCCTTTGGCCCCTGCGACCCCAGGGCAGCAGTGATCTTTTGTCAGGCCACAGGAAGGCCCCACCCCCTCCATCTGCAGGGAACCCAGGGAGGGGCCCAGACTGGTGGACTCCAGCCTCCTTGGCCATTGTTCTGGGGCTTCTTTGGAAAACAGGATGGGAGGCAAAAGGTGGACCCAAGTCTGGACCCTTACACTCCCTGAAATGACCCAGGAGCCCAGCAGAAAACCCTTAAGAAGAAATGGTGACAGGCCCCATTTTGCAGATGGGGAAACTGTAGTCCAGAATAGGAAAGGGACTTGGCAGAGGCTTCATAGCCTGTTAAGGACACAGATCTTGAGGACTGCACACCCCTTATGCGCCTATATACAGCCTTCTGCTGGGTTTGGGGTATGGGAAATGAGGCCTTTGGAAGGATACAAAACTATCTATTCTGGCTCCTGTTTCTGTATACTTACTGTGTGCTAAGCACTGAAATTTCATAACTCTGGGTTAAGGTCAAATTTTGTCCCCATTTTGCACGTGAGGAAAATTGAGGACCATAAGTTAACAATTCATTAATTCAATAGATATTACTGTATATATTACTTTATTCTAAGTCCTATGCTGTGTGATCTTGAGCAAGTCACTTACCCTCTCTGAGCCAGGCCTTGTGCTCAGCTCTAGGGACACAGTGACCAAAGGAGTTCATGGTTCTTGCCCTCCTAGAGCTCACAGCCTAGGAAGGGCGTGGGAGTGAAGGAGGATGGACGATCCCCAGGAAAACAAAGATCATTTCAGATGGTAATAAATTCTATGAATAATTAAGACCAGGGAATGTGAGAGAAAGTGAATAGCCAATTGGAGGTTCTAAAAAGGCCTCTGAGGAGGTGGCATTTGACCTGAGACTTGAAAAATGAGAAATCTTGTAAAGATATGAATAAGTGTCCTGGGCTGAGGGAACGCCCAAAGACAAAGGCCCTGAGGTAGGACCATGCTTGTTTAGGAGAGGAGACGGCGTGGCTGGTAAGAGAAGGCTGGGGCAGGAGATGCCACTGGTGGTAGTAGGCAGGGGCTGCAGGCTAGGGAGGGGTTTGGAGTTTATTCTCAGTGTGATGGGCAGAGAGGCAGTGTTGGCTGAGCGCACAATTCTGGGGTTGAGTTTGGAGGGGGTGCGCTTGTGATCTCCTGTTACAAAGTGGGGCGGGCCGGGGAGGGGGGGAGCGGGTACAGCCAGAGCCAAAGGTCTCTCCCCCGCAGCTCCGACAGTCCCAGCCCAGAGGCGCCGGACTGGCGGCTGGAAGACCGCGCTGTGGGCACATCTGGGGAGCAGCTGCCGGGCCAGGGCCAGAGCAGGTCACGTGGCACAGGGCAGGCCCGCCCTGGAGCCGGCAAGGCCAAGACTCCCAGGAGGGGCAGTGGGAACATGCTGGACATGAACACGTGTCAACAAGGATGCACTCCTTATTGTAGACATACATGCACACAGTTCTTTCAGCCCCACACAGCCACTGCCTCAGGAGCCAGACCACATAGGTTCAATGCCACATCCCAGCTGTGTGATCTGAAAGAAGCCACTCAACTTCTCTGGGCCCCAGTGGCCTCAGCTATAAAGAGAACATCATATTACTATCTGTCTTAGGTTAATAGTTGGAACCATGACTTAAGCAGAATGAGCACTTAGAAAATGGGAGCCTTTGCCTTGAGCTCCGGAGGCCCGAGGAGGGATCTTGTAGGCAGAAATGAGATGTGGTGACAGAAATAATGAAAAGACGCCACCAGGGGCATAGCTTATTTCACTCTCACAACGACCACTCTAGAAAGAGGAATACGCATTAGTTCCAGTTTACAGATGAGGAAACAGGCACAGCTTGTCAATGGTAGAGCCAAAACTTGAAGGTGTCAAGGGCTGGTCCCTTTTTCTTTCTGGGCCCCAGCATTCCCATCTGTGAAATGGTACATTATAATAGTACAGCTGCTACTAACATCAAAGAGCAGCTGTGAAAATCAGACAGTGCCAGGTGTGTATAAAGAGCCTCTCAAGAGACTACTAGTGTGCACCCTGGGTTGGGACCATGGAGGTTCATTTAAAAGTCCTCCAAGCTTCCTGGCCACCAAAAGAGGGGCCTGTTTCCCTGAGATGACCTGGTAGGTAGGTAGGACTGGGAGGAAAAAAAAGGCTCACTCAATTCACACTATAAAAGAGAGGGCCAGAAACATGCCCATTTGGCAATAAGATAAACAGGCCTTAAAAATGTAAGAGATAAAAACCAATGTCTGGGGCCAGCCGAGTGGCTAAGCGCTGGTTAAGCATTGGCTTGGGAAGCCAGTGGCCCCAGTTCGGGTCCCACATATGAGGGCCAGTGACACTGCCCTCAAAAAAATAAATAAATAAAATAATCTGAGAACTTAAGAAAACATTAAAAAAAAAAAAAGAACCTTATGAGTGATTTAAGTTGGAAGTGTGATTTAAAAAATTTTGAAAAAAAAAACAAAAAACACCAATGTCTGGGAGTACTGGAAATTTTCTGGAGTGAAATGAAGCTATTTTTCCCCCACAGGCCTAGGACGGGTATCTGTATGGGGGGGTGGGGAGTGTTCATTGTTTCACTTGGGAAGTTTGAGGGGAGCACAGGGAAGGGATCGTTTCAGAGAGTTTGAAAGCCGGTCTCACATGGCTCACTAAAAGCCCCCAGAAGTAAAATTGCAACCAAATGGGACCTGGCCTGAAATTGAACAGACACTATTCCTATCTACTGTTTACTGAGCACCTACTATGTACCAAGACCATATTAGGTGCTTTGGGACCCTAATCTCAATGACTCTCCACAGTAACCTAAGGAGGTAGGAATTTCATTTTGCCAGTGAGGACAAAGAGGCTCAGAGAGGTGAAGCGTCTTGCTCCAGGTCATACAGTATAACAAAGATTTGAATCTGACCTGTTGGACTCCAAGACCCAGCCTTTTTAACTATTCCACAGCCAACTGTTTCTCCTCAAAGTGTCAAAGCTTTATGTTTGTTCAGATATATGCCCCTCACATGTCTTCATTCAGGCCATTTCCCTTTGTGCCTTTCCCACATGGAATGCCCAGAGAAGTTACCTTCTCTAGGAAGCCCCTCTGATTTCCTCCAAGGCAGAACTCAACCTTTCTTTGTGTTGCTAAAGCACCTAGCAGGAAGTTTTCATAATATAGTCTTCATATAGTTAGCCTAGGACCTGGCAGGAGGTGGATGTACACGAATGTTAATTGTCCCTTAACTTTCTTTCTCTCCTATTTGTCTGCAAAATATCTTTGACATTCCACTGCATGCCAACAAGCAGTCAGGCCAGAAGGAGGTATATTAAACATTTCAAGTTGGCTTTTTATTACACAAAGTAGTACACAAATACACTTCTGTTTAAAAATATATTCAAGGGCCAGCCGAGTGGCACATTGGTTAAGAGCTGGCTTGGGATGCCAGCGGCCCCGGTTCGGATCCCACATATGAGGGCCAGTGACACTGCCCTCTACAGCTAACAACAGCTCCACCTGGAGCTGGGCTGTGCAAGCCCAGGCGATGGTATAGGCTGCAGCCCCTGCTGCAGTGGGCTGCCATAGACTACAGTGAGTGGCTGGCAGCCAGTCAATAGCCCCGGTGAGCGACATCCAGAGGCAGGCGATGAGTCTGCCTCATCTGGGAAGAGCGCAATGATGATACCCACATGGGCCAGTGAAGCAACGTCCTCTGCAACTAGACCGAAGAACAAAAGGACAGCAACTTGTCTGTTCCCCCTCCCCGATTCTCTAACGCTGTTCCCCTCCCCCAATTCCCCAATAAAATCTTAAAAATATATATATATATTTTTTTTTTTCAAGAAACACCTAGGTGTAATGGATCAGAGACCTAAATGTAAAACCTAAAACTATACAACTTCTGGAAAATATAGGAGAAAATCTTTGTGATCTTGGGTTAGGCAGAGATTTCTTAGATATGACAAGAAAAACATGAGTCATAAAATTAAAAACTGATAACTGGACTTCATCAAAGTTTAAAACTTCTGCCCTTTGAAAGACATCATTAAGAGGGTGAAAAGACAAGAAACAAACTGGAGAAAATATTTGTAAATCATACATCTGATAAAGGATTGGTTTTCAAAATATACAAAGAACTTTTTTTTTAAAAAGATTTTATTGGGGAATCAAGGAAGGGGAACAGACAAGTTGCCGTCCTTTTGTTCTTCAGTCTAGCTGTTGAGGATGTCACTTCACTGGCCCATGTTGGTATTATCATTGTGCTCTTCCCGGGTGAGGCAGTCTCTCGCTGGCCATTGGACGTCCACTCACAGCAGCTCACGAAAGCGCACACCAGCAGCCGGCCAGCCCCACTGCAGCCTACGCTGTCAACTCACAGCAGCCCAGCTCCAGGTCGAGCTGTTGTTCACCATCTTAGCTGTAGAGGGTGCAGCATCACTGACCCTCTTGTGGGATCCGAACCAGGGCCCTGCTGCACAGAGCTGACATCCCAAGCTAACTCCTAACCAACGCGCCACTCAGCCAGCCCTATAAAGAACTCTTAAAACTCAATAACATGGGCTGGCCGAGTGGCACAGTGGTTAAGCACTGGCTTGGGAATCCAGCAGTCCTGGTTCAGGTCCCACATATGAGGGCCAGTGACACTGTCCTAAAAAAAAAAAAAACAAAAACAACTCAATAACAAAAATCCAAGCAACCAAATTAAAAGAAATGAACAAAAGAGGAAAAGGTAGCAAGAGGGATCCTTGTGATGGAGCTGTTCTGTGTCTCCACTATGACAGTGGCTACAGGAATCTATTTTATCACATATGATAAAATTGCATAGAACTGAACACACACACACAGATGGGTGCATGCCAATCAGGTGAGATACGAATTTGACGTGAAATCTTGTGGTAATATTGTACTGTAGTTGTGCGAGATGCTACCATTAGGGAAACTGGCTAAAGGATATAAGGGGTTTCTCTCTATTTTTTTTTTTTTTTGAGAGCAGTGGCACTGGCCCTCATATGTGGGACCCGAACCGGGGCCGCTGGCTTCCAAGGCCAGCGCTTAACCACCGCGCCACTCGGCCGGCCCTATTATTTCTTATAACTGCATGTGAATGTACAATGATCTAAAATCAATTTTTTATTTTTTATTTATTTATTTATTTTTTTTTTTTTGGTGAGGGCAGTGTCACTGGCCCTCATATGTGGGACCCGAACCGGGGCTGCTGGCTTCCTAAGCCAGCACTTAACCACCGCGCCACTCGGCTGGCCCTAAAATCATTTTTTTTAAATGAGCAAAAGAAGTGAATGACACTTCAAGAAAGATGAGTGGCATATAAGCACATGAAAAGATGCTCAACATCTTTCATCATTCAGAAAGTATAAATTAAAACCACAGCAAGACACCGCAACAAGTCTATTAGAATGACTGAGGAAGTCTGACCACATCAACTATTAGAGAGGACATGGAGGACCTGGACTCTCCACACTGTGGACAGGAATGTGAAATGGTACACCTACTGGGAAAAAGTGGAGCAGTTTCTTACAAAGTTAAATAAATACCTACTATATGACCCAGTCATTTCACTAAGTATTTGTCTAAGAGAAATGAAAGCGTAGACTCATATAAACACTTGTATATAAGTATTTATAGCAGTTTTATTTGTACTAACCAAAAACTATAAATAACTTAAATGTCTATGAACAGGTGAACGGATAAACTAATTGTGTTATAGCCATACACTACTGCTACTCAACAATAAAAAGGAATGAACATGGATGAATCTCAAAATAATAATTCTGCCGAGTTAAAGAAACTAGGCTGAAAAAGCTACAATAAAGAGTATATACTAGGGCCAGTCAAGCGGCTCAGTTGGTTAAGAGCATGAGCTCTGAGCAACAGCATCGCTGGTTCGATGACCACATGGACCAGTGAGCTGCACCCGAGCTGAGCTGCTGCTGAGCTGCCAACAGGTGGCAGGATGGCTCAGCTGGTGAGAGCACGTGCTCCTATCAAGGTTGCCGGTTCAACTCCCACATGGAATGGTGGGCTACGCCCACCCGCAACTAAGATTGAACATGGCACCTTGAACTGAGTGGCCACAAACTGCCAACAGGCGGACGAATGGCCACCGGACTTGGAGCTGAGCTAGCTGCGCCCTCCACAACTAAGACTGAAGGAGAACAACTTGGCCGTTCCCCTTCCACAATTCCCCAATTCCCCAATACTGTTCCCCTCCCCCAATTTTCCAGTAAAATCTTGTTTAAAAAAAGAGTATAGGGGCCGGCCGAGTGTTGCAGTGGTTAAGCGCTGGCTTGGGAAGCCAGCGGCCCCGGTTGGGTCCCACATATGAGGGCCAGTGACACTGCCCTCAAAAAAAAAAAAAAAAATACTATATATACATTATATATGTGTATTCTCTCTCTCTCTCTCTCTCTCTCTCTCTCTCTCTATATATATATATATATATATATATATATATACACACACACATATATATGCAGAATATATACTGGAATTCATTTCTATAGAAATTCTAGAAAATGCAAACTAATCTATAGAGAAAACAAATTAGTAGTTTCTGGGGGTGGAAAAGTGTAGAGAGAGGGATTACAAGGGGTAGAAGTAAAATTTTAGGGGTGATGAAGCACATGTTCATTTTCTTGATTGTGGCAATGGTTCATGGGTATATATGCTTATCAAAACTTGAACAAGTTGTGGGCCAGCCAAGTGGCGCAGTGCTTAAGCGCTGGCTTGTGAAGCCAGCGGCCCCGATTTGGTCCCTTATATGAGGGCCAGTGACACTGCCCTCAAAAAAAAAAAAAAAAAAAAAAAGGGCCGCCCGAGTGGCTCAGTTGATTAAGAGCTCGCTCAAGAGTGCGAGCTGAGTTCTGAGCAACAGTGGTTCGATGTCAGCCCAAGCTGAGTTGCCGTTGAGCTGCCAACAGGTAGCAGGATGGCTCAGCTAAAAAAAAAAAAAGAAAAAAAAGAAATTAACAAATTGTATACTTTAAAGGTATGCAGTTTCTGTATGTCAATTATACTTTAATACTGTTCAAGACAAAAAAAAAAAGACCAAAACGAAAATTAAATAACTATGTGAAGATAAAAGTGAAATTCCTTTTTCACATTGCTCCCCTTCTCATTCCTCTTTACAGAGATAACATTAGTAGTTTGGTGTTTATCCTTTTGTCTTCGTACTAATATTTTTATTGAGGTGCAATTTAAATACAGCAAAATGCACAAAAGTATATAATTCAGTGTGTTTTGACTAATTCATACACTGCTCTGTAATCCACACCTCATTATGATATGGATCATTTCCATCACTCCAGAAAGTTCCTTCACACCCCTTCCCTGGCAGCTTCCACTCTCCAGTCCCAGAGGCAACCAGCATCTGATTGATTTCTTTCACCATACGTTAGTTGTGCCTGTTCTAGAACTTCATGGAAGAGAAATCATACAGTATTGTGTTTGAAATTTTTTCCGCAGCATAATTTCCTCTCTCATTTTAAATTCATTTCCAGACACATGTATACTTGGGAGGAGTATATTTGCTTTTTTACATGCAAGAGGTCCTAAGTTAACCTCCAGTCTAACTCTTGCTTTCTCTACCAAAGATAGAAAGAATCTACATCTCTCTCAAGGGCCATACTGCTGCAGGCCACTCCACAGCACTGATGTTCCATTCATCGTTTATATAATTCTGTATATTTGGTTATTTGATGGATATTTAAGTTATTTCAACTCCCCCTCTTGCAAACAGCACCTTAGTGAACATCCTTGAGCAGACACCTTTGTGCCCATATGTGTAGGTGTCTCTGAAGTTGATTCCTGCAAGCAGCCTTGCAGGTTCAATTAATAAACACTGGGTAATGGATTAATATTCCAATTTCATCTGTTTGGTCTTTGTCCTCCCAGTTCTTTAGCAATTATTTTACACAGAAACATGTTCTCTTCAATCATTAGAGGATTGCTAAACAAGCCTAGGGAGTTTGGAGATCTTGTAGGATGTCCGAAGAGGATGGGTAGTCCAGCTAATTGATGATGTCTCCCTGGTCAGTTTTTCTGGTTTCCTCATGTGGAGGTTGGTGGCCGGTTTATTTTCCTGTCCTCCAAACTTCTGCTGGGAAAGGAAACCTAATGATACTCAGTGAATTAATTACTGAGGGGAGGGAAGGCCATAGTATCACCCTCTCCTACCTGGGATTAGAATTTTAGCCCTGCTAACACTGTGTGACCTTGGGTAGCTATTCTAAACCTCAGTTTCCGTGCCTCTGGCCACTCTAGGGCTCTGAAAGGAGACTGCCTGCCCTGGCAGGAAGGGATTGCTTTACAGTGAAGTGCGTTTTTATAATAATGCAGCCATTACAACAGCTGTAGCTCCTGGGAGGCTTTTTGAGTCTCAGTTTCCTCCTTCGTATAAAGAAACCAAACAGCTCCTCCCTTGAGTTGTGGCAGAGATTACAGATGATAAAGGCAAACAGTTCACACAATGCCTGCCTGCCACGAAGTAAAAACGCAATAAATCGTCACCTGTGTGATTATTATCGAAATACCAGGCAGATATTAGGGCTCAGGGGCCTGAGACTCAACTAAATTCACCCAGCAGTCAAATTGGAATTGGAACTCGGGCGTTTTTCCCCAGGCTGGAGGTGGGGAGAAACCTCCCATGCGGCCCAAACTGTGTGCCTGGTGGGGAGATTCCAGGTGTGGGGCGGGGAGGTAAGGTGACCCTTGTCCGGCCACCGCGCCCTCTAGAAGCACATTCCCAGGCTTCTCGCACGAGGTCCGCAGGTGACTGGCTTGGGGCTGGGGGAGAGCGGAGTCCCGTTTGCCGTCTCCATGGCGACCGCCCGCGCGGCGCCAGCCTGACAGCCCGTCCCGGTTTTATGAATGGGTGACGTCACGAGCCTGGCGTCTAACGGTCTGAGCCGCTTGTTCAGACGCTGACACAGACCAGCCCGGGAAGCGAGGGGGGCGGGAGAAAAGCCTCGAGCTCCGCAGCTGCCGCGCCGTGGGAGGGAGACCCTGATCCGAGGTCTTGGGGCGAGGGGGGGAGGGGAGGAAGAGCCAAAACAGGGAGAAAATTTTTTAAATCACTAGTTAATGCAACTTTTTTTTTTTTTTTGCAGGGGGTTGCAAATTCAGGGTAGAATTAACAGATGCAACCGCACTCTGGGAGCCTTCTATGTGGTTCAGGTCCCAGAAGCTCAGCCTCCAATGCTAGAAGAAGACTTTCCTAGGCTAATTGCTCCCACCCGAGGGGCCTGGATAAGTCCCCCAGGAACATTAAAGCAACATTCTCTGGGAATTGGGAAAATGAGAACAGCCCGAAGGAACGGAGTGTCAAGGAGGTCCCGTATTAAATTTCGGCCCAAATATTCGTGAAATCAGGGTCCCAGGAGTCGTCTTCCAACAGGGTCCAAAAGCCTGGGCTCTCATAGTGAGCTCTCTGGGAGACTCAGAGCTAGCCCGTTCTCCATCCGGGCCTCAGTTTCTCTCATCGGGGCTGGAGAAGTGAGAAAATGACCCTGGGGAAACCGATTCTTGAAGCTTTTTCGTTATCGGCAATATAGGTTTTGCCACCTTCCGGAGGAGTCCAAGGCAGCCCTCGTCTCTACTAGCCACCGTGCCCCGTACCGTCTCACTCTCCGTTCCTGAAACTCAGGTCCCCCTTCCACGCCCTCCAGGGTGCGCTAGAAGAGCAGGGGGCGGGGCCCAGAAACTCTCGAGGCCACGCCTCTAGATCTCCCATTGGTTGCTTTTGAACCTCTGAGTCCGCCCTCCGGGGGTGGGGGCCACAGAATCTATAAATAGCGGGCTGTGGGGCTCCGCTCGGGCATTCTACAACCGTCTTTACAGCGCTTCAGTTGGTTCTTAAGGGCGTTTCGCTCGCCTTTCCGTTCAGTTCGCCTTCTCTGTTACTCCAACGCCATAATCATGAAGGTAGCCAGTGGCAGCAGCGCGGCCGCCGCGGGCCCCAGCTGTGCGTTAAAAGCCGGCAAGACGCCCGGCGGCGCGGGCGAGGTGGTGCGCTGCCTGTCCGAGCAAAGCGTGGCCATTTCGCGCTGCGCCGGCGGCCCCGGGACGCGTCTGCCCGCCCTGCTCGACGAGCAGCAGGTCAACGTGCTGCTCTACGACATGAACGGCTGCTACTCACGCCTCAAGGAGCTGGTGCCCACCCTGCCCCAGAACCGCAAGGTGAGCAGGGTGGAGATCCTTCAGCACGTCATCGACTATATCTGGGATCTGGAGTTGGAGCTGAACTCGGAATCTCAAGTCGGGACCCCCGGGGGCAGGGGGCTCCCTGCCCGGGCTCCTCTCAGCACCCTCAATGGCGAGATCAGCGCCCTGGCGGCCGAGGTGAGGTCCAAAACGGAGCACGATATCATTTACCTTTTACAGATGGGGAAACGGAGGCCCAGAGAGGTGGGGTTCTTGGCCCTGCGTTCACCCCATCTTTTCGGGCACTAGGCTATGTAAGGGTGTCCAAGGAGATGGAAAAAGCGCTCCCTCGTGTCTTTTGGGAAAGGGGGGGCTTGCAGTCTTGTCCCCTCCAAACCTCCCGCCTCATCTCTTCTGTTTTCCTTTCACAGGCGGCATGTGTTCCAGCGGACGATCGCATCTTGTGTCGCTGAAGGTGCGGTGCTCCGGGATCGGCGGACCCCAGCCCTCCGGGGCCGAGAGGAATTAGTGCTCTCGGGGTCCTCCCAAGCGCCTCGCCGCAGCTGGGGAGGAACAAAACCGAGATCAGCGGCCACTGGGCGCTTGCTAGATCCAGCACCGGGCTGGGCGACTGAGGAGGGCAGGCCGACCCCTCCCTCCACACCTATCAGCTGCCAGAGACTTGGGGGAAGTTCCCCCCGTGTGTTTCTATTTTTTGAAAAACAGACATTTTAAAAAATGGTCACGTTTGGTGCTTCTCAGATTTCTGAGGAAATTTAATTGCTTTGTATTGTATATTACAATGATCACCGACTGAGAATATTGTTTTACAATAGTTCTGTGGGGTGTTTTTTTCTGTTGTTATTAAACAAATACTTTAGATGGTGGTAAAGTTGCAATGTTCTTGCATTGAGGGGAGGGTGCTGGGCTGGGGAGGGGTTTGACCCCTGACCCTTTTTGTAGCTGATGCTGGGGGGGCTGGAAGATTGGAAGGCCACATCTGGACTGTCACTTTCACCGACCTGAACTGAGTTTTTCCGGTGTCTTTAAAGTCTGTTCCTATCCCCCATCCATGGCCGTTTTCCTGCTCCCTGGTGTCATAAAATTAAATCCTGGGGTTTCTCAAAGTGGTCATTGGGCCATCTGGGTCACCTGGAGAGGTTGTTAAAATGCGGATCAACCTGCCAAGACCCCCTCTGGGTTGGAGTATTCAAGCCATTTAAGTTGGAAAACCAGGTCACTGGACCACCTGCATCTTGGCCAAGATGGGGGAAGTGAGATCCGGAGGAAAGTGACTTACCCAGAGCCTCAGCTTATCTAAGACAGGACTTTATTGCCCCATTCCCCAGTAGGAGGTGCCTCCCTCAATGGGCAGCCTAACCCTGGGTTCCAGCAGTCTGCCCTGGAGCTCTAGGCTTGTCCAAGTGGGTGAGCAACTTGGCAGGACCAGCATGGGCACAGCTGCAGGGCCACCTGCTCTGGGGTTCGGACTCAGCCCCCTCACCCTGGGCTGGCTATGCCAGAAGCTCATAGGAACCTCTCTCTTCCCCCAGGGCTTGTGTGTGGGTTCTGAGGAGTGGGCAGGTCAGCCCCCTGCTCCTGAGCAGGAAGACAGTGTCATTGGCAAAATCCCATCTGCCCGCACGTGTTTGTACTGATGGGGGAATGCATATGAGTGGGCCTGTGTGTGTGACATGAGTGAACTGGTGGTCTCCCGCCCCCCACCCCCGTGGGGCTGGGTCCTCTGGTGTACAGGCATGGGCGTGTGGATGAAGATATGCATGGGGTTGTAGGCAGAGGGGCAGATGTGAACACATGTGTTCTGCAGATAAGTGCAACCTCCAGCTGTTGGGGCTTGTGTGTCCTGCGTGAATGCATTGTGGGCATCTCTGCATGGATCTGGCTTGATGGATGGGTTTGCTTGTCTAAGGGCTGCAGAACCACACTGGGGTCCTAAGTATGTACTTGTTCTGTAGATTGGCTGGCGTTCCTGGGTCTTGGCTGGTTGGGTGGAGGTGGGGGCAGCTGTATGCAGGCAAACCCATCCTCAAAAGTTCAAGTGCCTACTTTTCCTGGGAATTGTTAGGCCCTGCCCTGGGGACACCAATCCTCGAGTATCCCTACCAGGTCAACTCCCATTGATTACACAGGGAGAAACCAAGCCCGAAAAGGCAAAGCACTTGTTCCAGAGAGGATAAGAACTTAATATATTTTGTTAATAAATAAAATAGAATAAAATAAATAGCACCTAGTGTCATGAACCTGACTGTATGTTCAACCTTTTATATAAAGGATTTCATGGATCCCTGCAGGGGGCTAAAGGCAGGATTCTGAACCTACATTTCCAACAGAATTAGAGGGTCAGGGGATGAACAAATTTTTTTTTAAAAGATTATCGCCTATTGAGAACTAACATTAAGACACTCCTTGTCTAATCAGCATGTTGTACACCTGAAACAAATATTGTATGTCAACTGTAATTGAAAAATAAATTTAAAAAAACCCAGGTACCACCCTGTCTCCAAGAACATTATGAACTTTATCAAAGATCATAATATTTGGAGGTAAATTAAGTCCTTTGCTACTCCCCAAGGACTCCCCACACCACTGCTGTTTTATAGTATTAACTTCACAAAATTGTAGCGAATGAAATAGAGCAGCACTTAACCATAGCAATTATTGTCGCCTGTGTGTCCTTGGAGTGTCCTTAGAGGCACACGTGTGCACCCACTCCCTCCCGTGGGTGGGCCCCCGCCCGGAAGCCCACCCACAGGAGTGGGGGCGTGTCCCCGCGTGCACTCCTACACTGTAGGGCCGTTTTCCAGGGGAGGACGAGGCTGTGGCGGGGCCTGGCCCCCCGCCCCAACCGTTCTGCACACTCTGGCTTCCACGTTTCCCTCTTTTCCCCTTTGGCCCGGGCCCAGCCCATCTGGAGGCCGGCTCCGCGGCGGCCTGGGAGCGTTTCCATCAGCTGGGCCCGAGGAATGCGGAGCTATTTAACCTGAGCATCCCCAGGTGTACGGAGGCGCCTAGCTGTCTGGGGCCCGCCGCCTTTGGCACGGCCGCGCTAGACAAACAGCGCGCCGCCCCCGCCCTGCCCCTCCGCCCGCAGCTGCAGCCGGGCCTGGGAACGGGCGGGCGCCGTCGGCTTGCATAAGAGGCTCCCGGCCTCGCTGGGGGAGGGAGGGAGGGGGACAGAGGCCGGGGTGGGGTGGTGGTGGGGTGTGTGTGTGTGTGTGTAGCGTGTGCGCGCGTCTGTGCGCGTCTGTGCGCGTGTAGCACGCAAAACCCTGCTTCCTTCAGCCTCTGCTTGGGAAATCATTGACTCCTTAACCCCTCCTGGATGGGGCAAGGTGAAGAGGCGGGCAGTGGCTTTAAAAGAAACACCCAGGCAAAGTTTCTTTAGTTTCTTTGAACATTGGACCGTGCTTCTCCAGCACTGTAGGCCCAAGACCTGAAGTATTTTTTACTTTTTATTTAACAGACACTTACAGAGCGTATATCATGTGCCAGGTATTATATACTAAGTTCTTTTAAAAATTTATTTAATCCTCCTCACAGCTGTATGGGAGCAATGCTATCATATGCTCATTTTAATAATCACAGTAACAACAGCAGCAACAACAATAATAATAGGCTAGCATTTTAGTAGGGAGGCTGGTATACCATGGCCTCTGAATCAGCCCCATGCTCATCACTGCACCTGTCTGAGCCTCTGTTTTCTCATCTGGAAAATGGGCTCCAGAACCTTGGCCTCCAGGATCAATTGAACTGATGCACATAAAAAGCTTAGCATTGGACTGGCTTGTAGTAGACACTATATGTTCGTGTGAAATGTTTTGAGCCCTTCCTAAGGAGGTTGTCTCATCAGCCTTATCAAGTGGGTGGGCCTATTGCTATTTCTACTTCTCAGATGAAAAAAGGGAGCTATCAGAGAGGTAAGGTGATCCATCCAAGGCCACCCGACTTAGAGGACTTTCAGGCTGGTGCAAACCAGGCTTATGAGGGGTTTCGTGTTCCCTCACGCCTCCAATTTAGCCTTTTTCGTCTTATTTGCAATTGAAATCCTACCTGATCATAATATATTTTTGTTTCAAAAGCATCAGCTGGGAAAATGCAGGACACATGATGCCTATCACAATTTTTGCAACCCACATTTTGTTTTGGCATTTCTTAATTTAAAAAAACCTAACTAGAGCCTTGGAAGATGGAAATGACCCAGGCTCTTGATCTCTAAGAGGTCCTGTGTGACCTGGTTCTGAGAGGATAGGTCACACAGCAGGGCACAGGTCTTGAACCAGGTAAAGACCAACCAAACTGTGGACATGTCTGCTTCTGTCCTGGAGGTGAAGGGATCACCAGGCCTTGATCTCTGGATGCACACTGCTCCTCCCATCCCATAGGGGTCAAGGGTGCTTCACACACACCAACCTTACACCTGCCAGTCTGAGTCACCCCAGACCTCAAAGTGGGTTTACTGTGAGGGTGCTCCAGGAATCCCCCCCACATTACGCCTCCCAAGATTAAGGCTCAGCAATAAAGAACCTTTCTTCATGCCAGCTACTCTTGTTGAGCTGCTCCAGAAACTGCCTGCTAGAGAGGGCTCCCAGGGAGCTGCCCAGCCTCACACACAGCAAGGCTTTCCAGTGACAGGCAAGCCTGGGATCCTAGTCTGGCTGCCAGAGGGAAAGGAGGTGAGTCATGGCCAGGCCAGGGTTTGGGCGCTGCTTTCCGGGAAAGGGAAGGGAAGGGAAGAGAGGAAATCAGAAGGCCTGGAGGCACTCAAGGGGCAGGGACTCCCTTATCTTCTCAGGACGCCCTAGCTGGAGCTTCCTGCCCCAACTCTTGCAAAATCTTTTTCCCAGCGCTGCCCCCAAGAGGGGCGCCCCAGCCTGTACAGGGTTGCATCAGGGCCTTGTGCAAGGGGTGGCTGGGAGGGAGGGCGGTAGCTGGGGCCAAGAGGGAGCAAGGGAAGGCTGACTTGGGTTCTAGGCCCTGTGCCACTTCAGACTGGGTACTTGCCGCACCGCCCTGACCCTAGGCACTCTCAGCTTTTAAATGAGTGTTATGGTCACTGTTTTGAGGTTTCAGTGACATCATTCCTATCCCATCTACTACTCAAATCCCAGGCCAGGGCATTGTTATGTCTACCTGGAAAACTGTACCAGCCCCAACTGGTTCATTCAACAAATAATTATAAAGTTTCCTCCATGTGCTAGGAACCAAAGAGGCTGTAGGAGCTAACAATTTAGATAAAAGTCTTGCCTTCTTGGAACTTACATTCTAGCAGAAGACAGACAGTAAATACATATGCATAGGTATGATCAGAGGTGGATTTACTCTGAAATTACTTAAGATTAAATTTAAAGTCTCCTCATCTGGGAAGACCCCTAGCAATGTGTTCATGGTTTTTTGGTGTGCTTGTAAAATCTGCAAAACGCTATGCCAAGATTGCAAAAACCTAGGCTCCAAAAACCTAGATTCTCCCCTTTATATGGGGAGGGTGGAGAGTGGGGGAGCGCGCGCAGCAGGATCCTAGCTTGAAGGCAAGGCTGCAGGAGGCGCAGCAGAATCACGTCTATGGTGTTGTTCGTTTCTTCAGCTTGAGACCCCGAATCTTGAACAGCAGTGAAAGCTGGGTGGACCAGGGGGCCTCTGAGCTCACGAGCGCACCAATAAACAAGGGCGCCATGCCCACTCTGGCCTTCCTCGGGCCACGGGCGCCCCCTCCCGGGAAGATCCGGAAGTGCGCTAGCGCAGGCTAGAAATGAAGGCTAGTTCCTGGGGTCGGCGAAAGCTGGTGTTTTGGCGGCCTCTAGTGGAACTTCTGGGAACTGCATCCAGAGCCGTGAGTATTAGAAGACTATTTCTGTATCTGAAATATGAACGTGTGTCTGTACATGTATGCAGCAGGAGACGAATTCAGAAATCCCCACCCTCCGCCTTGCTCTGATCAGGGCTTTAGCTACTTTCCCCCCACTCTTTCATCCCCTCTCTTCTTCCTTGCTGTGTGACAGCCCCCTCTGAGATATCATCACCTCTCCCAGAAGAGGAGATGGGCAAATTCTTGAAATGTGGTTTTTGTGTTTTTTTTCATCTGAGCCATCCTGCCATCTGTTGGCAGCTCAGCGGCAGTTCAGCTCAGGCTGGTCATTGAACTGCTGTTGCTCAGAGCTCAGCAGCTCTCACTCTTCAGCCAGCTCTTAACCAACTGAGCCACTTGGCTGGCCCTTGAAATGTTTTATAAATTGTGAAATGTATTATAAATACAAAAGAGTAGATATTACTAATATATACAGTTTAAAGATAATAATAAAATGAAAACTGAAGCACCAGTCATCCTGCTTAAGAAATAAAATATGAGTTCTTTTGAAGTCCCTCTGTGCCCCTCTAGATAATGAAGGCTAAACCGGAATAAGCCTTTATAGCCTCTCTCTTCCACTGATTACAAATAAAAACTCTGCTTAAATATAATAGGCAACGGTTTAAGGAGGAGCTTTGTAAGTAACAGAGAAGAGATTGGGGTGAAAAGTGAAAACTTGAAGAATAGCCACTGTGGCTGTGGGGAGTTTCCTCATAAATTTTCTTCTTGTATCTTCTCTCTCTTTTTTTTAAACTGGGGAACAGTGTGTTTTTCCAGAACCCATCAGCTCCAAGTCAAGTAGTTGTTTCAATCTAGTTGTGGAAGGTGCAGCTCAGTGGCCTATGCGGGGATTGAACCAGCAACCTTGGTGTTATGAGCACTGTGCTCTAACCAACTGAGCTAACTGGCTGCCTCTGTATCTTCTTGCTTTGACCTACGGTGCCTGCCTGAATCAGGATACTGTGCAGTTGGCATCGCAGCAAAATCTCGAATAGAAAAGTCTAACATTCTGATCAGAAAACCAGGAGAAAGGACCCCCGTGAGCTGCAGAGTGTGAGGAGAATTCTTGTTATTATTTTCATTCAACCTTTGTTCTCACCTGGTCCTGCCCTACGGCAGCGCTGCAGTTCCCAATCGCATTGAGATAACAGGTCTGAGAGAAAACCCACCCTCTAAGAGAAAAGACCCTGGAAAAGGGGGTCCCTGTAGTGAGAATAGTGTGGGAATCCTGCAAACCTCCATTTTTTTTTCTCTCTTTTCTCTTGCTGCTTTGCCCTGAGGGCAGGTTTAGTGGTAAGGAATTGTAAGACAGTGCTGGAAGTTAAAACTCTAAGAGAATGCCATACTTCTGACCAGAGAACCAGAAAAAAGGGGTTTCTGGCAGCCAGGGAATGTAGAGAAAATCCTGGAGAGGAAAGAGTGAATGAAGGAAACCTTCTAATTCTGTGTATGAACCTACACAAGTCCTGGGCTCAACCACAAGCTGTGCCTGGGTGGAACACACCCCAAGAAGGATGATAAGGCTTTGCAAAGTACTGAACCACCATATAAATCACTGCCTAAGTCTGACTAACCCCGGCCCCTAGCAGACCCAAACAGCATAGCACAGCTTTGAAAATAAAACAGATACTAGAGCTACTGCCCACAGAAAGTGACATAGAACATACATATTGAAAACAAAATTAGAGGCTTTTAATAGTACCTGGTGTCTCACAAGATAGTATTTAAAATATCCAGAATGCAATACAAAGTTACTCAACAGGTAACATCCGACCAATTCTCAAAGAAAAATCAATAGATGCCAGCTATGGAATTGTCAGACAAAGACTTCAAAGAAGCTATTATATCCATCCTCCATAAGGGGAAGATAAATGCTTTAGAAATGAATGTAGGAGGGCCGGCCGAGCGGCGCGGTGGTTAAGCGCTGGCCTTGGAAGCCAGCGGCCCCGGTTCGGTCCCACATATGAGGGACATACCAGTGACACTGCCCTCAAAAAAAAAAAAAAAAGAAATGAATGTAGGGCTGGCCGAGTGGCTCAGTTGGTTAAGAGCTTGCTCAAGAGTGCGAGCTGAGGGCCGACCGAGTGGTGCATTGGTTAAGAGCTGGTTTTGGGATGCCAGCGGCCCCGGTTCGGGTCCCACATATGAGGGCCAGTGACACTGCCCTCTACAGCTAAGAACACCTTCACCTGGAGCTGGGCTGTGTGAGCCCCGGCGACAGTGTAGGCTGCAGCCCCTGCTGCAGTGGGCTGCCATGGTCTACAGTGAGTGGCCGGCAGCCAGCATGAGCTGCCAATAGCCGTGGTGAGCGACCATCCAGAGGCCAGCGACCCATCTGCCTCATCCGGGAAGAGCGCAATGACGATACCAACATGGGCCAGTGAAGCAACATTCTCCGCAACTAGACTAAAGAACAAAAAGACAGCAACTTGTGTGCCCGATTCCCCAAACACTGTTCCCCTCCCCCAATTCCCCAATAAAATCTTTGAAAAAAAAAAAAAAAGAGTGCGAGCTGAGCTCTGAGCAACGGCAGTTCGATGCCAGCCTGAGCTGAGTTGCCATTGAGCTGCCAACACGTGGCAGGATGGTTCAGTTAAAAAAAAAAAAAAAGAATAGAAATGAATGGAAAAACAGACGTTCTCAGCATAGAAATAGAAATTATAAAAAAAGAACCCCATGGCTGACCGAGTGGCGCAGTGGTTAAGTGCTGGCTTGGGAAGCCAGCGGCCCCGGTTCGGGTCCCACATATGAGGGCCAGTGACACTGCCCTCAGGGGGGAAAAAAAAAATTGGGAAGTTCTGGTCAAAAAAATGGGGAAATTCTGGTCAAAAGGTACAAAGTCTCAGTAATACAAGACAAATAAGTTCTGGAGATCTACTGTACAACAGAAGGCCTAGAGTTAGTATTGTATTGTATACTTAAAAACTTGCTGAGAAGATAGATCTTATGTTAAGTGCTCTTACCACAAAAGGAAATTCTACTGTACAACAGAAGGCCTAGAGTTAGTATTGTATTGTATACTTAAAAACTTGCTGAAAAGATAGATCTTATGTTAAGTGCTCTTACCACAAAAGGAAATTCAATATTAAAAGAAGGGCAGGGCAAGAGGAAACTTTTGCACCTGATGGGTAAAGTTACGGCCTTGATTGTGGCGAGGGTTTTATGAGTGCATGCTTAGCTCCCAAATCATCAAGTTCTATATATTAAATATCTACTGCTTTTTGTATGTCAATTATACCTTAATAAAATGACTTTCAAAAGAATCACTGAGTTATACTAAGGGGAATAAAAGAGCCAAGCGACCAAAAAAAACATTTTAGAAATACAGTATCTCAGGGCCAGCTATGTGTGGCACAGTGGTTAAGCACTGGCTTGGGAAGCTAGAGGCCCCGGTTCGGGTCCCACATATGAGGGCCAGTGACATGCCCTCAAAAAAAACCAAAAAAAACCCAAAAAAACAAAAGTTAAGTATGTACATTGTAATCCTTAGGGAAACCACAGATCCTAGAGAAAAATTAATACAAAAATATATAGCCAAAAATACAGTAAATAAATTAAAGTGGAACACTAAGAATAATCAAATAATCTAAAAGAAAGCAGGAAAGGATAAAAGAGGAGATAATTAAAAAGAATGAAAAATAGTAGATGTAAATTTACCCTTATCAACAATTACATAAATGTACTAATTATTACATAAATGCACCAATGAAAGGTTAACAATTGTTGTATTAGAGTAAAAAGAAAATAAAACAAGACCCAATGATATTCTGTTTACATGAAGCTCACTTTAAATATAATTATATAGGTAGATTAAAAGAAGAAAGGAAAAAGATATACTGGGGAACCATTAATCAAAGAAAAAGAGTTGGAGGGGCTATAACAGATAAAGCAGAAGTCAGAATAAGAAAAATCACCAGGGATAAATAAAGAAGGATATTATATAATGATTAAAGGGTTAATTCACCAAGACATGACAATTCTGTGTGTATGTGCTTATCAACAAAGCTCCTAAATATATAAAGCAAAACTGATAGATCTGAAAGTCACAATAATACTTGTGTATGTCAACATTCCTTTTACAGTAACTGAAAAAACAGAACTTCAGCAAGGATATTAAAGCCTCAACAAAATTGTTAACCAACTTGACCTAATAGACATTTATAGAGAACTCTACCTAACAGTAGCACAGAACAAATTCTATTCAAGTGCACATGGAACATTCACCAAAATAGACCATATTCTGGGCCTTTTACATTGAATAAATATTTAAAAATTTAAATGATATAAAGTACGTTCTCTGAAAATAGTGGAATTAAATTAGAAGTCAAGAACTGAATATCTGGAAAACCCCCAAATATTTGGAAATGAAACAACACATTTCTAAATGACCCATGGGTCAGAGAAGAAGTCTCAAGAGAAATTAGAAAACATTTTGAACTGAATTAAAATGAAAATGCAACATCAAAATTTGTGATAAGCAGCTGAAACAGAGCTAAGAGTGAATTTTATAGAATTAAATGCTTATGAGAGGGCTGGCCGAGTGGCGCAGTGGTTAAGTGCTGGCTTGGGAAGCCAGCGGCCCCGGTTCAGGTCTGCATATGAGGGCCAGTGACACTGCCCTCAAAAAAAAAAAAAATGCTTATGAGAAAAGAAGAAAGGTCTCAAATCAATAATGCAAGCTTTCACCTTCAGAATCTAGGAAAAGAAAAAGCAAATTAAGCCCAAACTAAGTAGAAAGAAATAAAAAGCAGGAATTAATGATATGGACACAGAAAAACAATGAAAACAAAAGCTTGTTCTTTGAAAAGATCTATGGTTGGTCTCCTTATAAAAAGGGGAAATTTGGACACAGAGACCCTCATAGAGGGAAGACAATGTTAAGAGACATAAGGAGGGGCTGGCTGAGTGGCTCAGTTGGTTGAGAGTTTGCTTGGGAGTGCGAGCTCTGAGCAGCAGGGCTGCCAGGGTAGTTCCCAAATGGGCTAGTGATGCTGCGCTCTCTACAGCTAAGATGGTGAACAACAGCTCCACCTGGAGCTGGGCTGCCGTGAGTGGCGGGCATCAGCGTAGACTGCAGTGGGGCTGCAGTGGGCTGCCGTGAGCTACAGTGAGTGGCTGGCAGCCAGTGTAAGCCACTGTCCAATGGCTGGTGACGGACTGCCTCAGCCGGGAAGAGCACAATGATCACAATACCAACATGGGCCAGTGAAGCAGTGTCCTCCACAACTAGACTGAAAAACAAAAGGACAGCAACTTGTCTGTTCCCCTTCCCCAATTCCCCAATGCTATTCATCTCCCCCAGATCCCCAATTAAAAAAAAAAATACACAAGGAGAAAACAGCTATCTATAAGCCAAGGAGAGAGGCCTGGAACAGATCCTTTCCTCACAGCCCTCAGAAAGAACCATACTTGCAGATACCTTGATTTTGGACTTAAAGCTTCCAGAACTGTGAGACAATAAATACTTTTTAAAAAAAAAAGATTTTATTGGGGAATTGGGGGAGGGGAACAGCATTGGGGAACCAGGGAAGGGGAACAGACAAGTTGGCCTTTTGTTCTTTAGTCTAGTTGTGGAGGACATTGCTTCACTGGCCTGTGTTGGTATCATCATTGAGCTCTTTTCAGGTGAGGCAGATCAGTCGCCGCCCTCTGGACAGCTGTTCACAGCGGCTCTTGGCAGCTCACGCTGGCTGCCGGCCACTCACTGTAGCCCTATGGCAGCCCATTGCAGCAGGGGCTGTAGCTATGCTGTTCCGGGGACTCACAGCAGCCCAGTTCCAGGTGGAGCTGTTGGTCACCATCTTAACTGTAGAGGGCAGTGTCACTGGCTCTTATATGTGGGATCTGAACCGGGGCCGCTGGTGTTCCAAGCCAGCTCTTAACCAACACACCACTCAGCCAGCCCAATAAATACATTTCTGTTGTTTAAGCCACCCAGACTGTGGTACTTTGTTACAGCAGCCCTAGCAAACTAATGTAACTAGTAAATGAATTTAGCAGGGTCATAGAATATAAGGTCAATATATAAAAAATTGTGGGATTGGCCGAGTATCTCAGTTGGTTAAGAGCTCGCTCAAGAGTGTGAGCTGAGGGCCGGCCGAGTGGCGCATTCGTTAAGAGCTGGTTTTGGGATGCCAGCGGCCCTGGTTCGGATCCCACATATGAGGGCCAGTGACAGTGACCTCCACAGCTAACAACAGCTCCACCTGGAGCTGGGCTGTGCGAGCCCCGGTGATGGTGTGGGCTGCAGCCCCTGCTGTAGTGGGCTGCCATAGGCTACAGTGAGTGGCCCGCAGCCAGCATGAGCGGCTGGCAGCCAAGCGTGAGCTGCCAATAGCCGCGGTGAGCGACATCCAGAGGCCGGCGACCGATCTGCCTCATCCGGGAAGAGCGCAATGACGATACCAACATGGGCCAGTGAAGCAACGTCCTCCGCAACTAGACTGAAGAACAAAACGACAGCAACTTGTCTGTTCCCCTTCCCTGATTCCCCAACACTGTTCCCCTCCCCCAATTCCCCAATAAAATCTTTAAAAAAAAAAAAAAAAAAAAGAGTGCGAGCTGAGCTCTGAGCAACAGCAGTTTGATGCCCAACCTGAGCTGAGCTGCCAACAGGTGGCAGGATGGCTCAGCTAAAAAAAAAAAAGTCAATTGTGTGTTTTTTTTTTGAGGGCAGTGTCACTGGCCCTCATATGTGGGACCCGAACTGGGGGCCGCTGGCATCCCAAGCCAGCTCTTAACCAATGCGCCACTCGGCCGGCCCCAATTGTGTTTTTATACAGTAGCAATGAACACCTGGAAACTAAAAAAAAAATAAAAAAATTAAATACCATTTACAATAGCACCAGTAACAATTAAATATGAGGGTATAAATCTAACAGTCTATCTTAGTTAGTTTGGGCTATTATAGCAAAATACCATAGATTGAATGGCTTATAAACAACAGAAATTTATTTTTCACATTTCTGGAGACTGCAAATCCAAGATCAAGGTGCTGGTAGATTCCATATCTGGTGAGAGCTGACTTTTCTGATTCATAAGACAGTCATCTTCTCATTGTAACCTCACAAGGCAGAAGGGATGAGGGAACTTTCTGGGGTCTCTTTTATATGTGTCCTAATCCCATTTGTGGGGTCTCCACCCTCATGTCCTAAGCACCTCCCAAAGGCCCTACCTCCTAATATCATCACACTGAGGATAAGTTTCAACATAAGAATTTTGAGGGGACACAGACATACAGTCCATTGCACAATCTGGACTCATTTCATCATAGTCTGGAAGTGGAGGAACCTGAGTGAACAGGTTTGATATGTAGGTTTCCAAGAAGACTTGATATGTGGATTTCCATGTATGTAATTTTGGAAAATGGAAAGTGCTGGGAATAAAATAAAATTAGACTTGATTAGGAGTGGCACTTTTCATAGGGTTCAGTGAAAGTCTCTGAGAGGATGATATCTAAGCTGAAATTTGAAGGACAGTGGTAGGGTTTTGGGTGTCAATACCTAACACCTTCTTTCTTGCCCAAGTTCTGAAAAAACTGAGTCAAATGAGGAGTCAGGTAAATTGAAATCAAAACAACATTTGAGGGCCGGCTGAGTGGCGTGGTGGTTAAGCGCTGGCTTGGGAAGTCAGTGGCCCCGGTTTGGGTCCCACATATGAGGGCCAGTGACACTGCCCTCAAAAAAAAACACAAAAAAACATTTGAGGGGTGGCTAGCTGGCTCAGATGGTTAGAGCGCAAGGTGCAGTGCCCATAATACCAAGGTTGTTGGTTTGATTCCCACATGGGCCATTGAGGTGCACCCTCCACAACTAGATTGAAACAACTACTCGACTTGGAGCTGATGGGTTCTGGAGAAACACACTGTTCCCCAATAATCCCCAATAAAAAAAATATTTAAAAAAACCCAAACCATTTGATTGCTGTTCCAGTTACTATTACTGCAGTCTTAGTGTATAAAACAGCTGTCTGATGCTGATGGATTCCATGGGTCAAGAATTCATAGGCGGACTGCGTTCGCGCTCTCCCCTGATAAAAAGAAAAGAAAAAATAAATAAATAAATAAAATAAAAAAAGAATTCATAGGCGGGGCGACAGGGTGGCTTGGGGGTGGAGCGGGGGCAATTGTAGCCTCTCTCTCTCTTTGCGCCACCCGGATATCGCGCAAGCCCCCATCAACATGAAGATCTGTACTTCGGAGCACGTTTTTGACCACATGGGAAACCGTTACAACAGCTGCAATGCAGAAATACCCAAACCCTATAAACCCAAGTGTGATTGGAGTTGACGTATTGGACAGACATATAGATCCTTCTGGAAAGTTGCACAGCCATAGATTCTCAGCACAGAGTGGGGATTGCCTTCCATTGTGAAATCTCTTATCGGTGCAGCAAGAACCAAAACATATGTGCAAGAACATTCTGTAGTTGACCCTGTAGAGAAAACAATGGAACTTAAATCCACTAATATTTCATTTACAAATATGGTTTCAGTAGATGAGAGACTTATATACAAACCACATCCTCAGGACCAAGAAAGAACAGTTTTGACTCAAGAAGCCATAATCACCGTGAAAGGAGTCAGTCTCAGTAGCTATCTCGAAGGACTGATGGCAAATACAATATCTAATACAATACAATAATAAAGGCCGAGAAACAATGGAATGGGTAATACATAAATTAAATACTGAGATTGAAGAATTGACGGCCTCAGCGAGAGGGGGCATGCGGACATTGATGGCAGCGGCCACATTTGTAGAGAAATGAGGATGAACCCAGAACCCCGGGTCTCTTTAGCTGGCAATATATTTATTTATTATTTTAAAAGTACAACTATATGTTAGGTAGAATTTTTTTTTAAGAAGTTGAAGAAAGGCTACATGACTTTTGTTCAAAACAAAGAGGTGCAGGGTTTCTAAATAAAGGGGATCATCTGAAATTGTTAAAAAAAAAAAAAAGAATTCATAAAGGGCATAGTAAGGATGACCTGTCTCCGCTCCGCGATGTCTGGGGCCTCAGCTGGGAAAACTTGATGGCTGAGGGGAACTCGAAGGCTAGTGGCTGGGATCACCTGGAGATGTCTAGAAGTTGAGGCTGGCTGGAGGCTGGCACTTCAGCTAGGGTGGTGCCAGAACACCACATATGACCTCTCCGTGTTCTCGCCACACGGGGTAGTTGGGTTTCCTCACAGCTTGGTGGCTGAGTCCCAAGAGAGAACATGGTATTTTTATGATCTAGCTTTGGAAGTCACATAGCATCACTTTCACCATGGTCTATGTTTAAGGCTGTCACAAAGGAACCCACGTTCAAGGCATGGGAACATAGATCCCACCCCTCTAGAGTAAGATTGTCAAGGTCACATTGTAGAAAGAAGCCTGTGGAACTGGAGATATTTTTAAGGCCACAATTACTAATAAACTTCCTGAGCCACATTCAGGGGGCATAGCCCCAGGCTCATGAGCCAGTTGGGAGAGAAGAGAAGGACCCCAGCCTGGGGGCTTGGCCAAGGTCCCTCACACACTGCCCTGTGCATCCCCAGTTTGGGCCTGTGATGCAGAAGGTTCTGGAAGACTTGGAGCAGAAGCTGCAGACCATTCCAGGTTAGTGAGGAGCCCCAGGGCATAATCGGAAGGGGCAGTGCCTATCTCAGGGCTGCTTCCCCCCCCCCCCGCTGTATCCCCAGGATCCCACTGCCTCAGGCCTTTGTCAAGTGGGACTACTCCCTGGTGGTGATGCAGCGGGTCAGAGCAGAGCACTGGGCTGGACCCCAAAGTGATACTCACCCCACCTATAGCTTAGCTGATTTATCACTGTTACGGGCGCCTCTTGGAAAATCCCTGCTCAGCCCTCACAGCCCTTAAGCAGAGTTTGGGTGTGACAGGCTATAGAGACGGGGAAACCGAGGCTATGGGGTAATCGGGGTGGGGGAATGTGGGGTAGGGACTGACACCAGCGGCTGGAACTGGGACTAGAACCCTGAGGTGGACCTCCCAGGGGCTGAGCTTCAGCGTCCCTGATATTAGCTCGGGGGTCATTTATATACATCTGCCCAGAGGAGGGGGTAGATGAGGCCTCAGGCCTCAGGCCCTGGCTTCGGGATTGCGCTGCAGCGAGTTCTGACGAACCGTCACCCCCATGCCCCCTTTTCCTCACTCGTGCCGAGCTCTGATAACCATCCCACCGCTCCGCTCCCTTCCCGCGCTCAGAGGCAGGTGTGGAATGACAGGGGACGTGGCTGGGACGTTAGCTGGCAAACTGGAGCCCGGCCTGGATGACGATTAGGGAAGGGCTAAGCGGAGGAGGTGGTCGCCGTGCGGGGCGGGACCACAGATGACCGAAAGAGCAAGGTTGTGGGCCAGGACGATGGTTTATTTTTTATTATTTTTTTTTAGGGCAGTGTCACTGGCCCTCACATGTGGGACCCGAACCGGGGCCGCTGGCTTCCCAAGCCAGCGCTTAACCACCGCGCCACTCGGCCGGCCCAGGAAGGCTCAGAGGGGCTTGTGAAGGCCCTGCCGGAGTGACTGACCGCGCAAGGCGTGGGCCCGGGCTGAGCGACGGAGGAGGAATCCTGCAGGGCAGGGGCGAGGCCAGCGGTCGGGCGGGGCCAGGGATAACTGACAGGACACAGGTGGGACTGGAGATTGCGGAGCGCTGGGCTGCGAGGCGGAGCCCAGGAGAAAGGGGGAAGAAGGACAGCCTTAGGGTCGGCGCAGGGATGACTGCAGTTCGAAGCCGGGGAAGCGGGGAGAAGACGCGGGATGGAAGTGACGTACTATGAGTGATAAGGTAGGTGGCAGAGCCTAGAATAAGGGCCCCTTGTGGGTGAGGCGAGAGAGGACTGATGCCTCCAGGGCGGGGCGAAGGGGCCACGCGTGACAGCCCAGAGGGGTAGTCCCCAAACATCGCCCCTGCACCTCTGCAAGGAATTCCCCTTCCCGCTGAACACTCCGCCGAGCTTCGCTCATTTCGTGCCCCAGGTGAGGGAAGGGTCGCCGTCACTGCCTGGGTTGCCACCTACCGGACCCCTCCTTCAGCCCTGCCGCCTCCTCTGAGGGCGTCTGTCCTGGGCTGGGGGCGGTACACAAAGATTAGACGCTCCGCAAAGAGTTTTCCATCTTCCAGGCCACCAGTCCCGTCCTGTCCCAGCGAAATCCAGCCCAGGGCGTTCACCGACCCCTGATCGCGCTACGGGGGTAGGTGATCGTTCCCAGGGCCGGGAAACCTGCCCTTAGCGTCCGTCCCGGTGGCAGCACTGGTTCTGCGCTGGGGCTGACCCGGCCCGCCTATGCACAGTTGCATAAGCGCTTTCTGAGCTGCGGGTCTTCGCACGACGATCTCCGAGCCTGCGCTGCTGCCAGGGCATCCTCATGCTGGCACTGCCTGTCGCCCCGCAGGCCTCCGGATTCCGGAGTCGGCGCCTTGGTGGAGTCCGCGCGTGAGAATTCCTGCTGCTGAGACGGATCGGTCTCGCCCTTGATCCTGACCACCCCGGGTCTATTCACTGGCCCCGCCCTCCACCCAACTGGCCCCACCCCCTTAGTGCCTCGTTTCCCTGCTGTATCCTGACCCCGCCCTTACACTGCAGTCTCCACCC
The DNA here is from genome assembly GCA_033961575.1 of Aselliscus stoliczkanus. Taxonomy (NCBI): domain Eukaryota; kingdom Metazoa; phylum Chordata; class Mammalia; order Chiroptera; family Hipposideridae; genus Aselliscus; species Aselliscus stoliczkanus. Next base: position 23,886,471 of record CM066738.1, on the reverse strand, counting down.
CAAGGATAAGCCCCGCCCACTCCTACCTTCCTTCGAACCCCTTTCCCTGACTCCCACTGCCCTTCATCTTTGGCCCCGCCCCTATACGTATTGGCCCCGGCCCTCCTGTCCTAGACCTCCCCAAGTTCAACCGGCTCCTGGGTCTCCGGAGGGGTTGGGGGGTAAAGGTCTGTTACATTTTGTGCAAACACCTGTTCCTACTTTGGTCTTCAGGTCTTGCATGAGGTCTAGGCCTTCCGCGGTATCCTTTGTGGGCTGGCGGCCCAGAGGTGGGTACTGCATGAAGCCTGAATAGCGGTTGGGAGGAGCCGTACAGGCAGGGTGCTGAGGTCTGACTTAGGTTTTTACGTCTGGGCAGAATCTTGAGGGCTGCATGGATCTCTCTGATCAAGTGCGTGAGAGCTGGGGGGTCGGAGCCACAGAGCCAACGGAAAAGGGACAGATCTCTCTCATCTCCTATTCCTGCTGTTTCTACAATCTCAGCCTGCATTCATATGTAGGGCCCATCATGGTGAATGACCTATAGTACCCTATCCGGAACCCTCTGCCCTCTATGCCCACCGAAGTGCTTGGGGAAGACTCCTATTTGTTGTCCCAGGACCCCTGAGAGACCTGCCTTATGGGAGAGCCTGACTATTCCCAGGCTGAGGACCTCCAGGCCCTGCTCTGCACTGCCCCACAGGCAGTTGTACTGCCGTATGTCAACCTGAAGCCTTGGAGACCAGCCTCCGCCCTAGTTCCCTCATCCCCAACAGATGTTCCCTATCATAGCATCGCCCACGTCTGGGGCCTGGAGTTCCCACGAAGGTGGGGGAAGGAGAGGGCAGGGCAGAACAGAGAGTTACGATCCCCAAATGCCTTTCCTTGGGAAGCCCCCTGAGGGATGGGGAAACTGAGGCCCAGAAATGGCACCATTTGGCCACCAGCAAGGCAGCAGTAGAACCTACACATTAGCCACTCGGTCCAGCACCCGCCTGACCTTGGAAAGGCCTGAAAAGATTCAAGGCATGCTCTCTCCAGTTTGCCTGAAGGAGGGTCTTCCTTTGTCCTCTGTCCATAGGGCTACTCTTCAGGACACTCTGGTCAGCATCCAAGAGGTAAAGTGGTCCTCTTGGGGGGTCTCTCAAATCTGGAATTCCCTTGGTCAAGTGAAAGGGGAAGGAGCAGCTCCCAGAAGTAACCATGGCTATTGCTGGAAGCTAGGGGTCCCTTGGAGATCCAGGAGGCTCCTTGCAACTGCCTTCTCACAGCTTTGTGTCTGTTGCTGCTGAAGTGGATCCCTATGGCCTCAATGGGCTACCGAAACCCTGATGGATGAGTGGGTGCTGGGTATACCTCCTGGGCCCAGAGCTGGGAGGCCTAGAAAGCTGTGTCCCCAGGCCACAGCAGGGACCCACAGCCTTCACCCATCAGTCTACCATCAGTATTCTAACAATCCAACAATCCCAGGCTACATTTACTGAACTCATGCTCTGTTCCATTTAACCACATCACCTATGTGGCCCTATGAGGCCCTGCTTGGTGGTCCAAACCCATTCCAACTCTCCCCTTTGTCCATTACACGCTGGTGAAAATGGCCTCTCTTTGTTCTTTGAGCATACCTGTGTTTTTCTGCTTGGATTTTTTTTTTTTTTTTTTTTTTTTTTTTTTTTTAGCTGAGCCCCTGTTGGCAGCCCAGCGGCTGCTCAGCTCTGGCCAGAAATCAAACCGACAACCCTGTTGCTCAGAGCTCGCACTCTTGAGTGAGCTCTTAACCAATTGAGCCACTCAACTGGCCCCTGTGCTTGCAATTTGATTGTAAGCCCTATAAGGGCAGAGATTATGTTAGGTTTTGTTTGGCTCTATATCCCCAAACATTTAACATGATAAACAATAGACACTATGGGCCGGCAGAGTGGCGCAGTGGTTAAGTGCTGGCTTGGGAAGCCAGCGGCCCTGGTTTGGTTCCCACATATGAGGGCCGGTGACACTGCCCTCAAAAAAACAAACAAACAGAAAAACAATAGACACTCAATAAATGCCAGCTGTAACAGGTCTTAATAAATAATTCTTGAATAAATGTGCCTGATGCTTTTCTATTGACTTATTCAATCTTTACAACAGCCATGTGAGGTAAGAACTATCATTAGCTCCCTTTTATAGAAAAGAAAAGGGGAACTCAGAGAGGTTAATCCATTTTGTTGAAGGCCCCACAGCTGAGTTGAATGCCAGAGGGAAGCTTTTTCCACCTGTGATTGGCGATGAGGTTGTGGGAGTGAGGTGGTACACCACAGACCAGTTTCCAGATTCTAGATGCTTGTGAGCTTCCTAGAGCAGGAGCCATTGGGTCTGGGCTGGAAAGTTGGCAAGACTTGGGTCTACAAAGGCCCTAAGAGAGCATTCCAGATGGAAGGAGCAGCAGCGAGCAAAGGTGTTGAGGAAGATCCAGCTCTTGGAACTAGCCAACTCAGACGGCTGCGCTAGCCCAGGACACACAGCCAGTTGTGTCCCCGGGCCCAGTTAGCTGGGGGGCTCCTCGTGGGCGGAAGTCACTCTGCAGTCCCTCTCCCCAGGCTGTGGGCTGGGCGTCCCCAAGGACTTGGGCTGGGCGCTCCCACGCCCCTCAGAGGCAGGAGGTTCCCACGCAGGGGCGGCCCTAGGAAAGGCTATGGGGCGGGCCCTGGGGCAGGCGCCAGCGCTCTGGTCTCTGCAGCCCATTTTCTGTTACTCGCTTGGCGGACCCTGGTCTCTCTCGCCGCAGCAGAACCGCGAGGTAAGTGGGTGGGAGAGCCCCGCTTCCTTAGCAGGGGCGGGTGGGGGATGAGGCTTAAATTCAGGCCCGTGTAGTCCTTGCCATGGGGGGCGGGGAGGGAGGAAAGGGGGGGTTCTGGCAGCTCAGAGTTAAGGATTCCTGGAGAATTATTCTCTGTCCCCAAATGGGGCACCGCCTTTTCACCAAATGTGTATGCCCTCCCTAATTATTGGGTGCCCCTCTCCCCAGATGTGTGTGTGGGGGGCTTTCTCTTTCCCGAAGTGGGATATACCTCTTTCCTTTCCCCAGATGTGTGCTCCTCTTCTTCCCTCTGACCCAGTTTGGTCCTTGACCTCTTCTAAAGTCCTCCCCACCCCCATGGGATGCCAGACCCTGAGACCTGTGGGGGTTGGGCTCATTCTGCCCCCTCCCCCACTGGATCCGCAGAGCAGGCTGTCTGAGCAGTGTGCACGTAGGCAGCCAATTAGGGGGAAAGGGGTGGGGGCCAGACCATCTGGCAGAAACCATGGCAGATGGCCCTGGAGGGAAGGGCGGTAGCCCCAGGACCTGCTCCCTCCTTATGTGGACTCCCACTCCATTTCCTGGGGGGCAAACAACTGAGGGAGGTTTCCCAACATGGCCAGGCTGAGCTGGGGCGGGAAGCAGAGCCCAGGCGTCCAGCCCCAAACTGTTCAGACCCTGCCTTAAGAATTAGGCCTCTTCCTACTTCTTAGATGGTGAAGGGAGGTCCTAGGAGGGGGGTCCTATAGACATTTGGACCCCCAAAGGGAAATTAGACAAAATTAGAAGGGTTAGGAGCCCGAGGGTGACCTTGAAACTCTGGAATCCCACCACCACCACACCTGTGAAAATGGTTTCTCTCTCTGTGCCCTGAGGGGTAGGGACATAGCACAATGTGGGGGCAGGACTCTTCCACACACGCACCCCAGATGTTTTTCAGAGCTGCCTGGAGCTTGGTGCTGAGGAAAGGAAGGCTTGGAATACGGGTGATACACAGCCCAGGAGCCACCGGTAAGACCTGGTCACCCTCCTCTCTTGCCAAACTCCACTGCTAGGTTGTCCCTTGTCTCTTTCATTTCCCACAATCTTCACTCCTTGGTCCTGGGCCACATTCCTCCAGGAAACAGCACTCAGAGGGCGAGCAGACAGCAGCCCCCTCCCCCATCCAAACTTCCTCAGGACCTGGCCCCCAAACCTTAGGCCCCTCAGGTAGAGGGTGTTGACAAAAACTTGGACCTCTTTTCTGGACCTCAGATGAAAGAGGCCTAAAGCAGGAGAGACTTCAGCCAGATAACAGAAGGGCCTTCCTGACCCTCAGGAGAATAATAACAGATAACATTTATTGAGCCCCTACCATGTACCCCAAGCTGTGATAAACATTTTACACAGATTAACACATTTAGACTTCACAACAACTATGTGAGGTGGATGCTGTGTTGTTATCTCCATTTCTCAGATGAACAAACGGAGGCCCAGAGACCTAGATATTAAAAGAGCCAAGACTCCTTGGCAAAGCAGTTCCAGTGCTATCCTGGTAAGGTGATACCAATGCCCTCCTTGTGGGCGTCTCTGGTGACAATAAACAGAAGTTTTATTGAGACCCTTCTAGTACTTAGCTTTGTTCTAGACACCCACACAGAGCCCTCGAGGCCTTAGCCATCAGGGAAAGCATCCAGGAATAGAAGCCAGTAGTAAACCAACCTCTCTATCAGTATAATTTATGGAGCATTTACTGTGTGCCAGGGCATTGAAGCACAATGAGGTAAAGGGCCACTTGGAGCTGGGGTGGGGAGGAACTGGGGTTCAAATCCAGCTGACTCAAAAGCCATGCCCTTGATCCCTATAGTTTGCAGAGCAGTTTACATCTGTCCTCAGATTCATCTCACTGAGCCTTTGCCCACCCGTTACCTCTGCCTGACATGGCTTCCTCACCTCAAATATTCCCAGAGAACAGGGGATTTGAAGCCACAGGGGCTGAATTGCAGCCCTGGCTCTGGTCCTTGCCCTGTGAATTTCAGCAAGTCACTTAGCTGCTCAGTTTCTTCATCTGTGGAATGGAGATAACAGCATCAAAGTGATGTGGAATAAATGAGTCGACTCACCTGAAGGCCTTAAAATGGCTTCTGGCACACAGTAAGTGCTCAATAAATGCAGCCTTCTCCACTGTTAGTGCTGGGATGTCTCAGCTCCTCCCTTGTGCTTGCAGCCCCCAGCAAAGACAAGATGCCCCCCTACACCAACTACCATGCCCAGCGCTCCTACCCTATGCCGGATGAGCCCTTCTGCACAGAGCTCAACGCCGAGCAGCAGGCCCTGAAGGAAAAGGAGAAGGGCAGCTGGACCCAGCTGAGCCACGCCGAGAAGGTGGCCTGTAGGTCTCAGGGTGGGGCTGGGGCGCGGGGAGTGGGCTGGGGGTGACTTTGCAAAGAAGGGCCTGTCAGGGAGCAGTGGGCAGGGAGAGCCCCCATTCAAGACAGCCAGAGACCACCCAAATGCATACCTGAGGGGGGAAGTTCATTCATTTGTTCATTCATTCTTTTATTCACTCAACTACTTGTGCACAGACTAATGCTAGGTGATGCTGGGGACACAGGAGTGAATCACCCAGATGGCTCCTGCCATCAGGGTACTTCCAGTGCAGTGAGGGAACCGGCACAAACCTAGATAATACAGGGTATGTGGCTAGGGTGAAGTGTGTTCAAGAGGCTGTGAGGACCCAAAGGAGAGAGATGGAATCCTGGAGGGCCTTCCAGAGGAGGGCACATTCCAGTTGGCCTTGAATGGTGGGAAGAGTGTGCTGCTAGATAATGGGGACAACATGGGGAAGGATATGGGAGCAGGAGAGCATGGGGAGTCCTGGCATCATTGAGTGGTGTGAGGGGACAGAATAGAGAGAGGCAGGTGAGGTGGGCAGGGGAGCAGAGGCCTGACTCTGGGAAGGAGGAAGGATGTGTGACCCCATGTCTTGCCCATCAGAAGTCCCTGGGCTGACTCTGATATTTGTAGCTTCAGCACCAGCTCCTGGCCATGCTTTGCATGCAGTAGATGCTCAATAAGAATTTGCCAAATGGACAGCATCTGCTGCAGGGAGGGGGCGACTAGAAATCCCTGGACCAAGAGTTGGCCCAGAGTCCTTGGAATGGCTGCACCTCAGGCCCCTGCTTCCCCATTTCCTGTCTCCAGTGTACCGGCTCCAGTTCCATGAGACCTTTGCGGAGATGAACCATCCCTCCAATGAGTGGAAGACAGTGCTGGGCTGTGTCTTCTTCTTCTGTGGATTCACAGCTCTGCTGATTTGGTGGCAGCGGGTCTATGGTAGGTGCCAATACCTCACGTGGCTGCAGCCCTGGGCTATGCCCTTGTGGCTACAGCCACCAACCAAGGGAACTATGCTGGTACTATCAAAAGAGTTTTGAAAAGTCCCCCAAAGAGGTGTAGGATGAAGGGCAGAGCATGGCTGCCAAGTGGGAATGTAGGGACTCTACCTCTCTGGGCCTCAATTCTCTTATCTCTAAAATGGGAATAATAGTGTCCCCCTCTTAGGGCTCTTGTAAGGTTTTAATAAGAGAGAGCTGTAGGCCAGTGCCTGGCACATAGTCATGAATAGCAGTGTTACTGATTGCTGTTATTAACCATGAATTTTTTTCAGTATTTTTTTTTTAGCTGCTATAACAAAGAGGCCCTAATATACAAGACCTTAAACAAGATAGAGGTTTTGTTCCTCTTTCACAAAAAAAGCCAAGGGAAATATGGGGACTCCACAGTGTCAGGCTCCTTGTGTCTTGCTGCTCTGCCATCCTTAGCCTGCAGCTTAGCCTCCTGGATATACAAGATGGCTGCCTCAGCCCCAGGCATAAAACCTACATTCCAGACAAGAAGAGGGAAAAGGAGGACACGCATCTCTTTAAGATCCAGACATTGCGCACACACCACTTCTGCTCACATTCTGTTGGCTGGAAATGATCACATAACTACGAGTATGGTTAGCCACAAGGGAACCTGGAAAATGTAGGCATTAGCTGGATGATCACCTACCCAGCTGATGGGTTAATACTACAGAAGAGTGATTCTCAAAGTGTGGTCCCTGGATAAACAGCTTCAATTAACACCTTTTGTGGCCTCACCTTGTTTTTTCTTCTGTAAAAGTGTGATGGGAATTCCTACCCTGCATGAGGATGAAATGAGGGAGCCTTTGGGGAAAATTCTAGCCTAGCCCAATGTTTGGTATTCATAGGTGTCCAGAAAGATCTTTTTTTTTTTTTCTTGCCCACCCACTGGGACAGAAAGTACTAGGGACAGAGGTCAGGTAGGCTGTCAGCCTCAGGGACAGATGGACCAGGAGGTAAGATGTGAGCAGCGTTGGGTACTCCACTCCCCAGGCCTTCCCTGATCCACACATGAAGGCACCTGAAATGGCTCTGTGAGTCTCAGCCTTTGTTTTGTTTTTTTGTTTTTTTTACTTTATTTATTTTTGTTTTGTTTTGTTTTTGAGGGCAGTGTCACTGACCCTCATATGTGGGACAGAACCGGGGCCGCTGGCTTCCCAAGCCAGCGCTTAACCACCGCGCCACTCGGCCGGCCCTTGCTTTTTTTTGTTTGTTTGTTTGTTTTTGAGGGCAGTGTCACTGGCCCTCAGATGTGGGACCAAACCGGGGCGCTGGCTTCCCAAGCCTGCGCCCAACCACCGCGCCACTTGGCCAGCCCCAGCCTTTGGATTAAGTATTGCCCTCCCCAGATTTTTAAAGTGAACACCCCTACCCTATGTCCTACTCTCAATCCTCTCAGGAAGCAAAAGAAACTACCTCATCCTAGACCCTTCCCTGTAAGTGGGACCAAACTCAGTAATTATAATTATAGTAACTACCAAGTATTAGGGGCTTAATGTCTGTCCCACATTGTGTCAATTGCTTTGTAAATACTAACTCATTCAATCCCAACCCTAGTGGATGGGACCTATTTTTGACAGGTAAGGAAACTGAGGCTCAGAGAGATACAGTGACTTGTTCAAGGTCACACAGCAAGGGAGTGGTGGAGCTGAGATTCGGATCCAGGCTAACTTCAAACCTGTGCTCCTGTTATCACTGGGCCACAGAATAAGTGAGGAAACTGAGGCTCAGAAAGGGGAAGGACCTTGGCCCGGTTCCCACAGTTACTAAGGTGGAGCTAGGATCAGAATGCAGAGGTCCCTGGAGTGAAGCTTTAGGAGGGAGTCTGGTGGGGTGGGAGGGGGATGGGCAGGGTAGAGGGAGCTCCTCGGTGCAGACAGGCTAACCCTGTGACCGGAGACTCTGGCTCTGCTGGAGAGGGTGGGCCTGACAGGGTCCTGAGCTGCCCCTGTCCCTACTCCATCCCTTCCCTGTAGTGTTCCCTAAAAAGCCCATCACCCTGACGGATGAGTGGAAGGCCCAGCAGCTCCAGCGCATTCTGGATATGAAAGGCAACCCGGTGCAAGGCCTGGCCTCCCAGTGGGATTATGAGAAGAAGGAGTGGAAGAAGTAACATTGCATCCTGCACCCAGGCTGCTCTCCCTGCAGCTCCACCCTGGCCCAGGGCCTATGGAGCACCCACCTCCACTCTCCTGAATCCCAATAAAGCTGGCCTGTTCTCTTCTGCCTTTAATCTCCACCTCAATCTTTACCTGCTAGAAAGCCTACATTATACCTAAAATCAGGATCAGGCAGTATAGTAGGCGAGGGGCAAGCATAAGCCACTTTCCAGGGGCTCAGAGCCCAGGTTGTTAGGGAGGGCTTTCTGGAGGAGTAGGGGCTAGGGCTGAGTCTTAAAGGACAGGCAAAAAAGAGAAGGGAAGGCATTCCAGGTGGAGGGAACCGCTTGAGCAATGGCAAAGACTCCTTTATTCAGTTAATTAACAAATACTTATTGAGCATCGACTGTGCGCCAGCTACCTATCCTGTCAGTGAACAGGGCAGACAGTCTCTGGCCTCATGGAAGAGACATTTCTTTAGGGGGAGGGGAGCGGTGGGAAGACAGAAAAGTGAATAAGTATAATATGTAGTATGTGAAATGGTAATAAGGCTATGAAGAAACAAAACAAAGCAGGAAAAGGGACAGTGAAAAGGCAATTGGGGATGGTAGGCATTTGAGAAAAGATCTGAATGAAATGAGGGAACAAGCCTTGTATCAAAGAGAGAGAGAGCAGAAAGTGCAAAGACCCTGGGTGGGATTCTGGTTTGAATATTTGTGAAACTTCAAGGAGGCCATAGTGAGTGACTAGAGTAGAATTAGTTGGAGGGTAGTAGGAAGGTGTGTGTTGGGGAAGAGGGTTGCTCTTGGGGCAGAAAACAGATTATATAGAGCCTCATGGGATTTTATTCTAAGTGTGATGGGAAGTCGCTTCAGTCAAGCTCCTCTGAGAAACAAATGCCATGAAGGAATTAAAGATGTGAGGGGATATGTTGGGGGTTATGCCTCTGAGAGGTAAAGGAGAGAGGGAGCAGGAGAAGGTGGCGAGAACCTTGTGAAAGGAGAGAGGGAAGGAAGGAGGGTTGGATAGGAAGAGCCTCTGACTTCAGTATACTGTATCTGTCTGAGTCCAACCAGGTAATAGGAATCACATAGTAATTTAACAGAATTACTAAGTTCACACAAGAGAGTAACTATAAAGATGTAAAGATGGCTTTAAAGGGTGTCCTAGGGAGCATGCTTAAGGAAGGATACATTTGGAAGAGGGGTGCCTTCCCCAAGCTGGGGTTCAGACCTCATTGGAGAAGGTGTGGGTAAAGCCCACTGGATGGCAGAGAACTTGGCTAGGTTGCCTGGGCCACAGCTGGTCCATAGTCACTAGGCAACAAGGTCAGAAGTCTTCAGAGGCCCAAGGGAGCTGAGGCTGGTGGGTGTGGGAACTGGGGTACCTTCGCAGATGTGAGGGTGAGGGGGTGTGGTGTCTGTATTAGGAGGGTGGCAGGAAGATGGTCTCCAGGCCAGGGGGCTGCAAGGCTGCTGACACTGTGAACGCTGGGCATGGCTGGGGCAGGTCACCATCTGATGTCTTCACACGCTGCTGACCTGCCACAGAGCAGGAGCAAAAACTCATACTCACTCACTCACACCAGAACCAGAAAGCCAAGCCTCCTTTCCTCCTGAAATTTCCCCATAGCACCCTCTGCTGGCAAAGCTTAGCATCTCACTGTAAAGGAGACAATGCTGAGTCTAGTTATTTATCGTAGCGCAGCAGACCCTAAGGGGTGAATTTGGAGCTGAGAGGCAATACATTGGTAACTGAAATAGCACCTCTGAGAAAGTCTTGGACAGGTCAATGGGGAGACCCAGAGCAAAATATGCCCATTAGGGGAGTCCTATGTTGGGCAATATTGACCCCTCTCTAGAACCCACTGTGCTCAGTCCTTGGTTGGGAGCAGGCCATGGGGACTGTGGCGTCAGCACAAACGCTGCAGCAGAACCATAGCGGGTTCTCTTGGGGAGAATTTTGAGCAGCATACCTCCATGGACACCCTAGATGCCCAGGGAGAGCTGGGACAACAATATTCATTCAATCAACAAATATTTACCAACTATGTACCAGGCTCTGGAGACAGAGTAAATGAGACCTCATTTCAGTCCTCGTGAACCTGAAGGTCTGGAATAGAGAAACAGACTTTAACCAAACGGCCACCCTAATAAATTATAGCACAAACAAGTGTTAAGAAGAGGAGGTACATGGTACTTGGACTGACCAATGGGGGGAGCTGACCTAATCTAGAGAAGTCAAGGAGGGTTTTCCAGAGGAAATGTCCTCAGGCTTGAGACATGAAGGATGACTGGGTATAAACTAGGTGAAAGACAGAGAAAGCATGTGCAAAGGCCCTGTGGTAGTGAGGACCACGTGGCATGTCAGAGTAAATAAAAGGTGCCAAGGGGCTGTCAGAAGAGAAAGAAGAGATGGACAAAGGGAGATGGGAAAGTAGGATACTCACACAGGGTCTTGGAGTCTCTGCTGCCTCTATTGAAGAGATAAGTCTGCAGAAACAGAAAGATGGGGCTGAGGTTGTATATTGGGGCTAGAGTATGGGGAGCCCTGAACATCCATTTAATGTTAATCTGAGAGAGGCAGCTGCCTTGGTCCCAGGCTCTATCTGGCATGGGGATCCATTTATTAACCACCTCTTTAGCATAAGAGATGCTGGAAACCATGTAGAGGCCCTGCCCTCCAGGTTTCCCAGCCTTTTCGGAGGGCAAGGCCATAGTCAGCCAGAAGCTAATGGAATAAGAATGACAGGGATGTTTAATAGTATGTTTTGACCCAGACACTGATGCTTTGCCAGCAGCAGGAGCAGTTGCAACATAACTAAAAATGTTGAAATATGCAGACAATAGAATTTGTTTAGATTAATAAATTGCTAAGGAATCATGTTGTGAGTAACAAAGAAAATTATGAAAATCGGTCCAGGGAAAAATTAGATGTTGTACTAAGTCAGTTTTTGCCCTACAAGAATGCTGTGTGACAAACAACCCCAAAGCTTGGCTGCTTACAATTTTGAGCATTTATTTATTTATTTATTTTTAATTTTTTTTGTTGAGGGCAGTATCACTGGCCCTCATATGTGGGACCCGAACCAGGGCCCCTGGCTTTCCAAGCCAGCGCTTAACCACTGCACCACTCGGCCGGCCCTGAGCATTTATTTTTGTCTTTCATGGGCCTGTGGTTTGGCTGAGGCTCCGCTGGGAGCTGCAGATTTAGTTGCGGGCTGTGGGTTGGTATTTTGGTTTGCTAGGGCGGCCATAACACATACCACAGACCTGGTGGCTTAAGAAACAGAAATGTGGGGATGACCAGTTAGCTCAGTTGGTTAGAGCATGGTGCTGATAACACCAAGGTTGCTGGTTCAATCCCCACATGGGCCACTGTGAGCTGCGCCCTCCTTGAAAGAGTCAACTATGCCATTGTAGCATGAAAGCAATGTGTAACCAATGACCATGGCTGTTCTCCAATAAAATTTTTTAAAAAAAGAAACAGAAATGTATTTTCTCACAATTTTGGAGATTAGAGGTCCAAGATTAGGTGTTGGCAGGACTGGTTTCTTCTGATGTCTCTCTCCTTGGCTTGGAGGTAGCTGCCTTTGCTGTGTCCTCGCATGGTCTTTCCTCTGTGTGTACGTATCCTTAGCATCTCATTGTGTGTCCAGATTTCCTCTTCTTATAAGGACACCAGTCAGATTGGGCTAGGGCCTTCCCAAATGACCTCCTTTTAACTTCATCACCTCTTTAAAGGTTTTTTTTTTTTTTTTTTTTTTTTTGAGGGCAGTATCACTGGCCCTCATATGTGGGACCCGAACCAGGACCGCTGTCTTCCCAAGCCAGCGCTTAACCACCACGCCACTCCGCCGGCGCCAAAAGGTTTTATCTTCAAATACTATCACATTCTGGGGGATTAGGTATTAGGAATTCAACATGTGAATTTGCAGGGGACACATTTCAGCCCATAACAGCTGGGTGGAGGAATATTTCATGTGTTTTCTTGTTCTGGGACCAGCAGTCACCTAGGGCATGTTCTCTTGAGGGGGAGAATGACAGTGGGTACACATGCTCTTAAAGCCCAGGTTCAGGGGCAGCTGGTTAGCTCAGATGGTTAGAGCGCAGGCTCATAACACCAAGGTTGCTGGGTCGATTTCCACATGGGCCAAGAAACTGCGCCCTGGACAACTAGATTGAAGACAACGACTTGACTTGGAGCTGATGGGTCCTAGGAAAACGCCCTCCACAACTTGATTGAAACAACGACTTAACTTGGAGCTGATGGGTCCTGGAAAAAACACAGTTCCCCAATAAAATTTCTTTTACAAAAAAAAAAAGCCAAGTCTCAGAACTAGCACACACGCAACCAGCTCTGCATTCCACGGGCCAAAGCAAGTCCCATGGTGTTCCAGTTACTATTGGGTGCATTACAAACCACCCCAAAACTTAGAGGCTTAAAACAACCATTGTATTATGCTTACTGATTCTATAGGTCAGGAATCAGGCAGGGAACAGTGGGAACTGCTTGCCTCTCCTCTGGGGCCAGAATGTCTGGGGCCTCAGCTGGAAATATTCAAAGGCTGTGGCCAGAATTGTCTGGAGGTGTCTTCACTCACACATCTGGTGGTTGATGGTGGCTATTAGCTGGGACCTCAGTTGGAGCTGTCAACAGGAACACACCTCTTGGTGGCACCCCAGGTGGGTTCCCTCAGAGCATGGTGGGTGGGTTCCAAGAGAGCAAAAGGGAAGTGTATTGCATCTTTATAGTCTAGCCTCAGCAGACACATAGCATCACTTCTGCCAAACCCTGCTGGTAAAGATACTCACAAAGGTCCACTCTGTTTCAAGAAGGAGAGGACATAGGCTTGATTGGGAGTGGGATAGGGGACAGCAAATTCATAACATAAGATGGGAGATGAATATGAGATGGGAAGTATTGTTGTGGTCATCTTTGGAAAATATAGGCTGCCATTCACAGTCAAACCCAACATTGATGGGTAGAAAAATGTCCTCCAGCAGAGTGCATATGGCGCGCATGGGGAGGGAAGGCAGAATTGTGAGCAAAGAACACGACCTACCACAGATGTGTAAAAATAACCGACACAAAATCAAATGGACAGAAACGAAAACTGACCACGTGAAATTAGATATTGACTAAAATTCAAACAGAATAAAGTTTTGACATTTAGATAATCAAATTTGACCCAACAAAATTGGACCAATTAGAGATAATGGACATAGTAGACAACGCATAATGGCAGGAAACCGGTGAAATCAGATATAGACTAAAAATGACTGAGAGAAGAATTAAATTTTCATGGTGGCATTTACTCCATGACACCAAGTGATTGTCATTTGAAAAAAAAGTTTTGTGAAATTAAATTTAAAATAGGAAACATTATGGGCCGGCTGAGTGGTGCGGTGGTTACGAGCTGGTTTGGGACGCCAGCGGCCCCAGTTCGGATCCCACATGTGAGGGCCAGTGACACTGCCCTCTAAAAAAATAAAACAAAATAAAATAGGAAACATTAGAAATAGTTTAACTTCCGTCATAAAATTACTGACAAGGAATTAAATTGTCTTCATGCAGCTTGCTCAAGAAAACTGTCTTGATGTATTAGAATTGATGTACTTCTGATAAAAATAATTGGATTCAAAACTCAGTCAAAATAGTCTTGGGGTGAACACATCTATGAGGTCAAAACATTTGGGTCAAAATATCTTGTAATATTATAATTTTCTGAAAAAAAAAAAGGAAGAAACTTAAAAGACAAATGAGGAACTAAAAAGTATTTGTATGTATCAGAGATCAAGGGCTGATTTCTTTAATATGTGTTTTAAAAACCCATCTGACAATCAGTGAGGAAAAAAAACAGGAATGCAGTAGAAAGTGAGCAAAAGTCATTACCATGGAGATTAGAGGAAAACAAAACAAAACAAATGGCTTAAAATTTCTTATGGAAAAGTTCAATCATACAGAAAAGAATAGTTTAACAAACTTTTATGTGCCTCCCGGCATCCACAATTATCTGCTCATGGCCCACTCATTTCCCTACCTCTACCCCTGAATTATTTTAATAAATCCCAGATGTCAATCATTTCATCCTTAAATATTTCAGTAGGTCTCTAAACCATGCGGACTATTTTAATATACATAACCAAAATACTATTAATATACATTAGGGCCGGCCAAGTGGCTCAGTTGGTTAAGAGCATGAGCTCTGAGCAACAGGATCCCCGGTTTGATTTCCACATGGGCCAGTGAGCTGCGCCTGAGCTGAGCTGCCAGCAGGTGGCAGGATGGTTCAGCTGGTGAGAGCGTGTGCTCCTAACAAGGTTGCCAGTTTGACTCCTGCATGAGATGGTGGGCTATGCCCCCTGCAACTAAGATTTAACATGGCACCTTGAGCTGAGCGGCACGAGCTGTCGTCAGGCAGCCGGATGGCAACTGGACTTGGAGCTGAGCTAGCTGCGCCCTCCACAACTAAGATTGAAGGACAGCAACTTGGCTGTTCCCCTCCCCCAATCCCTCAACACTGTTCCCCTTCCCCAGCTCCCCAATAAAATCTGTAAAAAGTAATAATAATAGGGCCGGCCGAGTGGCGTGGTGGTTAAGTGCTGGCTTGGGATGCCAGCGGCCCCGGTTCGGGTCCCACATGTGAGGGCCAGTGACACTGCCCTCAAAAAAAAAAAAAATTAAATTAAATTTCCCTTAAGACTTCTTCTTTGGCTCATGAATTATTTAGAAATGTGTTAGTTTCCAAGCTTTTGGAAATTTTTATGTTATCTTTCTGTTACTGATTTCTAGTTTGATTCTATTGTGGACAGAGAACACACTTAGTATGATTTCAATTCTTTTAAATTCGTTGAGGTTTATTTTATGGCCCAGAATATGATCTATCTTGGTATATCATTTTTGGGCACTTGGAAAGAATATGTTGATAAATGTCAACCTTACTATCTATTTGAACTAAGTTTCTTATAGACAGCATATAGTTGGTTTTTTAAAACAATCACTCTATCAATATCTGTCTTTGAATTTGTATATTTAGACAGTTACATTTAATATAATTATTGATATGTTAAGACATGTCTCCCAATTTTATTTTTTTCCTGTGTGTTTTCCCTGTTATTCATTTCCCTGTTTTTCTTTTTTCTGCCTTTCTGTGGATTAGTTGAATTTTTTTTTTAAATTTTTATTTATTTATTTATTTATTTATTTTTTAGAGGGCAGTGTCACTGGCCCTCATATGTGGGACCCGAACCGGGGCCGCTGGCGTCCCAGGCCAGCTCTTAATCACCACACCACTCGACCGACCCTTGAATATTTTTTTAGAATCCCATTTTAATGTATCTATAGTGTTTTTGAGTGTGTCTCTTTGTGGAGCTTTTTCAGTGGTTGCTGTAGGTATGATCGCATATACAAAACTTATCACAGTCTACTGGTGTCATCAGTTTCCAAGTTTGAGTGAAATGTAGAAACTTTACCATCCTTTATGTCCCTTTACCCGCTTTCGTACTGCCAGGTGGGGGTGGATTTCTGGGCTTCCAGTGTGGTCTCCACTGATATTGTGGGCTGCAGGAGAGGGCTCATAATGGCCAGCAGAGATGAAAGTCCTGGCTCTCTTGGCCTTATCTCACAACACCCCACATTTGTCAGGGGGTTGGGTAACCTTGACTCATAAAGGGATCCTAGGATCCCCACTTGGCCTTTGCTGATGTGGATGGGGCCATAGTTTTTTCAGTGGTGTTTGGCTGGGCTAAAGCTGCTATTGTCTACAATTTTTTTCTGTCTTGCTGGGTTGTTCCTTTCCTAATCGTTTACCTAGAGAGAGCAGGCTTTCGTTGGGGCTGTTTTGTTTGTTTGTTTGTTTGTTTGTTTTCCTTGCCCATTGGCCGTTTCGGGTAGCCACCTCCAGCTTCTTTAGCTCCTACTCTGGGATCTCTGAGGTAAAACGAAAACCCAGGGAATTCAACACCATGTCATTCCTCAGGTCCTGAGGTCCCTGGTGGATTGGCTTTCTCTTCACCTTTCAGAATTTCTTATGCTTGTTTTATATACAATGTCCGGGATTTTTCATTTGACTTAGCAGGAGAAATAGAGAAAATGACATCTGCTCCATCTTCCCGGAAGTGAAAGTGCAGAAGCAAGGTCATTCCTCCTGAGGAATTTCCCCCAGTCTGCACTCTACGGATTCGGAGTTGACTTTTTGACAAGACTATTTCATGGATGTGCTGTGTACTCTGGCCAGAAGGCACATGATGCTTAACTATCTTTGTGTGCCATTTGCAGCCTTTGTTGGTCATTAGCTTATTAGGGGTACAGATGGCTTTCAAATTATTTAAAGATGCTAACCTCAATTAGAGATTTGAAAATGAAATTTTAAAGCACAAGATACTATTTTTTGTTTGTTTGTTTTAGCTGAGCCATCCTGCCACCTGTTGGCAGCTCAATGGCAACTCAGCTCGAGCTGGCATCGAACCGCCGTTGCTCAGAGCTCAGCTCGCACTCTTGAGCGAGCTCTTAACCAACTGAGCCACTTGGCTAGCCCAAGATACTATTTTTTAATCAACCAGATTGACAAAGATCAAAGAATGTTAACACAGATGTGAGCAAAGGTGCAGGAGATGGGCAGTTTCACAGGCCTCCAGCTTTGGCTGTCTCCAACAACATGACAAATGCATACACCCTTTGGCCCAGCAATTCTACTGCTACTAATTTCCTGTGGATACACACCCATGTGTGTGGAATGAGAACGCGTGAAGTTGTTTATTGCAGTATTGTTTGGATTCGCAAAAGTTGAGAGCTACCAAATTGTTCCTCCCTCAATCAGAATTTCTCGACTGGTGTACTACAAAGCTTAAGTTCTGGCAGATATGTGGGCGACCCCGCTGTGTGCCCTCAGCCTACCTTCAGAGGTCATGTGCAGCTTTGGTCGACAGGCCTCATTCAAAGGAACAGGAGCCTTGTCTCTGGTCATAGCTTTATACTTGGCCCATGCATGAGGCAGGCAGGAAGTGCCAAATGCTGAGGAGGAGGAGCAGCCCTCCGCCAACGAGGCATGGAATTTGGTGGATTAATACCTTGTGTTCCTGCCCCTAGCATGTTCCACAGGTCTTTCAAAGGATCCCCTGGGAAGGAGCCTCATTGCCTAACGTGGCAGCTTACTCATCATTGCACCCTGGATTGGCTTTCTCTCCTTCCCTGCCTCACTATCCCTACTGCCCTGGGATCAAAACTGCTTACACCTCAATCCTACTTTTAGGCTTTGCTTTTGGGGGATGTCCATACTAAAGTTAGAGTTTGGGACACTTGGAGCCCCCAGACTAGTCCCCTCAGGGGTCCTCAGAGCCCTGATGGTGAGGCGTAGAGGCTCTGGCAACATAGCCTGATAAAATTTATGTAGTATTTATGGTGCCAGATACCATTCTTAAGTACTTTACAAGCATAAAATCTGCATTAAATCTACCTCAGGTAGGTATAATTACCATCCTTACTTTACAGGTGAAGAAACTCAGGCACAGAGAGGTTAAGTCACTTGTCCAAGGGCACCCAGCTACCCAAGGCTGTCTAGTTACAGTCTTGCTCCTAACCACTACACTAGCCCATCTCTCCTCTGGCCCCTGCTGCCCCGCCAGGAGAAGGTGAGCACGGTCAAGGTTGGGCTCTTCCCTCTTGGACATTTACTGCAATGGTCAGCCTCAGAGCACGTGGGAACCCATCTGGGAAGCTCATTCACCCTCCACAAAGCCCATGGAGCCACTGGAGAAGTTTGTTTTCCAGGTGCCCAGGGGACATGGCAGGAAGCCTGGGTGAGATTGATGTACCTAAAAGGGACAGCCAACCAGCTGCAGAGGATGTTCCACCACAGAAATGGTTTACATTTAGGGCCTTACCATCATTGTTTTTTATTTTTATTATTTTTACAATAGGACAGGGCAATTTTGTTTTGCTTGGGGAGGGGTTGTTTTTGACATCAGCCAAGCCTTCCTGATGTGGGGACTGCTTATTTCCCACTCAGCAACAAATTTACAAACCATCTTGTTGGCTAGGCTACTATTGGGTTGTTGGAAAAGTCGTGATGTATTTTGTCTATGTTTTTCAAAGGTCATTTATTTATATAAAGAACAAAGGTGGATCAATGATATATTGCCCGTTTTGTTCGATAACCTTTTGCCATCTTTCAGTGAGCTTCCTAATTCCTCGTTCATAGAAGGACCTGTCTTTTTTTTTTTTTTTTTTTTTTTGAGGGCAGTGTCACTGGCCCTCATATGTGGGACCTGAACCAGGGCCGCTGGCTTCCCAAGGCACCGCTTAACCACCATGCCACTCGGTTGGCCCTAGAAGGACCTGTCTTTATTTGCGAAAAACTGAACAAGGTGCTGATTTACAGCCTCGTCTGAATTGAATGTTATGCCACGCAAAGAGTTATTTTATTTTTTAGTTTTTATTATTAGTTTCAGGTGTACAACACAATGCAATAGTTATACTCTTTACCCCCCAAAGTGAAAACCCCCTTTCACAGTTCGCCACCCCACTTCCCGCCCATATCATACATATCCATCACAACTCCCCTGACTCCCCTTCACAGTATACTCCACATCCCGTGACCATCCACATATTCAGTTGCAGTTGGCATACAATACTATACAACATCAACTTCAGGTGTACAGTGCAGTGATCAAGCCTCTACTCCATCCATGAAGTGGTCTCCCTAAGACATGTGACTATCTGACACACCTCAAAATTTTTACAACATTATTATATTCCCCGAACTGTGTTTCATATCCCTGTGGCAATATTGTAGTTGTCTATTTATGCTGTCTAATCCCTTCCCCTGCCCCCCCATCACCACCCCCCTCCCAACTAGCAACCCTCAGTTTTTCCTCTACATCTATGAGTCTGTTTACTTTGATCGTTCACTCAGCTCTTCAGACTCCACACACAAGTGAGATCACATGGTACCTGTCCTTCTCCGACTGACTTATTTCTCGCAACATAATAGTCTCTTCACAACATTATCAATTACATTCCTAGAACTGCCCCCATATCCTTGCGGCAACATTGTAGTCCCACATACACTGTCCAAAATCTTCTCCCTCTCCCTCTTCCCCACTCCCTCCCAGCCAGCAACCATCAGTTTTTCCTTTATATCTGCTTGATATGACTTCAATCTTCTTAAATTGTCTTTCTGGGTTAGCTTGTTTACCCCTTTCTTTTGTTTAAAAAAGCCCTTTTAACATTTCTTGCAATGCTGGCTTGGTGGTAATGAATCCCTTAAGCTTATTCTTTTCTGAGAAGCTCTTTATTTCTCCTTCAATTTTAAGTGATAGCCATGCTGGGTAGAGCAATCTTGGTTGTAGGCCGTTATTTTGTGTCACTTTGAATATCTCCTGCCACTCCCTTCTGGCCTGCAGAGTTTCTGTAGACAAGTCAGCTGTTAGTCTAACAGGAGTTCCTTTGTATGTAACCTGCTGTCTTTCTCTTGCAGCCTCTAGGATTCTGTCTCTGTCTTTAACCTTTGCCATTTTAACTATGATGTGTCTTAGTGTGGACCTGTTTGGGTTCAGCTTGTTTGGAACCCTCTGCACTTCCTGGGCATGTATGTTGATTTCCTTCACCAGGGTAGGGAAGTTTTCAGTCATTATTTTTTCAAATACATTTTCAACCCCTTGCTTCTTCTCTTCTCCTTCTGGTATCCCTATGATTCGAAGGTGGTTGCGCTTCACCTTGTCCCATAGGGCTCTTAAACTGTTTTCATTGTTTTTTATTCTTTGGTCTTTTTGCTGTGCCAACTGGGTGAGTTCTGCTATTTTATCTTCCAAATCGCTGATCCGCTCCTCTGCTTCATCTACTCTACTGGTGATTCCTTCGAGTGTGTTCTTCATTTCAGTTATTGTATTCTTTAGTTCTAACAGGTTGTTTTTTATGGTTTCCCTATCCTTCTTTATGTCCTCGCTAAGTTCCTTAAACATTCTTATCATCAGTGTTCTAAACTCTGTCTCTGAAAGGTTGGATCTCTCTGTTTCATTTGGTTCCATTTCTGGAGGTTTCTTCTGATCTTTTACTTGTGACATGTTTCTTTGTTTCCCCATTCTGGCTGTCGCTCTGGGATTGCTTTGATGTCTTAGATAGATCACCAGGAGAGCCCTGGCTGGATCACGCAGGCACACAGCTCACGGCCCAACACTCCCAGGAAAACTCCCAGTCTCAGCCTGTCCCAATCAGCCGCTTGCAGATCAGGCCGAGCAGCCCGACAACCAATCACCAGCTTGGCAACTCTGTAAGTGGAGTGCGGAGAGCGGGGACCCAAGGCAGCTTGCGCACTCCCGGGTGTCAGTGAGCAGCCTGTTGGAGCCGGATCACTCCCACTAGGCGTTTCCCTGGCAACGCAGCACAGACCGAGCGGAGGGTGGGGATCCGAGTCGGCTTGCACACTCCCGGGTCTCAGTGAACAGCCTGTTGGAGCTGGAGGGCACCCGCCCAGCGTTTCCCTGGCAACGCAGTATAAGCCGGGCAGAGGGTGGGGATCTAAGGCCGCAGGCGCGCACGCACGTACTTCTGCGCTAATTCCACCAGACCAATGAGGTCTCGGACCTGATCCTCCGTGGGAGGGCCCAAGCCTGACAAAATGGTGCCCTCCCTACACCACTCGCGTGCAGGCTCCGCACCACGGGAACAATAATCCAAAAACCTCCAGCCTTTGCACCAAAGGTGCTCAGCTCAGTCCGTCCCCGCAGGCTCCTGAGTCACACAGCCACTCCCTCCACCAGGAACCAGGTAAGTGCTCACCAGAGAGCAAGCCCCGGCGCCGGCCCCACTGATTCTCCAGCCGCTCTCAGCCTCACCGAGCTGAGCAAAGAGAGTCCTCACTAATTTACTGCCAGCTATCTTAGAACTTCTCTTCCCGGCAAAGGAGCTCTGGGCCGGTGAACTTGGTGTGCGGCCGGAGGGTCTCTCCCCCAACCGGAGAAGCCTCTCCACAGCTGGGACCTCCCTCACGGGGCTCGCCCTCTCTCGTCTCCGCTCGTCCTACCAGACCCGATGCAGCTTCCTCTTAAAGTTCTGCGTTTAGTGGTTCTGTTCCTCCAGTGTTCCAGGGACCTCCAGGGTTGAATGCTGTATAATTTGCTTGTAATTTTGGTGTGATCCTGGGAGGCAGTGAGCACAGCGTCTGTCCATTGCGCCATTTTGTTTTTTGTTTTTTTTTTCAACCTTGTTGCTCAGAGCTCACACTATTGTTTTTTTTTTAAAGATTTTATTGGGGAACTGGGGGAGGGGAACAGCGTTGGGGAATCGGGGAAGGGGAACAGACAAGTTGCTATCTTTTTGTTCTTCAGTCTAGTTGCGGAGGACATTGCTTCACTGGCCCATGTTGGTATCATCATTGCGCTCTTCTTGGGTGAGGCAGATCGGTCGCCGGCCTCTGGATGTCGCTCACCGCGGCTATTGGCAGCTCACACTGGCTGCCGGCCACTCACTGTAGCCTATGGCAGCCCACTGCAGCAGGGGCTGCAGCCTACACTGTTGCCGGGGCTCGCACAGCCCAGCTCCAGGTGGAGCTGTTGTTAGCTGTAGAGGGCAGTGTCACTGGACCTCATATGTGGGATCCAAACCGGGGTTGCTGGCATCCCAAGCCAGCTTTTAACCAATGTGCCACTTGGCTGGCCCAAGGAGTTTTGAAAAGAGCGAAATAAGCGGAAGTCTGACAGAGCAAGGTCAGGCGAGTATGGTGGGTGTGGCAACATCCCATCTAGGCTCCAATAATTTTTGACGTGATAAAACGTGTGTAGAGTCTCACATTGTCGCGATGGAACACAACCCCTTTACAATTAACAAACTCTGGATGTTTCTGGATGATGGATTTGTTCAAACTGTCCAAATGCTGACAGTACACATTTGAATTGATAGTTTGGTGCCTTGGTAGGAACTCAAAAAACACAACACCTTTAAAATCCCACCACACTGATAGCATAATCTTCCTCTGATGAATGTCTGCTTTCAGTATCGTTTGAGGCGAATCATTATGTGAGGACCAAGACCATTTGCACACCACATTGTTGTAAAGAATCCACTTCTCATCACCAGTTATCAGTCGCTTCAAAAAAGGATCGTTTTCAGGCCAGCCAAGTGGCGCATTGGTTAGGAGCTCGCTTGGGACGCCAGCTCTGAGCAGCGGGCCCCCAGTTTGGATCTCACATATGAGAGTGTGGTTTGTTTGTTTTTTAGGGCAGTGTCATTGACCCTCACATGCGGGACCCGAACCGGGGCCGCTGGCCTCCCAAGCCAGCATCCAACCACCGCGCCACTCAGCGGGCCCTGGATCTCACATATGAGGCCAGTGACACTGCCCTCTACAGCTAAGGTGGTGAACAACAGCTGCACCTGGTTGCCTCTATAGCTAAGATGGCTCACAATGGTGTGGGCTGCAGCCTCTGCTGCAGTGGGCTGCCATAAGCTACAGTGAGTGGCCGGCAGCCAGCGTGAGCTGCCAAGAGCCGCTGTGAGTGACCGTCCAGAGGCTGGCGACCGATCTGCCTCATCCGGGAAGAGCGCAATGATGATACCAACATGGGCCAATGAAGCGATGTTCTCCACAACTAGACTGAAGAACAAAAGGACAACAACTTGTCTGTTCCCCTTCCCCGATTCCCCAACACTCTTCCCCTCCCCCAATTTCCCAATAAAATCTTCAAAAAACAAAAATCATTTTCCTCATGTTTAATGAGCATATTGCAGATGTTTATACGCGCTGTCAAATGAACTTTGAGTTCACGCAGAACCCAAATATTGAGCTTGCTTATGTATTCCAGCTTCTTCAGGTGGTTGTGAATGCTTGAATGATGGATGTTCAATGTTTCTGCAATCTCTTGTATTGTGTAACGTGTGTTTGGCTCATGCAGTGCCTTTATTTTGTCGTCATCAACCTCGGTGGGCATCCCTGACCGAGGAGCATCATTGAGATTAAAATCACCAGCACGGAATTTCGTGAACCATCATTGGCACTGACGTTCTTGTAGAGCATTGTCACCGTAAACTTTATGCAACTTTTCACAAGCTTGACGCGCGTTCTTCCCTTTATGAGAAGTAAAACAATAAAATATGGCAAAAATGCACAGTTTGGTCTTCCATCTTCAACTTGTTGTAAAATCTCCAAAATTCAACCAAATTGCTCAATTTTTTTTTAGAATGAAGTTAGAACTGTCAGCTGTCAAATGACATAGCAATAACATAGATGTGAATGACTCTAGTACTTCCAAAAATGAAGCAGTGCCATCTGTCGCAAACATGAGCCATGACTTTTCCAATAACCCAATACGTTGTTTATATTTTTTTATTTTCAGAAGACTTTTTTCTTACTTTGTGTTCATTTTCTTGGTTTTAAAATGACTTCCTCAAATTTTAAGATTGACATGTTAAAATTTTGTTGTAAGAGCACTTAAATTTCATAAGAATTCACAAGACTCTTTATCATATAATTAATCAGGCTAATCATTCATGTGTGAACCTACTGAGATGGGATGGTTTAAATAATTTAGAAGGGAATTAATACTTCGTATGCCTAGAATTCTAACATCAGTGCATGGATATTTATTTAAAAATCAAAGAAGACATACATTTAGAGAGATCATATGAGTTCATTTCTATTATTTTATATATACTAAGAAAAAGTTCTTGTTATTTTTGCCTCATGACAAAGGCTATGATGGTGGAGCGAGGAAAATGGAGAACTGGACATTATGTAACAAATTTGATCATGATATATCACTGGGTTTTTTTGGGTTTTTTGCATGACTTGTTAATTTTTAAAGCTTGCACAAGCAATGCACACAATCATTATCTTAAACTTTTATAGATTTCAGAAGAGTGTATAAAAGTCAAAGCTAATTTTCAATCCTTGGCTTGTTAAAAGATTTTTTTTAAAATCATGAATAGGTGTTAAATTTCACCAAATACTACTTTGATATTTACTGAAATACCATAAGGATTTTCTTCGTTAATGTTTCAATACAATGAATTACATTGCAAGATTTCTTATACTGAATCAATCGTATTTACCTGGAATAAACCCTACTAGGTCATGATGTATGATTGTTTTTATATGTTGTTAGATTTGCTTTGTTTTTTTTTTGTTGTTGTTGTTGTTTTTGGTTTTTTAAAAGATTTTATTGGGGAATTGGCGGAGGGGAACAGTGTTGGGGAATCGGGGAAGGGGAA
Organism: Aselliscus stoliczkanus; assembly: GCA_033961575.1. NCBI lineage: Eukaryota > Metazoa > Chordata > Mammalia > Chiroptera > Hipposideridae > Aselliscus > Aselliscus stoliczkanus. The sequence goes on along the minus strand of CM066738.1, from coordinate 23,862,028 downwards.
CAGACAAATTGCTGTCTTTTTGTTCAGTTTAGTTGCGGAGGATGTTGCTTCACTGTTGGTATCGTCATTGCGCTCTTCCCGGATGAGGCAGATCGGTCGCTGGCCTCTGGATGTCGCTCACCGCGGCTATTGGCAGCTCACTCTTGGCTGCCAGCTGCTCACGCTGGCTGCGGGCCACTCACTGTAGCCTATGGCAGCCCACTGCAGCAGGGGCTGCAGCCCACACCATCACAGGGGCTTGCACAGCCCAGCTCCAGGTGGAGCTGTTGTTAGCTGTAGAGGGCAGTGTCACTGGCCCTCATGTGGGATCCGAACCGGGGCCGCTGGCATCCCAAAACCAGCGCTTAACCAATGCGCCACTCGGCCGGCCGATTTGCTTTGTTAATATTATATTTAGAACTTTGGCTTGCATGTTTATAAGTAAATTGTCTTAGAATTCCCTTTCCTTTTCTTTCTTCCTTCCTTCTTTCCACCCTCTCTTCCTTTGTGTTATACAGCCTTGCCCAGTTGACCAGTTTTAATCAGTTATCATTTTCTCAAAAAAACGAAAACAAAAACAAAAAAACAAATCGAAAGCTTTACATCATTTCCTGTGTTCTGTAACTCATAATTATTTTAAAATACCCAAGATGAAAAAGTTCATTTGGATTTGAAATCCACTTACAACATTTGATGGATTTTAAATTCATTACAACATTATATTTGTCAATTAAAGAAAGGGAATTATTTGAGCATTTAAATAGAATTTTAATTGTAAGCTTTGGGATGGTTTAAAAGCCTTGTTATCACCTACTTGAGGCGATACAGTCTCTTGTCAACGTTGACTACCAAGAATATGAAAACATCATTAATAAGCCTTGGTCAGGAATTGTGTAAAGTATTTCGGTCATAAAACCTCATATAAAAAAGTTGCGTTCGGAGGAACAAGATCAAGTTTCTTAAGAAATAAATTTTAAAATAATGCGTTTGGACGTTTTAATCAAAGTTAATACTTCATATCCTCTCTAGGAAATATGTTGTCTTTCATTTCTCTCATAAAATATAATGTATAGAAATAGAATGAATTTGTCCCTAGGACCCAAATAGACGGTCCAAAAACCCTTCTAGCTTTCCCTTTCCAATGTTTTGTGTGTGTGACGTGTTTAAGTTTGGGAATCACTGAGTTAGGAGGTCTGGTTAGAATTTTTGTGGAAAGCTATATACTAGAAAAAAGAATGAAGATGCCGTGAGTTAACTGTTGAAGCTACATGATGAGTCCATGGGGATTCATATATGAACAAAAAAACTTCTATAGGATATATTATTTAGGTGTAAAAAGTAAGGCACAGTATGTCTGTTGCCATTTGTGCAAAAAAAAAAAAAAAGGATAAAAATATATTGATATCTATGTATTTGCCTGTATGTGAAAAGACGTTTCTGGAAGAATATCAAGAATCTGGGGAAGGGACTTGAGTGGGCAGGAGGGCCAGGGGGCCAGGGACGCTTCATGGTCATAGGGGTGGGTGAGAGGCTGGAGGCTTTGGTCTTGAACTACGGGGAATGGTGATCAGAGCCCCAGGAGAGCCGTGGCAAGCTCTGAACCAGTACCAAGGGCTGGAAGTGCAGACGACCTTCCGGTGAGCAGGGAGGATGGAGGACAGCAGGGAAGGCTGGCCAGGCGGGAGACGGGTCACAGGCCTGCGCGAAGGCATCCCGGGTGGGAGGGGCTTTCAGGTCGCGTCCCCCGGCCACCAGGGGGCAGTCAAGCCCGCTCTTGAAAGGGCGGGGCGGAGCTCCGGGGCAGCAGGGCCCGCCTCCAGGCCCGCCCCCAGCTGGAGCGCCGCCCCCGGAGCCCTTGCTGGGTAGCCCACGTCACGGCGGGGTCGTCGCTGCAGCCCTCTCCCCCAACATCCAGCCCTCCCCCAAGCTCTGGTGGGTTAGCATTCAGTCCTGGCCACCGTCGCGTGAGATGGGTACTGCCATCACCCCATTTCACAGAGGGCAAACTGGAGCACAGAGAGGTCGCCCGAAGACCAGGAATGCTGTCTCAGGATACACCCCGGCCCTGTCCACCCTCAGAACTGGAGCGTTCATCACACCATGGCTGCTTTTCCTCCGCTCCCCGCCCCGAACCCTCTTTACACAGCAGCCAGGGGGCGCTTTGGGGGCCTTAAGGGGACCTATTTCCCATCTTCCTCTGGCTCCCATTGCCCTCAGGATCAAGTTCGGTCCCCTCACCCCCTCTCTGGCATCATAGTGACCCATGAGCCCCTTCAACTCGACACCCCAACTTCCCTTCGGCCTGAATAAATCTCTTGTTCATCCTGAGCATTTGCTGCTGCTTCGTCAGGGCCACTCGTCTTGCCTCCCTCCTTCTTTTAGTTCCCTCTTACGTTCTTCAGGCTCTGAGGTCACTTCTTCCAGCGGGCCCTCCCTGACTCCCAAACTCAGGTCCCTTATCAAGTGCTGTTGGAACGCTCACAAGGAGCCTCTTGGGTAGCACTGGCTTCAGACATTTTGTAACTATAATGGCATCATCATTCCAATCACCCTTGACTCCTCTTACTCCATAGAGCTATCTTTAAAATGTTATCTCAACTCTGACCTTTCCTTATCTCCTTCCCCACTAAGTCCTTGAAGTCTTGCCATACTTCCTCATGGTCATCCTGTTTCCATTTTTGCCCTGCAACTGCTATCCTTATATTTGTCTAGTCTGACTGTCTCCAAGACTGGAATGGAAGCTCCGTAAAGGGCAGGGCTTTGTTCACTGCAGAATCTCCAGTGTCTAGGACGGTGCCCGTGACTATCTCACTGTTTCTCCCACTAGAACGTCAGCTCCTGAGGGCAGGGACTGTCTGTCCTGCTCACACACCGCCGCACTGCCCAGCCTACAGCAAGTGCTCAATAAAAACCCGGTCAACGTATAGGTGGGGAAACTCAGAGGGAGAAGCCTACCCAAGGCCCTTCCCAAGCGCAGAGCCAGCACCAGTGCCCGCTGTCCTGCTGCCTGCCAGCCAAGCACCCCTTCTTTCCCATCTCGGAGCACACAGGAGGCCAGGCCCTTTGTTCACTTAGTCAACACAGTTTATTACTGAACTGCACTTTCACCTTCACACAGACTATTTCAAAGAGCTGGAACAAGTGTGGGGTGGGGGTTGGGGGAGGGACAGGTGCCCCTCAGGAGCCAGGACCCCCGGCTGGCTTCCCCGGACCAGGGCAGGGGAGGGAGCATCAGGCTGTTCAATCTCTGGGCACCAGCTCTCCACGTGCACACGCACAGCAAGCCAGCAGCTCCTCACACATAAATACAGACACGCTTAACAAAAATAGTATATCATCTTCACAAGGAATAAAAACTAGTCTCGAATATGTACAGCAGAGAGCCCGGGGTGGCCAGGCTAGGCCAGGACCCCCAGGGATGACAGGCCATGGGTGGAGCAGACGAGAGAGTGAGGCCTGAAGGGCTCCTGGCCAGGCCACTCTGACCTGGCAGCCCGGCTGCCCAGGCTGAATGGGGGTGGGGCACGCACGTGGGGCCCTGCAGCCAGCCCCGCCTCCGCCCTGTGCACCAGGCTCTCCTCCCTGCCCTTCCTGCTTGAGGTAGGGAAGACCCTCGGGCTCCCATAGCTGCTCCCTGTAGCTCCCCTTCACCTCTTGGCCAAGGCCCCTGAACCCCTGGCTGATCTCCTTGCAGGAAGTGAGGCAGCTGAGGCCATAAACAGCTCGGGCACCTGTCTCGGGCCCAGTTGGTCCCTCGGAGTCATGGTCAGGGAGCCGGGGGGGGGGGGACTGGGGTAGTGCTAAACTGCTGGGGCCACCCTAGCTTTGGCATGGGGTGCTTCCCGCAGCTACAGCCCCTCCCCTCCCGGTGGGGCTGGCCTCTAGAGGACACTGGGACTGGGGCCTTTGGCCAGGCCAGAGGTGGGGAGGGGGTCCTGGTCCTGTTTCTTTATCCCAAGCAGCCTGAATCCCTAATTACTCAGAAGTGGCCCCTAAGTGGCTATTGTAGGGTGGGGATGAAAGGGAGGGGAGCCCAGGTCCTGGGGGGTCGGGGAGAGGAATAAGAAGTGATTAATTCTGAGGCCACAAACATCAAAACGAAGGCAATCTAGTCTGTCTTTCTGGGAAGAAGGGTCAGAAAAGTTTCCAGCTCCCTGGCAGGAAAGCATTCTCGGGGAGGCTAAGGGGTAAGGGGGTTCCACCAAATAGGCAGGGCCCTCCAGCCCCCAGCCACAAACCCCCACACACCTGCCAGCTTCCACGGGGCAGATTTTGGGGAAAATTTGTGGGTTTTGAGGCCAGGAGAACCAAGGTGTGGGGGAAGGCGGCTCTCACAAAAGCATGACAGATTCTAGAACACTAACTGCGGGGGACCAGGTCTCGGCCCAACCCTGTGCCGGATGGGTGGTCATGGGCTGCACGCAGTGGCTCTCCTGGTGGCGATGGTGGCTGGAAGGAGGGATGTGGTGGGGGCAGGCTGGGGGTGGAAGGGAGTGGTGGTCAGTGTCTGGTCATTTCCGACTGAAGAGCGAGCCCAGCAGAACCACGCCAGCCACAGTCACGCCCGTCAGGACCCAGCGGTTGAAGCGCTCCTGGCCCTTCCTGCTCTCGGCTGCTGCGTCGTTCCCGTAGAGGTCCACAAAAGTGTCCTGCAGGGCGACAGGAGAGAAGGGAGGGTGCCGCGTTAGTCCTCAAACAGTAATGTGGGTGGGTGGGAGAAGGGGGGCCACCTGCATATGATGGCCTTGGGGACCTGAAAAACTAGCCATCCGTGCCCACTCTGGGCCAGGTAAGGGTTAAGGGATGCCCTCCCTGACCCCACAGGTGAGGATAACCAACCCATTTTATTGCTGAGAAAACAGTTGCAACACAGGGAAAGGCCTTTGTCCAAAGTCAGACCCCAGGAAACGGCGCTGCAGAACCTGAGGTGAGAGAGAGAGAGGGACAGGAGAGATGAGGGCGCAGGGGTGAGTGAGAGCTGGACCATGTGTGGTCTGGAAGCCAGAGAAGCTTGGAGCAGAGTCTGAGAAAGCCTCAGCTGGTCCCCCACTGTGATGGAGGGAGGGAGGGGAGGAGGGAGGGAGAGACAAGAAAGGGACAAGGTCAATTTCCAGAGTGATTCAGGGGCACAGCAGGTCTGGGGCGCTTCCTCTGGAGGGAGCCTCTGCCCAGGGCAGGCTGACGAGTGGGCAGAGCAGGGCAGAGTGGAGGGTAACAGCCACACAGGACTGGGATGGGTCTATGAGGTCCTGTCCCTGTCCCCCACCACGGGGGGCATGACTCGGCCTAGAAGGAGGTGAGCAACAGCTCTCAGAAGATAGTCACGAGGGAAGCACATGATATAGGAAGGGAGGAGCTTCGGGTTAAATTACCCAGCCCAGGGTGGGGCCAGCCTGTGCTGCAGGGAGACGGGAGCTTGGTCACCCTTTAATGAGGAGTTTACCACCCCATTTGTCCTTTAATCCTCCCAACAATGCTGCAAAGCAGGCTGTCTCCCCCCATTTACAGACCAGCAAGCTGGGCCTCTGAGGGAGGAGGGACACGACTGGTCACCCAGCTTTGTCAGTGGTTGGAACCAGGATCCTAGCCTGGTGTCTGGTACCAAGAAATCAGTGTGCTGTGTGTGTCTAGGGCGGGCATGAATCACTGGCTGGTTCCGGAGCCTGTGTTCTGGCCTCGCCACCAAGAGCTCACACCCTTGGCCCACATTTCCACCTGGTCCCAACTGGCTGAGTGATGGCTGCTCCCTTACACAGGGCCTCCTCCAGCTGCCCCAGGTCCCACCTGGCTAGCTCGCTCGCTCCGAGACCGGCCTGGCCCCACTGCTGGTCTTGATGGCCCTCCCCCTCAGTCCATGCTCCATCCCGAGATTTCTGAAAACATAGATCAGGTCATGGCAGGCCTGTGCTGAGGTCCTCCACAGCCTTCCCTTGCACTTAGGAAGCCAGTGTCGTTTCTGTGCACATTCCTGTTACCCTAGAAGGGCGCCACGTGCACTGAGCTGCCAGCTTGACTCAAAGAATCCTCAACATTTATTAAGCCATTAGGGAGGTAGCAGTGACGCATAAGCCCGAGTCCTTACCAGAAAGCTTCCCATCTGCTGGGGAAAAGGGGAAAGACCCTCCACTTGGCCCACATGGCTCCAAGCTCTCAGCCTTCCCAAGGCTTCCCCGCACACCTGGTGTCAAGTCCCCACCGCGGCCAGCAGTCCGGCGGGACCCGGCCCCTCCCCACGGCACATTCCACATGGAGCACCAGCCTCCTTGCTGTTCCTCGAGTATCTGCTGAGCTCAGGAATTTGCTGTTCTTGCTTCCTGGAGCGCTTGACCCCAGATGGTCTCCTGCCTCACTCCCTCATTTCATTCCCAACTCTGCTCAAATGTCACCTCCTCAGAGAGGCCCTCCGTGGCCACTGTGTCTAACGTGGTGCCCACCCCCGTCTCTCTTACCTTCTTAGCACTTTTCATAACCAGATTCTATACTTTATCTCCTGTCTGTATACTCAGTGCCCAGCACATGTTCTACTCAAGTGAACAAGGGTATTACATGCCTGCTATAAGCCAGTCACTTGTTATCTCATTTCACCTTCATCAGAATCCCCAGACTAGAGATTTGAACCTCATTTCACAGATGAGACAACTGAGGTTTACAGTAGGGAGGACCTTCCCTGGGGTCACCGAGCTAACAGGTGGCAAAGCCAGGATCAGAGCCCAGGACTGCCAGCTCCAAAGGGTGTGCTGCTACCGCAGGGCAGCCCCTGTGTGGGGGCTGGGCAGGACCTATCTTGTCACTAGTGCTGAACGGATTCCCTGGAAAAGGGATGTGGGATGGGGTGGCGGCGGAGCCTTGGGTCTGGGGAGAGAAGGGCAGTGGCAGCCAGCCTCCCAGCTCTTGGTGGTGTCGCTGCCCGGGCCTGGCTGGTGTGGCTGTGCTTCCCTGTCTCTCCCCCTTCATCCTGGTCAGTCTCCATGGGTCTTGGCAGACAAGAAAATTCTTAGAGGAGTTTTAATTTTTCTGATTCCCAAGAGAAGTAGGTCCAGGTGGAGTCACAAAAAAGATGGATCTGTGAGGGGGGTCGAGTCCTGGGCTGTGGGAGCATGGGAGAAGTGAGGCCATGGCCAAAAGGCCCTGGTTATCTATCCCAAGGGGCCAAATGTCCCACAAGAAACCAGGGACACTGGGGTTGTAGCCAAAGTGGGAGAGGCCTGGCTCCCTCGATGGGAACTTTCCTGAAGTAGAGGGCTGGCAGCCATAGGAAATTTTCGGCTGTAAGGCTGGGCTGGAGTAAACAGGCCCTGTCACTGCAAGGGCACAAAGCACTCAGTGTCCAGGAACAGTCATTCCAGGGTGGAGGGAACAGTCTCATTTCGGTGCCACAGAGAACAGGGCTCTGTGCTGACCAGTGCCCACGTGCGCATTCCTGGCCTGGACAACCTCCGTCTCCACTTCAAGGAGCTCTTTCTCCTGGGGAGGGGAGAGTAGGGCTTCCAAGGGCTGTGGATTCTGGGGATTGCTTTTGCAGAGAGAGCATGAGCAAACTGGGGCGTGCTATTACAGGGCGGGTGCTGGGAGGCAGTGGTGTGGGTATATTTAGCCCACGATTCACACGACACACTTGGAAACAAACACAGCCATTTTCTCAGCGGGCGGCTGCTCTGGATAAATAAACAGGACTGCAAAGCAGCCAGTCTGGAATAGCAGAGATAAGCCCCCACTGCTCCTCAGTGGCTCCCACTGGTTTCAGCCTGAGCTGGCATGGTGGGCGGGGAGGTAGGATGTAAGGGTGGGTTACCGGGAGGTCTCTGATGTCACACAGGCCTTCAGGAGACCAGGTTTCAGACAGTGTCTGCATCCTCAGCTTGGGTGAGAGCAAATGGGGGATGTGTCTTTGTAACTGTGCCTGCTACTATGGGGGTCCATGGCCACTGGGGAGAGGCAGTGGGTAATCATCCCCATGGGAGAAGCATGGACTCCTAGCCAGGCAGACCCCACAAGCCAGCAAGGCCAACCCACCAGCCCATTCTACAGTGTCACACAGCCAGTTTGTGGTAGAGCTTGGACTAGGAATTGGGGTCTCCCGACTTGGCATCGGGGCCCCTCAGAATGGTGGGACAAGAAAGACCCAGGGTCCCCAGGAGAAGCCAAGGCCTCCCACAGTCCGGGTCATACACAAGGAATGCCTCCACAGTGCGTCCGGTGCCTTCGCCAACGCCGTGCCCTCTAACGGGCCACCATCCCTGCATCTCCCTTTCTCCGTTAGCCAAGCCCTGCTCAGCTCGCCAAGACTCCACTGTGGGGTCCTGTCTTCCCATAGACCGGCCCTCCCAGTCCCTCCTTCAACTCCAGGATGAATGTTTCCTAAGTGCTCCCAGGGTGTATGGACTTTCATTCACACCACAAATATCTACTGAGCTCCTACCATCCTCCAAGCCCAGCCCTGGAGACAGCAGTGAGCAAGACCGACAAGCTGCCTGTGTTCTAGTCTATGCATGCTCAGCGGGGGTGGTGTCACCTCCAACGGGGCGAAGTGAAAAATCCTTGGCCATTGCAGTGGCTTGTGGCTCTCCATGGGGCCACGGCACATATAGAGATACACAGTACAGCTGTGGTATTCAAATGTCATGGGAGGGCAGTTAGGACAAAAAATGTCTAAAAAGACACCTTAGGCGGTGGTGATAAGGAAAAAAGGTTGAGAAACACTGTCCTAGTGGGAAGCAGAGAGGATAAGAAGAAACAGAACCATTTCAGAGGTGATGGGGTTTTGAACTCAGTAAGTCATGGGGAGGTGACAGAGAATACCTAGGGGACTGATGTGGTGGAGTGCTCAGAGAGTTCGCTGGGGAAGTGAGGTTTCTGAGCGGAGACTGGAATGACAAGGTGGAGGTGGCTAAGAGAGATCAAAAATCTTGGGTGAGGGCCGGCCGAGTGGCGTGGTGGATAGGAGCTGGCTTGGGACGCCGGCGGCCCCGGTTTGGATCCCACATGTGAGGGCCAGTGACACGGCCCTCAAAAAAAAAAAAAAAAATCTTGGGTGAAAAAGCGCATGTTCTAGCAGAAGCAGCCAGTGCAAAGGCCCTGACGCGGGAAGGAGAGGCTGGGTGTCCCCAGGCTGAGGCCCCCTGTCTGTGTGTCAGTCTCCCCTATCAGTGCGGGGTGAAGGGGACTCAGTGTAGGCAGGGGCCAAGTCAGACCCATGCCTGAAGCCAGGGCCCCATCCAGAGAGGCACAGACTGACTTCAGCTAGCAGCCAACTGAACAATGCAGGTCACCTTTAGCCATTGGCAACCCTGCAGAAGTCAGGGAAAAGGCTGGCACAGTGATGTCCCTGGGGCAGTGGCCCAAGTACTGGCAGACCGCCCACCCTGTCAGGGGCTGCAGTGCAGTCCCTGCTTGGACCTGATTTCTCCAATTCCCACTCTTCTTCTCTCTCACCTCCCACGTTGCCACACTTCTTAGCAGTGTGACTTTTTTTTTTGAGGGCAGTGTCACTGGCCCTCATATGTGGGACCGAACCGGGGCCGCTGGCTTCCCAAGACAGCACTTAACCACTGTGCCACTCGGCCGGCCCAGCAGTGTGGTTTTGAGCAGGTCACTTCACCTCTCTGTCCTCACTAGTTAAATAACAATAAAATGATAACTGTTATAGCAGCGGGCCTTTACTACATATTGGAATGTTCTACCTGTGCCAGGCACTGAGCTAAAGCATTTTACTCTGACCGGGCCATATTCCCTGATTATATGCACAATCATCGTAACTTGAGTGATTCTTTTTTGTACTGTCTCCCCTCCTGGACTGTGTGTGGTTTTGAAACTTGTGTTTCCAGAACCTGGTACTGTCCCTGAACACAGCAGGTGCCATTCTAAATGAATCTGGTGACCTGGCTGCGTTGCCTGCACCAACTATCTGGCTCCGGTGTCTCTGCTCATTTGCAAAAGCGCGATACTCCTCCAGGCCCACTGGGGTCCAGATGCATGTGCTTCTGTTATGGAAGGAGGTCCTCATTCTAAGCCTGGGTAAACTGAGGCTCAGAGATACCGAGAGCTGCCCAAAATGGGTAAGTGGGGAAGCCAGTTTCAGGTCCCAGCATGTGCAGCAGCAAACCCCACATTCTGGGCCAGGGCTACCGTCCTGAGTCCCTCTAGGAGGGGAAGGTGGCCTGAAGCCACCAGCTGAATGAATGAGCTCTGGCCCCCAGCCAGCTGAGGGGAACTGGGTGCCACAGGAAAAGGATGTGACGACCAAGAGGGAAAGTGAAACCCTCCCGTCCTGGCTGCAGTGGGGAACAAGCGCCTGTGCCAGACGAACCCTTCCTTCCTCTAGGTTGACTCTGCAGGGCCCAGGCCCACCACTTCCTTCCTGCTTGGTTATTTCGGGAAAGAGGTAGGTGGAGAAGAGGAAGGGGCGCAGCAGGCCAGAGAAAGTGCCAGGGACATTAGGGCTGTATTTTGCTCCGGCCTCAGCATGACCCTGCATGGGCAGGCCGAGAGAGTCACTTGCAGAGTCACTTTCTGCTTCTGGCCTCAGTTTCCCTAGGGGAGAGGCTGATAAATGCCTGCTGAGTAGACCAATGGGGCCTTGTTAGGAGATCCCTGGGAGACGGCAGGAAGGAGGGGTGGGGTAAAGAGAGAGGCCTTATCACTCTCTCAGCAGAGTGTTGCAGGCGGAGACTCGGAAGAAGTGAGGTTTGTGGTTGGAATCCACTTCCTTTAGCTTTCCTGGGGGAACATGGCCTGGATGTGGGCAACTCAGAGAGGCAGCTCATTGGAGCAGGGGCAAAGAGCTGGGCGGCCAGCCTGCTGGGGCTGACACTTCAGTCTGGCCAGCCCAGCTGTGGGCGCCACAGCAAACCTCTACTTCTGAGCCTGTTTCTCCTGCTTTGACTCTATCCACAAGGCAGTGGTGGTGAGATCAGGGGATGAAAGCACTTGGGAAAGCAAGGTGACCTTGGTGTTACTGGCTGAAGAGGGTGTCATGGGGATGGGGGTGGGGGCCATGCCGTCTGGGCTTTAGGGAATATTTGAAGGCATCCTCACAGCAAACTTTGTTTTAATCTTTCTCCAACTCTGCTGTCAGCTGCCAGCCTCTCCTCCCCCACCTTCTCCCCACCATTAGTTCTAAGAAGCTAAGCCTCACAGATGTGCTCATTTCTCAGAAAAGGAAGTGGTGGTGCCCGGAGGAGATAACACCTCCGCTGGGGAATCGAGAAAGCTATCGGGCCCAGCAGTGCGAGCGTGGGCTCTCCACCTCCTCAGCTTGGAGCCAGGGTGCTAGCCTTGGAGGCCGAGAGGGGATTCAGAAAAGCATTTACTAAAGGGCACAGATGCTTATTTAGGGGTTCATAACCTCCTTCTCTGGGAGTGATGGCTGATATTTACTGAGCACTTACCATGGTTCTAAGAGCTTCATCGTGTATACAAATTCACTTAATCGTCACACTAACCTCATGAAGTTACGTGCCATTATGACTCTCTATGAAGAGTCAGGCACAGAGTTCAAGGGACCCTCCCAAGGCCATGCTGTTCACAAATGGCAGAGCTGGGATTTGAGTCCAGGCATCCTGGCTTCAGAGCCCACGCACTGATGGCTCCTGGATGGCTGCTCCACGCTCACATGCCTTCATTCCCTGAAATTCAAGGCCTCCCTCATCCCAGCCCTGGTGACTCCCTACTCAGCCACAGTCGTTTACTCTTCTCCCAGTGTCCCAGGTGAGGACCAAGGCTCACCCTGGAAACAGAGCCAGAGACTCAAAGGTGACTTGACAACATACCTGTCCAACCTTCCCGTGACGCTCAAACTCACAACTAACCTAAGCTCGTCACTACCCAGATGGGGTTCAGAAGGCTGGAGCGCCCAGGGCACAGATGGGTCTGTTTCACTCCAGATGGTCCATAACCATGGGGGTTCACAATCCTCTCCAGGGCGAACTCTCAGCGTACACACTTGTCATGCGGGGCTCCCTCCCTGCCGGGAGGAGCAGTTCCCCTTCAGACAGCGCGACTGGAAACCTCTGCCTCTTTCCCTGATCTCGCCCCACTGCCTGGGCCTTAGTTTTGTTCCTCTCCCCTCTGCTGCTCTTCTCCAACTCGGTCCCAAGGGCTGCCCAAGAAGGCGACACGGGCTGGCGGAGGAAGCGCTGCTGGCCTCACTCTCGGTCCTGCTCCTCTCTGAGTATTCCTTTCCTCATTTGTAAAACGGCGGTGCCACCTGGATGAGGCCAAGGCTGGTGACAAATTAACTTCTATTTCTCCACCAAGCTGGGCTGCCAGAGCAAACAAAGGGTAGGCAGGTACCCAATAAGTCTTGCAACTAGACTAGGATGTTTAGCTGTGGATCTCACATATAAAATGAGGATTAAAAATGTACTAATTTCACAAGAACACAGTAAGGATTCAATACATGTAAAGGCTCGTAGAACTCTGCACAGTTTTTAGTAAGTGGCAGCTATTGTTACTCTTCTTCTTATTGGACCACAGCTCAGTTTGAGTCTCAGAGCCTCTCCATGGTCTGCCAGGCCGTGCAGCGTCTCCTCAGCATTGCCCACGCCAGGCTCCTTAATCCTCACATGCCATGTTCTGCTCAGCCTCAGGACCTCTGCCCACGCTGGTCCCTCTGCCGAGCTCTCTCCTACTTCTCTCTTAAGTATGAACCTACAGGACATGGCTTCAAGGAGGCCTCCTGCACAGATCTGTCTCTTCAGCCCTCTCACCAGTTTGCTGAGCTACTCATTTCTGACCATGAGCTGTCCCCCAGGACTAGCCCAGTCAGTGCCGGGCCCAGGGAAGATGCTGATGAGTATGGCTGACTGGGAGGCAGTACGGAGGGGAGGGAAGAAAGGGCAGTTTTCTCGCTCTTTTCATCCCCATCCTCACTGCCTGGCAAAACGGAGAGGGACACAAGACACCAGGCGATTGGGCAGGGTGCCCAGCACTCCCAAGTTCTTCCAGGCTCAGGAAAGGGGATAGGAAGCTATAAGAAGATTCTGGAAAAGGCATCTTGTGCATTGTGTTGAGGCAACAGGAAGCAGGGACTGCGCTAACAACCTACACAGAACAGGAGCTTGGTTTGTGGGACCAAACCTTTCCCTAAAACTCTGCTTCCTTCGGGGGTCTATGCCTGCAAGTACCCCACAGTCCAAAGCAGCCACTCCCTGCTTTCCGCCCAAAGCTGTCCCCACTGTCTCGTCTGGTGGTGATAAATGTTGCATGCTGTGAAGAAAAGAACGCTGAGCTGAGAGTCGGCAGATGTGCGTTTTATGGCCCAGCTCTGCCACTGGTTTGCCTAGGGTGAGTCTAGTCCCCTGTCTGGGATGCAGGGAGAGCCGGGGACTTTCCCCACCTGTAAAATGAAGGGCATCAACTCAAAGGCCTTACTAGTGCTGCAGCGTGAGGAGGATGACAGCAACTCACATATGGACGTGTGCGTGGCTACCTGGGTTCTCTTTCTCAAGGGTATCCAAAGATCCAGTAATGAGTGTGGAAAGAGAGAGGCGACATTCCGGAGTAGACAGACTTGTAGCCGCATGAGTCTGATCCTCCTCCATCCCAAAGCTCACTGAGCCTTGCCCTCAAACCTGCAGAGTTCCAGGGGAAAAGGGCAACGGCACATGTGACTCAGGGCAAGGTCCTCGGACAGGCCAGACCTTGCTGGTCTCTGCCCCTGTGGCCTCAACCTCCTCACCCCAGCACAGACTCCAACTAGTCCAGACAAGTCCCTGGTATTTTCAGCCACCTTTATCTGATCAGAAATGCTTGGAATTCCACAGCAGAAGGCAATAGCTCTGGAGGATTTGGGGGCGGGAGCAAATCTCTGTACCACCCTTCCCTCCCCCTGGGCGTGTACATGTGAGTGCTCTCACACACACTCCCCCAGTGTCCAAACCTCCAAAGCTGAAGGCTCCCATGGGGCTGCATTTCCTCAGGGTAGTGAAGGGGAGAGGTGTGCTGATGGCTGCTCTGTGCTTCCCCCAACTCTAGCCCAGCTCTTGCAGAAGACAGTACCTCCAGCTACCTGGTCATTATCTTGGAAACAAGAGTGATGCCAAGTAGCTTCAGTAGAGCTGTTAGCTGACTTTTCCAAGATAGACCGTGACCCTTTTGTGGGTTGACTTGTGGGGTTGCAGGAAGGACCAGACAAGCTGCTCTGCTTAGCTCTGGACACTCATTCATTCCATAAATCTTTATTAAGTGTCCACTAAATGCCAGGCATTATGCTAAGTGCTGGGGATAAAGCAGTGACTAAATCAGATGAAAATTCCCACCTGCATGAGTTTACAATTTATGGGAAGAGACAGGCAATAAATAAATGTGTCAGATGGTGATACGTGGTAAAAGGAAAAATAAATGAAAAGAGATTAGAGAGAAACATGGAAGATGGCAGGATAAGAACCCATGGTCAGGGAAGGCTTCTTGAAGTGACATTTGATCAGAGTGCTGAATGAAGTAAGGAAACAGGTTCTACAAGGATCCGGGGAGAGGCAGAGGGAACAGCAAGTGCAAAGGCCCTGAGGCAGGTGCATACTTGGGATGTTCCAGGATCAGGCAAGGCACCAGTGTGGCTGAAGTCAAGAGAATGAGGGGAAAATGGTAGCATTGGGGTCTGGCAGTAGCCAAAGGTCAGATTGTGCTGGGCCTTGAAGGCCATTTAAGGCCTTGGGTTTGTTCTCTAAGTGACATGGGAACACTGCAGCATTGGGAGCGGGGAGGGCCATGATCAGACTTTGGTGTTAACAGAGTCCCTCTGGCTGCTGGGTGGACACCTCTGGGGGGTGGAAAGGAGGTCTGGAGAGGAGCTGATGCAGTCATCCAGGAGAGACACGGTGCTGGCTTAGCCAGGACAGTGCAGGGAAGCTGATGAGCAGCAGTCAGACTCAGAATTTATTTTTAAAAATAGAGCTGAGGGCCGGCCGAGTGGCGCGGTGGTTAAGCGCTGGCTTGGGAAGCCAGCGACCCCAGTTTGGATCCCAAATATGAGAGCCGGTGACACTGCCCTCAAAAAAAATAAAAAATAAATAAATAAAAAATAAATAAAAGAGCTCAAAGTGTGGACTGTGGGAGTTGCTTGCCTCGCTGGCCTTCTGTTTCTCATCTACAAACGGCAGGGGAAGAGCCTTGGAGGACTTTTTTCCAGCTTAACTATGGGACCCTATGGAAAGAAGTAAGACAAAACCACTTCTGCTCTTGTGGAGGCAAAGCCATTTGCTCCCAGGCATTGAAGGGCAGATGGCAATAAGAGAAGGAAGGAGGGACTGGACTGAGACAATGGGAGGACAGGGTCTGCCTGGGGTGACGGTGAAGGTAGAGACAGCTTGCTTTGTATTAGGAGGGGGAGGGCATCAGACCTGTGTTGTCTCCAGGGCCTACTAGGCAGCAAGTGCTCAGAGAGTCAGTGAGTGAGTGAATGAGGCAATGCCAGGAGGCCACGATGTGTGCAAGTACTTCCCAAGTCCTTCCAAATTAACACGAGGTAAGCCTGGCTTAAGGGATTCTTCTTTGGTCATTCCTTCTGCATCAGCTACATTCTAGGCTGAGTCTCAAGTTCCCATTCTTCATCAATGGGAGACTGTGAGGTCTGAAATCACCGAAGCAGAATTTTAGAGCTGGAAGGAAGCACAGACACATCTGGTCCACCCCACCCACAATTTCAGCCATCACTGTGTTGGTCTTGTCCATGTATTATTATTATTATTATTATTATTATTAACATTTTTCTATCAATTGACTCACTTTTAAAAATTCAAATAAATGTATTGAAAATAAGATCCCCAAACCTGTTCTTTCTGCATCTTTCCCCATTTTTAGTAAATGGTAGTAGTTTCATCCTTCCAGGAGCTAAGTCTGGGACACTTTGGAGTCATCCGTAAATCCTCTCTAGCTTTGATATGTTAGCAAATTCCTTTGGATCTGTATTCATTTTTTTTTTTTTTTTGGCGGCAGTGTCACTGGCCCTCGTATGTGGGACCCGAGCCGGCGCCGCTCGGCCGGCCCGGGATCTGTATCCAAAGCCGATCCAGAACCCACCATTCCTCACCGCTTCTACTGCCATCATTTGGTCCAAGCCAACTTCGTTTTCTGCGTGTATTGTTGTAACCGCTTCCTTACTGGTCTCCCAGTCTCTCACCTCCCGCTATGGTCCCTCACCACACAGCAGCCAGAAGGGTTCTTCTAAAAGGAGATGGATCATGTCTAGTCAAAAATTCCACTGCCTTCCCATCTCACCCAGAGTAAGAGCCAGTGTGTCTCACCATGGCTCACGCAAACCTTGACCTTCTACCACTGTCCCCTCTGCTCACTCTGTTCCAGTCACTCATCTCCTCCTCTTCCTCAAACATGCCAAGCACACCCTTCTCACCTTGGTGCCTCTGTACTTGTCCCCTCCATCTGGCATGCTCTTACCAGAGTGTTACATGGTTTATTCCCTCAGGTCACGCAGTGCTCTGCTCAGAGAAGTGCTCCTCCTCAGAGAAGCCCCACCCAATCATTTTATTCAAAAACAAATACCAGGGCCAGCCGAGGGGCGCCATTTGGGATGCCAGCTCTGAGCAGCAGGGCCCTGGTTTGGATCCCACATGAGGGCCAGTGATGCTGCGCCCTCTACAGCTAAGATGGTGAACAACAGCTAGACCTGGAGCTGGGCTGCAGGGAGTCGCCGGCAACAGCATAGGCTGCAGTGGAGCTGCCTTGCAGCTGGCGTGAGCTTTCATGAGCTGCCGTGAGCCCCGTCCAATGGCCAGCGAGTGACTGCCTCACCCGAGAAGAGCGCAATGATGATACCAACATGGGCTAGTGAAGCGATGTCCCTCCACAACTAGACTGAAGATCAAAAGGACAGTTCCCCTTCCCCGATTCCCCAACACTGTTCCCCTCCTTTAATTCCCCAATAAAATCTCTAAAAAATAAAAATAAAAATACAAAAATAACAAATACCAGAACCTGCCTAGCCACCCTCCACCCCCACCATCCCTCTCTCTTTTCAGAATGTAAACTCCATGAAGACAGACTGATCCCCAGTAGCTAGAATAGTGCTTGGCAAAGACACTGAGTATTTGCTAAATAAATAAATGAAATGAAAAGGCAACTGAGATTATTTCTACTATAAATAAAAAACCAGTATCTATTGCCACAGATGGAAATCAATGTAAAATAAAAACACTGACTATTAAAATATGTCCATTTGCATGCTACCCGTAAGTTATCTCAAAGAGCAATGGTACATGTACCAATCTTGGTCCCACATCTTTACAAAGGGGATACATGAGGCCCAGGACAGGAGAAAACTCAGGACAGAATAGCCAGCAAATTGGAGGCCCGTCCAGAGCAGCCACAAAGGTGTCCCCTCTGTACCGTGGAACCAGAACCCCGCCCCCACCCCCTCAGGGTACAGACAGAGACTGACTCTTGGAAAGGGTGCAGTTAGGTTGGACCAACCAAGCTTGTGTGAGGGGCTAGGAAAGCTCTCCCCAGGGGCAGGCACAGAACTGGCAGCTGTGCTGAAGAGAACAAAGGCCAAAGAGGAGCGTACCAGGCTGGAGGAGCCCCATGGGGCTGCATCACGGGGGAAGGGCACACAGAAACCTGTAGGTGAGGTCCACGGAGACCAGAGACAGCTGAGAGCAGAAATGAAAACAGGCTAGGTCCCAAAGGGTGGCAGCTTCAATCCCGTAAACACCAGACAGGCGTGGGGGTTCAGGTGCAGGCCTGTGGGCCCAAGGGGAAGGTGGGACCTTTCCAGTCTTCTTCATCAGTGATGAGGACTCTGAGATGAGCTGAGGGGAGGCACTGTCAACCCTGCTACTAGTCACAGCAGGCATCAGACATTAAGGGGAAAGAAACAGAGCCACCCTCCTAGTCCCCCACATTCCAGACGGTCTCTTCCAGCACCCCCCTAAGTGCCAACCAGGTTCGCCCACAGGGACTCTTGAGGATTCGATCCCTGTCTGGAGGGGAACATCCTTTTCCCATCCTCACGGGGCTCCACAAACATGGCTGCAGGTGCAGGGGCTGAGCTGCTGTAACTGCCAGGCCAGCAATGCCTGACCTACATCTCCATGGTTGGCTGCATGCAAAGAAAAATACCAGGGATTTCCGTTGGTGTTCACCAGATGCAGCTGCCAAGGGAAGGCTGGGCCTTGGGAAGGTAGGTTGTGAGTCGGGCAGGACGGGTGGTGAGCTAGCTGGGATAGGCAAGGAAGCCGTCCGTCCTCTACGTTATTTCCTGGCTTTGAGGACCTCCGTCGAGTTCAGAGACTATCACATTTTTACTTTTTCTATCAAGGTCTCCCGCTAAAGCTCCCGCCACTTCTATAATAGTATATTATCCTTACTAAGAATTGAGAGAGAGAGAAAACAAGATTGCATTTGAACAAAAACTCTCCACACCAGTTGTTTTAACTGTAAACTGCTGCTGGCATTTGGAGTGAAGCTTTAGATTCGCATGGGACAAAAGGCAATTTAGGAATTTTGCATGGTAGTGTAAAAAGACCTGAGACCTTCGAATCAGGAAAGATGGGTTACTCCTGTTTCATGGTAGCTCTGTCTGGCTATGGACATGTCAGTTAAGCACCCGGGGCCTCACTTTTCTCATCAGTCAAGGGTGGAAGATGGATCAGATGATCTCTAAGGCCCTCTCCCTAGCCCCAAAGTGCTATGATGCAATCCCTAGGCCTTTGCCCTGCGTCCCCTCAGGGGAGCGGTGCTGTATAAGGAAAAAATAGTAAGCTCTCTTAGGAGACCAGCGACCCAAGTTCCAATCCCAGCGCCACCCTTTATAAACTCGCTGTGTGATCTTAGACAAGTCACTTCACCCCTGGGGGCACCTCACTTTCTTCATAAGTAAACCAAAATGCATTGAAAAAAAGCACTAAGGAACTTTGGTGTTATGTCTCCCTTACAATGTTCACCCCTTAGCATACGCCTGCCTCCTAAAGGGCCTGCTCTTTACCTGGAATTGCCCTAACTTGCAAACTTTAAGCTTCCGCAGACACAACATGTAGGAGGCGGGGTTCAAACCCAGGTGTGCCTGATGGCAGAGCCTGTGTTCTCCCATCACAGAAAAGTGGAGGCAGCGTGGACGGGATTCAAAGTCTGAAGACCTCAGTTCCCTCCGTGGTAAGAAGGCCTCCTCTACCTCCTAGCATAGTCAGAGGCTCACTGAGATCATGTATGGACACAGAGACGCACTGGACAAGGCTTGGTTAATGCTCCTGTGCTATGACTTTGTGGCCCAGCCAAGGTTTCCCCACATCCTCAAGGAGGCAGCAGGCGTACACTGTGATATCTTAGGGGTATTATAACTCCACTTCTTGGCCTTTCATCCTGCAGTATCTCAGCCTCCCTTCTTGTCCATATATGGTCCATCCTTCCCGACTCCTTTACCTGGGTCCTCCAGGCCACCCAGCACACAGCCGTCCACAGCGCTGCCCCCTGAGGAGCTCAGAGTCCAACCCTGATATTTATTTGCTATACAACCCTGGGCTGATCACGTAAACTCGGAGTCTCAGGGTCCACATTTATAAGGTGGGCATAACACTAACCTGCAGCGCTCAATCAACATTTGCTACTATTGTGACTATGCTGTGCCTCCTCTCTCCTCTGAAACCCTCTACCCCTTGCAGTCTTTTCATTCACTTCGGCACTTGCAGTCTCACGGCCCAAGTTGTTGAGAACTAGGCCTGTGCTTCATACTTCTCTCCTATTGGAGCAGTGAACACATGACAGGTGTTCAAAGGGCACCTGTTACATGACTGGGAGATGGGTCCTTTCGGAGGCAGTTACCAGTGGGGGTCATCACCAAAGATCACCCACCAATCCTCAGGCGCCATGTAGCATCCCACTCTTTGGCTCCCCTGTGCTAAGCACTGGGGATGGGGTAGGGTACATGGGGCAAATGGAAGCTACAGGCCCTCCCCCTAAAGCCGTCAGTGGGAGGTGGAGAAGTCAGACTCACCCTCTGGAGAGGGCACCAAACAACACAGAAAAGTAGAAGAGGCAGAGAGAGAGACAAAGGAAACCCACAGACACCAAGAGAGAGTGAGTGAGGGCTTCTGAGTCTAACAGATTGGATTTGGATTCTGTCCTCATTAGAATTTGACCTTGGGACAATTACTTAACTATTATTTTACTCGCAGTTTTCCAATCTAGACAACGAAGACAATAATATGTTTCTCATGCAGGATTATTGTGAGGGTTAAAAACATAACACAGCGTACCTTGCAGTGTCTTGCACATGGTAGGTACTCAATAAATGGCAGCTATTACTATATTGTCATGAGAATATTAATCATACATGGGTTCTGTCTACGGGCCTCTCTGACGGCCAACAGATACACACCAAGAACCAGTGACTTGTGGTTCTCTATAGCAGGGGTCGGCAAACTGAGGCTTGCCAGCCACACCCAAAGAGCCGCATGTGGCTCGCGAGCCACAGTTTGCCGACCCCTGCTCTATATATAGCAACTGGAGTGCTGGATGGAGAAGGTTCTCTTGATGAAATCCTAATTAGACTTGGAAACTCCATGGAAGGAGGGGCGGCAGCTCAGTACAGACCACAGGCTTCAGGTCAGAGGCCTGTGGGCCTCCCTGGGGCTTCCCTAGCTTCCTGGCTGTGTGTTCTTTTGGCCAGTTACTTTCTCTGAGCCCAACTGCTCATCTGTGTTGGACTCTAAGACCATACGTTATTCTTCCTGAGAGGTAGTCAAAGCTGCTCTTTAAGAGGACAGGAGTTAACTGGGTTTTAATCCCAGACATGCCACTTTTCAGCTTGGATCAGTGACCACATCGCGCTCTTTATTAAGCTTTCTGAGCTTTAGTTTTCTCATTTAAAAATCTTCCTTGTTGGGTGGCTGTATTACCCCATAATGTGCCTGTACTTGGCACACAATAACAAGTTCACTTGATACATGCAAGTGTTATCTTTGTATCCAGGGCTGGCACTCAGTAAATGCGCTGAATCAAACCCTGCGTTGGTGGAGGGGTGCCCAGAGGAGATGCTCCCGTAAATAGGCACTGCTGCTACAGGCTCAGGTGGCAAATGCTAGTTATCAAAATCACAAGTGCACACACCCCTTGACGCTGCAATTCCACTTCTAGCATTTCTCCGCACAGAAACCCTGTATTTATACATAGGTCAAATGACAAATATACGGGGCTGGTCATTGAATATCACTATTACAATTGCAAAAGACTGCAAAAAAGTACCTACCAATGGGAACTGGATAAATAAAGTAGAGGATAGTGCCATGTATGAAATACTATGCAGCTATTAAAAGGAATGTCGAAGCTCTTGATGAATGAATACAGAATGATCTGTGAGAGACACTGTTAAGTGAGAAAAATCAAGGTACCAAACAATGTGTATACCACACAATCATTAGTGTACAAATCGAGGAATTGGGCCGGCCAAGTGGCGCGGTGGTTAAAAGCTGGCTTGGGAAGCCAGCGGCCCCGGTTCAGGTCCCACATATGAAAGGGCCAGTGACACTGCCCTCAAAAAAAAAAAAAAAAAAAAAATCAAGGAATTATGTGTTTGCTTGTGTCTACAGTCTATTCTCCCAGGAAGGCTAGGAGATGGGGGGCGGGGGGCAGAGAGGGAGACATTTGTTCCTTTCACATTTCAAACTACATGAATATATTACCTATTTCAGGAAAATGAATAAAAAATTAAAGGGGTGGAGGAGGGAGGGAAAGAAAGGGGGAGGGAGGACAGGAGGGGGAGGGACGAGGCATCTTGTGACACGGAAATAACATTACTACTATGTGACCAGCTGCACCGGGGTTGCCACCATCTCTGACCCTTTGTCCCTGGGTATTGTTAAAATGGGAGAGAACCAGGATCCATGATGAGGTTTCTCTATCCTGTGACTTAAGTGTCCACGTAGAATAATAGGGAAAGAAGGTTCTGGTCAAATTTCTCCCTGACAGCCTGGAAGAAAAAAGGGATGGGAGGGAACCTAGTTGTGGAGAGAGTTGGGGCAATCAGACTCTAGGGAAAGGGTTGGCAACTAGGCCTGAGGAACTGCTCCCCCATTCCTGTTTTACTCAACAATTAATCTGCTTGCATGCTAAAAACACTCTATCAGCGACTCCTGGAAGTATATGGGGACCCAACTGGCTCTGGAAGAAATACAAATGGCTAATAAAATATAAGAAAAGGTGCTTTACCTCATAAGTAACCCTGGAAATAGTCCTTGGATATTTTTAACTTTTTATTATGAAAAATATTTGAACAGGTACAGAAGTAGACGGAATGATAAAATGAACCGCTATATACCCATCACTCTGCTTCAACAATGATCAACTCAGCACCAATGTTATTTCATCAGTTCCCCAACCCCTCTCTCACCTCTACAATATTTTGAAGCAAATTCCAGCCATAGTTCAGCATCTAGTCCTAAAAAATAAGGAATCTTAAAGAGGAAAAAAAAAATGACCAATACCGTTACCATATCTAAAATTTGAAAACTCCAACAAAAATCTTGGAAAGGTTTTAAATGTGATCAAAACTCTTTCCCAAAGAGGGCACCTTTGTTCAATATGAAATATTAATGCAGTGTATATAATAAGCTCTAGGTACAACTCAAGTTATAAATAATTCAGATTCATGGACATTTAAAACCTACTGAAATAAAGGTATTCCACCAACAAAAATACTACTAAGGTGACATGAGAGTCAATTCCAGATCTGTTAAAGACTTAAATGTGAAAGGCAAAACTTTAAAACTTTTAGAAGAAAATAAAGACAAATGTTTTCAGGACCACAGGTTAAAGAAGATTTCTTCAACAAAACATAAAAGGTATGAATCACAGGAAGAAAAGACTCAACTTCATCAAAATTAAGAAATTCTGGTCATCAAAACTAGATGTGGAAAAGTGAAAAGTGAAAAGACAAACTACAACCTGAGAGCCTATATTCTGTAATGTATGTAGAGAAACGATCAGTATTCAAAATATATACAGAATTCCTACAAATTCATTAAGAAAAAAATCAAATCAAAAGAAAACAGAGCAAAGACATGAACAGGTATTTTATAAAAGAGGAAACATGAATGGTCAATAGGTGTTAAGAAAAGATTCTCAATCTCACTTGTAATCGGAGAAATGCAAATTAAACCCACAAGATGACCAACGGACACCCACCAGCTCTATAAAAAATTTAGTCTGACCATATCAAGTATTAACGAAGACGTGAAGCAATGGAAACTCATATGCTACTGGTGGCACCCTAAATTCTTACAAATACGTAGAAAAACAATCAAGCATTACCTTTCAACAAGCAATTCCACTCTTGGGTCTATACTGTGGTCCCAGGACCTGCAGCAGCAGTATCACCTGAGAACTTGCTAGAAATGCAAATTCTCAGGGCCCCAATCCAGACACACAGAATCAAACACTGTGGGGGTGGAGCCCAGCAAACTGGTTTAACAAACCCTCCGGGTAATTCTGATGGGCAGCTAATGTCTTCAGAGAAACTAACTCTTGAACATGTGCAGTCGCAGGAGATACACGCACAGAATGTTCAAAACCACATTGTTTGAAATAGTGAAAACAAGGGAACAACCCAAATAACCACTGACAGTGGAATGGATACACAACTTGAGACATAATCATACAAACGGATATGAAAATGAATGAACTACAGGTGTACACAGAACATCAATGGATCTCACAATACTGAATGAAAAAAGCAAACTGCAGATGAATACACGCAGTACGATATTTAAATGAAATTTAAAAGCATGTAGAAGAACCTATGTATGTAGTAAAAAGGCAAGGGGATGATAAGCATGAATCACATGTCAGGAGAATGGGCCGCATGTCAGGAGAATGGGCCACGCTTGGAGAGGGGCACGTGGGGAGCGGGGGGGTGGGGGGGCGAGACTCTAATGAATTCATAAATGTTTGATTTCTTAAATTGGGTAATGAGTTTGTTTACAGGTGATCATTTTCCTATTTTTGAAACTTTATGTATGCATTAGAAATTCTCTCTTTATGATAAATTTCTTTAAAAAAGACAAAAGTGTGCTGGAACAGTGCAATACTCAGAGCCAGAAAGACAACCACTGACTGGCTGCATGTGTGGTGTTCACAGGGTTAAGCCTGTTCTCCGCCTGTGGGTGGGAGGGCAGGCAGCAGCTGCGGCCCAGTGGGAGTCCCTGGCTCCAGCTGGCTCCAGCCAGGATCTGCTGGATCAAGCTCCACGCCCAGTAACTGGCACCTGTGTGTGTGTGTGTGTGTGTGTGTGTGTGTGTGTGTGTGTGTGTGTGTGTGTGTGTGTGTGTGTGTGTTGGTGGTGGTGGGGGCTCTGGACAGGTGGCACCTGAAGCCCTTGGTGACCTGATACATGTGAGGGACTGGGCTAGTCATATGGAAGGTGACCTCCTTCTGTAGGGGCCCCTCCATCTGGTAAGGAAGTGTCCTGGTGGCAGCTTGGAGCTGGTGAGACTGGGAAGAAGGTCTGGAACTCAGGGTGGGGGTGGGGAAGGAACTGGGTGGGCTGGGCTCAGATACCAAGGGAGGCTGTTGGGATTAGCACCTGCTGAGAATGAGATGAGGTTTCCTGGGAAGGGCTCATCTATCTAACACCCCCCCAAAAGCTGTCTCCCTGTGGCTTTTCTCTGCTGGACAGATGGTGTCTGAGCTGCCTCTTGAGGGTGGGCTCCTTGAGGGGGCGGGGGAGGTGGGGGTGGGACCTGCTGCCTGCTTGGTCATGGAATTCCCTGCCTTCCACAATGATCAGAGCTACCGTTTTCTTACTGAGGCCTTACTATATGCCAGGCACTACCCTAAGCCCTTCACAAATTACCCCCATTTACTTTTCATAGCACCCAACTGCCCATGGCCTAGACAGATTTACATTTGAGGAAAGTGAGGCTTAGCAAAGTTAAACCCTCACCCAAAGTCAAGCAGCAAGCAAACTTGGACTTAACTTCAGGCAGTCCAACTCTGCAGCCCTCGTAGGAAACCACAGCTGGCCATGACGTCTTCCCCTTCTCATTAAATGGCAACAAGCTTCTTCCAGTAGCTCAGACCAAAAAACCTGGATGCCTTTCTCTCTCACGCCGCTTAGCCAATCATCAGCAAACCCAGCTGGCCTGATCTTCACAGGATCTGGAAGCTCTGACCGCAGCTCACCATTCCTACCGAGCCTCCACCCCGTACACACCACCACCATCACCTGCCCAACTTCTTACTGGTCTCTTCCTCCCGCCCTTGCTCACACAGTGAAAACAGGGCCTTTGGTTTGGTTCACCTATATGCACAACCTATAGCTCGGTGCCAACACATGGCAGGCACTCAATAAATACTGTAAATGAATGAATGAGCAACATCTCTCAGGAAATGACTCAGATTCAGAGGGAAAGAGGCCTGAGTGTTCTTGGCTTTCTCAGTCCCTGATGATCTCTGGTGGCCCAGGGCAGTAGTCACTGTCCTTCACTGTTATGAAATGTTCTGGGTGTCTGTGTATACATCACCAGTGTCATGTGCTCGTAGCTGCATACATGCACATTCACAGGGACACAGAAGCTGGAGCAGGGCTGCTTCTGAGAAGAATGAGCCGAGGGCAATTATTTCTAGGGGACTGTCCTCCATCGGTCCCTGCACTGTATACACTTTGACTTTTATTCTCATGAATAAAGTCACTGGAGAGTTGAACTGAAGAATGACAGGCTCTGACTTCTATTTTAGAAGGATCACTGGTTGCTATGTGGGTAAGAGCTTCAAGGCAGGCAAGGACAGAAGAGGGAAGGTGGCTGGCTGGTGGAGTCGTCCAGGTGAGGCACAGAATGAGCAATAGCTGTGCCATCTCACATCCCACTTCCAGCCTTTTTATCAGGTTAGTTCCCCCGCCAAATAAGAAACATCAACAGCACACAATGGGGACTCGACACAGGGGTTTCTATTATGAATATAGCACCTTGCTAATCTCCTCAACAGTTCTGTGAGGTGGGTTCAACAGTACCCACATTTTACAGAGAAGAAAACTGAGAGGTGAAGTCACCTGTCGAGGATTACACAGTAGACTGTCAGCATCCAAAGTCTGTCCGCTTCCCATCTGAATAGGCTGCTTCCAGCCAGCATCCATCCACAGCCTACCCAAACTCCAAGGTCTAGTTCCAAGTCCATCTTTTCCAGAAAGCCTTCCCAGGTCCTCCCCAAAGGCCTGTCTCTCTTTTGAGAACCTATTTACAGGGCTACCGGTCACTGAGCACAGGCTGGGGGCTGGGGGCACTGCTGAATGCTTTATATGTTGCGTGACATTCCCAAGGCCCAAGGGGCCACATCCCCTGGTGACATCCATTTCACACGTGAAAACAGTGAAGCCAAGTCACAGAGCAAGGAAGCTGTCTTTTGTCCTACTCATCTCACCGAGACATCTTTTCATTACTTTCTTTTTCTTTTGATTTTTAAAAACAAACAAACATATTTTACTTATTTTTTTCCTTTTCGGTCACTGGGTCAAGGAGGATATCCGATAGATCACAGTGTGGTGGCAGCTCTGCTCTGAAATCGAAGCTGTCTTTTTGTCCTCTTGACCAGATTCTAAATGCCTTCATGTCTAAGTCCACAAATAACGTTTTGTTTGCTGGGCCCGAGCCCTGAACGTAGGCAAATGAGATCAGAGCAGTCAGGAGTGCCGTTCCAAGTCGCGGGGCGAAATGAAGGTGGAAGGCAGGGATGGGGGTGGCCCTTCTATGAACGCTCCTACCCCTCAGGGCACGCTGTTCCCTTAGCTTGAGAAGCCTTGAGGACAGTATTCTCCAAGAAAATGCACCTTCTAGCTGTTCAAAAGTGGGAGAAGGGTTCCAGCCAAGACCCTGTGGACAGGTGGGGTACCCGCACCCCAGCCTTGTTCTGAAGGGATGCGCAGAGTGGGAAGGCAAGGGCAATGGCTTTCAGTTCCTGTTAATGTGTCTAGAAGCAGCCGCTGATTCAGCTAGATGATGTCACCTTCCCAAACCTCCTGACCGGCAGCTGAGATGTAGAAGCAGGAAGCTGGGGGATGCTCAGCTGGCTAAGTCTGGACAGACCCTGGCAAAGGCCGCAGTGACCCCGGGCATCGTCCTTCAGATGAGCAAAGCCCTCTCAGCTGGGAGGACAATAGAGCACCTTCAAGGCTCATTCCAAGGTGCTTCCGAAACGCTCCTTTGGCTCAGCAGCTTTCTGCGTGTCCTGAACCAACAACGCTTCATGTATTCTGAGGGTGGAGCTGCGGACAGAAACCTGGCTTTGCAGCAGACCAATTGGGGTCTGAATCCAGGTTCCGCCATGTACAAGCCGCAGGACCCTGGGCATGGAATTTCATCTCTCCAAACCTCAGTTTCCTCCCTGGGAAAGACACTGGGGTTACCAGACCATTCACTACACAGGCCGGGTGTGAGCCTTCAATGAGAAAATGCATGTGGAGTGCCTGACATGGCGTAGGTGCTGAATAAATGGCAGTCACCGTCATGGTCCCTTGGACCTCTGTGAGGGAGGTATGAAGATCATCTTCACCTATAACACAAAGGGAAACAAAGGCCCAGACTGGGCCCACCAATGTCGGAGCTGAGTTATCTGTATGGGCCCAAAGCTCAGACCAGCCAAGTTCAACCCTGCCATGCTTGGCTGTTTGTAAAATCTTTGCTTCAAATCTTCCCAGGCTGGCTTTCTCCTTAATCTACTCTCCGGTCAAATGTCACCTCCCCAGAGAGGCTTTCCTGGCCCTCCCTGTATCAAGTTGCTTCCCCAGACTCTCCATCACTCAGTTTCATTTTCTTTACATCCTTGAACCCTCTTATCTGAGATCATCTTATTTGTTTGTTTCTCAGGCTACCTGTCTCCCGCACTAACATCAGAGCTCTATGAAAGCAGTGCCCTTGACTGTCTTGTACTGGGTTGTCAGAAAAGTCACGACACATTTTTTTCTATGTTTTCGTTGCAAAAATGCGTCATGACTTTTCCGAAACCCAATACATCACAGCACCCCCAGCACATAGCACAGGACCCGCATTTGGGAATCCATGTATGCAGGGGGCTGACATAAGTTATACTCAGATTTTCAACTGTTTGGGGGTGTGGGGAGTGTTTGGTGCTCCGAGTTGCCTCCCCATCCCCAAGGTGTTCAAGGGTCAACTGTAGTTCGTGCTCAATAAACATCTGTGGAATCACCCAATGAATAAATGAATGCACCTGGGATGACCAAAGGCTAACCCGACAATGGCCCTACACTTACTCCTCTGCTTCCTGGCAGTTCAAGGTCCTGGCTCCCACTTTAGGTGTTGGCACCGCTACCTGAGAATCGGTGGACCGACAGGCGGCCAGGATGGGCATCCGAGCCTGGCAATGACTCATCTATTGGGAAACCAGGGCTGCCGAGTTGGAATCTTTCCCTGGCACTCGAGGCTCCCACAAATCTGGCTCCAGCTGACCTTTTTGGCTTTATCATCTAGTAAGAGAGACCCTTCCACAAATACTCCACCCTGGCTTGCCTGCCACTGCTTATGGGGCTCGTGAGAGTCCATCCCAGCCTGCACATCTCAGCTCACATGGGCCCCCTGCTCGGAGCACCGGCCCATTTTCCCTGTCTCTGTGGTAAATCCCAGCACAAATCTCATCCCTTCTGAGAAGTGCTTCTCTTATTTGGCATTTCGTGTTGCCTTCTACAAAATTTCTTTTCATTACGTCTTTTCTCTCTAATTCAACTGGAAGTATCTTGAAAGCAGAACTGGGAGTTCAATGGTGATACTCAGCACTGAATCTTCTGGGGAAAAAGGCTCTCCTTGAAATAAAGTGGGCTGGGTCACAGAGGACTAGGGGTGGGTCAGGTGCCTCCATGCTGGACTGGCCCCTATAAAGGAGAAACAAGTGGAGGGTGCTCCAGGAACCCAGCTATGAGGCAGCGACAGAGCCAACAAATCCGAAACTATCACCTGCAGCCTAGGACAATCCCAAGGTCATGTGTGTGATGGGATTTTTGAAAAAACATCTCTCTCAAGAATCTGGGCATCATTTAATTTTCTTTCTTTCTTTCTTTCTTTTTTTTTTTTTTTTAGCTGAGCCATCCTGCCACCTGTTGGCAGCTTAGTGGCAGCTCAGCTTGGGCTGGGCATCGAACTGCTGTTGCTCAGAGCTCAGCTCGCACTCTTGAGTGAGCTCTTAACCAGCGGAGCCATTCAGCTGGCCCTCCATTTACTTTTCAATCATAAAGAATGATACAAAAATTCTGCTCAGTTCAAAGGTGTATGGTAGCCATTTCTGTGAACTAATCTTAGTTCTGGTTCTTACCCACCCTCTCCTTTTACCTGACTCTTCAAGGTATTTTTCCTTTTGGTACTATGAATTTTCCTAAATTGCTTCCAACTCTTTGTAAAACGGAGTGAGGTTCCAATAAACACATGCTACAATGGTGTACAAAAAAATGATTTACCAAACAACTGTGTAACAATTAAAGATAGGTGACCAAAAAAAATGGGTGTAAATCATTCAGTACAGTGCTTGGCACTTAGAGCATTCAAAAGGTAAAGGTGAAAGAACTCTCAGTTCTTATTAGCGTCACTTCTCTGGGCCTCAGTTTCTTCATGTATACAATGAAAACAATGCCTTAGGTGTGTTCATTTGTTCAATCATTCATTCCGAAATCATTCACTGAATGTTTACTACCTGCAAGGAGCAGTTCTAGGCACTAGAGATAAAATGATGAACAAACCAAAGTCCTTATAATCATGGGGCATATATTCTAGCAGAGACAGCAAAAAAAAAAACACACCAAGTAAACAAACAAAAAGAAACTTTCAGATAGAGGTCAGTGTTACGACAAAAATACAAGAAGGTAAAAGACTAGAGAGTGATTTATACAAGTAGCTCAGCTACTTTAGACCAAAGGTTAAAGAGAACCTCTCAGAGGAGGCGACCCGTGAACTGAGTCAACTGAAAGAATCGGCAAGGCGAACACCAGGGGCAGAGCATTCCAGGCAGAGGGGAGAGCAACTACAAAGGCCCTCAGGCAGGGACAAGTGTGCCAGGAACCGGGAACGGAACAGCGGGAGCCCCTGTGGCCTGAGTGCAGAACAGGAGGGATGGAGGATGAAGAAGCTGCCAGTATCAGATCAGGCAGGCCTGGGAGGCCTTGGTAAGCACTCTGGATTTTCTTCAAAGTGGGTGGAGGGTTATAAGCAAGACTGTGATAAGTTCTGAATTCGGTTTTTAGAAGATTACACTGGCTGCAGTGTTGGTGGAGCAGAAGTGATTTTTAAAGGTCCTTTCCCAGCTCCAAACTTGACTTTTTCTGTTATTCTGGGCTCCCATGAACTGGATGCCTGAGCTTCTTCACTAGAGAGGAAGCAGAGAGAAGGTTTGGTTTCGGCCCTGGGCAGGACTGGGGAGTGGATGTCACAGTTCTGCAGGAGATGGAGGGCGTGGCCCAATCAGGGAGGGGTGGGAATCCTAGCCTGGAAAACATTCCTAAGCCACCTGTATTGTCTCTGCCTCCTGTGTGGAAGTTTCTGCCCATGACACAGTGCTCTGGAATGCTCCCCCTACCACCACACACACCCAATCTTCCGTTTACAGAGGCATAGTTGTACTTTGCATTCCTCCCAGGATTTAGCTCAAATCTAGCCTACAGGAAATGGTCGATAAAGAGCTACTGATTGATTAATGAAGAGAAGGGCTATTTCAGCCATTAAGCAAATATTAATGAGTACTATGAGTACTATGTTGGTCTCTGGGGATGCAAGGTGATTAAGATGGGTTTCTTGCCTTCACTGAGCTCAGAATTCGGCAGCCAGGCCCAAAACCACAGACAACTGCAATGCTGGCTGTAAGAGTAAAAGCAGCAACATTTATAAGGCCCTCGTCACCCTGAGGTGGGACACTGGGGCATGGAACCTGCCTAGGTTCAAGTCATGACTTCACCGCTTACTACCTGTGTATCTCTGGACAAATTCCTTAGCATCCTAATGCCTCACTTTTCTCCTCTGTAAAGTGAGAATAATAAGAGTACCTATCTCAATGACACTGTTTTGAGAATCCACTGAATTAACACATATGAAACACTTAAGTATGTGTGCTCAATAAACGTTAGCTATTATTAAAGTTACTGTAACATCTGTGCTAAACCTGACATAGATGATCTCATTTCATCCTTACAAAAAACCGATGAGCAGGTATTATTATCTCCATTTTTCAGACAGGGGAACTAAGGCTGAGAAAGGGAGAATGTGCCATAATCGAACAACTAGTACATGATGGAGCTCGATTCAAACTCTGCTGTCTGACTCCAGAGCCCACACTTCCAATAATGAAACGATCCCCTTCTCTTACAAAGCTTCCGGCACGGTGCCCAACACCCAGCAGGGACGCCATGAAGGGAGCAGTGGTTGTTATTCCATTGTCCCTGGAGGCCTTCCAGTGGTAGGTGCTGTGAGGCCAAGAGGAAGGGCCCCTTCCACCCTGCTGGAGTCGGAGAGGGTTCAAAGGGACCGACTTGGGTGCCCACTGCAGGCTTTGCTCTGGAGTTCCATGGGTTCCCCTCACCGAGGCCTGGGACATGAATGTGTAACCACAACCAAGTAAATCATACCCAGAAACTGCCCCCAGGTGCCCACACACCTGCATGGACAGGCAGGCCATTTCCTCGGGGTTGACTTCTTGTCTGGCCCTCTTCACCTCTCAGTTTCACCACTTAGCCACCAGCCTGGGGCCTCATGTCTGCACCTGCTGCTGGACCCAGTCCCAGGAGACCCTGAGCCTTAGACTTGGACCCCTCCCAGGACCTTGCCCCAAAGGGCCATTCCTGAGTGGCTCCCTGGGGACCTCCCTGATACTAACCCCTAGGGTTCCACATGAATGTAGCTGCTGTGAGCAAAGGAAAATTTTTCGCGCTGAGTAGTAGACAGAGAGCGGGCAGGACAAGGGGTGGGTGTTCTCGTTCTGAATCAGAGGTAAGCGTGGGGTGAGGCCCATGGTGCCTGTTTTATGGTCAAGCAGCATTGATCCTGGCTGGGCCAGAGCTCCCACTCAGCAGCCCAGCCTGGGCGGACGAGGACATCCTGGGGTGAGGAGTAAATCCTCATTTCCACTTCACATCTGAGTCACCCTCAGGAGCCTACCCTTAGCCTTGCCTAGTAGTTTGACTGCAGAAGACAACCGATGGCTGAATTAATGACCAAGCTTCGCAGTGAGAGGAAAAGGAAAGACCCGGCATTTGGTGAGCTTTTACTCTACATCAGGCACTGCGCTTGGGCACTTTACATACACCATTCACCGCTAGGAACGTTTGTTACAAATGGCCTAATGGTAGCTGATAACAGCGAATGTGACACAGTTTCCACCCTCAATAAGCTCAGAGCACCTTGCTTAGTCTTTCTGCCAACAATCCTGTGAAATGAATATTATTTACACTTTATAGATGCCCAAGCTTAGAAGATGTCCAAATTCATGAAGTCAGATAAGTGAGAGAGCCAGGATACTGCTTGTTGGTTGAATGAATGAATGAATGAATGAATGACACAGCTATGGCTGTGACCTCAGTCAAGGAGCAGCAGCAAGATCAAACATTTATAGTTCTCAAAGTGCTTTTTCATCTATCATCTCCTTGGGCCTCGCAGCTTGCCCACGAGGGAGGCAAAGTGGCGTTATCTTTCTTCAGCAGAGGAGGCAACAGGCAGAGCCTGGGCAAGAGGCTTATGGCCACGCAGTAAACAAGGAGTGGGCCATCCTGGAAAAACTCGTGTCCCCACAGTACTTGGTTTAATCACTCAAAGACGTGCCAGGCACCTATCACGTGCTAGGCATGAGTCTACATACTTTAAATATTCAACTCATTAAGGCTTCCACTCAGTCAACAAATAATGATTGGGCGCCTTCTATGTTCCAGATTCCTGTGGCAGGATCTAGGGATAGAGCAGTGAATAAAGCAGAGGAGAAGGTCCTTGTTTCTTGGAGGCACTTGCAAAACTTGAAGAAAATATGCCCCATTGCCAAATGCCTTGTCTGCAACACTGGCCAACCCCGACTGTGTACAAAGCACGACTTGGGACCCTTGTAGAGGAGGTGGGGGACAAGGTTATGAGCCACAGCCCTCAGCTTCAGGAGTCTTAAAATCTCCAAGCTCTTGGTTCAAAAGATATCCACATACCCGTCAGCCTAAAAATTTGCTGTTGAAGAGTCGCTCCAATAGTGAGCACAGTGACTTGATCACCTGTGAGGGCAACCTGATAATAGCAGTAATAGCAGCTGTCATACTGAGTAGTAATTACTATACGCCAGGCTCCACGCTAAATGCTTCATGTATCTTACCACTTATTTTCATGCTTACAAGAGTCTTTGAAGAAAAGCATTATATATTATCCCCTTTTTTCTAGATGAGGAAACTAAGGCTGGGGGAGATTAAGTAATATGCCCAAAGATAACTAGAGAGCTAGTAGGATGCAGCACTGGTTTGTCCAATTTTGTACCTGACTTTAACAGTGATGGAATTCTCCCAGGAAGGCAGTGGAAAGGCAGACATTGGGAATACCAGGAACAGCTGCTGCCTGGAGGGTTGGAGCCTCCAGAGCCCCCAAAAGATTCTCCCTCACTCCCTTCCAACAAGTCTGAACATCAGAGTGAGGTGGGAAGGTCAAATAGTTAGGTGTGCTCAAGCTGTCCCTAGGGCAATAGGAGTCATTCCCTCTCTGCTGAACCTCCAAGGAAGGAGTTTGTGACCTCCATTTGCCACCTACTAACCCCCCAGAGAGACAGACGAAGTGGGGAAAGGGAAGTCTTTCCTCCCTGGGATGGGGGGTGGGGGGTACACCAGGGAAGAGCCTGATTGGTTCTTCACTCTCTTGGGCAAGAAGCCTGGCATGTGATATGGGGTGTGTCCTTCACATGGAACCCCCTTGGGGGAATATTAGGGCAACTTTTGGACCCAAGAAGCCTCCGAGAGGGAAGATTGGCACAGCCCAGGACTGCAAACTAAGCTAACAGTTTCTAAGCATTGTAACTAGGTCATCAGGTTCCTGGAGAAGCCAGCTGTGGCTGGGGGGTGGGGGATGGGGAGGGAAATTTTACAGCCTACCAAGATCCCTACTTCCCTTCAGGCCCCACCCTCCCCGAAATCTGCACCTGCTCCCAAACTGACCCCTCCCCCCCAGCTGGGCCCAGCTGTCAACGGCTCCCAATGCCCCGCCCCTGCCTTCCCTGGCCCGGAACGTGGGGCTTCTTGGGCAGCAGGCACCTTATTGCCACCTGAGCCCTACAGAAGGGAGCTGTGGGGCAGGGAAGGAGTGGCCTCTCCTGGGGGGTATTTCTTGCTCCAGGAGGGCAGCAAGAAAGCTGGCCCCTTTGGGCCTGCCCAGGGTACGTACCTTCCTGGCATTGTTGCCACAGGTGGCAGAAGACAGGTGATGTTTACCCAGCAGAGACCAGAGTTGCCAAAAGGCTTCAATCAAGCCTTTGAATCCGCACCTGGCCCAGAGCCCCAAAATAACAACCAGGGCAGCCTACCTGATCTGCAGGTCACAGGTGCTTCTGGCTTTTATCTCCCTGCTGCTCTGTCTGCTGAGCCCCAGCTGGCAGGGGATTCTCTTTCCCAAGGGTTACTGGAGATCTGGCTGCATCCTTCTGGTTTGGGGCCTCTCCCCACTGGGTTGACCTCTACTGCCAGCCACCCCCACCCACCCCTCTGAGCAGAGGCCGCCACCATCAGTCACGCCCCCTTTTCCATACCCAGCTTTACTGACCACGCAGACGACCCCCTCACTGTCTCCCAAATGTTTCATGCACATCCCACCCTCCAGGTCCGTCTGGGTGGTTCTTACCTACCGAGCCCGCCCTTGTCACCTCTTCATCTACTGGCAGCCTTTACGGCCCACACCTTCCTAAGCAGTAACAACGATGCCTAACCTTGACTGAGCATACTGTGTGTCAGGGCTGTGCTAGATGGGCTACAGAATCACTCACTCATTCCTCTCCATTCAACAAATATTTGCCAAGTGTCTCCTATGAGTCAAAGCCCCCTGCACTCTGGATTTAGGTTTTCCTGGAGGAGATGGACAGTAAACATGTAAACATGAGTGGCCTCTGGGAAGTGATATTTGAGTTGAGACCTAAATGATAAGAAGAGAGCCCTGATCAGATCTAGGGGAAGAGTGATCCAGGCAGAAGAAACACCAGAAAGAAAGTACTGCTGTTATCTTCACTGAGAGATGACTACTATCTTCATTTCACAGGTGAGGAAACTGAGGACTCGGTGTGAATGACACAAAGCCACTGCTGAGAAAAATATTGTTCAAGACTCTAGTGGCCTTTCTCCTTCCTGACACCTTCTAGTGTTGGCACAGAGGAGGGTCTGGGTTGGTGACGCAGCTGGCGAGGGAGAGGGTGCGCGCTAAGGGTCCAGGCGGAGGGGGGAGGCCTCTGGGCCTAGTCATCAACTGAGCAGCTGATGGTGGAAGTGGGCAGGTTGGCAGAGGTCCAGGGCGCCTGTGGGATGCAGCCAGTGGTTCAGTCCTCTTCCACTTCTGGAGTCCACACCACAGATTTGGCCTGGTTTGCCTGGAGCCACTCACCAAGAGTTTTGGGTCTGTACCTGCTGCTTCATATGAGTTTGCTTCCTTACGGATAGAGACGTTTTTGCAGCCTAAGCTGCATCTAATAATAACCAGCCTTCGTGTTCATTGAATAGACCCTGGCGGAGCCCTTGCCCAACCCCAGGCCCTGTGCCAGGTACTCAAGAGTGAAATAAGCCAGTCCAGGCCTGCAAAGAAGCTATGACGCAGTAGCTTGGGGCTGGGCTTTGGCACCAGATACACCTGAGGGCAAGAGGTATAAGGTGTGTTACTGTGGACGTGGTATAGAGCCTCCTGAAGCTCTGCATTCGCCATCTTCACACCAGAGCAGTTTTGAGGACCAAACAAGATGATTATGTCAAGGGCATAAGCATAGCACCTGGCACAGAGCCAGCACGCAACACAGAGTATCTGTTATTATTACTAAAAAACACTTCTGTGTTTCACTTTCTCATTTAAGCCTGGCTTCCTCTGGTAGGTTGGTATTATTCTCGCAGATTTATGAATGAGAATTTGAAGTTGATTTGCCTAGTCTTACACCACCAGTGAGAAATCAAGCTAAGTTTCAAATTGGAGCCCCGAGTTTTATCTATGGGTGTGTTGAAGGTGATCAATACATACTAACTAGAATGAACCTTGCCTGGCGTGTCTGGGAACTAAGGGAACGGATGGGTGACACACACAACGCGTGATTCAGATGGCAGAAGGCCACTAGCCAGGCCCCAGGTGTGGGGCATAGAAACGGACCACTGAGGTCATTGCAGTCTCCAGTTTTCCCCAGTATTTAGCACATGTACAGCATTCATCAGTATTGGATGATTTAACAAATGAAACAAAACTCTGATGACAGCTCCAAGCAATCCACCAATGATAACACTGACTTACAAGCCAGAACTCGGATTCTTCCAAATCTGACTCAATCATTTACTGTGGGACAAGCCTTGGGCCTTAGTTTCCTCCCTGGAATGGGGCTGAACATACCCATGTCACTGTGAAATGATGTACGCAGAGGAGTCTGGTAAATTATAAAGGTTATCATGCACATAAAAGCGATTATCGTTATGCTACAGACTACTAAGGTGGTCAAGTGTGACGTCAACACCTCCAGTTTGAGTCCCAGGTCCTCCTGGTACCAGCCTGGGAGGCCCCAAGCATGTCATTCTTCTCTGAGCCTCAGTTTTCTCAACCATAAAAGGAAGATACCACCTACCTTGTAGGGTTTTAAAAAAGGATTAGAGGTAACACAGGCTTTGGAGTAAGGCCGACTTGGTTTCAAATCCGAACTCTGCCTCCTACTAGCTGAGCCTTCCAAAATCTGTCCTCTAATGAATGATGAGTTTGTTGGGATAGTGACACAGAGATGATGTTGGTAAAAGGCCTGTCACACACTGAGCGCTGGAGGAATGTCAGCGATCACCCAGACACTGGTATAGTGGGGGGAGGGCACAGTGTAGTGTTTAAAAGCGGGAGCTTGGAAGCTACCCTCGCAAGCTGTGCCACCTACCACTACCACTGTCTCGCACAAGCTGTTTAAACTCTCTGTACCTCAGTTTCCTTATTTGTAAATGGGGATAATAATAGTACCAACTTCAGGGTGTTGCTATGCGAATGGAATAAATTAATACATGTAAAGCACTTTGAACAATGCTTGGCATAGAGTAAGTACTTGATAAATGGTTAGGTGCTATTAATAATAATGTTAACAATAATATTAATCACCATGTGGAATAAAAGGGAGGGACTGTTTAATCCTGGGACACGGGCATCCCATGGAATCATTCCCGGGAAGTCCCTGGGCAGCTGTTTCCAGCCAAGTTCTTAGCCTCTGAGAGGAAAACTCTTCTATGGACAGGACATGAGGCTGGGGGCTCCTGAGCAAAAATCCTAGTCCCGCTGATCCAGAGGCCAGCCTCTGGGGAGGCAAGGCAGGCTCCTTGGAAGGGACACTGTGTTCCCAGCCGCCTGACTCAGGGGAACAAAGGCACGTGTGTGGGGGGGGGCAGGGAGGAGGGAGGGGAATGTTTCTCTTTCAAGAGCGGAACAAAGGATCTGAGGCATAGTTGAGTGCGTTCCAATCTCCTCCCAAGCTAGCTCTATTCCTTAGATGATTGTCCAACATTTTCAACCTTCTAGCTTCCTCCTGAAAGGTGACTGGGGGGAGGGGATGACAGGCTCCATTTCACTCTACCCTCTATATGTGCCAAACCTCTAAGATCTCTCTTAGGAGTCTCCATCCTGTGCAGGGGTGGGGTGGGGACCCCTGGGGAACTGAGGGTTAATGGATGACACAAGGCACCGTAAGTGACAGCCTTAATGTCCCTCTAGGGGGAGACCACGACTGAAACTGCTACTGAGTAGTGATGGAGCCATAGAGAAAACCCAGGAGTTCTAACCAAACCTCTAGCGTGGAGAAGGGGGAAAGGTCTGACAGAACTAGGTAGAAATGCATTTTCTGACTCCTAAGGTGATGATGAGGGGCAGGAGAGAGAAGCCAAGTGAAGGGTGAAACGGGAGGGAGTTACGAAAGTAGCTGACCAGAGGAAAGGGAGGGACACAGTGAAAAAAAAGTAGTCTGCGGAGTGGAAAGCCTTTAGGAACATTACTTTTCAGTTTCCATAATCTCGCCAGCAGGAATCAGGCTGCTGGGCTGGGACAGGAAGCAGTCCATGGAAGTCATGGCAATGGCATTTCCTGAATGAGAAAAACCTCTAGTTCCGAGGGGAGCTCTGGAGTCTGCCCAAGAAGCCCTGTGGCTTGGAGCTAGCTGTAAGGCTCCAGCTTGGCCTCAGAGTCCCAAGGAAGAAACCAATAGCAGAAGGTTCCAAAGGTAGTTTCTTTCTGCAAAAACACTATTTGCAAAAAAATTAATATGTAATAAACGTGAAGTCATATGATGTGACTTGAAGGAGCCCTAGGAGGTGGCTGCTGTTTGTCGCTGATCCTAGTAGTTACTATTCTGAGTCACAAGACATGAACTCACTGAATCTTCTGAACAGAGTACTATTACCACAGCCATTTACAAGTTAAAAGACTTGCCCAAGTTCACACAGCAAATAAGTGGTCAAGTCCAGATTTGAAAAGGCCAGACCCTGCATCTTAGACCTCCTGATGCCACCTTGGCAAGTCACTTCATCTTTCTCAGCCTGATTTCCCTCCAGCACTTCCCTGGGTGGCTACGAGCATCAAAAAGTCAAGATGGAAAGAAAGTGCTTTCTAAGTTGTAAAGTGCTGCATAAATGTGGAGTATTATTATTGAGGGGTCCATGATAAAGTATCCTAAACTGATACTGGGCTTAATTTTTGCAGTTCAAGTGCTGCAGCTGCTAATAGGCAAGAGCTACCCTACATCACTAATGTGAAAGATGCCATAATGGTGGAATCTGCCCCAGGCCCAAGGCCAGTGAGAACCCAGATTCCTAGGCTGTCTACTTCAACCCTCCATCTTACAGTGGGGAACCTGCAGCCTGGGGCTGAGGTGACTTGGCCAAGGTGAGAAGCAGATTGAGTAGAACTGGGATCCTGACTCTAAGACCAGCGTTTGTACTAACATGGCACAGGAACATTGCGAGGGCCTGCCTGCCCCCGAGGACCTGCAGGAGGGTCACTATCGAGTCCACAAAAAGGAGAATGCGGGCTGAAGATTCTGCAAACGGGTCTCCAACATGAGTTCTGTGGCCGAGATGGTAACGACGATACTGACGTGCGCTAGGCTCTGTGCATCTCAGGCATACCTCACTAGGCCTTTGCTATGACCTTGTAAGGCAGGTATTGTCTGCCCAAGGTTCAGAGAGTTCAAGGAGTTTGCCCAAGGTCACACAGCCAGACGCGGGTAAGCTGAGGCCTGAACCCAGGCATGTGGCAGTTATTAGGACAGCGAAGGACAACATGCTGGGTACCACATTTAGAGAACTACCCCTGAAGGACATCTAGCTTATTTAGTTCCCTTTCTATGATCACCAAGTGGTTAAAAAAACACACGTGGCTTTCAAGATGTCTGGTCCCATCAATAGGCTATGTGCAAGCCTGGTCTTATTTTCTAGTCCCATTTCATCACTTCCACCTTTACCTCCTGATCCAAGCCACTATTTTTCCTCACCTCTTCACTGGGCTCCCAGCTGCCACTCATACAGAATTCAGATCATTTCATCTCTGCTCCAAACCTCCTGGTCTCCCTGACATTCAACCAAAGCTAAGGACTCACCAAGGCCGGTAATGCCGTCTGTGATCTGTCTGGCCCCTGGCTACCTCTCCCTGCTCCATGCCAACCTCTCTTCCCTTTCGCCTCGCACCACTCGCCCTGTTACTGTTCTTCTCCAGCTACGCTGGCCTTCTTGCTCATCATTGAGCATGCGAAACATCCTCCCTCCTGAGTCCATTTCCTTTGCTTACAACACTCTTTGTACAGGTACCCACATCATCCACCACCTCACCTTCGTCACATCTTGGCTCAAATACTAGGTTGTCAGAAAAGCCATGACGTATATTCTCTGTTTTTTGTTGCAAAAATGCATCATGACTTTTCCGACAACCCAATATTACCTTTTTGGTGATGTCTGCCTTCACCACTCTTTCAAAACTGCAGCCCCATCTCCCTTGTTAGACATACCCTATGCCTCAACTTGCTTTATTTTCTTCATGGCACTTACCATCACCTATAATGTATTATAGATCTATAAAATGCATGCGTGTATGTATGTATATGTATATGTGTAATTACATGTTTCTTGTCCGTCTCTCTCCACTAGAATGTGAGCTCCATGGAACAGAAAATTAGTTTTATTTAATGCTGTACCCTTAGTACCCAGGAAAACCTGGCACACGGTAGGAGCTCAATGAATACTGTTTGAATCAATGAATACATGGTTAGGTAAAGGGCAATTCCCATTATATTATTCTGGTTTGCGAAGTGACTGCTGCTTCTGAAATTTAGTGAGCATCTCTTTCATTAGGTACTCACTATGCCCAAGACCTCTACTCAGTGCTGAGGAAATAAGTATGGACACGGACCTTCAGGAAGCTCCTAGACCCGAGGGAGATATGGTCGTTTTAGAAATGTCTTGTTTACATTAATTTAAGCTCTACCACTGTTATTTTCCTCTCATTTATCCAAGTTCTGCTGGGTATTATACTGATACAAAAGGCATAGCCCTCTTCATCAGATATTAGAATCTGGTGTTCACATTCTCCTAGGTCTTCTCTTTCCCAGGCTGGGAAAAAAGACCCTGTGGAATTGTGGTGACTCAGGTCTGCCAACTGGAAATGGGGACAATGACTGTTGGCTGAAGGAAGAAGAAGTGGATCCAGGAGCACAGCGACTCCTTCAAAGAAAAGAGGGGGAGTCCTTACGGAGGACTCCATGGAATTAGGTTGGAGGTTGGGGTGGGAACAGATTACGTTTCTGCAGAAAAGCAGCTCACTGGGAATTACCCCTAAACCTATCCATGCTAAACCCAGACAAAACCAGGGCTGCTGAAAGGAAGCCCCATGATGAAAGGCTGAGGGTACTGGAAAAACCAGGGAGGCTGGGCACAGAGGAGGGCACTCAGGCCCACTGGCCTTAGGACAGATAACCTGCTCCAGAAGAGACAGCCAACAACTGCTGCTTCCTGCAGCCCCAACAAATCTGGTAACTTCCCACACAAAAGTCAAGAAAACCCTCTGGGTTCCAATGGGGCCCCCCAAAAAATACCTGGGTAATTTCCTACCAGAAGCTGAACGGCTCTATGGGGCTATTGGGGAAATTAGTCCTAGGAAGTCTGGAAAACCCTGAGATGGTGATAGGGTTTTAAGAGCAACCTCAAATGTATATCCAGAAGAACTGGGTGCTTGGAAGGGGAGCCCCTGATACACTTCTATCTCACTTTGGGACCTGAATGAGATTACTAAAAATTTCCACATTTGGGGTTTCTAATGGGGTTTCCCCAAGAAAACCACAGAATTGCAACAGCTGCTCAGCTCTGCAAAGGTCGCTGAGGTGTTTCTAAACATATATCCATACTGAAGAAGCCAGAACAGACAAGAAGAAATCCACAGAAACTAGAAGACCAGTGTGCCATGCACCCTGGGAAAGGCCAAATTATGTTTTCTCCCCCACACACCATTCATTGCTCTCAACAATAGCGTTTCCAACTAGCTACGAGGTTTCCCAGGGGAATCGATCCCAAAATGGCCCGGCCCACCAGGGTCCTCACTCCATAACTGTCCACATTCCCACTGGAAAGCCCCAGGAACACTCGATCCTTCAGGGAAGGTCACAGTATTATACCATTCTGGGTATCTCAGGGGCTGGCTTTGTTTCTTCCAGAAATTCTGGGGGCAAAGTTCAGTCTTCTGAGGCAGGTTAGCCATTTATGAAAAGGGGTGCTTCCACCCTACAATTAAAGCCCAGGAATGCCCTTTGTTCTAGATCCTTTACTAGAGTCAAGCTATGGCAGGTGGCTATCATTATTCTATTTTACAGGTGGGGGAGATGGATGTACACGAGACAAACAGGTTCAGCACCTTGCTAGCTGACTCCAGAGCTGACTTCAGACAGGCGGTGGTGTGGCTCCAAGCCTGGAATTCCAGTCTTTATAGACATACCTGGAGCAGACCACCTTCTCCCTACATGCACATGACTCTCTTATCTATTGGTAGGGTCTGAAAGGGTTTTAACGATGAAAATATTCACACGAAGCCCACTCTGAGTGGGCAAACCCAATACCCACCAGTGTCAGAATCTGAGGCTACACACATGCCTTTGGGAACCTGCCACTACCAACAAAGACACGGTGCTTCCTGCAGCTACCTGACCAATACCAGGATCACACACCAGTTTGAGCACCTCCACAGGTATGTTTTACCTTGGCCCAACAGTATCTCTGGCTTTCTGTGCTAGCATGCTGGGGTCACTTTATTACTCCTAGGACCACCTGATATGGATGGAAAGAATTTGACTTTGGAGTCAGGCCGACCTATATATAAATTCTCATTCAGTCACTTAACTGGCTGAGGGACACCTAGGGCCAGTCACTTAGCTACCAGGAGCTTCACAGGTAAATTGAGAATAAGCCTACTGACCTTGGAAGGTTATCGTGTGGAATATATAAAATAGCATGTCATTTCCAGGGCTTATGGCCAGCACCTAACACAGTGCCTGGCTCACAGTAAATGCTCAGTAAATTTTGGTTGCGTAAGTAAAAGGCCTAACACAATGCTTCAAACACAAGATGTAGTCCATACAGGCTCATTTCCTTTCCCTTTCCTGTAGGGATGCTAAATTTAGAGTATACCCAAGGGTGGAATGACCCGTGACTCCTACGCTCACGGATCCCCCCAAGTGCAGCCTCCAGGAAGGTTATGAGGTGGCATGGCAGTAGCCAGTCTGTCAGCTCAAACAGGGTGGTACCTGAGAGAGAAGTGAGCAGGTCCCTTCTACCCAAAGGATCCTGAGTCAAATGTTCTTTACCTCCAGGCCTCAGGAAGAATGCACGCCTAGAAACAGTTCTGACAGAACTAGCTCTTCAGCACACATCCCCTCCATTCACCAAGAGGAAGTAACATATGGTATGTTGTCCAACCGGCTCTGGTAATTCTTGAGCAAAAAAGAGAAAATGGAATTTCAATCCAGTGGCTGTCTAATGAACTTGCCCAAGTGCTGCTGTGCCTGAAACTTCTTTCCACGTGCAACACGGGGGGACTGGCAACTCTCTGGTGCCAGGCAGCCCAGGCACCTCTCCCAGGTTGCCTTTTGGTAATAGCTGACAATAACCCACCTGATATTAGGACCACTGGCCAAAGATAATAGTCAGGCAAAGTGGGCAAATGGCCCAAGTCTCTACTTGGAGATGCCTCAGAGGGTGTGTCTGAAGCACTGGAATCCTGTCCCTCCTGTAATCAGCTGAACAAATATTTGCCCCCAAAGAGAATCAAAGCATGAGTGAATGAGAGGTCATTACACAAACCAACAGGAACTATTTAATCATTTATCCCCCCAGGGAGTTCATTTACAGAATAGCTTTTTAAGTCTGATCTGCCTTAGCTCAAGATAGTCCCCCACCTCGAGCTCCCCCAAGCCCACCCCAGTCAACTGACCTCTATTGATGTGACCCCTTTGCCTTTTACAAGAATGGGCAGTGGGAAGAGTTGAAGTTGCAAAGAAATGGGAAATAAAACAGGGGGTGGGGTTCCAGGGCAAACTCAGTTCTCTGCTCAATGGTAAACTGAAGTGTCTGCCACGCCCTAGGCCCAGCCTATGGATAACTGCATTCTTGACATTCCTGAGTCCATGGTGCATGGCCCCTTCCACTTCAGCTTCTTCAATAGATGACTTATTTTCCACAGCCTGCTCAATATTTTGGGGGTATTGTGAGGGGACAGAATCTCTCTAAGCCCTGTACCTCCCCTAGGCAGGGAGATAGCGAGGAAACAGGGCTGAGCTTGCTGTAGGAGAGCTACAATTGCCTCCAGTGACCACTGGTAAAGGATCTCTCACTACCGTCTCATCCTGACTTGCTAATGGGCAAGAGAATTCTCCCTCTTCTGGGAAGCAATGAAGCATGACTCCTGGGTCCAGGAAGTGTGTCTGGGACTAAAAACAACTATTACAGCAAACTTGCTGGTATCAGTCACTGTGCTCACATTAGCTCCAATACCCTGCAGGACAAGGAGGGCTTGCCACATTTTTTTAGTGGAAGAAATTGAGGCTCAAGGTAAACTGGTCTGTCCAAGGTCACACAGCTAGTTAAGCGACAATGCCAGGACTCACACCCATGTCAGTTCGATTCCAAAGTCAGTCACTCAATCTCAACGCCCCAAAGAGCGCCACTGACTGGCTTCTTACTTTGCCAGGAAACATGCAGAAGCCCCAGAGCCATGGCCGGAAAGCAACAGGCAGAACAGCTGGAGCTCACCAACGGACTCCAGGCAGTGAGGTACAAAGTCCAGGGCTTAATGCGTGACATAGCAAGAGCTCTGCAAACAGGCCAACCATGAGGGAAGCTGCACACTTCAGAGAGAGGTGCAGCACAAACACAACTGGTCACTGCCCTAAAATGATACAATCCTCAGCCATCCAAGCCAGTGGGAGCTCTTGTCTGACGATGCCCTTTTCTGAGAGGAATATCAGATATACAAACTCTGAAATAAAGAGAACTTGATGTGGGGGAGGCAAGCCCAAGACAGGATCGGCATCCCTAGGGGAATAAGCATGGAGGGGCCGTGGGTCACTGATACTATCTTCTTCAGGCGTTATACTCATCACCCTTTTGCGTGGTGAGCCATTATGTCACAATGAGGGAAACACCGGGCTAACTTTCCACTCTCAAGGGTTCTGGGACAAACGAACACACAGGTTATGTTTCCCTCTGCTGAGAAACTGGAACACAAGTATGAAAGAGTGGGGTCATGAGGGTGACCAGAATAAGAGATGCCTGGTCCTTCAC
Organism: Aselliscus stoliczkanus; assembly: GCA_033961575.1. Lineage (NCBI taxonomy): Eukaryota > Metazoa > Chordata > Mammalia > Chiroptera > Hipposideridae > Aselliscus > Aselliscus stoliczkanus. Next base: position 23,817,099 of record CM066738.1, on the reverse strand, counting down.
GAACTAGGTCATCTGTATTTCAGAACAATTAACCTTTTATGGTGCAATGAGGCCAATCATGTCTTCTTAAACGTCCAATAATCACCCAGCACAACAGAAAGAGATACGAGGAAAGGTTGTTGGGGGTCTCCCAAGGAAAGGGGACACACAAGGGGCGTGGTCCTTACCCAGCCGCCGTTCTCCTGGATCCAAGGCTCTAGGTGGTCATTCAGGTAAGTGGCCATCCAAGTTGCAATCCGACTCACCAATACCTGCATCTCCTTGTCTACGCTTTCCACGCACAGTGCCCCACCGAAGGAGAAAAAGGCCACAATGCGACCCCAGTTCACCCCATCCCGGAAGAGTTCATTCACAACCTGCTCAAAGCTCTGATATGCTGTCCCTGGGGTGATGTGGAGCTGGGATGTCAGGTCGCTGAATGCCCGCCGGTACCTCAGTTCAAACTCATCCCCTGCCTCCCTCAGTGCTTGCTTCACCGCTGCCATGGGGATCACCTCCCGGGCATCCAAGCTGCTGCTGTGGCCAGTGGCTCCATTCACCGCAGGACTGTCCATTAGGTGCCAGGATGGGTTGCCATTGATGGCACTGGGGGTCTCCATCTCTGATTCAGTCCCTTCTGGGGCCTCAGTTCTGTTCTCTTCCACATCACTAAACTGACTCCAGCTGTATCCTTTCTGGGAAAGCTTGTAGGAGAGAAAGTCAACTACCAGCTCCCGGTTGCTCTGAGACATTTTTATAATAGAGATGGGCTCGACCAGTCCATTGTCCAAAACACCTGCTCAACTCACTGAGTCTGGTCTCTGCTTAGTGGCTGTCTTCTGAGATCCAAAACCAAGATAATGTTCTAAAGGGGAAAAAAAAAAAAAAAAAAAGAGCTTCAGGGAAAAAGAAAATTAATATGCATACCATTTAATCTACCCCATCCCAATGCACCTCCAGGTACAAGAACTGGTTTCTTGCAAAGGTCTGGGTCTAGCTTCCCCGAGTTCAATGAAGTCAAAATCATCAGCGGGCTCTGAATCATCCCCCCGGCCTTTCTTTTTTTTTTTTTTTTTTTTTTTTAAGCCAACCACCCCCTTTTCTCCGAAATGCCTTCCTCGGGAAGTCACCCCCCTGGGCAGCCTGCCTCCCACCCCCACCCCCGCACCACCTACATTCAAATCTGTCTCAGGCGACGCGGCAGGCAGGTGCAGTCCCCGAAGATCTTTTGTATCCTAGGTCGGAGGAGGAGGAGGAGGCGGCCGCCGGGAGGCCGGTAACTCAGCCAGCCTCGCGGCGGCTGGCACAGAAACCAGCTCCGGCTGGAGGGATCATGCGACCCGGCAGGCGGGGAGCCCAGAAGGCGACGCAGGAATTACGAAGCTAAGGAGCCCGTCGCCTGGCGAGCTTCTTCCTCCATCGCCCAGAACGAGGGCGGCCTCCAGCCCCCGGGAGCCCAGCCCCCTCGCGCGAGCGCGCTCCTTGGCTCTCCCTCCGCCTCCTACTGGGAGCCAGGGGAACTCTCCCGAGGTGGCGGGCGTGGGGCGAAGGGCTTTTTTTCTTTTTCTTTTCTTTTTTTTTTTGCTATTTAAGTACCGGCCCAGGTCGAGGCTTCCGAAACCCCGAAGGGACTTCTCAATGGGGCTCAAGGTTTCGAGGGGGAAACTGCCTCGAATCTGCGGTCTGACTTCGGAAAGGCCACCCCCGGGTCTTTCCGGGAGGTTGCAGGCCGGGGACCCCCCAGAAACGCCGCTGCTGTTCTCTGAATTCCCCAAAGGCCCTGGACGTGGCGGGGGCGGATCGCCGGGTCCTCCATTCCCCGTACGGACACAATGGCCGCCGGCGCCCTGCACAAAGCCGGGGTGAGGGTGAGGCGCCGGGCCTCGCCTCCGGGCAGAGAGAAGGGGCGAGGCCTGCTCGAGGCGCCCACAGCCGAGACCACGTTTTCCTGGGGGCCAGGCCCGAGGCAGCTTCCTCGCGCCCCCCCTCCCCCGGGTGGGCTTGGGGGCCGGGGGCTGCCGCTCTCCGGAGCCCCGGGTGGGTGGGCTGCGGCCTCGCGGCTTCTCCCGCGCTCAGAGCCGGGTACCCGCCGGGCCACCGCCCCGTTGCTAGGCAACCGCTCTCCCTCAGGGGCGCCCCCGAGACCTTTCTGGGAGGAGGGGTCTCGCCCCCGGCGGCCCGCCGCAGCGTGGCCAATCGGAGGATCCAGTCGGCACGGAAGCGGGACGGCGAGGGCTCCCATTGGGCACAGCGCCTGCCACGCACAGAGGAGGCGGCACTCTCACCTGCAAGCCCTGAGAGCCGCGGGGGGCCACATCCCCTCCTTCGTCGACCAGGTCGCTTCCAGACGCTCGGGCTCTTCGCGGCTGGGTTCCGCGCTGCGGACCCGGGCCAGCCTGCCCGGCGGACGGCTCGCGCTGTCTCTTCCGAACGAGCCGGCCTCAGTTTCCCCTGAAGAGACCGGGGGAACTTGCAAGCTCAGTCACTTCCGGTGCCGCGGCAGCGCGCGCGAGCCCGAGACGCACAAGGAGTGCGCGCCTTGAGGACCGGCGTCAAGGCCTGGGAGAGAGCGCCCCCTTGCGGCAGAGCTGGGAATCCGGAGACGCGCACAGTCAACGTTTACATATCACATTGCCATTCATTTATTCATTTCGTTTCACCCATCTGTCCGCTTATATATCGAAAAAGCATCGCGTGGTGACTAAGAACCTTATGTTTGGGATTTTAACTGCCAGTTGGTCAAGTTACTCAATTGCTCCTTGCCTCAGGTTTTCTTAATTAAAATGGGTCAGCACCCATCTCCCTCATTGAGTTATTGTAAAGATTAAAGGAGTTACGGGTGAAGTCCGTAGAACAGTGTATGGTCTGTAGTATAGGCTGCATCAATTCATTCATCAAATGCTTATTGTTTGAGTTGCTGAAGATAGAGTTGGGAACAAGACAAGACATGGTCCCTGCTGTCATGGAGATTTAAACCCTTGGGATGGAGAGAGGGGACATAACTAAGAAAACATACAAGCGAGGTCATTTCAAAGAGCGACTAGTGCTATGAAGAAAGTAAATCTGGATATAAAGAGGGTGAAGGGAGAGATGCTACTTTAGACAGGGTGGCCAGGATGCCCTCTTTGAAGAGATGATATAGAACCCAAGATTTGAAGTATAAGAAAATAGAGAGTATCATCCTAGACGGAGGGAACAGCTTGTGCAAAATGTCCTGAGACAGGAAGATCTTGCCATGTTCCAGAAGCTGAAGGAGAAGCATTATGAGTGGAAGGGAGTGAGGAAGGGCCAATGTGATGTGAGAGGAGGTTGGAAAGCTGACCATGGGAGTAAGTTGGACTTGATTCTAAACATTGAAACGTGTTTTATTTTGTGTTAATTTGATTGATTTAAAAAATTAGGATACAGGCCGGGCCGGCCGAGTGGCACGGTGGTTAAGCGCTGGCTTGGGAAGCCAGTGGCCCCGGTTCGGGTCCCACATATGAGGGTCAGTGACACTGCCCTCAAAAAATAAAAAAAATAAAAAATAAGGATACAGGAACACTGAATGTTAATTCTACACTTAATATTAAAAAGTAAGTCCTATTCCCACTCTACTTTCCAGGTCCCAGTTCCCCTCACAGAGGTCATCAGCCTTAACTTCTTTCCTCTGTCATCTTACAGAGATGGTCGCTATATGCACAAGCAAAATTATATGTATAAATGTTTTACACATACAGTAGCTTGCTAAAAAAGCTTCTATATCTTCCTTTTTTTTTTGCTGAGCTCTACATTTTGGATCTGTCCCAATTTTTAAAATTAACACACAACTTTATAAAGACATGCCATAATTTACTTGCCCAACCCCCTATTTTGGAACACTTAGGTAGTTTCCAATCCTCTCCTATTACAAATAATACTATAACTTGGCCACTTGTTATTTTACATATGTGGGAGTTTATCAGTTAGGTAAATTCCTGGAAGTGGAATTATCAGTAAATGACTATATGGATTTGTTTTTTATTTGTTTTAATGGATATTGGCAAAGTGCTCTCCATAGCAGTTGTACCAGTTTGTCCTCCCATCAATAAAGTATGAGAGTGTCTATTTCCTCACATCCTGAATTACACAATGTGTTATCAAACATTTTTATCTTTGCCAATCAGAGATAAAAGCTGAAAGGCACTTTTATTTGTCTTTTTTTTTTCAGTAAGAGTGAAGTAGAGCAATTTTTCATATTTATGAGTCTTTTTTTTTGGGGGGGTGCTTTGTTCTGGTGAATTCTCTGTTCATTTGCCCTTTTTTCAATTGGTCTTTTCAACTTTTTTTCTCATGGATTTATAGGAATTTTTATCCTTTTTTCTACATATAAGTTATAAATATTTTTCCAGTTTATTATTTATTACCATGGAAAATTTTTTATTTTGCATGTATTTTAATTTATCAGTCTTTTCCTTTGTGACTTCTGGGTTCTATGTTATTTTTAGAAAGACCTTCTCCAGTCTGGTATTATAAAAATAATTCTGTTTTCTTCTAGTTTTTATAGGGTTTCATATTTTAGATTGTAATGCTTATTCCATCATAAATTCACTTTAGTGTAAGATGTGAGGCAGGAATCCAAATTTTTTTTTTTCAATAACTACCCAATTATCCCAATATTGCCATCTTTTCCCAACTCATTTGAAATGTCTCCATTATGATACTCTACATTCCCGAGTGTATTTGGGTCAATTTCTGAACTTTCTATTATGTTCCATGGTAGGGTTTTAAACTAGGGTAGGACATGATCTGTTTTCATGTTTAAAAACCTGTGGTGTAGTGATTATTTCAAGGTGAAAATTAACATTGTGGAAGTTCGTGATGTGCTTTCGGAGCCCAGCAGAGGGCAGATCAACTCTGCCCAGAGGCCTGGGATTCATTGAACTGGCTCTTACAAGAAGAGGATTTTGCCTAGGAGAGAAAGGAGGTAATAAAGGACATTTTAGGCAGAAGGTACTGCTTGAGAAAAGGCATGGAGGTCTAACATGGGAACCCATGGTGTGTTCTAGAAATAAATTGGGATGGCTAAGAGGGGTGTAGTGGTAGAGGAGACTGAATGTAAATGTGCAGGACATTAAATAGGCACCAGGGGAGCCAGCCAGTCTTTTTAAACAGAAAGGACGTGAAGAGATTTATATTTTGGAAAGATGGATAGAGTCTTTTGGGAAAGGAACTTCGCAATATTTATGAAGAGCCTTGAAAAGAGCTCTTGAAAGATCGTTGAGAAATGATGTTTGATTGGAATCTAATTTAAAGTAGTGAAAAGCGGCTAGAGATTTATCTTTAACAGAGATGTTTGTGCAAGGTTATCTATAACACAGGAAAGAAAAATTAAAACTGAAAAGTTCAATAAATAGGATGATGTTTTATAGGGGTTAAATTCATACGTTACAATTGTAATAGAGGAATATGTAATAATGTGGGGAAATGCTCAAAACATAACACTATAAAAAATAGATTATAAAACTATGCTGAGAAGTATTTGAACTTATAAATATGTATATTACATGCAAAATATAGTAGAAGGAATTAAACCAGAATACAAAAGGGTGGTTATTGTTGAGTAGTAAGATTATGGATGCTTTTATTTTATTTTTTTAATACTTTTCTGTATTATCTAAAAATGACTGTATTTTTTAAATTGGAAAATAGTATTTGAAAAACTTGTTTGCTGAGATTTAGATGATGAGAAAAGGCTTATGGTCTAATGTTAAGTGAAAATAAAAGTATATAAATTTAGATGTGTGACATGATCTCAACTCTAAATTATGCCATGCATGGGAAAAAGACTGGGAAATCAATATGATAAAAACAAAAGAGGGCCAGCCGAGTGGCGCATTGGTTAAGAGCTGGTTTTGGGATGCCAGTGGCCCTGTTTCGAATGCCACATATGAGGGCCAGTGACACCGCCCTCTACAGCTAACAACAGCTCCACCTGGAGCTGGGCTGTGTGAGCCCTGGCGACAGTGTAGGCTGCAGCCCCTGCTGCAGTGGGCTGCCATAGGCTACAGTGAGTGGCCGGCAGCCAGCGTGAGCGGCCAGCAACCAGCATGAGCTGCCGGCAGCCAGTGTCAGCTGCCAATAGCTGCGATGAGTGACCATCCAGAGGCCAGCGACCCACCTGCCTCATCCGGGAAGAGCGCAATGATAATACCAACATGGGCCAGTGAAGCAATGTCCTCCACAACTAGACTGAAGAACAAAAGGACAGCAACTTGTCTGTTCCCCTTCCCCGATTCCCCAGTGCTGTTCCCCTTCCCCAATTCACCAATAAAATAAAATAAAAAAACCTGGGCTGGCCAAGTGGCGCAGTGGTTAAGCGCTGGCTTGGGAAGCCAGCGGCCCCGGTTCGGGTCCCAAATATGAGGGCCAGTGACACTGCCCTCAAAAAAATTAAAAAAAAAAAAATCTAAAAAAAAAAAAAAACACAAGAAAAATGGAGAAACCCCTTGCACAGATGCTAAAGAGGAACAGAACCAGGGTGGTCAATGAACCTGAAAGATGCTCCACCTCCCTAGTTATCAGGGAAAATGCAAATTAAAACCTCAGTGACATAACATTTCATATCCATTAGATTGGCAAAAATGCGAAAATCTAATCAAATCAAGTGTTGTTCAAAAATGTGGAATAACTTTGGGAAAAAAATTTGTTACCTAGTTAAGTTAAAGATGCCCATGGGGCTGGCCGAGTGGCGCGGTGGTTAAGAGCTGGCTAGGGAAGCCAGCGGCCCCAGTTCGGGTCCCACATATGAGGGCCAGTGACACTACCCTCAAAAAAAAAAGATGCCCATGACCTATCACCCAGCAATCTGTTCTTTGATATAGGCCCTAAATAACTCTTGCATATTTGCAAGATGCAGGTATAAGAATATTTATAGCCTCATTTCTTGTGATAGCAAAATTGGGAAACTACCCAAGTTTCCATTTTAGCAAAATCATTAAATAAATTAATTGCTTTGTTTATACACAGTAATATGATACAATGAGAAAATAAGTGAATTTAGCTACACAGACCATGAAAAGATCTCAAACATATTGCATAAAAAAATTTACAAAAAAATAATGCAATGTGATTCCATTTATATATAGTTTGAAAACAAGCAAACTAACCAACATACTTTTGAGGGTTTATGGTAGCCAGCCACCTCCAAGGAGGTATTCACATCCTTGTGATTGTGTGTGTCGGATAGCAAATGGCAGAGGTGGTGGTATATCACTTCCAAGGCTAGGCTACACTTCTCTTTCTCTCATCACTCACAGTGGGGGTAGCCAGCTGCCCTGTTGCAAGCAGCCCTATGGAGAGGCACATCTGTGGTGAAGACAGGAATCTTCCTGCTAAGTTACATCGGATCCTCCTGCCCCAGTCAAACCTTCAGATGATAACAGCCAACAGCTTGGCTACAACCTTATTTGAAACCCTGAGGCAGAACCATTCCATTAAGCTGGATTCCTGACCTTCAGAAACTGTATGAGATAATAAATGTTTGTAATTTTAAGCTGCTAAATTTGGAGGTAATCTATTCTGCAGCAAAGATAACTAATATGAGGATATATGTGGGAAATTATAAAGAGATGTAAAGGAATAATGAACGTGAAATTCAAGACAGCCATTGCACATTAATAGGTGAGCATACAGGATAAACCAGGAACAGGATAAAATTGGGACCTTGAAAAGTCATGGAAATGGCCTTATTAAATTGTACATATGCACACAGAATTTTTTGCCTCATTATTCTTTCATACATTTTACATATGTATGTGCATATATATTTATATATGTACTACTCAATATCTAATGAAATTTAAAAGTCAGGAAGGAAATATACTCAAATGTTAATGGTGGAGATGTTGCCTCTAACATCTAGGTTATAGTTACCTTTTCTTTCTTCTTTATTATTTTCAATATTACAAATAAGAAAGCATTACTTTTGAAACAAGAAATATATAATGTATAAAAAAACACATAAATATATCAAAATATATACATATGTGCATATATACACATATACATATAGATATAGCTAGATGAAGTTTAAAAGATCATGTAGTTTCATTAAGAGATCTCTAAAAGATACACACTCATCTTCCAGCACTTATTTTTAAACTGAGAGTGGGGTTGGTGATGACATGTAGTGGAAGGAATTACGTATTTTCACTTTTTATTTCATATGTATTTATGAACCCAGATGGATCTGGCTGCAAACCTTAACTGTACTGTGTGGCCTTGGGCAAGTCATGTCCCCTCTCTTGAGCCTGTTTTGTTTTGTTTTTAAATCTGGAAATCAGAAATAATACACCTGCCTGGTAAGGGTGTTGAAAAGAGTAAACGAAGTAATGAACGTACAGCACCTACTGTGTATTCTGACGCTATCATAAACATAGTACAAAAATTACTATTTTGGAATTTAAAAGCATTTTTTAAATAGAAGAATCTCACAAGCCAGTGCCCACTGCAAATGTAGAGGATGGAATTTCAAGGGATTTCCTCCTTCCTTTTCCAGGAAGAGACAAAGGCACCACTTGAAACTGGTTACCATTGATCTTACATGAACTTATTGAAAAGAAACCCCTGTGTTAGTAGTCTTTCTCTCCCATCCTCTGGCTTTCTGTCTCTATGAATTTGCCTATTCTGGGAATTTCATATAAATTGAACCATAATAGTTCTCTTTTTGAGTTTGGCTTCTTTTGCTTAGTATAATGTTTCAGGTTTGTCTATGTTGCTGTATGTATTGGGACTTCATTCCTTTCATTAAAGAATATTACTCTATTGTACGGATTTACCACATTTTATTTATTCATTCATCTGCTAGTGGACACTTGAGTTGTTTCTTATAATCCATTGCTTTTAATCACAGTGTGCTAAAGTCTCTGTAATCCTTCCCCCAAAATAGATTCCATGTCAGCTGTGAAGGAAGAGATCAGGAAACAGAGTTCCCTTTGCTTGGTTGAATGGAAGCTGTGGGAGACAGACTGGGGCCCCCTTCCCTGGGGATCCTTTTTTTTTTTTTTTTTTTTTTAAAGATTTTATTGGGGAATTAGGGGAGGAGAACAGTGTTGGGGAATTGGGGGAGGGGACCAGCCAAGGTGTTGTTCTTCAGTCTTCGTTGTGGAGGGCACCAGTCGCTATCTGGCTTCCGATTGGCAGCTGGTGGCCTCTAAGCTCAAGGTGCTGAATTCAGTCTTAGTAGCGGGTGGGCGTAGCCACCGTCCCATGCGGGAGTCAAACCTGGCAGCCTTGTTGTTAAGAGTGGACGCCCTATCCACTGAGACATCCAGGCAGCAGCTTCCCAGTTCAATCTTTAGTTGTGGGTGGGCGTAGCCCACCATTGAACAGGCAATCTTGTTGTTACACCAGCTGAGCCATCCTGCCACCTGTTGGCAGCTCAGCGACAGCTCAGCTAGGGCCCAGTGTTCACTGGCTCATGTGGGAATCGAACTGGCAGCCCTGTTGCTCAGAGCACACACTCTAAACCAACTCTTAACCAACTGAGCCACTGGGCAGGCCCCCCCAGGGATCCTTTTGATGGCTGTCACCACTGGCTCACACCAGCAACCTTCTCCAGGGGAGTGTCCTTGGGTGATCACAGCCACATTGCCTGGAGGTGTCTGACAGTTACATTGCCACCCAGACGCAATGACTGGCTGGCATCTGTTTTCCATGAAGTCGGAGGGCTCTGTGGAACTAGAAGGCAGGTCCAGATTTCTGGCCTGGTGACTACTGGTCAGATGGTGGAGGAAGTGACAGACATAGAGTGACGAAGCAGAGTTGGAAGGGGCAAGAGTAGAAGTTGATTCTTTCTTTCTCTCTCACTTTTTAAAAATAGAGTTTGAAGAGCCCCAGTAATTTTCTACCCCATTGGCCCCTCCTCTCCTCTCCTTTGCAGATTTCTCCCCCCTACTAGACTTCCATTATAAAAAACAATAACTTCAAATCACACAAAGACTATATGTCTACATTCTTCTTTTTTTAAAAAATTGTTAAATGATAAAACTTAAATGATCTATCCTTGCTGTCCACAAGTCCAATTTAGTTCCTCCCCTCTAAAGTTCCCATGTTTGTCAATTTGTTGTGAATTCTTCCATATCTTTCTCTCTACATATACACCTACATTTAGGAGAGGCAGTATAGGGCAATGGTTAACCATTTGGCCTCTAGAGCTGGCCTCCTTGGGTTCAAATCCTGGTTGTGTCACAGATAAGCTGTGTGACCTTGGAGAAGTTGTCTAACCTCTCGAGGCCTAAATTTCCTCAATCTATACAATGGAAATGATAACATTACCTACCACATAGGGTTATTGTTAAGATGAAATGGATAAGGGCCGGCCAAGTGGCGTGGTGGTTAAGCGCTGGCTTGGGACGCCAGAGGCCCTGGTTCGGGTCCGACATGTGAGGGCCAGAGACATTGCCCTCAAAAAAAAAAAAAAAAAAGATGAAATGGGTAAATACTTCAAATAGTGCCTGGCATATGGTAAGTGCTAGATGTTATTAGTTATACACACTTACGGGAAAAGTAGAGTATTGTTTTTGCATATTTTAAAAAAACATAATGTTTTCATAATAAATCTATATCAATCAGCAATTTGTTCTTTAACTCAAAAACGTGTCTCAAAGATACTCTCTGTCAGTTTAGATCTGTTGAACTCTTTTTGAACTGATGCTTAGTATTCTATTCTATAGACAGTGTATTGAAATACCCACCTACATATGGACATTTAGGTGGTTTCCAACTTCTCACAACTACAATGCAACAGCCTGCTAATTGATTTCCTTATTTCCACTCTTGTTCCCCTTCCATCTGTTTTCAACACAGCAGCCAGTTATTTCATTAAAAGCAGAAAGTAAATCAATGCTCAACACCCTCCCTGGACTCCCACCTCATTCAGAGTAAAAATCGAAGTACTTAAAATGGCTTAGTTGGTCTGAATATCTCTGGGCACATCTCCTGATACTCGCTTCTGGTCCATTTTATTTAGTCACCTTGATTTCCTAGCTTTTTTTCTTTTCTTTTCTTTTTTTTTTTTTTGAGGGCAGTGTCACCTGCCCTCGTATGTGGGGCCCGAACCGGGCCGCTGGCTTCCCAAGCCAGCACTTAACCACTGCGCCACTCAGCCGGCCCCTCCTAGCTATTTCTAAAACATGCATGTTATGCTCCTGCCTTTGCACTTGCTATTCACTGTGCCTGGAAAACTCCTCCTTCAGTTGTCTGTATGGCTCACTCCTTCTCCTTTTTCAGGTCTTTGTCCAGATGTCCCTGAACTACGCTATAGAAAAATTACAAACCCTGTTTTACAAAGATAAGACCAACACAGTGATAGCTGAAATTGTGGATGGGGTGGACCAGATGTGTCTGTGCTTCCTTCCAGCTCTAAAATTCTGCTTCAGTGATTTCAGACCTCACAGTCTTCCATTGATGAAGAATGGGAACTTGAGACTCAGCCTAGAATGTAGCTGATGCAGAAGGAATGACGAGAGGAATCCCTTAAGCCAGGCTTACCTCGTGTTAATTTGGAAGGACTTGGGAAGTTCTTGCACACATCCTGGCCTCCTGGCATTGCCTCATTCACTCACTCAGTAACTCTCTGAGCACTTTCTGCCTAGTAGGCCCTGGAGACAACACAGGTCTGATGCCCTCTCCCTCCTAATACAAAGCAACCTGTCTCTACCTTCACCGTCACCCCAGGCCTGACCTGTCCATTTACCTGGAGTTTGGGTGATGTGTTTGCTAAAAGTGTGCAGTCACAGCCCAGGCAGACCCTACCTTCCCTTTGTCTGTCTACCCTACCTTGCCCTCCTTTTTTTTTTTTTTTTTTTTTTTTTGAGGGCAGTGTCACTGGCCCTCATCTGTGGGACCCGAACCGGGGCCGCTGGCTTCCTAAGCCAGCACTTAACCACCACGCCACTCGGCCGGCCCAATACTTTTATTTATTTATTTATTTATTTATTTATTTATTTATTTATTTATTTATTTATATTTTTAGCTTTTTAGCTGAGCTATCCTGCCACCTGTTGGTAGCTCAGCAGCAGCTCAGCTCAGGCTGGGAATCTAACCGGCAACTCTGTTCCTCAAAGCTCACATTCTTGAGTGAGCTCTTAACTAAATGAGTCACTCTGCCACCCCTTACCTTGCCCTCCTTTTATTGCCATCCACACTTTGGGACCTGGAGAGCAAATGGCTTTGCATTTATCATCTCCTAATACACTACATCACTTACTTATTTACTTTAATGTTTATCTGATGTCTTTTCCACTAGAATGTTAGCTCCCCGAGGATAGAAATCTTGTCTGTCTTTTCACTGCTGTATCCCCACACTTAGCACAATGATTGGCACATAGTAGGCTCTCAATAATTGCTGCAGTGACTGTGCCTCTGTGTGAAAGTGGATTAGTATGTCCCTTGGAACTAAACCTAGGAATAGAAATCCTAGGTCACAGGGCATACATGTTTGACATTTTAATAGCTGTTGTCAAGTTACCCTATAAAGCAGCTAAACCCATCTATTCTCCCACCTGCTGAGTTACTTTGCAAATCTTTGGTACAAACAAACTTTTTTTTTTTTTAATTTTTTTTTTTTTTAGCTGTGCCATCCTGCCACCTGTTCGCAGCCCAGTGGCAGCTCAGCTCAGGCTGGGCATCGAACTGCTGTTGCTCAGAGCTCAGCTTGTACTCTTGAGCGAGCTCTTAATCAACTGAGCCACTTGGCTGGCCCCCAATCAAACTATTAATGTTGGTCAATCTGATGGGTGAAAAATGGTACCTCCTTGTTTAAACTGCCTGTACTACTGATCAGGCCAAGCACCTTTTCATGTCTTTCATGGCTAGTTTTGTTTCTTTTTCTAAGAAGTGTCTATTTCCCCCATTTTTTTCTTATTGAAAATTTTTTTGTCCTTTTCTCACTGATTCATAGAACATTTTTTGTTTGTTTACATTCTAGGTTCTAATCTTTTGTTATATGTGTTAGAAATATTTCACCCCTCAGTCTTGTTTGTTTTTCTTTTGTCAAGCAGATTTTTTTTTTTTTTAAAGATTTTATTGGGGATTTGGAGGACGGACCAGCGTTGGGGAATTGGGGAAGGGGAACAGACAAGTTGCTGTCCTTTTGTTCCTCAGTCTAGTTGTGGAGGACGTCACTTCACTGGCCCATGTTGGTATTGTGATCATTGCACTCTTCCTGGCTGAGGCAGATTGGTCACCGGCCATTGGATGGCAGCTTGTGCTGGCTGCTGGCCACTCACGGTAGTTCACAGCAGGCCACTGCAGCAGGGGTTGCCTATGCCATCGCTGGCAACTCACAGACACCCAGCTCCAAGTGGAGCTGTTGTTCACCATCATTTAGCTGTAGAGGGCACAGTGTCACTGGTCCATGTGGGATCCAAACCTGCGGCCCTGCTGCTCAGAGCTTGTGCTCCCAAGCCAACTCTTGTTTTTTTTTTTTTTTTAAGATTTTATTGGGGAATTGGTGGAGGGGAACAGCGTTGGGGAATCGGGGAAGGGGAACAGACAAGTTGCCGTCTTCTTGTTCTTCAGTTTTAGTTGCGGAGGATGTTGCTTCACTGTTGGTATCGTCATTGCGCTCTTCCCGGATGAGGCAGATCAGTCGCTGGCCTCTGGATGTCGCTCATCGCGGCTATTGGCAGCTCACACTTGGCTGCCAGCCGCTCACGCTGGCTGCGGGCCACTCACTGCAGCCTATGGCAGCCCACTGCAGCAGGGGCTGCAGCCCACACCATCACCGGGGCTCGCACAGCCCAGCTCCAGGTGGAGCTGTTGTTAGCTGTAGAGGGCAGTGTCACTGGCCCTCATGTGGGATCCGAACCGGGGCCGCTGGCATCCCAAAACCAGCGCTTAACCAATGCGCCACTCGGCCGGCCCCCAAGCCAACTCTTAACCAACGTGCCACTCAGCTGTCCCCATCAAGCGGAATTTTAAAATTTTGGTGTGGTACCGTTTTCCTTTGTCTTAGTTTTTTCCTATGTCTTACTTAAATATTTCCTACCCCAATGTCATAAGTATATTCTTTTAAAACTTTAAAGCTTTTTACTTTTTAAATATCCTTTGGGTTTTAATTCGTTTGAAATTTGTTTTTATAACTGGTACGGGATAAAAATCTAACAATATTTCCCGCAAATGCAAAGCAAATGTCTCAACTTCAGTATTTGTTTCCATTCGATCTGAAATCCTACTCAGCATTTACTAAATTCTGATTTACATGGGTCTGTTTTTGGACTCTTATTTAAACCCTTCTGATTTTTTTTTTTTAAGGCAATACCCTACTTAAAAAACAACTTGGTGGAGGGCCACCCGAGTAGCACAGTGGTTTAAGCGCTGGTTTGGGAAGCCACCGGCCCCGGTTTGGGCCCCACATGCGAGGGCCAATGACACTGCCCTCAAAAAAAAAAAAAAGAACTTGGTGGAAAATTTCAAACACATTTTTATATATGAGTATGTATGTATATATATATATGTGTATGCATATATGTGTTATGAAGCTGTCACTCAGCTTCAACGATTCTCAATTTGTGACCAATTTGGTTTCATCTATGCTCCTACCTACTTCCCTCCCCTACATACTCCTGATTATTTTGAAGGAAATTCTAGTCATTTCATCCCTACCATTTCTATATGTATCTCTAAAAGTACATTTTCTATATGTATCTCTAAAAGTATGAAGTATTGAAAAACAAACTAAACCAAACCAAACAAACAAAAAATGCTTGCAGTTTATTTTTTGAAGAAACTAGATCTTTTGTCCTGCAGAGGTTTCCCTGGATTTGGATTTTGCTGATCGTATCCCCATGGAGTCAACTAACCATACTATGAAAATTACTGTAACTTCATAACATGTTAATGTTTATGAGATAATGTTATGGCAATTCCCTCCTATTATGTTTCAAAATTCAGATGCCACTTCTTGTGCTTTTCTCCTTCCACATGATTCTTTAGAATTAACTTGGCAAGTTCTATAACAAAATCTATTGGGATTTTCATTAGGAGTTGCCTTGATCTTTTAATGCGGAGAATTAACATCTTTACAGTATTGGATTTCCCATCCATTAATAAGGTATATCCACCTCATTTAAATCTTCTTAGTTATTCAACGAAATTTTACATTTTTAAATTTTCCTATAAGGGTCTTAGGTTTTTTAAATCTTTGTAGCTTTTGTGGTTATTATAAATGTCGATCTTTTGTTCTCGTCGTTGCTATTATTTTCTAATTGATTATTGATGATGTATTGCCCAGGCGTTCTTAATTCAAATCCCATCTCCTCCACTTATTACGGGATTTTAGTCTTCTTTGAGCCTTGGTTTTCTCTTCTACACTAAGGAGGATAACGCCACCAGCGTCATAGGTGGAATTAAATGGGAAGGATGACGCACCCAATAAACCGCAGCTTTAGACCAGCAACATCAGGAAATGGACTTGATGAAGAATTTGAGAGACTCATTAGCAGAGACGCTGAGGGCGAGTCTATGTTGCCTGAAGGGGACTCCATATTAATGAATTAAATGAATTCCTATGAATATCCAGGCACAATGTACAACTACAGGGAGAAAAACAAATACAGAGTTTTCTTCCGTGAAAGTTTTGGGGAAGTCCAGGATGGGCCCTGTTTTGTTATCAAAATCGATTCCCCATCTCTTCAATTGATAACCACCTTTCCCAAATATATAGTTAGGAGCCGAGCATTCTGGGCTTTGTAGTAAATTCCTTATCAGAGTTGTTCCAATGGTTCTCAAGCAGTCGCCTGAGACTACATTTCCCAAGAACCTCCGGGCCCGGTTGTTTGCTTGTCCCGCCTCCTGACTTCCGGAGTCGTGTACTCTCTAGGGCCAATCGGGAGGCTAGGATTGCGGGTTCCCGGCACTCTGATTGGTGCATTTGACTGGAGAGCCTGGGTTCAAATTTTCAACGGTATTGAATGAATCCCGCGGCGGTTCTTGCGGGCGCTCGGGGGTTACAGCTGAGACAAGGTGAGCCATGGGGAGAAAAGAGGAACAGTTGGGCGCGGGGATACCTTCTCCCTGACTTTCGAACGGCTGAGGGTCGCCTCCAAGCCCCCAGTGCAGTCCCTGTCTCTAGGCCCGGGCTTCTGAGGCTTTTGTTGTGGGGTGGTGTCCTGGCCCGGCGGAGTGGGAGCCGGGCTTCCGGCCATCCTTCTCTTCGTTACCGGATTTTTCCGGGATGTCTGCCCATACCGAATCTAGGAGGCTGTGTCTGGAGGTAGATGTGGAGGCTGGCGGTGGGAAATAGGGGGAAGAAGGAGTTGCGAGAGACTGCAGCCCATAGGCCAATAGTAATGGTAACAATTTTTGTTTGACCACACACACATGAAATGAACCTTTACCGGGCTAGGCACTCTGCATGCGTCTTCTCGTTTAATTTTGGCACCAAGCCAATGAAATAGGTGCTATTCTTAACTCCACTTTATTATAGAGGAGGAAACTGGGGTGCACAGTCTAGATAAGCTTAGAGAAATGGATGAAACAGGAGCCCCGCCCTCAAGAAATGTGGCATTTGGTGGAGGAAGACGGGTGGACCAACTAAATACATTTTAAAACTATTGCGTAAGACAGAAAGGTAAAGGAGGTGGTGTGAGAACATAATTGAGGGAGAGTTTACTTCCACTTGGAGTTGTCTATTTGCGATCTTAAATCAATTCTGTTCTATCTATATCTGCCCAGTCCTCCCCCTTTGTATCAAATAACTAGGTATTATTGTCTTTCCAATTTCTTGTCCTAGAACATTTATGGATTGGAGAGGAATGAAGTGTGGATCAGGCCATAATATTGTAGGTTTATTTCCCCACTTTTTCTTCATAAACAGTTTCTTTTTCTCATATACAGTGTTTTAGTAGTTAAGTACCAGGGACTTGCCCCCAAGTCAGCCCTGTCTAGGACAAGACAGCATCCAGGTTAGCCTTACCTTGTCTTTGACATCCTATTGTCTTTTAAAAAAATTTGTCTCACCATCATTTGTCAAAAATCGAACTATTTACTGCTATAATAAGGATATTTTTGTATTGTGGCATCAGTGTATCACCCCCTCGGTGAAGCCACCCCTATATCACCCTTGGTTGTTTTGGAGTAGCATTGTTGGGTGTGTCAGCTCAGTATTAAGTTGTCACTCTTGGGATCAAAATTGTGGCTCCCAACTCACTTAGCTAATTAATTGAACTTTGAGGGCATACTGTGTGCTCAGGTTAGTGTTAAATACTGTGGGTGTACAGGTATATGATGTATTCAGGGTTTTCTGATATGCTTGAGGACAAAAGACTGATTACAATTGACCGAGTGACTACCAGAACAAGACAAGTCAGCATCTGCGTGCTCTACTGTTTTGTACTGTAAATGTCCTGGCAATTTCTAGGTAAGGGAGATCAGTGAGGCTTAAATTAGGCAAGGGTAGCTTTGTGAAGCAGATGGGACACACACTGTCTCTTGATAAGCAGAGTTTGGTGAGACAAGAACTAGAACAGTCTTGGTGCATAAAAATCACCCGCTTAATATCTGTTGACCTGGATAGGGGGGAGGGCATTATCTAAATTGACTACAAAATTGCAGGTATGAAAAACTGGATATATTCAGCTGAGTTGGTAAATTTGCTTAAACTTTCAAATTATATAAATAAAATAGGGTTATTTCAGCCAGCCTTCAGCTTAAGTCTGTATATTCTAACCTTAATCAGATTAATTTATCTTAAAGTTGTAATTAAGCTTCTCCAGGAGATGGGATTATGTGGGAAGGCCCTTCATTTTTTATTTAGGTACCAGGAGAGATTTAGAGTTCTATATCCCTTCAGCCTTTCTTGGGTCTCTTTCCTAATTCTTTTTGAATTGTGGAGGGGAAGAAGGGAGGAGGAGAGATTTAAATGCCTTTTGGCACACTTAATATTCTTTGCTATGGGTAAAGATAGGAAGCAGAATTGACTTTAGGGAGATTGAACAGCCTAAGCAAGCCCGTGAATAGGTTTGACACGGGTTTGAGACAGGGACATAGAGATCAGCAGCCCAGGGTACTTTGTGAAAAAGGTGTGTAGATAACTGGGAGGGGTTCTGTTTTTGTTTGTTTGCATGGAGAAACTTGATTGGGGAAGATTAAAGATTAGTGAGAAAGGTATAAAATTGTATGTAGGAGCTTACTTTGGAAATTTTTAAAAAATGCTGTTTCTACTTCTTAAAAGAAATAAAAGGCAGTAAAAAATTTTTTTCATTCTTTAGTCATGCCTACTATTTGTCCTGTTTGAATAGGATACAAATGCACACTACCGCCTCTTGATGTCAGTGTTCCTAAATTGCAGGTTTTGGAAAGGTTGCTTTAAAGTGGGAATAGGTAATATCAAAAGATACCAGGAGATAGCAAATGTACTCTAAAAAATGTTAAGAACACTTTTATACTGGTGCAACAACATTCTGTTAAATTTGGCATTTGCTAAATTTAACAGAATGTTGCTAAATGCCATGCTATTTAGAGAGTGGGTATCTAAATACTTTACCACAGAGAATTAAAACCTTTTTCATTATCTTTTTGCTTCTTCCAGGTTCTTTAAAAGAAGTACTTGCTAGACTTCAAGATTTCAGAAAAGAGGTGAAAGAGTATATTGCAACTTTGGACTGACAGATTAAACCACAGGTAAGGTTGTATCCACAGTGTATTACATTAAAAAGGAATAAGGGAGGGCCGGCCGAGTGGCGCAGTGATTAAGTGCTGGCTTGGGACGCCAGCGGCCCCGGTTCGGGTCCCACATATGAGGGCCAGTGACACTGCCCTCAAAAAAAAAAAAAAAAAAAAAAAAAGGAATAAGGGGAACATGAGTAAATTAGCCTCAAAAGTGTTTAAATAAGTTTAATGTATCTTTATAAAGTAACGTTTTGGAAGAAAATTTATTTAATATTGGAAAAGCAAAGAAAAACCAATATAACCCATTATTCCACTTCTCATATAAACCATGGCTAATCTTTTGATAGATTTCTTTCCAGTGTATTTCTGTGTCTATATTTGTGTTTGTTTGTTTTTTCCTTTTACAAAAGTTAGGCTATGTTTATTTAGAGTCACAAGCAGTTGACAGACAGTGTGACTCAAACCACAAGAAGTCATTTCTAGTTCACTCCATTCTGAGTCTTAGGATTGGGTTCCAGAATGGCTGGAGTGCTGCTTGGGGTCCATTCACAGGTTTACAAGTTTCTCACTGAGGCAGTTTGTGACTGGGTGAGATTGGCCAGGTGGGTCACCATCAGCAGGTCACTGATGTTGCTGTTGAGTACGGTCTCGAAGTCATTGTGGACTATGTTGGGTACTTGGTTAACCAGATGCATCAAGAAACGGCCCACAGGATTGTCAGCTGACACCTTTCCAGACAGCACATCGGCATTCTGCAACACTGTGCCCAGGGAGGGCGTCCTGGATGCGATTTGAGGACCCTGCTGCTTGTTACAAGTCACTTGAGATTCCAATCACCTGGTTGGGGCTAAAACGGGTGTTCATGATCAGGTCAGCTCCAATGCGCTCGGTGTCATAATAAGCATATTTCACTGTCAGAGGTGTGCACATCACCCCCGTGGTCCTCCTAGGGACACCCATTAAAGTGCTGACATAGGCCTTGATGCTCAGGTGGCCGTTCCGGAGCCTGGTGTCCACAGTGAGGTGAATGGGGGTGGGGTTTTCCCTGCTGTAGCACTCGTGGATCGGCCCAAAGTGCTCTGCGATGTCATGGCCTGTAAAGTACCAGCCCAGGATGAGCTCCTGGGGAGAGACTTTCTCATGCAGTTCATACATATTCTTAGCAAATTCCATGTCAACAGCCACCTCATCTTCTGACTCATTGTGTGGCACTGAAAAGCAATTGGTGACTTCTACTGAGAGTGCTTGTCAGTGGTTCCAGCAGGGTCCCAATAACTCGGGCAGCCCCTCATTGCATCGCTCGTAGCTGTCCATGATGGAGGTCAAAATGACTGGGTGCAAGCGGAACACACGGTTGCCAGGGAAGGCGCAGGACCAGCCAGCGACTCTGCCGGGGTCTGCGCTGCTGCTGCTGCTGCTGCTGCTGCTGCTGCCAGGTCTGGGGATGAGGATGGCGCTGGAGCTGAGGTTGGGGCCAGAGCTGAGACTGAAGCTGGGTGGGGCCACAGCCGAGGCTGGGGCTGAAGTGGCAGGAGAAACACTCGCAAGTTCTGCTGGTGTGGCCATCTTGTCGAGGGCTATATATGGTTTTAAAAAATCACGTACTAAAAACCATTATTTTTTTTCACTTAATTAGGTTATGAACATTTTTTCATGAATTTTGTGTAACATAATTTTAATGGCTGTATGGTATTCCATTGTATGGTTCTACTGTAGTATTTTACCCAGTGAAATCATTGATCAGAAAGAATCTTATTTTTAAGACTTTGGTACATAACACCAAATTGCCTCATAAGAAAATTATGCAGCTTTACATACCTCCTAACAGAATATATTCACATAGGCACAAATTTATATTTTAAAAAATATGTAATACATTTGCATTGTGCAGAAATCAAAATTATATGAAAAGATTTGTAGTAGTTAAAAATCTTCCAACCCTGTCACTCTCTACCTCACTTCCTGCTACCCCGTAGGTAATCACTTTTTTAGGTGTGTGTGTCTACTTCCCAAACTTTTTTTTTTTTTTTTTTGAGAGTAATTTCCTATATTTATTTACTTTATTTTTAAATTTTTTTTTAGCTGAGCCATCCTGCCACCTATGGCAGCTCAGTGGCAGCTCAGCTCGGGCTGGGCATCAAACTGCTGTTGCTCAGAGCTCAGCTCGCATTCTTGAGCGAGCTCTTAACCAACTGAGCCACTCTGCCGGCCCAAGAGAGTAATTTCCTTTAATATTAACAGAGTGCTTTTTGGTATTTGAACCATTTTAGAAAAAGTAGTTAAGGAATCACCACCATTAATCAATACAAAACAAACTTATGACAAAAAATACAATGTCAAACCTTTTGAAGGATATAAATATCTACAAAACTGAGTGATTGACATTTGGTGAGGATTGTAACCTGCAGCCCCACTATCAACGCTTACAAACTCCTGCAGCTTCTTAGTACTGGAACATCAGAACACTCTGATATTCTACAAAGATTTCCTCTTAGTATTCTACAAAGATTGGTATTATTTGGCCTAGAGGTAAATAGCATCATTAATTCCTATCCAGGTCCTGTTAGTTGTGTAAGAGTGGATTTTGGGTTATAGAATCTATGGATAAATTAAATAAAGCAGAACTGAGTTTGTAATTCTTCAGAGAGATGATATGAAAATCACAAGTTTTGAGAGAAATGATAGAAAAATATATTTGCTTGAGGTTTCTGGATAGTGATGAATTAGAACAAGTGTCCATGTGCCCTGTGCTGACTTCTGAGTGGACAGTGAAGGATTGTCATTGGATTTTAAATTGATCCAATTTTGGAAGCTTCATAGATCTGTTTCTGTAAACAGATCCGATTTCAACATAGAAGTTAGCAAACACAAATGTGGAAACACGAAGTCCATTAACTTCCTTCAGACTTAGTTTGTGACTTTGATTAACAGTTAAAATTGCACGCTGGATTATGTTGCCATTTACTGACTCTTGCTGATCCCTATGTACAAAAAAAAAATGTAGGTGTTTTCTTCCTGGGTAAGATGAAAATAACTCAACACTATTTAACTTGTAGTAGTGTAATAGGATCTCTTTCCCTTGTGAAAGTAGGAGAGGATGTCCCTGGGGAAATGGCACTGCCTGGGATGGGACCATCTTAACTAACCACACTTCTAAATGAAGTCTTGAGTTGCTCTGTTTATTCTATTAAGTTACCAGTTGTTTAACTCATGATTTTTCCTCTAATAGAAATAGGCAGGACACAGCCCGAAAGCTGAATAGTGAGGTGCTCAATTGAGAGCATCTATCACACTAGTCTTTGTTTTGCTTAGGAGCTGCTAGTCCACTATTTCAGACTTAGAATGCACCCTTTTGCCACTTCCCCCCACCCTCTCTGAACCTGCACCTTTTGATTTATAGAACTTCTCAAGGCTAGTTATTTTTGGTTTGAGAGTGAAGAGAGACGGAAGGTGATGGTTAATTTCAGATGACTGTGGAAATAGGTTACATTCCTTCTTTTGCGGCCTTCCTTAATTGTGTACCCACATTTGTTTCCCCTTTCCATTTATCTCTCCCCTTAGAAAAGGTCAACATTCATCCCTGGCCTATAGAGCTCTGCATGTCTGTCTGTATCTTTTAGGTATCAGTTTCACCGGGGAAGCTTGCTCTGCCCCTTCTTCACTCTGGTCCCCTTCTCTGCACTTCCATAGTTTATCCTTTGTTGCCCTTGGTTTATTCCCCATTACAGCAGGGATCACCCTGTATCATAATTGTATTCTCCATTCAACTGTGAGTTCCTTAAGGGAAAGGATTGTATATATCCTTTGTTGTTATTTTTTGGAAACAAAAGTATAGCAATATGATATGGTGGATGGTACTTGATAGGCAGTTTTTAAAAGGAACCTAACTAGTTAGGGACAGGCTTTTTTCCTCATGTCTATTGTAGGATTATTGGTCAGAAAGAGCTATTAATTTACAATGTTTGTAGATTTGCAGGAGTCTGAAGCTATGGTGGATTCAGATAATTTTGAAATGTGATGCTGATTCTCTTGCTTGGCAGTTTAATTTGTTTGGGGGAATGTGGTTGACGCATATGCCCTTTTTTTTTTTTTTTCCAGTGAGACCTGTTGACAGAAATTCAATCTTGATTAAGGGGTGCAGGAAGGCATCCAGTCCCCAACATGCGTGAGGCGCTCTCATTTAACAGTTGGCTTTGACCCTGGCCCGCTCCATTTCCCACTAGGCCTTGTGCTCTTTCATTTTTGAAGGTTTTACATCCTAATATTTATTATTTATGGGAGAGGCAGTGTGGTGAAATTGGCATAACCCTGTAGTTACTTTTGGCTTTGTTCATGTACTTGTGCTGTCATCCTTTATTGAGGAGAGCCAGGCTTCTCAATGAATACATATTTACTTATTTGTTCCCTTTTTTAGGGGGATGGGGTATGGCCTCCTGAGTTGGCCATACTACACCAAAAGATAGCTCAAAAGAAGCCTTTTTTAAAAAGAGGTCATGTTAAAAATAGTATTTGGGTTTTAAAATTTCAACTAAATAAAAGATTGGGCATATTTACGTTTGAGCCCCTTGCCTTTTAACCCTCACCAAATAAATGCAGCCCTGTACCTCGAAAGACATGCCTCTCTCTGATGCTTGAATAATATACCCTCTTCATAGTCTCTTTTACTTAGAATATCCACTAAGAGGTTCAGACTAACTTCCTTTTATGCATAGCAAAAACTTTATATGCAAGAGTACAAACTCAGAAAAAGAAATTAAGGGGCGATGTTTTACTTTATGGGAAGATTGAGCTCAGAGCTTTCCTGGTATATTCAGAACAGGGCTTTTAATCTGTCAGTGTTCTTTATGAACAGCTTGTCAGGAATGCTTAGTTTTTCGTGCCGAGCAGAGTGTTATGTTTTGTTTTGTCTAACAGGGTAGTAAGATTTGGTCACCTACTTCATTTTTGAAGGGATATTTATAGGAAAACGCTGTATGTTATAGGGACTCGAGATTTTGGAATCCTACAGGCCTGGTCTTAAAACTCAACACTGGTTTTGTCATTAGCTTACGTTCTCTGAGCTTTTTTCCTTGTTAGTAAAATGGTGATGATGATGATGAAGATGATGAAGATGATATCTACCTTGTATATTGTTGATTCAGTTTAAATGAGATGTTGTATGTCAAATGCCTGGTAAGGTGCGTGGCCCGTAATAGACATTCAGCGTTTGGAAATTATTATTACCTATAAATGGCTTTGTCTCTTGTTCCTTGCCATTTGATATTGATCTATATAGATATATATCTTTAAATAAATATGGGCGGTAGTAGATGGTGCAGTGGATAAGGACATACCCTCTAGGGCCTATCTGGGTTCAAATTCTGGCTCTGCTACCTCTTAGCTGTGTGACCATGAACAAGTAGTAAATCTCTCTTTGCCTCATTTTCCGCTTCTGTAAAAGAAAGTTAATAACAGTACTGCTTCAGCGGTTATTCTGAGGATTTAGTGGATGAATACATGTGAAACACTGTCCACAGTGCCTGGCATGTCATAAGTACTCAAAATTCATTGCTATTATTATTTTTAACTTTTTTTTTCAAGTTTATATACCCTTTTATTAAGTCAATAGCAGGAACATTTTATTTTTATACAGAAACATTACAAAAGAGAATGTGAAGTTAGTAGCCAATGTATAGACCATGTAAATGAGAAGCATTATTTACAAAAATCAAGAGGTTTAACAATTATTGCTGGATTTAAGAATAATAAAAATTCCAGAAAGCTCAGTGCCTTCTAGACTGTAAACATAGATTTAAGGGGGAAATAAATACTGCTTAACTAGTTTTTTACTGAAAAGATATGCATTTATACAATAAAACATATTTAAAGAGTATAAAAGTTCATATAGTGGAAAATATTCCCCTGATCAAGAACTGCCATTTTTTTCTCAGACCCAAGTACTGTTAACACTTCTGCGTCTCCTTCTACAGTAGTTTATGTGTGTACAAAGGTATATATGAATATATGTTACCTTTTTCCTCTTTTTAACATGAATTGGGAGCACACACTTCTGCATTTTGCTTCTCTCATTTAATAGCTCATGGTGCTCATTCTTTGCATACAATCACATATGTAAAGTTACCTACTAATATTAAAATTACTATTTCATTATATATTTGTGCCATGATTTATTCACCCAGTCTCCTGTTGGTAGAATTTGGGTTTTTAGTTTTTGACTTTTATGAACAATTCTATAGTTAACTTTCTTATCCTCAACATATGCATAAATGCATATCTGAAAGATAAATTTCTATGTTTGGCAAGATCTCTCAAAAAGGAAAATGCAAATAGCCCTCCAGAGAGGGCTAGCAGTGTAGCCCCATAATTAAAAAAAGAGAAAGGGGTGTGAGGGGTTAAATTTGAATACTTTCCAGGTGGTTTTCAGCAGCATGCTTTAGGGGAATCATGGTTTTTAGGAGGCTAAGTGGGGTTGCTGCAAGTTACATTCCTGCCTCTTCCCTCCCCCAGCTTTAGTTGTCTTCATTACATTCCTCCTGGGAAGTGTTCCCAGTGACCTGGGTTAGGCATTAAGATCATGGGAATCCAAGATTTTCCCATGTCTTCCAGCATGTTTGTTCACAAGAATAGGGAAACTTCCTCTTTGCAGAAGGGGAATTTTAGCCACTGTCAGTCATTGGAGAATCTTTCAGGAAGGGTCTTTTGATTAGAAATGTGGTCAAGGAGAGGAAAGGTGTCAGTAGGTCAAAAGACAGTGATAATATTTTCTGGTAGTATATTTCACAGTGCTCAAAATGTTTATGGGAAGTAGGTAGGCGGAAAGATAGAGTGACTTGTCCCTTACCATATATATCCAGTAAGTGCCAGAGACAGGGCTAGAATGCTGTACTTCTATGTTTGGTGGCATTGTTTTTGGCTATAAAAAACAGAAAATGTATAATGGCTTATACAAAAAGAGCTTTACTGTCTGGAGGTAAAAGATTGCTGGTATTTGGTCATTCATGATTGGTAGCTCAGTGATCTCTCAGGGTCAATGTCTGTTATAATCTTGGCCACCCGCTCGTGTACACAATGGCTGTTACGACTCTAGCCATTACATCTACCTTCAAGGCAGGAAGAAGGGTGAAGGGAAAGGGCAGGAACAAGGGCTGTAGCTATACCAGGAAAGTAAGAGTTTTCCTATGAATCCCTCAGCAGATTTTTACTTTGTTCTCATTGGCTGTAACTGTCCTGTGGCTACTCTAAGCTTGGAAGGTGGCAATCAAGGAGGTGACTTTCATTATAATGTGCTTCCTACTGTTTTTGTTTTGTTTTGTTTTGTTTTGTTTTAATAACAAAGGATGTCAAGTTTTATTCATGGATTTGTGTCCACATTGACAATTAAAAATACAAATGGCCTCTTCTCAAAGGCATCATGAAGGGGATTACAATAGATTAAAATGAATTAAAATCGTATAAACATATAAAAATAAAATGTCACATGACATCATTAAACTGGGCTACTTGTCCAAGGAGATAAGCTTCTAGATTTCATCGGTGAAAGGCTGGGTGCAATTCCCTGGAAGGAAGTAATTGTGTAGTCCATAAAGAGGTGTGGACCACTGTTCTCTGAAGTGGGCATAGCCACATCTCGCAGAGTATCTGTCCTGTACCAAGAACCATTGTTGAGTAGGTGGGGGTACAACAAAGATACTGCTCAATTCAGGGCTGTTAGGTGCGATATAGGAGCTGAGAACCATACGCTCCAAATGAAGCTCAACAGTAGTTGATTCCTTGGTGTATAGGTAAGCCATGATTGAATGACAGTCGATCAGAGAAAACCTGGGTTACCGTTCCTCAGAGACTAACAGGATAATCAAATTCAAGTTCATCTGGTTGCACTTGAATTGCCTAACAGCCAGTCTCCAGAAATTATTGGTCAGGGCCTACCAATTCATCTTGATAAAATAGTGCTTTTTTAGCTATAGAGCAAAAATTAAAACAGCTGCATTCCACCAACACTGAGAAAGAACCATAGTGGCAGCTCCTTGAGACTTCATTTGCTGGAGGAGCAGAGATCCACGTCTTTACTAAGACACCCATACTAGGTACTAAGTTCCCCAATACCTGCTGTCCTTGGAAAGCTTGAACTCTTTAAAAACAGACCCTGGGCTGGCCGAGTGGCGCGGTGGTTAAGCGCTGGCTTGGGAAGCCAGCAGCCCCGGTTCAGGTCCCACATATGAGGGCCAGTGACACTGCCCTCAAAAAATAAAAAATAAAAATAGACCCTGTGTTTTAACTTTTTGCCCATGGCTGTGTGCCACACAATAGCAGATGTGCAATCAATATGGAGAAAATGAAGTGACTCTTTCAGGGTCTGAGAACTTAAAAAGAGTAGGGACTGAAAGTCATGCTTGGGTAATTGCTGTTTGGAGTACATTACCTCGGGAGATCAAAATGTTACATCTGACCCAGGGGTCTCTCCTGAGTTACAGAGTCATCTTTCCAATTAGCTACTAGATATCCAAGTGGATACCTGAAATAGTCCTCTCAAAAGGTACAGGTGCTATACAGAACTCCTGATTTTAGCTCATTCTTTATTCTCTGTTTCTCAGTCAATAGCACCACAATCCATCCAACTTCCAACCCAAGAGATGCTAGGATTTACTCCCAATTCCTTTTCCTTCATACCTGTATCCAGTGTGCCATTGAATCTTCTGACAGTTATCTTTAAATTTTATCTCACATCTGTTCACTTCTCCATGATCAGTGCCCTGGCCCAAACTACCACTGTCTCTCCTCTGTAGCCTTGTTAATAATAAGCACCCTGCTTCAGGTTTAGTTCTTCTTCTAGGGCAGCTGGCTCTTGTAGAGCATATCCAAATCAAGGAAATTAGTAGAAACAGCAGTCCTCCTAATTGCATAAACGCCTTTGTTATGTTAGATCTTGGGCTAAGAGCTCCTCAGGCAATTAGAAGTTGACTGCTTCCTGCTGTTTTGATGTTGTTCAATGAAAAATATTTAACTGGCTTGATTTAAGCCATGTTAATCTCTAATTGTCTTTATACTTCAGTTCATACTATATAATTTAAATATTGGATACTATCCTATTTATTGAGTGTAATGGGACTTTACTGTCTGGATTTTCAATTCCTTTGTGTCTGAGACTAGATCGTCTACTTTTTCTTTTTTTTTTGAGGGCAGTGTCACTGGCCCTCATATGTGGGACCTGAACCTGGGCCTCTGGCTTCCCTAGCCAGCGCTTAACCACCGCACCACTCGGCCTGCCCAGATCATCTACTTTTTGTATGAGACTTAATATCTCGTCCTTGAATATTAGTGAGAAAGGAGCTTCAACATCATCAAGCCCACATGTTATGGCCCTTAGTGTGTAATATGAGTGGACCACTAACAAATAGCTTATTGAGTTAAATTAAATTCTGAAAGTAGAAATGGGGGAGAGTGAAAAATTTAGAATGAGGATAATAAAGAATCCTCTATTCATGGGAAAAGATTGGAGAATGCATCTCCTTGGAAATAAACACAGTACTGTTTTCTGTGAAAGTAGAAACCATAACTATAATCATTAACATGGTTCTCTAATTCATAGAGTGAGAGGGCAGAACATTGTACTGAAGTCAGTTCTAGACCTAACTCTGCCTTTACATAACTGCGATATTGGACAAGGCATTTAATCTCCTAGCTTCAACTTCCTCTTCTAGGATGGGATAATAATTGCTGTTTTACAAGATTGTTGAGTGTTAGAACTGTACGTATTTAGTACTTCATGGTGTCTGGCCTTTGGTAACTGTTTTGGGTTTTTTTTTCTTCTTCTTTCCCCACTTTTTTTTTCTTTAAGATTTTATTGGGGAATTGGGGGAGGGGAACAGCGTTGGGGAATCGCGGAAGGGGAACAGACAAGTTGCTATCTTTTTGTTCTTCAGTCTAGTTGTGGAGGACGTTGCTTCACTGGCCCTTGTTGGTATCGTCATTGCGCTCTTCCCGGATGAGGTCTAGGTGGTCACTCACTGGCTATTGGCAGCTCAAGCTGGCTGCCGGCCGCTCACTGTAGCCTATGGCAGCCCTCTGCAGCAGGGGCTGCAGCCTACACCGTCGCCGGGGCTCGCACAGCCCAGCTCCAGGTGGAGCTGTTGTTAGCTGTAGAGGGCAGTTGTCACCGGTCCTCATATGTGGGATCCGAACTGGGGCCGCTGGCATCCCAAAACCAGCTCCCAACCAATGCACTACTCGGCTGGCCCCTTTGGTAACTGTTTTTATCGTGATCATTAGTGTTATTGTTGTGTGATCTTGGAGGGCCCCTTTTTGTATTAATTAATCCTTATCTATAACCTGCAAATATTACGTGTTACATCTAAGTTTCCTTTAATTCCAAAATGTCATATTTCTACACTAAGTACCTCCATTGGGGCGTTGTTATAACTGCAGTGAGTTCATAGGAGACCACGGGAAGATGAAGTTCTCTGGTGCATGGATTGATGTCACTATGGAAACCAAATCTGTATCAGAACAAATGTTTCTGAGGTACTGAAGTACCTTCTGAGTTATTCCAGGCCACTGCGAGAAGCTAACCCCCAAGCACTGAGCAGTGGTGAGGTTGGTGGTAACCAATCTTGTGATTTCTCTCAGAATGGAGACAGTGGTGTAATACAGAGAAAAGGAGCACTGAGGGCTCTTAGTGCCCAGCACCGGTGACAGTTTGGGGAACAGGCACACCTCTCTGGTAATGTCAGTGGGGATTACTTTTCTGAGGAACGTTTTCACAGTATATATCAAGAGCCAGCAATTCCATCTTTAAGAGTTTATCTCAAGGGAAGAATTTTGGATGTGTACAGAAATTTAGCTCCAAGGATATTCTAGTAGTATCTTTAAAGTGAAAATATTGGGAGAAGTGTAAAAATAGGGGATAAATAAACTATGATACAGCCATCAATAGATGATATATCGTATATTGTTATTTATTGACATGGAAAATGCTTACAGTATGTGAAGCAGATGCAAAATGTCAGTGATCCTTTTTTTTTTTTTTTTTTTTTTTTGAGGGCAGTGTCACTGGCCCTCGGATCACTGACCCGAACCAGGGCCGCTGGTGTCCCAAGCCAGTGCTTAACCAATGTGCCACTTGGCCGGCCCAATAATCCTATTTTTAAAAGTTTGTATAGTGTATATGGGCAAGACAGGCTGAAATAGTGTGGCTTGTAGATTTTTTTTCAATAAAACCTGTTTTGTAATCTAATTGTTTTATGAGCATGTATTTTTATAATAAAATAAAGGCTTAAAGAAAGATACTTAATTCAATAAATGTGTATGCAAGTGACTACTGATATCTACTTCTCTTCCAAGACACAGAATACTCTTAGTACATGTTGTTCCCTGGATGAAAACAAATGGCTTATTGGGTTTATAGGAAATTATCTGCCAGTGAATGTGGCCTTCAGGCTAGTTTTCACACTACTTCCAACTGTTTTCTTAACCGTACGGGGCTGGATTGGAGGCTGACTTTAAACCTGCACAGGTTTCCGCAGGACCAAGTGTAGAAGAACTTTGTACCCAGGAGTAGGATGGGCCTGGGTCTTAGACTTGTTCCTTTTACCTAATCTGTATGTTGTGCCTTTCATGTATTTTTTAGTCTTGTTCTTCATGGCCAGGAACAATATTTTATGAAAACAAGGAAAGAAAGCCTATACTTGGCAAAACTGTATTGAGCTATTTATTACTATGTATAAGATAGTGTTTTAAGCACCTTGATGGATGGAGGTGTACACAAGTGAGTGAAACCCATTTCTTCAGGAACTTAGTCTACTAGGAGAGACATTTGCATAGTTGACTAATATAAAATTGGATGGTAAGCAAAGCACTGTGGCTTTGGAGAGGCAACAGTTATGTATAATGTATAGAAATTGGGAAAGTGTTTATGGAGAATGGAATTGGACTGTGAATGATGAGTAGGATTTTGATTGGTAGGTATAAAATTTATGATGTGTTTCAGAAATTGGGTGATTTAGGGCAGAGAGAGAGTAAATTAGATGTGGTAATGGCTAAAAGAAGAAAATGGTAGATAGAGGGGAAAGTAAAACAATGAATGTAAAACACCTAGCACAGTGCATGGCACGCGGTAGGTACTCATCAAACTTCTCTTTCTAATTCCAACATATCTACCTCAAGGAATGTCTTCAAGTTACCCAAAAGCACATTTAACTTTTAGTTTGATTTGAAAAGTAAGACATTGTCCAGGTGATGTTCAGAGTTGCAAATGTGGTAGTAAAAGCAAAGCAATTGCTACGTAATCAGTACCTTAGATTAATGTGTAGCCAAGTTTCTGAACCTTTTCTTTCCTTAGAAGGTGACCTGTTGAGAAAAGTGACACAGATACTGGGAAAAACCGGCTCTTCTGTGCCAAGGCAGGGACAATGTCACAGGTTAAAGCCTCTTATTCCTATGATGCTCCCATGGACTTCATCAATTTTACATCTTTGAATGATGAGGAGGAAACCCAGAATGTAGACTCCTGGTTTGGTAAGTGTCTGCTTTCTCTGGCCATTTTAAGGGTTATTGGCTTGCTTTGTAGAAGGAGTTACAAGTTTAGATACTCATATTTAGATACTCTTAGATGCACTTAGATACTCATACTTTGTCATCCATGATATGAGAGATAATTTGGGGAATGGAGTATAAGTAGAAATCAATGTTATTATGCAGTTAAAAATGACGAATATTTAAGCTTTAGGGATATGTGGGAAAATCCAGAAATCCATATTTCCTTAGACATGATGAAACAAAAGTTGAGTGAAACTCCAGGACTCAAAAACATGTCTGTAGTGATGGCAGCCACATAAAACTTGATCTACTTGTCACTGGGCATGGAGTATAACTAGGATACTGACATTATGTAATGTCTTTACTCAGATTTCCCATTTCACGTGTACTCACTTTTGTTTATGTGTATTAAGTTGTATGCAGTTTTATCATCTTGTGTATCCACTACCACAGACCAGGTATTGAACAGTTTAACATCACATGGATCCTTCTGTTGCCCTTTTGTAACCGCACTTACCTACCTGTTGCTGCCCTTTCCCATTCCATTTTTATTTTGTTTTTTTTTTTTTTTTTGAGGGCAGTGTCACTGGCCCTCATATGTGGGACCGAACCAGGGCCGCTGGCTTCCCAAGCCAGCGCTTAACCACCGC
Source organism: Aselliscus stoliczkanus (assembly GCA_033961575.1). Classification (NCBI taxonomy): domain Eukaryota; kingdom Metazoa; phylum Chordata; class Mammalia; order Chiroptera; family Hipposideridae; genus Aselliscus; species Aselliscus stoliczkanus. Next base: position 23,785,306 of record CM066738.1, on the reverse strand, counting down.
GCCACTCGGCCGGTCCTCCCATTCCATTTTTAAATGGAGGGATTATGCTCCTCAGAACCCAGTCCCCAGAGATAGGGTTGCCTGATGTTGAGTCATGTGCTAATGGCACAAACCCTGACACCAGGCCAACACTAAATAAGGATGTGGTTATGTTTTTATATTACTTGGGAATCATATGTGAGACCAGTGATATGTCAAGTTGGTAGTTGATGGGGCCCCTTAATTTTATTCTTTCTCATGCCCTTGTCCTTATTAAGAGAAGTCGGTGTGTGATGGCGACCAAAATGAGTCCATTGCAGCTGTACTTATCACTGATAATGGAGTGTCCAAATGTGGCGGCATATGCCATTCCCTTGAAAAAGACTTTGATGGAATCCACTGGGGATCCTGAAAGGAGGGGTCTCTGGGAAGTGGTGTGGGGTGAAGGGTGGGTAGGAGGACCAGCTCCCCTACAGGGTCTTGCCCATGCCCTTGCTCCACTGAAACCCTGATGAAATGGCTGGGTTGTCTGACTAGCTCTTTTTCTAAGTGTTTCCTTAAAGTAAAAAAGAGGAAATATTAGTATAATAACACTATTAAATACAGTTTTAAGAAAAAAAGTTAATCCCAGTATTTTTTCAAGACCACGTTAGTTCTAATACATTACTTTCTAATTCTAAATAGTCGCCTTTTTACACAGTTGCAACCAGTGTGCATGCACAATGTTATTGCTGAGGCCCACCATGCTTTTGACCCTTCTGTCTATTGGGAGGCCGTTAGCAGAACAGGCGTTTCCCTGCTTTGTGCTGACTTTCGGACACAGCAGAACCTAAGTTAAATTCCTTGAGAGAGCCTCGCTCTGTTCCATCCTCACACACCCCACACTCCCCTCTCACCACCCTAGCTGAAGAAGAACCTCATCTTAGACAGATGTCCCTTGTAAGCCCTGCAGATCTTGGTGGCTACAAGTTTCCTTTAAAAGGAACATGATGTATTGAGGTGGCAGATAAGGCCAGTTCATGCTCCGATGGTCCTCAGTGTGTAGCCAGTGAAGATAAGGAGCTAGTCACACTGCACGCAGAGCCTCCTTTTCTGTAGCACATTGTTCAGTGTTGCCAGTGTTTTAGAGATCGTATTTACTGTCTCTGTCTCTGACGTATAGTGTGTACTCATTGCCTTTGTCACTAGAGCTTTGCTTGCTCTTGCCAAATGAGTTAGAAGTGTACTGGTAGGGAGCTTGAAGCCTCATTTTGTGGCACTGATTTATTTTACTTCCTTGCTGATTGTTTAGATGATGACACTCTTACCTTTTTACAGAAGAGAAGGCCAATTTGGAGAATAAGTTTCCCGGGAAGAATGGGACAGGAGGGCTTTTTCAGGACAAGACTCCTTTGAGGAAGGCTAATCCTCAGCAAGCTATTGTCACACCTTTCAGACCAGGTAAGAGAGAACATATTAGAAAAAAATCTTGGCAGAAAGGTGGGACAGTATATTAGGAGCCTGAGGGATCTGGGGAATTACCTAAACGCTGTATCCCTTGGTTTATTATAGGTGAAATGGGCTAATTCGTTTCATGGTGAATGTGGAACTAACGATGTGCTACTCTGTTTTAATAATCTCTTGGAACTTAAAAGTTAACATAGAATTTTATTGCCAGGTACATAACTGCCTTCTTTTTATGACAAGATTTAAGGTAACTTCTATGGGTCTGGCTGGGAAGCAAAGCAGTAGGAGAGAAGAAGGCACTCCTTGCCATTGTACAAGAATTCTTTGAGTCATGTTTCTGATTTTAAAAGATGATTGACATTTAAACTGGTGGTTACTGAATCCGTGGAATATTGTCTATTTGATCAGAACAAAAGAGGCATTCTTTAAGAGGTCATAAATCTTTGAAAATGATTCTTTTTTTTAAAGTAATAGCTATATTTAGCTATAATTCATGTATACAGTTTACCTACATAAAGTATACATTTCAGTGTTTTTTATAATTTTCCTTTCTGAAGTCACTGATTTGAGATCTTTCTTTTTTTTAAATGAGTTTACTGGTGTAAATTTCCCCATAAGTACTGCTGTAGTGGCATCTGACAAATTTGGTATGCTGTGTTTTCATTTTCATTCCATTCAAAATACTTTTAATTTCCCTTTTGATATCTTCTTTGACCCATTTTTTAAAAATTGAGATATAATGACATATATAAGTTTAAGGAGTACAACATGTTGATTTTATATATTTATATATTGCAGTGTGATTAACACCTATCACATCACATAATTATTTCTTTTTTGTTTTGAGAACAATTAAGATCTAAGGCTCTTAAGCAACTTTGAAGTTTATAAAACAGTATTGTTGAGAATAATCTCTATGCTGTGCATTAGCTCCCCAGGACTTATCTACTAGTTGGAAATTTCTTAACATGTTTTCAGAAGTATGTTGTTTAATTTCCAAATATTTGTAGGGGTTCCAGAAACCTTTTCTGTGGTTGATAACTTAATAGATTTAATTTCGTTGTGGTCGAAGAACATACTGTCTGACTTAAATCCTTTTAAATGTATTGAGACTTGTGTCAGGACCCAGAATAAGATCTGTCTTGGTAAATGATCTGAGTGCACTTCAAAAGAAGGTACATTCTGCTGTCATTGGGTGGAGAGTTACATAAATGCCAGTTGGGTCAAGATGGTTGATAGTGTTGCTCAAGTCTTTTATTTCCTTATTGATCATCTATCTAATTGCTCTATCCATTATTGAAAGTGGGGATATTGAAGTCTTTGGCTATTGTTGAATTGTCTTTCTCCCCTCAGTTTTGTCAGTTTTTCTTCATGTATCTGGGGCTCTGTTTTTCGGTACATGTGTGTTTATAATTGTTACATCTTGATGAGTTGACTACAATGTATTTTTGTAAATGAAGCTTTATTGGCATACAGCCATGCACACTCACTTGTATATTATTTATGGCTGTTATATTCTTACTGATTTTTTTGTCTACTTCTTGTATCAAGTAGAGAGACAAGTATTAAATTTCAGACTATAATTATGGATTTGTCTTTTTCTCCTTGTAGTTTTTGCTTCATGTATTTTGAAGCTTTTATTAGGTGCGTAAATATCTAGGTTGTTATGTCATCTTGATGAATTGAACACTTTATCATTTTGAAATAATCTTCCTTATCTCTGGTAATATTCTTTGCTCTGAAATCTACTTTGTCTGATTCTAATATAACCACTCTGGCTTTCTTTTGATTGGTGTTAGCATTGTACATTTTAAGTACATTTTTTATAGGCAGTATATAGTTGGATCTTGCTTTTTAAAAATTTAATATAATCATCTCTGCCTTTTAATTGGGGTAAGTGCCTCAGTTATGGTCTTAACATAATATGCTATCATTTTTGTTTCTATGTCTTTTTCTTCTGTCCAAAAAAAAACGTTAGGAAATGAACCGAATGATTGTTCTCTGGGATAAAAAAATGTATGAAATGTATTTTCATAGCCTTTTTTTTTCCTGTCATCATAATGTCTGATAATATGTTTATATCCACAATATTTACATTATTATGATTATGTAAATATTGTGCGATGCCAGGTTAGTTAGTGTAATGCAACTACATTCCTTCTTGGTTCTCCCCAGTTCCATTGTCACAACCCCTGGGCCACATAAAGATGATCCTGACATCAAGGTCAGGTAGATTCCCTTTTCTTTCTTTTTTTTTTTTTAATTCTTTTATTGTGAAATAAATATATATATTTTTAAATTAGTTTCAGGTGTATAACACAGTGCAGTAGTTATACTTTTTATCTCTCAAAGTGACAACCCTCCTCCCTCAGATTCCCTTTTCTTTAAGCTTCATTAATTGCTTAAATTTTGGTCACACTTTAGCTTGCTTCATATTGGACAATGATCCTTGAAAGTTACAACCGCTTTTTTGGGGAAGGGAATTATTTTTCTTAATATGTTCTTAATATATTTGCTGTTTTATTTCCTGGATCTTAGAAGACTCTTCCTTGAATTCTTTGCCTCTCATTTTGGTAGAATACATCCTCAGGGAACTTCCTAAGATTAGGTGCAAGAGGAGAGAACTTTGCGTTCTCACATGTCTGAAATGTCATCATTCCATCTTCATACAATTGAACATTTGACTTAATATAGAATTGTAGATTAAAAAAACTTTTTCACTACTCTGAAGGCATTGTTCTTTTATTTTTCTACTGTCCTGTGTCACTGATGAGGAATTTAGCTTACCCTATTTTCCCTATATCTTAGGTGATTTCTTTTTCTCTATGAGAGCTTTCAAAATTTTGTCTTTTTAAAATGTCATGAGGATGTTTTGGGATGTTTTTTTCTGAGGTGGTGCCTTAGGCTGGCAAATGGGCAGGGCCCTGGATACTTCGTTTCTGCTTCAACCAAAGTAGCTTTTATAAATTGGTCTCCTGCATAAGATTTCACTGGAATCAAAGATCCCACTGATGAGAAGGGCTTTGTGTATATACACACATATATATGTAAAATTTTCAATCTATAGTTCTGAGATATATATATAATTTCCAACTTATTTCCTTGGGATTTGAGTGCTGACTAGTTTTTGCTCTTATATAGTTGACAACACTTACTACAAGGAGGCAGAAAAAGAAAATCTGGTGCAACAATCCATTCCATCAAATGCTTATTCTTCTCTAGAAGTCAAGGGAACTACCTCCAGAAACACTCCAGCCCAGTCTCAGAGGTAAGATTGTTTCGGCGCTCGAAAATGCTGGTTACATTAAATAACGTTCAAAAAATACTTACTGGACAGAGCACCTAATATGTGTCCCATACTATATTAGAGTCTTTATGTTACCTTATTGAATCTTCATAACATTATGAGTTGTAGGTAATATGTTTTAATTTATAGATAAGGGCTCAGAGGCACTAAGTCCAAGGCAAGTTTATTTCAGAGCCAGGATTCAAGCTGATTACTTTGGTCCCAGAGCCCTTGTTGTTTGCACCATGTTGCTGTTTGCATCAACATGGGTTGCAATTTTCCATTTATTTATATGGCTATTTGACAGATTTTTTTTTTTTCCCTCCCATTTTAAGTAAACTTCATAAGGCAAGTATGTCACCCTAGTGCCTAACAAGTTCTGGCAGGAGCAGAAGCTGAATAAATACTTAATGAATGAACAAGTGGATGGATAGATAGATTAATCTGTAATCTTGGCAATCTCAGAACATCTAATGTCTTTGGATGCTGCATTTTACATCAATATCTTCTTTTTAGTAACAAAAACATAGCGTTTGGTTGCTGTGAGTCTTAATATTAGTTGTCTTCAGATGGCACCAATCAAAAGAATATTCAGATTAAATTTTTTACAACTTTTCACCATCTAATAATTCCCCAGCAACCCACAGAGTTTAAATTACAGGACTGTTCATTGCTTTATACTTTGACATTGCCTAGAATATCCTCAAGGAACAGGAATGGCAGAGTATTTATAATATTATTGCTCAGAAGCTATAAAATTACCCTTTGCAAAGCCTTATGTTGGCATAAGTGTATCTGTCACCTTTAGATCTTATACGAATCTTCTCTGGTAAAGAAGCCCATTTTAATCAAAGAATTCTTTGAAATCTCAACCAGCTAGGAAAATATCACAGGAGTCTTGCTATTGGTCGATTCTATGGTTCTGGTCCATGTTTAGATTGAGAAGTGGGGCGTTTGGACAAGGGACCTATTGTCCTATAGATTCCTTCTGAATCTAGTCTTGGCTTCTCCATATAATATATGTACATGGTTACTAAAATTGTCCCTTACTCTGACTGAATTCTAGAATGCACTTTGGAAATGATGGTATGACAGGAAGTCAGCTGCTCTTAGAGTCAGAAGACCTCGATGTTTTTTTTTTAAGGCAGGTACCCTCTCCTATTTAAAAATCTCATTTTACTGAGAATAATTATCTCTCTTAGGCTAACTGTAAGAAACGGCCAAATAAGGTAATATGTGGCAGTACTTTGTAAATGATACTGGGCTATGAAAATGCATAATAAGAGGTAAAACATCATTGCCATTTATCTCAGATCTCAGATTTATCTTAGTCCAGAGAAGCTAATCTAGAAAGGAATAGGAGATGGAATAGGATGGTGTAGACAGTCATACAAATTCCCTATTTTATTTCCACATGGTTTTGATGGATAGGCTGTAAGTGACCAAAACTCTTTTGCCAAAGAAAAGAGTCAACAAGGTTGTATAGTCGTAATAATAATTTTTCCAGGGAGCTGTTATTTTACCACAAATCTATGTTTTAATTTTTTGGAATCTCATCCCTTAGCCATTTATCCCTAAAGACACCCAGCAATTCTTCTTTTCATTTTATAACTTCATTGTATATTAAATTTAAGAAATGATCCAAAATCGTCATGTCTTTATGTGCTTTCTTTCTTTCTTTCTAATTTTTATGATTCCCAGTCTGTTTTTGAAAATTAACTTATTTTATTGGGGTATAATTTGCATATAGTAAAATGTACATATCTTGAGTGTGCAGTCTGATTAGTTTTGACAAATATATCCCACCATGCAACCACAACACTCACCTATGCCCCTTTATAGTCAATCTTTACTGTTTGTTCTATCTTCTTTTTTTTTTTAAGATTTTATTGGGGAATTGGGGGAGGGGAACAGCATTGGGGAACCGGGGAAGGGGAACAGACAAGTTGCTGTCCTTTTGTTCTTCAGTCTAGTTGTAGAGGACGTTGCTTCACTAGCCCGTGTTGGTATCATCATTGCTCTCTTCTCGGGTGAGGCAGATCGGTCGCCGGCCTCTGGACGGCCTCTCACAGCAGCTCTTGGCAGCTCACACTGGCTGCCAGCCGCTCACTGTAGCCTATGGCAGCTCACTGCAGCAGGGGCTGCAGCTATGCCGTCCCGGGGACTTATAGCAGCCCAGCTCCAAGTGAAGCTGTTGTTTACCATCTTAGTTGTAGAGGGCAATGTCACTGGCCCTCATGTGGGATCCAAACCGGGGTCACTGGCATCCCAAGCCAGCTTAACCAATGCGCCACTCATCCGGCCCTGTTCTACCTTCTTTCTCTCCCACCTCCCACCCAGAAGCAACCACTGTTCTGATTCTGTTACCATAGATTAATTTTGCCTGTTGTAAATATTTTTATAAATGGAATTGTATAATACGTATTCTTTTATATCTGACTTCTTTCACTAGCATGTGCTTTTGAGATTCATCCATGTCATTGCATGTATTAGTATTTTGTTCCTTTTTATTGCTGGTAATAAATTTTATTGACTAGATATAATACAGTTTATCCATTTACCAGTTGATGGACATTTGAGTTGTTTCCAGCTTGAGGCTATTGTGAATAAGGCTGCTATGAGTAGTTGCTTATAGGTCTTTGCCAGGACATGTTTCTCTTGGGCCATCCTATTACGTGTATGTTTATAAGAAACAGCCAGAATGTTTTCCAAAATTGCTATACTATTTTACATTCCCACCAGCAATATAAGAGTTTTAGTTGCTCCACATCCTACCCAACACTTGGTGTTGTGTCTTTTTAGTGGTATTTCATTGTGTTATTAATTTGTATTTTCTGATAACTGATGATGTCAATCACATTTTCATGTAATTACTGGCCATTCTTGTATAGCTGCTGCTTTTTTAGTCTGGCTCCCGGGAGTGTCCCCTGTGCCTGCAAAAGTCAGTGGTCAGCCAAGACTTTAACTAGAGCTTATACTCAGGTTTCAGTGTTCATCCTCTGTGGTTCTCTTGCATGTGGAGTTTTTTTATTTTTTCCTTTTTTCTTAATTTTTAATAAGAGTTTATTTGAGCCAAACTGATGACATATGGAGGTGAACAAGATCTCAGATGCTCCCTGTATATAGAGATTTGCCTCTAAATTTCCAGCTGCTCTTCCAGCCCCGATGTTTGTCTCCTGACACCTCATGCTAGTAAGACTTGGGCTTTGTGCAGTCCTACTATATACACATTACAGAATGCACTTAATAAAAAAAGCTGCAAACTTACTGGTCTAGTGCAGTTACGTCTTTTAAGGATGGACATCTCACAGTTTCTGCTTGCTTTTTCACTGGGCCTCCTGGGTTTCCCCAAAACTTGCATAATTTAGCAGTCAAGCAGGAACTGGTACAGAGTTTTGCTCAGATTTTGAATGACACTTTTCCTGTGGCTCTTTCACTTCCAGGATTTTTCCAGCTGCTGATGTTTGGGGAGCACCTCAGGCAAAAAAAGCTACTAACTCCTAATCTTGCCCTTTGCAGTTGCTGTTTTTCATGGATAAAGGTTCCTCTGTTTTCGGCCTGCTTTTGGTCACTTTGCAGTGCCTTCCGAAAGTTGGAAATTTGTATTTACTCTGCATTTTGTAAAGATATGCAGGTAGATTTGCCTGATAAATTCACTCTTCATTATTCCATATATTTTTTAGAGATTAGTATGCAAATATTTTCAGATGAAAGACATGAAATTTGGGAGGATTTGCTTCAAAATCTATAGGAGTAGATGGAGGGAAAGTTGATGCATGATCATGAGTTGATAGTTTTTTGAAGCTGGATGACAAGTACCTAGCAGGTCATTTTATTATTCTCTTCATTTTTAAATTATGCTTGTAATACTCCATAATAATTTTCAAATTAGCTACTTTATGCAATAACATAAAATTTCAAATATATAATAATATTTTGCAGTGTTTAGGATTTTTACATAAAAAGTTTTGAGAGAAATTAAACAAGATCCTCATAAATGGTAGGATATACCATGTTCATGGATTGGGAGACTCAATATTGTAAAGATATCAATTATCCCTAATTGATCTATAGATTCAGTACAATACCTATAAAAATCCCAGTGGTTTTCATTTTGCACAATGATAAGTTGATGCTAAAATTTATATAGAAATGCCAAGGTCCAAGAATAGCCAAGATACTTTTGAAGCATTAGTAGATAGCAAGACATATTATAGAGCTATAGTAATTAAAGCTTTGTAGTATTACCCAAGGATCAGTGAGGCCAGTGGAATCAAATAGAAACTCATTTTCTCATGTATGGACATGATGTATGACGAATGTGGTACTGTAGACCTATAGGGAAATGGTGTTTTTGCCCTTCCTTTCATTAAACAATGCTTGGACAAAGGATATCCAAAAAGAACAAAATGAAAATTGGCCTCTACCTCCCTCCATATAAAACAATCAGTTCTAGGCAGATTGCAGATCTAAATGTTATGAAGATCTAAGAGTGAAAGCTAAAGCTCATATAAGGAAATATAGGAGAATATCATTATGACCTTGGAATAGGGAAAGATTTTTTTCAATAGGGTACACACAGAAAAGCACTAACCATAATGGGGAGGGGGGATTGATATGTCTGAGTACCTTTGTCTAATCAAATGATACTATAAAGAGAGTAAAAAACCAATCCCCATAGTGGGAAAAGATATTTGTAACAGATAAAACCTACAAAAGGCTCATATTTATAGTGTATATAAAGAATCCCTACTAATTAATTAGAAAAGGATTGACAACCCATTAAAAGCAAGCAAGAGACTTGAACTAGCACTTTATGAAAGAGGATAGCCAAATGGCCAACAAACATGTGAAAAGTTGCCCAGCCTCACTGGTAATCAGTAAAAACCAAATTAAAACCACAGTGACGTTCTACATACCAACTAATATGGCTAAAATGAAATAATCTGATAATATGTCGTGTTCAGGAGGATGTAGAGCAATGCAACTCTTATAAATTTGTCAGTGTAAGCATAAATTGGTACAGGCACTTTGGAAAACAACTTTAGTCATTTTAACCAATGTCTGTGACCTAGCAATCTTATGACTTAATATACTCAATAACAATGTGTATACACGTGCCCAAAGAGACACATGACAATCAACAGTAGACTGTATAAATAGTGATATATTCCTATGATGAATGCCATACAGCATTGAAAACAGTGAATTATAAAGCTACATGAATCAGTGTGGTTGAATCTCACAAACGTAATTTTGAGTGAAACTAGACAGAAAAAAATACTTGCAGCAGACTTATACATTATATAAAGGTTTTGGTTTTGGTTTGTTTGTTTCCTAACTAATGTACCACATTTATAGAATGCATGCTTATGGTAAAATGATAAAGAAAAAGTAATGATTGCTGTAAGACAAGTCAAGATAAGGGCTGGCCTAGTGGCTCAGTTGGTTAAGAGCTCGCTCAAGAGTGCAAGCTGAGCTCTGAGCAACAGCAGTTCAGTGCCCAACCCGAGCTGAGCTGCAGCTGAGCTGCCAACAGGTGGCAGGATGGCTCAGCTAAAAAAAAAAAAAAAAAAAAAAAAAGACAAGTCAAGATAGCATAGCAGCTGCTCTGGCAGTGTTCTGTTTTTTAGCCTTGCTGGTGATTTCATGAGTCTTCACTGTGTAATCTTTTAAGTTTTGTTTTGTGCACTTTTTGGGTGTATTATATTTTAACAAAAAAGAGGGGCATGACTGAAAGAAAAATGAGAAAATAAATACTATAGGCAGTTTCCATGGGATCTGATCTCTAATTTTAACTCTGACAGCAGTTAGCTATGTAACAGGGTTGGTCAAGTCACCTCGCCTTTTTAAACTTTTATTCTTACCTGAAAAAGGAAGAATTTTTTTTTTTTTTTAAGATTTTTATATTGGGGGATTGAGGAGGGGAACAGTGTTGGGGAATTGGGGAAGGGGAACAGACAAGTTGCTGTCCTTTTGTTCTTCAGTCTAGTTGTGGAGGACGTTGATTCACTGGCCCATGTTGGTATTATCATTGCGCTCTTCCCGGGTGAGGCAGTCGCTTGCCGGCTATTGGGTGGCTGCTGATGGTGGCTCACGGCAGCTTACGAAAGTGCACGCCAGCTGCTGGCCAGCAGCACTGCAGCCCAGCTCCAGGTTGAGCTGTTGTTCACCATCTTAGCTGTGGAGGGCGCAGCGTCATTGGCCCTCATGTGGGCTCTGAACAAGGGCCCTGCTGCTCAGAGCGGTTGTCCCAAGCCAACTCTTAACCAACGCGCCACTTGGCCGGCCCAAGAGGAAGGAATTCTACTCGGTGATTGCCAATGCTTAAAGAAAAAATTATCTTTATTGAGATCTAATTTACAAACACCAGTGCATCTAAGGACCAACATTTTATGATGAAATTACAAAAATAGACAAGAGATGAGATTTTTAAAGTGAAGATAATACCACTAAACTTTTTATAGCCCTTTGTAGTTGGCATACTTTCATATTTGTGAAGAACATTTGCATATCTGTAGTAGATATATCTGTTTTAGATAAATCTTGTCAATTCCTTTACCATAGAAGATCTGTTAGACTCTCTGCTCGGAAGATTTTGGCACAGAATGAAAAACACCATATACAAACGAAAGCCAAGAGATGTGCTACTCCTGTAATCATCAGTGAAATTCCGCCATCCAAAAGAATGAAAGTGTAAGTAGCCACAGCTTCTGTCCGTTTCCATAGGTTTTACCCCTGTCTGTTCCTATGGTTAATAGCAAGCAGAATATATGGTACTTATTCTTATTTTTATCAGTTAGAATATATTTTGCCATAAGTAATAGCCTATTCAGCTAGAATGGTTTACAGAATAGGTATTTATTTGCTTCACAGAAGTTTGCTCCTGGCTTTGGTTCAGTGAGCAAACAGTGCCGGGGTAGCGTCTCTGAATCTTAGCTTTTATTTCATACTTGTTGCTCAAGATGGCTCCTCTCTGTTTCTTAGCTTTCTTCCTTCTGCTTGTTGCCTCATTATCCCATGATAGCAGCTATGTCTCTAGGTATCATATCCATGTTCTTGAGAAGAAGGAAGCAAAGGAAGAAGGGCATCATCCATATCACGGAAGTGAAATATTTTCCAGAAACCCTTGTTTTCCCTCAGTTGCCCAACTGTATCACAGATCCCTCCTAGTTGTAATAGAGACTATTGATGCAAGTACAATACTTTTACCTTTGTGCATTGTTGCCCCAAACAAAGTTGGCGTTCTATTAGTAAGAAATAAGATGCAATAGATATTGGGAAGACAGCTGGCAGTCTGCGATTTGTGCATTTGCTGATGAGCAGTTAAAATTCCTCCTACCCTCCTGAACCATCACCATACAACTAATACCTTGACTTCTGTCGGCGTTCTCAAAGTTTACCCGTTGTAGCTATTGGTATATGTGATCTGATGATACTATTGGAAGAATCTTGCAGTTGAAGCATGCTTGTTGTCCTCAAGAATAAGAAAATTTAAGTCACGTATATGTGGTACATTTGGAGAACAGAGTAGAGTGGGGTATGCTTTAAGGAATTAAAAGGATATTTTTTGTCCTTTTGAACTCAAGTTCTAACAAAAAAAAGCCAAAAGAGGAAGAAGACAGTGCTCTTCAAGATACTTCTGAAAAGAATGAGTGTTCCCCAGAGAAAGCCAAAGGCAGACATACTGTGCCTTGTATACCACCTGTAAGGTATGCTTCTTTTCTGAATTTAAACATTAGGGTCAGTAGAGTAAAATTACAAATGGGAACATCTGTGGTCTGTTTGGTGCATGTGGAGCTTGGGAAACTCCTAAAGCTATAATCAGGGTGAGGTGAATTGTTTTGTCCTGGTGGGTGCTCAAGTCTTAAATATTGGGGAAAATATACTATTAGAGCACATTAAAAGACATATAAAAGGAAAAAGTTAGTAAAGGTTTTCTTTTTTTTTTTTTTTTGAGGGCAGTGTCACTGGCCCTCATATGTGAGACCCGAACCTGGGCCGCTGGCTTCCCAAGCCAGCGCTTAACCACCGCGCCACTCGGCCGGCCCAGTAAAGGTTTTCTTGCTATCTAAATTGAACAGTTTTTATTTTGCCAAGCTCCATTCTGGTCTTTACCCAAGTAAAATACATATTTTCACAATCAGTCTATAAACAATCTTTGAGTTCTTTATAGTCACTATGAAGCTATTTCATTTTTTTTTCATACTGCAACAAAATCTTTATATTTACCCTTTTTTGATAGATTGTTGATATTTTCTCATTATATTTTACCTTTTCCTGTTGAAAATGCAGTTCCAATTTTTCACGACTGTAGGTCAGTGAATATCTTTATAGGCAGATCCTTTTCTTTGAGAAGTCCTCAGGAAAAGGAAAGAGAAATTCCTTGATCAAAGTTATGACGAGTTTTATGACTCTTGATATTTATTGCCAATTTTATGTCTGAAATGAATGTACGAATTTACAGTGTCATCAGCTTTGAATGTTTTTATTTCCTTGTAGTCTCATCTGCATTGAAATTTTTTTACTTTTAGAATTGTTTCAAATTTAATTAATATAATGATGGCATCAAATTATTTTAATTTGTATTTGCTTGATTGCTGAAAACATGTATTACTGTCACTGTAGCATTTTTTTCCCCCTATTTCCTCTTGGGTAAATTGTGTGTTTCCTTTCCTCTTCGCCTAGAAGTCTTCCTAGTGATGTTCTCATCACTAAGAATGGCTACACTAAATTGAACTTTTACTGTGTGTCGAGTACTTCAGAAACATCTCAATAGTCACAATATTCTGTTGACATGAGTATATTCCTCATTTTACAGTGGAGAAACCTGAGGTTCGGAGAGGTTAAATTGTTTTCTCAAGATCACATAGGCAGAAAATGAAATGGCAGAGCTGGGATTTGAAGTGGTTGGCTTTACTCCTAAGTGTGTCCTCTAAATTTTGTGTATATTATTAACCTTTTGCCGTATTTGTTGCAGATATTTTCCCCATTCTACTGGTATTTTAATTTTAGTTTTTCTTGTTCATAAAACCTAATCATTACATAGTCAGATTGTGGATCTTTTGTAATATCTTCTATAGCCTATTTTAGTTATTTTTTCTGAAAATTTGTTAAATGTTTTGGTATAAATTGTGCATCTCTTTTTTTTCATAGGTTATCTAAGTCAATATCAATCTATTAGATAATACTTTCTGGTTTGGACATTATTTTATCACAGGTTAAAGATCTAATTTATATAATGCCTTTAGATTAGTTTGAATCACTGAGCCTCTTTCTCCTCTCCCCTTTTATCTCTTTTATTGATTTGCCCTTTAGGCAGAAGAATCTAAAAAGTACCGAGGAACAAGAGTTGGAGAAGAGCATGAAAATGCAGCAGGAGGTGATGGAGATGCGAAAAAAGAATGAAGAATTCAAGAAACTCGCTCTTGCAGGAGCAGGTGAGCTTGGCTCTGGTTGACTCTGTTTTATGAGGGGTGCCTCTCATAATCTTGGTAGGGTTTTTTGGAGTCTAAAGCAAAAAACACTTTCTTGGTCAGTAGTTGGCATAAAAAGAGGTGGTTATTTAGAATGCTGGACATGGGTACCATTTATATCCCAAAGATCATTCCCTAGAACATTTTCTATACATTGGCTCCTTCTTAGAGCACGCTGCTCCTCTGGCTCTGACTATAGAAGTAACATCCATCTTTCGAGGCCTTTTTCCATGAGGCCTTCCCTCTTTTCTTCAAGTAGAATTAATTGCTCCCTTCTTTTTCCTCCTAATTCTTTTTCTTTGCTTTAGAAGAAGGAGGGACTAGGATTAAGACAGAAGATAAAGCAGCTGGGCAGGGCAGGTTTTGTTGCTTTCCCATTTTACCCTAGGCAGGAGGGAAGAAAGTGGAATGAATGCGTCTGTAGCTATGGGGGAAAAGTATGAGTGAGGGAGCTGGAAGGGTGAGAGAGTTCTGCTTTGCTTTGCTCTGGGATGGAATTATTAGGGTGGAGTCAAAGCTAGAAAGTCCTGCTGACTGGGTTGAAAAAAGCACCCCTGGAGTTTATAGGGGTTCCTTCTTACAGATGGTTAATTAAGTGTGCATTTTTTTTTTTTTTTTTAAAGCTGAGCTATCCTGCTACCTATTTGCAGCTCAGTGGCAGCTCAGCTCAGGCTGGGAATCAAACCGACAACCATGTAGCTCAGAGCTCTCACTCTTGAGCGAGCTCTTAACCAACTGAGCCACTCAGCCGGCCCTAAGTGTGCATTTTTAAAGTCAATTCAGAGCTTTGCCTATCAAAAGTATTCTAGTTACTCTGTGTCTCTGGAGCTATGACCACATCTGGCAGATGGAATTCCCCCCTCCCCCCGCCTTGCTACCTCTATAGTTTGCAGCTGACTGAAGGGCTTCAAACGCAACAGGACTCAATGAATAAGGTATACGTATTAGTGTCCTTGAGGACTGTTTCAAATTTTGGGTTATTTGTAGAGAGTGAACAAAGTTAGATCCATGGTAATAGAAGCACCAAAAAAACTGGGTAAAAAGGGATTTACTAATGGTCCATATTCTTAGTGTTACCTGTGTGTTTCACTCGACTCCTCACTTAGGGCAACCTGTGAAGAAATCGGTGAGCCAGGTTACCAAATCAGTTGACTTCCACTTCCGCACAGATGAGCGAATCAAACAGCATCCTAAGAGCCAGGAGGAGTATAAGGAAGTGAACTTTACATCTGAACTGCGAAAGCATCCTCCATCTCCTGTAAGTTGATGGACTAAATGAATATTCCTGTTACGAATTCAGTGTGGATTTCGGGTGTAGCATTTGTGGTTGCTACTTATAGTAATATAATTGAGTTAAGATAGAGCTAAATCCTCGCCTGGCCCCTGTTAGCTGCATGATAAATCACTCTGTCTCTCTGGGAACCATCTTACCAAGTTGCTATGGAAACTGAATTGAGAATATACATAAAACACATAGAATTATGTGTGACAAAATTGTAAGCACACGCTTGTTACAGCTTGTGCTGTTACAAAATTATGGAAAAAATCTTGTGTCTGCAAAGCTGTGTACAAAATATAGCAGGGTTTATGGGAAAAATGAGGTTGGGGCAGACCACTCAAATCCTCTGCAGTTTTGTTACCAGAGCACTAACAAAAACAATAACAATCCCAAATAAAAATTAGAGTGCTAAGAATCTCTACTTGCAATTTTAGTCATCATCATTTGTTGAAGTCAGTCCATTCCATCTTAAACCTTGAGCTTTCCTTCTTTCTTTGAGATGTGGTTTCTGTAAAAGTTTTGTTTCTAAGCAGAGACTAATTTTATCAAAATTGATCCAAGGCGTAGGTTTCTTCATCAATCAGTTTTGGGGAAGAAGTGTGAGAATCTGATTTTGGCAGCTGCCTGACCTGATCAAGACCCAAAAGCCCAATGAATTTTTTTCTTTAAGTGTGACCATATAATTTGTTGTACAAACTGAGACACTTCCAAGAGTGAACTGAGACAATATTACTGATTATATAGGAAAAATAGAAGTAAACCAGGACTGTCCTGAGCAAATTGGGACTAATGGTCATCCTACTTGTAAGTCATGTTCAGGTGCTTGGGCTTCCAGTGAAAGCATAGAGTGGATACCCTCTCTTTCTATCTTACACATTTCGCCTGCGTGACGTCATCCATACATACCTTTGCCGTTACTTGCTCATTTCACAAATATATACCTGGATGCCCTTCTGGTCACTAGCCCTCAAGATTGACATGAGAGTGGACCACCATATGCTTTCATCATTGTACGTCAGTCTGGGCCTCTGAAGCCCAAAGAGGGGTGGTTCTTTCCAAAGAAGATAATTACGACGTCCCAGAAGTATCTGAACAAAACGTACCTTGTTCACCCTTAAACCATTTGGTCTGGTTAATCCATGAGCACTCTAAAACCGGATCCCAGAGGCAGCCACCGCTCACTGTCTTTGGGCCCAGCCCCTTAGCCTCCGTTTCCTTTGCTCCGGGGAAAAGTGATTACTGATCAGACTCAAAATCAGGCAAGCTGCTCATGGGCATCCTCCCAGGCCTCTGCCAAAGGACGACGGTGGGCACGTGGTAAGGTCCCAGTGGGAGCCGAGAGGGCAGTGCCGGAGTGGGGATGGGGTGCCCTTCAGCTTTTTTCCCTTCTAATAAGAAAACTTGCTCTTGATTGCTTCAAAACTAACATGCTTGTGAAAAATCATCTTATGTACTGTTGTAGGACTATTTGCTAAATGTTAGATTCTGTCTTACCTTTTTTTAAAACAAAAAAAAGTTGCAATAGACTTATAACCAGTGCTCAAGGACTGACAGACTTAAGAATACTAACCTTGGTTTCCCCTGGACTCTTTTTCTTTTGATCGTCTGTGCTGAATATGTGACTTGTGATAGATCTGAGCTTCCATGACATTTCATTTGGGAAACAACTTTCTTTACAGGCCCGAGTATCTAAGGGATGCACCATTGTAAAGCCTTTCAACCTGTCCCAAGGGAAGAAGAGAACATTTGATGAAACAGCTTGTCCATATGTGCCCTTTGCACAGCAGGTCGAAAACTTCTATAAACGAACCCCTAACAGATACCACTTAAGGAGCAAGAAGGATGATATTAGTAAGTTTCTTACCGATATCATAGCTGGCTAGAACCTTCCCTAGAATTCCCTTTGCTTACATCTTAGGCATAAATTTGCCTTTAGTTGAAAGCCTAGCTTTTGAACTAAAGTATGGCATGTGCCCATAAGTAGACAACAAATGTAATGTTGACCATTTCTCAAACCACCCAGCCATCTGTCCACTCTGCCCATCAACAATCTTGATTAATGAATGGCCAAGGGGAATCAAGGTTCCCTGCTGTGTCATTACACATCAAGGCTGTCTTTGTCATGTGTCACAGTGCTTTACTTACCTACAGAAAATGAAGGCATTCCATTCATTCAAGGTTGTGTGCTTTTTGTTCAATGATTCTGCAAGTTTTTTACCAGTACAAACCAGACATTATGTGGGGTGTAGAGGGTATAGAAGTGAACAAAATGGACTTGGTGCTGCTTACCATCAAGTTTCTAATTCAGTGAGGGACATAAAGAGATTATTACAAATTATGGTAAGCGCTATGAATGTGAGGGAGATGTTAGACAGAATCAAAGGAGGTGGGAGGTAGGTAGAGTGTGTCTGCATGCTGAGAATCCCTGGAAGAGAAAGAAGTTGAAGATACAGGAGAGAAAAGAGATAACCAATGCTTAGGTCCCTGCATAGGCAGGTAGGGGATTGACACGTAGCACAGGTGGAGTGATCGTTCTTTGAAAGGAGGATGGAAGAGCAAGAGGAATGGGTGCCAGTGCTAGTGGGTGTGTAGATTTGGTGGTGAACAGATGAGCGGATTGTAATGTAGAAGCATCTATTTTTATGAAAGTAATTACTACAAGAAGGAAGGGAAAGAAGTTTGGTATAAAACACTTGTAGTCTGGGCCGGCCGAGTGGCATAATGGTTGAGAGCTGGTTTTGGTTTGCCAGCGGTCCCAGTTCGGATCCCACATATGAGGGCCAGTGACACTGCCCTCTACAGCTAACAATGGCTCCACCTGGAGCTGGGCTGTGCGAGCCCCGGCGACAGTGTGGGCTGCAGCCCCTGCTGCAGTGGGCTGCCATAGGCGCAGCTGGACTGAGGAACAAAAGGACAGCGACTTGTCTGTTCCCCTTCCCCAATTCCCCAAAGCTGTTCCCCTCCCCCAATTCCTCACTTTAAAAAAAAAATCTAAAAAAAATTAAATAAAATACTCGTAGTTCTGAATATCAGGCTAACATTCTGGAAGAAGCAGAATCGAGTCATTCTGCCTTCGAAGGTCTCAGTTTTTCCTACCCTTGTATAGGCATTGTTTAGTGTTTTGTTAGGTAGCCACACAAGCTCTTTTTTTTTTTTAAAGAACAATTGCTCTCTGTCTAGTTGTGGAGGACATTGCTTCACTGGCCCATGTTGGTATCGTCATTGCGCTCTTCCCTGGTGAGGCAGATCAGTTGCCGGCCTCTGGATGACCGTTCACGGCGGCTCTTGGCAGCTTACTCTGGCTGCCCACCTCTCACGCTGGCTGCCAGCCACTCACTGTAGCTTATTGTAGCCCACTACAGCAGAGGCTGCAGCCCATACCGTCGCCATACAGCCTAGCTCCAGGTTGAGTAATTGTTCACCATCTTAGCTGTAGAGGACAGTGTCACTGGCCCTCATATGTGGGATCCGAACCAGAGCCACTGGTGTCCCAAGCCAGCTCCCAACTAATGCACCACTTGGCCGGCCCTAAGTACAGCATTTCTATTTTTTTTTTTTTTTTTTTTTTTGAGGGCAGTGTCACTGGCCCTCATATGTGGGATCCGAACCGGAGTCACTAGCGTCCCAAGCCAACTCCCAACTAATGCAGCACTTGGCCGGCCCTAAGTACAGCATTTCTTGTTGTTGTTGTTTTGGTTTTTTTTTTTGAGGGCAGTGTCACTGGCCCTCCATATGTGGGATCCGAACTGGGGCCGCTGGCATCCCAAGCCAGCTCTTAACCACGGCGCCACTCGTCCGGCCCAGTACAGCATTTCTTAATACTGTTATTATGTTGTCCTAGTAGCCACTTGTCAAATTTTATATTATGAAAATAATAAAATGCCTTTTTTTATCCTAATGGAAATTTAAATATTAAATGTGACTTTTCAAGTAATATATGACTTCTGGAGTCTGATATGTCCTGCTCTTAGAATCTAAGTCCTGGCAAATAGGAATAAAATTTATTTCCTGTCATTTTTATTTATAACTTTTTATAGTTATAGCTAAATAATGATTGTATATGTATTTGAAACTTGATTGATTTCTAAAATAGACTTGGTGTCTATTGTCTGCTCTTATGTGGTAAGATCTAAATAAGAGGACTCATTCTATATAATTATGAAAATTTACAAGGTTGTCCCTGGCCAGATAAACCAATATTTTCTGTTTTCTGTGAGTGGTAATGATGGTCTTAATATTGATGCTTTGACAGGTTTTTTTTTTTTACTTTTTCTCCATTTCACTTTATATGAGAGGTGGTCTTGATACTGTGATATAGATGCTTTTAAAAAGTTTATAACATTAGGAATTGTTACTTGCTCTATAGAAAGGTCTTATTTTTAAAGCTGGAATAAGCAGAAGTCTTATATGTCAATTTCAAGCAAAATAGTTGGCATTTTTTTCAATAGAAAGGCAGCACAGGCCTGTGCAGTCAATGATAAGGAATTCATCAGACATGAGTGGTTTTGAAGTTCAGAAGGTGATAGTAGAGTTTACCCAAAGGCTCCTTTCATTACACCCCTCAATAAAGAGCGATAGGAAGGAAGGGGCTGAATGCTGGTCAGGTTGACTGACATGAGCCGAGTGTGGAAAGCCAGCCACTCTGGTTGGGCATCCCTGGGCTGGCACGCTGAGTCAGCACCTGCAGGTAAACGTGGTCTTGGGAGCAAGGTGAACATCTGTCATCTCCATTTACAGCTCTGTTACCCTCCAAACCTGCTGTGGGCAAGATTTCCAGAGACCCACAGACTCCTGTCCTGCATACCAAAAAGCGCGCAAGGCCTGTGACCTGCAAAAGCGCCGTGGAGCAGGAGGCCGAGGAGCTCGACAAACTGCAGCAGTAAGTCCCACTGGCCACGTTCCAGGAGGAATTCCAAGAAGCTGCCGCCTTGCTTTTTCAGCTCTGTAAGGGGACAGTGGCCATTGTTCTTGCCATGAGAATTTACGGCATTTGAATTCCTGGCACTGCAGGCTGTGCCCTTGTCTCTATGATTCAAGGACTGAAAGTGGGACTATGGAGGTGTCCTGGAGGGTAAACTGATGAAAATTTAATGCAGAGGTTGGGGTGGGAGAACTTAGGATTCCGATTAAGGAGTGTCCTCTGAGGTTAGTCTGGGCCGATGCCGCCCTTTCTTTCATGGTCACCCAAGGGACTGTTCAGTGCAGGAAACTGGAACTTAATGTCGGTAGCACTGGAGGTTGTCCCCTGTAGCCTTCCTCTGTTCCTTTTTGCACTTCTTTTGAGAAGGGGGAGCTTCCTCTGTGAAGAGAAACCCCAATCTTTAGAGTGGTGGGAATGTGTTAGGACTTTGTTGTTTATTCTTGGCTGTGGAGATAATGGCTATGGAGAGAGTGGAGATTTTGCTGTGCATGATGGCCAATCTTGATGATAATTTTTCTGTTTTTGGCCTCCTTTGTTGTTTGTGTAGTTTTCATTTTGTTAAACTTTTTATTGTGTGTGTGGTTGTCATTTAAACTCACTTTACAGATACAAATTCAAAGCACGGGAACTCGATCCCAGAATTCTTGAAGGTGGACCCATCCTGCCCAAGAAACCGCCTGTGAAGCCACCCACTCAGCCTGTTGGCTTTGATTTGGAAATCGAGAAAAGAATCCAGGAGCGCGAGTCAAAGAAGAAATCAGAGGATGAACACTTTGAATTTCATTCCAAACCTTGCCCGACTAAGATCTTGGAAGATGTCGTGGTAAGAGTGGTTGAGGCTCTATATGCTGGCAAAAGTGTCCTGCTGTGACCACATATCCACCCATTTACATATGTTTGGATACTGTGATCAACACATCATATTATGAGCTGTAGGTGATAAAGAAATATATCAGAGGTGGATTTTGGAAACTAAGGTCCAGTAAGGGAAATAAAATATATAAAGAATGTAAAATGAAACAAATGTTCCTAGAGAGACGACAGTTAAAAGTACTATATAGGAATTCAAAGGAGATAATGACTTCTTCCAGATGGAAGGCTCAGGGAATGCTTTGTGCAGAAGGAAGCATTTGACCTAAGTCTTAATGCTGTGTAGTTGTCCTGGTTGTCATTGTATCGTTGTCAATGTCATAATAGTTGATGCTTTCACTATGTGCCAGGTACTGCTCTAAGCCTGGGAACTGTGAGTGGGTCAGTTAAGCTGGAAAAGAGAAGTATATCAACAGGAGTAACTGGAAACTAGATTAGAGAAGTGGGTTCCTGTAGTTTGATGGTGGGGAAGAGATGCCACTGTCCAAGAAAAAGTAATGGAACCCCACACCTGCATAAGCGCAAAGATGTATTTTAGACCCGTTTCCATGGAGATGGGGAAACACCCTCTCCCCTGAGTTTGGAGTGACTTAGTTTAGGTACTAAGAACTCTGTGTTCCTGTCCTCTTTCTTTTTTCCTTGTCCTTTAGAGTCATCATGGTTTCAAGTGAAACTGCACCCAATATATCACCTTGGACTGGGTACTTTTGTATATTTTATCTTAGCACTAAGTCAGAGGCTTTAAAAAGCATGATAAGGGCCGGCCGAGTGGCGCAGTGGTTAAGTGCTGGCTTGGAAGGCTAGCAGCCCTGGTTTGGGTCCCACATATGAGGGCCAGTGACACTGCTCTCAAAAAGAAACAAAACAAAGCATGATAAAGCTTAGAAATGGTTCTTTCTCTCTTCCCACCCCATATCTTCTTTCAATTGAGAGCTTTCTGCATGAAACCTCTTTTCTAGTCACAGTGTTTTTTCCTTCCTTGCTTTATTATTTCTTTTATTAGTTTCAGGTGTACAAACAACATAGTGATTAGACATTTACACACCTCACAAAGTGATAATCCCAACAAGCCTACTACCCCTCTGACACCGTCATAGCTATTACAATACCATTGACTGTATTCCTTATGCTGTACTTTACATCCCATGACTATATTTTTTAAATTATAGTTGACATTCAATATTATTTTATATTAGTTTCAGGTGTATAGTGTAGTGGTTAGACATTTATGCAACTTATAAAGTGATCCCCCAATAAATTGAGTACTCTTTTGACATTATACATAGTTTTTACAATATTATTGACTATATTCCCCATACTGTATTTCATGTCCCCATGACTATTTTGTGACTACCAATTTTTACTTCCTAATACCTTCACATTTCTCACCTCACCCATCCTCCCAACTCCCCTTCCATTTAGCAGCCATCAGTTTGTTCTCTGTATCTATGAGTCTATTTCTGTTTTGTTTATCCTGTTATTTAGATTCCACATATAAGTGAGATCATATGGTATTTGCCTTTCTTAGTCTGACTTATTTCACTTGGTATAATACCCTCTAGGCCCATCCATGTTGTTGCAAATAGTAAGATTTTATTCCTTTTTATGACAGAGTAATACTTCATTGTATAAATGTACCACAATTTCTTTATCTAGTCGTCTGTTGATGGGCATTTTGGTTGTTTCCATATCTTGGCTATTGTGAATAGTGCTGTAGTAAACATAGAGGTGCATATATCTTTTTGAATTAGTGTTTTGGATTTCTTTGGATAAATACCCAGGAGTGGAATTGCTGCCTCATAAGGTAATTCTATTTTCAATTTTTTGAGGAACCTTCATACTGTTTTCCATGGTTGCTGCACCAATTTGCAATCCAACCAACAGTGCACCAGGGTTCTCTTTTCTCCACAACCTCTCCAACACTTGCCATTTGTTGACTTATTGATGATGGCCATTCTGACAGGTGTGAAGTGATATCTCATAGTGGTTTTTATTTGCATTTCTCTGATGATTAGTGACATTGAGCATCTTTTCATATGCCTGTTGGCCATCTGTATGTCCTCTTTAGGGAAATATCTATTCAGATTTTCTGCCCATTTTTTATTTTTTTATTTTTTTGAGGACAGTGTCACTGGCCCTCATATGTGGGACCGAACCGGGACCGCTGGCTTCCCAGGCCAGCGCTTAACCACCGCGCCACTCGGCCGGCCCTACTGCCCATTTTTTTTTTTTTTAAAGATTTTATTGGGGAATTGGTGGAGGGGAACAGCGTTGGGGAATCGGGGAAGGGGAACAGACAAGTTGCTGTCTTTTTGTTCTTCAGTTTAGTTGCGGAGGGTGTTGCTTCACTGGCCCTTGTTGGTATCGTCATTGCGCTCTTCCCGGATGAGGCAGATCGGTCGCTGGCCTCTGGATGTCGCTCACCGCGGCTATTGGCAGCTCACGCTTGGCTGCCAGCCGCTCACGCTGGCTGCGGGCCACTCACTGTAACCTATGGCAGCCCACTGCAGCAGGGGCTGCAGCCCACACCATCACCGGGGCTCGCACAGCCCAGCTCCAGGTGGAGCTGTTGTTAGCTATAGAGGGCAGTGTCACTGGCCCTCATGTGGGATCCGAACCGGGGCCGCTGGCATCCCAAAACCAGCGCTTAACCAATGCGCCACTTGGCCGGCCCCCTACTGCCCATTTTTTAATTGGAGTTTTTTTTTGTGTGTGTGTGTGTGTTTTGTATGAGGTTTTTTTTTTTTAATTTTGGATATTAACCCCTTATCAGATGTGTCATTGGCAAATATCTTTCCCATTCAGTAGGAAGTCTTTTCATTTTGTTGATGGTGTTACACCAACTTTTAAGAAAACTCTTCCCACCCAAGTGATTAGTCTTTAAAAGCTGTGTCACCTTTGTCATTACCCGCCGAGGAAACTGTACTCAATACAACAAGGAAAATGTAGGTTATATGCAGACTTCAGAATCCTAGAGCCAAAAGGGCTCAGTGTTTTCATTTTACACACCAGAAAATCAAGGCCCAGAGGAGAGAAATGACTTTCTCCAGCTTTCTGTAGCATTCATTTGGCACCTTGCTTTTAATAACATCTTCTCCAAGCTCCTGGCTTTTCCCTTTGCTACAAGTTTTTTTTTAATTTAATTCACATACCACCCTTTTGATTTTTGCTATATCCTTGTATCTCATATACCAATATTGACTTGGTATAGTCTTAAAATCAACTCATTTTTAAAATGATTTTAAAGGGAGCATTAAATCACTAGATAAATGGAAAAAACAGTATTTTTGACATGAATAACAACAAAAATAGCTACTACTTATATAAAGCTTATGTGCTAAATTTTAATCTAAAAGCTTTGCATAATAACTTCTCATATGAGGTAAACACCATAGGTAGTATTATCAATCCATTTTATGGTTAGGAAATATAAAGATTAAATAACTTGCTGCAGATAACAAACTAGCCAGTGGCAGAGCTGGACTATGAAGCTAGGGTTCCATACAGTTCCAGGGTCCGTGCTCTTGAATTAAAATAGAAAGTTCTTAGGAAAATATGAGATTATGTAAAAAAAAAAATAATAATCTGCACCCCACCTAACATCCTCTTCCATATCACCGGTCATACCTGAGCTTCAGTTTTAGAAACTGATTTAGGAGATTGGTTTGGCAGTTTGTTGTACTTTGGAAATACTTGGGTCAAGTGGTAAGTGGGAGAGGTGACTAGAGTTCATTAGGAGTTAGTGGAGATCTTAGAATAGTGTTGTACCAGGTTGTGCCTTGTTGCGAATTCTGGATAAACAGATCAGCAAAGCACTAGGTGAGTAAGTAAGATGCGACTGAATCGGTGTGCTATGCTGTAGGGAAGTGTGCCAAATCCAAGTGGTTCTCAGAATCCTCTGGGGATCTTATTACGTAAACAGATTCCTGTGCCCCACCCCTGGAGTTTTAATTTTTAGGTGCAGCATAGACTAGAGGGAACCCAGTGAAGAATTGAATGTCTGACAGAGTAAGCAGTCCTGTTGTTAATAATAATAACTATCATTTTATTGCATGCTTACATTATACTTGAATGTTTTATGTAGATTATTTTTTATAACAAGTCTTTAAGAGTTAGGTTCTATATTTATGCTTATTTTTCAGATGAGGAAAGACACAAAGTGGTATCTAGCATGCAGAACCAGGATTTGAACCGTCATCTCCTTAAGCACTGTCATGCCACCCTGCAGTGCTACCTGTGATCATTGTTTATTTTGGCAATAATAAAACTAAGTGGTTTTTGAGTTTGATGCTGGCTCTTTGCAGTTCTCCCAAATTTCCAGTGGTTTCACCTCAACTCTTGATTTCTAGAGAAGCAAAGCCTAGGAGCCATTAGATGTATTCTCTTCCACACTCCACATTTTTTAGAAAGGGAGACAGTGGAAAAGAAATGTGGTTTGCCCAGTTTTGAAAGTTGGTGGCAGAACTGAGATTAGGTCTCTTAACTTCTCGTCTTAGACTTTTATACACAGAAGAGCCTGCCTCCTGGAGCCCAAATGGAGCTGGTCTGTCGGCCACTGTTGTTCCCCATTCGTGTGCTGAAGCTCTCTGTTCGCGTTTCCTCAATGTTTCTTGTGCTTGATAGGTGGCAAGGAGACAACGGGCTGATGAGAGATGGGCTGGGGCAGCAGAAGGCCAGGAGGCAGAGAAGAAGAAAGGGCTCTTGGGGCAGAGGTGGAGTGATGAAAGCCTTGAGCTCCAGGGTGTGAAATGTGAACTTGGTGCCGACATCTAGTGTGGGAGCTGGGGCACCACAGAGGTGGATGTGCTGTCAGTGAGGCCAGTGAGTAATTTTAGCAGTGATATTTTAGGGATGACTTGGGGAGACCAGCAGGCTTTTTTTTTTTTTTTCCATACTCCCTGAGATAACATTGCTTCATAGCAGTTTCCTAACTACTCTGGGACACGCCTGAGAACTTGTCCCAGGGTGCTTGGGGGCATATCCTGCCTTAGGGAGAAGTGCCCACCCCTAACACCCCCATTCCCCATCCTGGGCTGCTTTTCCTAAATATGTCATCCATCCACCCACTTCTGAGGACTCATTTCATTCTAAAAATAATTCCTCTTTTTCCTGTTTTCCTGCTCTGCGTCCTCTTAAGGATACCTTCCTGAGCTTCCCACTAGAGTTTCCCCCATTATCCTTTACTTCCATATCCTGCTAGTTGTGAAAATCAGGAAATACTTAATCTGTTCCTGTTTCATTGTCTCTTTCCTCCACTAGAAGGTGAGCTCCCTGAGAGCAAGGACCATGGATATCGGTACTGTTCACTTTTGTATCCTCAGAACCTAGCATCACAGCATAGGCATGCCAATATTGGATAACTGCGTAAGTGACCATCCAAGCTGAAGGGCTCCAGCCTGTGTTTCTAGCCTGGGTTAGAAACTGGGAATTCAAAGGTAAAATATGAAACAGGCCTGGACCTCAAAGCGTTCACAGTCTGGTAGAGCAGATTGATGTGTAAACAAATAAGGACAGTAATATTAACCTATGTTCATTAAACAATTACTACTACCTGCAGGTGCTGTGGAGAATGCAAAGGGATCCAAGTGGCAATATCCCTGCCCTGAAGGAGCTTATGACTAAAAAACAACTTAAAATAGAAAAACGAGAAGCTGTCTTTGTTTCTAGAAATGCAGTTTTCTTTTCTTTCTTTTTGGTTGAGCCCCTAGTTGACCTTGCTTGCCGTGGAGGTGGGGTGTGGGTGGAAAGTTGCTGCAAAGTTGATTTTCATAAATTACCTTTCCCCCTCTCCCAACTAATTAGGAGGATTGATCCCACTTGTAAATAATCTCTTTCCTGGCTTCCTTGTTAGAGATTTCCATTGCTTTTCTTTGGAAAATGCACATCTCTTTGCTGGGTAGGTGCAGAGAGGGGGAAAACAGGAAAAGAGGGATTATTTTAGAACGACACAAGTCTTCAGATATTTATTTCCAATAGTTTGTTTTCTGAAAAGGAAAAAACAAAAATCTGAGGCCTGAAGACTGTGTAATGTGCCCAAGGTTCTACCAGTTGGAATCAGAGCTGGACCTGACTCCCTGTTCAGCATTTTTCCCATCCCCACATGCCCTGGTGTGTTCAAGAGGTTGGTGTCCAGATTTTATTGTTGTTTTATGTGAAGCATTATTTGAAAATTCATTTCACGGGCATCTGTCACTCAGATTACAAATTTTGCTATATTGGATTTCACCGTGCTAGTGATCCTGGCTGGCTTTAGGAAACATATAAGAACTTGCACTGCAGAATGAGCATTCCCTTTGCAGCAGCACCTTGGCAGGGTATAAATTCTTTCTAATGATTGATATTATCCTAAGCATTTTGGAAAAGCCAATTCTTGGATCCTGTGGCATATAGTCTTTTCTTTTTTTTTTTTTTTTAATTAGTTTCAGGTGTACAGGCATATAGTCTTGGATCTCTTCAGTGATGGCAAATCTTTATATTTAAAGGATTAATTTTGCTTTTAGAAGCTAGTTCAAAGTCATTTGTAATTAAAATTTCAGAGTAGTCCAAGATAGTAGATCTGGAAACTGTGTTGTTTCATTAAAAGTAAAGATTGAAAGCCACTCCAAGAAAGACATCTCAAACATGGTTTGAGCAGTTGCAGCATTGCTGGGATTAAGGAGAGCTCTCCCAGGGTATAAATTAGAGTCAAAGAGTCAGAGTCCACAGTATAAATTCTGTTCTTACTATATTCATTCAACAAACATTTACTAAATGATTGGCCTTATACTTGTTAAGGTCTGTGTTAGGTGCTGGGATGATGGAATACCAGCCTCCACTCTCAAAGCACGCAGGCTAACAGGAGATGAGTAACTAAATACACAATTGCAATGAGGTTTTGTATGTACTGTGATAGAACTGTATACAGGACCGAGAGGGGTCAGTTCTGTAGGTTCTGGAAGTGGAGAGAGCTATTGAAAGGCTTTATAAAGAGATGCTTCAGTGGACTTCAAAAGAAGTGTTAAATGCTTCCAAGCAGCCAGGGCATTTCAGAGAGAGAGCACAAAGTATTGAGTTGAGAACCAGTGTTATATTTTGGCAACTGCCAGTAAGTAGTTCATTGTGGTGGGAGGGTGATGCTTAAGGCTGAGCGAGAGATAAGGCTGGAGAGTCAGGCAGGGTACCAGATTATGAAGGCCTTGTACTTCATGCAAAGACATTTGTTATATTGTAGGAGCCATTGAAGAATTTTAAGTCAGGAAGTAACATTATCATATGTGTTTTAGAAAAATAATTTTGACTATATATAGAAGATGGCTTAGAGGAATGAGATGAGAAGCTGAAAGACTATTAGAAGGCTTGTGTAATGGAGGCCTGTGGTATGGCAGTAAAGAGTTAGGAAGCAGAATGGAGAGCTGATGGGGGCAACATATGCATATGAGCGAGGATTTTTTTATTTTATTTTTTATTTTTATTTATTTTTCTTTATTTTTTTCAGGGCAGTGTCATTGGCCCTCATATGTGGGACCGAACCGGGGCCGCTGGCTTCCCAAGCCAGGAGAGAGGATTTTTTTAAAAATTGACCTGGTCATACACTTTTCAAAACAACAGCCCAAGAGATACCATTTTGTAGTTGGT
Source organism: Aselliscus stoliczkanus (assembly GCA_033961575.1). Classification (NCBI taxonomy): domain Eukaryota; kingdom Metazoa; phylum Chordata; class Mammalia; order Chiroptera; family Hipposideridae; genus Aselliscus; species Aselliscus stoliczkanus. Next base: position 23,756,435 of record CM066738.1, on the reverse strand, counting down.
ATTAATTGCTAGATTCATGATAGAGTATAAATTCTATAAGGACCAGAAAATGCTAATGGAAGGAAAATCTTTCTAAAATGTGTTAGTTTTGGGGCCGGCCGAGTGGCACGGTGATTAAGAGCTAGCTTGGGAAGCCAGCGGCCCTGGTTCGGGTCCCACATATGAGGGTCAGTGACACTGCCCTCAAAAAAACAAACAAAAAAATTAAAATAAATAAAATGTGTTAGTTTTGAGTGATATGCTCAGTATGGTACACGTAATTCAGTGTGTAAGGATTTGAAATATTGACAATGTTTTGGAATCATGAAGAGAAAAATCTTTGGAGTAGTTGAATATATTAGAATTATGGAATATAGAAAATAAAATACCTCTTCATCCACTCTCAAAGAGAAGTGAGAGTTAACAGCTCGGTGTTCTTTTCAGATTTTATTGGATTGTTGGAAAAGTCATGACATATTTTTTCTGTTTTTCATTGCAAAAATGCATCATGACTTTTCCAACAACCCAATATTTTCTATGCTTAGATTGATTATATATACATTTCTAAAACACGAAAACAATTTTCTCTTTTTCAGCAACTTGTTTCTCCCCTATGTCAGTAAAAGGTTTATTTTATTTCTTTGATGGCTGTATAATATTGTGATGTGTGGATGTACCACAGTTTAAGAAAGGATTTAACTGATTCTTTCTTGATAAATAATTGAGTTATTTGCAATTTTCTATTCTTTTAAAAAATGTTGTATTGAAATATACCAAAAAACAAAACTAAACAAGAGATCAAATACTGGAGGTATAATAATGTTGGGTGAAAGAATATGACCATTTAAAAATGTAATAGCTGGACCGGCCGAGCAGCGCATTGGTTAAGAGTTGGCTTGGGACGTCAGCTCTGAGCAGCAGGACCCCAGTTCAGATCCCACCTGAGGGCCAGCAATGCTGTGCCCTCTATAGCTAAGATGGTGAACAACAGCTCAACCTGGAGCTGGGCTGCCGTGAGTCACCGGTGACGGCGCAGGCTGCCGAGAGCTACCATGAGTGGCTGGCAGCCAGCAGCTGGTGTGAGCTGCCGTGAGCCGCTGTGAGTGGCTGTCCAAGCGACTGCCTCACCCAGGAAGAGCGCAATGATAATACGAACATGGGCCAGTGAAATGATGTCCTCCACAACTAGACTGAAGAACAAAAGGACAGCAACTTGTCTGTTCCCCTCCCCCAATTCCCCAATAATATCTTTTAAAAAAAAAAGTAATAGCTAATTCCCAAAGGGCGTTCCAGTTTATGTCCCATACCTTTACCCACGTGCCCACTTACACATGCCAACACTGGTATTAGTCAATCTTTCAAATAGTACTTAGTCTTATAGATGAAAAACACTTGCTTTAATTTACATTGTTAAAAATTATTGAGATCTGCTTTGTGTATCTTTGTGAACAGCTTCTTCAGATCTTTACCTGTTTATTTGGCAAATCCTTTTTAGTCTTTGCCCAATCCTTTTTCCCGTTTGCCTTTTGAGGGTAATGTTTTTGAACATAAGTTCTCATTGTAGAGCTGTATGTGGAATAGGTTTAAGAGAATGGATGGTGTCTGCTCTAATATTAGTTACATTTGGAAGGTTTTTGTTTGTTTGGATGGATTAGTGTATAGAAAAGAAGAGAAACAAAATGTTGACATTAGTTTGTTTTCTGTTGTGGTGTGTGTTTCATAAATATCAAAAAAGATTCTGATGAATTCTAGTTTTGCTATATATACAACTCAAACTATATCCTTGTTTGCTGCTCTTCTGTCATGACAGACCCATGACAGGTCTGCCTGGGTCTTGCTTGGTTTAATAACCACATACTGAAAGACTAGCCTTTTCTTGATTCCTGGTATGTGAACTTTCCTTTAAGCAAGGGATTTAATCTCATCACACAGCCTAGTGGAAATTGTTCTGGGAGGTCTAATTCAGTTGCTTACTCCTTCCAGGGTGTTCCTGAAAAGAAGGTGCTTCCAATCACTGTCCCCAAGTCACCAGCCTTCGCATTGAAGAACAGAGTCCGGATGCACATCAACGATGAGGTGATTCCCTGGGCTGGGGCTTTCTCCTTCCTCCTGCATAATCAATCTAAGCATTATTCTTTCGTAAACTGAATGGAATTCAAAGGCAGTCACTCTTGTCTGGCGTTCCCTTTAACAGTGAGTGAGAACATTTGATCATCTTTTTTGCTCCTCTAAGAGCATAGCAGTTGGTAAGGGTATGCATCTTCTTGCAGTGGAAACTGTTTGCTACTTGTTGGAGGCCTGTCCATTTCTAGAGCGTTGAAAATCAGCCTCCCATTGTAACACGAATCAAAAGTTGCCAATCCCTGCACTCTGTTTTGCCTGACCTCTTGTCACCACTCAGGGAGGACTTCTAAAATTCACACTAAGCAGTTACGTTCACCTGCCCTGTCTCCATTAACCCAGAGGTTGCAAAGGTGATTGTGTGGTGATGGTTCATGAAATATTGGAATACATGAAGTCATTGGTCAGGCTAGTTTCTTGTTACATCTCCCATTTTATCTATAAATATCCAGAGTTAGGGTAATTTTATAGCAGATCCGAAGCATAAGTCTTTTTATAGGTTCATTTGAAACTAAAATACACAGTAATCTTATGTTACCAGCTTAAACCCAAACAACTTACTTGGTCCTATTCTGGGTTTGGCAACCCATTGACTCCCAGTCACATGTTTTAGTGAAGTCTAGATGGAGGGTGGGTCAAAGAAGAGGCCAAGGTGTGTGCTTGTTTAGAACCTTCTTTCTGTTCTTTATTGTATTCACACTGTTATCTCATTTAGTTTTACAACCTTCTGTGAAAGACTTGAGATCCCTTAAGAGTAGGTGCTAGTCCTTTCTCACATTGGTCTCACCCTGTGAATTGGTAGGTGACTTAGGTATTATCTCTCTTTGATAGACAAGGAAGCTAAGACCCCTGAGAGGCTGAGTGACTTGCCTTAATTAATGCCTTCTCTCAAAGAATGTCTCTGACTCCACCTTCTGAGGAGGTGAGAGGGTGAGGAGTCTTGTTTCTAAACTGTACTTTCTCCCTTAGGAAGAGGAGCCCGTAGTGATAAAAGCTCAACCTGTGCCACATTTTGGGGTGCCTTTTAAGCCCCACATTCCAGAAGCAAAAACTGTGGAAATATGCCCTTTCTCTTTTGATTCTCGGGACAAAGAGCGTCAGATACAGAAGGAGAAGAAAATAAAAGAACTACAGAAAGAGGAGGTAGGTGTTTCCATTCCTACAAGGAGCATAATACTATTCTTTGATCCCTCAAAGGTAGTCTTTTATGTTGTACTTTTAACTATAAAATCACTGACTTCCTTTAATCCCTTTAAGAGCCTTTTGAAATATAATAGGACAAGTAATTTTAATAACCTTCCTGGCACAGGAGGTTAAGTGATTTGCCCATTGCTGGCAACATTGGGAGGAAATCCGAGATTTCCTTTTAAACCCGTTACTCTCTCTGCTACACCATGTTGCTTTGAAAACTGGCCTTCCCTACTTTTCAGATTCATCCAAATATTCTGGAGCAGCTATTGCTTTCTGGCTAGAAAGGTCTTATCTTAAATGTTTCTGTCCTATCAGATGCCCAAGTTCAAGGCGCTTCCTTTGCCTCACTTTGACACTGTTAACCTGCCAGAGAAGAAGGTGAAGAACGCCACCCAGATTGAGCCTTTCTGCTTGGAGACTGACAAAAGAGGTGCTATGAAGGCAGAGACTTGGAAGCACCAGGTGAGGGATGGGGAGAGCAGCTAAATGGTAATTGTTTGGTTGGTGGTTGGTTAGAATGGGTAGACCCGCCACACTGACATTCACCCAGGTACTAACACACGGGATTATTTTAAGGTCTCTCGCTCTAAATCAGGGGTCAGCAAACTCTTTCTGTAAAAGACCAGATAGTAAACATTTTTAGGTTTTGTAGGCTACATATGGTCTCTGTCACATAGTGTGTGTGTGTGTGTGTGTGTGTGTGTGTGTGTGTGTTTCCACCCTTTAAAATTGTAAAAACCATTCTTAGCTCAAGGGCAGCTGAAGGAGGTTAGAAGCCGTGCTGGCCTGCAGGCCGAAGTTCTCTGATCGCTGCCCTGAGTGCTCACCTGGGGAATGTGAGAACTGAAAGGCTTTTTTTGTGTCGGGAGTTTCTTTAAGATCTCATCTATTTCATCTATTAGACTTGTTCATTAAATGTTCACTCCCTTCTATGAGTGTTTTGATACGCAGTATGGTGAGAATAGATTCTCAATATGATAAGCTATTGTCTCAATATAGTGTGCTATTTGCTATTTATTATGACAGGTGATTAAAAACAATTAATTGGTTGTTGGCTGGTATAATTGAGCTCTAATTCTGCCTTATCTGGAAAAAGATTTTCTTGAATCCCTAAGTTTTTCGGTATTTTTATATCGCCACTTATCCTGGACTTTGTCCAAAAGTGGCTCTGGCCTAATTTTGTAGGAAGTCGCCCCTCTTGAAGCCCAAGAGATGTGATTGCTGACATGGCTGAACATAGGCCCCTTGTTGGCATTCTCTAGGAAAGCTTAGGGCTGTTGCTTTGAAACTTCTACTGAATCTCTCATTCAAGGACCATGATACAGAATGTCTGTGTGGCATATTTTCCATAATAAAATTTTTTTTTTAAAGTTTTTCAGCCATATACAAAAGTAGAGAAAATAGTATCATGAACTTCCATGAATCTGTCACCTGGTTCTATAATGATCAAAACATGGAAAATCTTATTTCATCTCTACTTCTACATACTTATCTCTGCACTGGATCCTTTTACTTACACAGGATTACTTTGAAGCAAATCCTAGGTATCATCTCATTTCATCCCAAAATATTTCAGTGTGTATCTTTAAAACACAAGAAATTTTAAAAAGTAACACTATTATAGTAAAAACATTACTCCCTTAATAGTGACAAATAGTTAGCATTCATGTATCTCCAAATCTCTCATAATTTTTTTTAAACAGTTGAATTATTCAACTCAGAATCCCCAAAATACCCACTTATTGCACTTGATTGCTGAATCTCTAAATCCCTTTTAATCTGTAGGCTCTTCTACTTGCATTTTATATGTCAAATAAACTGGATTGATAGGTTTTCCACAGTCTGAGTTTCAGTCACTACATTCCCATGGTGTTGATTAAACTCTGGTTAGATTCTTTTTATGGTCAGGAGAATACTTTATAGGTGATTACATCTGGGAGTGTTCAGTGTCAACTTTTTTGGGGAACATTTTAAGATAGGCTTTAAAAGTATAGTTGACCCTTGAACAGCGCAGGTTTGAAACTTCAGCACAGGTCCACTTATGTGTGGATTTATTTCAGTAAATATTGTAAATGTATTTCTTCCTTGTGCTTTTTTTTTTTTTTTAATTTTTTTGTGGAACAGTGTGTTTTTTCAGGGAACAATGTGTTTTTTTCCAGACCCATCAGCTCTAAGTCAAGTTGTTGTCCTTTAATCTTAGTTGTGGAGGGCACAGCTCAGCTCCAAGTCCAGTCGCCGTTTTCAATCTAGTTGCAGGGGGTGCAGCCCAGCACCTCATGTGGGAGTCAAACCAGGAACCTTGTTAAGAGCACACACTCTAACCAACTGAGCCATCCAGCTGCCCACCAGCAGCTCAGCGGCAGCTCAGCTTAAGTCTTTGACTTCAATCTGTTGTAATTGCAGATGGCGCAGCTCACTGGCCCATGTGGGAATTGAACCGGCAACCTTGTTGCTCAGAGCACGCACTTAACTGAGCCACCCAGCCGCCCCCTGACTTTTCTTTTCTTTTTTTTGAGGGCAGTGTCACTGGCCCTCATATGTGGGACCCAAACCAGGGCCGCTGGCTTTCTAAGACAGCGCTTAACCACTGCGCCACTCGGCCGGCCCCCCCCCCCCCGACTTTTCTTAATAACTCTTTCTGTTCTCTGACTTACTTTACTGAAAGTGTTTAATACATATAACATACAAAATATGTATTCATCGATTGTTTATATTATCGGTAAGGCTTCTGGTCAACAGTAGGCTATTATTAGGTAAGTTTTGGAGTCAAAAGTCACACGAGGATTTTTAACTATGTAGAGGGTCCGCACCCCTAACCCCTGTGCTTTTTAAGCATCAACTATATCTTAAAGGTACTTTCTAGTTCTCAGTGGGTTTAGATGTTGTCAATCTGATGTAGCCATTGTAAAGTGGGTTGTAAGTGGGGTTTGGATTAAATCATCAGCTGTCTGTATTGATGAAGCAGTTAGAAACATTAGAACTTGATTCATGGAGGTGGTGTTCATGGAAAGTTGTCTGACGGACTGTCTTTCTAATAGCTGGAGGAAGAGCTGAAACAGCAGAAAGAAGCAACTTGCTTCAAGGCTCGTCCAAACACCGTCATCTCCCAGGAGCCCTTTGTTCCCAAGAAAGAGAAAAAATCGGCTGCTGGTAATATGACGTGTACTTTTAGGGGACTGGGGCAGAATTGTCAGACTTCCCAGGGGGAATGCCTGGGACTTAGTTGTGTCAGTATAACACAGAAGCATTTGCCTTTAGAGGATCTAGTTTTCCCCCCCTAGACCCAGTCTTTTGCTTTTCTTGAACCCAGCAGCTATGTTGAGTTCCAGAATGTGTTGGGGCCAGATTCCTAGAGCAAGAGCCTAGGCAGAGGCAGCTGGCATTCAGTAACAGTGATAGGCCTTGCCCACCCAAAGAGGAGCAAGTGAGGGAGGGAGAGCCAGGACCTCTTTCTGGAGTTTACCCTGAAGCAAGCCTTCGATACAAAACATTTGACTCCTTCAGCACCAGGCAGGATGTCAGAAAATTGGGACTCTTCTCTTACATCTGTCTCAAGATCACTGTGTGGCTTTGAGCAAGCTACTTCACCTGTGTGGGTCTTTCTCTTCTCCTACTCAGATGATTTGCAAGGGCCTTTCTACCCTCTTAAGTTCTAAGACTTGCCGTATGTGGTTTACTCCACCTTTCTTTCAATAAAGCTTCCTTAGAGCTCAGCCCTTCTGTTGCCATGCATGTCGGTCCTCTCTCTGCATCCGTGGTGCTAGGTTTGTGCAAGTCCTGTTTGTGCACCAATATTCTCTCTCTTTCCTTACTCAGAGGGCCTTTCTGGTTCTCTAGTTCAGGAACCTTTTGAGCTGGCCACTGAGAGGAGAGCCAAGGAGCGGCAAGAGCTGGAGAAGAAAATGGCTGAGGTAGAAGCCCAGAGAGTCCAGCAGTTGGAGGAAGCCAGACAGCAGGAGGAAGAGCAGCAGAAGAAGGAGCTGGCCCGCCTACGGAAAGAACTGGTAACTAGGCAGCAGGAGTGCTGACTGACCCACGGGTGGCTGTGTGGTTTTATCTGTACCTCACCTTGTTCCAGAAGGAACTATGGTGGCCTGCGGCAAAGACGAGTACAAGCGGGCAATCACAGAAACCACAGGTGGTGGCAACGAGATGCGAACGAGACTACAGATGTGACCCACATGTCTGCTAAGTTAGCTACGATCTTGGCCTTTTTTAGGAGGCAACCTGTCAGTTACAGAACTCACAGTGTTCATGAGATAAAAACAAGCGAGGTGTTAAAAAAATACATTTATCCTTAATATTGAGTTCAGACAGAATTTCTTCCAGGGGTCTTCATAAGAAGGAAATCATGAGGTATAACTACGTAGTGAAGTACTACCTAACTTACTTTTATTATTTCCTTAAGATTTAAGAACTTGACTCAAATTCTTTGGAGTTATAGTGCATATCGGTCCACGTGACCCTCCATGCTGACACTAACATAATGATTTAGATATTAGTTACCCAAAAAGAAAACTTAATTCACATTAAGGCCCCTTTCACTGGGAGGGCAGCAAACCCCATTAACTGCAGTAATGAGGAAGAAGACAGTTTGAGATGGAACTTCATATGATTAATAAAGGGATGAATATAGAAACACGTAAGTTGCTGAGATTTTGTCTAAAAGTGCTAAGCTGCAGCTGATACAGTGGTTGGCAGAGGTGACTGTGGCCACAGGAAGACTCTGCGACAGACTGTTAAAAGGGACTAGCTTCTCGACAAAATTCAAGCTACCATTTTTTGATTGGATGAAAAAAACAATACAATCCCCACTTCATATACACTCACAAAACCAGTCCTTTTTCCATCCTCAGGTGTTTGTCCCTGGTCGCGGCATAGAGCTGTTCCTTCCAGCAGTTCTCCCCCAGCACAGCTCAGTCAATGCTAGTTAATGCTCTACTAATCTGGCTTCATTCGGGATTGATTGTAGACTGCCTAGAAGGATGGATGGGACCACGCCTTCTCCCTGCAGCCCTCCCTAGTTATTGTTTTTTTGTCTTTTTTTGTCCGTACTTTTGGTGAATATTAAGACTCAATAAAAAAAATAAAAAAAACTCAATAGCTTAAGATTGTACGCTAGCGAATTCTTAATATGTATCTCTTCTCTGTTGCAATTGAGTCCAGCCCTATTACACCCTTGTAATAAACACTCAGACGGATAAGTTTGACATCTTTAGTATAAGCTGAGGGACCCTGCAAGACCTGAACAGAACCTTTGGGCTCCAAAGCGCATGTGCTTTTCCATTATACTATGTTGCCTTTTCCCCACCCCTGTCTTTGAATTAGTGACTGGGATCTGTAAAATTATACATTTTCTCAAGAAAAAGAAAAACTGTAAGCATAGTTTGCTAACGTCCTTATCAGCGGTAACTTTATTTTCTTCGCTTTGCAGGTGCACAAGGCAAACCCAATACGCAAGTACCAGGGTGTGGAGGTGAAGTCAAGTGACCAGCCTCTGACTGTGCCTGTATCTCCCAAGTTCTCCACTCGATTCCACTGCTGAACTGGGCTCTGAGCGCAGATACCACCTGGGAACAGGAGCTGCTCACGCGTCAGACCAGGAGCCTGCCTTCTTTGTCACCAGGGCCTGGAGAGGACCTGTCTCTCCAGACGTTTCCTTACCAGAGCCCAGCAGAGCGTACCTGACAAGCGTGGACTCTATAATTTTGTTCAGAATTATTTTCCTACTGTACTGAGGCTAATAATAATGAGACGCAACTCATGTTGCGCTCAGACTCTGTGCAGTTACTTCCTTTGAACCATCAGTTGGCTTTTAATATGGGTCTTGACTGTGACTGGAATTGAAAGTCTCTGTATCAGCAGTGTAATTTCTATTACCTCCCCCCCTTTTTTTTTTCTATTTTAAGCTGAAAATAAAGATAGTAAAATACTGAGATAGGATTTAAGTCATGGCTTCAATGAGGAACAATCAGGGTATCAGATTCTTTCCTCTTCTCTGCCCAAAATGCAGTTAGAGTTAAGGAGCCCTTGGCTGAGGGGGAGAGCCTCATTAACCGCACAGCTGGGAGAGGCCCGCATGGAGCGCTGGGGCGCCGCCCAGCTGGCACCTGCACGCGTAGGGCAGAGCTGCTGCTCAGGCGCCTTCTCCCCTTCCCTGTGCCGATAACAGGGAACGCTGTGCAGCACACCTTTCAAGCCCTGCAGTAACCTGGGCTGGAATAAATATGTTTTGTCTTCCCCCTCCCTGATTTTGTAATGTGATGTTTTAAAATTTGTCAAGCCCCTTTGGAAAGGTCACATCTTATTGGAGAAATGGGTATTTTGAGAGGAAGCACCAGGAATTTTTTAAAGCACAGGCTTTCCCTAAAGGAAAGTGCTTTGTAACAGTTCTCTGTCTTATGTCAGCATATCCTTCCATGTTTGTTGACTCCCTCCCAGGAGCCACTCAGGCAGGCAGTTGTGTGTGTGTTGCGCCTTTGCGCAGACTGTACCTTCTTCCCTAAATTTACGTCTTTTCATCTGGTGAACTCTTCCTCATAAGATTCAGCTCAAGTAAAATTCTTCGTAAACTCTTCCTGGACCACCTGACCTCCTCAGGTAAGGAGGCTCCCTTCCTTTTTAGTGCCCCCCAAATGCTCCTTGTGCATACTTCTAGTACAGCAGTTACGCCGCTGAGGTACTTGTACTTGTCCACAAACTAGTAGGGACATCGATATTTAAAATTATCTTAGTGCTTGAAGACAAAAATCTTAGTCATCTCTATTTCTCGTAGCTGGCACAGGATTCACCAGGTTCATGTTAAATAGTGTATTTTCTTTTAGACTTGACATTATTTATGAACTCTACTCTGTACCATTTAGCTACTCCTGTGCCAGAAGATATAAAAGTATCCATATGTTCTCTCCAGGCCAGTTCCAGGTACCAAGTATGATATTAAACCTGTTCTGTATTCCTTTCATTTATTCATTCAGTGAGCTTTATGTATAAACCATTGCAGATTCAGCAAGATGTGATTTGCAGATCCCTGGGCCTCCTCAAGCACCACAGACTGATGCAAAATACGGTTCCTTTCCTTTATTCATTTCCTGGATGTATATGGTGTAAAGTTCTTTAACTACTTATGTAGTTCATTTAACAAATATTAATTTGGTGCTAACTGTACATAGTTTGGCACTACTCTGACCTCGAGGAATATAGATAGCAGTGAACAAAAATAGAAGACCTTGTCTTCATGGAGCTTACCTTTTGGGAGGGGAGACAGACAATAAGACAATAGCAAGTGACTGTCCTCTCTTGTCAGGTGATAAATGTTTCCCTGACTGATGGCTGTGTGGAGAATAGACTGGTGGGAAGATGGGGCATGTGAGATTGGAAATGGGAAGGTGAGGAGGTTCTTGTAGTTGTCCAGGTGAGAGCTCATGTGGCTTGGGCTATGGTGGTAGCAGTGGAGGTGGTGAGAAATGGTTGGATTCTAAATGTGTTGTGAAATTGTAACTGACAAGACTTGCTAACAGATTGGACGTGGAGAGTGAAAGGGACGTTAAGGAGGGCTCCCAAGTATCAGCCCCAAACAGAGAACAGCGTTTTCCATCCCGGGTACTCTGAGAAATCCAGTTCTCCCCCAGTCCTCATATCTCTTGTGGAGTCTCAAGGTGCTCGTTTTTTTTCTTTTTTTTCTGGTCACCTCTTGCTTTGTTTTTTCCATGTCTGGGGGACTTCCGGTAAGATGGCAGAATAGACGGACGCTGTGCCAACTGCCTCCCAGGATCACACCAAAATTATAATTTATACTACATTCAACCTCGGAAGTTCCCTGGACACTAGATGGTTTTTCCACGTTGTTTGTCTCTTGGTTCCCCTCTGTGTCTGTCCTGTGTAGCTTTTCTCCCTACTTTGTACCAGTGGTTCTCTTTTAATAGTTCACTGTCATTCATATATTTCCATCTGGTATGTTTTCTTCACTGTCCATATTTTGGTTTTGCTTGTTTCAGGGATGAGAATAAATCCAGCCCTCCAGTTGAGGGTTTTGGATAGGGCGTTATTGACCATTGTGGACCTGTGGAATCCTGCCATCCCACTTGCTTCCTTCTGGAGTACCTCCTCCAGTCACACCCAGGTCAGGGTGGTGATGTGCCTGGTCTTCTTGAGACAGCAAAGAGGGATTTCATTGCTTTAGAGCAAATAGCTTAGAATTGAGGTGCAGACCTCCATTGCCTCTCACTTCCCTGAATTTCTGATTCCCAGTGGCTCTCTCTCTCTCCTCAGCACAGTCTGTCTAGTATTGAGTTCTCTCTGGACCTCCTCACATGACCCTCATTTTTCTAGCACAGCCACCCTTTCCCCGCTGGAACTCAAACTCTCCCCTTTAATTTTACAGAGAAATTCAGGTTCTTGATTCCTTCAGGCCATGTCCTAGAGAGAGCCTGTCTTTCAACACTTGCGTCACTCTGAAATTTCCCTAAACAAAGCATGTCCTGTGATAGGAATTCACTGAATTCGACTGTGAACTGGCTGTCACACTTTGCTTGGCAGTTTTGCAAAGCTCCTCGCCATGCAAGTTGTTGGAATTCCCACAGTTTCTGGAAGAACTCTTGGTTTTCAGTGTTGTTTTGACTTGGCCATGCTTTCCCATTGCTAATAGTCTTGGGCTAATTGATACAAAGTTACTGTTCACTCTGAACTTCGGCCTATGGTTTAGTTCTTGTGCAATTGCTTTGTTGCCATCTTGACTACTATTTTATTTCTCATGGGTTCTTTTCCACAGAGTTTTGTCCCTGGAAAGTGGAGCTTGAGTGGTAGACAGGCTGCAGCTTTAGTTCCAGCATTTAGCAGAGAGCTGTACACAAGTAATTGTAACGCAAGATGGATGTGATTGAGTAACTTGAGACAGACCGAACAAGTGCTGAGGGAGTTTAGAGGTTCTCCTTGGCGGTGAGGTTGCAGTTCTCAACGATCTTTCACTTAAGTAAAAATTACGATAGTACTGCCTTTTAGAAACAAAACAGTACAGACTACATAGAATAAAACATGAACATCTTACTTCCCCTGTTCCCATTCCCCAGGATTCACCCATCGTTAACAGTTGTGTAATCTTCCAGCATATTTTTTATGTACACAGATTTATAGATCATTTTTCTTTTTTATAACGATAAGATTATAGCATTCTGCATTTGCTTTATATTTTAATTTGTCCTTTGAAAGATTATACATTCACATGGTTCAAAATTCAGAAGCTACCCAGGTAAAATAAAACTTTCTATCTCTTCCCCTCGCTACTCAGTTCCCCTCTACAGAGAGAGCGCTGCCGGTGTGGTCCCTTGCTGAGATGGCTTCTGTATGGATGTATTCCTACCTCTCCCTTCCTTTTATTTTTGCACAAATAGTGTCATACTCTACACCCTATTCCTTGATCTTTTCCTGTGTTCTGCATTGAATGATGCCAGTGCTGTCTTGGGCATGTCCAGGTGCTTCCTCCCTGACTGAAGTATGAAGCCTCTTATTGGGATCTAGTGACAGAGGCAGACCTGGAGTGGGGTCTAGTTCCTCTACCTGATGTCCTAGGCCAGTGACCTGAGGTCTCAAGGACTCGGGGGCAAGTCGGCAACCCCTGGTCTTTTAGCTCCTGGCTTAGCTGAGCCTTTGGGGGCTTTTTGGATGAGTATCTGGTTAAATCTGTGTATCACCTTGGAGAAATCTTGACGTTGCTTTCTTTTGGTTCCCTTCTGAATCTTGTCTGCTGGGGAAGTGCCTCATTGCTGAGGGTAGCAGTTAAAAAAGCCGTCGTTAGCCACGTGGCTGGGCTCCTATTTCTGCACAGGCAGGCTGAGTTACAGCTTGGTGGTACAGATCCAGGTAGGAATCCGTCAGCATTCTGAACCCTGAGCTGCCGTCTGCCTTGCAGCCTGCCGGGATGCTCAGTTTAGACAACATATAAAGTTTCCTGGATACGGGACAGACCCAGGCCTATGGAAAGAGCAGGGAGGTTAAAGTGTGTGGTACTTTGAGCAGTGACGAAGGCGTCACCAGGGAGATGACATGTTTGCTCCAACGCCAAGAATGCCAGGACAATTTGTTATCCAGCTGAAGCCAGTAGAATTGCTACAAAAAAGAAGCCTGCGGACAAACACATGCTTTTTCCCCGTTACCTTTGTCTGCTTGCCTACCCACTCTTTTCTAATGCTGTAGTGAAGGCCACCAACATTGAAAATGTCCAATGGTATTTGCTATGCTCTTGCAAGAGAGTAAGAGGCTGGACTCAGACCAAAGCATGTGCTTTTATGTGCTGAAGGTATCAGCTTCCTGAAAGGGCTTGACAAATGCTGACATTTCACTCGTAGAAACCATGGTTGGAGGGGGAGGGGTGGTGAAAGGCTTAGGAAAAGACTAGGTTTTATTTAGGAACTGTCCCACCAGACTGAGCCTAAACCTGAAGATATCAATTGCCCTCTCCCTTTCCTTCAACTTTTATTAGGAAATAAAATCCTGGCCTGTCCGATCTGCCGAAATCCATATAGTTATGGGGCTGGTATCCCAGGACCTCACAGGCAGGTGTGTGAATGGGCTGAGAACCGCAGCCAAGCGCCGTTGCCCAGCTTGCTTTGGCACCAGCAGCATTCTCGCAGGCCTTTCAGGAGCCAGGGTGGGAGCCGCAGGCTGCAGTTGGTCAAGATACTAAATAGTCGGGTGTAAATTATAATATGAAAAGCAGTTTGGGCAGCGTTGTTGAGGCTTGCTTGGTGGTAATGAGGAATGGAACCCTCTAGCTTGACAGACTCTCACTCATGGGCACTCATGCATACAACCTCTGTCACAGAAAACCCACCAAGCGAATAGAAGGTGGCTTTAAATTTGCTCAATGCAAAAATCTCACAACATGGTTGTTTTCAGTTTGGTTTTTTTTTGTTTTGTTTTTTTGAGGGCAGTGTCACTGGCCCTTATATGTGGGACCGAACCGGGGCCTCTGGCTTCCGAAGCCAGCGCTTAACCACAGCGCCACTCAGCCGGCCCTGTTTTCAGTTTTTAAATTGGGGTTTACTGTTAATTATGTACAATTCAGAATATGCCTGGTAATAATAGAAGGAAAGAAAAAAAAAAATCCGTGGTCCCATTACCCACCTTAAACACTGGTGTGGTTTTTTTTGTATAATCTCTTTTTTGTGTGTGTGTATAAAATTTTATGTTTCTACATTGTAGGGTTTTTCTGTATATGTATTTTGTATTCTGCTTTTTCCACTTAGCATAGTAGTAACTCAAATATTTTTCTTATATTACAGCATTCTTTGTCTACACCAATTTTAACAGCAGCTTATGGTTCCACTGTTCCTAGTTTGCTTCTCTCTGTTGAAAATGCTTGTTTTGCAAAGGATTTTTCTAGACTCTATTGGACAGATTTGCCTATATTTGCTTCCTTTTAATGTATCATGACTCTCAACTTTAAATGGCTGTTTCAAACCACTTAGTCAATCTTTGTAATTAAAATGTTTAAAGGAAATATAAGCCCCTCCCAAAAGCATAATTAATGACATTATTCTTGCATACACATTTGTAAAATGGAAAGCTTTTGGCTGATGTTATATCAAAATTATTGGCACTCATGCCCAGTGAAAAAAAAGTTTATTGGCATTCAGCAAAGTCTTTCTGGAGAGAATTCTAGTTATGTTAGTTTAAAGTCTTGGAACTCTACATCTTCAGACACACTCACATAGTGGATTGTGGTCTCTAAGCCTTTAGGTCAGATTTGAAAGGAGAATGCCCTTGGTCGGGACTCTAGTTGGGGCTGTGATGTGTCTTTGGGGAAGAGTAGGGACAGGAAATATAATCTCACTTCTGTCACTGACACCCTGGGTGACCTTTAACAAGTCACTCCCCTTTTCTGGACCTCAGTTTCCTCATCTGTCAAACGAGGAGATTGAACTAGAAAGATGAAGAAGGCTCTTTTCAGTTTGAATGCTTTCAGAATCTTTTTCTAGACAATTTATTCTCACCAACCAGCCCTACTTCTGCATTTATATTTTTCTATAGCCAGCTGCTCAATCACTGTGAGAATGCACCTCTAGCCAACTCTGCTGCCCCTGGATTTTCACCTGAACTGCAGTGAAGCATGTTGGAGACCAGCATGCTATCTTGTTGAGACCTTTCCAAGGGTTGTTCTGGAAGTGGAAATCTAGCCCAGATCACTCCAGGGAACTAATCCCTGAATAATGTCCTCTGACACACACACATATTTTCTGATGTTTCTCTTGACCTTGGACCTGGTTAAAGACTGCACAGAATGTTCAGTGAATTCTTACAGACTACCTCACGAAGTCCCCCATCCTTGGTGTTCCCAAGGTGTGAAATTACCTGGAGGTGGTGCTTCTGTTGTTGGAGGCACGTTGACATCACAGTTAAACAGATGCCCTCGCTGCTCTTCTGTCTGTCTCCACCATAGTTCCGTTTTTACAGTGTTTGTGGTCAAAGGGACTTGGACGGTTTCGGGGTGAATGTCACAGGGTTCAGGAGAAACAATTATTTAGTGGAATGAACCCTAGATTGGGAATTGGGTGGGTGGCTTCTGGCTCTGTGACCTGGAGCCTGTCATTTGAATTCTCTGGGCCTCAACTTCCTCATCTTAGAAGTTAGAACGATGTTTCTAGAAAGAACCTTTCCTCCAGCTCTGTGGGTGAGGATTTGCTCCCAGCATGACCCAAATACCCTCTGGGCAGCACTGGTGACGGTTACATTGGGTGCTTACTCATCTCTGCTGGCCAGTGTGACTCAGTCAAATATTCAGTGGGTATGTGTTCCCAGGGGTTGTCAGAAACCCCTGCTCTTTACTCAGAGCTAACAACCTAACAGGACAGGGCCAGCAGCTGCCAGTTGACAGCCAGCAAAAGAAGGAGGGAGACTTCTCCGGGAAGAGTCCACGTGGGTGTTTGTGCAAGTAAGAAAGGCGAGGGATTTGAGTTGAGCTCGTCGAAATCTCTTACTGGCTGGAGGTTGTCCACACCGTGGGCTTGCTGCGTCTTATTTGCTCACTAGCCTTTCTCTCTCTCATGATTTGTTATTGCAGAATAGAAAATGAATACAGGAAGCAACCCAGAGCAAGCAGGCAGATAGAAGCTGGGAGGGGCTGCCAGTATCCCCCCACCTTTCACTGAAAAACTTGGCTTTTTGTGCATCTCCCTCTCCTTGAAACATGAGTTGTACTGACAGTGGGGTCGGAGTGTTTGTGTTTTCCTCACACAAGTACCCAAGCCCTCCTACCTACCCAGAGGCCTCAGGACAATGGGTAGGGATTGGCAGGCTGGAAGGTCTGCAGCTTGGGTGGGGGACTTCTCTAGGACAGTGGTCCTCAGAGTGTGGCCTGTGGACCAGCAGATCAGCATAACTGAGACTAGAAATGCAAATTTGCATTTCACACTCCAGACACCCTGAGTCAGTCACTCTGAATGTGGGGCCCAGCAATGTGTTTGTTTTTTTTTTTTTAAGATTTTATTGAGGAATTGGGGAAGGGGAACAGCCAAGTTGTCCTTCTGTCTTAGTTGTGGAGGGCGCAGCTAGCTCAGCTCCAAGTCCAGTCGCCACCCAGCCTCCTGTCGGCAGCTCTCAGCTGCTCAGCTCAAGGTGCCATGTTCAATCTTAGTTGCAGGTGGCCCTAGCCCACCATCCCAGGCGGGAGTCAAACCGGCAACCTCCTTGTTAGGAGCATGTGCTCTCACCAGCTGAGCCATCCTGCCACCTGTTGGCAGCTCAGCTTGGGGGCAGCTCACTGGCCTATGTGGGAATTGAACTGGCGACCCTGTTGCTCAGAGCACGTGCTCTTACCCAACTGAGCCACTCGGCTGGCCCAGCAATGTGTGTTTTAACAGGCCCTCCTTCGGGGGCGTGTGATGCATGCCCAAGTGTGAGGACCGCTGTGCCAGGGGAGGGACCTGCAGGCCTCCCAACTCAAAGGTCTCTATGGGCCAAGGAGCCAGTAGCCATTGTCTCCTGTGACCCTCAGCGCTCAGGCCAAACGAGCCAGTCTGGAGGGGGGAACACACCCCCTCCAGAGCTTGTGGGGAGACCCTTTGTGTCTATTCATGTTATAGAGGGAAGCTGCTGAGTGTGTTGAGTAGGTATTTATCTCTTTAACCAAGACTTGATGACCAGAATGAAGATGGAGGGAAGAATGCTTTTCCCTGTGTCCTTCCAACAAGTCATATGACAGATGAGGAAACTGAGGCTCAAGAGTCACTTTCTGAAATTCACAATGCTAGTAAGTGGCTGAGTCAGAACTTGCACCCAGGCGTCTCTGTCCTCAAGCGCCCTTTCACCACACCACATCGGTTGCATCCCTTGAGTTGAGCCAGCTGTAGGGGATGGGTATTGTCTGTCTCCAGGGTTTGCCAGAAGCCCCTGCTGTTTACCCAGAGCTATCAACCTAATAGGACAGGGTCAGCCGCTGCCAGGTACCAGCCGGCAAAAGGAGCAGGGAGACTTCTCAGGAAGGAGACCACATGGGTGTTCTCCTGGCTGTTTAGAATCGAATGACTCTTGACCCAAGACCCCTGGGTGAAGAAGAGATTGTTTCTGTCACCCTCCAGGGACAGCAATGTGGACTTGGGAGCAAGTGTCTCGTGAAGCTGGGGCCTGCACTGAACTCTTGACCTCGCTGTGGGAACCTCCAGCTAAGCTTCCCAGAGGCAGGGAGGCAGGTCCTCTCCTCAATTTCACACAGCAGGCATCTCCTCAGACCGTGCCGGATGCTTGGGTTCCTGTCAGGGATGTAGTTGCTGCCAGTCAATTAAGTCACAAGCCTCAGCAGGCCCGAGCGATAGCCAAGGTGGTCAAAGTGCCAAGTGCCTGCAGCCAGAAGGTGTTTCGGCCGGCCCACTCCTCAGCCTTGATTTAGATGCCCCTCAGCATCCTCCACAGGGCCCTCTTCTCCCAGCAGCAGCTCAGAGCTTGCCATGCAGCCCCTGGTTCTTAACGGTAACTCAGTTTAGCAAACAGACCTAAATAGCATCATGGTGGGCGGAGGAGTCGGCCTGGGCAACAGAACAGAACACGCTATCCCTGCTTTTTGAGCCATTTCCTGGGATTGTGTGCCAGGGCGGACTTCTGGAGTAGATAAAGTTGAATGACTCTCAACTCCAGGGCCTCTCCTCTGCCCCATGGTCTTGCTTCTACTCTTCTATGTGTTTGTGTTTGTCCCCCACCCCCACCGGGCCTGCCTTCCTGCGATGGTGCTTCCAAGTCTGCTTCGGGGACATTTCCTGTTCTTGAAACAGCTGCACCAGGCTGGGGTACCCTCCTGCTACTTGATCCTATAGGGAGGTGTCCAATGGCCATGGGCAATTTTCAGATGACCTTGTTCTTCTGACATCATTAGATAGCTATTTTTGGCTTTGCTGTTTATGCTGCTGAGAAGCTGGGCCGAGATGGGGGAGAGGGAGGAAGAGTGAGGAGAGGGCTGGTCTTGGGTGCCAGTGGGCCCAGGGCCCTACCAAAGTAGGAGCACTTATTTGTCAACATTTACAGGGCACCTGCTGAACGTCAGACCCTGGGGCTCCCAAACTGGTGACGTAGTCATCTTCACTCACGAACTTATTTTTCAGTGGGCCTTTGTGGAATGGAGCAGTATGTGTGAGGGCTCCGAGCCAGACGGCTTGGGTTTAAATTCTGGCCCCGCTGGAGTAACATCTGAAACCTTGGATAAGTTACTCCTCTGTGCCTCAGTTTCCCCTTAGAAATGGGAGTGGTAATAGGTAATCTACCTCGTACGGTTGCTATGAAGACTAAAGGAGTTAATATCTGTCTGGCGCATGACACAGTAAATAGGAACGGCTATTACAGTTAACAGCAGCGCGTTTTGTACAGGGTCCTTGGGACACAGAGTTGACAGACGTGGTTCCTGTGTGTTCTGAGGTGGCATCTGCATCCTCTAGAGCCCCAGATACTGGGATCATGCACACAATAGAACAAGTCAGGATGGAGCCCCCACCATATGTACCGCTTTACCCTAACTTGGGGGCGTTCCAGGGAAACAAGGTGACGTCCTGGCCCTGGGAGGTCCTCAGAGCAGTGGCTTTCAACCCTGACTGCACATCAGAATTTTCTGGGGAGATTTAAAAACTGCCCACAGCAGGGCTGGCCGAGTGGCTCAGTTGGTTAAGAGCTTGCTCAAGAGTGCGAGCTGAGCTCTGAGCAACAGCAGTTCGATGCCCAGCTCGAGCTGAGCTGCTGCTAAGCTGCCAACAGGCGGCAGGATGGCTCAGCTAAAAAAAACAAAACAAAAACAAACACCAAACACTAAAAAACACTCACAGCTGGAGCCCCACCTTCAAATGTTTTGACTTAATTGGTCTGCGCTCAGGAGGGGCTCAGGCTTTGGGAGTTGTGAAAGCTTTCCAGGCATTACCCCTGGGCATCGGGGTTGAGAAGCATGGCCCAGAGGGCTCTAGACAGATGGGTGTCCTGGAATCACCACTGGTTGCACCAGTGGGACACTTAGCAGGTTTGCCTCAAAGCTGGCCCTTTGGGAATGCATGGAAACCACCTGAAATGCTGGTGACAGAGACAGGTTCCTGAGACCCACTTCCAAGGAGGCTTCATGTTAAGCACACTGGGGCCTGGGCGCTGAGAAAGCCTGAGCTAGCCATGCCTTCAGCTGAGGAGTCTTCCTTGATCGGAGTCCCAAAGACAACTCCTTTGAAATCCCGCGGTGTTTCAGATCGCATGTGTAGCTCTGACCATTTTGTCTTGAAGTGTAGACAGCTGTGTCCATATTGATATATTTTGAATTATTGATTAATCTGCTCAGAGTTAACAATGGTCATTTTTAAAAAAAATTTTTTTTTTTTTTTTGAGGGCAGTGTCACTGGCCCCCATATGTGGGACCCGAACCGGGACTGCTGGCTTCCCAAGCCAGCGCTTAACCACCACGCCATTTGGCCGGCCCTCAAAAAAATTTTTTTACAAAATCCAGACAAAGAATTGAAAATATCTGTACTCCACACCTGTTAATATGTGTACTTCTGGGCCGGCCGGGTGGCTTAGTTGGTTAGGGCGCGAGCTCTGAGCAGCAGGGTTGCCGGTTCGATTTTCACATGGGCCAGTGAGCTGTGCCTGAGCTGAGCTGCCACTGAGCTGCCAATAGGCAGCCAGATGTCTCAGTTGGTGAGAGCATGTGCTCTTAACGGCAATGATTCCCTCATGGGATGGTGGGCTGCATCCCCCTGCAATTAGATTGAAAGCGGTGACCAGACTTGAAGTTGAACTTGCACCCTCCACAACTAAGATAGGAGCTGATGGGTCCTGGAAAAACACAATGTTCCCCTTCCCCAAATCCCAATAAAAATCTTAAAAAAAAAAAAAAAGTGTATTTCTATCCCTCCAGACATTTTCTCTAAATATGTTGAACAAAGAAAGGATCCCACTTCGTGAATGATTTTATATATATATATATATATATATATATATATATATATATATATATATATATATTATTTTCACCTAAAATGCACTAGGTCGTGATTCTATAGCTTTTCCCCAACTCCATCTCTCTGTCCCCAAAGCGACCAGTTTAGTCCTTGCCAGGGTAGAACACTCAGTAAATAATCTTAGCAATAGAAGTCCACAGTTCTAGGATGGAACACTGTGTCACGTCCAGAGAAATCTATGTCCAATTGGCCATACGGAATGTCCATAGATCCTGCCTATCAGCCTTGGAAGGAAGGAGTGAGGGTCTGCTCCAAGGACAGCAGTCTTATCTCAGGCTTCCCCAGGAGCCTGGGAGGTGCTGCTAAAGGCTGGGCTCAGGAGCCCAAGGTGGGAGAGGGCAGGAGGAAACAGCCTGAGTGGCTTCCACACCAGGACCAGAGGAAAGTTGTGAGGGGACTTGGCTGCTGTCTTTGGAGTCAGAAAGGTCATTGCTCAACAACCTAGATTTTCCATCACAGCCAAGCAGGGAGAGGGTCAGGCCGGGAAATGTCTCCTCTGAGCAAGTCCTTTTAAAGGCCTCTTGGCTGGATCAGTTTCCTCCTAGGAGCCAGGGAAGCAGTGCCCGGCTGGAGTTAACCCCTCCACTCCCAAGAAATTCTCCCAGGAATGGGTGAGCCTGAGAACCCAGGCTTCTGGAGTCAGAGCCATCCAGGGCAAGAGGCCTAAGGAGCCGTGAACTCTGGCTGGAGATACCTTCCCTCTGGCCTTGTTAAATCCAACAGGCATAATTGCATCCTGCTGACCTTAATTCTCCTGGCAGGTTTAATTGGTCCTGGCATTGCCCCACTTCCTATCTGGCCCCTGTAGAGGCAAAGAGAGTGGCTGCACAGCTGGTGCAGGGTGGGAAAGCCCCTTCCTAAGGGTGGGCTGGGGCTCTGGCAGCCCCCTGCTGGGTGGAGGAGGTTTCCCCATGCCCCACCCTTGTGCTTCCAAGGGAGCTCTGAGAAGAAGCTTGGGGACTCCCAGGAGCAGCTGGCTGAGCTCAGCTCAGCCTGGGCGGCAAGCAAGCTGAAAGCAATCCTGTGGACCCAGACCCAGGCCAGCCTCTCATCCCAGCAACAGGGGCCACGGAGGAGCCTGCAGGTACAGCCGAACCTTCTACCTGGTGTGTCCACAACACTATGGAGACCCCACGGTCCACGGGTACTATGCCAAGCATGTTGATACATGGGCTCACTCAATGCTCCCAGCCATCCTGAGGGAGAGGCCACAGGCCAGGGTGATGAGCTGAGCCTTGGATCAGAAGCTTCAAACCCAACTCTGTGAGTTTGCACTGTGACTCAGTTTTCCTATCACATCTGTGAAATGGGGTTGCAGTAGCTGACACTTATGAAGCACTTACTATGTGCCCATGAACTGGTTTTTTTGTTTGTTTGTTTGTTTGTTTTGTTTTGTTTTGTTTGAGGGCAGTGTTACTGGCCCTCATATGTGGAACCCGAACCGGGGCTACTGGCTTCCCAAGCCAGCGCTTAACCACCGCGCCACTCGGCCGGCCCCCATGAACTGTTTTGAATGCCTTATATTCCTCCCCTGTGAAGGAGGTGCTCATCCTACAGATAGGAAACAAGCGAAGGCATTTGCCCAAGCCTCAGTTATTAGTCCAGCTTCACTGACAGCTCCTAACCACTACTCAGGTTGTAAGAATTGAATGGCAGACGCTCATGAAGTTGCTTACCCAGGGTCTGGCCTGCTTACATGAGTTCAAGAGATGCTAGTTATCATTTGGGAATCATAACAGTGACAAATGGAGTAAATCAAGCCCTCTTTGTTGTCCCAGGCTGGAGTTTGGTGTCATTAGAAGATGGCTCCAGGCTTTATTTAAATCTGGGTAATTTTTTTTTTTTTTTGAGGGCAGTGTCACTGGCTCTCACATGTGGGACCGAACCGGGGCCGCTGGCTTCTTAAGCCAGCGCTGAACCACCGCGCCACTCGGCCGGCCCTAAATCTGGGTAATTTGAAGCTACTCAAGAGCTGTGTGACTTTAGGGACAAGCCTCTTACCTTCTCTCAGCGTCAGTCTCTGCACCATTAAAATGGTCCCCTTGAGTCATTAGGCCCCTCAAGTCTCTTGTGAGGATCCAAGGAGCTGGGGTGAAGCCTTTGGCAGAGTCAGGTCTGGCCCTTAGTGGGCACTCAAGAAATGACTGGTATAGACAACCACTCTAATAATAATAACAAGGAGATGTTTGCAAGGACCATCACAGTAGAGTAAACCCTTGCTAGTCATTCATCAAACACTGATTGGCAAGTACAGTTTGTGCCGGGGACACACATGAGCATCACAAAGCCTCTGCCCTCGAGGGATCTCCCAGACAGTGTCAATAGTGGGAACAACCTGGAATTGAAGAAGGCCAAAGGAGGGCAGAGTCCAACATTTCAAGCTAAACCAGAACATGCTGTGGGGACGACCAAATAGACAACCAGGGGCTCCCAATAGTAGGCATGCATAGGAAGCATTTCAACAGTCAGAACGCTATGCGGGGCATGGCATAAGCTGGGAAAATTTATGGAAGAAAGAGGACTTTGTGCTGTGAAGGAGAACATTTTTGGCTCAACTCCCTTCCTTGTGGAGTGCCTCTGGGCAAATTACTCAGATTTGGGGCTAGTTACTCACTCTCTTCATCCTCCCTATCTTTATCTCAAAAATAAGATGAAAACTCCCTACAGAATTATTATCATGATGATGTTTTAAGAGAATATGGATAAAGCTAATAATAGCAGGCACTCAAAACATGGGAGCTCCCTTCTCTTCAGAGAGTCTGGGTTCAGATTCTGGTTCAGCCCCTTACAGGCCAGATGGCTTTGGGTAAGTTACTTAACCTCTCTGTGCCTCAGTTTCCCCATCTGTAGTACTACCAACCTCATTGGGCTGTTCTGAAGATCATATGAGTGAATCTACACAAGAGCACTTAGAACAAGGCACATGTGGCAAGTACTAGATAGGCATCATTATTAGTTATTCTTTTTGCTCCCTAGAAGAGGCAGGCTGTCAATTGGACTTTGAAAGAGAGAAATGGAGGATAGGAGGTGAGGAGGATGAGGCAGAGCAAAACTTGTCAAGACAGGGAAAGGAGCTCCAACCCTGGCTTTGGCTGTCTTCTACCAACCTCCCCAACATTGCTCACGCAAAACAAAACAAAACAAAACAAAACAAAACAAAAAATCACTCATTTTGAACAGTAACAAGTTCACATAGTTCATGATCCAAATAAAAACGTTAAAGGATTTGCGTTTGTCTCCCTCCCACCCCTGGTCCTGTTGTCTACTTACCCTGCCAAAGAAATTCTTATACGTATGAAATGAAAATGTATGTACTGTTACATATATTGCTTTGTTAAATGTTATATATTTTACCCCCTTTTGGCCAAATGATAGTATACTCCACGTGATATTCTGCACCTGGCTTTATTTATTTATTTATTTATTTATTTATTTATTTATTTATTTAATTTATTTCCACTTTGAAGGTTGCTTCATATCAGTTCATTCACGGTTTCCTCAATCTTTTTTATAGCTAGACATAATTTCCCATTGCTTAGACATGCTGCACTCTTGAGTCGTTTCCCCCTTTTTCCCACCTGAGGGCAGGGGTTGTCGCTTCCACTTGACAGAGGGACTGAGGCTTGCCCCAGTCAGGACCTGAACCCAGATGCCCACTCTAGAGCTATTTCCAATGCACTCAGCTGAGCTAGTTCTCAGAGAAAGGTGCAGGGCAGACAGCCCCTGGGTGATGGCAGCTCCTTTGGATCACGGCTCATCGCCCCATCCCATCTCAGCCCAAACACCTCGGGCTGGAGTGGCCCCGGGGCACCACGGTGGTGGAGGGTCCTTGGAAAGACTCCCCATCAGCCCGCTCCGTCCAGGCAGGCCACTGGGGAGGCCTAGAGCAGTTCAGGGGAGGGGCCCTGGAGCACTGACTGTCACCCACAGCCATTTGGGGGAGCTTCCATCTTCCCAAGAGCCCAAGAAAAAGACATTTTTCAAAAAATAAAAAATAAAAAGGCTTTGAGGCCCATGAGCATGTCGAAACAATTTCTTACAGATGCTCCAAGTAAGTCCAATGGCCAGGAGCAGGGCTCAGGGCACAGAGCTGGGCACTGGGGCCAGGGTGATTATTTTGGGGCCAGGTTCTGGGGGATCCCAGGAGATACGGCATGCCAGTGGGCAGAGCCAGGGCCCAGTGTGGGCATAGTCTTGCCCGTTAGCTTTGCCTGAGAGCCCCTCCTCTTCCAGGCGTCTTCCTTGATCCTGGTCAGGCCAAGGCCTGGGAAAAGGCTGCTCCCCTGGGGCCCCAGGTGCCCCCTCCCTTTTCTCTTCCTGCTCGTTCCAACACCACTCTCCCCCCAGTCAGTTCCGTGGAAGAATGCCGTGTCCTCTGAACAGGGGCCAAGAGTGACAGGTGGTGGCAGTCCGAGCCTCATGGCCCCTGGTGTAAGAGATCCTCTCCTCCGTCCCCGCCTACCCTGCCCGTGCCCCTGCCTCCGCCTCTGCCCACCGGCCCAGTCTGTTACAACTGCCCCAGGACAGCAAATGGGCAGCTGCTGCAAAACAGCCGGCCACCAGGTTGCCCCTCTCTGCTCCAGGTACCTTTCTCCCTTCATTCAGCTGGCTCTGGCCTCCTCTCAACCTGATAAGAGGAGGAATCCGACAGCCTGACACACCTCATGCTTCTTTCTGCAGCTAGAAAGACTTGAGCTAGGCAAGCAGGAGTACACGCCTCCCTACCTTATGGCGACAGAAAACGGAGCAGTCGAGCTGGGAATCCAGAGCCCAACAACAGGTGCCAAATTGGGGCAGGAGACGAAGGGAGGAGCTTGGGAAGGGGTGTTTGAATCCAGGGTTGGGCTGGTTCCTCTGTGGTAGTTCTACCCCCAAGTCTTCTTTGTATGGAGCATGGGGAACACAAAAATGAGATTTATCTCTGAGTGGGGTTGGGCTGAGTCAAGGGCCTATAGGAATCCCTCTCCGGAGAGACTGGGAAAATGGGAAGCCCCATGGATGGCACCTAAACACAGGACAAGGGATCATGGGGCATCCAGACGTACCAGATGACCAGAAGCCTCCCATACAGGCCTCTAAGGTCCTGGCAGCCCATCTCTAGAGCCCATCAAGTGGCCCCAGAGGCTCAGGGGGACAAGCATTTGAAAATTGTTGCCTGGGTGGGGACGTAGGCCCAGGGCTGGTCTCTGGCCAGCCTGGCTGGGGAAGGAGCGGGAGGAGGATGGGTCCTAACTGGTGTCTCATCTCTGCAGACGGAGCACCCAAAGGTGCAATAGACGAAGGACGCCCAGCTGCAGAAAAAGACCCTGGCCCCCCAGACCCAAAGAAAGACCCTGGCCCCCCAGACCCAAAGAAAGACCCTGGCCCCCCAGACCCAAAGAAAGACCCTGGTCCCCCAGACCCAAAGAAAGACCCTGGTCCCCCAGACCCAAAGAAAGACCCTGGCCCCCCAGAGCCAA
Organism: Aselliscus stoliczkanus; assembly: GCA_033961575.1. Lineage (NCBI taxonomy): Eukaryota > Metazoa > Chordata > Mammalia > Chiroptera > Hipposideridae > Aselliscus > Aselliscus stoliczkanus. Next base: position 23,730,217 of record CM066738.1, on the reverse strand, counting down.
AGAAAGACCCTGGCCCCCCAGAGCCAAAGAAAGACCCTGGTCCCCCAGAGCCAAAGAAAGACCCTGGTCCCCCAGAGCCAAAGAAAGACCCTGGTCCCCCAGAGCCAAAGAAAGACCCTGGTCCCCCAGACCCAAAGAAAGACCCTGGTCCCCCAGACCCAAAGAAAGACCCTGGCCCCCCAGAGCCAAAGAAAGACCCTGGCCCCCCAGGCCCTGAAAAAGAACCTGGCCCCTCAGAGCCAAAGAAAGAACCTGGCCCCCCAGATGCAAAGAAAGAACTTGGCCCCCCAGGCCCAGAGAAAGAATCTGAACCCCCAAACCCAAAGAAAGAAACTGCCCCTCTAGAGCTAAAGAAAGAACCCGGCCCCCCAGAGCCTGGAAAAGAAACTGGTCCCCCAGGCCCAAAGAAAGAACTTGGGGCCCCAGGCCCAGAAAAAGAATCTGGGCCCTCAGACCCAAAGAAAGAATCTGGTCCCCCAGACCCTGAAAAAATATCTGGACCCCCAGAGCCAAAGAAAGAATCTGACCCCCCAAATGCAAAGAAAGAACCTGGCCCCCCAGATGCAAAGAAAGAACCTGGTCCCCTAGAGCCAAAGAAAGAACCTAGCCCCCCAGATACAAAGAAAGAATCTGGTCCCCCAGGCCCAGAGAAAGAATCTGGTCCCCCAGACCCTGAAAAAATATCTGGGCCCCCAGAGCCAAAGAAAGAATCTGACCCCCCAAATGCAAATAAAGAACCTGGCCCCCCAGATGCAAAGAAAGAACCTGGTCCCCTAGAGCCAAATAAAGAACCTGGTCCCCTAGAACCAAAGAAAGAACCTAGCCCCCCAGATACAAAGAAAGAACCCGGTCCCCCAGGCCCAGAGAAAGAATCTGGTCCCCCAGACTCAAAGAAAGAACCTGGTCCCCCAGTGCCTGAAAAAGAACCTGGTCCCCTAGAGCCTGAAAAAGAACCGGGCCCTCCAAACTCAAAGAAAGAATCCAGTCCACCCACCCTGAAGAAAGGTGCCAAAGTCCCTGCCCCAGAGAAAGGGGATGGTGCCCTGGCCCAACCCTCAACTAGCAGCCAGGGCCAGGAGGGGCAAGGCGGCTTGGGCGGGGGGCCTGCGGAGGGCAGTGCCGGGCAGCAGGCAGCCCTGCCCCAGGAGACCGCAACAGCAGAGACCAGTTTCAAGGAGCCCAGCGCTGAGCAGGGGACATCAGGCAGCCAGGACCCCGGAGTGCCCAAGACGCCAAAGAAGGCAGCAGAGGGCCAAGAAGTGGCCAGGAGGGGCTCACCTGCCTTTCTGCACAGCCCCAGCTGCCCGGCCGTCATCTCCAGGTGAATGCCCTCTGTCGGAGAGTGGGGAGGGGTCCTGGGCTCTGTCCCCAGGGGTCATGCTGAGTTCTTCTGTACTAAGAATTGCTGTCTTTACATTCAATTCAATACTGCCTTGGGTCGTTCTGACATCCAGCACCCTCTGTCCCGGGTAGGCATTGGCCCTACCTCCTTATCCTTGGCGGAAACCAGGACTTTGTGATAATTCATAGAAACCTGGAATGTCAGGCAGGAGAGGTCCTCAGAGACCTCCTAAGCGGAACTCCTCTTTTCTAGGCACCTGGAGTACAGAGTTCCCTGTACCCATGAACTTGGGTCTAGCCCACGGTGCGGCTGAGATGTCAGGAGGAAAGGATAATCCCTCTTAATATAATTATGGATATAACATGGAAAGTTGACTGATAACCAGATGGGTAGATCCTTACTAGTGGGTTGTCAGAAAAGTCATGATATATTTTTTCTATGTTTTCCATTGCAAAAATGCGTCATCACTTTTCCAACAACCCAATAATACTTTCATAAATTACTAACACTTTTTTTCCATAATAAAGCACCAGTCTTATGATGCAATCAATTATACTTACCTGAATGTTAATCATATTAATGAAGTCATTAATGATATATTGGAAACCACAATAATACTTACCATATTAATTTGAATTATATAGTAATTGCATTGACACAGTTTTTATGAATCAAGAGTTACAGAATCTCCCTAATTATATCCATAATGATTAACCATACCAACGATCCTATTAATAGCTTTTAATGATATAGTAGTGTGTTTATAGTCAAGATAATGACCTCAGATATTTGTGGTATTATTAACATCCCTTGATTTTGTATAAAGTGAATTTGTATGCATTACCCATGCACTTGGGGTGGGGGGCAGGGTTGTATTAGCTCCAGATTGAAGATGAGGCTCTGGGAGCATTGAGACCTGCTGGAGAACGCCAAAGCAGGGCTGTGGCTACGAAGGGCGTCATCTCTGTGTGCTCACCTTCTAGCCCCGAGAAACTGCTGGCCCAGGAGCCCCCAAATGAGGCATCGGAGCTCATCTTTGAAGGGGTGCCAGTGACCCCAAGCCCCATGGATCCCGGGCAAGCCAAGGCAGTAGAAGGAGGGAAGAACATTCTGGAAGGCAGCCAGAAGGAAGCAGAAGAGAAGGCTTCAGGCCAGGCTGGTCAGGCTAAGGTGCAAGGGGACACCTCGAGGGAGATCGAGTTCCAGGCTGTGCCCTCGGAGAGATCGGAGGTGGGGCAGACCCTCTGTCTCAAAGCCAGGGAGGAGGACTGCTTCCAGATTTTGGGTAGGCCAGGGGTGGGGGTAGTGGGGCTGGGGCTGCCCAGGCTGAGGGAGGAGGGAAGTGGGCTCCCCACGTCTCCCCGTTTAGAGGATTGGGCTACCCTGAACCATGCCTCACCCAGGCTGATGCATCCAAGTGTCACACAACTCTAGGAAGTACCAGTTCTTAGTCCCTATTGATAGATGGGGAAACTGAGGCTCAGAAAAAGAAAATGGAGTGAATGCCCAAAAATCTATAGATAGGACAGGGTGTGAACGTGTCAGGAAGGCCTGGCTCCAGAACTCACTTTTGACTTTCTTCTACTTTGGCTAAAATGGGGCTTTAAAAAAAGTCAGGCTGGTTACTAGAGCAACATTCACTCTCTCTGGATAGTGGAATTTGACCTCAGTTTGTAAAAGGGCTCAAATGCCAGACTCCGGTAGTGAAAGTACATCCTGGACGGGGAGAGGAGAGTCATGGGAGCTATAGAGGGTTTATGAGTTGAGGAACACAGGTGTCTGTGTGTGGGAGCAGTGACTAAGGAAGCTGGGCACGTGAGATGGGGCAGCTTTGTGGAATGGCTTTAACTGACGTTCAGACAAGAGCCGCTGGTTTATTCAGAGGGCTACAGAGAACCATTGAGCATGCGTGAGCTTGGCATAGGGAAAGGGCTTGGGAGGGCTGCGGCAGGGCTGGGGGTGGGGTGAGATAGGGTCAGGAGAGCCCAGAGTGTCCTGACAACCCCCTCTCCAGGCTGAGGTGCCCTGGGAGACCCGCCAGCCTGCCTGGTGAGCGGCACGGTGCCACCCAGACGGGGTGGGAGGGCCTGGCGGCTGGGCGGCAGCCAAGAGCCCTGCCTCCTCCCCCGAGCAGTCGCAGAGACCTCTGCCCCGCCCCGCCCAGAAATCACATCCTTAGGGTGACAGGACCTGAACAACCTCCAACGGCCATCTGATTTATCATCAGCCCGGCTTCCCTGCCGCCTGTTGCTATTTATAAAGAGGTTTCCATTCCCGATGATTCAGCCTGTGGGCAGCCAGGGCCAGCTGTTCCCCGTGGTTGTCACTAGGTGGCAGCCTTCCCCAACCAAACTTCGCTGTTCTGGCCTCCTCCCCGCCCACCTCCTGCCCCTGGGCCATGCCCAGGTTGGACACCCATTTCACAGGTCCAGCCAGCTGCGGTGTTATTAGAGGACATGGTAGGCAGTTTCCATCACCGACCCCATCAGACATAGTAACCCCTATCTGGTGCTCCACCATTATAGTTGCCTTTTTTTTCCTTCAATGGAAATGCAGATAGCTTGGGATCCAGTCTACATACCTCATAATGTGGGTGGGTCCGAGAAGTCCAATCAGTCGTCCCCATTGTGCCAGGAGAAGCTGAGTCCCCCCTGTCAGAGGCAGAGGCCTCCCAAGGCCATTGTGTGTGTTGGTGGCAGAAATGAAATTGGAATCTGGGTCCCCTAGCCCCTATCTTGGAGCCACCTGTCCCCCAGGTATCACTCAGTGAACTTCCCTGGATGGGCCCAGGCCAGGCCGCAGGGGGTGGTGCCGGGGTGGATCCTCAGATGTTCTTGGCACTGACTGTGATGGCTCTGCTCTGCTTCCCCAGATGATTGCCCACCACCCCCCGCTCCCTTCCCCCACCGCATCGTGGAGCTGAGAACTGGGAATGTCAACAGTCAATTCAGCATGAACTCCAAGGAAACACTGGGCGGGTGAGAGCTGGGACCCTGAGCCCACCTGCAGATTATGGAACCCCCTGGGGCCTCACATCTTCCTCATGCAAGGCCCAGCCACACCCCATTAGACATCGCCCACATGGACACAATTGCTACTAGTGGTCACACCTGTCAAAGGCAAACTGTCACATGGCTGATGTACAATTGTGTCACTGTCACTCATAGACACACCATCAGGTATTCACTGTTCCTCATTGGAAGCACACAGTATTTCCCTGTCTGTCTCAGTTTCAGGCACCACACTAACCCCTTCAAAGGTGATTCCTGCTTTGCAAAATGCCCAGAGCCCCAGGACCCCTATTTGCCACAAGCCTGTCAGTTGTCACATCAGGAGTCACCCTTCGGATGAGCCTACCCTTCATCTGCCCATGTTTTGTGTGGTTCAGCCATGGTCCCTGCAGTAGAGCTTCAAGAGGCAGTCAGGGCTGGCTGAGGAGAGCACCTTCATCTCACAAGGGGAAGAGAGCACAGGCCCCTCCAGCCACGTGCTCCTGTGATCTCCCTCACTCCCAGCCTCTTCTCTTTCCAGCGGCAAGTTTGGTGCAGTCTGTACCTGCACAGAGAAAACCACAGGCCTCAAGTTGGCAGCAAAGGTCATCAAGAAACAGACACCCAAAGACAAGGTAGTGGGGGAGGGGTTGGCTATGCAGCGGGGGGGGGGGATCCTTGGAGTGGGCGCCCCTCGCGTCCCTCTACCCATGAGCCTGCACCAGATAGACAGACAGACAGCCCTGCCACAGAGGCCTGATGCTCCTAACCATGAACCAGACACCTCGATTAGTGAACTTATCCTGGGGACTTTCCTTTCCAGGCATAGGATATTCGTGCCCTCTGTTTGATTCAATTCAACAAACACTGATGAGTGAGGGCTCTGGACCAGTCTCTGTGCTAGGCACTGGAGGTCCCTCAGGGAGCACCAAGATAAACAGGGCTGGTCTAGAGCTCTGCCTCCAGCGCCCAGCCCAGGCCTGGTTCAGAGGAGGGTGAGAGCAGGGCTTGTTGAAAGGAAGAAGGAGAAAGGAAGAAATAAAGAAGGAAAGAGAGAGAGAGAGAGAGAGAGAGAGAGAGAGAGAGAGAGAGAGAGAGAGAGAGAGAGAGAAAGCTCACGTGGAGTGAGGGAGTTGGTGTGTGCGGAGGTACTGACAACCTACCCACCTGGTGTAGTGAGCTGTAACTCAGGAAAGTTAGGGTGGGGCTAGTGAGGAGGGGGCAGGGAAGCTTCCTAGCCTGGCTGTCTCCTGAATGAAGGCTATGAAGGAGGAGGAGCTGTTTTTCCAGCGGAGAAGGCAGAGGGGACTGTGAGAGGAAGGGCCTGAGTGCTGGAAATAGCAAGTACTTGCTGGGGACCCTTGAGATGAGGCAGAGGGAGCCACAAAGTGAGGTTATGGGCATTCCAGGCAGAGACCAGGAATAGCACATGCAGAGGCCTGGAGCCCAGACCATAGGAGAAGCAGCTCCAGACTGCTGCAGCTCTGAACTCCTCAGAGCTCTAAGCACATGTGGAAGGCATGTCTTTTCTATGTGACTGTTTTTCTCTGCCTCTTCCACTTCCCGGGGCCTGGATCCGTATTATTGACTGTGGGTCCTCAGGCTTCTGTCATGGACCTGGCTCAGTGTAGATGCTCCATCCATTTGTGCTGTGTAAATTAATTGGAGGCAAGCTATTGATGAATTAATTACTAAGCAATTTTTCTATGCCATTCATTGTGCTGGGTGCTGGGGAAACGGCAATGAACTAAAAAAGTCCCTCTCCTCATGGACTGACATGCTAGAGAAGAGAAACAGGTCGTTCAAAAAACAACAAAACAAAAATCATGGTGCTAGGAAGGAAAATAAAGGCAGGCAAGGGGCAGGGAACGGGGGGCCGGTGGGTGCTGTTCAGATAGTGGGGTGAGGTTAGGCCTCTCTGAGGAATGTACGTAAGGTGAGATATGAATGAAGGAATGGAATCATGGGAGCAATGTGGGTGTTGATACGATGCTCTGGGAGGACAGTTCGGGGAGAAGCCTGATTTGTAGCATTTGTTGATTTCCACGGTGTAAATATTTCTGCCATAGCCGATTTCAAGCTACCAATGTGACAACTGGCTTGCAAATTTTCTGGAAGTGACAAATAGTGGCAGCTTAGGCTAGGAAGGCAGCGGTGGCGAAGGTGAGAAATTATGGAATTTGTAATCTAGTATGAATGTAGAGTGAAAGGATTTACTCATCGGTAAACCCATATTGAATGTGGGGTATAAGGAAGCAAGAATAAGAGAGGAATCCAGGATAGCTCCTAACTTCCAGTCCTGCACACCTGGGTGCAGAAATACATCTTTTTGCTGAGGGCAACTCCATTGTGGGGAAGGGGCAGTATCCAAGGTTTAATTTTGGACATAAGAGATTTGAGATTCCTATTAGACATCCAAGGGAAATAGCTGTTGGGCAGGGGGAGATATGGGTGCTTGGAGTTCAAGGGAGCACTCAGAGGTGGAGATGTGTATTTGGAGATCAATTACATTTGGATGGAATATCAAGTCAAGGGGCCTTTTTTTTCCTTCAATGGAAATGCAGGCAGGGAGAGAGTGTAGCCGGGATGTGCAGCAGGGACTGGGCCCTGGGCATCGAGTGTTCAGTCAGAAGGAGGAGGGGAAGAACAGCAAAGGAATGGCACAGGAATGACTAGGGGTGGTGATGCGTGGGGGTAGGGAGAGATGGGAGGCAAAGAGGCCAGCAAGGAGGAGGCGGCTGGGCGGTGGTTCAGGCAAGGTCTGGTCAAGGGTGCAGGTATGGTGTGTGGAGGGCAGGGAGTGAGGATGGTACCCCTGACTTCCCTGTTCCCCCAGGAAATGGTGATGCTTGAGATAGAGGTTATGAACCAGCTGAACCACCGCAATCTGATCCAGCTATATGCAGCCATCGAGACCCCACATGACATGATCCTGTTCATGGAGTAGTGAGTGTCGGCAGCGGGGGGTAGGGGGCCCGGGTGGGGGTGCCAGAGGCCCAGAAGCAGCCTGTAGAGGGGTCTGTGCACACAGCATCGAGGGCGGTGAGCTCTTCGAGAGGATTGTGGATGAGGACTATCAGCTGACCGAGGTGGACACCATGGTGTTTGTCAGGCAGATCTGCGACGGGATCCTCTTCATGCACAAGATGAGAGTTCTGCACCTGGACCTCAAGGTATTGGGGCTGGGCCCTCAGGGAGGGGCCAGGCGCAGAATCCGACCACTTGCCATTCCCTCTATCCTTCCCCATCCCTCCTTCTCTCCCTCCATCCGTCCTGCCATCTGCAGATTCAAAAAGGGTTTATGAAGCACTTACTGAGTACCAGGAGTAGGGGATAAAACAGAGAACAACAACAAAAAATGATTTGATCCTAACCTTCAGGAGCTTTGGTGCCCTACTAAGCACTTGTTGAAAGGGCCTTTTGCTGCTCTGTGACCACCGAGCTCAGTGCCTCCCACACAGGACTTTCTAATAAGTATTGCAAAGGCTCCTCCCTTTGTGCTGGGCTCTGAGAGGCACCGAGAGTGTTTGCTCATTTATTCCACAATTATTTGTTGAGGGCCTACTACATGCCAGGCAGTATTGTGGGTGGTGGAGATCCAGGGGTGAACAAAATAGATAAAAATGCCTGCCCTCATGAAGCTTACGTTCTAGAAGGGGGAGTCAGAAAAACAAATCCATACATATCGTGTCCGTGCAGTAATACACGTGGAGTCGGCGCTTACAAAAACGCTTAGTGAAAGGACCCTCTTCTGTCCTTGCTTGGTTCCTTGTAATTAGCAGGTTAGGGGGAGCAATAGCTCTTATTTATTTATAAAGATTTTTCTTTTATTGGGGAACAGTGTGTTTTTCCAGGACCCATCAGCTCCAAGTCAAGTAGTCGTTTCAATCTAGTTGTGGAGGGCGCAGCTCAGTGGCCCATGGGGGGGGTCGAACCAGCAAGCTTGGTGTTATGAGCCTGTGCTCTAACCACCTGAGCTAACCAGCTGCCGCACAGTAGCTTTTAGGATCAATTGGCAGTGGCTGCCTGGAGCCCTGGGGCTTAGTGATATGTAGGCCATGCGCGGAGCAGGCAGGAGCTGTGTGAGTGCTGGCTAGTCCTGTCCATGGGCAGGTGTTAATGATGAGTGGCAAGGTGAGTGGAGGTGAAATATGCACCGTGAGGTGGGTTAGCGCCCATCAGGGAGGTTGACAGTTATTGCATGTGCTGATTTGATACCTGTTAGCAGTACTACTGTGTGTGCACTGTGGGAGGCACAGGCATTACCACAGGGATGAGAAAGGACATACCCCATCTCATGGAGCCTGCAGGTGAGTGGGGGAAAAGGCATCCATAAAATACTGATCAAATAAATAGACCATTTTAAACCATTAAAAGCATTATGGAAAAGTGCATGAGAGTAACGAGGAGCCATACCAGGTGAAATTGGAGAAGTGGGCAAAGGCCAGAGCATCTGAGGTCTGAAGCAGGCCAGGGAGTTGTTGCTGCTGCTGGCTTTACCTGTCCATGCTCACCAGGGGTCAGACGCCACTCAGAGTGAGCACTCCTCCCAATAACCCATTGGGTCAGGTGTGCTAGTACCATCCCCACTGACAAGGGAGGAAGCAAGGACATAAAGGGGGGGGGTTCAGTGGGGCCAATGTGGCAGAGGGAATTTAAGGGCTATTGTAATAAGCCAGGAGAGAGATGGTGGGGCTGGAACCAGGGGCAGTGTGGGGATGGTAAGAGGCCAGACCATGGATGCATTCTGAAAATAGAGCCATTGTGATTGCTGATGGTTTGGGGAGGGGGAGAGAAGGGGGAGGGAAGAAATGAGTAAGGGTAACCCCTGAGTTTCTAGACAGCACCATGGCATTGGAGACCTGCCATTCCTCAGGGAAAGCCAATTTCTTTGGGGGTAGAACAGGGTCCCCAGTGAAAATACAATGCCCTGGGAAGAAGCTCAGCCTTAAGCCTCTATCCTAAAATGTGTGTTTTTCAGGGTAGCAATAAGTTTTTCATCAAAAAAGGACTTCATGGTCAACTAAGTTGGGTGAACCATTTCCCAGGCCAGGGCCTCCCAGAAAGTCTGGGATCCTCCAAAAGAAGATCTGAGTCTGTCTTGTTTCCCCAAACGATTGTAGCCTAGGACATTCCTTGTCTTTCCCTGTTTTAGTGGGACCCAAGGTCAGCTATTAAAGCCATGTGTCCTGCTCTGAGTGAATGCATCAGTTGGAAAAGGGCCTTCAGGAAGCATGTCGTTAGGGGTCTCCAATCAAATGCCTACAGAGCCCAGACGAATAACAGAATGGTGTTAAAGGGTTGGTTAGGCCCTAGGGGAAATGGAGGACTTTAGGCCCTGGGGGAATTGGAGGACTTTCCACCTACTCAGAGGTCCTGACAACTCTCTCAAGCAGTGTGTGGCCACGTAGCCAGGCGCTCCTTCTGTTTTAGGAGATGTTGACAATCAGGATATGAGGGTTTTTGTGCAACATCTCCCAACTTTTAATCATTGTTAACTACTCAAAATGTTTCTGCCCTGTAACCTGAGATTCGTCCTGTGTTCTTGTTCTATGAAGAGGAGAGGAGGCCGAACGGGGGCTGGACTAGCCTCTCAGTAACTTCATTTACACACTCCCCTGTGCTTGGAGCACAGAATTCTGGGAGACTTGGCTGAGCACCAGTGTCATTGTTAGACACTGAAGATGGGGAGCAAGGGGGCTGGGAGAAGCAGGTCCCTGCCCTAGAAAAGCCAACCCACAAGCATCCTGTCTGCCCCAGCCTCCACTCTGTAGAGTGCACTATGGGTCCTTGTTGGCCAGTGGCAGGCAGAGTGACATCAGGAGACCAGTGCTAGAGTCAGACAGTCTTGAAGTCAAGTCCTGGCTCCATCACTTGCTCGCGGGGTGACTGAGGCCAAGTCACTTCTGGGTCAACCTCAGTTTTCTCAACTGTCAAATGGGGAGGGACGGTGACAGTCTGTCTCATAGAGCTGTTGGGAGGACTGGTGAGTTAACACATGGAACGTGGCTGACACAGGGCCTGACGTTTTGTAGGTGTTGTCATCATTCCTAACTGGGGAGACAAGAGCAGCATATCTTAGAGCATCCCAGGAGCAGCATGGAGCCCCTTTCTTCCCAAGAGGTTCCCTCTGAGGGCCCAGAGCTGGTATTTTCTTTCTTGGGTCTCTAGAGCTCTGTGTACCTGGTGGTCACCCTGAACTGGCCTCTCACCGAGCGTGCAGCTGTCCTCTGCAGGCTTCCCGTTTCTCCAGCCCTGGAAATGCTATAACATTGTTGTCCTTTCATGGCCTTAAATGAAGGGAAATCCCACCTGAATCCACCCAGAAGCCTTGTGCTACAAGGCCTCGTCTGAGTTGCCCTCAGGGCCCTAAAGGATCCTCATCTGTGCCTGGAGCAAGCCGGTCTGAGGGTCTCAAATGGGCTGGCATTCCGGGCCTCTGGGACTTGGGTGGACCTGGACGGGGAGGGAGGGTGAGCAGGGTCAGAAACCAATCCAGGCCACCCCTTCTCCTCAGCCAGAGAATATCCTGTGCGTCAACACCACGGGCCATTTGGTGAAGATCATTGACTTTGGCCTGGCACGGAGGTACCTCCTGGGGATGGGGTGGGGAGGGCAGGGCAAGCCTCCAAGGAGGGCAGGGGCAGGGGCGGAGTGGAGGGTTCCTGGGAATGGGCTGGGAGCTGTGTTCTGAGCTCTTGGTCTCCTTCCCTCACCCCCAACCCCAGGTATAACCCCAACGAGAAGCTGAAGGTGAACTTTGGGACTCCCGAGTTCCTGTCACCTGAGGTGGTGAATTACGACCAAATCTCCGATAAGACAGACATGTGGAGTATGGGGGTCATCACCTACATGCTGTGAGCCCCAAGGGAGCATGGTGTTCCTGGGGTTGGGGCACCTGGGTGGGCAGCTGAGGCCAAGATTGGCCTTGGGGTCCTGGTAAGGTGGTCCTGCCTCCCCACTTGCTCAGTCAGGGGTTTGTTGGGGGTTGGGAATGCTAGGGAGAACCAGGAAAGGGGAATTTTATACCCATTTTATAGATGGAGAAACCAAAGCCCTTAAAGGCATAGCATCCCAGCCCAGGGCTCTGGACAGAGCTCTGATGACCCAGGGTGGGGGCAGAGGGATAGTGGACATTTTTTGTGCACTCACCATTCCTCTTCTTCACTGTAACCCTGGGAAGCTGGGATGATTATGCCCATTTTACAGATGAGAAGAGTGAGGCTCAGAGAGGGGAAGTGACTTGCCCAAGGTCACCCAGCCAGATTCAAACTCAGGTCTGTCCCACTCGAGAGGCTGGGGGTCTTTTCAGCATATGGTGCTGCCTCCTAGGATCTTCCCCCCACCCCCTAAACCCCCAAAGGTGACTCAGCATCTCCAATCTCACCTCCCTGTCCCCTGCCATCCCCTTCCCTCCAGGCTAAGCGGCCTCTCTCCCTTCCTGGGAGATGATGACACAGAGACCCTAAACAATGTTCTATCTGGCAACTGGTACTTTGATGAGGAGAACTTCGAGGCTGTGTCAGATGAAGCCAAAGACTTTGTCTCCAATCTCATTGTCAAGGACCAGGGGTGAGGCTCACTACAGGATGTTAACCCCCTGTGAGAGCCCAGTGCATGTGTGTGCAGGCCGGGTGGGAACTGGGTTGGCAGGCTGGGTGGCTCGGGTGCCTCACGGGCATGCCACCCACCCTTGCTACGCTGCCGCCTCCCCACAGGGCCCGCATGAGCGCTGCCCAGTGCCTTGCCCACCCTTGGCTCAATAACCTGGCAGAGAAAGCCAAGCGCTGTAATCGACGCCTCAAGTCCCAGATCTTGCTTAAGAAATACCTCATGAAAAGGCGCTGGAAGGTACTACTGGGCTGGGGCGTGGAGGGGGCAAGGGAGGGACTGCAAGGCGGGAAGAGCTCTTAGCACCAGATCCCAGGCCCCACCAGCCCTGCCTTGGCAGGTTCTGTTGACCAGGCCTGGCCTTGTCTGGAAAACAGGGTTGACTTTTCTCTCTTTGTCCTGGTCTGGCTCCTGACCCTCCACCCAACCCCTCCACCCTAAGGAGGGGCATCCATCTGGGGCTCGGGCTTAGGAAAAGCTCTCTGACCTCATCACAGGCTTCCTCCCTTCATTTTACAAATATTTATGGAACTTCTACTACTTCTAGGCACTAGGGACACACCAGTGGATAAAAGAGGCAAGGATTTCAGTCTTTGGAGATTGACTTTTGGTAGGGGGTGGGAGATAGTAAAAAGGGTTAAGGCAGGGCTCTAGGAAAAAAAAATGGCGATGTCAGGAGTGCCAGAGGAAAAGCTGCACTTCTATTTAAATAGGTGACAGGGAGGGCTCACTGAGAAGGAGCATGTGAAAAAAGACCTGAAGGAGGTGAGGGGTGAGAGGTGCACTACTGGGGGAAGAGTGGCCCAGGCAGCGGGAACAGCCAGTGCAAAGGAACTGCGTCAGAAGAAGCATGGTTGGCAATTGGTTTCCCACCAATTTCTCAATGTGGATGGAATGGAATGAGCCAGGTGGAGGGGGAGATAAGATGGGAGAAGAGCGGGAAGCAGGGTGTGGAGGGACTCGTTGGCCATGGCAAGGGGTTTATCTTTTACTTGGAGCAAAATAGGAGCCATTGGAATGCCTTGAGCAGAACAGTACTCAGGTCTAGCTAACAAATCTGTTGAATGAAGGAATCCTGGAAGATGCAATGTCATGGTGCCTCCTGTGGCTATTTTGGACACTGCACCAAAAAACCCAGAATTCATCCCTGGGGCCTGGCCCTCCAGGAATAAAGGGAGGGCACCTTAGGAGACACTCAGCTGTCCCACAACTTCTCCCCTGCCCTGATGCTGACTGGGACTCCTCTCCCTCATTCCCCAGAGAAACTTCATTGCTGTCAGCGCTGCCAACCGCTTCAAGAAGATCAGCAGCTCAGGGGCACTGATGGCTCTGGGAGTCTGAGCCCCAGAAGTGGCTAAGGCCTGGACGCAGCCGCGCAGTGGTCAGGGCTGACGCCACACAGCCCAGAAGGCCAGAGTAGACAGGCCAGACCCCAGGGTGGGCTGGCCAGGACAAGGCTGTGCCAGGCTGGGAGGCTCGGGGCTCCCCTCGCCTCCACGTTGTGACTGCTTCCCCGACGAGAGCCGCCTCAGATGTGGCCTGAAGCCATCCTGCTAATGCTTCCCCAGACAGGGCTCTGGCCATTAGCCACAGCCTAGATGCCACAGGCCGGGCCCCGTTTTTCCCTCCCCGGTTCCCCTTCTTGGAACTGCTGGAACTGCGATCCTGGTGACCCCTGCTTGGCCCCACCTGGGCATCCCTGGCCTGGGTTTGCTCTTAGCTGAAGTGGGAGGGCTGGGGGTCCCAGTGTGTGGGGCTCCTGTGGTTATGGATGGGAGGCTTTTGATGAGGCAGGAAGGCAGCAAAGCCTATTCCTGAGGCCCAGCTGCCCGGGAGACAGAGCGGGCTTTGTGAAGGAGGACCTCCATGCCCCGGCCCGCCTCCCCACTCCCAACAGATAAGGCCTAGCACACACCATCTGGCCCAGCCTGGCCCCCCGCCCACCTTCCTTGCGACCACCAACACACAGGAACTCCGTGTAAGAGAGGGGACGCCCAGCCAGGCTTGGATGAGGGGAAGAGAAGGGGCCTGGGGGATATGGAAGACCACCCCTGAGCTTGCCTGAGGGCCAAGCTGGCTGAGCCCAGCCACTCCAGGCCCCCATCCCAGGGGTCCACCCCCAACCTCAGATGATGGGGTCAGCAGGGCCAGGAGGAGTGAGCAGGCCCTGGGCAGCCCCCATCCTGCTCTCAGCTTGTGCCTTGTAAATAAATGTACAGGTGGCATGTGGTCTCTTTCCCTCTGTGTTCACTTGGGAGAAGTCACAGATGACTGCTCTTCGTTGAGAACTGCTGTGTGCCAAGCACTTCAGTGATGTCAGGCCATTTGCAGTGTGGCCATCACCAGTGCAGCCTCAGAAGCCCAAAGGCCCAGTGCATGATCTGGGCAACTGGCTTCCCCACTTTGTGCCTCAGTTTCCTCATCGGTGAGAAGGAGGTCACGGTACCAGCTAACGTTTATGGGGTGATTACTGTGTGCCAGGCTCTACTTAAGCATTTGTATGGCTATTAGCTCATTTACTCTTCAGAGAAAGGCTATGCGGTAGATATTATTATTCCTATTATAGAGTGGGAAACTGAGGACCATAGAAGGGAAGGAAGTTGAAGGCTACTTAACAAGTCAGAATCTGGATCTTGAAATGAACTCTTCTGTTTCCCAGAGCAGGGCTCAGCTCATGAGCCCACCCTGCTTCTCCATAGAACAAGGTGTAAGCAGAGAGCAGTCTTTGCTGGGCCCGCAGTGCTGGCGAGTCTCCCAGGAGGCCTGGAGAGAGAGCTATTCTCTGTTGGGCCACAACCCACCTCACCCCAGGCCTTCCGGGCAGAGGAGGGGGTTCCATCTGCTGGAGGGGCAGAGCAAGAGAGCTTAACCCTAATAGGGCACAGCCTTTCTGGCTGTGAGGGCAACTGAGTCAGAAGTGGGACTGCTGGTCTGCTGGCTGGGGGCGTATCTATCTATTGGCTGCAGCAGGCATGGCAGTGACAGCCATCTGCTTGGTGCTCCATGTGTTTGTGATCACGTCAACTGCTCACGGTGACCCTGCTTCATGGACACTGTGTTGTGTCCATGTCTCAGATGGGGAAGCCAAGCCTCAGGGAACCACTTGCTCAGGGTCCTATAGCTAAGTCAGGGGCAGAGCAAGGGTTTGTACCTGATCTTAGGCCCAGAGCCCCTACTCTTTTTTGTGTTTTTTTTTTTTAATTAAAGTTTATTGGGGTGACAATGGTTAGTAAAGTTACATAGGTTTCAAGTGTACAAATCTGTAATATGTTATCTATATATCACACTGTGTGTGCAGCCCCTGCTCTTAACTGCTACACTGCTCACCTCCTGAGAATCTTGGACTTGCCCACATTTTGAGACCATGACAGTTCATCCCCTCCGTCCTCTGCCTCCATGAATATTGGCCTGGATGGCGAGACCAGGGTCCTCACCACCACCCCTTCCCTCTTCCAGCAGGTGGGTAAAGAGTCCTGCTGCAGCAGGTAACCACACAGAATGGGTGACTCTGGGGTCTGAGCCTGGTGGGGTTTGTAGCCAGGGCTTGAGGGGCTTGGGGAACCTGGCTTGGGCTCCTAGTGCTTATGGGCAAGGCCTGATGGCCGTGGATCCCGGCTCGGCTGCCCACCCACCTGCCACCTGCCAGCTGGACCAGGCCTGTGGTTTCCTCTGAGTTTTCTCGGCCTCGTTGGCCCCCACCCAGGCTGAGCCTTGGCCACACACCGTGATGATGAGAGATGAGTCACCGCTGTGGGGTGGGGGGAGGAGGAAATGAGGTCCAGTGAGAGCAGAGATTCAGGGCCTGGATCCAGCTGGGGAAACCGAGGCCAAAATAAGGAAAATCCCCTCAGCAGAGACAGCAACAGCTGGGACTAGAACCCAGGACTCCCAACTCCCGCGCAAGCCTCAGTTTTCCTCCTCTATAATATGAAAATGACAACCTCAGCTTTGCTCTCCTCTGCCACTCCTAGCGCCATTGTGACAATCCAGATATGGGATTGTGTGTTCATTCACCAGATTTCACAGGTGAGGAAATAGCTTCAGAGAGGGAAAGTGACTTTCCCAAGGTCACACAGCAAACTGACACGTCCTGGGCAGGAATCCCACCCAGAACTATGGAACAGGGCTGATCACTGCCTTTACCCCAAAGCTCTCCCAGGAGTGCCTTAGAAAGCCCTTTTTGATTCATTAGGTGTCTCCTTTGGGCCTCCCCTGGTTCCTAGGGGTAACAACATAGATGAGGAAATGGGGATTCAGAGAGATTTTGCTCCTCCCAAGAGCCACAGGACACACGTAGGAAAAAGCTGGGCTGGCCGCCCCTGATACAGGACTGAGTGTCTGTCTCTGCAGGCCTGGGCCCCGGCCTCATCACTTTCGCTAGAGCTCCCATCCCCAGCAGCCTCAGGGAGGAAGGGTGGGGAGAAAGCTTTTTCCCCCTGGGAGCCACCCTGATGGAGGGAGTGAACCCTCAGCTGGCTTGGGCCTGCCAGCTGAAGCCAGGGCCAGGGTCACAGCTCTAGGTCTGGGTTCCTGCAAGTCCTAGGTGCCAAGCTGTGAGTGTCCCCTGCCCCTTGCTTGGTGTGCTCTGCCATCTACTGTGCCCATCACAATGCCAATGATGGAAGTGACCTATCCTGCAAGGCGCTCTGTGCCTTCTGGGGCCAGGGCCGGGACCTTCCTCTGCCCAGTGTCCTCGGCCTCCCTCCTGGGCCAAGAAGAGTTAACAGCCTCAATGGGACAGCTCCTCCTGGCTGGCCCCAGACCAGAGAGCGTTCCTCCAAGACTATTTCCTGCCTCTGGGCCTTGGCCAAGCCCACAGTGACCACCCCATGGGTCTGAGGCTGCATCTGGTTTGGATTACACCAGGGCTGGTGACGCTGCCTTTTCCTGTCTGTGTCCAATGGCCTTGAATTCCACCAGCCACCTTGGACCCAACAGGGCAGCAGTGGGAAAAGATGGAGCCAGTGACAGGGCTGCCTTGACGGCGTGAAGCCGCCCGGGCTGTCCTGAAGGGTGTGCCCACCTGGACCGAGCTCCCACGCATGCCACCTCCCACCACGCTTTCCTTCCTTCACTCTAATGGACGTTATTTATTGAGCGCCAGGCACTGTACCATGTGATTCCATGAATGAATTCATTTCCTCCCCATCCTATGAGTGAGTATTTTCATTACCAACATTGCACAGATGAGGAAACTGAGGCACAGGGAGTTTATGGACAAGTCCATGGGTTCCCAGTCAGGAGTTAGGAAGCTAAGCTGGCCGTCTGATTCCCTACACATCCAATCACTTCACAGCTATTTGCTGAGCTCTTGCTCTGTGCCTGACCCCCAATCTAGAGCCTGAAGATGAATTAGTCATGGTCCCCACCCTCAGGGAGTTCACAGCCCCTGGAATGCCAGCGGGTAGGAGATTGGGAATGACAGTGAAGCCGGAAGGACATGGAAGAAGACACCCCTATTCTCATCCCTGCAATGGGAGTGACAGCCAAGCTGAGAGCAAATAGGAGCAGGATTTTTCCAGATCAAGTGACGAGGGTGTTCCAGGAAGAGGGAGTTGCATGTCCGAAGACTTGGAGCTGAGCACAAGCTCATCTTGGAGCGTTCCAGTGGGCTTTTGCATATGATGAAGCAGGGAATAAGTCTGGAGAACTTGGTAGGGCCTCAAATGCAGGGCCGGATCGGGGCAGTAGGGAGCCATGGAAGGTTTTGAACAAAGGAGGGGCCTGGTCAGATCTGTGGTTCAGAAGGATCCCTGCAGCCAGGTTGCTTACTGAGTGGGAGAGAGAGATTGGATGCAGGGAGACCCATAGGGAGGCTGGGCCATGTCTGCTTGAGAGGTTTTGAGAACTGTGGGGTCAGGAGGAGGGACACACAAATCTCATATGCCTTTTGGGAGACAGGCTGGTGGCAGAGAGACAGGGAAAAGGAAGGTCAGACAGCATGGGGTTCCATTCTACTTAGTTTGCCTCTTTGAGCCTCAGATTTCTGTCTGTGAAATGAGGCAATAATAGTACCTGCCTCCCAGAGCCATTTGCAAAAGTTACATGAGATGTGTAGATACATGTTGAGCAGCTGGCACGTGCTGCTGACTTTATGTTCGTCCCACAACCATTTCTCCAGCGCCTACTATGTTCCAGACACTGTTCTACGTTCTGGAGATAAGCATCCAGTGGACGAAAATCTCTGGCCTTATGAAGCTTCATTCTAGTTAGTGGGGGAGAAATCTGAAGGGCAATCATGACTTCAGAATGGGTTAGTGGGGTGGATGCGGTGGTCTTGGAGGGTTTATCTGAGGACGTGAAGGGCGTGAGGGAGGGAGCCCTGTGGGGAAGGAGGGAGCCCTGTGGGGATTAGTGGAAGACTGTTCCAGGCAGAAGGAAGAACAAGTGTGAAAGCTATTTGGATTGAGGGGAGGGCAAGAGGCCAAGATGAAGCCAGGTCACACTGGCCCCTAAGGACTGGGGCTTTTGCTCTGAGTGGGTAGGGAGCCCCAGGGGGTTCTCTGAGATTTGATCCATGGTGAATGGTTGAATAGGTGACCATGACTCCTCTTGTCCACTTGACAAGCCTTTATTGAGGGCTTGCTTTGTGCTGGTCACCGGGTTAGGGAAGTGGATACAGTGAATAAGACAGACCCAACCCCTGCCTCCTGAAGCTTGCATTCTAAGGCAGAGACACAATAACAAGTGAATACACACAGAAATGCAGAAGTCCACATTGCAGCAAATGCCATGTGGAGGAAACAAATAGGGTGCAGAGAAGGAGAATAACCTAGGGGTGTGTCACCAGATCAGGAGGAAGGGAGATTTCCCTGAGGAAGGATATTTCACTTGGGCTCCAGATGTGGTGAAGTCAGCCAGTGGGGAGTGAGCTTTCCAGGTGGAGGAAACAGCAAATGCAAAGGTCTAGAGGTGGGAAAGGCATTCACCAGGGAGTCAGCTGTCTTAACTCTTGAACTTGGAGCAGGAGGATCAGCCTCTCATTTCTATCCAAGAGAGATCAGGGTGCCCTGATAACTGTGGTCAGAAGGAGGCAGGGTTCTGGCTGACTCTGGCCTGTTGTTAGCCTGGAACCGCTTCCTTCAGCCCCACCAGCTGCTTCCCTGAGTTACCACCCAGTTGCCAGCGGAGCAGGAATAGGGGGTTAGGAATCTCCCATCTGGACCTGCGGAGGATGGAGGTTTCACCACATGCAAAGCAAGGGGCAGAGAGGACTGGGCTGAGGGTATGAGGCCCTCCACTGGGGATGTTTGAGGTTCCGATTTCATTCTTGTTGACTGAGTTGCACGCATAGTGTGCGGGACCGGGTTTCCCACCTACCAGTCCTGAGGGTTAGAATCATTGCCCCCATTTTACAGATGAAGAAACTGAAACTGAGAGGTAAATCCACTTGCTTGAGGTCACACAGCATGAAAGTGGAGATGCCAGGAAATGAACCCAAAGCCTTGTTTATATAAATCTTCCCTCCCTCTGCAGACCACCCCCCATCTCCATAGCAGCTGAACCTTCCCTTGGGAAATGCCTCCCTGGGGCCCAAATATTTATCTGTTGTACTTAATAAACACTTCTATTGTACGTTCCATGTGCCAGCCTCGGTTCTAAGCACTTTGCTTAACTCATTTAATCCTCACAACAACCCCATGGATATAGGTACTGTTCGTGTCCATATTTTATAGACAAGGATAACACAGAGAGGGGAAGTAACTTGCCCAAGGTCACACAGCTAGGAATTGATGGAGCTGGAATCTGAACCCAGGCAGTTGGGCCTTGGGTTCCTGCTCTTAGCCACTGCACCTCCTGAGTCTGGCAGCCTGGCCTTCAGGGAGATGGAAGCCTGTGTGGGGAGGAGAGGCTTTGGCTGGGGCCTGGATTCCTGGGTTCTGTACACTCCCAGTAGGCAGACATGCCAGGCTGGCTGACACAGCCTCCCCTTCCTTCCAGTGGTGGCTTCCAAGCGTCCCGCCCTCTGTGGGAGAGGGTCTCCCCACCCCTGGCCCAGGCACTGCCTGGGGTGTGGGAAGGAGTGTTGAACTCTGGGCAGTGGAATGCCAGAAACCAGGGAAGGAAGCGGGTGGGCGGAGAGCGGGAGGGGAGATAAGATGTGGAGGGTGGAGAAGCCTGCTGAGGAAGACCCAACCCTGTGGGTGGGGGTGACCTCCTTGGGGGCAGCCTCCTTGGGGGGCAGGGAGAGCAGAGACCAAAAGACCAGCCGGTGAAGAACCTGATGACAGTCCTTCAGAGCTGCCAAACTGGGGTGGGAAGGGGCTGTCTCTGAAGGCAGGGGACGCCCCTTTCCTAGAACCCCACGTGACAGGCGCTACTTGGTGTAGAGGGGATTCAGAAATCGAGCAGGAGATGTTCTTTCAACTCTAATATTCCCAGAATCGGAGCTGGAATATTCAGAAATACCACCGATTCTGCTGTTTTCAATTTTGATGTATCAAGGTGGCTCAGTACCCTTTTTCGCACTAATCTGCTGAGAAGAAGGAGTGGGAGCTGGGATCCCCTCCTAGTTTCAGGCAAACTTCCAGTGAGGAGAGTCCTTGGGGCAGAGTCAGGTGGGATAGCCCTTGTCTCTTAAGAGCTTAAGGCAGCAGAGAGCACAGTTCTGCTCCTCCTGTGTGGCCTTGGGCACGTCACTTACTGTCTCTGGCCTTGGTCTCGCCATCTGTGCCTAGGAGCTCTCTCTAGGTTGGCCCAGCTTGGGCATTCTGAACCTCTGCTAAGCACTGTACACTCCCTCCAGGTGGGGGTGGCCAGGCAGGAGCCAGAGGGTGTCTGTTGGTCATGGAAAGAATGTAAGGGCAGGAGGCCCAGTGGGTGGGGTCCCCGGACTGGGCAGCGAGCGGAGAGCAACATGAGATCATGGTGTCTGGGCCTCCTGGTCCAGCACCTCTGGGGATGGGATCCTCTCCAGGCCATGCCCCAGGTTAGACCCTCCCCTGGGACCCAGTCTCAAAAAGTCATGCTGCCCCACCTCCACTCCCTTGGGCAAAGGGAGTGAAACCAAGGCCAGAGAGACGGGCACTGGTCCAGTCTCATGCAGTGAGTCCAAGGCAGGCACTAGGCCCAGGATCCTGCTTGGGGATTGGGGCTGTGGGGGCCTGTCTTCACTTCTTGACTATGTGGGGGGCCAGAGGATGTGGAAAGGGGGCTCATGGCCAGAGCTGAGTCTGTGCCCCTGAGTGTGGGTGACTCTTTTGCATGTTCCTCAGGGCAAAGGGTGGGCAGGGGATACAGCTTTCTTCTCCCCAAGCCCTGACCCCAGTTGAGAAACTAAACCTCCTCAGGGGAGGGCTGGGCAGGACACAGAGGCCTGGGCTCCCCTAGGCAGGCCAGCCTCCCCCACCCTCCTCCTAGCTCAGGACACAGGCTGAGAAGGGACTGGGGTCACCAGGTCTCCACAGGAATGCACCACAGGGAACAGTGCCCGCCAGAGGCCTCTTTCCCTGACCCAACTGAGCAAGAATCCGCACCCCCCTGAAGCTGCTTGTCCTTGTCTCTGTAACTGTCTGTCTCTGTGCATCACACACACGCGTGCCCAGACATACTGACCCACACAGGCCCTATCTCTCCTCCCCTGTCACTTATGAGGCTGCCTGAATGCAACAGCACAGACCCTCTCTCCTCCCCGTCATCACTCGATGGGTTCCAGGCTGGGGTCCGGCAGGCATGGTGGGGAGGGTCCCCACAGCTGGCCAGGCATTTTCCCAACCCCTCCGGCCTCAGTGAGCCCCCACCCTGCAGGTCCCCTTTCCACCCTGGCTCTGGAGTCTGTGGGAACCAGACAGTTGGGGCTGTCCAGCCGGGCTCGCTTCCTCCCAGGCCCCAGGGGACCTGCGGAAGGAGGAGGGAGAAGCAGAGACTGAAGTCAGTATGGCCGCCTGCCCAGGAAGGGCCTCTGGAGGGGATGGGACTGCCTGCAAGACGCTAGGGTCTCCGGCCCCCTGGGTGTCACTTCGTGAGACCTAAGACCCTCTAAGCCGCTACGCCAAGACCAGAAAGGGGCTCCCCAGGATCCCTGGACCTTCTCTCCCTATACACATGAGCCAGATGGGCGTTAGGGACTGAGGTTCCAGAAGGAAGCCATTTACCTCAGCAACTCTGGAATTAGGGGGTGTGGGGACAGTGAGGTTTCAGGTCCCTAAGTCCATTCCTCTGATGGGGGCCACAAATACACACATTTCTCCTGTTTCCGCAAGGGGGCAGCTAGAGAAGGCCAAAGGTCATGGCTCTGTCACTTCTGATCTGTACCCAGGACAGCCACCCTCCTGCCTCCATGAGAGAAATGCTTTCTCAAACAGTCAGAGAGCTGGGGGTTTAGGGAGGTCCCCATTCCTGTGGGAGATCCAGATAAGAGGATTTGTGCCTGCCTTTTGAGTCTTGCAAGGCATAAGGGGTGCCTTTTTAGCACTGGCACTCCAACCCTCCCCTTCCCTGTCATCACCAGCTCTGCTCCTACCCTACGTGGCACCCCTGTATCCTCTCTCACCGGTCAGGGGCTGAGGGCAGAGCATGCAGACCTGGTTTTGATTTCCTCTCTGCCACTCATGTGCCATCTGGAGTCAGAGCTAGTGAGCCTCAAACTCTGAGCCTGTTTCCACCACTGTAAAATGGGGATACATTTCCGTACCACACAGGATTCGATGAAAAGACACATATATAAGCCTGGCATAGAATAAATGCCACAAATATTCATGGTTATGCTGACCACTCACAATGGGGGCAGCTGAGTCACAGGGTTTGGGGCTGGAGAGTCAGCCCCTTAGGGCAGGCCAGCCTTACCCCCTGCCTGGTGTCTCTCTTGGTTGCATCCCTTGTCTCTCTCTCCCATTCCCTGCTCCCTCTGCCTTCCTGGGAAACTCCCTGAGAAAGTCCCCAGCAGGGGAAGGCCTCATGTGGGATATTTACATCTGGGGTCCCCCATCCATGCCACACAACCCCACAACCAGAGCCACCCCATACAGAGCCAGGTGTCCCGGCCCTCAGCCCCCAACCATCCAGCAAGCTGATCCTCATCATCACACTGGTTTTATTGGCTCTGAGAGCCACAGAGTAAATCCCAAGGGGGCCCCATGTCCCCTCACCCCCAAGTCTGTCCAAGGTCCTGGGGGTTGGCTGAGTGTTCACCACTCCAATCTTGGCTTCCTGTCCCAGTTGTCATCGGCTTGCCAGGCCTGGGTCCTTTGAGAACTCCCACATCCTAGAGTCAGGCTCAGCCTTGTTGGCATGGGTCCTGCAGGGACTGCCCAAGGCCAGACTGGCTTCACTCAAAGAAGAACATTCCTGGCGTCCGGTATAGGCAGGGGGTCAGCCCCAATGGGTAACCAGAGCCTCCCTGGACAGGAAAGCTGCCTGTAACCCAGGGTTCCTTGGGGTCAGCTGGCAGGGGCAGCGGGGCCCGCAGTGAGGCTGGAGGGGTGGGAGGTGCAGGGGAGGGGGCTGCTGATGCCAAGAGGTGCTCAAGGCCTGGGTCAGTCCCCATGCAGAAATTCAAGGCCTGCAGCCGGCACTGGTAACTGCTCCCAATGCCTGCCTCAGGGGTCAAGATGGGTGTAGGGGTCTTGCTAAAACCCTCAGCCTCAGAGAAACCAGCAGAAAAGCCAAATGCTGGGCATGGGGAAGACGAGGCTGCTGCAGGGAGCTCCCCTGGGCCTGCAGGCTTGGGCGTGGGCATCTCCTTGTGCTCTGCGGATGGCCGGGTCCTGACATCAGTGGTTGCTGGGCACATGCTGGTTGGCAAAGCCCCTACCAGGCCCCCAAAGCTTAGGCCCTTGGGCTCCGGCAGCTCTGCTGGGAATGGGCACTGCCTGCCAGTCGTGGCGTCAGAGGCTCCTGGGTCCTGGCTGGTCACTCTGAGAGGTCCACGGCGTGCCTTGGCAGGGCCCTTGGAGGCCCCGGCGCCTGCCCTCCGGGTGAAGCGTCGGCGTCGGCGCAGGAAGCTGCCGTGCTCAAACATGTCGTGGCAGTCGGGGTCCAGTGTCCAGTAGCTGCCCTTGCCTGGCTTGCGGTCATCGCGGGGCACCTTGACGAAGCACTCATTGAGTGACAGGTTGTGGCGAATGCTGTTCTGCCAGCCGGGCCGGTTGTGGCGGTAGAAGGCGAAGCGGCCCATGATGTAGCGATAGATGCCGCTGAGTGTAGCTCGCTGCCCTGGGGAGCTCTGGATAGCCATGGCGATCAGGGCTATGTAGCTGTAGGGAGGCTTGGTTGGCTCGGCCCCAGGGGCCACGGGCCCAGATGGGGGCTGCTGCATGCTGGCTGGGCTGGCTGGGCTCACAGCTGCTGGGCTCACAGGGACCAGGCACGGCGTCCAGGGCTGGTGTCCGGCACAGCCTGCCTGGGCTGGTTAAAAGGCCCATACTGGCCCAGCCTCCCAGCCTGGAAAGGCAAAAAGGGGTGGGCCCACCAGGCTGCCCTCCCTTCCTCCCTGGCCCCCCTCCTTCAAGGCCCAAGAGGGGCGGGCAGGAGAGGCCAGGATTGGGAAGCTGTAAGCAGCTGCCAGGGGTGAGGAATTGGGAGGGAAGGGACTGAGACCCTCAGCCCACATGTGCTGGGTGGTGGTGGCTGGGGGAGAGACAGGATGTGAAATTGAGGGAGACAGAGATAGCAACAAAAAGATAGAGGCAGGGATGCAAAGAGAGAGAGAGAGATACTGAATAAAAGACAGACAAAGAGACGTAGAGACATAAGGAGAGACAGAAACACACAGTGAGAGATAGAGGCAGAGGCATAGAGACACAAAGATAAGACAGAAAATACATACACGCACACATGCATGCGCGTAGTATACAGAAAAAAATCACTGAGAGGGAGAGAAAGAAAGAAATCTACAGAGATAGAGAGAAAAAGGGAGATACAGAGAGAGACATAAGTACAGACACAAGAGAGGGAGGGGCAGAGAGACAGAGAGACATGCATCTCTGATGAGAAGCGAGAGAGGTAGAATCTAAGTGCTGAGCTAGACAACAAGGAGTCTCCATGAGAAAAGCCTCTCAAGGCCTCTCAAGTCCTCACCCCCAGTTCCCCTTTTCTCTTCTCCTCCTCCCAAGCCTGTGGCCACTTCTCTTCCCCGCAGTGCAGAACCTTTGAGGTCACACTCGTCCCTGCCCTCTTGGCACCAGTGTGTATGCAGGGCAGGGCACCTAGGATGGTGATGAGAGCTTGCCAAACCCAGTCTGCTGAGCCCTGGCGCCCTCTAGCGACCAGTGTGGGGAGGACAGCCATCCTAGCAGAGATATCCCCCACTCCCAAAAAGTGTCTGGAGCAAGTCCCTGACCCTGGCTGAGCTTCAGTTTCCCGTCTTTAAAGGGGAGCTGACAACTCTTTAGCTGTCCGGGCTGTGGTGAGGAGGCAACAGGCTCCCTCACATGGAATCCAGCACCCTTCAAGAGCCTAGCATAGAGTAGGAACGGCTGAGGACTCTGAGCTGAGGCTCCCCGCCAGCTGCAGCCTTGGGCCAGGAGTACAGTGAAGCCCAGGACAGACACTCAGGCCTTCTGAAGGATGGGGCAGCCTCCTCCATGCTCTCTCACCTACAAGTAACCAAGTCAGAGGACACCTGTTGTGTGCTATTCTCCATGCTAGGCCTGCTCACCTCCCCTCTCCACATTTACTTCTCAGACCAACCCTGCTCCAGAGGCCTTCAAAGCTTCTTTCGGATAGATGAGGAATCTGAGGCTCAGAGACGTTAAGTGATTTGCCTAAGGTCACATAGCTAGTGAGTGAAAAAGCTGGGATTTCAACCCAGGATTCTGTAACTCCTTAACATTATCCTTTCTGTGAAAGGCAGGGGTAGAGGACAGTCACTGGACTCCCACTGTAGGGACCATGGCATTTTGCTCTATCCCCAGTGTCCAGCATTGGCCTAACACAGAGTTGGTACTCAATCAGCATTTGTTGAATGAAGTAAAAAAAAAAAAAATAGAGATCCGCTGTCCTTTGTTGAATCATACAGTTTTACCCATAAAAGAAGCTTATTAATATTATCACTAAAAGAGATTTATTACATTGCCATTTGTAAGAGGAGTCCTATAAAGTCAGAAATCAGAAACAGAAGAAAGGTTCTGATATCTGGGGCGGAAAACAGTGGATTACTGATGAGGCAGGGTCAATTGCCTTCATGGCTGAGGGGCTTCCACCCAATTTTCAAGGACTCCCTACAACTTATAGTTTGCAAACATTGGCAGGGCTTGAGGGGGTGGGGGCGGTGGACTCCTGGCCCCCACTTTGGCTTCTGCCTTGGCACTCTGTTTGGGGGTGTGCCTCAGTTTCTCCTAAGACACTATGTATTGGTGCTGGTAGTTTAGTCATTAGCACCCAATGTCCTGGGTTCAGTCCAAATTCTCTGTTTTGGGATTTCCTTCCCTCCACCGCCCCCCCCACACCCCCAAAAAAGAGAGATGGGGCACTAGATGACCTTAGTGGTAGGTGGGAGGAAGGGTCTGGAAACAGCACCCTTACTGGATGGCCCCACTCGAAACAACCCTGAGGATCTAATTATCGGTTAACTCAGCTTTCAGCCAAGCTTATAATGGATCAATCACAGGTAGGGTCTGCTTTAGGTAAACTGCTATAGGCACATTGGGCTCTCAATAAAGAGATGAAGGCTTGTTTCTTCTGCCCTAATTGCTGTTTCCAGAACCTCAAGGTCAAGTTTGGTTTCCACCTTCCGCCCCAGGCCCAGTTGCCAGGCCAGCTGCCTAGGTGTTGTATTCCATAGCTCCATCTCCTTGGCTGAGAGGTTGAACGTCACAATGGGTTTCTGCTCTCCCAACCCACCTGGGCAGTGGGTGGGGGGAGGCCCCGAGTCCACTGGCTCAGTTTGGGCAGGGCTGGGGTGAGGTCCATACCCTACGGGGTGCTGACTTTAGAGGGTAGCAGAGGAGGAAGTGATAGCTTAGGGCTGACTCAGATGTACCATCAGGAGAGTGACCCATTTGGCCTGAGGGACTGGGAGCCTGCTGCTGCAGGGGCACTGTGGCTGTGGCGCTTCGAGTGCAGGAGGAGCTCTCGGGCGAAGACTGGCTCCACCTGCAGGGGATGGGGTGGGGGGCAATGAGCCAACTTTTTCCACTACCCGCCCCCTATGCTCCTGTGGGGAGTCACAGCCCTGGTGTAGCCTTCTCCTCACACACATTTTACATGTAGGGTTACACAGACCACAAGGTTATACAGCAGGTCAGAGGCAAAGCTGGGACTAGAGGGTGCAGTGAGGGGCTATTAGGAGAGGCCTGTAGGGGGTGGTTCTCCACTGGAGTGGTAGGTGACTCACGTGGGCCATGATGAGTCGCTCCTCAGGCTGGTCCGGGGGCCCCGGATACTCCTCTCCAAAGCACAGACGGATCTGGTATTCAGGATCTGGGCAACCATCCTGCAAGTGGGCCCGCAGTTCTACGGGCACAGAGACTCTAGGGGCTGGGCCAAGATGAAGCGTCCCACCTGGTGCCCACTTGTGCTCAATTCCCTTGCCCACGTCCTGTAAGCCCACATCCCCATTGTGCACTCATTCCCTAAGCCCACTTCCACATCCCTATACCTGTCTTATGTCCTACATCTGTGCCCACTTCCAGTGCTTATGCCCTGTGCCTTGTGCCCCAGGCTCACTGCCTACCCCATGCCCATGGCCACTCATCTATGCCTATCTTGTGCCCAGTGCCCTGGTGCCCACCATATGCTATGACAACACTTGCCCAATTCCTATGCATATGCCCCACGCCTAATGCCCCAAGCCTGCCCTGCGGCTACTCCCATACACCTATGTCCATATCTGTGTCCAGCCACCCTTATGCCCATGTTTGTCCCACTTCCAGTGTGTTTCATGTCCTTTGTTTCAATGTCCACCCCATGCCCAGCATCCTTAAGCCCATTCCCCTGTGCCAACATCTTGTGTGCCCACTCTCTTCTGTTCACGTCCCTTTGCCCACCCTTGGGCCTAGCCACTCTGCCCTGCACCCCCGGCGGCCCCACCCACGATGGATCGTGCTCTTACCCGCAAGGAAGCGGCGCGTATCAAACAGCTGGCAGGTGCGCTCGCGCTCCAGTTTGTTGGGCTGTGCCCGGTACGGGGCCAGCGGACCGCGCCAGTAAACGCGGCCCTGGCACAGACGCTTGGCAAAGACGCCCTCGGGAGCCACCCACAGCAGCACGCCGCGCTCCAGGTGCGACAGCAGGCGCTGCAGTAGGAGGGCGCCAGGCGGCGGCTCTGGGAAGAGAACCTGCGCGACGCGCGGTGGCGGCCCCAGCAGGCGCTCGGAAGTGGCGGCGGCTGCCCGCGGGCTCAGCCGGCAGCCCTCGGCCGTCCGCGCGATGGCTTCGCGCACCAGCTTCTTTCCGTAGAACAGCCGGACGTGCAGCCAGCAATCTGGGGAAAGTGGAGAGATGGGGCGCACAAGGCACTGGCTGGAAACGTCCCCCCACACACAGGGCCGGGGACCCTGAGGTTCCCCCGGCTCCCACCTCGGGAATTTTTGACGTTTCCTCTCGATAAGTGATAATAATTCTAGTGGTGGTGGTGGTGGTAACAATTGCCTCTTCTACTAAAAACAAAGTGGTAGTTGAGCTTCACACGCATAGGGTCTAGGACCCTGTGTACAATGGGGGCATCGCACTGAGGCCCTCCTACCCCCAAATTCTGAGATTTTAGAAGCTTCTTCTCAACAAATTTTTTTTTTTTTGAGGGCAGCGTCACTGGCCCTCATATCTGGGACCGAACCGGGGCCGCTGGCTTCCCCAGCTAGCGCTTAACCACCGCGCCACTCGGTCGGCCCTCAACAAATATTTTATTTTATTTAACAACAAAACAGCAGCCTCCCATGTGAGAATCCAGCAGTATGTTCAGTGGTTAGGGCTTTGGGCTCTGCATTCAGGCCCTTGGATTCTAACATCTCACTGCCACTTAGGAGCTGTGACCTGTTAGTAACTTCCAAGTTACTAACGGCATGATCCTGGACAAGGTTCTTAATTTCTGTGTCTGTTTTTTGCATCTATAAAATAGGGGTAATGGCAGGGTCTATCTCTCAGGTCTGGTATAAACTAAGCTTCAACAAATGTTAGCTGTTGTTGTTATTGGGAGTCTGGACTGGGTGCTTTGGGTGGGAGACAGAGGCTAGCTGGTCCCCACCTTGGCCCTCCCCCATACTGCACAGTGGTCAGCGAGAGGGCCTTTACATTCCTTACCAGGGTTGCTGAAATCCTCAGAGGACGAGGGGCTCCAGGGGTGTATAGGGTCTTGAGCCTGGTACCCTGGGAAAGGAGCGGATGTCGTCAGGTGCCACCTCACCCTGGGTCCCTTGACCTCTAGATCAAGGTCTTGGAGGAGGTCGGGGAGGAGACAGGGGTGGGTGAGGAGCGCCAGTCCTTACTGTGGTCCCCCAAAGGGCCTCGGAGCAGGGCAGCTGGAGGCCATGAGCCCTGCTGGGCCAGCTTGAGGGGCTGCTCCTTGTCCTTATCTTCTGTGGCTAATCCAGAGCGAGCCTGAGCATCAGGAGAGAGGGGGGGGGTTATGAGGGTGGGAGAGGAGTCCCCAAACTGTCTGCCCTGAAGCAGAGGGAGGTCTGGGCAGACTGAAACCCAGCTGGGGTTGACAGGGACTTTGAGATTTCAGAGCTCAAGACCCTTCCCGCAGAAAGGTAAAGAGAGAGTTGACGGGGTTGGAGGTGATGGGGTCAGAGATGATATGAAGCTCACTGTGAGAAGGAGAAAAGTGCTAGGAGTGAATGGGGAGATGGGGAACAGAGGTGATAGAGATAGGGGGACAGAGTGATGAATGTTGATGGAGGCATTAGAGAGAGTGGAATGGATCAGGCTGATGGGGACCGAGCAATGAACCACCGATCATGGGAGAGAGGTGATGAGATGGACAAAATAGGGGTGATGCAGACAGTGATGGAGCTGGCGATGATGGGGGTAATGGCAAGTGAGAGAGCTGGAGGTGATGAAGGGGAAGGGGATACAATGGTAGAACTGGATCTGATGGGGTGAGTGGGGGCAGAGTGATGGATCCAATGATAATGAGGGACAGGGGGTAAATCTGGAGAAAATAGGATTGATGGAGCCAGTGATGGAGCTGAAGATGATGGGAACAGTGACAGAGCCAGAGATGATGGGGGTGAAGTGAACAGAATGATGGAGCTGAAAATGATGGCAGAGATGCAGTAGAGAGAAGTAGAGCTGATAGGAGGGGTGGTGATGGAGGGGATGAGAAAAATGCGCTGGAGACCATAGAGAGGGTGGCTTGGGTGAGAGATGACTGAGCTGACAAGGCTGCAGGGGCTGAGAGGGCACATTGACCTGGTCTGCCCTGCAGGCTGGCTCCATCTCTTCTCCAGGGGGCTCCTGCTGGCTCTGGAGCATGTCTTCCTTTTCAGGGAGAGCACAAGCCCTGGTAACTGGATGGAGGAAGAGATAGCCTGTTGTTTCCTGGTTCCCAGGGAGAAATCCCTCAACTGAGATGATCCCAGACAAGAGTACCCCTGCTCACTCTGGGTTTCCTCCTTTTCAAATGGGGAGATAAACTGGGTGGCTAAGGGACCTTTTGTGTTTACCTGCCCGTGAGTTTAAACTCAGTAAGTTCCACCATTTCCCATTTTACAGATGTGCAAAGTGAGGTCCTTATTGCCCAGAGAGCCACCCTTGGCCACCACCTCCAGGGGCAGGATGGTACCTGGGCCATGCGCATTCTTGGACACAATCCGGTAGACCTTGTAGGGGTTGGAGATGTCCAGCTGGCTGCGCTCACGCACCTCACAGAAGTCAGCACTCTTGTTGAGGGCACAGCGGAGCCTGGTCTTCCAGGTGGAGGGATCCTCCTTGTCAGCGCCCTCTAGGTGCTTGCCCTTGTATATGGCCCAGGCCTGGGGATGAGCAGGGGTACTTGGGGAGGAATAGCCTGGGGGCAGGGGGCCGGTGTTATGAAAAGGGAGAAGGGCCTGCCTTGCCTCCCACCCTTCTCTCTCTCCCTCTGACCCTGTCCCTCTACCCCTTCATTCTTCCCTCTCTTCTTCCCTTCTTCCCTCCCTCCCTCCCTCCCTCCCTCCCTCCCTCCAACACATACTCCTTGAGCTCCTACTATGTGCCAGGCCTGAGTTAGGGATTGAATGGGGAACAAGACAGACTTGGTCTCTGCTCTCAAGGAATTCAAGTCTAATGGGAGAAGACGGCTGCAAACAGCTCAATGGAAATAGCTATATTCCCAACTATGGATTGTGATGAATAAAACATAAATAGGATAACGGGACATAAAATAATGACCGTGATTTGCTATTTGGAGAACCATAAAACCAAATCCCTACCTATTGCCACATACAAAGTAGACTCCAGGTGATTAAAAAAAACAAAAGAAGTAAAACTGTGAAATTAATAGAAGATAACGTAGGCGAAAATCTTCTAGGGGCAGAGAATGCTTCTTACAGAAAACCTCAAAGTCATGAACTGTAAGGCCAAAAAAATGACAACGTTTGAAATCAGCAAGGGTCTAAAATCTGGAACAAACATCTACAAATCAACAAGAAACACAGAGCATTCCCTAAAGAAAACATTCAAAGGACAAGAATGGGTGATTTACAGATGAGGAAACCAGAAATCCATAAGCAAATGAGTACTGAAACTCAAGAGTGTCAGAGAAATGCAAATAAACATGTGAGATATCACTTGTAAGCTGACAAAATCTAGCCAGTTGGATAATGCCAGGAGTTGGTTGGGATGTAGGCACTGTTGGTGGGTGTGGAATGGGTACAGAGTTTCCTGATGGACATCTGGCATGCTTAGTTAAAATAAGTATAAACATATTCTGTGAGCAGAAATTCCAATTCCAAGGGAATTCTCACAGAGGCTTACGAGGAGACCAGGGCAAGGATATCCACTGCAGCATGAGTTGTGGTGCTGGAAAGCAAACTTGTGTCCCGCCCTGGGAAAATGGGTTACACCCATAACGGATGTCCACTATAGAGTGTATGAAGCAACTAGAAGCACCTAGGAGTAACAAATTAAATGTACAGAGAACAAGAACAGATATTCAGAGCATGGTCCTGAGTGCAAGGTAAGACACAGTGAGATCTATAACACAATATGAAGTGTGTAAGGTAAGAATACACACAACACAGCCAATACCCACTTTGCAAGAAAACATACAAACCCAAGATATTCATTTAACACATTAGAATGACTGTGTGTTGTAGTAGAGGGATGAAATAAATAAATAAGAAATATGAGAGGCTACTTTAGAGAGGGTGACCAGAAATAGCCTCTCAGAGGAAGTGGCATTTGGGCTGAAGCCTGAATGAAAAGAAGGATGGAGTCTGGCCAAGAACTGAGGGAAGGGTGTTCTAGAACAGCAAGGCAAAGGTCCTGAGGTAGGAAGAGATTGATAGCCTCAAGGAAGGCCAGTGTGGCTGGGGGCAGAGCAGTCAAAGGGGAGGGCAGAAAGAGATGTAAGTAATTGATCACGTTCAGAACTTGGGGGTATTTAACTGAGGAGTCACACTTAGTCATTGCTCTCAGAGATCCCAGGCTATGGGAAACATGGATGCCACACAGATGATCCACATTTCTTTGTTGGTGCCACTTGCCAGTCATGAGACCTTTAAGACTTGATTTTATTGTCTGTAAACTGTGCCAATGATACCTAACCTCTCATGTGGTTGTGGTGGATGTAAGATAAATGGTCTGTGTGAAGTGCTAAGCACAGCATCTGGCCCACAGTCAGTGCTTTACTTATTATAGCACTTATTCATTATGTTAAGGGTACTCTAACTCAAAGGTAACCCGGGCACAGGGCACAGGGTGCTATCACCATGATGACAGAAAGATCTTTGTTTTGTTTACAGCTCTGTCCTTAAGCACTTAGAGTGATGCCTGGCACACAGGAGACACTCAATAAATATCTGTGGAATAAACTGAGCTGGGACTTGAAGGCTGAGTAGGAAGGTGCCAGGTGGAGTGACATTCCTGGCAGGAGGAAGAGCTTGAGCAAAGGCTTGGAGGTGTGGTAGGGCATGGTGCCTTCAGAGAACAGTAAGTAGCATGGTTGGTATGTGTGTCTGAGGGTATATGTACAGTCAGTTGTCGTCATTCGTCGTAGTTATGTTCTGGAAAATCTACACAAACACTGACTTAGTGACTATTGAACCACTGCTTCTAGGGAAAATTCAGGGCTAGGTGTCTGTGAGCCTCTGGTGATACCATTTTCATCAACCGACCAATACATAACCTTGTTTTTATGTGTATTTCTGCAGGACACCTTAATTGATATAAACTGTTGATTCATTAATATTGAGCTCAAGGCCAACACACTGTAACTCATTCATTCTTGAACGATGCTTATCTGACTCATCTTTTCTCAGTGAGGCACATCACAGCCTTCTTGTGCTTAGCAACACCAGACAGCACTTCAGCATTATGTAGGCCTGGAGGCCATTTTAAGTTGTCAAATCGCCAACAAAAAGCACAGAAATAATTAAAATATGGCACTAAATAGACCTTGGAAAGGACACTTGTTTACAGCAGAAAAGTAGAGTATCACTGTTCACCCTCAGCTGGGAATGTGCACGTTGGTGAATCATATTTTTTCGCCAATCTGCACGTGTGTGAAAGGCCATGAAAGTGCCCCGAGTATGGATTTGGGGATTACGGATTCTAGTAAGTGAGTTTGCAAATATGGAATCCACAAATAATGAGGATCAACCATTTGTGGTGGGGGAAAAGAGAAGAGGAATTAAGACTAGACAGGTTGAAGCTGGAACGTGAATGTCCTCAAAGGCAAGCTTGATACCGTGGGCTGTGGGGACCAGGAAGGTGTAAAGCCAGGGAGTCACATGTGTGTCAGTGGTGAGATCAGGGATGGGTCAAAGCAGCCAGCAGGATGGGGAGGGTCAGGCCCCAGAATCTGTCTCCTCTGAACAATGGCATGTAAGTCTTAAGGGAAGGCCATGCATCCATTTATTCAACACTTACTGAGCATCTACTTTGTGCCAGGTACCGTGCTCCACCCTCAAGCAGCTGGAGGAGACAGACTCATACAAGGCACTTATAATTCATAGAGAAAGCTGTTCCAGTGGGGGAAGCAGAAGGAATCAGGGACGGTTTGGGAGAAGCACTGAGTTGGAGCTTAATAAATGCATTAAACAAATGAACGCATCAGGGGAGACTCTCTTGAGAAAGAGATGTTTAAGATGAGCATGATGGCAGTTGGCCAGGTGAATGTAAAGAGGAGAATGTGTTCCAGGAAGAAGAAACAGCATGTGCACAGGTCTAATGGTGAGAGAAACATGAAGCATTTAGAAACTGAAAGAACTGTCAGAGCGGACCTAACGTCGGGGGAGGGAAGGGAGTGGAGAGAGATATGGCCAGGGAGGGCAGGCAGTGCCTGTCCAACTTTGAGGCCATGATAAGGAGGGGGACTTAATCACAAGGACAATGAGGAGCCATGGGAGGATTCTGATCACGGGAGTGTCGCGGCCAGGCTGACATTTGGAAAGATCCCTTTGGAGGATGGAGGGGAGCGCTGAGGGACAGAGGGAAGCAGGGGCTCAGTGAGGTCACTGCAGTTGTCCTGGTGAAAGTTTGTAGAAATGGGTCCAAGTACATGGACTGAAGAGAAGTTCTGCAGGAAGGACTAGCAAGCCTTGGTACTGGAGTAGAATGAGATTGGAAGAGAGGGCAGCAGCTAGGGATGAGGCGCTTGGCTCTGGAGTCTGGATGGCAATGGATACCATCTTGCATTTTGGACAACACAGATGTTTGGAGGGGCAAGCTGATGAGCATGGTGCTGAGAATGTGCTGAATTTGAGAGATCTGGAGGATGCTAGGCCAGCAGGCTTGGGACTCCATGCTGAGGCTGTGGAAGGGGAGAATGGGGCATGAAGACGGAGGTTCAGGGGTTCTGAGAGCCCCAGAACAGAAGGAGAGGGGATGGAGACTGAGAATCAGGGATCAGAAAGCGGGGAGGAAACAGGCAGGGTGAGGGGGAAACAGGCAGGGAAAGATTCAGGAAACCAAGTGAGGGTGTTTCAAGGAGGAGGGAGGGTCCCCCAGGCTCAGACCACCCCCCATCCCCCTGCAGGGTTCAAAAATATGAGTGATGGCATCCTTGGATTTGGCACCTAGAGACATTAGCAGAAGGGACAGGAGCCAGGCGGGGGTGGGGAGGAGAGGAAGGAATGGGGGAGGGGGCAGCGTGAGGAGAATTGACCAGGAGACTCTGCAGGTGCTTCAAGCTGTGAAATGAGAGGGGAGGCTGGAGGCACTGCTGTTTGTGCTGTTTGTGGTGGTGGTGGTGGCCTGACATGGGGTTGGTTGGTTGGTTCCTTACTGCTTACCGGGGAGATTCCCAAGTTTAAATATTATGGGAAGGGGCCAGTGAGAAGGAAATTAATGGTGACTGAGGAAAGGGAGAGCATCCCTGGAGGCGTATCTGAGAAGGGCTGCTGTTGGGAAAAGTGGAAAATGTCCCCAAGCTTCTGGGTCGGCGATTTGGGGGTGGGAAGTTGAGGGAGTTCCCATTGGGGGCATCTACTATCTCCTTGGAGAGGGAGGAGGGGCCTCTGAGAGGTAGAGAAGGTGCAGGTCAAGCAACCGCGGCGATGCTGTCTTCAGAGGGTGTCTGAGGGTCTCGCAGATATGAAGAACACTACCCTCAACTTAGAGACGACTGTGGCTAAGGACGGTGCGCATCCGGAGCCCTCCCGGGCCAGGCCGGACGGGGGTCCCCGGGCCCCCCGCCCCCTTACCCTAAAGAGCGCCGCGTCCTGCTGCGCCTGGTAACCCTGCTTGGCTGCATGTTTCCAGGGGATGCGGAAGAGGGTCTTGCGCGCGTCCTCCCAGCGCAACCCCGTGTAGCGCCCGCTTTCGATCTGCGCCACAAGCCAGTCGCGGAGACGCAGGGGCCCCCCGGTCCCCGCCGAGGGTCGCCCGCCGTCGGGGACATTCTTCTCTTCCTTCCTCCGCCAGGGGTCGCCGGCCATCGGGGACGCAGGGCTTCGGCAGCCTGGTCGGCGGTGTGCGGGGATTTTGCCCAGTGCCACGAGGGATCGCGGGGCCACCTGGGTGGCGCGCGGAGGCGGCGAAAGCGAAAGTCTGGCGGGCAGGTTTCGCTTTCTGTTCTGCCCCCTCTCCCCGGAGGCCCTTTCATTTCGCCCCTCCCCGGGTAGCCTGGCCCCGAGGGTGTCGGGCTGCTTGCCCGAGCAGCTAGAGTGGCTGTGGGACGCCAAGACTCATTGGAGGGTGTGGCGTGGTGTCGCTCCGGCTCTGCCTGTCCCGGGGGACGACGGGCACGTAGAGCCGTTCCTTGCCCCACCCCTGCACCTGTTTTCTGCTCTTCCCAGCCTGCCAGAAACCTGTCAATCCCTTTTCAGAACCTGGGCCGTAGAGGTTGGAACAGGGAAGTGCTTCTCAAACGAAGTCCCGTCAGAATCGGGAGGCCTCCATCCCAGATCTGCCTGAAGCAGATTTTAACAAGGTCCCCAGGCGATTCTGATCCATGGACCACGCTTGGAAAAGTAGTACCTTAAATCTTGGGAGTCCCCATTTACAGATGCTCACCAGTTAAAGCCTTTCCTGCAGTTTCTTGATTGCTTCTCAAAACAGCATGTGAATGAAGATAATTACCTATTTTACTGTTAAGAAGGCTGAGGCTCAAAGAGGTTAAAACCCTATAAGATAACAGAGCTAGTGGGTGGGGGAGCTAGGATCCGAACCTGTGTCTCTCTGTCTCCGCAGCCCAGGAGCTTAAACAGTGCCCCACAGTGCCTCCCAACAGCTATGCCTGGAGTTTATGGATTCCGGACGGGGGTCTGTGACCCCCTTGAAACTGTATGCAATTTTTCACATCTATACATTTTTCTATGGTTTGTATTTTTTATTAAATTGTCAAATGGGGTTTGTGATATGAAAGAACTCAAGGAGCTCAGACTGCTCCACACTTTGCAGTGTACATGGAGAAAATGAGGCTCCAAGAGAGAAACTATCCCCATCTGCAGTGGGCACCAAACAGGGCACCCAGCCAGCATTGACCAGAGGCTGTACCTCAGGTGTACCTGTCAGACTGGCTTTCATGCTCCCTGCACTCTGTCCCCATATCCCAGCAGCCATCCAGTTTTGACACTTCTAGTCACAGTCAGGATTCAAACTCCAGCCTGTAGAGCTCCAAAGGGGCACAAAGCATTTCATATGATTAAATACAAAACTATTTATTTTTATTTTTGTTTGTTTGAGGGCAGTGTCACTGGCCCTCATATGTGGGACCTGAACTGGGGCCGCTGGCTTCCCAAGCCAGCGCTTAACCAATGCGCCACTCCACCGGCCCAATACAAAACTATTTAAATCGTACAAAATAATTGCATCAAGGCAGAAGTCTTGAGTGTGTCAGGCAGTCCCTTCATTTTTCTAGGTGGCAGAGTTGGAGTAATGAGGAGTGTGGGGTCCATAGGCAGATTGCCTGGATTCAAATCCCAACCCCATCACTTGTTAGCTAGTGACATTGGGCAACAACCTGTTTCCCCATCTGTTAAATAGCAACGCCTACTTCATAGAGTTGCTTGAGGATTAAATGAGATGCAAGTACAGTGTTTCGCACATCACACCCATAGTGAGTGCTCATTAGATGAATGGTATTGTTGTTGAGTCAGAATGTGGTGAATGTAATAATGGAAGCAGAGGGAGCATCATGAAGGACCTGGAACATCAGCTCAAAGTGCTTTGTTTCATCCTATAGATGATGGGGGCCATGAGGGTTTTTAAATAGGGGAAGACACCAGTAGAAATAGAATGATGTTTAAAACCCAGTGGATGGTGACACCACTAACTAGCCAGGACTCCCGCAGGCTCCCTGCACTCTGATGAGTCCAGCCATCTTCTCTTCACACAGGCTTCTACCTTAGGCCTTTTCAATGACTGTTTCCTCTGCCTGGAATACTTCTCCCCAGACAGCACGTCAGTTCACTCCCTGACATATGTTTTCTTTTGTCTATCTGGTGTCTTTCCCACCAGAATGTCAGCAACATGAGAAAAGAGATTTTGCTCACCATTGTATCCCCAGTGCCCAGCACAATGCCTGGCACATCGTAGTTACTCAATGGACATTTGCTGAATGAATGCGGAGCAGGAAATTAGGCCGCAGGTGGTTATTTCATCTATCCCTCCACTCCCAGAGCTAGAATCTGGACCTCTCCCACAGCCCCGAACACAGTGCGTGGTGCGTAATTAGAGCCCCATACAGGTGGCTATAGATTATAGCTGTTTCAGAACCCTCTCAGCTCCAGTTTACTTTTACTTTAGGAAAAATCATCCTGGAAATCATTTTGCTGCTTTATTGGGCTGCCTGGTCTATGAACTCTAGGTGGGAAGGGTCATTCCCACTAGCTGGGGGTGGATCTTCCTTTCCAGTAACCTCCAAGATCAGAAGAAGCTGCTTCTTAACAACTGTCATGGAATGCAAACTGCCTAGGTTCAAATCCAGCCTCCTCTTCTCTAGCTCTGTGTCCTCAGGCAAGCTGCCTAACCTCTCTGAGCCTCCGTTTTGGTCCTGCGGTTAAGTGAACTGTTTGTAAAACGTCAGGCATGAGGCAGGCAAATACCAGTTAGTATTTGTGAATAGGGAAGGGGAGGGAACTGGAGAGGAGGAGGGGCTCAGAGGGAAAGCTCAGAGAGGGGAAGAGGGTGCAGAGAGAAGGAGGGACGCAGGGCATCGTCAGGAGACCAGGCGAGAGCTGGGGTTGGGGGAGAGCGTCAGAGAAGTCGTCACCGAATTCAGCCCTGAAGACGGCAGTTTATGAGGATGGCAGGCTCCTCAGGTCCCAGGGGATGCAGAGCCCTCTCCCCCCATCCCAGTTTCTTGCAGGCTCCTGGCCCCTGGAAGAGTCCTGCGGCCGCACCCTTTCTCAATGACTGGGAGGCACTCAGACTAACAGCTTCTGTGTCTCTTTAATATCCTCCAGGCCCATCCACCCTCCCAACCACCCACCCACCCACCCACTTTCACTCCCACAGCCTTTAAGAGGGGAGGCTCAGGTGCCTCCGCCCCCAGCCCAAGGACTAAGGCACCAGGTGGCTGCAGCAGGCCGGCCCAGACACAGAGACGCAGAGACGGAGGGCACACCAATGCAGACGCGGACAAGCAGGGCAAACCTAAGGGGCAGGGGCAGGGATCAGGCCGCCGCGGGGCTCCCACAGGCTCTGCGCCTGTTCTGGAGGCCGTGGGAGGCCCACACGGCCCCCGCAGGAGACCAGTCGGGAAGAAGAAGGGCGGGATCCTCACTTGCCGCCTTTGCGGGACAGACACCGCGGAAGGCAAGAAAAAGTCTGCTTGACCCGCGCCAGCAGCGGCAGGGGCCCGTGGGTTTCCCGGGGCGACCGCGGCACCAGGCGCTGCAGGGTTCCCTCGGAGGCTGGAGGCTGCGGTGCCGGGGAGGCGGCAGGGGTTGCAGAGCCCTGCCGGCAGCGCTTGCACAGAGGCAGCAGTGCGCGCATCTCCTCCTCGTCGCGGAAAGGGCTCTCACCGAAGCGCTCCTCTAGCTGCCGGCGAAGCTGGGGTAGGGATGCAGGGGTGCGGGGGTCGGTGCCGGGCCTCCAGCCAGGTCTCCCCCCCAATCCTCCTAGTTTCCGCCCTCCTTGGAGCTTTTCACATTTCGCTGAGGCCCTCCCCTTCCTGAGCATCCTCTTAGCCTTCCTTTTGAGTTTGCATCGCCCTCACTGCGCGCCTCCCCCATGATTCCCTTCCCTCTCCCTGAATCCCCTTCCCCTTTGATACTCCATCTTCCAGACCTGCTAAAGCGACTCCCCTGCTTGTACAGTGGGGATCGCATTAACCCATTCTCCTGCACAGCAGCTCCACTGACACGGGGCCTCTTCCTTGCCTGCCTTTTTCCTAAATCAGCCTTGTAGAAAAGCCTCTGGGTACCAGCCCGCCACCTGATGAGAGCCTCTCTGCACCTGCTGCTCTTCTCTCTGTCTCTTTTTCTCATCCCTTGTTCTCAGGGAGGCCTCAGTTCCTGACATCTCCATATGCCGTCTGCCCAGTGGCATAATAAGAGAAGGAGCTGCTTTGGCCTCATCAAGGACCCAGGAGTGGAGCAGGAGATGAACATTTCTACCCAAAGAGGCCAAACACTCAAATGCCTTCATGTTCCAGGCAGGTAGAGCAGGCAGTTCTGGGACCTGGGTCCAGTCTGCCCCAAAGGCATTCAAATTCCAAATTAAAAAGGCAACGAAAACAACTGGCTATCCAAACAAAGCACACTTAGGAGCTATAGTAGCCAAGGTTTGAGACCCTAGAAATCTTCTGCTAGGTCTGAAGCACAGGCTAAATTCTTTCCAATCAGTGCTCAGCTCAAATGGGAAGAAGAGTCTCCCACCCTACCCCTGCCCCAGTCCCTGCCCCAGCCCCAGCCCCTACCTTCCGGGAACTGCCCCAGCCAAATTCTTCAAGCTGCTGTCTAAAGCCTGGGTTGGGGTTGGCAATGGGCCGGTTGGACTTGATGGCTTCAAGCACGTCCCGCCAGCCTAGCCCAGTCACAGTCATTACATATGCCGTCACGATGGTGGTGCTACGGGAGATGCCTGCAAAGCTGGGACCCCCAACCACAAGCTTTAGGTAAGGTCCAATCTCCTCTGTGCCCCACCCCGCCGACACCCCATCCCCACTTCAGCTCTCCCACCCTTGCCTCCTGAGCTCCAACCACAAGGAACCTGCCTGGACCTGTCTTCCCACCTCCAGTCCTTTACCCATTCTGTTCCCTCTGCCTGGAGAATCCCCCAGACATTTTCCCACATTAAAAACCTGAGTGAAAACATTATTCATTCATTCATTCATTCATTCATTCATTCATTCAACAAACACTTCCTGATCATCTGTTATTTTTCAGATACTGGGGATATAATGGGGGTTAAAACAGACATAGTCTCTGCTGTCCTGGGGCTTACAGTATGGTTGGGAGAGACAGACATTAACCAGGAAAATGATTTCAGGTGGTGATAATTACTTTTAAGATGAGTCCAGGGGCTAGGAGATGGTATAGGACAGGGGTCAGCAAACTGCAGGTCGTGAGCCACATGCGGCTCTTTCGGTACATTCAGTCTCAAAAGTTTGCCGACCCCTGGAAGAGCCAATCCTGTCCCTCACAACAATATAAAAAGTATTTGAGAGCCATAAATATATTTTTACATAATCACCATTACGTGAATAATATCCTTTTAAAATTTTATAAAGGAAACTATGATAGTTTTATTTTCATTTTCAAGTTTACTTCAGAGCTGCGGCTCAAGAGCCACAGTTTGCTGACCCCTGGCGGCTCTTCCATCTCAAAAGTTTGCTGACCCCTGGTCTAGGAAGAGGTATTAATCTAGTGGTGGTGGGACAGGGATTAGGGAAGGTGTTCCTAAGGAAGTGATGTCAAGCTGAGTCCTAAAAGAAGGGTAAGGATTAATAACATTCTGGGCAGCATGTAGAAGGACCCTGAGGTGGGAGGCTGGTGGATTTGAAGAACAGGGAGATAAGATAGCCTGTGGGAAGGAGGAAGAAAGAATGAGAGACAAGCAGGAGGCAGCTGATCCTAAAGCTGGGGCTCCTGCACGGGGCAGGTACTCAGTGAGAAGTTATGGAATGAATGACATCACCTGGGCCAGGGGCCCCTAGGAAGGCTCAGGGGTCCTGTTTCCAATCCGGGGTTCGCCACTGCCCTGTACTATCGCCTCAAAGACCTGGAGGGGAGG